>OX374620.1:3807500-5057500 GCA_947347705.1 Nymphula nitidulata
CTTGCCAGGGTGTTCGTATTACTAAACTAAAGAGGTTTAACACAGATCATAATTGTAATAAAAACATTTTTGACAGAAAACCGCTCACTGTGTCAGCCAGAACATCACAAGTACAACCCACAGCTATTTACAGAAAAGAGGTACCTATGGCTACTTAATAAACTGAAATCAGCTTTCAAGTCTATTGTACTTTCTAGCTTTCACGTAGAAATTTCACAATATTGGGATCCACTTAGTGGCCAAAGAGAGAAATAGTCAGATAGTTCTCAGATCTTATAGGAGACTTTAGATTAGAATGGCTTTGAAAAGACCACACAATAAGTACTCCTATTTCGGCTGTAAATGACTTTGCCGTGTTGCGGATCGAAGACAGTGTAATTACTGGGCCAGGGAGACATTTCATCTTAGGCCTCATGATGATAAACGATGATAACGCATCTCCAATACCAAGTAATGTATTACCATCATCACCGGCCTATATACGTCCCACTGCTGGGCACAGGCCTTCCTACATGGGAGAAACACATGAGGAGTTTTTGCCATAACACCAACACGCTGGCCTACTGAGAGTTGGTGGGTTAAAGCAGTTGCAAGAACAACCGGGACCAACGGCCTAACGTGCCTTCCCACGTAGGAGCTCGAGATAACAAACTTTGATTGACCCATTACAGGATCGACCATGGCGAAAGTTGCTTTGTTTTTCGTATCGAATTCAGAGCGCTCAATCAAAAACGCCACCGAGCTCCTCTAAGTAATGTATTATACCAAGTGATTTTTTCCTTGTTATTATACACTTGCCACCAGATGGGCTATCAGCTTGCTTGTCATCTTGTTGTGTAAAAAAATATACGTGTAAAATAAAAGCTTTAAGGAGTTTTATATGTATGAAGATCTGTAACAAGATATGAGTCTTGAATTCAACACAAGTCCTTGATCGTCCGAATCTGTAATAATATCTGAATGATATTTGTGTTTGCTGCTAGTACCCGTTGTATCTGGGGCTAGACTCTCTAGTGGTACCTAAATATTTTAGGCGGCCTACGGAACGGCCGGGGTAGGCGTACACCTGGCTCGAGACTGCTGGGCGCCGCCCGCCCGTGTTAGACAACGTACTCCAGTCGCGCTTTAGGCGCCCACCTAAACAGACGTGTAATTCTTGCCGCTCGCTACTGAACCCGAGCGCTCAGATAAACAAGCAATCATTAATGAAAAGTTATCCTAAAAACTTCACTCTTGCAATAAACTCTTGCCTTATTCAACGTTCTAACTGTGTGCTCTTATTCCTTGTGTATTAGCTGTTGTGTAGTGTTTAGATAACTGACCTGGTTATTTTGATGCTGTTGCACAATTCGGCCGAAGACCATCGACCTCAGATAACGTGAGTATGCAGGTTTAAATATTATTTGGGATATTTTATTCAGCGTTTATTTTTAATGGCGTGTAAGCCGAAATTATCTAGGAACTCGCTGGGATACTACTTATCAGAATGAATTGTACATTATTAATAATGAAACATTTTCTGTCTTGATTGTATTTGTGCCAAAAAATACTCATAAATTTCTATATTTTTATATGTTGTAAAAATACAGACATATAAAATATTAATGGTATAACGAACAAAGCTTCAAAATAATTGTTAGGTAGACCCTACTTTCTAATCTTACACTTGTCTTCTGAAGTATACTTAGTTATAATATCTCAAATTAATTTTACTTTAAATTCAGTCTCAACAAAGTTAATACAATGTACAATACGAAATAAATAAAGTTTATTTGTCTTGGCACATCTTTATAAGCAATTTAATTCGGGTTAAGTGATGACACGCTAAAATGTTTTAGTAAGTCAAAATATTTTAAAATTAAAACTGAAATATAGGGCGAAGAGAAATGGCTGACATATACCAAACATTACGTTATTTTTAACCGAGTCCCTGCAGACACTTTGTGACTTGCTTCTTCGAGTTTAATAGGGCAAAACACCCGCAGTCAGCCTTATAGCGGGATTCTAAAGTTTCAGTAATTTTAGTTTCTAAGTTTGTTAATATGTTACAAGTCATATGATTTTATTTGAAAGTTTATTTATTAAATGTTCAAAAAAAATAACAATCATATGTGTAACTAAATCAAAAAATACATTAAATAAAATATTTGTTTTATTGTTATATTGCTATTATTTTAAAATTCGATTTTATTATCATTGACATTTCAGTTAATAATTTTTGTTTTATCTGATTATTATTATTTTATTTTATCCTTGACATTTATTTTTGTTAAAGAATCATACATAATTATTTGTATATACTTATTTACTTGTAACAATCAGTTGCATGCATCTCTGCGATCTTTATTGTAAGTTAAATATTTGATGTAGGTGTACCTTTACCTACGATGACGAATGCCTTGAAAGGTCAATTTTAAAATTTTACTCTTAATCTTGCGATTAAGTTAATCTTGCGATAAACATTTTAAGAAAAAAAAATCACAGTGATTAATAGTAATAATATTATTTTTTTTATTTGTGAACACATGAGGATACAAAGTTAATTGTTTTTTTTTATACAACTAGATGACAAACAAGCTGACGGCCCACCTGGTGGTAATGGTAAGCGGTTACCGCCGCCTATAGACACCTGCAATAACAAGGAAAAGTCACTTGATATTGCAGGTACGTTGTCATCCTGAGGCCTAAGATGAAATGCCGTCCATGCCCAGTAATTACACTGGCTACCTTTCCCTTCAATTCGAAACACAGCGAACTGTTTCACGGCTGAAATAAGAAAGGCGGTGGTACCTACCCAGGCGACCCTACATATGGGCCTACCACCTAGTAGTTACAGCAATTGTACAATTGTCCTGACATGTTTTTGCCATTAACCGCATGCAAATATTGCTTTACATATTTTTAAAATTTAAAAACATTGAATTGAATGAATGAAATGAACGATTTGATTGAATGTCAAATTAATTAATGCTAATTCCCTCTAATGTCAATATAATAGTCAATGCGCTTAACAGACAAATACATCATTGCAGCCTGATTATTAATTTTTTATCAGTATTAACGTCGTCTGTTTATAGTTTTTGGAGGACAACTTTCAGGCCAACTTGTCCTCCAAATACTGCCTAACGGAATAGTAACATTTGCTTATCCGTAATGAAGTAAGACGTTTCTTAAAATTACTTACAGTTTCCTCTTTAATATTATTCGGTATCTTATTATAAATATATTGAAATTGCCATACCCGCAACACTTTTTTTCAACAAAGATGTCATATAACCTCCTGTACATATACATATAATAAATTTATATAATGCGATCTTTGAAATGCACTTCGTTTTTTAATACTTCTTAGAGTTGGTAATCATTGTCATATTCATATTCATTTAATAAGAATATGAATATGGCACTCTTTACCAGTTGAGTAGTGAACCGCCTTCAACCAGTAGTCAACCTTATCCTACCTTTCAGCTTCTTTTCCATGATCAGTTACTATGATTTTTTGTCAAGTAAAGTTCAAATAAAATACTTTATCGACTTGTAGAGGTCAATTTCAACGGGTACTGCGTATCTAGTTTGTTTAAATGGAAGCCGTAGTGATTAGTCAACTAAACTGTAACGTAAACAGTCGTATTACGGTGGACCGTAGTCGAAATCAGCGCCCATTACGGAGGTATGTAATTGGATAACCAAACAATAACGAAACCCGAAAATAATGATTCCCTATATTTATTTTTATTTTCGTGTTTTTTTTCGATATGGATAACCAAACCAGAATTATTTTTTAAAAAAGCTTTTATTTAAAAACACCAAAATAAAAAATACCCCAGTATTAGGCGTTGTGTTTGACTACCGCCATAATACGGCTTACGTTAGTACTTCCACAGATCGTGCGCAATTATGGCAATACTTTTTTTTGGACGGACTATTGCTATTAGAATTAGAGTTAAATTCGGGATATTTACCATCGGGAACTCCTAACAAAGAAATTACATGGTAAATGTCCCGAATATAACTCTAATTGAAATGTTAATAACCATGAAGGTATAAAGTGCTTCATCGGGCTATTGCTGTTGGCCACAGAAGGCCATTACAGCGTAAACGGATTTTAAGGAGGCGAGAACCTTGGTGAGTGAACCTCAAGCCTTGAGGGGCGTATTCGCCTCTGGAGGATTTCTAATCGCCAGGCATCACCTCCGGGGGAGGTGTCCCGCTGACTCTTAGAGTATCCAGGGCGCTCCAGCCATGAGGGGAGTTTTCTCAATACTCTGACTTTACCATTATTTATACTAATCGCCTCAGACAACTTTATAAGCGTGATTTAGAAATGAGTCTCGTAATTAGCAGTCAATGTTTACAAAAGGATTGTAATTATCTTCTAATTGTATTTTGAAAGTATTTTTAGAGCAGTGTCATTTAACTGATTGTACATTCCGCATCAGAGCTTTCAATGTGCTTAAAACTTACTATGATGTTTTACAAAAGCAACCGTATTACTACAGAATTAGCATCGTCTTTTACTTGTTTAAGATTTAAGTGAGGCTACAATCAACATATGACTCTATCTATCATAGTAGTGTTAGAATTGCTTTTCTAAAACAGTGCAGAAATCAGATAATTGTGATGCTGATTGCACATATTGATGAGGAGTTATTGCTGCTAGCGGACTTACATCGGGATTAGTTTTATGACACCAGTGTGATGACCAGTCTAAGGATTACTGCACGGATGCAAATCCATTATCGTTAGATAGTCCTTTTAATAGATATTTATAACATTAGCTAATGTATAAGATAGAATAAGCTTCATTGTTCACCATAAAGTGCATACGTTCACAAACAATATTAAGAAGCTACATTGTACAAGGACAGTCTTATTGATAAATACAGTCTACGGGTGATCTTGTAGCGTATTTAATGCAAATCTGGTGTTAAGCTATTGACAAACGTGGCAAGTCAGTGGCTGTCAGCCTAGATATTGGCAAAGCCTTTGATCGGGTCTGGCACCGAGCTCTGCTCTCCAAGCTTCCGACATACGGTCTGCCCGCTCAACTCTGCAACTGGGTCGCCTGCTTCCTGCATGAGCGGAGAATCCATGTCCTCGCAGATGGATGCGCTTGTTCATGTCAGTAAAAACAAGGCATAGTTCTATCTCCTACACTTCCTTAAAAGACAGGTCGGCTTTTTAAAATTTATCTGTCACTAAGATATTGTTTTCTATTATCCGTTTTCTATTCTTCAGGAGTATGTACTTCAGTGAATTCACGTTTTGTAATAAAAGTTCAAGGTTTTTCTAATTCAATTATCAGTCAAATGAATCATCGTCACCCTCATCATTAGCCGAAAGACGTCTACTGCGAGACAAAGGCTTCTCATAAAGATTTTCCCGACGATCGGTCCTGCGCTGCGTTCATCCAGCGGCTACCTGCAACCTTCACCAGATCGTTAATCCACCTTGTTGGAGAACTGCCCACGCTGCGTATTCTAGACCATGGTCGCCACTGTCAAACCTTTGTTTAAATGAGTCATCATCATTATGCCAGCCTATGATGTCAAACAACAAAAAACAAAGACCACCCCCATCGATTTCCAAATGGAACGGTTCTGCGCAGCCTGCATCAAACCGTTTCCCGCGACCTGACCAGGTTGTATGTCTATCTAGTAGGAGGCCGTCCTACTTTGTGACCCTGACCAGGTCGTCTGTCCATCTAGTGGGAGGCCGTCCTACTTTGCGCTTTCCGGTACGTGTTCGCGATTCTGGAACTTTGACGCCTCTCCTTCTCTCTTACGAATGTCCTCATTTCTGATTCTATCCGGCAGAAAACAACTAACATAGCACGTTGTGTGATTGCGAACTTGCACACAAGGCCTTACTAAGCAACCACGTTTCACAGCCGTATGTCATCACTGACAACACACACTGGTCGAAGACTTACGGCTTCAAGCACTGAGAAATTTTGGACGAGAAGATCTTACGCAATTTCCTGAACGCTGACCATCCAAGTGGGATTCGTCGATTTACCTCGACAAAATGAGTAATGATCTGGAATTCCTACGCGCTTTGGTAGGCAATTTAATCTGTGGCCCAGGCTTTTATTACAGTCGGTCATTATTTTATAATAAGGTAGCCTTTATTTTCACCAATTCGTTCCGTATAAATGATCCTATTAGAATTGAAATTTATTTTTGGTTGCTGGCTATTACCGTTGGCCGCAATTGCTAATTTTAATTTGACAATATGGAAAAAATGCTATTACTCCTATTTTATTAATTAACTTTTTATCATCCGACTTTAAGTGGCTCAGTTAGGGCTGGTTAGAAATTTAAGGTAAGAATGAACATACATTGTGTTTAGTTGTTCTATATTTTAAAGTTATTTTGCATTCTTATTTTTACTTTTCAATAACAGATGGCGTTATCACTTTGATGATTGCGATATTGAAGTTTTCCTACGTCATGCTGTAGGTTATACTCCTAAAATGTTAATTAATTTGTTAAACTGCGTCAAACTTCTGAGAAAATATGACAAATAAATGCCTGTTGTGTCTGCAATGTGAGGCTTATTTACAATGGGATAATTATTTTCCGCTAAGCTTAACAGGTTTAATGAGTATCTGGTTCTCTTTTATACAACTAGATGACAAACAAGCTGATGGCCCACCGGTTACCGATTACCGTTGCGTCACCTATAGACCACCTCACAACAAGACCTGTAGTAATAAGGAAAAATCACTAGGTATTGCAGGTGCGTTATCATCCTGAGGCCTTAGATAAAATGCCTTCTATGCCTCGTAATTACACTGTAATTTGGTTCCTGAATCCTGACTGCCAATGGCGCCTTGGCGGTGTTTTAATACAAATCTGAACAGTTGAACACATTGGTAGATTGGTAGAGCAAATAATCTGAAAAATATTTTTAGACAACTACAAAGAACCTACTTAACATATCTAATTTTAGTACCTGACTAACAATCAAAAATACAAAAGTACTCACGCCTACGTCACAAATAACGATATACCTAAGTTAATAGAGTGTCTATACAATAATACATACGAAAGTAACGAATAAGTCACTTGCACGTCACGTCTTTAGCCCTAGAATGCACCAGCAAGAGTGGGAAGCTGTTCGACATGCCTCACCTTCTTCGTGTAAGGCATGAGCTCAGCATTCTTAATACCAGTTTTTAAGACCGTATAGGTAACCAACTGTCAAAAATTATTACCGATATTATGATTATGAATTTTTCTGGTAAAGATTTTGATTGTATCTCCTTATCTTCATTAAAGTAAATTTTCCTCACTATAATAGATATTTCATCCTCTAAGGCCCAATATAAAAGCTGATTAGCTAATATTTCGAGGCGTCTGTAAATGTCAGATAGGCCGCAATCAAACGATTCTCTCCAAAATGGTTCTTCTCCGGGGAATTATTTTACTGGGGAACCTTGAAATAGAATTTTATATTGTGCGGGCTTTATATAGAACATTAATAAAGATAACTTGGTGGACCGTCCGTATGTTTTGGCCTAATTAAGGAAAAGGGTCATGCAAAACGATGGATATTTAAAGTAAATGATGATTATTGCAAGGGCGGTGTATTTTTAGTTTCAAGCAAAGGGATCCAGAAGTGAGACCACGGATGAGCAATATAAGACGTTTTATTTTGAAAAAAAAAAACAGTTTTGTCGAATTATGACTTAAGACAACCGGGACTACCTTTTGTCACAGAACTTTTTATGACATAATTTCATTATGCATAACAGCGGAAAGCATATACTTCATTTGGCAGAAAATCATTTGGCACACACTCATTAATCGTACATTCAAAACCCATAATTTTATAAGTCAGAATCATCTTTAGGCATATATTTAATATCCATAATAATTAAGAGGCAGAATTATCATATCGCAGAAAGTTTATATTCAGAAGCAATACTAGCATCCACCATGCATGCATGCAGTATGCAAGCAACAGTCAGCATGCATTTATACAACTAGATGACAAACAAGCTGACGGCCCACCTGATGGTAAGCGGTAACCGCCGCCTATAGACACCTGCAATAACAAGGCAAAATCACTTGATATTGCAGGTGCGTTGTCATCCTGAGGCCTAAGATGAAATGCCGTCCATGCCCAGTAATTACACTGGCTACCTTTCCCTTCAATCTGAAACACAGCGAACTGTTTCACGGCTGAAATAAGAAAGGCGGTGGTACCTACCCAGACGACCCTACATACGGGTCTAACACCTTATCGTCGCAGATGGTCTTCGCCTACCACCGCAGCTTCGGCTTGAATTACACTCTAGGGGTAGGGCAGACAAGACTACGCGGAGTCGGTTTTGCAGGGATTCGTTTCTGTCACTGACACTGTATACCAACAGATTATTATGTAATATGTAGCACAATCTTTAGAACCTACCCTTTATCGCAAATATTTTTATGTCACAATATTATAATGCATATCAGCAGATAGCATAAAATTCATTAGAAATGGTATGCCAAGTAAAATTATACCGAGTAATCGTCGCATTAAATAAGTGTTATGCTAAACGAAATTATGCGTAATGAAATTTTGATAAATGAAATTATGCCTAGTGAAAATCTGCCATCTTAAAAGTATGCCATTGGGAATTCAGACATATAAACATTCGACCAAATGATAATTAGACTAAATGATTTTTATATATTGAACATATTCGTTGAAAGAAAATTATGCCAAGTGTGTTATGCCAAATAAAATTCGGAACAACAAAATTCTGCCAGTTAGAAGCAACCCGAGACCACCCTATAAATTTCTTTTACTCTATCTGTTTTCGCGTTATAAGCAAACATCTACCCTCACAATGACGAAACTATTATGATACAGTTCAAACTCAAACTCAAATATTTATTGCAAATTAAGTTTTACAAGATCTTAAGTTAAATCTTAAGAACATTTGCCTCTGCCGTGATGCCAACCAGATATCTTTTCGTAGATAACTTCATCCGTCTTGGTAAAGTTATTTTGACATGATTTTAACAAATTAAAATACACCGCGGGTAGTCACCAGTCGTCTTAAAAATGATAAACGTGATTGTCATGAATATTAAAATGTGCCGGATGTTTTATTTTCGCAACGTCAGGAGCTCAGCAGTCATCCGCGTATCTTGTGATTTGCACTCCATTCCGCATACACCTTTCTTCCAAGGATTTAAGATTTATAAAGTCAATTTTGTAAGGAGCTTTAGATATCGAATTTTGTGACCGAAAATAAAGCGGGAAGCATTGCTTCATAAGTCTTAAAAAATCTATATCACAATAATGTTGAATCATTTTGGCGTCAAAATACTGACAGATATGTTGGTTCTGTTTTTAGGGTTTACCTACATGATTAGTTCAATTTAATGTTTTAACGCCTAAACGGATTTAATATGTCTAGTATCGCTGTAATCCTTACGTCATATAAAGTAACAAAGAATAGATGTCGCAATAAAAACAAACAGCTAAATTATGTTTATGATCATTATCCAGAAGTTAAGCTAAGTTTACACGAAGCCAGTGCTCTGCCGCCAGTCCTACAGACAAGCCAGCGCTGGCCTGGCCCGTGTTGTTAAGACGAGGCCATT
Source organism: Nymphula nitidulata (assembly GCA_947347705.1). Classification (NCBI taxonomy): domain Eukaryota; kingdom Metazoa; phylum Arthropoda; class Insecta; order Lepidoptera; family Crambidae; genus Nymphula; species Nymphula nitidulata. The sequence continues at coordinate 3,817,106 of OX374620.1, forward strand.
GCTGGCAGCTAGCGCTGGCCTGGCTTGAAAAACTGTTTATACGAGGCCAATACCAAGCCAGCGCTGGCTGCCAGTGAGACTGGCAGCTAGCGCTGGCCTCGTGAAAACCATACATTAGAGGAGATTCTAAAGACGGAAACAACTTAACACAATATATTTTCCACTATTTTTCATACAAAGTAAGGTACACGCCCCATAGTGAGCAGTGACTTTGGGCACTACTCACGCGTTAAGAAGAAAGAAGAAGAAAAAATATTTTATTTAAATAGGCCACAAAGAAGCACTTTTAAATCGTCAAAAAAAACGCATTCTTACAACTATCACAAAAAATATAATTATTAACTAACGTCATAGTCTCTGTCTTTCTGTCATGTCTGAATTTACACCGGTTCCAAAAGTTGAACTACCGAGAAGATTCCGGCAACAAACTCGTGGAGTCACTCTTTTCAAATAATAAATTACTGTAGCCTATAGACGTTCGTAGCACCTTGGGCACTACTCACGCGTTGTTACTGTAGCCTATAGACGCTCGCAGCCGCTTGGGCAAAACTCACGCGTTGTTACTGTAGCCTATAGACGCTCGTAGCATTTTGGACACTACTCACACGTTGTAACTTTGGCCTATAGATGCTCGTAGCACCTTGGGCACTACTCACGCGTTGTAACTGTAACCCATGGACAATCGCAGCCCCTTGGGCACTACTCACGCGTTTTTACTGTAGCCTATAGACGCTCGCAGCACCTTGGGCACTACTCACGCGTTGTTACTGTAGCCTATAGACGCTCGCAGCACCTTGGGCACTACTCACGCGTTGCTACTGTAGCCTATAGACGCTCGCAGTCCCTTGGGCATTACTCACGCGTAGTTACTGTAGCCTATAGACGCTCGCAGCCCCTTGGGCACTACTCACGCGTTGCCTACCCTGTAAAAATCAACAGAAAGCTGTGAAAAATCAAGACTGTGAGGTTACGGTCTAAACTCCCTATGTGTTTCTCCCATATTTGATAGTCCTGTCTTCAAGACTCTGCTGTATAGTCTGTTGCTGAATATGGTGATGAAAAGCGTGTGGCCAAGGGAATATTGTTTTAGGGCTATGCCTTTATGATTCCTATTGAAAATGCTAAATATTCTAAGAATAAAAGTAATGACCTGTTAGTCATTATGGGCCTCAGGATGACAACGCACCTGCAATACCAAGTATTTATTTCATTGTTATTGCTTGCAGGCGTCTAGGCGACGGGAACCACATATCACCAGTTGGGCTGTCAGCTTGTTTGTCATCTAGTTGTATAAACAAAATATTTACTCCCGGACACTATATAGTTGACGGTGGAGCCATAATTCCCGCAGTTGAGGTCGACATAATTATCTCCAAATCCTCTACCAGCCACGAAATTTCTAATTAAAATGTTTAATCAACGCTTAATGTGCGTCTGAAGGCTCTCAAATACTCTCAAGCCCTTCTCCGTTTTAGATTTTTCATACATCTACTTATAGGATATTTTACGTCGTATTAGACGAATTGCGAAAGTTTTTTCATTTCATTGAGTAAGGATATTGAGTACAAGTTCATTCCGTTGGTAGAAAAGTTCGCAGACTTACTCAAAAAACAATATTTAATCTGCTAAGTAGTTGCATGTCACGCGTATTAGATGTTTTTTGTGTGTGAGCCGCCGGCGGGATGATATAGGACGAAATGTATATGTCTTAAGGTGTTCACGGAAGACCAGCGTTAGGTTACCTAAGGGTACCTTGACAATATGCTGAGTGGACGCCTATTTAGTGCCACTAATTTTAAGGTATTTTAAGGTCAGAAATATATAACAATTCTATTTGTGACACTGAATATACTATATTTCTATTTCTATGTCTGTCTTTCCCTCTGCCGCATCAGATTATATCCATCATCTTTAATCTATTGAGTTGACATTATCCATAATAATGTAATTTGGTAATCCAACCGAACAAAATTTGTAATTTTAAGCTCCCCTGTGCTTCGTCGTGAGTGTCAAGTTGTTGATCGCTGTTATTATTGCGACTGTATTCAGCCACAAATTGGGATATATTTTGCAAGCGGTTTACATGTGTTTCTCCTATGTAGGAACGCCTGTGCCCAGCAGTAGGATATAAATTGTTTTTTGTATTTTGATTTTGTTGTGTAGTCGTGTAATGTCCTTCTTTCCCTTCCTCATGAGCTCTGGAGACCTAACACAGTGCTCACAAGAAAGATCTTACTGACGGCACTGGTTCTCTATAATTTATAGTAGGAAATACTTTGTATTTAGCATTTGCCTACAAAGCCCTTAATTTGTGCAGTTTCAAAAACAGAAAACAAAACATATTTCTTGAGGGGACGCCTGCGGAGTGCTAAGGAATAAAAGGTGATGCAGCACCTTCTGGCCCAGCATGGGCGGAGGCGGCTAGGGTGATTCACGCAGCACCAGCTGTTTTTGGTAGGATTTTAGTTTCCTCTTGGTGGGATTTTGCTGTGAATTCCTAATGTGAAAAATGTATTCTTTCCATTTATCAAACCGTAAGAAGACAAGGAAAAGATGATGAACACAGAGACAGCGTGTAGGAAATTTATATACCTACACCTTGATAGGAATGAACCAAACATAAATTAGACGGAGTTTGAACGAATATATATTTTACTATGTTATTATTGTCTCATATAAGGTTTAGTGTAATTTTGGCTTATTAAAGTTATCTAATAAATTTATAATTCATAATATATATAAATAGTAAGCATTAATTTGTTTTGTCGTCATAGCATATCCAACCTAATAAAACGCTGAGTCCTCAGAGACCCGAAGTCAAGAGTGTATTGACGGTAGAGAATTTAGCGAACACTATTATTAGATTGAAACAGACCTCTAAGGATTTTCCAGGCGCTTGTTAACGCTTGAAGTCTAATTCAAGCTTTCGTTAATATTAAATGGGCGGAGTCGCAACCAGAAGAAAGGGGAATGGCGTCAGAAGTGAGAACTACTATATGATGGTTTTGTTTGTCGAGATTAATTGATCGACATCAACAGCGTATCTACGGCAAATTTTCCTACGCGTTTGGACAAGAGTACCACTATGTTGGTTCTAGAAAACTTAGTGATTAAGATCCTTAAGCGAGGTTTAGATTCCGTCTCAAAACTTGCAGCAAGACTTGCTAGTCTAAACCTGGCTTTACGATATAAGTCGCCATCGCGCGAGTGATAGCCCTGGTTTTCCAAGCGTCTATAGACTACAGAAACCCTTTACCATCAGGTAGTGTGACATATACTTGATTGCCACCTTACCGACTCCGCTGTCCGTCGGTGTATATCATGAACCGTGATAGACAGTTGAAATTTTCACCGATGATGCAATTCTTTTGCCGCTTTAACAACAAATACTAATAAACAGAATTAAATAAATATTTAGGATAAATATATAGGAACGTTGTAAATCGGTAAACTTATTCAATTTTAGAGTTGAGATCAGGAATCAGAAATGAAATGGGTTCGCTTCATTCATTTAAATAAAAAAAATCTTAATATCTGTCATGATATTATTTATTTGTATTAAGGACATAAGGAGGAGCTCGGTGGCGTATTGGTTTGAGCGCTCTGGTTTCGATCACGAAAACAAAGCAACTTTCGCCATGGTTGGTCCCTGGATGGGTCAATCAAATTTATAATCTTGAGCTCCTCCGTGCTTCGGAAGGCACGTTAAGCCGTTGGTCCCGGTTGTTACTGCAACCGCTTTAACCCACCAACCCGCATTTGGGCCAGCGTGGTGGTGTTATGGCCCAAACTCCTCATGTGTTTCTCCCATGTAGGAAGGCCTGTGCCCAGCAGTGGGACGTATATAGGCTGGTGATGATGATGATGATGAAATAAATATTTAAGGGGGCTCTGATACAATAAACGTGATTTTTGTAGATAATGGTATGGAACCCTTCGTGCGCAAGTCACAATCGCACTTGGCCAGTTTTTATTTATTTCGTTTACTAACTTGAGTTCATTTTATTACTAACGTTTGACGTTCAAATGGAAATTCAATTTCCTTTACCGAAATTTCTACTTTGACACAGTTAGTCATTACAATGGAAAATTACTTTAATTACCTACAATATTGTTGAAATTCACCAGGACAGGTTAGCATGGTAACGAGGCGAATTATTATTTTAGGCGCCTGTAGTTGTTACAGAGCGCGCATCGGTCGCTCGACATCAAATAATTGACAATTAGACGAGGTTGCTACAGTGAATTTTGATTGAACGTTGAACGTTACATAATTGACTTTAAATTTTACGGCGTCCTGTGAAAAACGTGGTTTACGTGGACTGGACAAGAAAAGTCAGATTGTAAAGAAAAAAAATATGAAAAAGGAGATACAGAAGGCATATAGAAGATGTTATAAAAAGGTGTAGTCATATTTTAAGGGCTTATTCTACCCATCAATACAAACAACTTTTACTATGAGAACAACTACGAAATCGCAAAAAAGAAATCAGCTGTTCCATACATTGCGTCGAGTAAGTACATTGACCTTATTATGGAACAGCTGATTTCTTTCTCGCGATTTCGTAGTTGTCCTCATAGTAACACTTGCTTGTATTGATGGGTAGAATATCACTACACTTTTTTATCACACCTTGTATAAAGACCATAAATATTTTATTTACTAAACATTAGGTTAGTAAATAAAATTTGCCGTGAAACCACAATGTACCTTATATGCAAATGTGGACTTCTCAGCCACAAACGGAAGACTTCAACGGGGAGACACCTTATCCTTGAGGCTCGTAAGATCCTAAAATTTATGGAAAGTGGAACAATTCAAGGTTCTACTTTAACTATTGGCGGCAAGTCACAACCGATCTTTCAGTTCGTAGTGACAAATCAGCAATAAGCCCCAACCACAGATAATAATAAAAATAGTAAATAAAATTGGCAGGAATAGAGAAGCGAGTCTATGTAAAAAAGTTATATAAAAAGGGTCTGTCATTGTGGTTGTTGGTGAGAAAAAAAAAATATTTTAACGAGAAATCTTGTTATTATAATTTTTTTTTGTTTTCAGGTTGGACAAGCGTCCTAATCCCTTGATTGGCTTACGAAAAAGTTTAGGACTTTATTACATTTAGCCACGGAACTTATTAATAATAATTATAGCTTATCGTAAACGCGTCATTTTTAGTGCACTTCAAAAAAGGAGGAGGACCTGTATAGTTTAGATTTTTATTTTATCTATGTTTGTATATTTTTTCGTCATTTTTTTAAGAATAATTAAAAAGAATATCTTAAAACAGTCTACTACCCAATCGTTTCTATTAAAATTTAGTTGTGATATCTGATGGAGATTTTCAGTAGAAGTAGAGTATGGAACTCATTAGAAAACATCAGTCCAACGATAGTAAAAACCAATATCACGTATTTCCGCCAATATGGCTGGAACACAGACAAATCGATGGTCACCCATTTAGATTCCACTTTCGATTTCTTAAACTCTTAATGGGGTAGATTCTGGGGATTATTGGGGTAGCCTTCATCTCAACTGGTGGTTAGTGATGATAAAGCCGAAGATGGAAGCGAGCTATACCCGGATTCCTCAACCATAGAGGAACTAGCTATTTAACCTCCAACTGCCGAAACACAACAATGCTGGTAACATTATTGTTATGGCGGCAGACTTAGGTAAGATGGTGGTAGCTAATCTAGCCAACACATAACAATCAATCTAGTCCATTCAATAGTCGATTCAAGATACTCCAGGTATTTTGTTATCTGGAGTAGGGGAGAGCACCGAGTCACCTTATTGAAAATGCCCAGTACCCATAGTGTGAGTTTCAATCGAGTAGAAACAATAAAGAAAGAAAGGAAAAAATGAAATTTATCCAGTGTTGAAAAAAAAAAAATAGATACTGAACAATAGTGAATAACATAGTAGACATTATTCAAAGGGCAATAAATAATCAAAGAACATCACTTAATTTAATATTGCATCTCTGAAGTAGGTAGTCAGTTCAGCATATTCCAGAATATACGTCAAGCGCTGGTTTTCGACTGACACCTGTGAGCCCTGATACAATAGGAAGCCAAACAAGCCAGCTTTAACAGATATTTATTTTAAACATTATATTAAGTTTACAAATATAACGGAAATTCATATACCTGGGTACAAAGTAAACAAATTTAACGGAAAGTCAATCTAAAAATTAAGAAGTAATTGCGGAAATATCGATGATCAAGGTCGTTGTCAGCTTTCAAATCCACTAAATAAAGTGGTTTCCCATTATGTTGCTGCCGTCTTCATACGATTTGACAGTTATCACGACGACGAACGTTTCCGTTTCCAGTTTGAGCTTTGTATTCGATGGCGACACAAAAATTGAGGTTGGATATTAACTCTATTCCAAGAAGCTCTAGATCAGAGGTTCCCAGACTTTTTTCTCATACTTAGACCACTTTTAAAATTTAGCTGGTTTCGGTGGACCCCATACAGCAACATTTGGACCATATTCCCAAAACTCAACAGTAAATGTGTTTTTTGTCACGCCTACGTAGACCTCGTCGAGTCTCCCTTAGACCCCTGGGGTTCCACCTGGTCCACTTTGGGAACTAAGGCAATCCGGTAATCAAACAAGCTCCCCCCGGAAAGTAGCCCCATTGAACGGACTCTTCGTTTGTTCCCTATCCACAGAAAAATCCTCCTTTATATCATTCTATATTGGCGTGGCATAAGATAGTAATTCCATTGAGTATAACAAGTCCATCGATCGCTGTTGGGATAACTCGGGGCCAACCTAATAAAATCCGTTTCCCGATAAAATGAAATCTCACGTGAAGAGGTCACGTGTTGAAATACGTCAAGAATTTTGACAAAGCAACCGATTGACTCTCAAGTATTTATTCTTTAAGTAGCAGCTTCTTGCGTCAGTTTTATGCACACGTGACGCGTCACGGCTGAATCTGGATCACTACCTTTGGTACAATAAAGCGAGTGTTTGTTCTGTGGTAGAAAATTCTGGAACTCCAACGATTTTAGGTATCTCATTTATGTTTGATTTGTGCGTTTAAAACGCATACTTAAAAACCACTAACCGTTAAACGCCGCTTCAGAAACGTTCAAAAATAGGGTAGAAAGCGGTGAAAAAATTTGTAGGTTACACCTAGAGCTCCGGCGTAGTGGTAATCGCGTTTGGCCGGACCCCCTAGAGACGCGGGTTCGATTGCTGCCTGGAGCATATATATTCATCGTTTTATTTGTTTATTTTTAAAGTTATAAATACTTGAAAGGTATGGAGGAGCTCGGTGGCGTAGTGGTTTGAGCGCTCTGGTTTCGATCACGAAAACAAAGCAACTTTCGCCATGGTCGCTTCCGGGATGGGTCAATCAAATTTATAATCTCGAGCAGGAGCTCTAGATTATAAATATATAATAAGCACGGCGGACCGTGCTTCGGAAGGCACGTTAAGCCGTTGGTCCCGGTTGTTACAGCCATTGGGCCAGCGTGGTGGTGTTATGGCCCAATCTCCTCATGTGTTTCTCCCATGTAGGAAGGCCTGTGCCCAGCAGTGGGACGTATATAGGCTGATGATGATGATGAAAAGCTATTTAACTTCTCGTACATTATTACCATGATATGGTTTATAACGAGTTCTGAAGTAAAAGATAACGCAATGCAATGTTTATATCCCACTCAAATGGATCATTATCATCTCATTCATCTTTGATTTTAATAATTTTACTTGTCATTTTTAGTACCTGAGTATAATATAATTTAAAAAGTGTTTTGTTTTAGATAAAAAAGTAAAGTACTTGATTTGGGAATCTTATTGAAATGATTATTATTATAAAATCAATGTTGCTAACCATATCATAAGACCATTGTTACTAACACTGTAGTGGGCTCTGCCAGAAATAAATAAATAATTATTATTTGTCGAAACACGACTTTTAGTTAATGTAACAAAGGCGTATTTTCATTGTAAGGTGCTACAAGTTCATTCATCGAAGCTGTTGCAAGAAGCTCAAGTCTTCCAGCGTCATAGGCAGCAGTAATACCTTTCTAATAACTTTCAGGGGATATCCTTTTACCTGCAATTTTACAATTTTAACGATAATGGGTTGAAACTAACTTTAGTTTAATGTCCCTATTCCAGAAGGGCTTACAATTAAACGCCGTGTTTACTGGCGTTTATATTTTACTATGTTTAATAACAGTAAAATGTTCGTAGCCGCCGTAAGCCAGGAAGACTCGTAAAACTATGAACTTTATGTATAATCTAGCGTGATCACAAATGCTATAAAACGGGGAATGACAACAACACTATGATATACAATGTATTTACGTGTGCAATTGGACATTATGAATCCAATGAGGTTTGGAAATTATATTTACCTTACAAAGTCTTCTAAACATCATAAATCTAAAGAGTTTGTTTGTTTGATTGGTTGAACGCGCTAATCTCAAGAACTACTGATTCAAATTGAAAAATTATTTTTGTGTTGGATAGTCCATTTATCGAGGAAGGCTATAGGCTATAGATTATCACGCTGAGACTAATAGGAGCTGAACATCAATTAAAAATGTTGTAAAAACGAGAAACAAATATTCCTTTGCAGTTTTCTTTTCGTGCGCTACGTACAGGCAGAAATAATAAAACGGGCTTCAAATTAATATCTTAATATTAATTTGAAGCCCGTTTTAATATTGGTATTATAAAATAACAACAATAAAACTGGCTTCAAATTAATATTTCACAAGTATTTTTTGTTTTTAGCTGCTTTTAGATGCTGAATCCGGTAGGCACATATTAAATCATTTCTTGTGTACGCAAGCGTGGCGGCAGAATTTATTTTTTTCTGTTTCATGTGTAATCCAAGTTCCATTCTTACTTTTAATTTTGCTCACATATTGTGCTGTGCACAATATCTTCTATCTTATTCTTCTTTAAATTCTGTCGCTCGTCTGTCTCGTGAACCATTTTAGCTGAAAACTGAGACATCTGTCTAATTAAAAAAAAAACCTGACGTAGCTTAGGTAAAGCCTTGTAAATCAGAGAACACATTTATTACTTGTAGAATTCCAAATAAAGGAATTTATTTTTTTAGTTTTAAAGACAGGACAAAAATTAAGGATAATAATAAATTGTAGAACTAAAAAATACTATGTGGGCGACGGATATTTAAGTCGCTTACTGGTATTTTTGTGGTACAGTCGACCACAGAAGTAGCTGAACACTTTAATACCTAGTACGGCAGCAACTATTAGGTACAAGCGCAATAGTCGGTGTGACATGGTACTTTTTTTTTTTCGGGGAGAAATCTGTCTGCTACCGTACTACATTAACGCCATAGGTATTGTGTCATGGTACTAAAGTGTTCAGCTACTTCTGTGGTCGACCGTGCAACCCATAAATTAATATCCCATACTGGCTTCAAAAAACCGAATCATTGTACAATTTGCAAATGTTTTCTTGTAATCAATAATGGTAGCATACGCGCCAGCGGTTACCATAGCTTACGCGATGCCTACCTACCCTAGGGTAGTCAGTCATCATAAAATCTTTTTGACATCTCCCTTAGCCCGTCCTGCTTTGGTAATAAGAGGCAGGAACTGTCAAAAGTTAAAAAAGTACGTTTGTCGTCAATTTTATTTTAAAAGAGTAAGATATAATAAAGATTACCTATAAGTCAGGACAAATGTCAGCTTGTTTGTCATCTAGTTGTATAAAAAAATGCGTTTGGTGAACTTGATTAGCAGACCCCAGATCATCTCCGCGAAAGTCATGCAACTCTCCTTTCCAGGAGATTTCCAGGGATTACGCCCTGAGCGACTCCCGCACACACCCGCTTGTTTGCTAGCGACTTGTAGGTCCATCAGTGGATTTCTCTTGGTTAAAAAAAGGACAAATGCTTTTAAACAACGCAAACGACATACTTAATCTGATATTTGGCGAATCATTACGATTTCTTGGCGAAATATTCTTTGCCGCTAGTTGCTAATAGTTTTGAAGATATTGAGGTGTCCAAGTGAGGGCGAATGCGTTCTGCCTGGGTCGCTACGCACCCTAATCACTTTAAAATCATCATCATCATCATCAGCCTATAAATGTCCCACTACTGGGAACGAGCCTTCCTACATGGGAGAAACACATGAGGAGTTTGGGTCTTAGTACCACCACGCTGGTCTAATGTAGGTCGGTGGGTTATAGTGGCTGCAGTAACAACTGGGACCAATGGCATAGTGGCGTGTCTTTCGAAGCAGGAGGGGCTCGAGATTGAGATTAGAAATTTTGGTTGACTCATCCCGGGATCGACCATGGCGAAAGTTGCTTTGTTTTCTTAATCGAAACCAAAGCGCTCAAATCTCTATGGCACCGAGCTCCTCTCACTCACTTTGAAACCATAGACCATAATGATCTGAGGAGACTTATTTCGAAAAATAGCGACAATACTGTTAGCTTATAACGCAAAAAAAAAAACTAGAAGAAACGCGTAGAGTTCGTCCTCCTTCGTCGGATCCTCGATGGTAAGAACAGTCACCCGGACAGCGAAAGGTCGCAGGTTCGCACACGTCCAAGAACATGTCTTTTTAGTGTAGGCAATTTATTAATATTTCAAATATTTTAAAAAATGCTAAAATAAAATTTTTATAATTTTTTTCTTTGTTATTTATCACCCAGTCGTATTCATTCAGTACTTTGACTATTCAATCGTAAAGTTTTCAAACGGTTTTTAGTCCGAGAAGTCTTGTCCAAATTTTGCCTTAATTCATTTAGGCATCAGGGTCTTGGCAGAATAATAAACTGTCTTTGGGGATTTTGAACAATGCAATAATAATTAAATAAACGCTTACAGATACTCTAGCCGTTTTCAGCATAAATTAAATAACGTAAAGATGAATGTTAATTGGACTAGCGCAGTATTAGCTATTATTTATGCAAATAAAGAGATTAGCTTTATTGAATTTTTAACCTCCGAAGAAAAGAGAGGGGTGTTACAAGTTTAACGTGTCTGTGTGTGAATCTGTGTGTCTGTCTGTCTGTGGCATCGTAGCTCCTAAACGAATGGACCGATTTTGATTCGGTTTCTTTTGTTTGAAAGCTGACATGATCGGAAAGGTTCTTAGCTATAATTTAAGAATATTGATTAAGAATTGATGACAATCAGCCCATTTCCTACTTTGTAAGAGGTTTTTACTAACTTTCGCCGATCCGATTGATTTGAAATTTGGTTAACAGTTACTTTGATGGGGTTTCCATGACATGCTAACCTTGAGCTGATCCTGTTCCATCAAATAGTCTGCGGGATGCTGAATTCTTTAGAAACTTGCCACAGATATAGCGTGTTTGGGCTCATAAGAATAGCCTCAATGAGATGATGTTAGATAGATGATTAATGACGCCGGGGTTTCTTAAAATTTTCTTTTTCATTATTTTTTAAGACCAAAGGGCCTAGACAAGATGCCATTTGACAATAGCTGTCGCTATCGCTAAACGAAAAATGTATGGGATTTGACATTTGTGATCGAAAGGCGTTCGATGGCTTATGTCAAATCCCATACATTTTCCGCGTTGCGGTAGCGATAGCGACTATCGAAAGGCCTCTTGTCTAGGCCCTCGGAGTGACAAACTTGTGCTTGCGGCCTGCTTGGTGGTAAGTGGTTACCGCAGCTTACAGACGCTTTTAGTCCCTTGGGCTACTCACGCGTTGCCTAGTAATAATCCAGAAAATCTGTATATTTACAGCACAGAAGACTTTTTTTAGTTTTATAAAAAAACTGTTGTTACTACTTATTTAGACACAATAGGTAATGCTCGCTATAATAATTTCGCAAGCAATAATTCTTGTTTTAATTTTGCTGTAGCCTGAACAACTTTAATGTAAGGCTAGTTTGAGTGGAGCTTGTAATGTATGTATGTGCTGTGTATAGTGTGTGCGTTAATAATATACACGAAAAACTGTATTTTAAAAAATATATTTGATTTACTTAGTTCATTTTTGTTTTTAATTGTATTTCTGGTTGCGAATCTGCCGAATTGAATCTAGTGGGTTACGAATCTGGTGAATTTGGTTAACTGCTCCCTAGAACCGTCAAGAGCATTTACCAAATACTCAATCCACTTTGCCACCTTGGCCGTATAAAAATGCAGGTAATTTCGTGTTATGTTTCCACAATTTGGCACGTTTCCACGCATTGTAATAAGGAGAGACTAACAACATGAAAGGGTTGAGGTTTAAATAAGCTGTGATGTAGGTACCTAATTGAAAATTTAGCCCTGGCTGAAGGCAGTTGACACATTTGCTCGCTACGGCAGCGGCTGCCGTGTTGACACGACCCAAATACGACGACAGCCGGCGGAGGCCGTGTCAACACAAATAAATCAAAGGTTACAGGTCAAATTTACGTACATATTTTGCGTGTATTAAAGTTACTTTAATTAGCTTTGACGTCCAGACAAAGCTATGGGGGTAGCATGCCAAACTCCCTGGGGAGTGGACAAAATTTTGTCTCTCTATTTGTCCTAGAGAAAGAAAGACATAAAACACGTTTTGTCTCCTAATTCAGACTTAAGTGGTGGAAATAGATTTTGTCCACAGCCCGTGATAGTCCAGCAGAAGAGCTTTGCTTTCTCCACATTTTGTGGTATATTATTTTTAATGTTTCCCGCAGCCTATAGTATATAGACGCTCGTAGTACCTTGGGAGCTACTTGATCCTATGTGCGTTCTTTTTAGGCTACAATGAGACGATTTCAAGTAACTTTTATCATAATCATCATACCAGTCTAGGATGTCCACTGCTGAACAAAGGCCTGCCCCATCAATCTCCAAATAAAACGGTTCTGCGCAGCCTGCATCCAGCAGACCCTGACCAGGTCGTCTGTCCATCTCCATCCCCAAGTAACTTTAATATGTTTGATTGTGTCATAATTATGCCGCTTGTGCCCAATTCAGCTCGATTGGGCACATTAATTGTTTTTAGAACAAATTTGAATATCACCACTGCCGAGTAGTCCTATTGTACTGGAAAATTGTAACGGCGACAAAGGAAAAGTTTTTCATTTATTTTGTTCAATTTAAATTCTGATTGTTTACAAGTTTGAAATCGTAAGTTTGAAAAGGAATTTTATATGGAATCACCGGTATGATTCAAACAGACAATTTTGTGTTTGTGTGTTTGATTAGTTGACTGTGCCGTACCGAGTGCGAGTTCGGGTCGATAAACGCACGTCAGTTTGCGAAAATTAGCGAGTGCCCCAAGCGTGTTGGCATGCACCATTGTCGGATCACGGATTAGATTCTAAAAGTCACATGCCGTCTCGCTTTGACGCACCGCGATAAAGAGTGACAGGTAAAGAGTTTTTTTTCTATGTATGTACACCGATTACGCCGAGATTTCTGATCCGATTTACGTGATTCTTTTTCTGTTGGATGCGGAATAGTTTCCATTTGGTCCCAATTTTTTTTTAAATCGTTGCGGTTGTTTGGGTTTAAATTAAAATAACTGGAATAATATAGTCGTTTATATGCGAAATTGCGGATTTTTGCTTTACTAAGTATGACTTTTTAGTGAAACGATACGATGCGATAGTAGGCAACAATATATGCTGGCCGTCACCAATCTAGCTTTGACCTACGAAAGTCATCACTAAAAATTGTGATAAAAATAAGTTAAAACCTTCAAAAAACTGGAAAGGATTAAATAATTAAATTTAAATAGGTATCTATCTCATCCCCGAAAAACATATTTTTTGGAGTTAGTGCTAAGTTGTTTCCAGAAACAATAGAAAATAAAGCACCGACTCCACAAAATAAATATGTCTCTAGTGTCTCTATTTAAAAAAAACCTGTACGCAGCTCGGGAATCGAACCCGGACGTTTTGACAAATAACAATAACACTATTTCTATTTAGATATCGATTGTGTCTTAAGCAGTAATCGTTACTATGAAACATGATGTCTAAAATGAATGAAATGCATTATTTTCATATCCTTTCATTTATTTAGTGAGTGTTCGAAATTACCACCATGATGGGACATCGACGACGCATGAACAGAGTTTTTAAAAATATCGAATTTGATACCATGAAAAAAAAATCGAATGTCGGTATATCGTAGTTGAAAATATCGGCGATAAATATCGATTTTTTTCTTAAAAAAATATCGATCTTTTGATATATCGATATTTTTAACCCTAGCCTAGTGTGATGAGGTTGCCTTGGCCGAGCATTCATACGCAGCTTAAAGTTTATTTTACCGAAACTCTACCGTCATATTTGCTGAAAAATAAAGTACTCTACGACCTTACTAGGAAAGGGTGTAGTAGTAAGAGGTAAATTAGTTGAAGATACAACGTATTTCAACGTTACGAATATTTTTTACTTAAATATTTATAACAAAGATGTAACGCCCACGTTTTGTGAGGATAATAGCTTCTTATTAGACTAAGCCTTAATACAAGCGGCTTCGCTATAAATACACTTTTGAAATAAGTTTGTCTTAAGTAAATAAACCTATTGTGAAGTCGTGCCTTCCGGAAAATTTTAATGTAATCTGCAGGTTAAACTTTTGTTTGATTTGGGTCCAAGGCAATATGATGTGACTAATTTATTCTAAAGGCATCTACTGTCTGACCGTGCCATGCCATGAGCGTTGTCGCCAAATTATGATTATTAAAATATCTGCTTACACCGCGTTATGGCGATAACTTTAAATATCAATGATTTTATGATGACTAAGTAAACTAAATCTTTAATCTGTCCTATGAGTCTCTATTGAGTCTGAGCTCGAGCTAATGAGTCACGGCTTACTTTTTAATTATGTAGGTACATAGATGTTAAAGGGCCGCAGCCCAGTAGTCACCTCTAACCTCCCCTTATAGCGACCCCTTTCCGCTCAATTTTACTGAGTTTATTAAGCAACTGAGTAGGAACTATATCGAAACCGTGATAAAAACAGCCTCACGGAAGCTCGGTGTCCTGAACAAGGTGCGTCGATTTTTCACGCCTGACCAATTATGCCTGCTGTATAAAACTCAGGTCTGGTCTTGCGTGGAATATTGCTCGCACTTGTGGGATGGCTCCGCCAAGTACCTACTCGATGCCCTGGACAGATTGCAGCGTCGTGCTGTCCGTATCGTTGGCGATGTAGAGGTCACGAACAACCTTGAGCCTCTGCAATTGCGTCGAGACATTGCGTCGCTTAGCGCCTTCTATCTGCTATATCACGGAGAGTGTTCTGAAGAGCTATTTGACCTTATCCCACCTTCCCCATTCCTACTCAGGAGCACGCGTGCCGGTCTTCGGAGTCATCAATTCACTGTCTCGTGTTCAAATTTAGTAGCTCTTTTCTTTGTCGAACTTCCAGAACTTGGAATTCTTTGCCAGCACATGTGTTCCCTCCTTCCTATAACATGGGTTCCGTCAAAAGAGGCGTGAAAAAGCACCTTTCGGGCCGGCAAGGTGGAGGCGGCTAGAGCAGTGTCTGAACTGCACTAGCTGTCTTCGCATATTCGGTGTTGAGTCATTTGTCGTGCTATGTATAAAAAAAAAATAACACTGAGAAAACTGTCTATCAACCAAACATACGCATTTAACATTGTACACAGAGAAATAATTAGTTAAGCAATAAAAGTGTATGAACTCACTAAGGGTTTTGGAATACACCTTTAGTTCACCTGTGTAGTGCATGTGTGCGCGGGAGTGGAGCCTATAAATGAAACAACCGTCCTCTACTGAGTCATTAGCCGAACTGTTTTATTCGATATTCATATACAGGTAATACAATACGAAAAATGCAAAATTAAAAATTTTAAGTAACCCCCGTCGTTATTAATCATATATCTAACACCATCTCATTAAGACTATTCATAAGAGCCCAAATACGCTATATCTGCTGTAAGTTTCTTAAGAATTAAGCATTTCGCAGACTTTTTAATGGTAGAGGATCAGCTCAAGGATAGTATGTCATGGGAATATCACCGAAGTGTCAGTACACGAAATTTCAAATCAATCGGATGTGTAAAAGTTAGTAAAACCCTATTATCATGTACAAAATGAGCTGATAGTCTTCAAACACCTCAACTGATCTTCATAAATTATAACTAAGAACCATCGTAAGCACATCAGCTTTCAAACAAAAAAACCGAAACAAAATCGGTCCAATCGTTTAGGCGCTACGATGCCACAGACAGACACACAGATACACAGACAGACACGTCAAACTTATAACAGCCCTCTTTTTTCGTCGGGGGTTAAAAATGTCACCCCACGATATTCCCCCCATTTTAAAAAACGTCCTTGGCGGTTAAACGGCTGCGTCTGCGTCTCGATGGAAGCGCGCCGCGCGTTCATAGATGTCTGCCCTCAAGCAAAATAATTGTTCGTCTATATGTATGTCTAGATTACTACGTGAATACTGTCCTTACGGTTCGGCTCAATGGGTGCAGTTTCATATCAACTTGTTCAAAGAATATTTTTTGCAGCTTATACGAGGTAGTGTAAAGACACCGCTGTAGTACAGCATCCGAATAAACATTAAAATATTGGCTGTGCCGTTTATCATTAAAATACTGGGCACAGGCCATTTTACATGGGAGAAACCCATGAGGAGTTTGAATCATGACACCACCAACCGGGACCAAAGGCATGCCTTCCGAAGCACGAGGAGCTTGATATTACGAATTTTAATTGACCCATCAGGGACCAACCATGGTGAAAGTTACGTGGTTTTCGTAATCAAAACCTTTTACTAGTCTACCTTTTTTTTGGGGGAGAAATCTGATTGCAGACCTACCCGCCGCTGGCTAGGCGACGGGCCTGTGTGGGGGTCGCCCAGCGCCAAACACACTGGGAATACCCACTAAAACTCCCCGGTAACTCCACTGCCCTTCGCGGGGGCAGCCTAGGCTCAGCCGAAGCAATTTCACCAGCCCACCCCCAGAAAGCACTCCACCTAGCTCTTTATTCAGAAAAATTATGCTTAAAGTTTTAGTCTCACAAGCCGGTGTTTCTATTTCTTGTAGCTCTAATTCCACTTCAATTTCTTCTGAACATTCATTATTGATTTTAACTGCATAGTTTACAGGAAAGATCTCATATAAGCATCTACGAACGCGAACTTCATCAATAAGTCGTCCCGTATCAATGAATGTTTTATTATTCATTTTGAGAGTACGCAAGCGTGTTGGGAATTCAAGCGTGTTTCCTGCAGGAATGTTGAAACGGAAAGAAATTATTGATAAAGACAGCGTCAGATAAACGTGGAATTAGAAGGAAATTCGGAATATTGAGGAAGTGGACTGGTAGGGAATTATATAACCACGTAAGTCAATTTCTGCCAGTTTCGACAACTTGATGTCTTTAGGAACAGACGGAAGACGCGTTGTTTAAGCCTACAAGAAACAAGCAACGCACAATACTATACGCAGTATAAACTTCTTCATGAAGTCAAAAGTAACACGGGATCAACCAATCGCTCGTATACCTTCATCATCATTATCACATCAGCCGACAGACGTCCACTACTGGGCATAGGTTTCCCGCAGGCCCCAAGGATCTCCAAACCGATCCTGCGCTGCTCGCGTATATTTGTTGTATACCGTGCCTAACTATGCAAAATTATGCATGTTTTTCATTCTTCTGTTAGGTTGCTATTTTTGACCACGTAGGTAGTGAAGCGACGATAACTTGAAATGGAGAGTCCAAAATAAGAGAAATAGGAAACTGTTATCACAAATTTTCTAATTTCATATTGAACATTATTATGGTTATAAATATTGTAGAAAAATATCTAAGCTATATTAAAATATGTATTTCCTGGGCTGGGAAACGAACCCGTGCAAGACCTTGCACAAACCTTGTGACTGCTCTGACCACTGACATACTGAGGACTTGTGATAGCACTGTCGAGTAGTTTCCACATTATTAGCTTATAACGCAAACACAGATAATTATTAGTGATACTTATCTTCTTGCATTTTGTACATAGGCTGATGATGATGATGATGAAATCAAATATCATTTTGTATATTTGTATAGGTTTGTCCCTTTCACTCCGTACCTTTCATGCTGATCACTCATACAAAAATGACTGGTTTGTATTTCTTCTTAATCTAACAAGGCTGAAGTATAGATACACACAGCATAAAATAAATAACAATATAGTAAATGGTGAGAAGGGTGCCATTTGTTTCAATAGATATCCCTTCCAGTTAGACCCACGAAAGTAGAGTTTTATCTTCATTGTACCTATTGATTTTAATCTGTCATGCTAGCTGCTAGACACAAATGTTATTGTCGTTACGCTGCCACGAAGTGCGATACGCCTGCTGAAAGAATTATGCGCTCAGAAAAAATATTATAAAGAATAAATATAAAATTAAAACCGACTCCAAAAAACTGAAAAGGATAAAATAATTTAATTTTAGTTGGTACTCATCCCCTATGAACATATTTTTGTAGTCGGTGCTTCACTATCTATGGTTTCTGGAAACAACTTAGCACCAACTCCAAAAATATGTTCCTAGGGGATGAGTACCTACTAAAATTTAATTATTTTATCCTTTTCAGTTTTTTGGAGTCGGTTTTAATTTTTGTTTAAATATTTTTAGTGATAACTTTTGAAGGTCGAAGCTAGATGGGTGACCGTGAGCTTATATTGATTTCTACTATCGTATCATTTCACTAAAAATTCATAGGAAAGCAACAACCCGCAATTTCGCATATGTAGACGACTTAATTTTTCCAGTTTTTTGATTTAAAATCCAAACTACCCATTGGATTTTTAAAATTTTTTATGGGACCAAATGTGAACTATTCCGCATCGAACAAAAAAACCCAGTCAAAAGTTCTGAGGTAACCAACATAAAAAAAAATATATAAAAAAACATACAGACGAATTGATAACCTCCTCCTTTTTTGAAGTCGGTTAAAAATAAACAAAATACCCACAAGTAAATTTTAAACTTTTGAAATAATTTTTGCGGAGACCATTTTTATTTTAAACTGAAAGCTTTGCTAAATACTTTACTTTGAATTCGACGTAATACCTTCTATCTGTAGGTACAAATGTTGTAATTAAAGTTTATATGTCAGCTCGTATGATATTTCGTTCAATCACGCCAAGCCATATTTCATTGTATCATCTTGAAATAGAGTTTGTTTTGCAATCAAAGCCGTCCCACCTTGGAACGGGCGAGTCATTTTATTTTATCGCAGCGAAATTCGCGTGTGCTATAAAGGCGACGTTTCTATAAACCGTCACACCCACCTCATGCTGACTTGCAAAAACACATGTAAGGGCGGTAGGAAGAGAAATAGGTCATTATTAATCATGTCAGAAACTTTGTGGCACAAACTTTGTGTAATCTGTATGATAGCGATACAAACAACTTTTACGGCGAATTTCGTGTAGTGTTATGTGATTAGATGTGTTTATGTGTTCTCGAGTTACGACTTGTTTTAGTGTCGGCTAATACCTACTTATTAATCTGATAATGGAAATGTTCACATCTACCTACATAGGGAATGATGATGGCATTAGAAACATTATATTAGAAAATGCTAATGGCTCCGTGAACTTTGTGTCGGCTGAACAGAGACGGATAGAGATATTATTATGACTTCTCAGCGAGAAGAAAAAAAAGAGCACGCGCACAAAGCGAAAGCGACGAATTAGAAATAATTAATCATTTAAAAACTAACTGATTTTTAAAAAAAAAACCTTTTGAGAGTAATTCTAATATTTTATTGTATTTCCAATAAAAGTAGAGTGGGCTTAAGACTTTCGTCTAAAATGGAAAAAATGAATGAGAAAGATCATCCATGCTATTTTTGATACTGTGAAAATTGCTTCCATTCATGTTTGAGCTTTTGTAAAATATTTTACTGATTGGTTAACTCTAACATAATATTTTAAAACAAGAAAAACAGAGCTGTAGGAATATATTATATATAATTATTTAACATAATATAATATAAAGTTTAATATTTTATGTAACAATGGTAATGGTACATCGATCGGAAATTTTTACTTGACTTTAAAGAATTGCAAAACAAACCTACAGATCCACTACGCGTTGTGTGCGGTTCTGTTTGTGTAAAAGAACCCTTAAAACGTCAATCGAGTGTAGGAATTTGACGAAAAAATCAGATCTATTGAACTTTAAAGAATTGAAGCACAAACAAAGGCGATCGAAAAACTCGAGAGGTGCTCCGTCCACAGTTTTTCTTGATTCTTGAGGCGACCTGTATAGATAATATATTTTTACCCTCAAACTAGCATTAACTTAATGAAAGCTTTGGCATTTTCCTTACACTCTGTTTGTTTGGGGTTTGTTTATTTCAGTCACAGCTACTATTACGACGTTCGTTAAACTCTTTTTAGGTACATCAACATATGGATGAGTCAGATACTTTGGCCACTACGTTGAGTCACCCTTAATTGTTAGCGTAGGGGAGCGACTGACAAATCGTTACGTAGGTATTTACTCGTAAGAAATATATCAAGAAAATTTTAAATCTTGTACTATTTATAAATATTTAAATCTTTTTCCGAAAAAATTTGCTTTATAAAATACACTGTATCAGTAATCCCCGTAAATATGCAAACTACAGACTTAGATTTCTTCTAGTCCTTCTTAAAAAAATGTTGACTTTTGAAGGACGGTCTGCCCGAACAATGTTGAAATAATTACGAGGGATTGCGATAAATAGTATTTTATTTTAAAGTTTTATTTAGAGTGCGATTTTTTTTTAATTCAATGATTGTGTTTGTTTATTAATGGGTATAATGTTTTGGATTGATTATGGTTTATTCAAATAGTGACTTACTATTACTAAACACAAAGATCACGTTTTCCGAAATTTCAAAAAAAGACTACGTAATTGAAATGAAGTATATCTAAGTAGAGTCTTGGCATTGGGTCAGTTTTGTTCTGTTCTAGAAAGTTCGTGGGTTTCTTATGTAGAGGAACGCGGCAATGTTTGTCAACACAACACGTAGCCAAACATTTAGAACAACGTCGCATTATTGCTTACCAAAATTAAATAACCGTCCCTATATGACAATATTCATTTAACATAACGTGCGTCATTTTGCGCGCCAATTGTTGCTTATTGGTCCTATGCTGTTGTGCTATGATAAAAGTAGATTTTCGTTCAGTGTCTCCCTTTCATTATAATTCGACAAGAAAAAGACAGAGAGTTGCCTCATTTAACGTTTCTAAGATAGCCTTCTACAGCACTTTAGCCTAAGTTTAGTCTAAATCTAAAAACATGTTAACTACCAGAACTAAGTTAATATCTCTAGTCCATGATCCCGTCCATCGAAACTCTATGGATAGACTAAATATCAAAAAACTTGCCTTTCTGACAGTCATTCCATCACTTTCCTTTAGGATTGTAATGTAAGAGAGGCAGATTACTTTAATTTAGATATAGGAAAGACAACAAAATCGACATCAGGGTCTTTTAAGCGTGATAAGTTCTTTTAACCGGCTACTCAGATGGTATGTCGATTTTACTGGGTATCATTATGACGAAAGCAGCAAAAATATACGAATAAACCGCGGAATCTCATTTGTCATTTTTTGCTTTGTCCACAACCGTGTCAAATCTATCAAAACGTTGTTTCGGCCGTGACAAATCTGACTCAGCGGAAAAAAAAATTAAAACAAAGTAAGCGAAAATACACAAATTATTTTATTTAAAAATAACTAAGAAGGATTACAAAAAAAAAACGCTTTTTCACGGCTGTAAGTATTAATGATATCTAGTATTTAAAGTAATTGAACATAAATGTCTATAGGCGGCGGTAGCCGCTTACCATCAGGTGGGCCGTCGGCTTGTTTGTCGTCTGGTTGTATATAAAAAAAAAAAAAAAATCGTTTACCAATAATGTTAGGATTTCTTTTTTTAAGTAGGATCCTTTAATCGTGTTTTGGTTCTACACGTGTCTAGATAAAGATATGAAGAAATGTATATCTGATTTTTAGATCCGTAAGATCTTTAAGTAACCTATGACATTATATATAAAAGTGCGAATTTTCTCAATGTATCGCCTTAAAGCTAAAATCTTTAGGTGTACGTCAATGCTAAAAGCGGTTTTAATCATGATGAATTAGATATTATCCTCAACACTTCAATGCTGTCAATTCAAGTTATATTTCTCGATGCTATTGACATTTTGTCTTTTATACAAAAGATGGTGATCGATCTTTAAAATTAACTCAAACCTACAAGATAATCCTTTTAATAATTGTCAGAAATAAAACACGGAGGAATTGTAGGCTACACTTACTTATAAAGTTTTACTAGCTTTTGCCTGCGACTTTGTCCGCGTGAATGTCAATTCGATCCCATTGGAGCCGCACATTTTTCCGGGATAAAACATAGCTTATTGTCCTACTATAGACTATGACATATCTCTGTGCCCATTTTTATCTAGCTATAAATTTTTTCATTCAATTTTCCTTTAAGCCTTATTATCTAGCCCAAATTATACATCACTTAGACTTTGTGTACGAGTCATTTTCTCATGGTAAGCTTTTTTTATCATGGTGTAAGCGGACTCGTCCGAAGATACCCCACACACAGTAAATCCGTTAGGGTATACCCTACTAACGTTATGAGAAAGCTGTAATATTACTAAAATCGCTAAGTACCTTTTAGTATGTAAATATCGCGAATTGTATCACATCTAGGTGTTTCATAATAATCTATTTATATGTAAATTAATTAATTCCGTAATGTTTTCCTCAATTTCATTGTTACTGAAAAATTTGTACAAGCTTACGTATTCCAATGAGTTCGGTTGAATTTTTTTCAACAAGAAGATCTAAAAGCGTTGAAGAGCTTTTACGAAGACATATAGGTCTTTGTTTGAATAAGAGAACTGTTTATTTGTTTTCGCATATTTGAGGAGCTTGCTGGGCTGAACAGGGTAAACTACATATATACGAAAAATTTTGTTCCGAAATTCATAATATTTTGACCCTTCCATCTATAACAGAAAATGTAGACACGACATTGTTTGCTCAAACAAGGTACATAGAACAACGCTGCCAAAGCGTCATTTTCATATACTTACCCCTAAGCTTTAATACAGAATAAATAAAAAACTACATAACTTAGTCAAAAAAGTATCGGGATGGATGGAATGGATGATTTGTTTATGTTTCAAATTTTTTTTTGTTTTTTTTTTTTGTTGGTTTGGTAACAACTGTTTTCCATTTTTGCGCGGAGTTTGAGTTGCATCTGTTATATATATTAGATACAGTGCTGTTTTAGTTATATCATATCTAGTGTTTAAAGCTAATTTTATAATGGACGAAAAAATCGAACAAAGAGCTGTCTTAAATTTTGCATCGCCAATGGAATTTCATGTTCAGAGTCACTGAAAATGTTACAGAAGGCTTCCGGTGAATCGACGTTATCAAAAACACGTGCCTATGAGTGGTACAAAGCGTACAAAAGCGGTCGAGATGAGATGGAAGATTTGCCTCGCTCTGGTAGGCCATCAACGTCTGCAACTGAAGTTAACATCGCAAAAGTGAGGGAAATAGTGACTAAAAATTCTCATTCAACTTTGAGAGCGATAGCCGGCGAACTTTATGTATCTCACGAGTCGATCCGTACCATTTTAAATAATCACTTGGGTATGAAACGTTGCCGCTCGGCTAGTCCCAAAAGACCTGAATTTCCCCAAAAACTCAATCGCATGAGAGTCGCTTATGACATGCTAGAGCGAATCAATTCCGACCCAAGATTCATGAAACGCATTGTTACTGGTGAAGAGACGTGGGTTTACAAGTTTGACATGCAAACTAGTCAACAAGCTTCGGAGTGGTCCCAAAGTAAGCATCACTAAGAGCTTGTGTTATGGATACTAGAGAATGGAGAAATATTGATGATACTATATAATATATAATTTTCGTGAAATCATACAAACATCTGCCCAGGAAGCGAACAGAGGACCCCTGATCGAGTAGTCTGTTTAGTTAGAGGTACTGACCACTCGGTCAGCTTTGGTCATTACTTATTATTTTTATTTTATTTTTGCTTTCAGGATAGCTTGCAGCTAATTGTTCTTTAAATCATCAATACTAACGACTAGAGGAGCTCGGTGGCGTATTGGTTTGAGCGCTCTGGTTTCGAATACGAAAACAAAGCAACTTTCGCCATGGTCGACCCTGGGATGGGTCAACCAAAATTTATAATCTCGAGCTCCTCCGTGCTTCGGAAGGCACGTTAAGCCGTTGGTCCCGGTTGTTACTACAACCGCTTTAACCCACCAACCCGCATTGGGCCAGCGTGGTGGTGTTATGGCCCAAACTCCTCATGTGTTTCTCCCATGTAGGAAGGCCTGTGCCCAGCAGTGGGACGTATATAGGCTGGTGATGATGACTAACGACTAACAGCTAATGAAAAGTTATCACAAATAGATAAACTTTAAAAATTTGGGCGCTGTTTTCTGTGGTCAGTACACTGGTCTACTAAGCCAGAGCTCCCGGGTTTGAATCCTGGTAGGGATGCTTGTATGTTGTCACCGATTTGTTCATGTTGGAAGTCTTTATAATCATAATCTTCATTTACATAAGGGTGATAGATAGCATAAAGAAGCGGGTTACCGGTTCCGACTACTCGTATTTTAAATGTTCTCTATGGTTCCGACTACCTGCTTCATTAAGTTTATGTCTTGATTGTTATCACCCCCTTCAAGCATGAGATTCCAGACACAATTGATTTTTCAATTGTCATAGCCCCCTGGTAGTATAACGCCGCTTGACAGATTAAGACCATGTTAGATAAGATTTTACAACCGTACAGGGTTCCGTAAAAGTACGCCTCTCTTTCTGATTTAAATCCAAAATATTTCAACACGATTATGCTACTTAATAATTATTGTCGAGAAATCAGAGGCAGAGAAAATAGAGGCATTTCTTCTTAGGCCCCAAGATGACAACGCACCTGCAATATCAAGTGATTTTTCCTTGTTATTGCAGGTGTCTATAGGCGGCGTTAACCGCTTACCATCAGGTGGGCCGTCAGCTTGATTGTCGTTTAGTTGTATAAAAAAATATGCCATATTTTTTCGAATGAGTACAGCATGGGGTTCTTCAAAAAAGGCGTGAAAAGGTTTTTACAGGGTCGGCAACGCGCAAGATATACCCCTGGTGTTGCAAGCGTCCATATGCTACGGTAACCGCTTACCATCAGGTAGGCCGTATGCTTGATTGCCACCTTAGTGGTATAAAAAAAAAAATAGGTAGATAATACAATAGTATTTACAATTCACATTTATTTTTAAATTCATTTACATTGAACATTTTAATTTATTTATGTAGTATCTACCTCTGTTTCTAATATTTAAATGCATATTATTATTTATATTTCTCCTTTATCTAGTATCCATTACACAAGCTCATAATGATACTTAGTTTGGGCTAGTTAGATAATAAAGAATGTGAATGTAAGAATATTATTCTGGGATCTCTTAAAGTTGTTTGAGGAGCATACCACAATCGGTAATATTTTAAGACGTGTTTTTTGGGTAAGTAGATGATTCCCGAAGAATCAACTCTCGTATAAATTGTACGTGCCTAATTACACCAACAAGAGTCCATTACGGCGTAGAGTTGCCCTCTTGATACGTAATTTAGTTGAACAAATTACTCCTAATTGTGATAGCACCTGCGCTCGGGATTTAAGTACCTACGTATCGGTTCAGTTGAGTGGAGCCACATCGACGGGATCATCTGCTTTTATTGTGAGTTCTCGTTATACTGAAGAGGTTGTAAACGGAACGGAAGGTAATCGAAATGTTTGTATTCGGAATTTAGATCTGAATCGTGTAGGTGTGATATAAATCCGCAATAAAACCTTGTTTAGCGGTGCTAGCAAAAAAATATATAAACCTTAGTACATATTCGATAGAAACAGTCAAACCTATCACGAGTCACGACACTCACGACAGTTAAATCGTCATGCTTAACTAGTCCCGAACTTGTTTCCTTAAACCATTATACCAGCTAATACTTAGATCCTATAGACTTTTTTCACTTTTATAATTCTCATCAAATGAACTGTGGACCAATGCACGTTTGACCAACGCATCGTTTGTTTATTAATAATTAATATTAGACCGCAAAACCATAGATAAATAGATAGGTAATGGCTCTTCCGTTTTTAATGCAAGTTATTAGTAGAAAGGCATTATCAATATGGCCGTAAGTAGGTACCTACTACGTATAAAGCGGGAGTCATGTAAAAGAAGAAGAAAAAAATAACCACGATTTCTAACCTACCACGGCCGTGTCGGGCTTCCGCGGACAGCTCTGATCTCGTATACATATATGTATCTGCATTACCTATGCAAATACATGTCTGTCGGGCATGATCTCTACGGTCAAAAGCGGAGTAGGAAATTGTACATAATGTCAATAGTTTTACGGCGTAGGTAATATTCATTCGATTCGCAAGAAAGTAAGAATATTAAACTCTATTACTTGTACCGTGAGTTTCATTTTCACAACTACTATCGTTATAGTTATCTTCATTACGATCAAACTTCACACTGAAAAAATAATTAACCGAACTGCTTCGGTTATATACATTAATTATTTACAGTAATTACAGTTTATTTGATTTAACAAAGGTAGTGTATCAGTAATTAGTGGCCCGGTATATTAGCCTAGTTCTGTAGTCAGTTTTATAAGTGACGAGTAGTCGAAAGATTCGAGTAACTTTTCTTCCGTACACTCTTTGTAGTTTCGTCTTGACCTAAATAGAAAAAAACGATGACACAGCTATACGTGACAGAAATGCGAAATCAACATTACAATACGGACAATGACTTAGATCATTTAAAGACAGCAATATCACCTTTTGAATTTGATAGCTTATATTATATAAGAGTTTTACGTGCTTACTGTTCATCCCTTCAGAGACTGTGCCGGCGCTCACACACAAAAGGAAATCTTTTGTGTCTGATAATTATGTGGGTATTACGAAGGTCAAGATAATAAATAAATTTTTAAAACATAGGTATTTATGACCAGATCCAGTTATTACAATACTTTTATATTACACTATTGTATTAGTTAGAAACAAGTCGGTGTTCTATCATACCAGCACCAATAATCACATAATTCTATCTGTATTATTTGGATTATGATGATACTAAGAAAATTTTTAAAATGTGTAGTTATGTAAACTAACATAATTTTTCTTATGTTTGTTTCGCATTTAGGGCATATTTTAATTCAATTTTGTCTAAATCTAAGTACAGTACAGCTCTTTCTCTCAACATGAAGTTAGAAAGAAAGGCTATAAATCAACATGCCATAAAAAAGGCGAGTTGAGCATTCAGTGATAAAATGTATTTTTGAGAAAGCTCCTCCTTACATGCTTTCTGATATTGTAAATAGTTTTTAAATGTTTTATTATTACAATGTTAATTATCCT
This sequence comes from Nymphula nitidulata, assembly GCA_947347705.1. NCBI lineage: Eukaryota > Metazoa > Arthropoda > Insecta > Lepidoptera > Crambidae > Nymphula > Nymphula nitidulata. Next base: position 3,844,557 of record OX374620.1, read on the forward strand.
TCTCTAATTCTTACTGCGTAAAAGGCATCATTAAACTCTTATGAATAAGGTCCCAGTAAACATCTTGAACAATTTTACAGATTGAAAAAAAAAAAAAACATACCGGCCGAATTGAGAACCTCCTCGTTTTTGAAGTCGGTTAAAAACCTGCGCAGTAAAAGATTTTGTACTAAATATTGCAACTGCGCACATTTTTTTGTGAATTTGTTGAAGGTGTTTGCTGGGACCTGTACTTTTTTTTATCTTAACGGGGTAACTCTTGGTCTTCATCTCACCTGATGGTTTGGCACCCGGATACCTCAACCACAGAGCAACTGGCTATCTTACCTCTAACTGCCGGAACACAACAATGCCGTTAACATTATTGCTATGGCGGCAGACTTAGGTAAGATAGTGATAGCTAGCCAGACGGACTTAGAAAAGCCCTACCACCAACCAAACCGAGCAGAAAATTTCTGCCCCCACGGGAATCGAACCCCGGACCTCTAGATCTGAGGCAGGTGGTCTCAACCACTAGACCTCAGGGGCGGTTAAACTAACATTATGATGACGCGTTCGCTACACACCATATGTCGTAAATTTAATAACTTCGACTATACATATATTATCGTATAGATTACTGTGAATATGGTCTGTTAAAATGAGCATCGGCGATAATAATATTGTATAGTGCGTACAAACCTTGTTTCAGTACTTTTTCTGTACAAAGCAATATGTGTTATTTGAACATTCCCTTTATTCAGATCACAAGAGACGTCTTAGTAATTCCCTGTCTGTATTGCTTTGCATATCTCTTTATTCTTTCAAATGTACATTTGGGTTAAAAAAAAAACTGGTTTGGATAAATCCTTGCTGGAAATAAAGTGCTTCTTACCTTCTACAAATTGAAGGTTCTTTTGTTGTCAGTCGTCTCCCTAGTTCTAGTGGAAATTTCCTCATCGAAGTGCCTCTCGTACGTTTCTGAGATACTGAGATACCCTGTGTGTAACATCAAAGCCACAAATCTAGCCAGCTATTCATGCAACGAATAAGCCACGTCTAACAAACAGAACGTCATCCCGAATTCACTGATATCAATTACACTTCTGTGGAATATATCAGGCAGTAGGGAAGGCAGGAGAGACAAATATGTCTGTTTTGTGTAGAAATCTTGCATTTAGAACTTTGAAAGGAAACTGAATTTTCACAAAATTTTGATGTATCGTAATATATCAAAATTCTGAGAAAATTCAGTTAGGAGCTCGGTGGTGTAGTGGTTTGATCGCTCTGCTTTCGATTATGAAAACAAAGCAACTTTCGCCATGGTTGGTCCCGGGATGGGTCAATCAAATTTATAATCTCGAGTTCCTCCGTGCTTCGGAAGGCATGTTAAGCTGTTGGTCCTTAATAGCAAAGTATTGTATTGTACACTTGATCGATGATCAAAACCTAGGATGGTTTTGATGATCATGCATTTTAATAAAACTGTTTTCGTTTGATACCTAGGCAAAGTCACTATGGAATCTTGGCCATGTCTTTTACGTTTTTGGTTATGCTTTGTTAAATATGTTGTTAATTAGCGCGATCGGGGCCCAGGTGTGGGTAGGTATATATAATACGTTGGTAAAACAATGTAAAATAAGTTCTTACAACCAAGTGCCCCGGGTGGTTGCTATAGTAATTATTTTACTGTTTGTTCACTTAAAACTCTCTATTGACACTAGACGACTTTTAGTATTTGATTTACTGAACTTAACAGCTTTTGTATAAAGTTTATACTTAGCACTTTCAAAACAAATTCAACTTGTCGGAAGTGTTTGTTAAAATTAAATATGTTTTCCGTTATCTAGCATCCATAACACAAGCTCGTAAATGATGCTACTTTTGGGCTTGAAAATAGGTGTGAGTGTTTCTTTTTTCTATACCACTAGATGCCCAGCAAGCTGACAGTCTACCTGGTGGTAAGTGGCTTCAGTTGCCTTCCATGCCCAGTAATTGCAATGGCTACCATTCCCTTCAATCCGAAACGCAGCGAACTGTTTTACGACCGAAAATGTGCGTGAATAATATATTATAGAAACAATTATTACTACAACCTTCACTAACAGTTAGAGTGGTTTTTAATACAAAGCACGGCAAATGACTTAACGCCACCTGATGTGAAGCGGTAAGAAGAGGCTTTATGCTAAGACAGCTAGCGCAGCTTGAATACGCTGTTCTAGCCTCCACCTTGCCGATCTATAAGGTGCCTTCTCACGCCTCTTTTGAAGGAGCCCATGTTAAAGGAAGGGGGGAACACGTGTGCTGGCAAAGAGTTCCTAGTTCTAGAAATACGACAAAGAAACGAGGCACTAAATTTCTTTGTGCGTGATGTTGAGATAGTGAAGTGATGACTTCGAAGTCCGGCACGTGTGTTCATGAGTAGAAGGAGGAAGATCCAAAAGCTCTTTAGAGCACTCTTCGTGGTATAGCTGATAGAAGGCGCTAAGCGACGCAAAGTCTCGAAATGGAAAGGCAAATTTAAAGTTTTTTTTTAATGTAAAAACAACGAACATTTTAATTTTCGCTTTAAAATTTTCCGTTGTAATTCTACCGCACTATACATATATCTTAACTTTGTAGCGGTGACAGCAAAGTTATGAGTTCACTAAGTAATACAAGCTTTGTGGATTAAACATGAGCAAATGGACGCCCTGTAGCGGCCGACAGAGCGTGAGGGATTTTAAGGACTTTCATGAAAGTAGGTACTGTGATAGTATTTTTATCATTTATTTTTCTAAACTGTATTTTACACTTTAAAGATGCGAAGATATTAAGCGAGTCTGGGCATAGTCGATATTTACCACTCGAATTTTCAGCAGGATTTTACTAGGTGGTACGCCCGTGTGTAGGGTTGTCTAGGTAGGTACCACCGCTTTACTAGGCATTAGGCCCGTGTGTAGTGACGTGTGTGTAGGTACCACCGCCTTTGATAGGCGTTAGGCCCGTGTGTAGGGTCGTCTAGGTAGGTAGGTACCACCACAGTTACAACGCGTGAGTAGTGCCCAAGGTGCTACGAGCATCTATAGGCCACAGTTACAACGTGTGAGTAGTGCCCAAGGTGCTACGAGCGTCTATAGGCTACTGTAACAACGCGTGAGTAGTGACCAAGGTGCTGCGAGCGTCTATAGGCTACAGTAACAACGCGTGAGTTGTGCTCAAGGTGCTACGAGCGTCTATAGCATGAAAGTCTATAGGCTACGGTAACAGTCTATAGGCTACGCTAACCGCATACTATCAGGCGGGGCTACGCTTATTTGCGTTGCAAATAACATACATTATACTTCGCATAAACCTTTATTACAATATTAAAGTTCACAGTTCGGTAGGAAATTTATGTGTACTTACATACATAATTAAACCAGTGCCGTTTGTAATCGGCTTTATAGTTCAGAACAGTCTGAGTACAGCAACGCTCAAAGGGCTGGAAGCTAATTGATCAAAGGCACAAACTGAATTATTTCTTATGTAACTGAGTTATGTAACTCGCATACGAGCAGTAGGTCATGTCATTACAATACAGCTTTTGTGTTATATCGTAGAACATTATTTATTAAGCTGATATTTGCTTCAGTGTGTTACAATACCTACATTTATAACTGTTCTGGTATTTCGCTGCGCTACTTATTGTTGTCTAAAGAGATGCTCGCATCGTGGACTGCTTCTTGAATTATAATAGTAATGTCGTGAGAAGAAATATGAACTATTTTAGAGAAAAAGTAACCCTAAAATAATCTTCTAATTATAACAGTTGACAGACTTTCTGGAGGCCAATTCAGCTATTTATTTTCCTAAACGGATCGGTATCGTTACTAATGCGGTTGTAATACAAAAGGTATTCCACTAACATTGTAAAAAAAAACCGGAACGCTACCGAAACGCTCTTAGTTGGTTCAACTTAGGCTGGATATTTCTAATTTAGCTCAGCAAGTTGACAGTTGTTAACTTTTAACAGTTCAAACAAAGAAGTATCGCTGCGTTTGAGCTACCACAATTGTCAAGTTTGCAGAACACAAAACAATGATTGAACCGAACGGTTTGCGTTACGTGTTTGTTAGTAGAATACAAAACTGATGCGTTTCGGCTATGTTTAGGTTGCGCTGAGTTAGCAGAATACAAATACGTAACTAAAGCATTTCTGATTTAGATCAAAATACATTAGCAGAATTGGCGGACTGGTCAGGGTCGCGGGGAGCCATTGGATGAAGACTGCGCAAAACCGATCCGTTTCGAAATCGATGTTCAGCAGTGATGAAGGCTGATATGATGATGATAGTTACCTTTTTTTTGACATATTTTATGTGAGTTTTTACTCACTTAAAATATGTCTAAAAAAAGGTACCTACTTTAAATAAAACCCCTTTAGTAATAGTTCTATTGGACATTGACTATTGACTTATATTTTTCCGATCAAAATAAAGAGAATTTGAATGTTTAGCGTTGAATCGAAAATTGCCGGATTTCGAATATCCTAGTCTTAATATTAGTATTCTAAGTTTTTTGTGACTATTTCTGTGAGCCACAGATGACTTTCAAAGCGAAACAGGGGTTTTGGGGGTCCAGAACCTTGGTGAGTCTTTAGAGGCGATTCGCCTCTGGAGAATTCTAATTGACAGGAATTGAAACATGACAGCTGTCCCGCCGTCCATTATTCTTTAGGACGCTCGAGCCGTGAGGAACTAGTGCCTTCCTTCGTGTGGCTTACTGTGAGGCGTTAGATTTTTTTTTATACAACTAAGTAGATGACAAACCAGATGAGGAGCTCGGTGGCGTATTGGTTTGAGCGCTCTGGTTTCGATACGAAAAACAAAGCAACTTTTACCATGGTCGATCCTGGGAAAGTTTGTTATCTTGAGCTACTCCGTGCTCAAAAGGCACGTTAAGCAGTTGGTCCTGGTGGATATTGCAACCGCTTTAACCCACCAACCCGCATTGGGCCAGCGTGGTGGTGCTATGTCACGAAATCCTCATGTGTTTCTCCCATGTAGAAAGGCCTGTGCCCAGCAGTGGGACGAATATAGGCTGTTGATGAGATGACAAACAAGCTGACAGTAAGCGGTTACTGCCGCCTATAGACACCTGTAATAACAAGAAAAGTCACTTGATATTGCAGGTGCGTTGTCATCCTGAGGAGCAAGATGAAATGCCGTTCATGACCAGTAATTACACTGGCTACCTTTCCCTTCAATCAGAAACACATCAAACTATTCCACGGCTGAAATAAGAAAGGCGGCGGTACCTACCCAGACGACCCAACATACGGGCCTACCACCTAGTAAAAAGAGAGAGAGTGTTGTGATTCCGAACGCTGAGTAATTTTGAACGAGGTTGGTACATTATGATAAAATCAATTTATTTAAACTAATATCGCACATGTCATTAAGCATTCTCTACATGTCTTTCTGCTGGCTTGGAGGGTCAATGTCAGCCATTGGCTTTTATATCAAGCAAAAAAAGCAAAGAAAAAAGAAAAAATAAGGAGCAGAGACGAGCAGAGCGAAGATTTCTTGAATAAAATATGTTCCTACTAATACCTACTTTATTGCTAAAACTAATTACAACATTCTTTGCAATACTAGCGAAATTCGTAGCGTGGAGAGGCAGAATCTAGCCATCCGTGGAAGACTTAAAGTGAATTGGTGATAGTTGTCAACTTTGTTTAATTTCATAAATGAATAGTTTAGAACTATTGATATAGAAATAGTATGTTTAAAATGAATCGACTCACAGATATAGTGGAATGTTTGATATGTTGCAGAGCATTTTCTAAAAAAGCTCCATATAAAATCTGCGGAACAGATGACGTCGCATACTTAAAAATGTACCTATGGAAATATTGTCAAAATTACTAATAACTATATAATAAGTAAATTTTTTAATTCGTAGTTTTTATAGTAATAGTTCTTTTAATTATTATTGTAAGCAATATAATATCAATATTTTCTAAGCCGTACAATTTCAACATTATTCCAGAACTTATATCTTTGTATTATTTTCATAGGTAACAATGGCGTATATTTTTCGAATTCGTTAAAAATTGCGCCATATTCAAATAGACAACAGCTATGCTCCGCTCCGCTCGCCTCACTTTAGTGGACAGGCAGTCTACATTCGGGTTTAGGCCACAGTGTAGAGCAGCAGTCCTCAAAGCATAAAATAGTTATACTTATATGTTAAAAATAAGTTTAATCAGATAAAGTTGTTAAGAAATTTAATTTCTTAAGACAACGCCAGAACATTTCTGTTTCTCGCATTACATCCAGTGTCTGTGGTGAATAGCATGCTTTGTTGTCTCGTCTTCTTGTGTCGTCGGCTATTAAGTGCAACACAACACAGCTCGTGCCGAGACGTTGCTTGGTCCGTCTAACGATGGTTAATTGCATTTGTTTTGTCTAGATTATATTCTTTCTTGTTGTTGAAAACATTCAAATTCACAGCATAGTCTGATTGGTAAAAACAAACATGAAATTAAGAATATTAAAACGTTTTTCTAATAAGTAACATCATTTAAATAAACTACCTAGATGACTAAAAATCCAACGTTCCGGGAATGAGGACAGCATAGGGTTCTTCAAAAAAGGCATGAAATGTTTTTACAGGGTGGCACCGCGCAAGTGATACATCTCTGGGTCAATTCTGCTATTTATTTTCCTAAACGGATCGGTTGCGGTTCGGTATCGTTACCGATGCGGTTGTAATACAAAAAGGTATTCCACTAACATTGCATATGAAGCCGAAACGCTAACGAAACGCTCTCAGTTGGTTCAACTTCGGCTCGATAATTGTTAGCAATATTGCAAGAAACAAATATATTTTAGCTTAGTGACTACTTAGACAGTTGTTAATTTTAGACAGTTCGAAGAAAGAACTATCGATGCGCGTTTCGGCTGCCACAAATGTTAAATATTTAGCAGAATACGAAACAATGATTGAACCGAACGGTTCACGTTGCGTGTTTGTTAGTAGAATACCAAACCGATTCGTTTCAGATCAAAATACAATAGGAGAATTGGGGTGGTGTTGCAAGCGTCCATAGGCTTGCCAGCAGGTGGGCCGGATACTTGATTGCCACCTTAGTGGTATAAAAAAAATGTTGACAAAATAGTAAAACTTTTTGGTAAGCCTTTGTACAGTCGATAGCATATCAAGTGTAACAGTTTGATCTTGAGATCGCCCTTAATGCATTCGTAATAGAGACGGCTTTTGTAGTGCACCACTTGATGTGCTGTCGTCTACTAATCGTTTTTAGATTATAAATCATCATCATCACCAACCTATTTACGTCCCACTGCACAGGCCTTCCTGTATGGGAAAAAAACATGAGGAGTTTGGGCAATAGCACCACCACGCTGGCCCAATGCGTGTTGGTGGGTTAAAGCGGTTGCAGGAACAACCGGGACCAACGGCTTAACGTGCCTTCCGAAGCAAGGAGGAGCTCGAGATAACAAACTTTGATTGACCCATCCCAGAATCGACCATGGCGAAAGTTGCTTTGTTTTTCGTATCGAAACCAGAGCGCTCAAACCAATACGCCCATGAGATCCTCAACACAGAGATTATAAATAGATCATTATTTTGTTATTGTTACTTTTAACAAACTTTGATTTGAACGCGAATTCGATCATGACAAATGTTGCTATGTTTTTTAAACTGAAACCAGAACACTCAAACCAATACGTCACCGAGCTTCTCCCATCTTAAATAAGTACTGAAAACATAATTTAAAGCTGGCATTTTGACAAAGCTTTATAGTAAAGTCATTAAGACACCAAAACTGCTAACGTCAGGCATCGTATCAATACGTTTATTCCTGCCATCGTTCTTCTTCAAACACAGAATTACTTTTCCTGGGATATATTCGAAGACGGACTTTTACAGACCCTATGTCTGTTAGACTTAAGTACATTTTTGAATGGTGATTGGTGCTGGAGAAATTTAATAATATCGTTTAGTTCTTCCCGTCTCAAATACAGGTTCCCAAATCCCGACGAGAGGAATAAAAAATTGAAAGAAAAAGATGTCGATTTGTCGTAAAATTTGAGGTCAATAGAAAGTATTTTAGTCCCCGACGTAAATAGAGGGGTGATTTAGGTTTTACGTGTCTGTTTATGTGTGTCTGTCTGTGGCGTCGTAGTTCCTAAATCAAGTGACCGATTTTGATTTTCATGTTTGAATGCTGACTGGTCTAGATGGTTCTTAATAATTAATGAAGATCTGTTCAGGCGTTTGATGAACATCAGCTTATTGACTACTTGGCAAACGGGTCTTACTAACTTTCACAGATCCGATTGAAATGAAATTTGGTTTACTGTTACTTCAGTGGTATTTCCAAGACATGCCAACCTTGAGCTGATCCAGTACCATCAAAAGTCTGCGGGGTGCTCAGTTCTTCAGAAACTTACAGCTGTTATACCGTGTTTAGGCTCATAAAGAATTGTCTCAATGATAATGTGGGGTGCGATAGACGATTATTGAGGCCGGGGTCACTTATTTTATTTTATTTGCTAAGCACTCACCAACTAGACACGATCAATATTTCTATAGTTAAGAAGACGAATTTAACTATAATTTAATCAATAGAGACTAAGTTTTATTTAATAGAGGGTGGTGACTAATATAGCGCAACCAAACGCAAACCAAATAACACTACCCGTAGTGTTGTGTTCCTGCGGCGGGTAAGGTCGCCAGACCTCATAGAGATCGCTTGTGTTGGGAACGGGGCGACTTGACTCGTATGCTGTTAACATTCCCGCATTATCTAGTTTTTCATAGGGTAGACGTGTGAGTTTTTGGTGTTTCTATTGCTATAGGCCATAATCGCTTACCATCAGGTGCCAGATGAGCCGTCTGCTTGTTAGCCTCCCTTATTGCATAAAAAAACTAGAGGGGCGACCGCGTTTCTTGGTATGAACATTGGTATGGTTTACGACGTCACATAGTCATATTTGATTCAATTATGACATTCGCTGACGTGTTAATGATAAACTTGCTTTCAATTGTGAAATTCATTGAGGTCTGAATGTCATATCTGAATTCAATAGAACTGTGTAATTACTTGGCATGGACGGCATTTCATCTTAGGCCTCAGGATGACAACGCACCTGCAATATCAAGTGATTTTTCCTTGTTATTGCAGGTGTCTATAGAATAGGTACTTATGTTAATACCAATTTTGAACCAACTTCAAAAACGAGGAGGTTCTCAATTCGGCCGTGTTTTTTTTTCTATGTATGTACACCGATTACGCCGAGATTACTGATCCGATTTACGTGGTTCTTTTTTGTTCGATGCGGAATAGCTGCCATTTGGTCCCATAATTTTTTTTTTTAAAAACAGTTGGGTACTTTGGTTTTAAATTAAAAAAAACCTAAAATAATTAAGTCGTCTACATATGCGAAATTGCGAATTTTTGCTTTTCAAATGACTATTTAGTGAAACGATACGATAGTAGGAAACAATATAAGTTTACGGTCACCCATCTAGCTTCGACCGTAGAAAGTTACCACTAAAAATTGTGAAAAAAAACATTTAAACAAAAATTAAAACCGACTTCAAAAAACTGAAAAGGATAAAATAATTAAATTTATGTAGGTATTCATACCCTAGAAACATATTTTTGGAGTTGGTGCTAAGTGGTTTCCAAAAACAATAGAAAATGAAGCGAAGAACAGTTTTTTGAAGTCGGATTTAATTTTTTTTTAATTTTATAGAATGTAGGTACTAAAATCCTCATCGTTGATATAGGTACCTACGTCAAATTCGTGTGCTGCTCTCGAAAGTGTGCTTGTTTTCATAAATCGCGCGATTTGTTTTGATCATTAAGGGTTCGTTTGGATGTCATTACCCGTAACTGGCTGTTAATTAAGAACAAACAATAAAATGAATGAGTATCGGCTGAAATTCATCGTCAGTTATATCTTTCATCTACGCCTAACTTATTTAACGTGATCGTAATAGCGAGAGATGCGCATGGAACCTGAATTCCTACCACTCTGAAAAAACTAAATACGCAATTAAAGCATTGGATAAAAAAATGCCTTTATCGTCCTTGCTTTTATTTAATAAGGTGGAGGAATTTGATAAACATTTTTATATAATTGTGATAAAGACTTGATTTTTCAAAAGATAAAGTTTATTAATATAATTCACAAGGTTAAAAAATACTTTCGACGCGTGCGTCAAAGAAGGGAAAAAACCATCGATCATTGTATAAAATTAAAGCACATTTAAGTGAGAGGATTTCGCCGCAGTCACTTTATTGCATTTTATATTAAATAGTTTTTAATATTAAATGCAATGAATACCTTATGGCGTGACGTTCCGCTGTCACAACTACCCAGTTCCGAGCTTCGGAGAGTTGCAATTTTTTGGCGGTCAAATTTGATGGTCAAAAATCACCCTGACGTATAAAACGTCATATGACATTAGTCACATGACCATCCGTCAAATGAGATTGGATTCCTATGTCAAATCTAAAAAAGGCACAGCTTATTTTAGTTTACTTTAAATTGAAGTGAATAAAGGCTAAAAGCTTTATTTATTAAGTACTATTGTTGTGTACGACATAATACAGAAAATTTAATGGAAAATGGGAGACTTTGTATTAGTTTTAGATAATACTGGAATTTCTTATTATGATGAAGATGGTGATGTATTGATCCAAAGGGTTGGTAGTAAACGAAAATACATTTCATATTTTATTTTGTATATACTGAACAAATGTGACAAACATTGACCTTTGTATTATCAAAATTTGAGGTTATATTACAACTTGTGTCATTTCACACCTTAAAGTAAGACACAAAACAAACTCGGGAGTGTTTGGGGTGTAGGCTCGGAACGCACCTCAGCCCTATTGTGGTTAAACTGTCATTAACGTGTCTCATACAGATGGAGCATTGTAATTTAAACTGAAAGTTAATTACGATAAGGTCCTTTGCTAATTAAAATTGATGCTATCGTTATTTATTTCAGATTCTGACATAACATTGATTAAAGTTCAACATTTGAAGTCAGACACAGTTTGTTACTTTCAGTAGTATGGGGATAGAGAGAGATAGGTGTTGTGTCTCGGTAGTTCAACTTTTGGAACCGGTGTAAATTCAGACATGACAGACAGACAGACAATATGACATTGTGAGACTGTTTCTTAAATACATACATATTTTGTGTTTTTTGACGATTCGAAAGAGTTTCTTAGGAGCCTACTTGAATAAATATATTTTTGATTTTGATTTCAGATTTTGAGGTTAATAAATTCCGTAGGTAAGCCTGACATCGGGCTATTACCGGAAATGGGGCTATTACCGAAAAATAGTGTTAAATATTCCTTTAACAACTTCGTGGAAATAAATTATGTCTTTATATAGGTATGAATTAATGAGCATCATAGTCGTAAATCCAAATAGGATTACTGTAAAACGTGTTTATAACTTCAAATATTACCCAATATAGCACCAAAAAGGTCATCCATATAAACAAGAATTGAAAAACAATACAAAATTATTATTAGAAATACTAATCTAGTGAAATCCAGCGCTAGAATTCTAAAAATAATTATTCTTTATTGACTATTCGTTCGATAATACCTTTATCGAAATGGTGTGGCAGAGTCTTGTCTAAGAGACAAACTTTAAACCAATACATCCGGGATAGGCCCGACACAAGGTATTTACACCGCGTCGTCATGACAACCTGTCGTTGTCACGTGGCAGTAGTAGAATCTCAACCTCGGTTGAGCAAAATTAATTTTTGACATTTTTATTCAAAACGACTAAATGAACTTGCTTTTTTTTATAACAACTAGACGACAAACAAGCTGACGGCCCGCCTGATGGTAAGCAGTCACCACCGCTTATAGACACCTGCAATAACAAGGAAAAATCACTTGATATTGCAGGTGCATTGCCATCCTGGGGCCTAAGATGAAAGCCGTCCATGCCCAGTAATTACACTGGCTACCTTTTCAATCCGAAACACAGCAAACTGTTTTACGGCTGAAATAAAAAAGGCGGCTAAAAGAAGCGATTATTATTACCACGAACTGTGAAAAACTCGCTTGTTATTAGCATCACTGTCACGTTCAGGGCATAATTGATTGTTTGTCTGGAAATCAGTCCAAACAATGAACAACACGGCCGCAGTAAACTTTTACTAATTGGTAAAGTTGAATCTGTTCGGCTGTGAAACTTACTGGAACATCGTGTGGGCCGCGACTCACATTCTTTAGGGACGATTGGAAATAGATAAATTAATACTCAATGACGAAACTATTAGTGTAACAATTTAAATAAAAGTAGACAAGAAAGATTTTAAACGTAAGGAACGTCGTGCAATAGCGAACATTTGAATAATTATTATACTTGATAGACAGAAAGTTTAGCTAGAAATGTTTTTCATCTTTCATATTCTATTTCATAGATATGTCATGAAATTGTCAAATGAATTAGATGTAGTCAAAAGTTGCAAAACATTTCTATGAACGAATATAGCCCACGTTTTAATTTATTGTCTTAACTATCATGTATAAAAAGTGGTTTCCAATAATTCACCACAGAGGCGTTGCCGTTTTCATATGATTTGACAGTTACCACAACGATCAACGTTTCCATTTAAATTCGATTAAAACTTACACTTACAGATCGTTCGGTTTACCACAGTCAAACATTGTGACTGTGCCATAAACTATGAAATTAATGATCATACGAGAAAAGCATATAAAAAGAACACGGTCTTTTTTGGGCATTCATTCCGAATATTTTTGAGCAGTATTGTGATACACCTCTTCACAAAGCTAATTAAATAAGCTACTCGATTTTATATCAATCGAATTTTTAGAGCCGCCCGTTTGTGTAAAAAAGTAAAAAATGTTCCAGCAGAAATTAAATGCAATTTGCCTTTTTTCCTCGTTTTTCAAGTTTAAAATGTGTCAAATGCGCCTATTATTGCATTGTCTATTAAATATTTGTAGTTATTACTATACTTTTGGCTGCAGCTTCATTTTTTTAAAGTAAAAAATAATAGCAGTTAAATTAATGCAATAACAAAACGCAAAAAAGCAACTATAGTATGGAATTTTTCATGTTCGTCTTAAAAATAAACGGGGAACTATAAAATATTTTTTAACGCACTAAAAATTCTAATAAGTATACCTTATCACCCCTTATCGGTAGGATTGCTGTTCAAAATTAAAATTATTTTAAGCCCAGGCTTCATGCATCTGTGGTACTCTCCTTTGTGCTAGTAGACACGTTTATTAGTTTTTTTTAGGGATGTGCGAATGAAAAAAAAAATCGATATATATCGTATCGATATTGTGCAAAACTATCGATATTTGTCGTGAGAAAATATCGTTATTTTGATATATCGATATTTTTAACCGACTTCAAAAAAAGAGTTTAACAATTTGATACGTATCTATGTAATATTGTCAGAATCTTACACTTGTATATGTTAGTCCATATCAGCTTCTTATCATAGGTGCCAATTTTTTTAAGTCTATGTTTGTATGTTTGTCCCAGCATTTCTCAAAACTTTACTTCGGATTAAAAAAATGTTTTTCTTTTTACTAGGTCACTCCAACTTAAGGAACTGTGCAATTTTCATCAAAATTGGTTCAGGAGTTTAATAGATAGTTAATTAAGTGTGTATTAGTCACAAAGAAAACGCATCGTTGGCTTGACGGCGTAATTCTAAAACCTGTCAATATGCATGTTATTTCAATGTTTGCATTCAGGTGACACATAGTTAGTGCTATACTGTTGCGAAAATAGGCCCAAAAGGTGATTTTTCACTATTCTTTTGAAAAATTTAAAAGCAAGTCCACTGCTGGACAAATATATTGGTTTTGGACAGCTAGTTTCTTTGGATTTGAGACCAATACAACTAAGCCATCTAGCCTAAACTTAGTCTTTTCTAATCTTAAAGATCGTAGTTGTAGTAGATACATGATGTGACATCGACGACGCACTCTTAAAAATATCGAATTTGAAATCCTGAAAAAATATCGAATATCGATATATCGAAAATAAAAATATCGTCGATAAATATCGATAGTTTTTTTATAAAATATCGATATTTTGATATATCGATATTTTTTGCTCAAGCCTAGTTTATTTTCTATAATAACTAAATGCCTGTGGCTCTACGTCTTTTACACAAAGCAGTAACCTGCAGTTAATTTTCAATTAAGTATGTAGGTAAAGCTCGTCGGTCGCAGCTCTTAATTCAAATCCTCCCTCAAAGGAGGTTCGGCACCAAAGCGCTAAAGTTGTAATCCTCTTGATCCAGCGGGCACTAGCTCAAGTGGACCGTGATAGTGGCGAATGGATGGAAGCTTAACCGGGAACTGTATAATTTACGAAGTTTTCGCTCTCTGTTCAAATATATTATTGGAGTCCACTCCATAAGAATTGATTTTTATACAGAGTGGTGACGACATTATGACAATAAATTAAAACATTGGTATTGAAAGTTGAAAAATAAAGTTGTGAAATTAGGTGTAAGCGCGTACCGTTCAAAAAGTCAGAGCACACCGCAACTTTACTGTCGCTCGTGTTAATTTAGCATGCTGAAGATAGATGGTGCTTAGTTGTTTAATAAGGTGATAAATTGTTTAAAATTATTTTACTTTTTGGTTAAATTATTTTCTGCTGTCATGGTTACGTTTCCTATTTGCCTACTCGTAGCTATCGTGTTTTTATGTAAACTACAGTCGTGCGTCGCAGGTGACGCTGACACACACAAATTTTCAAAATTATTACATTAAAATGTTCGCGCACATTATGTCGGGCCGCAGCGGAGCGGAGCGGGGCGGAGCGGGCCGCAGCGCACCGCAAAATGCTTACTTAGCACATTAGTGACGGGCCCGGTCGCAGCGCATTGACGGATTTTGAGTATAGTGTACTGCCAGACATCCGAGCAACTATACGTTATGGATAGCTCTGACGAAGAATTATCATTTTTTTGCCTGTTGTTAGGAAAAGAACATAATGAACAGTTTCTTCAAAAAGTTAGTCAAAAAAGGAATCGTAAAATATGGATACATCCAATTTGTTCCAAGCGAAATGTATTCGGCGAATACCATCATCTCTTTCCCGATCTTTTAGCAGACAGAAATAAGTTTTGGGGGTATTAATATCGTAAAATGAACACGTGCGCGCCTGCACTCCAATCCGCTTGCTATAGCACACTGTGTCGGGGTGCAGCGGAGCGGGGCGGGCCGCATCGCACTCAACAAAATTCCGCGGCGGAATATGCGCGCCCGTTGCGCCTCGGCATAGTGTGCTATAGTTCATATAAAATATATACGAGCGATTTAAGCGGATTTTTGCGCTGCGAGCCGCTCCGCTGCGGCCCGACATAATGTCCGCGAACCTTAAACGTTGAGTTTTCTGCATCCAATTTTGTAATTTCGAATGTGCTAACCGTGTTTTATTGTTACACGTTCCTTTTTCTTCTTCATTTTTTGGTCGACATGCTGTTGCGTCTGTTTTGCATCGGAGGGTGTGGAGCTGGTTTACTTGAGTCATTCAACTCCTTCAGGAGGTTGCTCAGCGAATTGACGTCACCGAAAATCTCTCGGAGGCTACCCGGAGATCCCAGGTAACTTGTCTGCATTCCAGCAGGACGCGAGCGGCTGCTTCTTCTGCCTCCCTGTGAAATGTGATCGGTGCTAGGAAAGCAAGCGATACCTTGATTGAAAAGATGGCTGTCATTCCTTTATTCACATTGTTGGCTTTTATAAGACCCAAAATATAAGTATATTCACCATGATACGACAGCGAAATCGCTGCCGACTCAGACAATAAGTTACTAAATGAGCAACCGCTTGGCAGGCCGTACTCGTTTTATGTTTAGTTATGTAAATTCTCAATCAAGCAAGGGTCTGGTGGAGTGAGGCGCGCTACAGGTGATTAATTAATCGACTTTGTGCACCTAAAACTTTCCTTATTACGTCGTTTTCGTATATTATGGCTTGTTATGAATGAACGATATAAGTAGCTATGTCCTAGCGATGGATTTAACGGTTACACGGTACAATTTCAGTTCAATATTGCATTCAATTGCACTGCTTCAATGATTGACACGTCTAAGTAAATTTCAATATGGTTGTATAAATAGGAAATGCGTGCAATGTTGTCGGCTTTTCAATGGGATTGTTTTCAATTTTCTTGAGCCGAGTAGCATCGCCTAATTGCAAAAGTTTCTATTACACACATAGTAAAAATTGGTTGGTTATTAGTTGGTCACGTCAGCAATTTAATTTTCGTGATTTTTTTCCAATGCATGTTATCAGCGTTTGAAAAACGTCGTCTGGATAGGCCCTAAGAGATTTTGGATGAGTAAATTCCATTGAGTGCCACTTGAAATTTTTTCGTGTGGTAAGGCGGGTGTTTCCTTGGGAAATTGACATAATCAAGTGCCTACGCTTGACGGGTTCAAGTGTGAGCAACTATATGACTTGCACAACAGAAGTTAATTTTAACCCCCGACGAAAAAAGAGGGGCGATATAAGTTTGACGTGTCCGTCTGAGTATCTGTGTGTCTGTCTGTGGCATCGTAGCTCCTAGACGAATGGACCGATTTTGATATGTTGTTTAGTTTGAAAGCTGACGTGATTAGGACGGTTTTTACCTATAATTTTAGAAGATCAGTTCAGCCGTTTGATGACTATTAGCTCATTTTCTATATGATAAAAGGGTTTTTGGTTTACTAACTTTCACAGATCAGATTGATTTGAAATTTGCTTTACTGTCACTTCGGTGACATTAAGGCGATCTATCGAAACGTTGTTTCGGCCAGGACCGATAGGGATAGAGATATGGCTGACTCAGCGGGAGGAAAAAAGACAAAACAGCGATCGCGCGTGAACAGTAAACGAAATACACAAATTATTTTATTTAAAATTAACCTTATGGACTACAGAAAAACGCTTCTACACGATTCTGAATATTAATGATATCTACTATTTAAAGTAATTTCCTATTGAATACAAATTATCGTTCACCAATAATCTTAAGTTTTCTTGTTTATAAGAGGTCTTTTCGGAAATAAAATGTATCGAGGCAAACTCCTTTAATCGTGTTTTTGTTCTACTTGTATCTAGATAAGGATATGAAGTAACGTATATTTGATTTTCAGATTCGTAAGATCTTTCAGCGACGTATGACATTACTTATAAAAGTGCGATTTTTTTCAATATATCCCCTTAACATGACATACTAACCTTGAGCTGATCCTATACCATCAAAAAGTCTGCGGTAAAAAGTTTGAGGCGGTTTTCGTAGTGAAACTGTTACATTTGATTTGCTATCGCCTGTACATTAAGCCTTGCTCAACAGAAGTTATATACGCCTAAGAAATAAATTAACGTCAAATTCATATGTTAACAGAACTGTCAATTTAGTGTACAAAACGCATATTAATTTATTTTTTTATATATACCTAAGTGTCGCCGCACACGGGCCACTGGCCACAGCCACAAACGCCGCCACAAGAAGCTAGAAGCGGCCACAAAAGTGGCTGAAACACGCGACAGCCACTTGTGGCCGGTGGTCGACACTTGCGGTCGGTGGCTGCCACTTTTTTTAACCCGTGCGCGCAGTATCATAATGGGGACTCAGACGAAGAAGGTTTGATTGCGCTACTTATAATAAAAATACGTTGTCATAGAAGACATAAATTATATTGGATACATCCAATTACTATTATACCAATAATATTATACCAATTACAATACGCTACTCCCACGTACCTCAGTTAACCAGTTCAGTCTAAGAGGTCACGGGATTTTTCATAACGATCATGGATATGGTTAGATTTACTTTTATAGTTTGTAGAGTAGTCCCTTAGGGTGAATGATGTCGGTCTGCCTGCTCTCAGTGGTTGCAACTTCAAGTTATAGAGCTTACAAGAGGCTTAATTGTTACGAAAAAAAAAACGATCAGGGAAATGGTCAGTTTTAGTATATATTCAAAGTATAGCATCTCCGCAGATGAAACAAGTTGGTCTGGCGGCTCTCAGTGGTTGCATTTCAGAGTTATGATGCGCGCAAGTCACAGCATTGTTGCGAAAAAAAAACGATAACAGAAATGGTCAGTTTTAGTACCTTTTAGAAGTATGGTGTCTCCACAGGTTAAACGAGTTGGTCTGCCTGCTCTCAGTGGTTGTATTTCAGAGCTATCATTGTGTACGCAATACTTTTATATATGGAAAAAGCTTAAAAAAATAGCCAAAAACGGGACAATCGACAAATTTTTAAAATTCCCATTGACCGCTGATGTCGTGTCTCGACTTGACACACACAGCACTCCTCCTCCTCCCGCGCCCGCTCCGGCCCCCGCGTCAGTGAGCGTGGAATAATCATTGTTGGGGGGTGCGCTTGCGCTCGTTTTTGGTGTTTTTAAATACAATTCAACCGTTACTAGCATTTTTACAATAATGTCGAAAATAAATACTAAGTGCCTGTTTTGTGAAAGTAAGACGGGAAAAAAAATTGTTGCCTTTTAATAAAAATAGTTTGGAAAAATGTTATGGTATATTAACAGTTCGTATTAACGGACAGGAAGTTCTCGACGTAACTCTTGCTACTAACAATCTAGTCAGGACGATCAACGACTGGAACATTAGCAATAAAATAGCTATGTCCGACCACCGACAGATTAGATTCGTAATTAATACAAACAAAACATACAGAAATATAACCTTTAGGGACCCTAAAACCACAAATTGGAACCTAAATAGGAATATGTTAGGAGAACAACTACATAATGTAGCTAAGAATATAAGATCTCCTGACACTCTAGAATATGCGGTTCACCTTATTTCTCAAGCCATCACGGTATCCTATGAGATGAGTTGCCCTCTCAAGACCAAGAGGGACAATAAAGTATCATAGTGGCACCCCAAACTAGACAATCTCAGGAAGAAAACACGTAAACTATTCAATAAGACTAAAACTCCCGAGGACTGGGAGCGATATCACAAAGCCTTAACTGAATACAATAAAGAAATACGAAAGGGGAAAAGACTTCCGTGGAGGAAGTTCTGCGAGGAGATCAAGAATACTCCTCAAGGGGCCAGAATTCACAAAATCTTAGCGAAATCGGGATTTTGAAATGGGACTTTTAAAGAAACCAGGTGGAAATTTTACTGATTCAGTGGAGGAGACCCTGGAGCTCTTAGCGACAACACACTTTCCTGGATCAGAAACATTATCGAATACCGAATATAAATCTGAGTATCAGCACTGTCTAACCAGGCCTAAAAACAAAGACTGGAGAAGAGCAGCAAAAATGATCAGACCAAATAAAGTGAAATGGGCTATCGAAACCTTCAAACCATTTAAGTCTGCTGGGGAAGATGACATTTTCCCAGCACTGGTGCAAGAAGGGAAAGACATTCTCACACCGCTCCTGGTAAAAATATTTCGTGTGAGCTACGCATGGGGATACATACCAGAAAACTGGACATTGGTCAAGGTATGCTTTATACCTAAAGCAGGCAAGTAGAATTATTCACAACCAAAATCCTTAAGACCAATAAGCCTAGCCCTTTCCTGCTAAAATGTATGGAAAAAATCATAGACGAATGCATAAGGGAAGGACCTTTGAAGGAACTCCCTTTACACAACGCACCTGCAATATCAAGTGATTTTTCCTTGTTATTGCAGGTGTCTATAGGCGGCGGTAACTGCTTACCATCAGGTGGGCCGTCAGCTTGTTTGTCATCTAGTTGTATATAAAAAAAAAACACTACAAGCAACATGCTCATAAAAAAGGGAAATCCACGGAAACTGCTCTTCTTGAGCTTACGGACAGGATCGAAAGAGCTCTGGAAGACAAGCAGATAGCTCTGTGTGCTTTCCTCGATATTGAAGGAGCTTTTGACAATGTCACTATTGGATCCCTTACCAAAGATATGGGAGCCAAAGGGATCGATGACACAACGACCCGGTGGATAAAGTCAATGTTGCTTAATAGAACCGTTAAGATAAATCTAAACGGAATAACAAGAAATTTTAAGACAATAAGGGGATGTCCGCAGGGGGGCGTACTGTCTCCACTGCTATGATCACTTGTTGTGGATGAACTCCTTACAAAAACAAATAGGTTTTTATGTGCAGGGCTATGCCGACGACGTAGTGGCCTACGTTATAGGTCCTAGCCAAAGCACTGCATTATCAATACTACAAAGAGCACAGATTGTCAAATGTCAAATGGTGCGCAGATAACCAACTGGGGGTTAACCCCTCCAAAACAACTATAGTGCCCTTTACTAGGAAGCGCAAGCTAAACAGGTTTGCTACACTAACTATTAAAGGAACATCCATACCTTATTCCGAAGAAGTCAAATACTTGGGCATATCAATTGACAAGACACTGACCTGGGAAACATACTTAAACAACGTAATCCAAAAGGCAACAACTGCCTTAGGAATATGTCACCACCTTGCAGGGACGAGATGGGGCTTAAACCCCAAAATCGCCCTATGGCTTTACACCACCATCGTAAGGCCGATGCTAACGTATGCCTGCGTAGTCTGGGAGAAAAAAGACATGCAAATAACAACCATCAATAAGCTAACCAGCTTGCAACGCACCACGTGCTTAATGGCAACTGGTGCTATGCACACAACTCCGGCGGCAGCCCTTAATGCTCTTCTCAACCTACCCTCCTGTGTTTCCTTAGCGATAAACTTAACAAGATTGTTAGACCCCCATTCAGATATAAGGTTCAACACTCTGTTGAGCTCAATGGTAAGATTCTTTCTCTCACGTTTTCAGCGCGCCCAGCCCCTGTGCGACCGTAATATCCCCCATGCATAGCTATGAAAGTTTCCTAACGGAAGCATGACATTGATATGAAGAAGAAATAGTGTGGGAGATATAACAAAGCCTTATGGTACACCAGCATTCACTGACATGAACCGCGAAGCGCATCCATCTGCGAGGACACGGATTCTTCACTCATGCAGGAAGTCGGTATTTATAGAAAGGGGAAACAAAAACCGTACAATATCCTAAGTAAAAACAAGAGGCTCTAATAGATACTAAATTTCTTTGTGCGTGATGTTGAAGTGAAGACAGTGAATTGATGACTCCGAAGAACAGCACGCGCGCTCATGAGATACTTAGGAGCACGCGTGCTGTTCTTCGGAGGGGGAAGGTGGAATAATAAGCCGGCGATCCAGTTACAGAGGTGAGCGGGCAGACCGTATGCTGGAAACTTGGAGAGAAGAGCCCTGTGCCAGACCCGATCAAATGCTTTGGCAATGTCAAGGCTAACAGCCACTGACTCACCACGTTGGTCAATAGCTTTACCTCATACATGCATTAATTTCGACCGAAACCCGCACTGTCGATTATTAATTAATGATTGATCTTCTAGATATCGGATCAGCTGGTTGCTTAAGATCCTTTATCCGTCTCCCTTTATGGGGACCGGTTGCACATTGACCTCTCTCCAAAATTCCGGCACACACCCAGTAGAGAAAGAAAGACGGTATAGACGCATAAAGACGGCAGACAACTCCGCTGCGCATTTTTTCAGTACTATTAGGGGGAAGATTCTGAAGATGACGAAATCTAAATTAAAAAGAATGAATGAAGAATCTGTGATTTTACCCAAAAAATATTAGATTATATATCAAGCTTAATATTTATAAAAAACTGGATTAAATACTTTATATTGTGGTTTAGTATAGATTTTAATGTGACTTATGAAAAAGCTCAAAAAAATATTAAAAGAATATTTGAAGTAAGTGAATATTTAACTGTTTAGGCGTTTGCAATATTCTACAAAGTGATTAATTTGTGATTTTACTCAAAGATGATTAGATTATGAAAGTTAGATTAATAAAAATTGGATTTATTCGATTTATTTTTTATTTTATTGATTACTGTTATTTTTTTTCTTCTCTGAAATACAACTACTGAGAGCAGGCAGACCAACTCGTTTCACTTGTGGAATCACTATACTTCTAAAAGGTACTAAAACTGACCATTTCTGTTATCGTTTTTTTTTCGCAACAATGCAGTGACTTGCGCGCATCATAATTCTGAAATGCAACCACTGAGAGCTGCCAGACCAACTTGTTTCATCTGTGGAGACACCATACCTTGAATATGTACTAAAACTGACCATTTCTCTGATCGTTTTTTTTTTTGCAACAATGACCCCTTTTGTAAGCTCTATAACTCGAAGTTGCAACCACTGAGAACAGGCAGACCAATATCATTCACCTTGTGGGACTACTCTACAAACTATAAATGCAAATTAAACCGTATCCATTATCGTTATCAAAAATCCTGTCACCTCTCAGTCTAGTAGGCAACGCATGCACTCATTTAGTCGGTTGATTGAGATAGAATAATATGGATATATAATTATTTATATCAGAGATTCAATCTCGATGGTTTACAAGATTATTGAAATGATCGTTACATAACATTTGTTAAAATTGGATGTATCCAATAATTACGCTTTCGTCTTCTACGACGACGTTTTTTTATTATAAGCAGCGCAATCAAACCTTCTTCGTCTGAGTCCCTATTATGATACTGCGCGCACGGGTTAAAAAAAGTAGCAGCCACCGACCGCAAGTGTCGACCACCGGCCACAAGTGGCCGTCTCGTGCTTCAGCCACTTTTGTGGCCGCTTCTAGCTTCTTGTGGCGGCGTTTGTGGCTGTGGTCTGTAGCCCGTGTGCGGCGACGCTAAGAAATATGCCGGTGGCGGCGTTTTGTGGTTGTGGCCGGTGGCCCGTGTGCGGCAAGGCTAAGCCATTCTAAGTGAATGTTGGATTGCCATGTCTGATCATGACAATAATACGATGTTAACTATTGATAGCATAATATTTAATGTCATCATTTTTACTTCTTCGTTTTCTCATGGTAATTCTACGTAAAGTTACAAAATAAACAAGATTAAAAAGACTGCTTGGTTGTAAGCGGTGTTATACATTGCCCTAAATATTTTATGATATAAGAGTGGCAAGCACTCATATTATGATCCGTCTAGCAACACCTGGGCTCCATTCGTCTTAAGCCATTTTTAACCGACTTCAAAAACGAGTAGGTTCTCAATTCGACGACAGTAAGCCGTCTACAACATACAGAATGGTGCCGTCAATACGACATTAAATTGAAACATGGGCTCTAAATTACTTCATAGAAACGGTTTGCCACTTTCAAAAACACCTTATTCATTTGATAATTTCAAGATATTTGTCTAAAATAATATAACATTGGCTGGATTATTTCATACAAATGTCATGAAATTATTAAATGAATAAGGTGTTTTTGAAGATGGCAAACTATTTCAATGAACTAATATAGCCCATGTTTTAATTTATGGTCGCACTTATTGTCTGCACCACCCTGTATGATCCTGATGATTTTTAGTTACGGATACAGCCGGAAGAAGAAAATTACTATTAATGTTTGAAAGAAAGAAAGAAAAAATATTTTATTTAAATAGGCCACAAAGAAGCACTTTTAAATCGTCAAAAAACACATTCTTATAACTATTACAAAAAATATATTAACTAACAACGTCAAGTCTCTCCGTCTGTCATGTCTGAATTTACACCGGTTCCAAAAGTTGAACTACCGAGAAGATTCCGGCAACAAACTCGTGTAGTCACTCTTTTCAAATATTAAATTGCAATGTTTGTAGTTACAAAACTTTAACCTTTAGCAGTGCAATGCCGCCCAGCGAAAAAAAAATGAAAATTAGAAGAGAAGGTAAGTCAACGTACCAAGAAAGGTACCCAATGTCAAAAAGATTCAAACGTCAATCTATTTAAATTATACCGACCACGCGCTCACAGCTTTAACCGTTACTTTATCGCCTATTATTATTGATAGATATCTATTTATATAGCTGTTTGCAAAAGTCAGGGGTCGCTTACCGTTTGTAGACGAAGAGCACTTTCGCTAAGCAAACTATTAATTAAAATTAAACAAGCAAAAGTGAACAATTCTATTCATGGATCAAGTTTGTTTATTGTCGATAACAAAACATTTCTAATTTAATTTAACTAAGAGACGGTCGTGGCTTTACCTAGAGCCTTTATTTTCTCTGTAAAATGGTTTGAAAAGTAGAATAATGACAGAAGTAGAGACAATTAGCTGCTATGGTATTCTCTAAAGTCTGCAACCTTAAATTCGTGGCTGACAGCAGCGCTATCATATCTTTTGGCGTTTGTTTAACAACAACAACCATTGTTGACACCATTTTGTTCCGACAGCGAGCGCGGCGTTAGAAGGGACTATAAAGTTGTTTTTCATCCCCCCTTCTCGGAAAGAGTATTTTTTGCTCTTCGATATCTGAGTGCAAAAGCCGTTATTATCTGCTAGAGGATAAAGTAAAATTAAATTTAAACCATCGTGTGCACTAAGTGTGTGAATACAAAACATCATTAGATGACAATTCAAAACAACTTAAACCTCTTTACTTCTACCTCCATGGTGCCGAATTTATCATACAACCTTTTTTAATTTGTTGAAAACTCAGACTCGGCTCCTTCTTGGTGTACTTTTTGTTTAATGTGATTTGCGCGCGCCATTTTCTTTTCACGACATATTTGTTAAAACCATAGGCTTAAAACAAAAAACTTGAAAATAAGTAAAAAACTAAGTAAAATGAGTGATTCTAGCGTCGAAGAATTTTATTTGACGCCAACAGAATTGACTGAAACTGTTAATAATGCGCAATGCTTTTTTTGCACTGAGTCATTTCCTCGTTGAGGTGGGATGAAAAGTTACGTGTTGCACTCGAGTGCAAAGATTTTCACCTCGTGCTCTTTTCATTCCCTGGCTAACGCTCAGGATTCTAATTTTTTAAATCACTCGCTGCGCTCGTGATTCAATTTTAGAATCTTTTGCTTGCTCGGTCATCAAAATTGAGCACGCGATAAAAAAGCAACTTTGCTCTCTTGTATAACAAATAACTATATTTTTATACCTTCATGTAAAAGTCAATCAACTATAGAATGAAGTCATTGCGATACATTTTAAACACAAGAAAAACGAAATAGAAATATATCGATAGTACTTCATGTCGTATATCCAACAAAACAGCGACAAACATACACAGCCAAGAGATCGACGTAGAGATAAGTGAATACGCATACGCGCAGCGCTGTGTCCAAACGTCACAATCAATGGCGACTCAAGCTCATTGTTGAATATTTCTGTTAGGTGAATCACACTGCTAAAACAAAGTTCCACAACATCGCTTTCAAATTGTAATCATACTTAATACTAGATGCAAGGCGTTTCGGTTTGCGATACTATTAAAATTCGCAGGAACCGTTACGCTATCGGGTAGGTACGTAAAACCTGGATGCAACTAAAAGATTTCTCGTGGATCATTCCGATCTAACCTATCTCGACACGACTCACCTGAGTCGAAATCCGAGCCTTTAGAGGCACCCTCAGGTTTGTCGCTCCCTTGTGGCTCGAGCGCCCTGGAGACTCTATGCGTCAGCGGGACACCTACCCCGGTGGTGACGCCTGTCGACCAGATATCCTCCAAAGGCAAATTCGCCCCGCAAGGCTTATTCTCGCCTCATTAAACCCCCAGTTACGCTGTAAAGGCACACTGCGGCCAACAGCAATAATCAGTCTAAAAAAAATTAAAAGTATAATTTTGCACTAATTTTACAGTAATTGAATTAATTTTTAAAATTAGCGCCATCATCTAACAGAGCGGCCGATAAATAAGTATATGCAAAGCTTTATCAAGACAGCCTAATCCTTTCTCTCATAGTTGGAAAAGGGGGTTTTGAAAGTCTCCAATTTGAAAAATATACGCTCCTGTTACCCATAAAAACAATTCAAAATTTCAAACTTAAAAGATATGGAATATTGTTAAAGTTACACTGTTTAGAACATTTTTTTTCCAAAATTTATCAAAAATGTTGATGGTATTAGATTGCTCACATTAATTTCAACAACTATTATTATGGCCACTTTAAATAAAAACATACATATTACAATACATGGACATATTGCAAAATCAATAATAACTATTGATTTTGTCAATATGGCCATGCATTTTGTAGTAATAAAGGAACATGGGACGTCACTTGTTCCGTAGATTTTCTATGAAGTGTATTTTTGGACGATGCGCCGCTACACATCAAACATACCGCTGTATCTATGAAATATCTTAAACATACTATTTCTTTTGCAATATTTCTTTATATAAACTTCTTATTTATGAAATAAAAATAAAGTTGTCGACTACCCTATTGTGTAGGTATCTCATTTTATTCATAGAAGCTATTTCCAAAACGTCCTATAACATAAACATCGGGTTGGCAGGCTACGACGCTGCGGTCCTAATTATTACGTCTCAAACAAACTTTCTTATCAAAGTGAAATTAATTACCGACAGCGTGACCGTGACCTTTGCCGTTTTGACTATGGTCAAGTGAAACCGGCAAAGGAACGAAATAGAGATGTTTTCTGCTCTAACAAGTGGTCCTTTTGGTAAAGTATTTCGGCTATGTTCAAAGTAAGTTGGGTTTTATTGATGAATAGGCATAGTTGGATTCCGAATCATCGTCTCATTCCCAAGACGCCAAGCTCTGCGAGCTTATTGTCCTTTTCACAAAATGTGTATAATGAATACTTCTTTACGAGTATTCCCAACTTATATTCTTACTATAAATAATCTTATTTATTGCTGTGCACTGATTTTAGAGTTTTCTGATTAGCAATATATCGCCTTTATGTGTTATTATTGATGTTATTGATACAAAAAATTTGTACCACTTTGCAATATAAAAAGACAGAAGTATCCTGTGTGGTTTAGTTTAAAATAGATCAAAATGTTAAATGAAAAAAATAAAATTCGGAAATGTTATAAATTGTATAATAATCCGTTAGATGCTATTGAATTTAAACTATTGAAAACTAATTTCTTCTGGTTGTCCACAAGGCTCCCATTTGGGGACAATACTATTTTACTTCTTTATCACGACATCTCTAACTGTTTCCTTAGAGGTAAGTTCCTTTTATAACACATAATAAAGAAAGTGGACTCTATTCGAGATCTCGGCGTACTTTATGATAAAAAATTAACTTTAATTCCCCATATGAATAATATAATAAGCAGAGTATCTAAAATGCTAGGATTTGTTATTAGAAACTGTAAATCCTTTTATAACACTAAAGCTAAAATCTTACTTTACAATTGTCTGATACGAAATACATTAGAATATTGTAGTGTGGTATGGAGGCCACACTATGCAACACATTCAGTGCGATTCGAACGCGTACAAAAAGATTTCTCTGGAACTTGTTATTCTTCTTGGGAAATAGTAAACTTCTTAATAATAATTTAGATTGTCTACAGTTGTTAAGTCTTCTTATCCTGCGTGTTCTTTCTAGAATTCCGCGCAAGCCCATTACACCACTTTGTCCGCCACTTAGATGAACTGTCTTGGGAGCTGAGCTTGGGAGAATGGTTTTAGTGATCAAATTAACCTTCATTTTAACACGCTAGGGAAACAGACTTTATCAATTTTTAAAAACATGTCAGACTTCAATTTGAAGTATTAAGGAATTTTTACTATAATTTATTACTATTTGTACAACTTATCTAAGTTAAGTAAATGTCAAAAGAAATAATAAAAATATATTTAAAGATAGGCCACAAAGAAGCACTTTTAAATCGTCAAAAAACACATTTTTATAACTATCACAAAAAAAATATTAACTAGCAACGTCATAGTCTCTGTCTGTCTGTCATGTCTGAATTTACACCGGTTCCAAAAGTTGAACTACAGAGAAAAGACTACACATAATTTCTTAATTAGTAAATATTTAATTATGAGTTTTTTTCTCGCATGTGGTGTTTACCTATAAGTAATTGTTGCAGTTATCTATGTAATTAAGAAATGTGTAATGTGTGTTTTTTCTTATAGTGTACACAACACAATTATTGTTAGTGAACCAAATAAATAAATTTAAAAAATGTGCGTTCTCAGCTAGAAAAAAGGTTATCATTACAACTCTGCCTCATTAAAAAATGTTTCTTAGCCATAAAGAACCTTAAGCGACGTAAAGAGTTTTATTTGATTAAACAAATGAGCTTCTTAATTACCTATTCAAAGAGATCATTCTTCAGCAATTACATGGCATTCTTTGGATTTTAAGCTCTCTCGCACCTGTAAGCACAGCCATTCAGCCATCTCGCGCTCCGGTTACCGACGAGCGAATAACACAGAAGGGTTATTGTCATAGTTAATTTTTTGCTCTACTACGCATCGTCATGCGTCAGCGAAGAAACACCGGCACAAATAAAATACATAAAAGTCTAGCAAGCCTATTCGCCAACCCATTTTGTCAGTTATTGAAAGTAATAAAAACTATGTTAATCGGCATGTTACCTACGTTTGATTATGGCGTTAATTTTGATTAGCATAACGAAAACTGTCAATGGCCCTAATTCTGGAGAACTCATGCTTAGTTTAAATTGAAGTTCAGTGCATTTCTTTCTCTCAATATGAATACGAAAAGGATGGCTATCATATGTATGATTTGACATTTAGAAACGTGCATTAAATTTTCGACCTAATTGACGCGTCAAAATGCAGTGTTAAGAAGGCACCTCCATACATGCCTTCTAAAATTGTCTATGATTCCTTTGAAATCTGTCTAAATTTAGTTGACAGCTCTAAACAAATTCTTGCTATCTTTTTCCTTTTACATATTGCGAGAAAGAGATATACTGTTCTTAAATTTAAACTTAGAATGTGTCTTCAGAATCAGGCCCATTGTATATCTAACTCTACCGGGATGCTATAAATCTGTTACCTACGTGAAGCAAAACCCGGAAAAAACCATTACGTCAGACATGGCTGTATAAGCTTCAGAACCCTTACTCATGTGGCGGAGCTCGGATTCGATACGACAACTCGCATCCCATCTCTCCTTAATGCACCGCTAGAAAGTGACAGGACAAAGTTTCAGATATTCTATTTCTTCCGACAGTCGTGGGTTAGGGTGCAGTTTATTTTGCCGTCCATTGATGATTATGCTAAAAGTAATAATATCTATTGGAGACGACAGAACACCGTAGTGTAGGTACATAGTGTTGTGTGAAATAGTGAAATATGTTATATAGTATAGTGTTAAATTAAGCTAGTATGTAAGTTTGATTATTGTCTGTCGTTTGTATTACATATTATGTGCTTAGTCAGGTGAAAGTTTGCGTGAAATGACTTGCTGAGCACCCCGATACTTGCAATAAGTAAATTAGTACTTAAGCTAGCTAAAACCGACCAAATATACGATACGATTGGATCTTCGAGCAACCGCCTGTTTTACTTCAAGTACCCTACG
Organism: Nymphula nitidulata; assembly: GCA_947347705.1. Classification (NCBI taxonomy): domain Eukaryota; kingdom Metazoa; phylum Arthropoda; class Insecta; order Lepidoptera; family Crambidae; genus Nymphula; species Nymphula nitidulata. Next base: position 3,873,934 of record OX374620.1, read on the forward strand.
GATACCAGCTGATACCTTCAAAACCCTGCCCTGAATATCTATATCTATTCTACACCATTCGAAGATAAGCGAGTAAATTTTAAAAGTCATCGAAATGACAATAAAAGCTGCAGAATATTTGTTTTTTTTTTTGTAAAAAAACCTTCATGGATGTTTTGTTATGTTCGAAAATATTTTAAAAAGCATTTCGAATTTTATTTGGATAGGCAATTTAAATTATTTTATAGTAATATTTTATTTAAATAAGCTCACTGACCGTGCTATGCTTACTGTCACCTTGAAGCTCTCGAAACTAATTTCTGGCTATTTCTACAATTACAACTACAATTATAATTGTAGAAATTGCCAGAAACTAGTTTATTACAGAACACTATCATACAAATATACTTACCTATCAAGTAACTGGGAAAAAGTTCACTGAAAAGGCGCTCGCTTGTTTGAAAGTAGGTCGATGGTAGGGTTGCTATTTTTTAAACAATACGTTTATTGAGTTAATAAAGAAAGCCAGACACAACAGATATTCTATTGTTGAGGACTCCACGATGTCCATGACGTTCCTTACGAGTATGGTAAGGAACAAATGTAAGAAACACACCGCTGTGTGGTCTTGTAAGGAACAGCGCCATTACGCTCCGGACGAAATTATGCCGCTCGTCCAATGCTAGACTCTTTGTGGGATTGATAGGTTCAAGGCTATCTTTTAGAAGTGGTCACAAAAATAACCATTAGGTAGGTATTTAAAAAAAATCCTATTAATCACACAAACAGTAGTCAGTACTAGAGTCTTCAGAGTAATTTTGTACATTAATACACTGTTTGGGTGTCTTAAATAAATAAACATGACCTATGTGTCATCAAAATCCACAACCTGTGTGTATTATACGCCCCAAAAGTGTTTCTCCGGCATTTTTACAAAGGTTAAACAAATAAGGGGCCTACATCACTATTAATACCACCTTGCGGGTTGGGGCTTTTATTTATACATATTCTTATTTGGTCGAAGTAATATTGACAACCCTGGTGAACGCGGTCACGCCGCATCGGTCAGGCTTGCGGTGAATACCGTAACGAAAATGTTTCGACCATTTTAAAATATTAATATTATTTGGTCCACGATTTATTGCGACTCCGCCGTAAATAAGATACGGCGTTCAGAGTAATGACCAATAAAGACGGTAAGTGCGATGTAAAATGGTGATTTAGGTTTTTGTTGGGTACTTATTGAGAGTAAATTGCCTAGAAGCTAGATAGTAGCGCAGTCGTCATATCGTCATATTCGTGTCTAAGGCCGATCGTTGAATTCACCAGAACCTAACCTGGGCAGTTCTGTAGAATTGAAAGAAATAAAACAAAAGACGATTAACTGGTCACAATTTTAGGAAATTACAAAGAGGTAAGGAATACTATGAGGACCAACGTAACCAAAAGACTGACCAGATCAGCATGATGTCATAGTCATGGCTATGCAAAGCCACACCGCTTTTAATAATTATAATAATTCATTTATTTCAGATAACATTCGCTATATCCGTTATTCGTCATTAATATGTATAAATAATTGTTTATTCTAGTGACCACATCACAAGGGTTGGCAATTTCTGATTACTATTAGATTACGATAGGACTGAAAATGAGTACATGCTCAGGTGCGAGTCTAGCTTGACTCCAAGATCGCGTACAACTTGGCACCACTGCTGCGTTTGTCTTATGGGAATGTGGATAATTTTAAAATTCTGGGATTCCAGGGGGTCGATATCATGAGTGTGGGTGTGTATGTACTGTGTGTGTGTGTGTGTACGTGTTAGGGTTGTCACGAGCAGGTGTGAGAATGTTTTCGTTAATTTAATCGGAAAATAAAAGTGGTCTGACAGCTATCAAAAGGTATCAAACTTCCAGAGGTAACTCCTGACAAGGGTGGTGGTTGTAGTATTGGGCAAAACAGAAATATAATGCTCTCAGTTCCAAACTTTACAAGAGAATCAAAAAATCCATTAAAATATACTTTAAAACTAAATAGGCATAAATAAGAGAAGGAAAGAGAAAGAGACATGATTGCGCACACATTATCCACCTATTTTATGTGATTATAGTTAGATGTATTTTATTAGTTGTTAAGATTAAGTTTATTGCTTGTTTTATTGTAATTACCTATATCGCAGCAAGCTAGCTACTGATGATTGGTAGCTAAGGTACAGTCACAAGAATCGTAATGGTAGGAGGAATCGCTGCCGACTAAGATACAGGGGCCTTACCACCATCCTTATAAAAGCGATTCATATTCCGCTCGGTTCAGTATTGGTTCCTTAACTGCATCGCTGTCATAGTCGTAGATAGCGTCGTAGTACGAATTAACGTTTCTACTCAGTTAAGGTCCTAAACTGGATCGCGATAAAAGACGGTGGTACGGGTGCAGGATTGTCCTAGTTTAGAAAGCAGAAGTTTCTGATATTGTTTACGAATTAATTAAAAAATCAAAATAGCTATACATAATTGTTTCTGTAAACTTTACTGGTCAATGAACTATTATTATTATTAGATTAAATCAAGTATTGCAAACTTTGTTTCATGTGACTTTGCATTATAGAAATAAAGAATAATTATTATGACAAAAACATTCGCAACAATAATCTAGCCCCAACTATTATATAACCTACATAATCTATAAATATACATAATCCATGGTATGGGCCGTATGCTTGATTGCCATCTTAGGGGATATGAAAAAACCATACTAATAGGTACCACTCGTATAGGTAAATACGTTTTCACCCTTAAGCCGCTACCCTGGGAAACAATATAGGCTAGCACAATAACCGACACCCACTAGTATATTATATTATAATTATTACGACAGTAAATAAATAATTACTTAAATAATACACAAGCAACTATGACTCCTGATCAAAAGTTGTGTTCATTTATATCGGGACTCGAATCGGGGATCAACGGGTCTCTCCAGGAGTCGAACCCGGGACCGTGACCTCTAGATAAAGACAGTCTCCGACTTAAACCATGATGGAATTTATTCCGTGGGTCGAACAGACGGTCGTTGAACATATTACAAAACAACCAAAGACGAAATGTTCACAGAACACTTGACTTTCTTTTGTAGCGCAACAATTATAATGAATATCAAAGAAAAGTGGAATTTTTATACAGATGGAGAGTCTTCTCTCCCCAAGCGTCGTTCACATTTATAAAAGGCTCGTCTAGGAGAACTGGGTACGGTCGACAGAGCAACAATAATAGCGTTTGCACTGTAAAACCTCTCTTTTTACCGCTAAATAACGTCGATATAAAAATACAAGTGTTGTTCGTACTGCATCGTCGATTGTACATCTGTTAGCGAGCTATTAAATTTCCCACTCGAGAAAACGAACGTCTGTTATTAATGACATATTTGACTCGCGTATTTCAGGTTTCAGGAATGAATAAAAAAAAGATTTTTCTATCTTTAATCAAACTACAATTTACTTATTGGGTTTTATGACTTTTATGAAGTACATACTCAAGATTTTCAATTATTCTGTAAGTATACGACAAAGGTGACAAGGCGGCATGCCTGATAGTAAGCGATTACCATACACAGATTGAAGCCTTAGCACTACTCACAACACAAGTTACAACCTTATAAAAATAAAATTTAAAAAATTGCGAAAAAAAAAAAAATTTAAAACCGGCTTCTAAAAACTGAAAAGGATAAAATAATTAAATTTTAGTAGGTACTCATCCCCTAGGAACATATTTTTGGAGTCGGTGCTTCACTATCTATGGTTTCTAGAAACAACTTAGCACCAACTCCAAAAATATGTTCCTAGGGGATGAGTACCTACTAAAATTTAATTATTTAGTCTTTTCAGTTTTTTGGAGTCGGTTATAATTTATGTTTAAATTTTTTTTTTCGCAATTTTTAGTGATAACTTTTGAAGGTCAAAGCTAGATGGGTAACTGCGAGCTTATATTGTTTTCTACTATCGTATCATTTCACTAAAAATTCATAGAAAAGCAAATATCCGCAACTTCGCATACGTAGACGACTAAATTTTCCAGTTTTTTGATTTAAAACAAAACTACTCAATGGATTTTCAAAACCTTTTTATGGGACCAATTAGGAACTATTCCGCATCAAACAAAAAAAGAATCATCAATATCAGTTCACCCAGTCAAAAGTTCTGAGGTAACAAACATAAAAAAATAAAAATAAAAATAAATAAAAAAATACAGACGAATTGATAACCTCCTCCTTTTTTGAAGTCGGTTAAAAATGTCTAGACTGGAAAATAGACATTATGGCTGTTTACCTATTTTGTTGTTAACTTGAAAATATGGGTTTATGGTTTATTTTTATTAAAATGTGATAGTTCATACCACAGTCAATTGTAATATTTGCATGCCGGTTGCTGGTTGAGTATAATCCGGATTAAACATTGACAATTTTGTTTGTTGGATAATAATTGTACTCAGCACATATTCGCAATTAAATTTTGATTCGATTTCATCAGAAAGCGTTATGGTGACAGCATAGGATACAAGTCCTCCTGCCACCATTATGGCGCACTATTATTTCAATACAAAATAGTGTTATTTGTCTATGTGCTATACAAAGTGGTTTTACCAGGTAGTAAGCCCGCTTGTAGGGTTATCTGGGTAGTGTACCACCGCATTTCCTATTTCTGCCGTCAGGGTCCGCTGTTTTTCGTATTGATAGGAAGCCAGAGTAAGTACTGGGCATGGAAGGAATTCCTTGTTAGGCCATAGGATGGCAACGCACTTGTCTGCAATACTAGTGATCTCTCCATGATACTCATGTCATCTAGTCGTATTGACGTATTTTGACGACCGCCTGGCCGAGTGGTCTGTACCCCAGGCTACTCGGTCAAGAGGTCCCGGGTTCGAATCCCGGTAGGAACAAATGTTTGTATGATGAGTACGAATATTTGTTTACGAGTCATGGATGTTTATATGTTTATTTAGTATATTTCTAATATTTATATACATATTATTATCATTATTTCTCCGTTATCTAGTATCCATAACACAAGCTCTTAATGATGCTTACTTTGGGCTAGATAATAGGTGTGAGTGTATAAATATTATTATATTATTATCTAGTCGTATAAAAATCCCTAGTCTCTCACGTAATTCCGAACTTTAATGGTCTGCCGAGTGGTACACCTGTATAATAAGGGCTATAGGAAAAAATAAAGGCCCTAATTCTGAAGCACATGCTAAGTCTAAATTTAAGTTCGGTGCATCTCTTTCTCTCAATATAAATACAAAAAGTATGGCCGTCATATAATTTGGCATATAAATACGTGTGTTCAATTTTCGACCTTATTGAACGTGATACAATGCAGTGTTTAGGAAGCACCTCCGTACATGTTGTCTAAAATTGTCTATGGTATCTTTGAAATTTATATATTACACAGGTTGGTGCTGTCGATACGACAATAAATTCAAACATGGGCTATATTAGTTCATAGAAATGTCCTGAAATTATTAAATAATAAGATGTATTTGAAAGTGGGAAACCATTTCTATGAACTAATATAGCCCATGTTTTAATTTATTGTCGTATTGACGGCGCCACCCTGTATATTGCGTGAAAGAGAAATATTATATTTACATAAAAAATATCTGAACTAGAAAAAATTCACGTCCTGAGGCGGAGATCGAAACCTTGCACAATCCGGCGGCTACTCTAACCATCTGACCTACCCAGGACTTGAGATAGCCCTGTTAATCTATTCTTCCAGTCTATCTGTATTTGCGTTATAAAGTTATAAGCTAACGAGTACCCTACAATATCGAACTAATCTATTTTAACATACAAATGAGTTTTTTTAACAAATACTTGTTAGCCAATGAACCAAAATTTAAAGTACTTAAGTAATTGTAACAAAAATTATTAATAAGAACTGAAAATATAGCACATTTTCCCGTTTTCATTCGTAGTAATAAAAAATTTTTGCGATAAAAGAAAAACAACAAAACAAATAAATACACAGCCTTTCACCCGTATACTTTCAAAACGCGCTCGTATAAAGGGTTCCTCACTCAACTTTTGTACTCCCACTCGTAATCATTCTAATTAAAAATCCGACGCAACTTCTCACAACTTGAGCTGCCTTTGGACATCGCGACTTCGCAAAGTCGCCCCTCAAACAATGAACAAGTCGTAAGTGAAGAACCACTGCGGTGTAAAGTTGTGGAGTTAAGAAGTAGTTTGTTTAATAAACTGTGGCGCTGAAAGCAAAGGCAGTATTATAGCTGTAGATTTCGCAGCACTACTAGTTATAAAAAGGCGATTTTTAGAACAAGTAGTGCTGTAGCGGGACATCACTACAACTATCAAAAAACTGTTACAGGAATCATACTGTGAAATGGAATATAATGACTAGCACAACTATAAAAGGACTTGAGATTCTAAAGATAAAATAGGCTTATGAATAAGGCACTTACAATTAATTGGATTACATAATATTTATGTATCTCCCCTTTCCTCCGCTTAGGGGTTCTCACGACTGCGAGGACTAACTCTACAAGATTAAATATAATACTTACATCGCCCAAGCTTAATGGCGTTGGAACGCTAGTAAAGTTATACAGAATCCAGATACGTTTTTCATGACGGGCGACAATAGAATAAATAGCCTGAGAGGAAAACTTGCACCAAGCGTCCAAATATCTCAAAAGATATAACCACACATTTCAGTCACTATGGGTTTTTAACTGTGTTATTTATGCTCCCACGGCGGGGCGACTGCCTCACTCACATTACTATATAAACATTGGTATAGTTTATGACGTCACGTTATCATATTGAATTCAATTATGACATTCATTGACGTACGAATGTCATATTTTCTTTTAATTACGACATTCACTGATGTGTGAATGTTCACACCAATAAAGGTCGCCCCGCGGAAGTCTTACGCGGCTTAACAAATTTAAACTGTCTTTTTTTAAAATTATCAGTTAAAAGTTATACCATCGCAATGCTGTAGCACCACTTTACAATGATTTGTTTACGTAATCGAAATCAAAGCAGCCAGGCTACCACGCCAGACAGCTGCTTGCCTGTCTAATCTACCTTCATTAAAATCACCCAGATAATTCCTTTATAAGACAGGCAGATTATTCCCGTGACCTCCAGTCATTGCAGACTCCCCGTTCAATTAATTTTAATCCAATCCTAAATTACCACACGGCTTGCGATACAACAGTCCTATCCCATTATATTGCTGCGCTGGCTGACAACGTCAGTGAACTTTATGAAAAGCCGCGGGTAATGGAGGAATTCTTAACGAAGGAAAGAATGTTACGGATGGCGAGCACGGAATGAAAGAATTTGAAAAATGTTCTAACTTTTTTTTAACAAAATCTAGACTTTTAAGAGATCTCTTAAAAAAGGTTGGTTGACTTAATAAGATTTTACCTCAGTGGAGTCTTTAATGTAATTGAATATGTTACGTCTATAAGATGAAGTCTAAAAGGACCTGATGATTTAATCTATGTCCTTGCTTTCAGGTTCAATTAAGTTAATGCCTGTTTTAGTTCACCGCAGTTAGAGTCCAGGTGGAGGTCGAAAATAACTCCTATGCGTGCTGTGGAAAGTACATAAAGCTGGTACTTAGTTTCATAAATGTTTTAAAGCCTAGAGCCTTAGTAACTAAGATAAAGGTCCTTTGGGTCTTACAATCATGTCTGAAGAGATGTACAGACTCAAAGCTTCAAATTATGTATCAATATACCCCAGTCCAACTAAACCAACCAATAACCCAATGAACGAACCCAATGCCTCCTGAGAGAAAGTATCCTAAATATAGAAGCAATTAGGAAATATTTCTTTATTGATAGAAATAAAAATATGTGATTTACAAGATTTATTACAGTCACTGAAATGTGGAAAATGCACATCCTGAATGATTTATAATAGCGATCGATAGGGTCCATCATAAGGAACAATAAACTCAATTCACTGTCTCCTCACCTCAAAATCACGCACAATGAAATTTAGTGCCTCGTTTCTTTGTCATACTTCCAGAACTTGGAATTGTTTGCCAGCACATGTGTTCCCTCCTTCCTATAACATGGGTTCCTTCAAAGAGGCGCGAAAAAGCACCTTTTGGGCCAAAGTGGAGGCGTCTAGAGCGGTCCCGTACGTAGTTTCAAATGTCATTGCAGCTACTGGTCGTTGTGGCGAAAAACTTTTAGCGGAGTGCGCTGGAGCGAAAAGTATTTGTAGCGAATTCCACCAGGACGATTGACACTGCAGCGACAATCACTGTGGCGAAAAAGTGTTTGTAATTACATAAATGCTACTTAAAAGCTAAAAAGGTGATATACTGCTGATGTTGCTCGCCTGCCGCGCGCCATTGCTGCCCGCCTGCTGCCTACCGCGTCCACAACGCGCCTCTGCGTGAACCTACCGCGCTAACCGCCCTCGACTGTTCCTCCGCGTGTCCGCCTCACACCCGACTCTGTGCGTCCGTCTTGCCCGCGTCGGTTCCTCGACGCATCCACTTAGGACTTGGCTCTCCCCTTAAGTGTTTATTTATCTTTCCTTCATTTAGATTTATTAATTTAGTGTTTCCTTACCTTATCCGACGAGTTATTTTAGTTCCTTGTAATAAAACTTAAAAATTCTAAATTAACTTTTATTTAATAAAATAACTTTTCTTACTACTTCACATCAGGTGGTGTTGGTCAATTGCCGTGATTTGTATATAAAAAAATGGCCTTTAAAATTATACGTGTGAATGGATCTGTTTATAGAATAATACAGGCGGTAGCAGCAACAAGGTGTTGTACTAAGACATATTTTTGAAGCCACTAATTTTTAGATGTGAGTAGGTAGATTATTTTTAAACTCAAAACTAAATCATAACATCATCAAATCATTTTTTATTAGTCAGATTCAACAGAAGTATACGAAAGGCTCGCGCCATTCATTTATTATTTGCTCTCAAAAAGTAATTAATAATAATGAGGGGCGCCTTTCAAAGTTCAGCCTACAGCACATTTAGCGAAAAACTTTGGTTGAAATTTGGAACAAAATGTGCCCCATACCTAGCATCAAAAAGATGTAAATGATTTTGAGCCCTATAACATTGACATAAGCGACAAGATCTCAATGGCGTAGTGATATGAGCGCTCTGATTTCGATTACGAAAACAAAGCAACTTTCGCCATGGTCGATCCCGGGGTGGGTCAATCAAAATTTATAATCACGAGCTCCGCCGTGCTTTCTCCCGGGAATATGTTTCCATGGGATACCGCAAACGAGGTCGCGGGCGGAAGCTGGTATTATAATAATTTTATGTCACTTTTTTTTTTTTATTTGGCTTACAAAACTGGTTACAATCTTTAATACAATCTTAAATAAAATAATAGGTTGGGGAAAAAGTTTCTTCGCATTTTAAAGAAAATTCAAAACATTTTTTAATATAGTTTATTAACATTTAACTAAAGCATGTAGGTACCATTTTGTTCGATAACTTTTTGCCATCTTGTAGGTAGAGACATGATCCCATTGCTATAGAAATTTTGGGGCTTCTGATCAAAATACCGCGACAAGTGGTTTTGGCAGTCCTCTCGTGATGTTAACCTGACACTGCCTAGAGAATTCTGAAGAGAGCGAAACAGGTGGAAATCTGAAGGTGCAAGGTCAGGACTCTACGGCGAATGCATTAACACCTCCCAGCCAAACTCTCTCTCTTAATTTTTGCTGAGTGGCTAAAGATGTGTGAGGTCTAGCGTTATCATGATGAAAAACCACACCCCTTCTGTTGATTAATTCCGGCCGCTTTCTCTCAACTTCTTGCTTTAATCTCATCAGTTGTTCGCAGTAGAGTTCAGAATCAATGGTCCTGCCTGGTGGTAACAGCTCATACTGAATAATGCCCTTCCAATCCCACCACACACACAGCATCACCTTGTTGCGAGTTAACCCGGGTTTCGCCACAGTCTGTGAAGCCTGACCGGCCTTTGACCACGACCTTTTTCGCACGTTCTTGTCGTACGTGATCCACTTTTCATCACCAGTTATCAGCTTCTTCAAAAATGGTTCGGTTTCATTACATCGTAATAAAGAATCACAAATGAGTACACGCTTCATTAGATTTCTTTCAGTGAGCTCGTGGGGTACCCAAATATCGAGCTTTTTTGTGTACCCATTTTTTTTAATGCGCCAAAACTGTTTTGTGGTCAATTCCCAGTTCTTCACCTACGTCGTCACAACTGGTATGCCGATCTTGCTCCAGTTTTTCAAAAATAGCATCAATTTTATCCGTGGGCGACCAGAGCGACGTGCATCTTTGACATCAAATTTTCCGGATTGAAGACGCTTAAACCAAATTTGTGCTACTCTCACAGATATTGCACTAGGTCCATAAACATCGCAAATTTTTTTCGCGCTTGCGTTGCATTTTTACCTTTTTGTAGTAAAATTTTAAAATATATCGAATTTCTTCATTAGATTCACTCATCTTGACAGTACGAAAAACAAATGAAAAACACACATTTTCCTAATTTGAATTTGGAATTATCTTTTTTAAAATCTAAACTTTTAATGATACCAAAACCAGCCAGATACAAATAGTACCTACAGCCAAAGAGATTTTATTACAAGTTCATACATACTATAATCCGAAAAGACTTATTCCCCAACCTAATACATCAAAATCTTGCTTGATTGCACCCTACTTGATGCAAGCACAACATGCAATATTACAATATATAAAGGGGTATCTATATGCTTTGTTAAGAAGAATTAAGTTAGGTATGTTAATACATTCTCAATTTTATTTTTTTAACATTGTTATAATTAAATGTTTGAAAATTTTATTTTAAAAATTTATTTATTTAATTTATTTCCTTATTTTAACGGCCATGATTGTAGAGATACTGTTACGATGAAAACAAAAGTTTGTTATTCTTATAACTAACTGTAGTACGACCACAGTCAACTACGGTCAAACGACCACAGAAGTAGCTGAACACTTTAGTACCATGTCACAATAACTACGCCGTTAATACAGTATGGTAGCAACTATTAAGTACGTGCGCAATAATCGGTGTGACATGGTACTAAAAAGATAAGCTACTTCTGTAGTCAACTGTGCCTATTGCGTAATGTTTAAAACGGGAACGGGAGCACTGAAAATGGCGCTAACGCGGAAACTTCCTACAGCTAACACTCGTTATATTCCGTAAGTACTGACTGCAAAACAGTTTAGTTTTTTTTATAAGGATTTAGACGCTACGTAATGATATGAAATAAATTGCTAAAACGTAGTGACCGTAATCTATATTCGCATAGTACTCACTTTTTATAAGAAATATTTTTTTTTTATACAACTGGATGACAAACAAGCTGACGGCCCACCTGATGGAAAGCGGTAACCGCCGCCTATAGACACATATATTTTTTACGTATGCTGTTTTGAGATAAAACAAAAAATAAAGCACTGTTTTGAAGTTGTTTTTATTAGGGCTCCGTATCCAAAGGGTAAAACTGGAACCTATTACCAAGACTCCGTCTGTCACCAGGCTGTATCTCATGAACCGTGATAGTTAGACAGTTGAAATTTTCACAGCTGATGTATTTCTGTTGCCGCTATAACAATAAATACTAATAAATAGAATAAAATGAATATTTGAAGCGGCTCCCATACAAAAAACGTGATCCTATTACACTTTTATTAATCTGTGCTTGCTATTACTAACACTCCGCTGTCCGTCCCTCCGTCCGTCTGTCACTAGGCTGTATCTCATGAACCGTGATAGTTAGACAGTTGAAATTTTCACAGATGATGTATTGCTGTTGCCGCTATAACAACAAATACTAATAAACGTAATAAAATAAATATTAAAAGGGGCTCCCATTCAACAAACGTGATTTTTTGCTTGTTTTTGCTCGATATTGATAACGGCAACAGGTAGACGCTTGTTTAAAGGTAATTTGAGGGTCTTTAATTGCAAGCACAAGGTTGCGATTAAAGACCTCAACGAAATCTCTTGCATCGACGAGAAAGCGGAAATTCTGTTTTTAGCCCCCGACGAAAAAAGAGGGGCGTTATAAGTTTGACGTGTCTGTTCGTGTATCTGGGTGTCTGTCTGTGGCATCGTAGCTCCTAAACGAATGGACTGATTTTGATTCATTTTTATTTGTTTGAAAGCTGACTTAATTAATTTATGAAGATCAGTTAGCGTTTGACGACTCATTTTCTACATGATAAAAGGGTTTTACTAACTTTCAGAGATCCGATTGATTTGAATTTGGTGTACTGTCATTTCTGTGACATTCCCTTAACATGCTAACCTAGAGCTAATCCTATACCTTCAAAAACTCTGCTGGATCCCTAATTCTTCAGAAACTTACAGCAGATATAGCGTGTTTGGGCTCTTATGAATAGTCTCAATGAGATGGTGTTAGATAAATAATTAATAATAAATAAAAATTTTCAATTTAATATTTTTACGTACTCGTATATTAGCTATAGGTAAGCCGGGCGCCACGCTTGTCTCATAAAAGTCTATTTACGAGTAACCATGGTTGGGGCAATACTGCCACTAATCCCGGGAAGATTGCGTGTCCCACCAAATATTAGGTGCGAAGTATTCATTGCCGCACTTCATTATGGCTGTATGAAAAATTGTTCCCTTGAACTTTTGCGAGGAAAGTTTCTCGAGTTACTTTGGTATTATTCTTCTTCTTTATTTTATTATTATACAAGATAGTAAACTTGCGCGATGAATTTAGATTACCAGGTCTTCTGTAAGATGTTATATTTCAGTAAGATAATGTTTGTTTTGATCAGAGAGTGGTCGCGGGTGAACTGTCAAGCCACGGCACATAGGTATCTATGTTCGATGTTTTTTTCTATAGTGATTAAGTTGAGAAGTGCCAGGGTTGACATTCCATCAATTAGGTGTTTGACGTAAATTATTCTATTAATTTAGTTTATTATTAAAGTACTTATACAAATAATTTAAGTTAATTATTTTAACCTTTACGAAAATTATTTTAATGTTGTTTAAAAAGTCAAAACCGATTGGTAAACCATTAATACTATACAGTAGTAGTTGTACGACTGTAAATACCATGTAGGTACCTACATAAAATAAAAAGAATTTCCTATCGTTTTGCTCGCAGTATTTCAGTTAGTAAAAGGTTTTATTTAATCTCATTAGTGACAGTCATGTGTGTCACTATTGCTACCGACACAACGCTTAAAACTTTACAGCGATACAAGTAACCACGATAGAAACAAGTTAATAATTTCGACTTGGTAAAAATCATAAACACAATATTATTTTCTAACTTAAAAATGAACTAGCCTAATGGAACTCAGTCGTTACTAGTGCTCTGCGGCTACCGCTGTTGCCAGTTGCTACGTCACGCTCGCTACGCTCGCTTAGCTCGCTCGATTTCGCGCGGGTAGTTTATTTACACCTAACATGCTCATTTTTTCGCTCCTCGCACTCACCTATCCGTAGCTTGCGAATTATTGAACTTTTATGACGATTCAAAGGCAAATTGGCGGCAACCCTCGTCGCTTTAATGTGTTTCACTGTAATAATTTTGCGGTAACGTTCTTCTACGTAGTGGCGAGTGCTACAAAATATTTGAGTGCTTGCGATTTGCTTAAATTTGATATAAAATTTATGAGCCTTTTTTATTATGCAAATAACGTAAAAATGTAACTACGGTATTGTTTTCCAAGCCATATTATTTCATAGCCATATAGGTTTACGCGTGATGTAACACATACAAACCGCGGCAGACCCTCATTTGTTATTTATGTTTGCTAAGTAGGCAGTAGGCAGAAAGCGTATATGATTTATAATATGTAAACCTCTACGCGTTATTTTACTCGTTCAGACACAATTGAATGAAAAAAATTTATTCAAAATGACTTAGTCTGAAGCCGAAAGTTGAAACTTTTCAAGCTTAGGAGAATTATTTATGTGCCATTAGTAAATTCAGTAAAGACTATTATTAAGATTTTAAAGTCATATTGAATTAATATTGATTGATTAAATAATTTAATGGTGTCTTTTTTGCAGGCCATACCTACAACGTTTTTAATCGAACATTTTGTTTTTTTAATTCTTCTAAGAAATTGTATGAATAAAAAATCTTGAATTTTGTAGTGATTGTTATTTCTATGGATCTTTCAACGATATATAATACTGTTATCTCGCCCGTCATGTTCAGTGTATGTCTTAGTTTACGACTCGCTATCTCGTAAAACCCCGCAGTCGTGTAGTCATGGGTAAAAACTGTATAAAGAGGTTGTCTTTCTTTGATCATCGAAACTTACCGTTCATCTACTAGCCTTCACGAATAGCTTACACATGTGTGGCTACACAGTTCATTCACTTGACCTCAATTATATATACATGTTTATGCACGTGATACATAGTTGTAATGAATAGCAATAACTAATATAATAAACAGACTATTACTGGCATTCGTAGCAATCATTTCTAAGTCCCTTAAACACACTATCAATAATATAGTCAAGACTCCACACAAGAACTATTTTCAGTCACATATGCAAGCTTCCGGAATTTATTTAATACTTATACTTAGTACAAAGATTGAAGTCCTTAGATACGCCCTGATACTTATAATATTGTTTTTTATACAACTACATGACAAACATTCACTGGGTGGTAGACCCGTATGTAGGGTCGTCTGGGTAGGTACCACCGCCTTTCCTATTTCAGCCGTGAAACAGTTCGCTGTGTTTCGGATTGAAGGGAAAGGTAGCCAGTGTAATTACTGGGCATAGACGGCATTTCATCTTAGGCCCCAGGATGACAACGCACCTGCAATCTCAAGTGATTTTTCCTTGTTATTGCAGGTGTCTATAGGCGGCGGTAACCGCTTACCATCAGGCGGGCCGTCAGCTTGTTTGTCATCTAGTAGTATAAAAAGAAAAAAAAAACAAGCGGACGGCCCACCTGGTGGTAAGTGGTTACCGTCCCCTATAGACACCTGCAATAGCAAGGACAAATTACATGGTATTGCAGATGCGTTGTCATCCTGAGGCCTCTGATAAACTACCTTTATCGTCAATCAGAAACACTGCAAACTATTTCACGGCTGATATAAGAATGGCGGTGGTAGCTTATATACATACCTACCCAGATGACCCAACGTACAGGTCTTCTACCTAGTATTTATTTTGCTGCCAAAAAAACAAGGTTAATTAAAGCTATCCGAAATTACTCATCATCACCAGCCTTTATACGTCTTAGGCCTTCCGACGTGGGAGAAACACATGAAGAGTTTGGGCCATAACTCCACCACACTGCTGGCCCAATGCGGGTTTGGTGGGCGATTGCGGAAACAGCAGTTCCAAAGCACGGAGGATCTCGAGAAAACAAATTTTTGATTGACCCATCCCGGGATCGACCATGGCCAAAATTGCTTTGTTTTCGTAATCGAAAGCAGAGCGTTCAAACCACTACGCCACCGAGCTCCTCACATCCGAAATTACTGTTTTTTTAAATAATCTGATTTGACCGTAGCTTTCGTAAGAAGGGATCTCTGTTTCAGTTCTTTATTACTGTAGGTAGGTAGATGATAAATAATATATTCAACAGTTTCCAATTATCGCTCTGCAGCAAAGAGTGGCCATAAACGGATGATAGAATCGCACAATAGTACTAACACTTAGAGCAATGGTCTTAGTCCGACATCGTTACGCTCAATTACAATACCTACCACACGGGACTTGATTGGGATCTAATGAGAACATTTCTCTAATTGTATTATATTGATACAACAAGGAGGAGCTCGGTGGCGTGATGGTTTGAGCTGTCAAGGCTGCTAGCATGGATTTTATCCATTGACAAAATTACACATTCAAACTGGACATAACGGATTACTGCATACAAATTATGAAACTAGTATCCGCTCCAGCTTATTTACTACTTACAATATTTTAAAAAAATTGGCGCAAACGAAGGTGGATGTTTGTTTTGGGGATCCCAAATGATATTTTCGTTTCTGAAAAGATTAATTAATTTAAAAACCTCTTCTATCAAATAGATTTGGCATACCTATTATATCAAATAGAGTGACATCCGACGCCTGCCGCGGTCTGCGGAAAACTGAATAGTGGGCAATCGTGTGGAGTTGGTGGGGAGGCTGCTCCATTCTTCGCACCACTATCCTTTGATGTGCGCCCAGAAAACTGACAACAAGGCAATCCCGCGCCATACCTCTACACGATGGCCAATCGACGTGGACCATTATGCTGGGCCAACGTGTAGAGGGGTAATTAGGTTTTAATATAAAAATATAACTATTCTATAATCCAGGAGCGGTCGTTGACGTCCCAAGAATACCCTACCAAAGTTTCATCACAATCCGATCAATAGTTTCGGAACGCATATGGGACAACCATACTAGCACTAATTTTAATTAATAAGGATGATCTTGTACATGATGATGCTGACAGCTTAGGAGACAATTATTATAAAAACAAATAATATTAATAAGGAAACAATTATTATAAATACAAAAATATTTCTATTTCTATTTCAATCATAAAATATCCACTAATTAAAATATCAAATTAATAATAAAATTAAAAATAATAATAATAACAATGGCATAATAATAATAATTAAATAA
Source organism: Nymphula nitidulata (assembly GCA_947347705.1). Lineage (NCBI taxonomy): Eukaryota > Metazoa > Arthropoda > Insecta > Lepidoptera > Crambidae > Nymphula > Nymphula nitidulata. Next base: position 3,890,591 of record OX374620.1, read on the forward strand.
AGATTTTTAAAGATAAAATACTAATCAAAATAATGAAATTACCAATGACAATATTAGGTACATATATATATTACTAATAATAATTACAAGTATTCCTCCTCTCCATTATTGTTGTGGCCGACAGGGTCCATAGTGATTCCTACTGTGTAATCTAACATCTATTGTAAATAAATACCTATGGAATAAAATAAACGATTGAGTATTGAAATATTGGTGATCCCAAACCACATTTCTAAATTGAAACTGAATTTTAAAGTAATGTTATCGTCATTCTGTTATTTCTTGACAAAATTTAAAAGGCAAAAGCTCTACTTTTAAATTGAAAGAAGTACAACCTATTTCCGGTCTATCTGGCCGTTAAACAATGGCCTAATAATAAATAAATCGTACAAATAAAAATGGGCTATGAATAAAAATAATATTTTAAAGAATGTGTAAACCAGAAAAGCCAATTTAAATTAAATACGAAACACATGTTTTTAAAACAAATCCGAATCTTAACCGAATCTTCCGTATTTTTGGAAATACTCGTTCTGTTGTAGTAATATAATAATAGTATGTACATTAGTAGTGTTTGTTTCATCGCTGTGCTGTTTAATGTCATAAAATACAAATAGCAGAAAGACTAGATGAAATTTACTAGGGTATGGAAATCGTCTCAACAATGAACTTTCTAAAACTCTAAACATCTCCATAGGAGGTCCTTTATAGGCCAAATTCGTTAAAGAATCAATTTAAACAAACCTCTGCCATTGTTGTATGAGTGACGAGCAAGAAATGTAAAGAGTGAAATCAACAAACCTATACAAAATGACAGTTGCTCAAGTGTAATAAAATGTTTGGTACTATTGTGCACGTAAACAAGAAAATCCCTATTCTTACGCTTGTAAAGGCGCCACATGGGGTCATTAAAGAAAATTTACGAGCCGACTGCGTTCCCGCCTTTCAGTCAGAGCTTGTCCAGTGTTCGTGTGACCGTAATAAATGGGACTGGTCTGAAATGGTTTTGCTTGAGTTTGAGAATCAATGCTGTAAGAGCCACCGCACATATACAATTTCAAATCGTACAACTAAATCGCAGAATGTCTAATAGGCATAGAATCTTATGATAGCCCGCACATTATATCAACTAAGTCGTTCAACTAAATAGTTGGTCAACTATCGGCCGATAGCCCGCACACTATAACAACTTAGTTGGTCAGTCGCACGGCAAGATGCAGTGTGACCAGACCCGTGCGCGTGATTTCCCCACGATTGTATTTTTGCCGACGGGCACGCAGCCGCCGCAGCCAGTCGATCTCTGCATTCTCTTCTTGTAACAAATGAAAAAATAGACCTGTTGATCGACGAAGTCCAAAAAAGGCAAGCCCTTAAAAAACTTATCTGGGTAACATCTCAGTTTAGAACGTAAGGTATGATGTTTCCCACGCTCTAATCTGTCACTTAATATCGGATGCACCCTAAATGTTTTGTTCTGTTTTCGTCTTCTTTTTATTAAGTTAAGAAGTGCGTTGTTTTTCCGCATTTTATCGCAGACTTCACCGCGCTAGCAACACTGTCCACCAACTAAGTCGCCAAAGTGTGCGGCCTATGGAAGCACGCAATTTAGTTGTACGATTTAGAATTGTATATGTGCGGTGGCTCTAATTGTTGAAAAAAGGCAAACCGTTGTACATAATTCGTGATAGCCAGCAGCTTCTGTGGCCTTTAGATCAAGAGTATCCGACAGTGCATCGCTAGGGGTGGTACTCCTGAGGAATCATAGATAGAAAAATCAGACCACCACACTTGATCCCTGGCGATTTAACTCACCGCAGTAATACACAACTGTTGAATGTTTTAATTCACACCTTCTGTTAATGTACAGTACAATTATACAGACGACAGACGTACCTTTCCCCGGTGGCAATGATTATAAATCGTCCGAGGTGGATCATCTCTAAGACTCGAGGAATCCCCAAAATCGCCTTCTTAAAACCCTGGTTAGTCACTCAGCGGGAGTCACTGTCCACGCGTGGTGTCGCTAGTCGTGGTGTCGCTAGTCGTGGTCGCCTTTCATAGTCGTAGAGGTAAGTAAATACTATTAAAAGTATATAACCCTTATTGTTTTGTAGATAATGCCATGGAGTACCATTTTACTTCTCCTTGTTCTTTGCGTTGAATGCTTATTAGCTTACCGATTTTCTAATACCCAATCATTATCTGTAGTTAGGTATAAACTTATTTCACAATCAAGAACGTTCCTTGTAATGCCCGCAGTACGTGGATCGAATTCTTAAAAATAAACTTATGTTACGAATGTGGAAGTATTAAGAATAATAAACACCAGTAAATTGAGTAACTTTTCTTTGACACATTTCAGGCTATTTCTGAATTTTGTGCAGTTACAAAACATATGTGTTCAACTCTGACATTTGCTCTACGCCGAGAGCAGGATTATGGTTATGCCAGCGACAGACCCGCTCTTAATAGAATATGGTGTCTAGCTGTGAAATGTTGAACAGGGTTGGCGACTAGCATTCGTTAACATAAATTATATGTTTTTTTTTGGATATTAACATAAGCTTAACTTGAACATACTGCCTGAAACTAATGAAACTAATCGTTACTAATAAATGAAGAACAGTGCAGTTTTAAGAATGTCAAGGAAATTACTATAGCAAAAAAACAAGCTGTAAATGAAATTATTTTTATTTTTATTCATCACCTAATTACAAAAAATAACAGTTTTAAGCAAAACCCCGCGCATACAAAAACGATAAACACTGAACCGAAATTAATACAAGCCGACAAAGGAGATGTTTCATATACTGCCAGTATCTTATATCAGGAAAAATCTCCTGAATCCGCGAAAAATACTAATAATTCTTTTTCGTGCATAGTTTGTTTGTACAAAGTTGAAATTTTTCGTCCGTTTGACCGTTATTCACTATGGCAATATGGCGGGCGACATAGAAGTCAACTAGACGTGACATACGCGCCATGATGAACATTTGGCTGTGTTGCAGTTTTTTCTATAAAAATTCTTGTTTTGTACCACGCAACAAAGCAAATAAAAAGAAAATGGACAATTGTACACTGTTCTGCAATTTTTACCTATTTTTCAGTATAATGTACAGAAACCTGGCCGGGTCTCCATACATTTTTTAAACGTGTCTTTTGTCTTTAATATAAATGATACAAACGCCACCTTGCGTTACCGGGCGTACGCAGAGATGCTCCTCTCTCTACAGACTAAACGGGACGAACCGCAAGCGATTACTGCCTAAGGTGGTCGACACCGTCAACTTCCTCGATTGTACCAACACTGCTTCTCTTATTCGGGTGTGAATCAGTTCGCTGTATTTTGAACATTAACATAAACATCACAGAGATAAAACAAACACAATATGCCAAAAAGGCAGTCTTATCGCTAGAAGCGACAACTTTAATGATAAAAAAGATGGAAAAAGCGATGTGAATAAAATTGTATCTAGTGCAATTATGAGCCAGGAGAAGCATTGACATCTCTCGTTTCAAAAAACTTATACCTAAACGAAAATTAAACTAAAACAGACTTATAAAAAATAAATAAATAAACTCAATTGTAAGTACTAAGATACTAAGATGTCATCTGTAATATCCACTGAGTTCCTTGATATTGCAGGGGTTAATATGGTATAGTTACCACTGAGCTACCACGAGATGAATTGACAACTTTTTTAAAAAAAATATCTTAACGGGGTAACTCTTAGCCTTCATCTCACCTGATGGTAAGTGAAAATAAGGCCGACTAATTCCTCAACCGCAGAGGAACTGACTATCTCACCTCTAACTGCCGGAACACAACAAAGCTGTTAACATTATTGTTATGGCGGCAGACTTAGGTCAGATGGTGGTAGCTTAGCGGTGGTAGCTTACCGTAGGCGGACTTAGAAAAGCCCTACCACCAACCAAACCAAGCAGAAAATTTCTGCCTCTACGGGAATCGAACCCCGGACCTCTAGATCTGAGGCAGGTGGTCTCAACCACTAGACTACAGAGGCGGTATAAAAGGTTAACGTATAGGCGGTAAGCTTTTCATATTATTGGACTTATTAAAAAACTGATATATATTTTTTCATTTCATTTAACTGGTCTACAAAAAATCTAAGTGGTGATTTGTATCGCTTGCCAGCCCTATCCACCGTGCTCTGAGTAACTACTGCCCGATTCACCGTCCTCTGTCATGCCGCTTTAAGCGATTTATCACTCAGCTTCTGCTGTTGTCACAGCTCCTTCAACACGTATCCCTAATGATTTATCGGTTTTACACAATGGTGATGAGGTGTGATTTTCAACTGACCATTTTTATTCGCATGACGGTCGTGACCACATACTCATCAATAGTCGCTCTTTTAATCCGTGAAGCGGCGTTATCCCACCGGAGGACTATGACAATTAAAAAATCAAGTGTGTCTGGATCTGGAATCTCATCCTTGACGGGTTAATCTCTACCATTATTCGACTTTGTACTTACTATCAAAAAAGATCCTATATATATGAAATGATTCCACCAGCTCATTTTAATCATTTAGGAACCAGAGGAATTACATTTTTTTCAACAGCACAAAACTTAACTCTTTCAAGGTTCTTATTTAGAAGGTGCTGAACACTTAAGTACCATGTGACACCGACTATTGTATTCATATTCGTAGCAACTATTAGTGTTCGAGCTGAGTATTTGGTGTGATATGATCCTAACGTGTTAAACTACATCTGAGTTCGACTGTCCGTAAATATAATGATTTTTCTTCACTCCAAAAGGCTAAACATGATGCCAATCCATCGTCTGTGACAGGCTACGCGTGAAAGCTCGCTACGTATTAGTATGAGCGCTCTTATTTCGATTAAGAAAACAAGTCAATTTTTACCATCAAGATATAAAGTTTATTAATTTGCTGAGCCGCGTTATACTCCCGGAAGTTATATATATGAGAATTAAAACCAGCAATTGTGTTTGGGATGTGTGCCTTCTGTATCCAGTTTTAATGACTTCAACCGCTTTACCCATCAAATTGCATTTGGCCTGCGTAAATGTGCTTTACTCTAAAGTTGCCATATGTTTCCCTCATGCATCCAGCAGTGGGTTGTTGATGTCGATGCGTATAAGCATCATCATCACTAGTCTATATACGTCCCATTGCTGGGCACTGGCATTCATACACGGGAGAGACACATGAGGAACAAAAAGCATAACAGATAAATAATAATAGGCCACCACAATGTCTGACTTCAGAATGAACGCCCATCAACATCATTGAAAAATGTGTCCGTAGTTTCATGTTATTTGAAATTCGTTAACGAGAAGCCATTCATAATGCCTTTCTTTTGTAAAATAAACGTTTTTCTCTTCAAAGCTAGAATTATCTACGACAAGATCAGGACAACATTCAGCTAATGCAATGACACCCCTGAGAGCCTCTAGCTAACTAGGAATGCAGTTTTAAAGTTTGCTCCGCATTGCGCATAGTGGGTGAAGTAGGTAATACTACAAAGTGGTCAGCAATTACACTCATAATAATGATAACTCTTTAAAACAGAATGGGCTGTCCCCAAAAATTCAGTACAGTAACTGAAAGTGCTTGAAAACTATATGAGATTTCCGAGCATTTAGGATACACAATAGGAAACCTTACTAAAGAAATAAAATTGTGCATTAAAGAAAAAGTTGTAGGTCTAATAGATGTTGCACTTTTTTGGCCTACGTGAATTTTCAAACCAAATTACTCTATATTCTATTTGTAAATAAAACCTTTGTTATCCTCGTTGTGTCAACCTATTTTAGTATTCGTACCAAAGGGTCCAAATGGAACGTCGCCCGTCTGTCTGCCAGTGGCTTTTAACCTCTAAATAGCATAAAACTGGATGTCCACAAATGAATTATGTAGGTATATCTATTGGAGGTTGCATGGCCAGAATACAGGCTGGATTAATCTGATACTTTTTATATGACAATATTAAATAGAAAAGATGTTTTGTATTTTGTTTTACTGTCTTTTCTATTGTGCTTTTGGTCTGTCAATAAATGTCTTATAGTGAAATCACCTATTATTCTCTCTGCCTATTAAATAATACGGTTGGACAACTCCCATCAGGTTCTGGGCCCAGGCAGCTGAGTATTACGCTATAAAATATTGTGGTCGTGTTAAAAGTGGTGAAAAAATACTTTATTTTCGATATGTCGGAAGAGGCATTAATGGGTGTAAGTGGAATCAAAAAGCTCCACGGCACTGAAGATTTCGCGGATTGGAAGTTCCGAGTACGAAATTATTTAGAAAATAAAGATTGGTGGCGAACGATCGAATCTGAGAAATTAGATGACAGTCTCCTTAAGGCTGATCGCAAAGCCAGAACCACGATATGTTTGTTGCTGGTTGCGTGCTTCACACATGTATACAATGCCAAGACGGCGAGAAGTGTGTGGAATAATTTGTGCAAAGCGTATGAAGACAAAGGATGGGGGCGACGGACCATGTTACAACGACAACTTTGGCAGTGTAAGCTTGAAAATTTCAAGTCTATGGAGAAATACATTTCTCGAGTGTTAATCCTGGCGCAGCAACTGGCAGACATTGACGCTGAGGTAAAAGAAGAGTGGATTATATCAATATTACTGAGCGGTCTGACCGACGACTACAATCCCTTGATCATGGCGGTTGATAACTGTGGCAAGGAGATAAGTCTGGAGCAAATAAAAACCAAGCTGTTACAGGAAGATAATAGACAGAAAAATGGAAGTTTAGATGTTGCACAGGCTTTTGTGAGTAGGAAAGCAGATAATTTCTGGATCTAGAACAGATCGAAAGCAAAAATACGTGTGCAAGTGCTTTAAATGCCATAAAGTGGGACATAAAGCGTCAGAATGTCTGGAGAAGAAGCAGAAGTCTGCTCAATCTTCTGCCTCTGCATGTTTAAATATCAATAGCAACACCAATGAGGAAAAGAAAGGAAATTGGTACATCGATAGCGGATGCTCAGATCACATGACCTACGATAAAAATAAGTTACTCGGTGGAGAATACACAGAAAGTACTTCGAAGATAACTGTCGCCAATGGTCAAGAAATCCAAGTAATTGGTAAAGGGGAAGCCAAACTGCATGTAGGCGAGAATACTACAATTACACTCGATAATGTGTTGTATGCCCCTAAATTATCAATGAATTTAATTTCTGTAAGTAAACTTGCGAAAAAGGGATATGCGTTGCAATTCAATAAAAAAGGTTGCATAATAAATAAAGACGACTAAAAGTTATTGACATGTCATGACGTTGGCGGACTCTATAAAATAAAAGGCGATAATTTTCACGCAAATTTGACAATGTCAAAAGAACTTTTGTCGAATATTTGGCATAGAAGATTAGCGCATTTATGTAGAAATTATATGGATAAATTGAAAAATATTGTTACTGGAATGGATTTTAAGAAAGAAGATTTGAGCGAACCGTGTATTGCATGCATTAATGGGAAAATGTGTAAAATTCCTATGAAAAATACAGGTACGAGAGCTAATTCTATTTTGGAAATTGTACATACTGATCTCTGCGGACCAATGGAAGAGCCGTCGTTTGCTGGATTTAGGTACATATTGTTGTTTATAGACGATTTTACAAGAAAAACGCATGTATATTTCTTACGTAATAAAAATGAAACTTTTTGTAAATTTCCAAAGCAGATGTAGATAAAGAGACTGGTAAGGATATCAAGTGTCTGAGATCTGACAACGGATCGGTTTTTGTCAACTTTAGGAATAAAACACCAGAAGACAGTGCCATATACACCTGAACAGAATGGTGTGCCTGAAAGGGCAAATCGAACAATTATTGAAAAAGCGAGAACAATAATGTACGAAGCAAATCTAAGCAAAAAGTATTGGGTCGCAGCGGTTCACACAGTTGTATATTTGAAAAATAGAAGCCCTACAAAAGCAATAAAAAATGCTATGCCTGAAGAGATGTGGACAGGAAAGAAAATTGACGCAAGTCATTTGAAAGTATTTGGATGTTTAGCTTATGCTTTAAAACCTAAACAGAAAAGAAAAAAGCTAGATATGAAAACTGAAGGGTTAATTTTCGTTGGTTATTGTACAGAAACAAAAGGATATCGGTTAATAGATCCGAAAACTGGTGTGAGAACGATAACGAGAAATGTCAAATTTTTGGAAAATATATTTCCAGGTGACAAAGACTCCAATGCATCGAAGAGCACTATTGTTCCTATAAATATAGAGGAGGAACATGTGGAACCAGTGCGAGATGCAAGCCAAAGTCTTGATGTAGAGGCTTGTATACAAAATGAACAAGATGTACATACTAGCATAATCGAGTCGAACGAGAATGAGACTGTGAATACGCCTGAGGTGATAAATTTTGAGAACACGTTGGGACGTAGATATAATCTTCGAGAACGTAAACCCGTAGATTATTCTAAGTGCAATGCAATTGCGGCAATCGACGGGGATCCGTTAACGATTGAAGAAGCTTTGGCGAGACCAGATCGTGAATTGTGGCAAAAAGCCATAGACGATGAGCTCGAATCGTTAGAAGAAAACAAAACTAGTTGACTTACCACCAGATAAGAAACCAATTCATAACAAATGGGTTTTAAAAAATAAAACGAGACAGTGATAGAAAGATTAGCAAATATAGAGCTAGACTAGTGGCGAAAGGTTTCACACAGGTACGCGGGATTGATTTCAATTAAACTTACTCTCCGGTTGTACGAAGTTCGACGTTACGGCTGTTGCTTGCATTAGCTGTTGAACACGATTGGTTTATTGAACAATGGGACGTCACTACTGCATTTCTCTATGGTAAGCTGAAAGAGGACATCTTTATGTTGCAACCGAAAGGAGCAATAGTCAGCGGCAAGGAAACCAAGGTATGCAAATTACAGAGGTCTCTATACGGTTTGAAACAGGCTTCAAATGCGTGGTTCAATGAACTAGTTAGTGAAATGCTTAGGTTAGGGTTTGTACAGTCTAAGATAGAGCCTTTTTTATATCGTAAGCTAAGTGTAAATAGTACATTAGTTGTAGTTATTTACGTAGACGATATTTTTATATTTGGAAACGATATTTGTGAAAAGCAGAGATTAAAAAACTGGTCTGCTAAATAAATTTAAACTTAAGGACTTAGGGCCTGCTAGACATGTATTAGGGATGCGATTGAAAAGGGGCAATAATTTTATTTCTCTCGATCAGGAACAATATATCCTTAATATTTTGAATGATTTTGGTATGACTGATTGCAAACCTGCAGTTAGCCCTATGGAGGTTGGTTTAAAATTAGAGAAAGCCGTAAACTCCAAATGTACATTACCATATCAATGTCTGATAGGATGTTTGAATTACTTAGCGGTGAATACTAAGCCAGATATAGCACATGTCGTAAGCATTTTATCCTAATTCAATACATACTACGATGAAATCCATTTTAATTGTGCGAGACGAGTACTTACATATCTTAAGGGGACATTTGACCTATGCTTGACGTTTGAAAAATCAAGAAAAATAGGTTTACATGGTAGAAAGAAAAAAACAAACATACGATAGAAAGTCATTCGCTGGGTTAATTTTTAAATTGGGTAAAAATATGATATCCTGGGAAAGTAAAAAGCAACAATGCGTATGTCTGTCCTCCACTGAGGCGTAATATGTAGCATTATGTTATGGTTCTAAAGAAGCTATTTATTTATCTAATTTAATGAAAGATTTAAGTTTTGATAAAGAAATATGTTCAAATCGTGTGGTCATCTTTAACGACAATCAATCAGCACAACAGATTGCTTGTAATAAAATGAACTACAATCGAACTAAGCATATCGATATAAAATATCATTTTATTCGAGAGGCTATTCTTAGTAATCGCGTTGAGATTAGGTATATGCAAAGTGAAAACATGATTGCAGACATTTTAACGAAATGTTTGCATGGCCCAAATATTCAAAGAATTATTTCAGATTTATATTTGAAAAATAAATTGAAATAATCGGGAACAGTTTCAGAAAATATTTAATTAAAAGGGGGGCACTGAGTATGGTCATAGCACTGATATACTAAGGTGCGTACACATACGTTCAACTAAGGGTGTGTACACACATGCATTGTGTTGTATTAAAGATTTTCTGTTGTTCTTAAACGTATTGACTATAATATTTGTTGTACATACTTCCAAAACTTGAAATTCTTTGCCAGCACATATGGTCCTTCCTTCCTATCAGATGGGTTCCTTCAAAAGAGGCGTGAAATGGCACCATAAATGAGCGGACAAGGTGGAGGCGGCTAGAGCGGTGTGTTTCTAGCTGCACTAGCTGTCTTCGAATGGATTCTTCGTACCGCTTCAAATCAGGTGGTGTTGAGTCATTTGATGTGCTTTGTATAAAAAATACAGTTAGTCCTCGTACTCCATTTAAGAACGGCTTCTATCGACCAATGATCAAAGCGATTCTCCTGTCAATCATACTCAATAACTTCACTTCGTAATTGACCTCTAAATAGAATTCAATTTACTTTCACCATAATAATGCTGTCAAGTAGTTTGTTAAAATGTTTACAATATTTTAATGACGTTATTGATGATTATAACCATGCAGGTTGGTATATAGCGTTACCCAATCATAGCCATTGACACATAATTTTACACTACCATCAATTACAGTATCAAGATACCGAAGGTTCATAATAGGTTATATTTATAATTGGATCACCTATTAGATCCACAAAAGCTGTTTATACACTTTAATGAACATGCCTAAAATAGCATGTTACAATATACATTCTCGGTATGACTGATTGCTATTTTAAGCTGTGCCCTAGATTCAGGCCACTTGTTGACGGAAATGGCGCGATTATATTTGTCAAGCTAGTGAAAAATCAGCCTAGTTTTAAAAACTTTCCCTAAAAGTGCATTGAACTGTATTTTAATGGTATAAAGACTTTTACTAATATAAGACCATTTACTAATAACTATAATTAATGTCTTCAATACATTTTAAAATTCAAGGCTCTATTTGCAAAATATAACAACGTTATATCAAATCGATATCTTACTGAGTCTATTCACAAAACCAATTTTTCAGTTAGAGTTCCTGAAACCTTTTGGTAAGCCGATTTAGAATATAAATTTCCAGAAAATTTACTACCTTTGTAACTGGGTAGAGGTTGGTTTGATGTTTTATTATTTTAATTTACAAAATCAATACTTCTACATCTTGAAGGAGCTCGGTGGCGTAATGGGTTGAAGGCTCTGGTTTCGATTACGAAAACATAGCAAATTTTGCCATGGTCATGATGGGTGGGATAGGATGGATCAAACAAACAAAATTTGTTATCTGGGGCCTTACCACCATCTTTATAAAAACGATTCATATTCCGCTCGGTTCAGTATTGGTTTCTAAACTGCATCGCTGTCATAGTAGTAGATAGCGTCGTAGTACGAATTCACGATTTTACTCAGTTTAGGTCCTAAACTGGATCGCGATAAAAGATGGTGGTACGGATGCTGAGCTCTACCGCGCGTTACTGCAACCGCTTTAACCCACCAACCTCTATTAGGCCAGTGTGGTGGCGTTATGGCCCTAACTTCTCACCTGTTTGTCCCCACGTAAGAAGGTTTGAGCCCAGCAGTGAGACGTTTGGACTGGTGACAATGAACTTATTAATCTTAGTCATATTTCGGGGATCTTCGCAAATATTACAATTTTTAGTCTTTCTCTGTGGCACATACAGCATATTATAGGTTTGTCTAGCAAATTCCTTGTCCAACAAATCAACTACCACAAAAATCTTGCGAAAATAAATTACACGAAGAAAATAATTCTCTAACATACCTTTGAAGTCTAAAGGTACGCCTTGAGTTTGATAGATAAGTGATATTTGTGTCGCAGATTGTGGTCCAAAGAGATAGTTTATTTATTAAGTTTTAGGATGAGAAATTACTTTTGACATAAAAGAGAGTAATAACCTCTTGTCCTTAATCCAAAAAATGAATATCATCGAAAATGAAATATTCGCATGTGAAATGAAACACCCCAATTTTATTTCTTCCTATAGAGGAGCTTTTCAGCTCCTCAATTTGAATGATATGATGAAATTGATTGTGACATAAAATTATGTGTATTACTTACATGAGATTAATAGGAATTATATGAAAGAACCTTCTCTCTACGTGCTCGACAGAATCCACGATATGCAAAAAATCTATATTTTATATTTTATTTCAAGATCTTAAAATATCGCGCTGTGGAAATGCAACGAATTGATTGAATTGAGTTAATACATCAAATTTCAGTTAGTTTATACCGGATGATACGGGATTTCAAAATAAAATTTTAAATTCTGGGGATTTTGTAATTCGCAGTGAAAGGGGTATTGATATCGTAGTATGTGCGCAGGTTGTGTTTGCGTGTGTTATATAACTGTAGTGTGTCGTACGATACGCTATAGTACGCATTTAAGAGCAATGGTTGGTAGCGAGAGGGTATGGGATGGGTCCTTCTACGAGACTGTGCTCACGCAGAAGGAGGCAGCGGAGAGGGAGCGGGAGGAAGATCTTCTGGCCGCCCCTATCCGGCGTAGGCGGGTAGGCGAGAGGAGGCGGGCGGTGATCGCCCGTCTTCCTGCGCTCTAAGCGCGGCCGCGTGCGTGGGTGGCCCCCACGTATGCATTGCACAGGCCGCCACGTCTGGGATTACCCAAGTGACTCTGGGTAATCTTTATCGGCGCGAAACCTGGCCGCAAGGCCGGGTTGCCTGGGGGTGGACTGGTGAAATTGCTTCGGCAGAGCCTAGGTTACCCCCGCGAACGGCAGTGGAGTTACCGGGGAGTTTTACTGGGTATTCCCAGTGTAATTTAGCGCTGGGCGAACCCCACACACGCCCGATTCCTCGCCAGCGACAGGTAGGTCTGTAAATATATTTCTCCCCGCAAAAAAGGGTTATCACGAACTGGACAATGCTTTTCTTAATTTATTCGGAAAATAAAAGTGGTCTGAACGGTGTCAATCTTAAAGAGGTAACTCTTACGGACCCACCCCCTTAGATTTCATTTCGGACTTTCGGAACACACTGTATACTTAACAAATGGTAGATAAGTAGTAGGGTTGTACTTTAAGTATCTCCATTTATCACTAGCTTGAAATACATTTAATTGAAGGTAAACAAACAAACCTGAAACACTCCAAGACACCTTCAGGCCCGTTAGCTTTGCTCACAAAATTAATTAAATTCGAGGATCAAAACATAAATCTTGTTGTGCAAACTTCAGATTTGCCTTTGACTACGAACTTCGCAAAGGGATCTAAATTTCCCAACAGGGACATATTGAATAGCTGATCTTAGATGTATAAATGATGAATAACCATATAAGTATAAAAGGCGAAGGTCGTCTGGTCGAGTGGGCAGTACCCGGCAAATATTTGTCTTACGAACGAACTTTGTTCACGAGTCAGATGGTTTTATGTTTATTTTGTATATTTCCTACTGTTATCTTTATTTCTTCGTTATCTAGTATCCGATCCCTACTTTCCGGAGTATATCCGTTCCAATTACCGACCATCTGGAGCTCTGGGAAAGGAGTTGGCGTCTGACTTCAACTTCGGTGTTACTATTGAGTCCAGAAACTTGGCATCCTCAATAAGTGTGGTTAGGAGCTTCAAGGGCTGATTCCGCCAAGCCCATTTTACCAGAGGACTACTGAACGTTCGGCGAGCTACTATCCACACCTGGTTGACAAACCAAACATACGCACTAATCTTTTATTACGCGCACGGTCAGGGAGTGGAATGCTCCGCCGGTTGCGGTGTTCCCTCTACTGCATGTTACCTGAATCAAATCAGGATTAAGAGGGGGCATAAAGCAAATCACTAATCGTAGATTGGATTTTAATCATATTAAATCAAATCCAAATGAGCTGTAATTTTAAATATGGTAATTACATTATATTTATGAGGGTTGAGTCAGAGCAAAAACATGAATTTATAAAATTTTCTCGATAGAAAAAAAACACAACGATACCTCTGACTTCGAACGAGATTCAATTTATTGTCCAAATCACATTACTTCACCACAGGGAAAATTGATAAATTGAGTGAGTCACCATGTTTCCGAGGGCTTCTACTAGCGTTTTTTCAATATATGTTATAGTATGCAAGTAATTAATAAAAAACCATATTGGCGCATACTCCATTTTCCTTCCGCGCTAAACGTCATCGTCGGTCTCTGTCAGTCGCACGGTAGGCCGCATGATATTTGTTTTGTTTCACTCGCGGCTGCTCCATTGAGACGGGAAGACTATGTTTCTGTGTTCTCGCGCGCCCTCGTCAACATTCTCGCGTATAATTTGTAGTTTATAACTTAAAAACCATAATTTAGTACATATATTTTTAGAATATTGCCATTAAAAATTTAATGAAACGTTGTAAGTTGTGATTTCTCATATTTATTTCAATAAAATGCTATAAAATGAAACTGAAAATTCAAATGACGACTAGGTGTCAAACTCAAGTCTTTTGATTACTCACTTTTTAATTATTGATATCGACTTTATTTTTATGTACATTGAGCAGAAATAGCATTGTTTTTGCAATCTCAGTAGGCGTAGTATATGTAAAACAAAATCATGCTTTGTGTTTCTTAGTGACTTATTCGTATTTGATTTATTTGTAATGAAACTTTTTTCGATGGTCGAAAATTTTCATATGCAATTATAATACAAAAATTACAATATTAGCGGGCAGTTATCAATATGCAGTTGGAAGTCTAACACCTTAGTCTAAACTTTATTGAAATTTAATGATGACAGTGTTTTTCCAGATGAGCATCGCATTAATATCACCACAACTACACCTAAATAAAAAAAATCTGAATAAAGTGTATTATGTCGTAAAAAAAATATGGTATCCACTATAAGATTTTTAATAACAAAATACATTATAGATGTCATAATATATGCTAGTTAAAGTTTATATCTTTTGGATTAGAGGTGTTAAATTCAATGAGTGGTGAGATAAACTTTTATTTATTTATTTATTCTTAAAATTGTAAAGGGACTTTTAAACTAAACTGTTTATGCCAGTCCCATCGTTGCCTAACACTTATTTTGTACCAAAAATAATATAGTTGACCTAACTAAGGAAACATTATCTTCATTACTATATTAAAAAGCATCCCAGCTATATTGGATAAACGACTGGCTAAGATGCTTTGAAATACTCCTTTATTACTTCTATTCACATTAAGTGTGGACAAAACTAAGAGATAAACTTTGCTATAAAATCGTTAAGAATAAGGATAGAAAGCGGTGAAGAAATTAGTAGGTTATACCTAATACTCCGGTGGCGTAGTGGTATTCGCGTCTGGCCGGACATCTGGAGACGCGGGTCGATTCCTGCCCCCTTATTCTCAATTGTCGGATCACGGATTCGATTCGAAAAGTCACATGCCGTCTCGCTTTGACGCACCGCGATAAAAAGTGACAAGTATAGGCTTTCCGAAATTCGAATATTTTCCGACAGTTGAGAATAAGGGGGCTGGCCGGAGTATATATTTTTTCATCGTTTGCTTTCTTTATTTGTAATTGTTTTAATAAAATAGGCGTTTAAACGCACCAAAAACATTAAAATATGAATAGTTTATTGCTATTAACAACAATTAAAAACAAAAAATTGGCTTAGTTGAAGTCATCTGAAAAATATGACGTTACTTGTGTGTTGTTGCTTTTTTTAAATGTAAGTTTTACTAAGTGGTGCATTTCTTCTATGTTATTTTAAGATAGAAAATTGGAAATACATTTCATAATAATATAAAACGTATAAAAAAGAGTGTTGGTGCCGTCAATACAACAGTAAAATAAAAACACGGGATATATTTGTTCATAGAAATAGTTTGGCACTTTCAAAAACATCTTATTCATTCAATAATTTTATGACATTTGTATGAAATATCACAACATTGGCTGCACTATTTCATAGAAAGGACATGGACTAAGAGTGGTTCCGGACTTTCGGTTCACCAGCTGTGTTGAAAGTTGTCGAAAGAATATTACGAGTTCATTTAGCATTTTTCAGTACAAAATGTATGAAAAATGTTTTGGCTATATCTGAAATTTCTAGTACACATACCTTAAATGGTCCCATAAAGCCTTTTGATCCCCATACGAAGTAGGATCAATAAGCTTAAATATATTTTTTTTGGATATTAACACTTTTTTCGCTGTCTGTTCATTTTCTCAAAAACCTTTGATGCTGTTCAGAATATCTTAAAAAATTATGGATGATCTCCTAGAAACGTTCTCTTGTAACTATAACGGCTAAGTACCTGCCCTCACTGACCAGTCTCAAAAACCCAACCTATATAATTTGATAAGTAAAAAAGTAAACTCTCATAAAATAATGTGCTATTTAGTGCGAATAATAAAGTGCGATTAAGTAAATAAATAATCCATTTTCCATAACAGAAGAATTGTCGTGAGATATAACTTTATCAGCGAAAAGGTTAAACAGAAAATAATTATAATTAAATATGTTGAAAGCTCACGTCAATTAGCTGATTTTCTTACCAAAGCTTTGCCAATCAATAAGTTTAATTTAATTAGAAATAGTGTTCTTAAAAATATTTCCTTAATTTGTATAGTAAATTATTAAATCAAATCAAATCAAATTGTTTATTGCTCCATAATGTACATACAGATGGTAAAATATTATAGTAGGTTTAAGGTAACAATTATGGGCCTTGTAAGGCATTGCAAACATTTTATAAATACATTATGATGACGCTGTTTAACTCTAATTACATTATTTTTCTCTATATAAGTAGTTACTACAGCTATTTGTATGAATATTTCACATATATATATATATATATATATATATTATATTTAACTTAGGTAAAAAGTCTATTAATTTTGCAACATAAGAATTTCCTAATATACCAGTCATATGGTTAAACACAAGTCAGTATTCAACATATCAAACTTAATTTAAAATTTATCATTCAGGTATTCACTTATGCTATAATAACATTTATCTATTAATAACTGTTTTAATATTTTATAAAATATTTTATCGCTTTTTTTCTTGTTTTATTACTTCAGGTAGTTTGTTATAAATTTTTATCGACATTACAAAGTTTATATTATATGCACCTTTAAATTTAAGTGGGAGTATTGGAATAGATAAATATTAAAGGTGTACCTGTTCTATGTACTCAGTCAACTTTATACTTAACTTCATCCTGTTGTTTTTGTTATCTGTGGTAATAGTGTCAAATAAAAAGCAGAGAATTCTTACTCAGTTTATTTGTCTTATTATTTAATTTGTAGCCCAAAAACATCGGTTTCACTCTTCGGTGTAAATTTCAATGTCTCTCTGACCAATATTAGTGAGCATCTCGTTATATGTATGTGCCCGGCTACATCAATGTGCCAAGCTTATTGATACCTTTTTTAAAGTAAACATGACAAATGATTCAACACTACCTCATGTAAAGCGATTAGATGAGTATTTAGGCGCAGACAGCCACTAAGAATTCCTAGTTTTGGAAGAACGACAAAGAAACGAGTCTTTATTTCTCTATATGTGCGAACTACATCTAATTCAAGAGCACCCAGAAATAAATTATCTGCATTGATTTGAAATGAGAGATGATTTTAGTATATAGCACCATTTACAAAAATTATTTATGCAGTGGATAGTTGATATGTATGCATAAATAGTACAAGGATACATTATATTTCATTCGAGAATGTCAAACAACACTTTGATTTTAAGTCCACATCGATTTAACATTATTTTTAAATTGAAAAAAAATGAGAGAATTGATAAATTAACTATGTGTCGCCTTGATGAAAATTTGGTCTGATTTTGACCCTTGTAACAATAAAAATCTAAACTTCAATATTGCATTGACCCAATAAAATTAATATTATAGATTAGAAACATTTACTCCTAAGAAGCTACTGATGCTTTCATGTGAATATTTTGCGTATACTATGTTATGACGTCGGCAGGTGACTAGACGAGCTTGATTGACAACACACTGCAATCGTGCCTCGCGATGCGGGGGGTGCGGGTGAAACTTGATTTTTTTCTAGCTTTAGGCGCACTCTTAAATAGGCACCTTCTAGGTAAGCTCGTGACGTCTTCGACCCCCTCTTAACTTTTCTAGGAGCAAAAGTGGGATCAAGAGTGAACCTATTTAATATTTTTTTTAAATCTATTACACTAGCTCTTGGCGATGCTTAATGTTAGCAAGATTATGAGCGTGAGTTTAAAAATCCATACTAATTTATTATTATAAATTCGCAAGAAACTCGTGTCTGTCTGTTACCTGTTCACTCCTAAGCCGCTAAGCCAATTCAGATTAGATTTAGCATGAAAAGAGAAAATATTCTGAGACAGGACACAGGCTAATTATTGGCGCGATAATCGACATCGACGCGGGTAGTGCCGAGTATTAAGTTATACACATACATTTAAAAAAGTCAGTAAATAATCAACTGTTTCAACCGGATATCTAAAATTTATTATTTCATTGATAAGATTAGGTATTTATAAAAAAAATATTAACTAAATAAACTGTAGCATTTCAAAAATCACCCCTTAGAGTCATTCGGGGCAACTGTGCGTACTTTTGCCTTTCAAGCCATACTGTATATAAAATATGAATGCTAAGAAATAGACACTACTTTTTTTAGATAGAGAATTTATTTGACTATAAATGACAATTGAAAAGGGAACAAATCAAAGGCATTTATTTTTGTAACAGACAATTTAAGACAAAAAATCGGAATGCTTTTGGAGGTTTACTTGTCCCGTATTGCGGGTAACCGTGCGCGCCCCTTTGTGGTAAGTAAACGCATACGGGGCAAGTAAACGGAATCCTCAGTAAAGTACAAATAAAAGCAGAAAATTATTTTAACTACATTTCTTTGGAATGTTCTTAGCGTTAACTTTTATTCATAAAGATAGAGATCATCTGATTTATATAAGTTTGGATGAACCTAGTTTCAACAAATACTAAAAATAAAACATGTCAAAAAAACACAATCTACTTATTCTCTAATTAGTCTTTAAAAAATCAACAAATTATTACCGTTGTTTGCAAGTGTAAGCGCATACTTACCCACGCACATTTTCCCCATAGACCTAGAAAGCAAATAAATTACTTTGCTGTTTTATTCAACAAACATAACCTAAATATTGTTTCTCACACATTAACGGGAATACACCCTTGATCAAAGAAAACATGACTTACCATCATCGGATTCCAAACTGAGACGTGACAGGATTTGCCGAATTTCCAAAAACTAGTGAAATCAAATAATTTTGAATAAATTGTTAACGAAACGCCGCGCTTCGCAGTGTAATGTCACAACTAGATCCCTGCTCAGGCGTCCTTGTTTGACCCAAACTCCCCCTCCCCCGCACCTCATTCCGGAGATATAGGCCATGCGCTCACTTACCCACTGCGTTCAGTTACCCCGAATGACTCTATTACCACTGAAAGAAGAAACCAAAAAGTTCCAATATGTTTAAGTACGTTTATTACACAGCGATGAGCATATATAGGTCAGAACCGCTGATACGTCATGGCCCATACGTAATTACTTATTGCCCATTACTAAGGATCCAATTACTCAAAAAGGACGGAATGGAAAATGGACTAAATCTGAATGCAGCATGAATAGATACCCAAAATAAAAGAATTACTTACTTAAGAACGGTCTTGAATGAGTCGAAGAAATTTCTATAGGAACGAACATTCCAAATGAAAGCTTAATTAATGTGTCGATTTGATAAAACCTTTTCATTTTTCTTA
Organism: Nymphula nitidulata; assembly: GCA_947347705.1. Classification (NCBI taxonomy): domain Eukaryota; kingdom Metazoa; phylum Arthropoda; class Insecta; order Lepidoptera; family Crambidae; genus Nymphula; species Nymphula nitidulata. Next base: position 3,910,425 of record OX374620.1, read on the forward strand.
TTATTCGTAAAACTAGATAACCAGCAAGCTGACGGCCTGCCTGGTGGTAAGTCGCAACGAGGAAAAATCTCTTGATATTATACGCACCTGGCGTTGTCATCCTGAGGCCTGAGATGAAAAGTCCATGGTCAGTGCCGGCATTGGATATGGGTGTCCCTACAAAACATGGTCTCCCTCTCAAGTCTCAACCAGCATATGGAGATTTTATCGATTATCCTTTTATAGCCTCGGACGCTAAAAGACGGGTGTTATATGTTTGATGTCTCTGTCTGTGTATCTGTGTGTCTGTCTGTGACATCGTAGCTCCTGAACGAGTGGACCGATTTTGATTCTTTTCTTTTTTAGTTTGAAAGCTGACGTGATTGAGATGATTCTTAGCTATAATTTATCTGTTCCGGCGTTTAATGGTAACCAGCTTATTTCCTACTTAACAATAGGGTCTTAACTTTCACAGATCCAATTGATTTGAAATTTGGTTACTGTTACTTCATTTCCAAGGCATGCCAACCTTTAACTGATGATGTAGCATTAAATAGTCTGCGGGATTATCAATTTTTTTGAAAAAAACAGCCGATGAAGCGTGTTTGGACTCATAAGAATAGTCTCTTTGAGATTAGATAGGCCGGGAGTTACTTAAAATGTTCAATTTTATATTATCTTTTTTCCTTCCTACTCAGGTCTACGCGTGCTGGTCTTCGGAGTCCTCAATTTATCGTCTCCACCTCAACATCACGCACAAAGAAATTTAGTGCCTCGTTTCTTTGTCGTACTTCCAGAACTTGGAATTCTTTGCCAGCACATGTGTTCCCTCCTTCCTATAACATGGGTTCCTTCAAAAGAGACGTGAAAAGGCACCTATTGGGCCGGCAAGGTGGAGGCGGCTAGAGCAGTGTCTAAACTGCACTAGCTGTCTTCGCATATGGACTCTTCTTACCGCTTCACATCAGGTGGTGTTGAGTCATTTGTCGTACTTTGTATAAAAAAACTGTCATTACCATGATGTACAAGGCCTCGTAGAAATGACAGAGACGATTTTTCTTACGCTGTTTACTTTATTTTGCGTTCTGTTACACTTATTAATCGTACAAGAGAATCGTGACGTATCGACAATTTCTGATAAAGATAGTTAATTTATTATTCTCTATATCCACAAACTCAACAAAAGTTTCATTTAGGGTCTGCAATTCGGTTAACCTTTTTACAGCCTGTTATTTCTCGGTTCGCCGGAATTGTCCCGGTTTTATTTGTCCGCAATATCGCCAGGATTGATCCGAGTCTCATTGCGTTCCTCTGCTATTTCTTATTGCTATGTACGTTTTCTCATAAAACTTTTTACTTCAATAGGTATTTTCGTAAAAATATCTATTTTTAGCATTTACATCAATTATTAGTTATGATTGATATTGGACAGCAAAATAGATTTTATGTTGCTTGTATAACTGTATTTTAGTTGACCAATCACAATATTCTAGAATAGGTATAGGTAGAAATATAGGTACCTATATTACAAAAAAAAAAAAATTTAACCTTATTATTAGTTTACTGACTTTATGTATTTGATCATTATTCACCACCAGCTTCTTTTAGATTAACGCTACTGAGGACATGATAGTATGGTGTTCATAAATACGACAATATACTTTTCTTGTGTGCACAACATTATTTTTAATTTTGGTGGTGGTAATGGTTTGCTGATATAATTATTATTCTTTTTCATATCTTTTTTACAGGTAAGTTACTTCCGTTTGCTGAATACAACTTCTTCGACTAGTAAGTGAAATTTAATGTCATCTGTGTGCTGTGCTTTACACGATGTTACAGTACGGGACCCAACCACGATACTATAGTACCTACGGGATCCAAACACGATACTATAGTACGGGATCCTACTGCGTTATTACCTACTACATCTATAATTATGTTTTTAAACTAAGATTCTGCTGGGTTTCCTTTCAAAATATATTAAATAAGTTTCGAGAAATAAGTAACAACGGTTTCTTAAACTGTAGCCGAATTTCAAACCAAAATGCATCAATTAATTATGTCAGTTGGAAAATGCTTTTGAAGTTCTCAGTTTCTCAGTTGTTTGATGTTTCAGTTATTGTTTTTCATCTCTATAATCTCCTTAAGCCCCGGTACCACTGAACAAAGCTTCTGCGGGCAACAACAACATTCAGGCGTAAATTACAACTTTCACAGATACCATTGAATTGAAATTAAAACCTTGAAACCTTAAGCTGATTCTGGAGCATCCTCAACTCCTCAAAAAACTAGTGTACAGCAGAATAGTGTGTTTGGGCTCATAAAACCAGTCTCTATGAGAAGGCGTTAGAACAATGAAGACCAAGGCCGGGGGTTGATAATACTTTTCATTTTTATATTTTTTATTAGCAATTTCGTTTACTAAGTTTTTATTATTGGGGCTAATTAATATTTTTTTAATAAAGGTAGGGTAAAGTGGTATTTACCGACTGGGGTAGCACCTGTTTTTCTACCAGGAGAAATCCATTGACGGACCTACCCACCGCAGGCGAAGCAGCGGGCGAGTGCGGGGCTTGCCCAGCGTCTAAATTGACCCTGGGAATACCTACTGAAACTCCTGGATAACTTCCATGCCTTTCGCAAAAGTGGTCTGGGGTCTGCGAAACAAGTTCACCGCACCGTCGCACCTTACAGAAGATCGCAGCTAAAGAACACTATTTAGTACTAGGGCAGTAGCACCTTACAGAAGATCGCAGCTAAATAACACTATTTAGTACTAGGGCAATAGCACCATTCAGAAGATCGCAACCGGCGACCGATAATAACATAGACGAGTAACTAGCCCATCCAAAATGACACCCCGAAAGAGACTCCAAAGTAGGCGGGGCTTAAATCGGACTCCGCGCCATGTTTTAGTTTGTCATTGACTGCGTCACGGCGATGTACTCGTAAAAAAAGAATAAAATCTCAGTAAATATGCCCAAAAGTGAAGTAAAATGGTGTGTCAGCCGCGTAGGTGAACATAATAAGAGCACTGGAATCAAATTTTACATGTAAGTCTCTCCTAAACCTTTATAATCGAGTCAAATATAAACAATAATATTGGCCGCTATGTTGGCCCAATATTTGTGGACAATTTGAACAAATACACGAGTAGATGATGTTAAACAGTCATTTGTGTGTGACAGTATTTATTTGTTTTCAACTCAACTTTTAACTGCAAACTTTTATGACGACTTATTGTTATTGTGTATGTTTAATAGTTAATTTACCTACTAATAAGCAATATAAAAGCAATTATATTATTATATAATTAACTTTATACAGCGTTGCCTTATGTGATTTTTGTAAGAATGATAAAGAAACCTCCAATTCATGGATATTTTGCCACAGTTCCTTACAATATGATGCCACTTTCAACACATTTCTCAATAAATTTAAGCATTATTATTTTAACATGTGTATGTTTAATTCTTACTTTAATAATTTACTTATTTACAAAATGATCTGCAAATAGTATAGTTATCTATTTTAAACTGTTAAGGATAAGTCGTAGTAAGTAAAGTTGTAAACTGCAAGATAGTTTCGTGAGGTTATTGAAATAACATAATTTTAATAGAGAAGATAGTTGGACCACACCAGCTTGGGATCTTATCATGAGAATTACAAAGTCTCAAGCCCGTATTTACTCTTCCCGACCTTCGGACACTGTAAGCTCCATGGCGTGAATCGGAACACTCAAAATATAACTATAACAAATATGACGGTATTTCATATTAAACTTATCAAAGACAACTGACATCTTTACTTCAGTCTTCCCGTGACATTGATCGCTATAAAGTAATCAAAACATTGGGTATTAAAAATCATAATGTGACATCTAATTAAACGCAAGTTAAATCCGGTAAAGTGGTTTTATTTCAAGAAATAAAACCACTTGATGACAATGAAATTTTTTTTCTTATGTCCATAATACAAATAAATAATATGCCATGACAGATATTTAGATTTTTTTTATTTAAATGAATGAAGCGAACCCATTTCATTTCTGATGTCTGATCTCAACTCTAAAATTGAATAAGTTTACCGATTTACCTACAACGTTACTATATTTATTAAAAATGACGATATATAATTATTAAAGTCGTTAAAAAAATTTGCATGGTTACATCCTGCATATATAACCCGTCCGGCGCGTGTAAATCAGAAGACCGAGAGGGCGCTATACAATTTCGATATTAGCCGATTTTATCCGACGTGCTCTTCTAGCCGCCGAGGGTACCCATTTTGCGACGAGTTTTGTATGAAGTTATGCTTCTAGGCTCTCTACGTTCGCCGATCGCAACTGAATAACACTACTTAGTACTAGGGCAGAAATACCTTACAGAAGATCGCACCTATATGCCACTATTTAGTACTAGGGCAGTAGCACCTTACAGAAGATCGCAGCTAAATAACACTTCTGTGTGTTGTGTACCTGCGGTGAGCGAGGTTCTAAGTAGTGTTATTTAGCTGCGATCTTCTGTAAGGTGCTACTGCCCTAGTACTAAGTAGTGTTATTTAGCTTCGATCTTCTGTAAGGTGCTACTGCCCTAGTACTAAGTAGTGGTATTTTGCTGCGATCTTCTGTAAGATGCTGCTAAATAACACTACTTAGTACTAGGGCAGAAACACCTTACAGAAGATCGCAACTATATGCCACTATTTAGTACTAGGGTAGTAGCACCTTACAGAAGATCGCAGCTAAATAACACTTCTGTGTGTTGTGTACCTGCGGTGAGCGAGGTCGCCGGAGCACTTTGTGAAAGCGTTGTTGAAAATAAAGTTATGTTGGGGGCTGGCGGACTCGTCGCTTATGCAGTCAGCATAACGCTTTCTCTTGACTTGTACCTTTATGGTAGAAAGCGCCCAAGGTGCTACGAGTATTTACTATAGGTAACTAATTACCACCAGACGGACTGTAAATGCCTACGCTTGTGTGCGACCCTAGTCCAGCAGGGAGGCAATAAACATCTTTCTGCCGAAATAATGATGATGGACAAATGCGATAAAATTGTATGTATGTCTAATCCAGAACTAGAACCTTTATTTACAGAGAATACAGAAAAAGACGAAGTTGATAATTTTATCAACTAACGGTATCTTAGTGCGAAGTTTAAAATAAGTAAAACTTTGATAGTCTGTCTTGAGCTGTGAAATCGTATTAAAACGACATCAACTACTCTGTAGTGAAGTAATGAAATAACATTTTATCATGGAGTCTTACGATTGAAAGTCTCACTAAAGGCACTGTTAATGTTAATGCCTAGAGGAATAAAATAATACTATAAATAACTTTTCTCACATTATTTTTTAAAGTAACATTACATAGGCCCAATTATGAACTCTGGGTTATTTAAACAGACAAATTATAGCGGGATTGTTATTTCAACATTTCCAACCAACGTGATTTGATTGCAACCTTTTTTGAATAAATTACATAGTTTCAGTATAATAAACGTGAATACTCGTATACCCAATAGCTTCAGTAAAATAAGCGTGAATAATTTACCAAGGTTTCTGGCTTTTAAGTAAATTTAATTTTACCTACACATCTCTACTGCTGTCATCTACTGAGCGGGAGATATGCCTACTGAATTAAATTTCACGAGAAGGTAATCAATTACTTTATGAGATTTAAGGCGTGATAAATAAAGGATATATCCTTTATTTAGTTTCAGCCATCTAGTTAAATTAGCCAGCCAATTGGAAGCCTAGAACGTTCATAAAATACTGGCATCAAATGAAAGGGTTGAAGGACAACTAGCCAAGTCATTGACCGCAACGTTCAACCAGGTGGTTGAACATTGTCGCAGCCATCATGTTAATTTCGCCAGTTTAGTACGAAGAGTATTTGTGTGATGGTTTGTGTGTAGCACTAGCTCAGATCATAGTTCTATGATCTGAGAGTACTACACAAAAACCTCAGTTCCATTGGACGTCTAGACGTCAAATGAATCTGACTTTCAATACGCCAAATTGTTAAATGTTGAGTGATTCTAGTTTTTTTGACTACTAGCTGCACCCGACATGCTTTGCAATGCACGTAAAGAGAAAACTGTAAGGTTTTTTATAATAATAAAAAAATAAAAGTTTTTATAGTCCAGGAACTTTTGTTTCCCAGATCACCCTACCAAAGTTTAATCAAAACTGATCAATAGGGCGGAGCGCATAAAACACAAAAATTCAAACATTTATTTTTATTTATATAGATCACCCTAGGCTTTTCATTAAATGTCTGCGTTTAACGAACAGCCTACGCGTCGAATTTAACTGGGTAATTCAACAAGAGGCTGCAACACTCACATTCTTGATGAAAGATGTGGGATCTTCATCCTTCCCAGGGTATCACACTATCTCCATACCAAATTTCATCTAAATCGGTTCAACTGCTTAAGCGTGATAAGGGTAACAGACAGACAGTGCTACTTTCGCATTTATAATATTAGTATGGAGTGGGGGCTGCCCGCGACTTCGCTCGCGTGGATTTAGGTTATCGCGCCAAAGGGTAGCTTATGTCTCGGGATGACTATCTTTTTCCATACCTTTTAATGAAGTCGACTTAACGGCTTAGGTGTGAAAATGTGATAGACAGACATGAGTTCTTACGCAATTATAATATAATTGTAGTAGAATAATCCATAGAGATGGCGAAATCCTGAACTATTATTAAATTCATATTCAGTTGTCAATTTTTATTCAATTCATAGAAGTATATACGTCATAAAGAAATATTGCAAAAGAAATAGTACGTGTAATATCAATAGTTCCACAGATATAGTTGTATGTTTGATGTGTCGCGTCGCGGCGCTTCGTCCAAAAACGTGTACTCCCATATTACTAAGAAATGTATGGGCAAGTGACAAAATTATTCATAACTATGTATTATGTATGTTTTTATTCATATTTGTCATAAAATCAGTTGTTTAAATTAAGACCAGCAAACTAATATCAGTAACATTTTTGATAAATTTTGAAAAAAATTGAGCATGTTTATGATTTTTCCAAACAGTAGGTACAATTTCAACAGTGTTCCATGTCTTGTAAGTTTGTTTTTGTATCATTAATAAATTCTTGCATTCTATTTTCTAAAATATGAACTTCTCAAAAGACGCAAAAAGGCAATGTAAGAGCCGGCAAGCTAGAGGCGGTTAGGGCAGCCACTCAAAAAGCCGGTCAAGTGTGTGTAGCGTCACAGAATAGGGTTCCGTAGTTGCCCGTCACAAAGTGGCTTGCTAATGAAGCTTCATTTCAGTGTGTCGACTCGGTCCGCGCGTAATTCTAAAATGTTTTGAGTATAGTGTCCTTCTATGCAGTGTGTCATTACCTAGTTTAATAAAAAGAGATGTCCCAAAACTCTAAGGAGATCGGCCAGGTCTATGTACACTATACTAAAAAATAGACGAAGATATGCAGAACAGTTTTTAATTGTCCATTTTCTTTTAATTTGCTTCGTTTCGTGGCACAAAACAAGAATTTTTATAAAAAAATAGCAACACAGCCAAATATTCTTCATGGCGCTTCTGACACTTGGGGACGTTTAGTTGACTTTTGTATAGCAATATTGCCATGTTGTATAATACTGAAATTGATGAATTATTTTGAACTTTGCACAAATAAACTATACATGAAAACGAATTATTAATATTTTTCTGGATTTAGCAGATTTTTCCTGATTTTTCGAGATGTACATACAAGTGGGCCAGTGTATTACATCTTAGGTCTCAAGATGACAATGCACTTGCAATAGCAAGCGGTTCTTCCTTGTTGCAGGTGTCTATAGGCGGCGGTAACCGGTTACCGTGTGACACAGATTGTGCATGTAATTTATAAATCATAAGGTGGTAAACATTTGTAGACCGCGATTGTACAGTCGACAGCACATCAAGCGTAACAGTTGCACTACGAAAGCCGCCTCTATTACGAATGCAGTAAGGGCGGGCTCAAGGTCAAAATGTTACACTTGATGTGCTGTCGATTGCGCACTACATACACATGGTCGGATATAAAACATCTCCTTTGCTCAGAATGTGACATATTTTCTTGTATTTAGGAGAAAAATGTTTCATTAAAACATACAATTGAATATATATATTTTTTCTGTAATTTTTTTGTAAATGTTCTAAATAAATAATTTATATAAGTACCTACTTAGTCAAATTTTTTTTTTATTGGTTGATAATTTTAGTGTTTTTCAAATTACTGATCGAAATGAAACTGAACCTCAGGTTCGCTTTTAGTCTTAGTAGACTTTAGTAGACTTTAGTAGACTTAGTAGACTTTTCTAAGATATATTAGTTCGAGTGTAAAAATAATCTTATATCTGATTTTGCCTATGAATAAATATAAAATATTTAATAAATACTAAATATATCCCAAATGAACCCTATTGCTTTTTAATAGGACTAACGAAACGTGATTATTTTTAATACTCCTAAGGTGGCAATCGAGCATACGACCCACCCGATGGTAAGCGCCTACCGTAGCCTATGGACGCTTGCAACACCAGGGGTATCTTTTGCGCGTCGCCGACCCTTTAGAAACCTTTTCACGCCTTCTTTGAAAAACCCCATGCTGTACTCATTCGAGAAAACCTCTGCAGGGAGTTCATTCCACAACCGACCACTTTGGTACCAATTTGTGTGGATGAACTCCCTGCCGGTGGCGAGCGATGCGATGATAGAAAGAGACCTTCGGCATCATGTCAAATAGTTCCTCAGAACATACCCTGTTATACAAACGGTAGAACACACACAAAGAGGCAAAATCTCTCCTTAGGGTTAAAGGTTCAATAGAACACACACAAAGAGGCAAAATCTCTCATTAGGCTTAAAGGTTCAATATCGCTTGTGAGTTCAGGATCGTTGAACATTCTCATAGCGCGTCTTTGGAGCACCTCAAATGTCATTTAGATATTTTTTTAGTGAAAGTCTTTTACTGCACGAAAACAGTGCGTGGGGTGTATATAATTATTTAGTTCTCAAACCGAGTAACTATTTGTTAGCATCAAGTCCACAATTCAATGAAACAGCTGGTGCCCTGACCGAATTTACACTGCTCCAAATACTCACATACGCGCAACGAGTCTCATTCTGAGATCTGTTTGTTTGTCTAAAAAAACGTTTCTGTTTATGATCAGTGGGGTGTGAATGTTTAGATTGATCGTCCGACGACTGCTGTGGTTAGGGATGTCACCTATTTTTTATACACACAAACAAATTTTTTTATCTGGCCTAAACTAAGCATAATTAAGAGCTGGCGCTGTGAATACTACCTAAAGGAAAAATATTCATAACAAATTATACTTCATCATCATCAGCCTATATACGTCCCACTGCTGGGCACAGGCCTTCCTACATGGGAGAAACACATGAGGAGCTTGGGCCATAACACCACCACGCTGGCCCAGTGCGGGTTGGTGGGTTAAAGCGGTTGCAGTAACAACCGGGACCAACGGCTTAACGTGCCTTCCGAAGCACGGAGGAGCTCGAGATTATAAATTTGATTGACCCATCCCAGGACCGACCATGGCGAAAGTTGCTTTGTTTTCGTTATCGAAACCAGAGCGTTCAAACCACTACGCCACCGAGCTCCTCAATATATGTATATTATACTTATATGTATATTAAATAATAAAGATAAAATTAAAAGTATGAAACATTATTTCTTATATGTATATTTGTAAGAGCAGGAGCAGTCATTGGCTACCTATTAAAATACTTAGTTTTGAGAAAGATAGATAGATGGATAATAAGTTTATTTTCAAATTACTGCCACTCACATATTGTATAATTGACAATATACCCTTATACAATATAACCTTAACAATAATACCTTAACAAACTTAGGACATGTAGTATTAGCTAAGATTCTAAATGAAAATTACTACCGTTACTTATTCGTTGTGTTCCCTAATGGACGGGTGTGACGACTGCCAATTTCGTGGACATAGGGCGGCGCAATGGTGTAGGGGGAAGCTAGAGGAAAGCCAACGTCTGGTAGACGGACCTATCTTCTTCAGCTCCTAAAACCTTTCCTTATCGTTGTTTACAAATCGTTCCTTTATTGACCACTTACTAATAAAGTTACATAGAACTAAAAACAAACCCAACCAAGAAACAATAATTCCTATTAAAATAAAAATTTTATATACTATATTTTGTGCGTGACAACCCTTGTTTTTAATAACAACACGTCATAAGATACATGAACTCATATATGCAGCGTCCTGAGTACGTAATTTAGTTTCAAATTAAGTCATAAATGTTACTGAAAATTGGCATTTAGCTTCATGAAAACACATTAGAACGGATTTTTGAACCGCAAATTCGCTGCGCAAACGTAAACTTTTTGTTATTGTGATGTGTTGTGCTGACATTAATTAATGCCGGTATGCTCTACCACAAAAACATTCGAAACACAGCCGTTTCACTTTGTAGTGTTGCAATAGATAGAGACACATGAAGTTTCAAGTCACATCCAGGTGTGTCGGACTTGATTTCTGATCTGAAACAATTGTTTTAGCATAGGCAGTGACGTCTCAATGTATGAAATGCAAAAGCCTAAATCACACTTACGGGGTTTCCGAGTGTACCTATTTAGTTCCCACGATGTTCCAACGATCCAATCACCTATCTCGGCGAAAAAACTTCCTTTGTCGCTAATGATGTAATGAATCCAGCCGTATCCTACAAATCGATAAAACCTCATCAGAAGACATGACAAAATACAATACTTAGCTATAGGCCCTTTGTCAATATTTTTTTTTTAGTTTTAGACATATTTGTGTTAGTGGGTCACGAAAATTAAGGTCCACGCGAATCCGGCCAGTGTAGCAAGTTAGTCGTAAGTGAAAAGTGATTGAGGGGAGGAACCTGGAGAAATTACACGCCGATTCACATTTAATCTACGTAATGTAACACACTTATTATTTTGATTGAAAATATTTACTTCACTTAGGTTCGCTGAGTAAATGGCGCACATAACTGAGTTTATTTTAAATGGCGTGGCGTGCAAGATGCGTTGTATCTTTATTATAATAAATGTTGGAAAGATTTTTTTTTAAATATCACACTTTCCAGCTCGGTTGCGTAATGTTTTGAACGCTCTGGTTTCGATTACCGAAACAAAGAAACTTTCGCCATGGTCGAACTCGGGATAGGTCAATCAAAAATTGGAATCTCGAGCCCTTTGGTAGCACATTGGACACTACTCACGCGTTGTTACTGTACCCTATAGAAGCTCGTAGCACCTTGGAAACTACTCACGCGTTGTTACTGTAGCCTATAGACACTCGTAGCACCTTGTACACTACTCACGCGTTGTTGCTGTAGCCTATAGACGCTCGTAGCACCTTGGCCACTACTCACGCTTTGTTATTGTAGCCTATAGACGCTTGTAGCATCTTGGGCACTACTCACGCGTTGTTACTGTAGCCTATAGACGCTCGTAGCACCTTGGACACTACTCACGCGTTGTTACTGTAGCCTATAGACACTCGTAGCACCTTGGACACCACTCACGCGTTGTTACTGTAGCCTATAGACGCTTGTAGCATCTTGGGCACTACTGACGCGTTGTTACTGTAGCCTATAGACGCTCGTAGCACCTTGGACACTACTCACGCGTTGTTACTGTAGCCTATAGACACTCGTAGCACCTTGGACACTACTCACGCGTTGTTACTGTAGCCTATAGACGCTCGTAGCACCTTGGACACTACTCACGCGTTGTTGCTGTAGCCTATAGATGCTCGTAGCACCTTGGCCACTACTCACGCGTTGTTACTGTAGGCTATAGACGCTTGTAGCATCTTGGGCACTACTCACGCGTTGTTACTGTAGCCTATAGACGCTTGTAGCATCTTGGGCACTACTCACGCGTTGTTACTGTAGCCTATAGACGCTCGTAGCACCTTGGACACTGCTCACGCGTTGTTACTGTAGCCTATAGACACTTGTAGCACCTTGGCCACTACTCACGCGTTGTTACTGTAGCCTATAGACACTCGTAGCACCTTGGACACTACTCACGCGTTGTTACTGTAGCCTATAGACACTCGTAGCACCTTGGACACCACTCACGCGTTGTTACTGTAGCCTATAGACGCTTGTAGCATCTTGGGCACTACTGACGCGTTGTTACTGTAGCCTATAGACACTCGTAGCACCTTGGACACTACTCACGCGTTGTTACTGTAGCCTATAGACGCTCGTAGCACCTTGGACACTACTCACGCGTTGTTTCTGTAGCCTATAGATGCTCGTAGCACCTTGGCCACTACTCACGCGTTGTTACTGTAGGCTATAGACGCTTGTAGCATCTTGGGCACTACTCACGCGTTGTTACTGTAGCCTATAGACGCTTGTAGCATCTTGGGCACTACTCACGCGTTGTTACTGTAGCCTATAGACGCTCGTAGCGCCTTGGACACTACTCACGCGTTGTTACTGTAGCCTATAGACACTTGTAGCACCTTGGCCACTACTCACGCGTTGTTACTGTAGCCTATAGACACTCGTAGCACCTTGGACACTACTCACGCGTTGTGACTGTAGCCTATAGACACTCGTAGCACCTTGGACACTACTCACGCATTGTTACTGTAGCCTATAGAAGCTCGTAGCACCTTGGACACTACTCACGCGTTGTTACTGTAGCCTATAGACACTCGTAGCACCTTAGACACTACTCACGCGTTGTTACTGTAGCCTATAGAATCTCGTAGCACCTTGGACACTACTCACGCGTTGCTACTGTAGCCTATAGACACTCGTAGCACCTCGGGCACTACTTATGCGTTGTTACTGTAGCCTATAGAAGCTCGTAGCACCTTGGACACTACTCACACGTTCTTACTGTAGCCTATAGACGCTCGTCGCACCTTGGGCACTATTCACGCGTTGCTTACCCTGTAAAATTAAGAGAAAGCATTATGTTGACAGCATAGAAGACGAGTCCTGTAGCTCATAAAATAACGCCTTCACAATGAGCTTAAGAGACCTTACTCGCGGCAGGAACACAACACTACAGAGTAGTGTTATTAAGCTATTCTTTTTTAAAAATTAAAACCACTACGCCCGATGCGAGCTCTTCCTACAGAAATAATTTCGACACCGACCGTCTTTTCCGTGAGTACCTAAGTATTTTAGAGTTAATTAATACTTATAGGAAAGTCATGCCAATATTGATTTGACTTTTCGTAATTGGAACTTTCTCGTGTACGCCGACTTGTTAGGACTGACGTTGGTCCTATGAATAGCATTGTACTTTGCAACGTGAAGTTTTAATTGACTTGAAGCATGTTTACGTAATACGACTTTACCGGGTGTTACAGAGTTTCGAAATTAAATCCATAGTAAGTGCGCAGGTTTTTGTGTGTGTGAGCGTGTGTGTGTGTGTGTGTGTGTACGCACTTTTTAGGGTTGTCACGAGCAGGGTAAGGTTTTTATTAATTTAATCGAAAAATCGAAATGGTGTCTATCTTTCAGAGGTAACTCACTTTTCCTAAGTTCTCATAATTTGCTATCTGTATATAATTTGTGGAGTACCTACAAACTAGAAAAAAATTAAGAAGTTGTTCCGGATACTTCCCTTTTTCCGTTTTAGAAAAAGCAAATAGAAGAATATTTAAAGTCCAAACTAAGTTTAAATTATTCGAAACAGAGTTTATTTTAACCGGTTTTTTTATGACGACCGGCTGGCCGAGTGGTCTGTGCCCCTTGCTATACCGGCTACACGGTCAGGGGTCCCGGATTCGAATTTCGGTAGGAGCATAATATGTTTGTATGAAGAGTAAGAGCGAGTCTTGGATGTTTATATAGTATATTTCTGATATTTATATACATTTTACTATCAATATTTCTCCGTTATCTAGTATCCATTACACAAGCCCTTAATGATGGTTACTCTGGGCTAGATAATAGATGAGAGTGTATGATTATTATTGTTATTACTATTATGCTTATGTCACGCGCGCGTGCTGTATTGTTGTCTTTTTTCCTCGCGTCGAGAAATCATCTATGCCTCTCTGTTTTGGCCGCAACAAAGTTTACAACAATATATCGGACACAACTTCGTAATAAATTCTAGTATCCGTTTTGTAATGTAAGCTGGAAAGGGAATTTCCACTCACCGATTAATCAAACAAGTACAAACACAACTAGGAGCAGTAAAATTCATGATATTAGCAACACATTCCCGATTCGTCGAACGCTAATCAAATTAAATATCTTTTAAATCACGTGTTACATTTGTGATTACATAAAAAGCCTTGTTAATTATCTACCAGCCAATCGGATTGCTTGAAATTAGATTTCCAGTAATCGTTACGGCCGTTTTACGCTGCCAATTATTTTTATAAATTTAGAATTGCAAACAGCCTTGCTAGGCCTTTGATGATTACCATAGCCTGAGGCGGCTGTTGCTTCAGCAAAATAGAAAACACGCTCCGTCTCGTTTTTATATGTAGTAATGAAAGAGACAGGTATATCTACCTACTGCAAATAACTCCACCCAACCTGATAATAAGCGGTAAAAGGAGCCAAATGAGGAGGAAAAGCTGACGATCTTCACACCATTTTATAGTAATAAATTTCAATTTTAAGTGGCATAGCATAAAAAGCTATATCGGAAGCCTTTGTCCAGCAGTGGAGGTCTGTTAAATTATTGGACAAAGAACCTAGACAGCTATTTTTTTGTACGTGGTGTTACTTCTTTACTTACATTAACATTGAGTTGCAAAATTAAAAAAAAAAATAACCCCCGGCGTCATTAATCATCTCTCTAACACCATCTTATTAAGACTCTTCATAAGAGCCCAAACACGCTTTATCTGCTGTAAGTTTCTGAAGAAATAAGCATTTCGCAGACTTTTTGATGGTATAGGATCAGCTCAAGGTTAGTATATTATGGGAATGTCACCGAAATGACAGTACACCAAATTTTAAATCAATCGGATCAGTAAAAGTAAGTAAAATCCTATTATCATGTAGACATTGAGCTGATAGTCATCAAACGCCTGAATTGATCTTCATAAATTATAGCTAAGAACCATCGCAGTCACATCAGCTTTCAAACAAAAAAATCCGAATCAAAATCGGTCCATTCGTTTAGGCGCTACGATGCCACAGACAGACACACAGATACACAGATGTCAAACTTATAATACCCCTCTTTTTTAGTCGAAGGAATGGATTATTGTAACACGATCCAGCAATTTCACGGATCAACTTCATGATTGATCCAGATCACATCTTCTTACGATACAGCGATAGACACACGGCCACCACTGTGTATACTCGTTCGGTAACCACTCAATCTTTGCTGTCAGCGCCAAAGGCTATCAGCGCAATTAGACATTTATATTTGTTTTTAACCTCTGATGAAAAAAGAGCGGTGTTATAAGTTTGACGTGTCTGTCTGTGTATCTGTGTGTCTGTCTATGGCATCGTAGCTCCTATACGAATGGACCGGTTTTCATTTAGTTTCTTTTGTTTGAAAGCCGCCGTGACTAGGATGGTTCATAGCAATAATTTATGAAGATCAGTTCAGGCGTTTGATGACTATCAGTATCAACTCTTCTTCATGATACAAGGGTTTTACTAATTTTTACAGATCCGATTGATTTGAAATTTGGTATACTGTCACTCCTGTGACATTATCATGACATACTAACTTTGAGCTGATCCTATACCATCAATAAGTCTGCGGAATGCTTAATTCTTCAGAATCTTACAGATATAGCGTGCTTCAGCTCTTTAGAGTAGTATTAATGAGATGCCGGGGGTTACTTTAAAAAAAATTATTGTAAGGTTTTCGCAAAATTATTTTTCATTGTTTTTATACTGAACCATAGATTTAGTCTTGCTGCGTTACTTTCTTTGTAATTTAACCAGAAAGTAGCGATGTGGAAGTTGCAGCCGTCCGGTTAAACGCCGGCATCTAATTTTCTATGGAATCGGCTGAAGGACAACTAGCCACGTCATTGAGCGCAACGCTTATGCAGATGGGTGCACGTAATTTTTTTTATACAACGCACGGCAAATGACTCAACACCACCTGATGTGAAGCGGTAAGAAGAGTCCATATGCGAAGACAGCGCAGCTTGGACTCACTGCTCTAGCAGCCTCCGACTTGCTGGTCCAAAAACTTGCTTTTTCACAT
This sequence comes from Nymphula nitidulata, assembly GCA_947347705.1. Classification (NCBI taxonomy): domain Eukaryota; kingdom Metazoa; phylum Arthropoda; class Insecta; order Lepidoptera; family Crambidae; genus Nymphula; species Nymphula nitidulata. The sequence goes on from OX374620.1 coordinate 3,926,610, forward strand.
CTATATAGGAAGGAGGGAATACCATGTACGGGCAAAGAATTCCAAGTTTTGTAAGTATAAATATGTGATGTTGAGGTGGAGGCAGTGAGTTGATGACTCCGACTAATTGCTTGTGCATATCAGAACTTTCTCTTTAAGTAGTTATTCTTTTAAGCTTTATATTTTAGTGCGTAATTAATAATCTAATAATGCTCCTAGACCAAGACTAAAAGTCCAAATTACTATAGAAGTGTGTAGATATTGTTATCTTAACCTAGTTCAACATTACGACGAAGATTTTTATACCAAAGTCATACCTTTACTATCTGGTCTTACAAAAGCACATCGTACCGGCATATTTCTCTTAGATCTACTGTAAAATTATACAGAAAGCTCAAGTGCCTTAGATTGCTTGTATTGTATCATCAATAAGCTTTGACTATTGTTTGAAGCAGGATTTAGCTTTTCGAATCTAAGTATTTTCTAGCCTCAGGCTCCGAAAGTTCTTCAAGCGTTGTTAGGTCTTATATATTGATCTTTCTTTGACGACGTAGTAACTATAATATTGGAATTATTTTCGAGGAAAATCAACATCGGAGTCACAGGTTCTATTTGTCCTTCGGTTATGGAAAGAAAACAACTTTTGCCATAGCTGATTTCGGACGAGTGATTTAAAAATTTTTAATCTAGAAATATGTAAGCTGACAAACTCGTTTTCACTCACTAACCGATTTACCCTCAGCTCTACTTGTATACCCTTGGAAGCTCTGGGCCCAATAGTGGGCTATATTATTCTTAGTTATTGATTATGATATAATAATATAAAGGTTAGAAACAAATATACTAATGATAAGAAGTCGATGATTCTTTGCCAAGCTATTGAATATATAAAAAACAAAAGGAATATGTATATATAAAGTTACATCTAATTAATATAGGCCAGATGTCCTACTAAATATTACTTCTACCTGTCTGTAATTCTGATAGAGATGTCGAATTTATTCCGCCCATAATGTTTTATTAGGTTTTTTAATGTTAATAAAAGGGAAATTTGAACTTTTTAACGGAGATAAAAATGTTTATGCTACCCTTTTCCGGCTGAGAGCTTTTCAGGGCTCGGTATAAAGCCAAAGAGTACCCTGGAGCACCTCTTAACTTTCGTACTATAAGTTCGATAAAAATAGGTTAATTAAAGATTGCATAGTAAAATTTACCATAGCATTTAAATATGCTAAAGATAAACTTACTTTACACCAAAACCAAACCTCATTTGTTAGTCAGTCTGTCTGTTACGTTTTGCCTTCTAAGCCGTTGAACAGATTTGGATGAAAAGATATGTTCCAAAAATGTATGGAGACCCAGCCAGGTCTATGTACACTATTCTATAAAAAAGTTAAAATATCCAGAACAGTGTAAAATTTACCATTTTTCTTGTATTTGCTTTGTGTCGTTGTACAAAACAAAAATTAGAATTTTTATAGGAAAAATCTGCAACACAGCCAAATATTTATCATTGCCCCTATGTCACTCTGGTGACGTTCCATATCTGAGAAATCGACGAAATTTGATTTCAAATTTTGTACAAATAAACTGCACGAAAACGAATTGTTAGTATTTTTCCCGGATTCAGGAGATTTTTCCTGATTTTTTGAGATAGTGTACAGACCGCCCTTATTCCATTCGTAATAGAGGCGGCTTTCGTAGTGAAACTGTTACACTTGATGTGCTGTCATCTGTACATACACCTGGCCGAAGATGAAACATCTCCTTTCACATGAATCTCTATTGCAAAGGTAGCTCATTTCCTATGTGTAAAAAAGGAAAAAAGCTTGTAGTGATTATAAATAGGTATTGTATAATATAACGCAATGAGTGAAATCAATGGGATTAACAAAATATGCATCAAAAAAGTAAACAGTTTTTCAATGTAGAAAAAGTAAAATAAAAAAGTCAGAATTCACGACATCGCTAATATAAAGCGTAGCCCTTAAAAATTAGGTATGTAGGACATAAAATTGAAGTGACATTTATAATATCAATATACATTTTTTTTTTACTTTTCAAGTATCAGTTTCGTGAATACAAATTTATAGAAAAAGAAATATGAGCAAAAATTCAAATCAAAGAATCCCTATAACCGTGGCTCATTTGATATTATGGTCATAGCTTTATTATTGGATTTACTCTCCGTAAAGTTTATCTTGGAGGCAGTGAGACAGTCGATGAGCAGCAAATAAATACATGTCAACGAACCCAAGCCGAAGGCAATTCAGGCGTTGTTTATGATTGAGTAGTTCTTGTTCTTACGGAGTTTGTTATTCACTATCTAGATTATTTATCATTTGGTTATGTTGGAACTTGGCTAACAGTTGTCGATAAACAGGCCATGGACCTTTAATAAGAGAAGGAACTATATCAACCAAGGTGTCGGGGATAGCAAGGGAATAGGCGGATTTGAGGAGGAAAATGTATATTAATAAAACGTTTAAAAACAGAGCAATATTGTTAGACAGAAGACGTAAAGTAGAAGTGACAAGAAAAGAGTTAGGAGTAAAGACATAAACAATATAAAACTACCCTACAATAAGGAAGAGGTCTGTCCTTGACAAAGGGTAACATAATAATTATTATGCATCCATAATTCTATTCGGTTGTCAAACTCTGGTCTCTAAGATAGACAGCTGAAATGTTTCAGTTGAATATACACATTTCGAGCGGGCATTTAGATTTTGAGGGGCTCAGTGGTGTAGTGAGAGCGCTCTGGTTTCGATCACGAAAAGAAACCAACTTTTGCCATGGGCGATCTAGAATGGGTCAAACAAAATTTGTGATCTCGAGCCTTTGATCCCGGTTGCTACTGCAACCACTTTAACCCACCAACCCTCATTGGGCCAGAGTTGTTGTGTTATGGCCTAGACTCCTCAGTGTTTCCCCCATGTAGGAAGGCCTGTACCCAGCAATGGACTTATATAGGCTGGCGATGATGCATTTGTATAATAATATAGCTTCCACTGTGAGGGACAGTCATAAATAATATTAATGTAGTCCTTTGACAGCTCGTAACCCTTCGTCACTAAAGCATAGCGGATGTCTGTATCGTAGGCCGACAACCACTTACTAATATCAGGCGAGTTACTCGCCTATTCATATCCAGAGATCTGCTAAGTGCTCTAAAAAATGTATTTAAATACAAAATGCAAATATTTTTATATTTTCTATTTCAAATACAAATTGGATTATGGTTGGGTATTTAAAATATAGGAAAACTCCTATTTATTTCAAAAAAATAAAATAAAAAAGCTTATATAGTTTTAATCCAAAACAACTTCGACGAGGTGTGGCAGGGCGACGTTATTTTGCCGAAACTGTTCACAGGTACGTTAGAGGATGTGTTTAAGCTGGAGGACGGAGAAAACTTGGTACCTTCGTTTTGCTGAGGATACTTACCGTTATGTTTCAACAAGTGTGTCTTAAAATGAACATGGATACAATGAAAATAATGTCAAATTCCCATGTCGTTCATCCAAAGGGCAATGGAGGACTATTAAATGCTTGGAGTCGCTCTGCGTGAGCGAATCAAAAATGATGAGATCCTCATTAGAACCAACGCCGCCAACATAAACCAAAGAATGACGAGCCTCAAGTGGCAGGAGGCAGACCACATTGCAAGGAGGACTGACGGCCGTTGGGGCGGAAAGGTCCTTGACTCACGCAGTTGGTGGACCGACGATCTGGTGAGGATCGCGGGAAGCCCAGGGATGGTGAACCCCAGCAGTGGGCGTCTCTTGGCTGATATGATGATGATGAAGATACTAACCTATATCATTATGGAACGTAGTAAAATTTTCGAAATCAATAAGAAAAGAATGTAACACGGCTAATGAAAAATGTATTAAATGTTCTCCCTTCGCTTTAATGTACTTTCTCATACGAACATAACAATTTAAAAAAATATGTATGTCAATCTTCCGTAATTATTTCGGAAACATGCTATTCAAGAGACTCTTCTGGTACTGATATTGACCGCGTATATAATTATTGATCTTTGAAATCAGGAAGAAGTCGCATGGTGACAGTTTGGTACTTTACGCAAGATAGCCCATCATATCTAAAATAGTTTTTCTCTTTTAAAATTATCCGCTTCTGTGGTCTAGTGGTTGACACCACCGAACTCAGATCTAGGGGTCCGGGGTTCGATTGGTGGTATGGCTTTTCTAAGTCCGCCTGGCTAGCTACCACCGTCTTACCTACCGCCGCCATAACAACAATGTTAACAGCATTGTTGTGTTCCGGCAGGTGGAGGTAAAATAGCCAGTTCCTCTGTGGTTGAGGAATCCGGGTGTAGCTCGCTTCCATCGTCGGCCTTATCTTCACTTACCATCAGGTGTGATGAAGGTCAAGAGTACCCCGTTAAGATAAAAAAAAATATATAAATAAAACTATCACAAAGGAAGTATTTTCTATCCTAAAATAGCACAGTGATTACATTCCAAAACGTACAATAAAGGGCTAAATTACCAACGAAGCCGGGCTTCAGAGACCGCTTTAAACAGGGAATGGGTTAATCCGGGTCCGATCTCTTTATCTAGGCCCATGCCCGCAAACGTCCATAAACGACCCGCGCTATGACCGTGATACTTAAAGGTTGAACGTTTGGTGGGTCTAAAAGATCACACAGCGATATTTGCGTTAGTTTCGCGCATGAGTAATTTGTTTTCACTAAAATTGTAGTTTCTAAAAATAGACATTTAGATTTTAGAAGATCGCTTGGTCGAGTGGTCAGGCTCGGTCTACAAAGCTTGCGCACTTTTTTATCTTTCTTAAATCAAATCAATAACTATTGCTTACCGTGACCAATATTTATTTTTTTATTTGCATTCTACAATGTTATACGGGTGTTAAAGAAGGCTTAAAGCTAAACAGATCATTAAATGGTGGGCCCAGACGGGCATAACAAATATTAAGAGAGGCAATTCAAATTAATCTTATTGACATAACAACTAATTAGCGAAAGAACTAAAATACATTACACAAAATTATTTTCAATAACAATTAACAACATAGTCCAGAATAATATCTTATCTAGAAATTCAGAATAATACCTAATAAAAATAAAAGAATATTGTACTTAACGATTGTCAATCAACGAAAAAACTTACTATTGATGATTATAATTAAAATAAACGATGATTATAATATAACTAAACCAATCTAAGATATCTATTTCTTTCTAGTTTAAATATTTTTCTACATGATAAGTTTCTTTTATGAGTAAGGTCTCCAGAATAAGAGCTCCTGGAAAACCGTCGTGTTGGTTATCAAATAAAATAACAACGTTTATATTTAAATAAAAACTAAGAACTTTATGAGATCACAGACTTTTATGATGTGTGTGTGTCTTGTAAGATGTCTCGTTCACGTCACGGAGATAAATTAAGTCGTGTTTCCCGGAGTCAGCTACTATGTGGACTTCTTTGAAAGGGTTCGCAATTTATCAGCTCTGTCACATCCACGCGGTTAAGTGCGAAGCGGCGAAACGAGCGGTTTACTTGATTTCTAATTTTAACTACAGAACTGTGTCGAGGAAACTCAAGAGTTCACGCCTAAGATCAAATTTTACAAAAGTTTTGAATTTTTAAAATATTATTTCAACTTTTACATTCTTCTTTTTATCCCCTTGGGGGTAGGGTTAATCAAAATCATTTCTTAGCGGATGCCTACGTCATAACATCTACCTGCATGCCAAATTTCAGCCCGATCCGTCCAGTGGTTTGGGCTGTGCGTTGATAGATCACTATGTCAGTCAGTCAGTCACCTTTGAGTTATATATAATATATTTAGATTTAGCCAAGAACCTATCGAAGTGGTTGCAATTGTCCTAATATGTTATCCCAATTATTTAATAAAACAAACTCGTAAATCTTTCAGCCCATATAATATTATAGGTGACTGTTAACACTCAAGCAAACAGTAATAAAATCACACGTCGCCCGTTTTATGGCCGCGCGTCTTGGACGCCCGCTAACTTTTACGAGGTCTCCTGCGATGTAATAAATCAGCCGGAATGAATCGCAGGCGTGAGTAAAATTTTAATCTTTATTAATGTTATGGATGTGTAAGAAATTATTAGAATGGCGTTAAGAAATAGAGCGGGTTAGAGTTATAATAAGCCTATAACAATTGAAAAATCAATCGTGTGTTGAACAAACACTCCACCACCAATTTTATAACTGCCCCCGGTTCAACGTAACAAGACAACCTCGCCCTGTAACCTTATGAACATCAACCCTCATAATCTAAATCAAATTACTGAAAAGGCCACAACATCTGAGCTGTTGCTGAGCCACATTATCAACATAATAAATAATCTAAAAAACTTCAACAATACCTAAGTAAATAAAACCCGAGCAAGACAAACAAACACGGAATAGACCGCCATATTATACTTCATCACAGACAAACACACGCACGCACATACACACACATACACATACACATACACACACACACACATTAACTTCTTTATTTACCAACTTTTAATATTACTACAACATAATCATAATTAAACTAATTGTATATACTGCAATACCAAATCAAAACAAAACGATACCACCTTTAAAAAACAAGCTCATAATAGGTTGGGGGAAAAGTTTCTTCGCATTTTTTACGAAAATTCAAAATATTTTTTAATATAGTTTATTTACATTTAACTAAAGTATGTAGGTACCATTTTGTTCGATAACTTTTTGCCATCTTGTAGGTAGGGACATGCTATCCTATTGCTATAGAAATTTTGGGGCTTCTAATCAAAATACCGCGACAAGTGGTTTTGGCAGTCCTCTCGTGATGTTAACCTGACACTGCCTAGAGAATTCTGAAGAGAGCGAAACGGGTGGAAATCTGAAGTTGCAAGGTCAGGACTATACGGCGGATGCATTAACACCTCCCAGCCAAACTCTCTTACTTTTTGCTGAGTGGCTAAAGATGTGTGAGCTCTAGCGTTATCATGATGAAAAACCACACCCCTTCTGTTGATTAATTCCGGCCGCTTTCTCTCAACTTCTTGCCCTTCCAATCCCACCACACACACAGCATCACCTTGTTGCGAGTTAACCCGGGTTTCGCCACAGTCTGTGAAGCCTGACCGGCGTTTGACCACAACCTTTTTCGCACGTTCTTGTCGTACGTGATCCACTTTTGATCACCAGTTATCAGCTTCTTCAAAAATGGTTCGGTTTCATTACGTCGTAATAAAGAATCACAAATGAGTAAGTACACGGTTTATTAGGTTTCTTTCAGTGAGCTCGTGGGGTACCCAAATATCGAGCTTTTTTGTGTACCCATTTTTTTTAAATGCGCCAAAACTATTTTGTGGTCAATACCCAGTTCTTCAGCTACGTCGTAACTACTGATATGCCGATCTTGCTCCAGTTTTTCAAAAATGGCATCAATTTTATCCGTATTAAGGCGAACAGAGCGACGTGCATCTTTGACATCAAAATTTCCGGATTGAAAACGCTTAAACCAAATTTGTGCTACTCTCACAGACACTGCACTAGGTCCATAAACATCGCAAATTTTTTTCGCGGCTTGCGTTGCATTTTTACCTTTTTTGTAGTAAAATTTTAAAATGTATCGAATTTTTTCGTTAGATTCACTCATCTTGACAGTACGAAAAACAAATAAAAATACACATTTTCCTAATTTAAATTTGGAATTATCTTTTTTAAAATCTAAACTTTTAATGATACCAAAACCAGCAAGATACAAATAGTACAGCCAAAGAGATTTTATTACAAGTTCATACATACTATAATGCGAAAAGACTTTTTCCCCAACCTAATATATACAGGTGTAGTACGATAGCACCTGTTTATATAAAAAAGCATACTTATGCTTAACTATTAAAAAAAACTGATGCTTGACGTACAATTATATCGAAACACTACTTCGGCCGACACTCATAGGGTCAGAGACATGACTGACTCAGCGCAAGGAAAAAAGACAAAATAGCGACCGCGGGTGTTAGCGAAAATACTCAAAATATTTTATTAAAAAATTACTATAAAGATTACGAAAAAAACGCTTCTACACGATTATAAATATTAATGACATCTACTACCTATTTAAAGTAATTTCCTATCGAATAAATATTATCGTATACGAATAATTTTAAGTTTTCTTGTTTTTTATATACAACTAGATGACAAACAAGCTGACGGCCCACCTGGTGGCAAGCGGTTACCGCCGCCTATAGACACCTGCAATAACAAGGAAAAGCACTTGATATTGCAGGTGCGTTGTCATCCTGAGGCCTAAGATGAAATGCCGTCCATGCCCAGTAATTAAACTGGCTACCTTTCCCTTCAATCCGAAACGCAGCGAACTGTTTCACGGCTGAAATAAGAAAGGCGGTGGAACCTACCCAGGCGACCCTTCATATGGGTCTACCACCTAGTAAATGCGTTGATAGTTTTGATGCGTTTAAACGCCTACTTTATGCTGCGCGTAATATTTGTTATCGTTATAAGATTTGAAAATGTTTAGGAGAAAAAAGTGCAAATATATAGTTTACTGTAAGTGTACAGTGTGTATGAACAATAAAAGAAAAATTTATACCATGTCATATTTTTGTTGTCCTTAAGACTCCTTATAGTGAGTAGTAGGTAAAGGACACCCCCGGTTCCCATACAACTTTGAACCTGATGTTATAGGACCTAAATTGGTCTACAATTTCATTGCCCATAAAGGTTTAGTGAGCCCAATTTTCACGTCTAACAGCAATGGCCAATTACATAAAATAATACACTAAACATTATTATAGGTTTAGCTTAGTTTCATAGACGCGTAATTTAATAAATGACGTTCTTTTAAGCAGATCTTTAAATAATTAATGACGTTTTTTGGTTTAAATACTGTTGAAATAGTTTATATCAGACTAAAGATAAAAAAAAACAAATCTTATCGATTCTTTTCGTGGGTTTTCCCTATAGAAAGGAAGGCAAAGGATCTAGCTCATACAGCCATGTCTTAAACATATTTCTGCAATTTATTGCAATGAATAAATTTTAAATAAATTTATACGGGTGTGTGAGAGTTTGGCACTAAATTTATGATACTGCTACTTGAACGAGATGGAAAGCCCCGATAAAAATGTCTTTCACACTAAATTAGTTTACAAAGATAGTTAAATAAAGTCTAGGCGATAGATCGTCATTCTGTATCTTTGTGGTTTTAAAATAATAAACAAAAATGTGGAAACAGGTGGTTGTATTGTTTATATTTAATATACAGTTTTTATTTCAAAGGGCACATTACCAGAATTAGATGCATTTACAAAGTAAGAGTACTGAGTAGGGTTCGTAGTATCCGAGATAAAATTTTTGGACAGACTCTAAACTTTATTAACGCTTAGAATTTATTATTTTATTTTCATTTTTGTATTTAAGAAGTAAAGGTATTCAGAAATAAAATGATCATCAAAATGTGGATTTACGTTGACAAACCCACTTGAAAAAATCACATTAACGCGCTTGGACTTGTCATTGTAATAAATATTTACAACGCATTATACCCATAAATTGATTGAACATTGATAAACAGCAATGTTACATACATAGCAGCTAAATCTTGTGAACTTACTTTACCACAGATAAGATAATATTACGTAAGACTCGCAATATATAGGTATAGTCATTAATACATTTTCGCTAGGAAGAATTTGTATGATGAAAACGAATATTCCTTTCCGAGTCGTAGATTTTAATACATTGTTCATTTATGCAAATAGATATATTTATCTGCTTTTCTATTTGACAATAACTTTATTTCCATTTCCTGAAGCGATATTCACTTAAGACTTTTTAGGAGTACTTAGGTATCCATACTTAACTAACAATGTGAGTGCAAAACAAGTTACATAAAGAACATTATAATTTTAATGAAGATATTTATGAAATAGATATCAATTTCAAGAATTTCGCTTGTGATTTGAGTCCCCATTTTGTGCAATTGTGGTAAAAGGTATCGAGCCGACCTTACCTGCCAGAGAAGTCGTGGATTGATATTCAGTCAATGACCATTCATTCTAATACTCTTTTCATAAATACCGTAAAGTGATTCTAATAAAGGCGGATTGCTTTTACTAGAATCGTCTGTCAAAAATTTTCTTCAAAGATCCTCAGAAAGCATTTCATCACACAAATGTTTCGGTAATGTTAGCTAAAAGGGTAAGCACTCTAAAGAGATTATGTTGCTTAAAAATTCTAATGGCCTATTTAAAACACCCTTGAAAACATAAATTCTATCTTCTCTTCAATACAGTAAATTTAAAAGAACTTTCATTGGACTTTAAGGAATTGAGCAGTCCCAGATTACCTACTGCGAAATATTATATTGTCGTGTAAATGAACGTACATAATGGATCTAAAATAAGGTTTAGATATGCGAAAAGTATTTCAAATTGTATTTAATGCCTTTATACGATTTTAGGAAGTATTGCTTTGGTTTTTCTTATCTTTAAACATAAGAATAACCATGCAAATAATAATTTTATTTACTGCGTTTTGACAAAAACATTTTTTTTTATACAACTAGATGACAAACAAGCTGATGGCCCACCTGGTGGTAAGCTGTTATTGCCGCCTATAGACACCTGCAATAACAAGGAAAAGCACTTGATATTGCAGGTGCGTTGTCATCCTGAGGCTTAAGATGAAATGCCGTCCATGCCCAGTAATTACACTGGCTACCATTCCCTTCAATCCGAAACACAGCGAACTATTTCACGGTTGAAATAAGAAAGGCGGTGGTACCTACCCAGGCGACCCTGCATATGGGTCTACCACTGGCTGTTTAAATTAATTCTGTGTCATGTTGACAGGTTGTTCTACAAAATTTTGCTGCGGTAATAAACCTAAACAGAACTCACAGGTTCATGTTAAAATAAAGTGCAACATTATTGTTACCAGCAATGCCAAGTGTTGCTGCGTTAGAAACCGTAAACAGAGCTAACTATTCATAATAAACAGACGTAGAGCAACATTGTTGCTACTAGCAATACAAAATGTTTCTAATTTCATTACAAATACCCAAGGTGCCTTTGTACTCAATTGTTTGATTTATGCTCTTTACGAACGTTACGACGTTTGGGGCACCTACATAAATAAAAAATATACTCAGATAAATACTATAAATGTACACCGTACCGTGATCCGAACCCGAGGCAGCAGGCTTAGTAGACAATACTGCCGCTCCATCTTGTAAAATTTTATGTTGCTCAACAAATGTTTGCCTTGAATAGATGACTTAGGCTGACCCCACATCGGGCGGGCGCGTTCTTCGAGCGCGTGCACGACGCGAGCACCGCGTGCGCGCCGCGATAACGCATCATAAGCGATGCGCTGTCACGCATCTAGGTATACCTTGGACGTACACTGAGCTCACGTCTCAGCACAGCGAGCTTCCGACGTGCGCCCGGCGTGCGTTCAGCATACGCTCGACTTGCGCTAACGACGCTCACGGCGCGTTGTCACGGCGCGCACGCGGCGTTCGCGTCCTTCAGGCACGAGGAACGCGCCCAATGTGGGTCAGCCTTAAAGCCCGTTTAATGTAAGGTCAACATGGCTTTCATGAAAGAAGCAAGCAGTATTCTCTCTGATTTTCGCCAAACATTGCCTTGGCACATTTCTTTTGAGATCCAAATCTCAAGAAAAATACTGCAGTATTCATCCAGCGCAGTATTGCGTAACGTTGTGAATCTATGTGCACATACTAAAATTAACATATTTAAAGACTTAAATTTAACTTAAAGAATAATGGGAATAGAAATATTTTGCAAAATATTATAAATATAAATTCTGCAATTACAAAAAATATATATTCAATAAAATGAGTTTGCTATTCCACACAACAGATAATTAGATTAAAAATACCAACCAAAAAGAGGAGGCTTTTGAAGTAGGTTAACAAACAAGAAATATTTATTGCGATAGAATTGGTCATAGTAATTGACTGCTTCCAATTTCAATCGAATAATTCGAGGCCTTTTATATCGACTGGGATGAGTGAGGTACTTTAGGATGAGATTGCAGGGGATAAGTGGGTGGATATCGACTTTAAGGTGATTTTGAAGGGATCACTTACCAATAATCGAAACGATATTTGATCTGAATTGATTTATCTATGAATAAGGGAAGACTTACCTCTCCTTTTGCAGTAAACATTTTACTATATCTAGTATTGACATACGATGGAGGGTAAGGGTTGTCTGAAGGTAAGCGGTTACCGTAGCATACCCTGTTTAGGTCCCGGGGAAGCGATACGTAGACAGTATAGGAGACAAGTCCCCCTTTTCCCAATACAACACTTACTGAATAAGCTTTGGCGGCCGCACTGACTGATGGAACACAATATCACAAATAACAATCGACTGCGATTTTCAGTGAGTTCCAAATTATAATAAAGTATTCCCCCTTTCGGCCGCTTTGGAAGCAATGTTTCGAAACTAGATTAAAAAACAAAGAATAACGATTCTGGTTTTGAAACCAGTTACCAAAAAAAAATATATTTTCAAAGTACCACTGTGCACTACCTCTCTTATAATGATTGCTTTATCCTTACTAACTTTTCAGGAGTTCTGGTAACACTCACTATATATTTCAAATCTCGAAAGATCAATCTCGCATGAAAATCTTCTGTGAAATTTAATTACTAAGAAGCCTCGTCGCATTGGCGCCCAATGTGATGCCAACATTCTGACGAGAAAAATATCAATCCGTATAGTAATTTCAACAAAGTATAGTAGGATCGTTTGCATATTAATATTATTTCTATTAATTAATATTAAGGCGATATATTGAAAAAAATCGCACATTTTTAAGTAATGTCATACGTTGCTGAAAGATCTTAGTAATCTGAAAATCAGATATACGTTACTTCATATCCTTATCTAGATACGAGTAGAACAAAAACACAATTAAAGTTATTTTTCCTCGATACATTTTATTTCGGAAAAGACCTCTTATAAACAAGAAAACTTAAGATTATTGGTGAACGATAATTTGTATTCAATAGGAAATTACTTTAAATAGTAGATATCATTAATATTCAGAATCGTGTAGAAGCGTTTTTTTGTAGTCCATTATTTCCGAAAAGACCTCTTATAAACAAGAAAACTTAAGATTATTGGTGAACGATAATTTGTATTCAATAGGAAATTACTTTAAATAGTAGATATCATTAATATTCAGAATCGTGTAGAAGCGTTTTTTTGTAGTCCATATGGTTATTTTTTAATAAAATAATTTGTGTATTTCGTTTACTTTTCACGCGCGATCGCTGTTTTGTCTTTTTTCCTCCCGCTGAGTCAGCCATATCTCTATCCCTATCGGTCTTGGCCGAAACAACGTTTCGATAGATCGCCTTAATATTAAATCCTATGTCGGTGGCACCTACTGCTGATGCGGCGAATGTCTATAAAGTTTAGTAGGTAATTCGCGAATGTGTTATTTGTTGCATCACTAGTGAGTGATTACTCTGCGCTGTTTTTTTCAAAATACATATACAGGGTGGTGCCGTCAATGCAACAATAAATTTAAACATGGGCTATATTAGTCCATAGAAATGGTTTGCCACTTTCAAAAACATCGTATTCATTTGATAATTTCATTACGTTTGTATGAAATAATGCTGCCAACGTTACACTATTCCATACAAATGTCATGAAATTATCAATTCTCTCTGGAAACAGCTTCACTTTCTATTGTATCTGGAAACAGCTAAGCACCAACTCCAAAAAATACATTTCAGGATACCTCCTGAAATGTATTTTGAAATGTTTTTTTTTACGTATAATAAAATTTCAGTACCTAGGTTTCCTGACTGAACTGAAATTTATTTATTTTTTCCTTTTAAGTGTTTTGAAGTCGGTTTTATTTTTGTTAAAAAAAGAATCACATTTTTAAGTGACATCCTAAGGTCAAAGCAAGATGGGTGCCGGTCAGCACTACCGACTTGTCTGTCCTTGGTTGAAATACACAGTGAAAGAATAATCTTCTAACTCCTAACCGTTAAGGAGTTGTACCTTCCATCATCATCTCATCAACATGAGATGATGACTAACAGATGCAAATACTTGAATAGCTTTGGAAAAAAATAAAACATGTCACACGTGCCTATAAAAATTTAGGTTTGCCCTCGATTTCCCTGGGATTCCATCATCAGATCCTGACTTAGAGACAATGGGACCACCCCTGGAGTACACTCTATCGAATAAAAAAATAATTTTGAAAATCGGTTCACAATTGACAGAGAAATCGGTGAACATACATACAAAAAAAAATACATACAGTGGAACATATAACCTCCTTCTTTTTTGAAGTCGGTTAAAAATGCGTTCCTAAAGAATACTTTAGAACAGCCTATCACCGGATGAATACATCCGAATGAGATGAAACGTTGATAAGCTGTTCTCCTTACGCCCGTGAAGGTTCCTGAATTATAAAACCAAACAGTTTTCTCTTAACGGGAGCAAACCCTGCCAGGGCAGCTAGAGGTGGCTGTGTTTCTTGCCAAGAGTCACGTCTGAAAGTTTGACACCTTTCAGACCACGTTTATTTTCCAATTAAATTAATAAAAACATTGTCACAACCCTAAAAATGCGTACTACAGCGTATCGTACACTTCAGTTGTACGGTAGACCACAGAAGTAGCTGAACACTTTAGTGCCATGTCACAATAACTATGGCATCAATATTAGTACGGTAGCACTATTAAATACGAGTGCAATAGTCGGTGCGACATTGTACTAAAGTGTTAAGCTACTTCTCTGGTAGACTGTACCGCACACATATAAACCGCGCACATACTAAGATACCGACCCGTCGCAATGGAGAAGTCCAAAAGAGCTGTTTCAAAAATGTATGGAGGCCCGGCCAGGTCTATGTACAATATACTGAAAAATAGGTAAAAATATACAGAAGAGTATTCCATTGTCCATTTTCTGGTGGTAGCGTCAAACACACGACACAGTCAAATTATCATCATGGCGTCTATGTCACTTTGGTGTCTTTTAGTTGACTTCTATGTCGCCAAACATGTTGCCATATTGAATGACGGTGAAAACGACGAAAACTTTCGAAAAATTTTGTACAAACAAAGTATGCATGAAAACGAATTATTAGTTTTTTCCCCACATTCAGGAGATTTTTCCTGATTTTTTAAGATAGTGTACATATACCTGGACGGATGTGAAACATCTTCTTTATTTGGACATTACGTAACACCCGATATAAAGAGCAAGCTAGATCTATGAATAATATCGTGATCCTGTGTTTGCCTCGGAATGCCATCAAGTCATATTCTAATGAAATAGCGTCGTGGAAAAATTCGATCACACAAAAACTGAACGCTCCGAGTATTTGTGGAAAATTGAAAAATTTTCCATGAGACAAAACCTTTTTATGTATTATTCCTAAAGATGAATCGTTGAGAAATTCATCACGATGTCGAAGATTGTTATCAGATGGTGTAACGTCAAATAGATTTCTAATTGTAAACCATTTTCAATACTACAGCTGAGTAGTCAGAATAAGGTTATGAAATGGGTTCTTTTGAGTAAGTTGCTTTGATGAGGAAAATCGATCCTCATAATTACGAAGTTCGCAATAAAATGAATAGTAAAATGGATATAAAAGAATCACCTATTAACGCATACATTATTAATTAAAAGTATATTAGTATCACACTTGTTAATATACTTAAATGGTTACAATTGGTTACAACAATCGAAATATTATTTTGACATTGGTCAATAGGTGTAACATGCTGCAATGGTTCAGACTTCAGATACTGACAGTATACAACAGACAGTAGACAAAAGTTTCCGCAAATACCTTCAGGATGCCGTTGTGGCGAGCCCTCACTCAACGCACTAGATGGGATGTGCACTGTTTGCTCATGATGGTGTAAAAGCTATCCACGCGCTCTTCGGCGAACATCCAGATGCACTGCAGAATGGTGGCAGCCCCAATAGCGTCCTGAATGCATTATTCTACCGGATACGTAGCGCGCTGTGCTGCGGCAATGAAAAGCTCACCCACAAACACACATATTCCGCACCTCTCTTACCTGATTTAGATAAAAAATAAATATATGCAAACATTGTTAGTTGAGACTATGTTCCGACGTACTTGGTTAAAGCATTTGCCAAATCGGATTAGTCGAATGACCAATATTTACAATTTTTAACTCTCTTACACAATTGAATCCATCTGCTGCCATATTTAGTACTCGTTTTGTAGCAAAAATTCTACTGCCAACAATTCGATAACAACATTTGGGACTCGATAAAGCGATTTGCATTTTAAATCGCTGCCTCATAGCATTGATAGTTTGGCGCGCTGCCCATTGCCGAATGACCAGGATTTTTTTGCAATATTACATTGAAAATTGTCCATTGAAACTGACTATTTAAATGTACGTCTTAAAAATAACATTTCTAGATTAACTTATTGACAAGGTATCGAAAGAATTAATCTTGAGAGGGAATAATCTTACCATTGAGTTGTTGTGTGTTGAACCTGATGTCTGAATGAAGCTCTAACAATCTTGATGAGTTCAATGATGAGAAAACACAGCTTTGCGCGTTCACAGACAAAGTGTCGCCGTTACGTTGGAATTATTTTCCAACACATGTGTTCCCTCCTTCCTATAGGTCCCTTCAAAAGAGGCCTAAAAAGGCACCTTATGGGCCGGCAAGGTGGAGGCGGCTAGAACATCGTGTGCTTCAAGTTGCACTAGCTGTTTTCGCATATAGACACCTCTTACCGCTTCACATCAGGTGGTGTTGAGTCGTTTGCCGTGCTTTGTATTAAAAAAAGGTAAGTATAATCATCCTGCAATTGACACGCAGTTGTAAGTAGTTAAGAGAGGGGTATACATAAACTCGCCACAACAATTTTTCGTCATCAAAAAATCATGTGTGAACTCGACACAGGTAGCCATTTATGTTCAGTATTTATTAAAGTTGCCTATCATCCGTCAGTGCTATTGGATTGCGCTGCGGGGTTTAGGTTTTCTAATTATAAAAGTAAAAGATGGGAGATAGAGATGAAGGAAAAGGGGTCCAAAGACAGAAGGACGACCTAGACGGACAGACGACCTGGTCAGGGTTGCAGGTAGCCAGGTGTATGCAGAACTGTTCCCTTCGGAAATCGATAAGGTAGGAGGCCTTTGTTCAGCAGTGGGTGGACATCATAGGCTGACATGAGGAAATAACGTTGTAATAAGATAAGTAATCTTGACATGCGATCGCGTATGTTTGAGGTAATCGTACTCTGTCTCTTTGCTTATGTTATGATCTGTAGACGTAGATTAACTTTATCTCTTAAAATCAGTCGTTTTACTACAGAGTTGATAAAGATTACTACAAGCGTAATTTCGTAGTAAAAACAAAATGTAATAACCTCTTAAAAAAACACGTGAGCGTATTCAATAACAAACTGACAGTCAATCTAGATTGTCAATATTTTTATTGGCGCCCATCAGTTCAGTTGACGAGAGTTGATGACGCCCACGCGGCTATACGGCGTACGGCCAATGTCAAGGCTACTATTCGGCCTTGGTTCAATGTGCGGAGAATACCGAGTATTGTTTACTAAATAAAATAGTGCAGAAGGTCCGCCCTCACACACTAATTATTCTTTTCGTTCGTTCCACAGCTGAGTAGTTAGTAGAATAGGGTTACGAAATGGGTTCTTTCAAGTAAGTTACTTTGTTGGTATGTCGATCCTCATAATTACGAAGTTGGCAATAAAATGGATGACATCGAACTTAAATCAACAGAATATGTAAAGACAAAAATGTGTTATGTCCTAGGTCCTGACTGTTCTGGTGTTAGTGTCTTAGGTCCTGACTTCATCATGCACTTAAACTCTTTAGACCTTAAGCTAATACATGCCTGTGACACCCAAGACATCTTAACTCTCACGCGTTGCTCACGGGACAGTTTGGGGCATGGAAGGTATTTCATCTTAGACCTCAGGATGACAACGCACTGCTGTACCATTTTTTTCTAATTATTTTATATGTCTTAGGCCGTCAGCTTATTTACCATCAGTTCTTTAAAAAATTCCCGTCTCTACACTCATAGCATGAATGAGTGGGTCTTCTGTATTTCTTTATGTTTTGACTTGGCTATAAAACAAGGTAGGGACGGTAGGCAAGTGCTTTTGTTCATTTGGGTTATGTGTTAGCTACTAAATATTTATGTGTAAGGACGGCAAGCAGGTAAGTCAAATCAATTTGGGACCGCCAAACTGAGGTAGAACGTTTAGCTTAAAGAATCATAAATAGATAGACATAGACAGACGGCAGTGAAGCGCTTTGCGGTATTTTTTTTGCCGATGAACGTTTAGCCGAAAATGTCCATTCTACAAATATTCAGATAAAATATCATACGTTCCATGATTATAACGTAGAAAGACCGTTTATTGTACGCTAACACACATTACTTTAATTAAAATATAAAATTGAAAATTTTAAGTATCCTCGGCGTCATTAATCATCTTCGTAACATCATGTTATTAAGACTATTCTTATGAGCCCAAATACGCTATATCAGCTGTAAGTTTCAGAAGAATTGAGCATCCCGCTGACTATTTTATGGTACAGGATCAGCTCAATGTTGGCATGTCTTGGAAAAACCACTGAAGAAATAGTAAACAAAATTTCAAATCAATCGGACCTGTGAAAGTACAGTTTGTATACCACTAAGATGGCATTCAAGCATACGGCCCACCTGATGGTAACCTATGGACGCTTGCAACACCAGGCGTATCACCTGCGCGTTGCCGACCTTCACATTCGTGAAAACCTCTGTAGGGAGGTCATTCCATAACCTGAGGGCCTAGACAAGACGCCTTTCTATAATCGCTATCGCTATCGCTAAGCGGCAAATGTATGGGATTTGACATAAGACATCGAACGACTTTCCATCATAAATGTCAAGTCCCATACATTTTTCATTCAGCGATAGCGATAGCGATTGCCAAATGGCATTATGTCTAGGCCCTCTGAGCGTACGTGGGAGCATGTTTCTCTGAAACCGTACTTTGCACTTATGTATTACATACAGACAGAATTTAGAGTGTACCTATCTTATTATGAAAAATAAGCCAACAGATTGTGCATGTGCAATATTTCAGCCATAGAATATTAACCTGTCAAGCCACACATTTCAAACACAATCCGCCTTATTTATGAAACGCGAACTACGTTAGACCCGGTAACTTAAAACTGATGCTGTCACTTTCATTTGTTAAAAGAAAAACAGTGTCGGCATCAGTTTTAAGACACGTTTTGTAAAAAGAGTGAATTAGTTTTTAACTGTCATACGCTCTAGGAGTTGTTCGCGGCTTAGCAAATTAATAGCTTTACTGAATTTTTTCACGAAATTTAAATTAAAAGAAAAACATACTCAATACAGCTTGTATGATAAATTATGACTTGTTTTCAGTAGTTTCCACAAAACAGGGACGTAAAATTTTGGATGGAAAGTTATTTGTCGCGTAAAACATTGTCGTGTAAAAATTTGTACAAACAAGACATTGTCTCAAACTTATACTTCCTTTGCAGCGTTGCCAATCTGTGGGGAATTCCCCAAACTGCGGGGATTTTCAGTTCGATTGGGTAATTTGAGGGGAGAGCGTTTATGTGGGGAAAATGCGGGGAATCAAGACATTTACGCTAGAACTGAACTTAGAAGTAATAAAAGTAGTATAAGAAGTAAGTATAATTTATAAATCATGTAAGAATATTTAATTACCTTGATTATTTAAGCACATTTTGGGCCGGCAAGGTGGAGGCGGCTAGTGCAATGGGTCAATTGCCGTGCTTTGTATAAAAAAAATGAAGTTTAAAGCAATTTCACCGGCAGGAAGGTTTTACAGTTTATTTTATGGCAACATTTATGTCCATCAAACTTAGAGTATCGCAGAGAACTTTCTCAAACGCATCTGTCGAAAGAAAATTTAGCGTTTTAAAGAGTTTGAAAACAGAGAATCAAAATCGCCTGCACATTGACACTGTAGCAGCGCTTATGACCACTAGAAGAAAGGATTAAAATTTGATCCTTCGAATGATATGTTGACAAAACAAAGGCATAATAAAGAGCTGCAATAAATACCTTGATGAAAATCATTAAATACTAATAAGTATATGTAATAAATATATTTGATTCATAGAAATAGTACTTTTATTTCTTTCCTGAAAATTTGTGGGGAAAATGTGGGGAATATTGATTTTTTTCCCCCCAAAATTGGGGATTTTCAGTTAGGTTTTTGGGTAATCGAGACCGTGGCAGTTGGCAACGCTGTTCCTTTGTCTCGTGTTACGGAAATAGAATTTTTAGGTAAATGTCGTCAAGTTATTTGATCCTTAGCTTTGAAAAAATTACATACCACGTGACGCTTATGAAATTCTAAAATGTACACCTTGTATGTAAACTCTTGTCGGTTCTTGCGTTAAAAGGTTGCTTGTACACACGACAGCACATCAATTATGATAGTTGCACTACGAAAGCCGCCTCTATTACGAACGTAGTAAGGGCGGTCTCAAGGTCAAACTGTTACGCTTGATGTTCTGTCGACTGTACCTCTCAGTATGTAATCCTCCTACATGATAAATTTTAACTAAATCGATTCAGCTTAAGGGTGAAAACGCAACAGACAGAGTTGTGTTCGTATCTTTAGTATCAGATAGTGTGGATTTGACAGCTGTAGACGACGATGCGCCATTGATTTTGACGTTTGCCATTGATACTGCGCCTAAGCGTATTAGCTAATATCTACGTCGAATACGTCAATCTCTTGGCTGTATGTTCATCGCTGTTTTAGAAATGCGACATGAAGGAAAATCGATATTTTTCGATTTAGTTTTTCTTGTTTAAAACGTACCGTAATGGCTTTATTTTATTGACTGTTACATAAAAATAAAAAAGCAACAACTTTTTAGTTCCGGCTCACGCCGTCCTCGTTGTACGCACACTAGTGTCGCCAGAGGTTATCAAATATTGTTTAACAAACGCCAAAAGGTATTATTACCGCTCTGCCACAGGTAGGAACTCAAGGCTGCTGACTTTAGAGAATCGCATAGCTGATCGCTAGCGGCGATCGAGACGTTACGATTCCGTTACACTGTCTATTTAACCCCCGACGCAATAAGAGGGGTGTAACACCCCTCTTGTGCCGTGTCTGTCTGTATATCTGTGTGTCTGTCTATGGTATCGTAGGTCCTAACTAAACGAATATACCGATTCTGATATAGTTTTTTTGTTTGAAAGCTGACGTGATCAGGGTGGTTCCTAGTTATAACTTATGAAGGTCAGTTCAGGAGTTTGATGACTATCAGCTCATTTTTTAGTAGACCCATATGCAGGGTCGTCTGGGTAGGTACCACCGCCTATCCTTATTTCGGCCGTGAAACAGTTCGCTGTGTTTCGGATTGAAGGGAAAGGTAGCCAGTGTATTTACTGGGCATGGACGGCATTTCATCTTAGACCCCAGGATGACAACGCACCAGCAATACTTAGTGATTTTACCATCTAGAAGATATTTAATTGTAATATGTTTCCCTGTTTTAATGAATTATTATTATAATTATTCTATTTCTTATCACCTCATATCGGAATTCGTATAACAGTGACTTTTATCCAGCTCAAGAAATTATTTCCCTCTTAAGCCTTAGGGAAAGCGTACCGACTCGAACCTTTTAAAGCTGGATGATGAATTGTATTATAGGTTTTTCTTCGGTAAGGTAGGTAAATCTGTGGGGGTGAGGCGTCTAATTAAAATGCCAATTTGTTTCACTAAACGAATCATGAGCTTATTGCAAGACATTATGAAGTTACGTTAACACAAATTGGACAGCAAATTGAAGTTTGAAACAGTGAAATTATTTTTAACCGACTTCAAAAAAAGGAGGAGGTTATAAATTCGTCTGTATGTTTTTTTTATGTTTCTTACCTCAGAACTTTCGACTGGGTGAACCGATATTGATGATTGTTTTTTTTTTAAATCCTTTGGGTAGTTTGGTTTTTTAATCAAAAAAACTGGAAAAAGTCATCTACGTATGCAAAAGTGCGGATTTTTGCATTTCTATGAATTTTTAGTGAAATGATACGATAGTAGAAAACAATATAAGCTCACGGTCACCTATCTAGCTTTGACCTTAAAAAGTTATCACTAAAAGTTGGGAAACAAAAATTTCAACAAAAATTAAAAACGACTCCAAAAAACTGAAAAGGATAAAATAATTAAATTTTAGAGGTACACATCTTCGAGTTGGTGCTAAGTTGTATCCAAGAAACAATAGATAGTGAAGCACCGAGTCCAAAAATATGTTCCTAGGGGATGAGTACCTCTAAAATTTAATTATTTTATCCTTTGCAGTTTTTTGGAGTCGGTTTTAATTTTTGTTTAATTTTTTTTATGAATTGCAGTGTATCTTTTTTCTATTTTATTGTGAAATTAGTCGTCAGAGGCACTTTCACGGGTCCATCGTGGGGTTTTCTAAAGATGGCGTGAAAATGTTTATACGGAGATAAACTCGTTGGGTGTGAGATGTTTGTTTTTGATTGATGTAAGTACAATAAAGACTCATTAATAAATAAAACTCGCTGAATTACGTTTTTAATTAAAATTTAATTTCCTTAATTTTGGACCTTCCTCAGGTTCAAAGCAACGAGTAGGTTTAGCCGTTAGTTTTAAACAATTTTAGAAACCATATGAAATGCACATGTGTTTTGTATACTGAGACACTTCGACTCAGTACATTTTTCTCACAGTAGGATCGATCAAACATGGGTAAGCAAAGTCGAAAAATATAATCATCTTAATGTATCATGATCATCATCAAGAGGAGCTTAGTGGCGTCGTGATTTAAGCCACGGGACAGATAAAAGAGGTTTAAACGGTCTTGTTTCGATTACGAAAACAAAATCAACTTTCGCCGTGGCCGATCCTGGATGGGTCAATCAAAAATCTCGAGCTCCTCCGTGCTTCGGAAGGCACGTTATGCCGTTGGTCCGGTTGTTCTGCAGCCGCTTTAACCCACCAACCCGCGTGTGTGGTAGTGTTATTACCCAAACTCCTCATGTGGGCCGTATACAGAGTTGTGCCATCAATGCGACAATAAATTTAAACATGGGCTATAAATTAGTTCATAGAAATGGTTTGCCACTTTCAAAAACATCTTATTTATGACATTTCTATGAAATAATGCAGCCAATGTTGTATTATTTCATACAAATGTCATTGAATTATCAAATGAATAGGATGTTTTTAAAGTGGAAAACCTTTTCTATGGACTAATATAGCCCATGTTTAAATTTATTGTCGCATTGACGGCACCACCCTGTATATTTTGGTGATGATGTATGATCATCCTACAGTATTAAATAAAACAATAGTCTCTAAGATGCTATTACATTGCATGGGCCAATCATTAACAGAGGTCGGAATTAGGTAGAGCTATTTATGTACTTGCATCGAAATGTTGATAAGAATATGGATCTTCCCGGGATTTCTAATGGGCATCCGATGTCGTTGATGTAAATTTGGCAACGTCGCGCGTGCAGTGGGTTAAATTGTGTAAAAGTAAGTTATTTTTTTATCTAATATAACAAGGGGTTTTTCTGCTCTTTAAAATTAATCTCGAGATTTAAGGTTTTCTTCTTTTGCTGTATCAGTGTTGGTACATAAAAACTCTACCTAATTCCGACCTCTGATCATTAATCTGTCAAACGACGTTATCTCTCCAGAGGTATATTGCCAATTGAAAAATCAATTGTGTCTGGTATCTGATGCTTGACGGGTTGAGGAATATTTTGCAGTATTCAGATCTAAAAGATATGAGTATTAGCAGCAATAAAATAAAAAGGACAAAAAGAAAGGTAAACAAAAGAGCTTTAAACTTAGTATGTTACTATAAATTAAATAGTTCATATTAAAAGATTGAAGGTCTATTAAAAGGAAAAGCTACCTTCTTAAATAAAACAAACTACATTGATTGATCGATGGGCGACATTCAGAGAGAGGCCCGCAGAACTTTCCATTCCTTGGAACCGTAATTCATCTTATTTAAATTTATAAGTGACATTTCTTATTACAGACATTATGAAACATTTTTTTCATTTCTCATACTCTGAAAGGTCATTGCTTTTGCAAGAAGCGGGCTGAAAGAGCTACATTTCTTTCCTACCTAGGACGGCAAATAATAAAGGTTAATAGTCATTTTGTCATTGGACTACGGCATAAATCTTTTAATCATTCTTCGCAAAACATTATTCAAAATTTTGACTTTTTAAAATTTGAATTAAATTAGAACATAAACCAAACTAAAAATTATCATTTGAATTCTTTCGTACAAAATATAACTAAGCATTTGTATCTCGCGTGAAGAACCCTCGTCAAAATTGAAGAAAAACCCTTCCTAAGGTGGATTACTAAATGTGTATATGTAATTTTAGGCGGGAAAAAGAAAAAGGGGAGTAACGATGCCATTTAATGGCGATGGCCAAGATTTATTACAAAAATGTATTTGAGCGAACGTGAAAAAATAGAAAATAATAATTACATTGATGATATTACTGTAGTTTCCTGAAAAAAGCGTGTGCTAACATGAAATATGGAAAATCACCCTTCGGACCGTTTCGGAGCCCGCTAAAGTACCTAATAAACCTTAATTTTGTGAGAAAGACGTTTTAGAATTTTATCTTGGCTGTCCACGTCATCGAAGTAGCATCATGGAGACTGTCAACATATATTTGGCGCCAAACTCTTCCAAGATGTATTTAAATGTGTTAGAAACACCCGAATTTCAATGCAATAATAAAGGGAATGTGAAAAAATAAGTCAGACATGGCTGTAGGGGTTTGACCCTTTGGCGACTTTTTCGGGAAACTCAATAAAAAAACACAATGGTGTTTGGCGGGATTTGGTGGAGTCAGTCAAGATTTTTATTAAAATAATTTAAAATTGTGTCAGAGCGAACTTTGTGTTATAAAATTGGTGTAGTTATATAAAACAAGTGCTTGTGTTGACGTGCAACTAAAAAAATATTAGAATAAAAGTGATTATGGTCTGAAAGACATTGAGAACTATTTTGTGGATATCCACCTCATTAAATAGCATCTTATGGAGACTGTCGTCATATATTTCCCGTCAAATTCTCCCAAGGTGCATTGAAATGTGTAACACCAGCATTTCAATGCAATAAATGAAGAAATAAAGAAATACTGAAGAAATGGCTGTATGGGCGTTAGTTCCCTTTGCCTTCCCGTTATAGGTAGAATGAACCAAAAAAAAGAAGGTAAGATTAGTTTCAAATTAGTTTTACGGATTAATTATTTTATAAATTTAATTATTACTCCAACTATTATTTACTTTTCTCGTATGAAAAATGAAAAGTAGAGTGCTACCTCGAAACTGAATGAAAGGCGCCATTTCAGCCTCGAACTTTTGCCGCTCGACCGAATCGGTGGAAACGGGTAGCTTTCCACCCTTGGTTAAAAATCTACTAATGTGTGCCTTTCTTAAAAGCTCCAACTTTTAAAAGAGGAATTATCAACCGGTAATTAAAAGTTTAACCTATTTACTGTCCCGTAATCTATCTCCACGACAAATTTCATCTAATTCGGTTCAGCTGCTTAGGAGTTAGACAGACAAAGCAACCGTTGTATATATAATATTATCATGGATGAGGTATTAAATGCGAAGCACTCTCAAAAGAGCTGTGTGAGAAAATGATTACCAAATTACCAATCGCAGTTCTTCCTTTCCCGATTCAGAAAAAGTTATGATGCCTTTTGAAACATATTTTATTTAAATATTCCACAAAGAAAATGTCATAGATCTGTGTGGCTATTGAAACATATTTTATTTAGCTATTCCACAAAGAAAATGTCATAGATCTGTTGACAGTCAAAAAACATCGAAACAAAGCCTTTATTTCGTCATCAATTACGTCATTTCCTAGCTCAGCGTGTCTCTGCCGGTTTTATTTCAATATTCCTTTTGCAATACGAATAAAACAGAATACGAATCTCGTAAACAAAAGACATTTTTTCAAAGCCATGGTCAAACAACTTCAAATGTTTTTCGACAAAAACACTTCAAGTGCACCCAAAACATTCACGGTTGAAAATATGGAATGACAATTTTAATAAATGTCATTATGACATTAAAGTCAACTTTTTAACAGCGTTATTGTGGCCATGGACTATGCACTTTTGGCCACTTTTATGTCTTCTATGTTGCCATTATATAAAATACTTATTTTATTTTGTTTTTTTTTATGCAATAAAATAAAAGAGTTTTGTATTATTTAATGGAAATCAGTACATTATTGTCCACAATAATAAATATTAAATATTGTGCTCATGAGCTTGCCCATGAGATGATATTCTATTCGAAAAATACATTTTTCAAGAAAGACACATCCAAATACATCTGAGAATCATCACAATACTGAAGATTGCGTGACAAAGCTCTTGACTTACATACGAAACGTGAAGTTATTTCAGGCGTACATTGTTATGAGAATGTTTGAGACATATGAATAATAGGAATTCTCGGGGGACTCATAAATTCTCAAGCTATGTACCTAATAGACGGAGTGGAAAATAACCGAGATGGATTAGCAATGGCGTTTGGTACATGGATAACAAGCGGGCACCTACCTACCCATATTAACATAGTCTTAATATATGATACGAATACTGAGCTGTTATCAAAAATTATAAATTATAAAAGGAGAGGACCACAAATGTATGAAGACTGGGCTTAAAATAATTTTGATTTTGAACAGCAATCCTACCTTTAGAGGGTGAAAAGGTATCATTATTTTTAAAAAACTGTGCAATTAAAAATATTTTATAGCCCCCCGTTTATTTTTAAGACGAACCTGAAAAATGCTGTTTTGTTACTGCATTAATATAACAGCTTTATACTTTTAAAATATGGAGATGCAGCTATAATCATAGTAAAAACTTCAAATAGTTAATAGACAATGCAACCATAGACCTATTTTACATATTGAACGATATGAAAAACGAGGAAAAAAGCAAATCTGCGTTTAGTTTCTGCTGGAACATTATATACATTTTTAGACAAACGGGCTGCTCGAAAATCCGATTATTTTAAAATCGAGAAGCTTATTTAGTTAGCTTTGTAAAGAGGTTAACCACATTACTGTTCAAAATTATTCGGACTAAAAACTTAATTTTGAAATTTTTCTAACTTTTTGTTTTTTTACCGAACTCATGGTACGGAGAAATTAGACATATACATGTTTGATTTTGTGTGTTTATAACGCCTACGTTATTGTCAGAACTACAAATCAAAAAACAAAGAAAGTGACGGTAGTTAACTTAGGACTTGTCCAAGACATTTGACATCTTCAGTCTTCCCGTGACCACGATCGCTGTAAAGTAATCGAAACGTCGGGTGTATAATAATAATGTAACATCTAATTAAACGCGAATTAAATCCGGTAAACTGGTTTTATTTCAAATGTGTAGTGCTCGCGAAAATGTAAGACAATACTAAATACAAATAAAGAAAGAAAACATATGCTCCAGGCGGGAATCGAATCCGCTTCTCCTGGGTCCGGCCAGACGCGATAACCGCTACCCCACCAGAGCACTAGGTGTAAGCTACCAATTTCTTCACAGCTTTCTACTTTTTAAATTTTTTTAAAGCAACGTTTATCTCATCGCTCATTGAAGTTTTACAACCTCTAGTGATCCGAAAGAATACTTTTATAAGCATTTTGTTTGTTTGTTTGTTTCACGTGTCTGTCTGTGTATCTGTGTGTCTGTCTGTGGCATCGTAGCACAGAACACTTTTACTCCAAGGAGAAGAATGTCAACTTCATACAAAATAGGCGGTTATAAAATACGACACCAGCGCCGCTTTTAGGACCCACCGGAAACTTTTCAGTAGCGCGGATTGGCGCGAAATTTGAAAGTGACAGATCGTTCCTTACCCCAATTTTTGAAAGAGATTTTATAAAATATTTAAATAAAACCAACTTAGTTATAAAATTATTATTTTATTTTAAATACACATACATGTTTGATGCAAATAAAGATATTCTATTCTACAAATCCTAACTAATAATAGCAATGCAAAAGTGAGTTTGTTTGTTTGTTATGCTTTTTACGCCTCAACCACTGAACCGATTAAAATGATATTTGGTATGGAAATAGTTTGAGACTTTAATTGACCATTATAACTACATTTTCAACTAACACATTAAATTTAGTTGATTTAAAAAAAAAGGGCAATTTCATATTTAAATTGTAACAAAATTATTGTATTATGTAATGTTATTAATTTTAATTATGTTAATTGATTTCCAGTCTGATTTCAAATTTTTCATATTCCATTTGTTAATATTAAGTCTCAAGTTGAAGATTTTCACGCACATAGTACCTATGCGATACACTATCGAAAATACCTACTAGCCAAAATTTGGATGATTTTTGTAGTCAATTTGATTAGGATCTCGCGTACTTATACAGTTAATACTGTTCAATTTTTGAAAAAAAAAAAAAACATTTTACAAAATGAAATAATTATTAATTAAAACTATTTTTGTTACTACAGTATCTGATGCGTAAGTAAACATACAGGATGGTGCCGTCAATACGACAATAAATTAAAACATGGGCTATATTAGTTCATAGAAATGGTTTGTCATTTTCAAAAACATCTTAATCATTTGATAATTTCATGACATTTGTATGAAATAATACAACATTGGCCGCATTATTTCATAGAAATGTCATGAAATTATCAAATGAATACGATATTTTTAAAAGTGGCAAACAATTTCTATGGACTGCATATAGCCCATGCTTTAATTTATTGTCCTATTTACAGCACCACCCTATATAAATATATAGAATTCATTACGATAATTCATTATTTTTCCTTGTGTTTTTGAAGCTTGTCTAAGTTTAAAATTATTCGAATTTAGTACATAGAACAATTAGTATTTTTTTAGACTAAAACTACACAGAGCGTGATTATTTTAAAAAATGGTACTAGACAAAAACAATAATACTTTTAGTAGGTGACGTCAATAACTAAACACTCATTTTACACCACAACTAAAAGTTTGTGGATACATGATCAAATGTATAGATGTTATATGGATAAACGTAAGCTTGAGCTTGCATTGGGGCAAAATTTTCTTCTTTAGATATGTCATCCATAATACCTTAATAGCCTACCTCATTACTTTGTGTTGTTTTTGGAGGTGTGAGTTCAAAGTTGTGGATTCAAAATGGTTTTAATTTATACAAAGTTAAATCTTAATAAGTATCACAATTTGTTCACAAGCTAGGTGAAGATAAATTGAACATAACCACTACTTGTCTTTAGGGCTACAAAAAACCGTGAAACTGTTGGATTGCAATTAGATCTACAACTACTCCTCACACATCCAAAACAATTATCCTAAACATCTTATTGTGGCCGTCTTGTGGACAAGCTGCCAATTTCAGGGTGCTTTCTTTTTGATTATGCCAGCTGCAATCTTTGCATTTATATTATAGTTTGAAGCCATTAATACAAAGGTGCTCTTTTTTGCATCGCTGAAGTGATAGGACTTGAAAAGGGTTATTCTTTCATGAAAATATTCCAAATGAACCCTCATTTGGAATATTTTCATGAAACTATTATGAAATATTTTTCTTCTGAACTTTTTCCGCCTTTTCTGAATCGTCACTCAGACTGTCAAACAGTTAGTTTGGATTTCTTTATGAGATTAACTGTGTCCAGGGCATCAAAGTGCAGCTCACCTGAAAAAGCTAGGATTGATGTGGACCTTCAATTTATGTGGGGCATTAGAAAATTAAATGTTTATTCACAGCAATAATTTACGCTTCATAATTATTACACTGAAGTATAGAAAGAAAAGAGTATAGGACAAAAAGAGTAAACGACGTGTGAGCAGTGGCCAAGCTACTAAAAGCTTTGCCCAAGCTACTGAAAACTTCTCTTATAAAAGGGCTATGGTAGCAGCTTACCATCAGGCAGGCTTTACATTTATTTGCCACGTTTGTCTTATAAAAAAATATATTTATACCTTGTGTAACTTTGGAATACATTCCAGCTGAAGCTGTGTAAACAAAAATTAGCGCTGCTTTCTTAAAATTTATCGTCTGCTTATTATTTGAATATATGTGACTCTTTATTAGGGAAGGGGTACCTGTTGTCCAGGTATTGTTGGATACGATTCCACTTTGCTATGTCTGAAAAAATAATAATGGAGTAAGAGATAAATTCAAAAGAAGCATTATAATTTTATTGAATAAGCATTAAATTATTGAAGATTTTAAAAGAATTAGTGTTGTAATCAAGCATGAATTCACTAATATAGTTTCAATTATAACAAACCTATATCGATTCTGATGCTCGTCGACTACAGCCATGGCACTCACTTCGCTTTCTAATCATAGTTATACCAGCTAACTCGCTACGCTTGAGCTGATCCTATACCATCAAAAAGTCTGCGAAATGGTTAATTCTTCAAAAACTTACAGCAGATATAGCGTGTTTGGGCTCTTATGAATAGTCTCAATGAGATGGTGTTAGATAGATGATTAATGACGCCGGGGGTTACTTAAAATTTTTAATTTTGCAATTATTAAACTTTCAGTAAAGAGTAGAAAGCCGTTTTAATCACATTTACGTTTTTGATTGCGTGCGTTTATAGCGCCTACTTTATTGTAAGAAATACAAATAAAGAAAGAAAACGATGAAAAAAATTATTAGACATTTAAATGTTTCATAAAACCTAACAGTTTTCTCTTTACGGGCATTGCAAACTAAGTGATTCGGATGTTTGCAGATTCTGTGCACAGGAGCGCGAAACCCCAATGCACCTCCTTTGCAACTGTAGACCTTTTATCCACAAACGAAGCCTTCATCTGGGACACACTATTGACGCAAATGAAGTTGAAGGTTGGGAAAATCCTAAAATTTATGGAAAGTGCCCAAATCAAGGCTTTATTATAAACTATTAGTGGCAAGTCGCAATAGATATTTTAGGTCGCAGTGACAAATTAGTCTTAACAAGACCGAAAAGCCCCAAATACAAGATAATAATAATTGCAAAGCATGCCGGTTGTACCTAGCTAGTTTGAAAAAAAACCAACGAACGTCAGGTATATATTAATAATGAAACATCAATTTAACGCGAGTTCAATCCGTTAAAGTGACTTTGTTTCAAAGTACACAATGTTTTAACGGTTCCTTGTGAAACCCTTGATGTTTTCAAGAACACTGACTTCCATTATCACAATTCAAATTAATAAGCAATCAAGACAGCGAATCTTTGAAAATCCTTCGTAAAATAAACTCAACTTTGACATTATTTATTGCGGCAATTTCCCTGCCATCCAAACCAGCTCTCATATTTCATGTTGATCACTTAGATTATTCTGACAAATCAGATGGAAGCTCCGCAGAATGAGCCGAAAGTGGAGCATGGTCCCTTTGATCGTTCAGTAGTTGCTGACATTTGGCCAACTGTAATAAAATAATGGGCCCATGAAACGTTTTTATTACAATGGCGCGGACAAATGAAATGACATTTTGTTTCGTCATCGTGAGTAACATAATGAACCGAGTCCTATACAGGCAAAGCATTACGTGTAAGGACAGCAACAGAAGTTGTCACACTAAGTCATTCACTCGCAGTAATCATAAAAATTGTCAAGGGTCTTGAATAATACCATAATTTCAATTTTAATTTTATTTTCGTGATGACTTTAATGATAATTTAAATAATTTGTTTTGATTTTAGTCACTTTATTTTAATTTAATTTGATTTTTATTTTGATTTAAGTTGATTGTATAGATTTTAAACAATGGACATAATTAGTCTGAAATAAAAGATTCTAATTTATTTATTTTTATTTTTTATAATGGCATATAAAGATACTTAACCGTTATGCTAATATGGTTTTATGAAAGGCCCTAAACTTTTAATCGACTTCTGCTGCTGACTCCACCTACGTACTGAAGTCAAAGTTGCGTTTATTCATAGTACAACAACTTGAATTTCCTGAAACTAACTTATGTTCAAGCTTTATTGTTTTCTTGTATAAGAGCTAATGAATTCTGCCTGAGCGAAATGTGCAACACACACATAACAAATTTTACGAATTTAAATTGAAGAAAGAAAGAAAGATAATTTATTGGGCATAAAAAAGTACAAAATAACAAAAAAATAAAAATAAAATAACAAATTATTGCTGAAAAGGACTCCAACTCCACTTTAACCACTAATAAAATCAATAAATCCACTTTACCGAATTTAATTGTTACATTAATATTATATACTTTACGTTTCGATAACTTTACAGCGATCATGGTCACGAGGAGGCTGAAGGTGTAAGTTTATAAGATAACTACCGTCACTTTGTTAAATTTTGAGTGTTCCGATTCACTTGTCTTTCCTTTTCGCACGTAATTCTTGTGCGTTGAGCTGTAATTTCGAGGACAAACTACTACGCTTGGAGAGCAGCCGACTGTACTAACGTGTATGTTGTTCAGTACGTAACATTCTAAATTATTCATTATGACGTGGGTGTTGTCTTTTAATGAGTCTCGAGGGAGGTATTTACGATGGAAACTGGTTGATGAAACTACTGTAAAGCTTTCGACGTTATTCATACGATGAATCCATGTTTTTGTTTATAGACTTTAATTTGTGTTGTAGAACTACACAGATTTTTTGTTAAGGCGATACTTTGTTATTTCAGTATTTTATTTAGGATTTAATTCTATTTCTTCTACTTTTGTTCTTGATTTCAAATAAGTATATGTTGAAAGTTTACTAATTATTAAAGTATTTTAAAAAAACCAGATTTACTAGGTGGTGGTAGGCCCGTATGTAGGGTCGTCTGGGTAGGTACCACCGCCTTTCTTATTTCAGCCGTGAAACAGTCCGCTGTGTTTCGGATTGAAGGTAAAGGTAGCCAGTGTAATTACTAGGCATAAGTAGACGGCATTTCATCTTACGCCTCAGGATGACAACGCATCTGCAATATCAAGTGATTTTCCCTTGTTATTTCAGGTGTGTATAGGCGGCGGTAACCGCTTACTATCAGGTGGGCCGTCAGCTTGTTTGTCATTTAGTTGTATAAAAAAAAACTTTAATGGAAACCATATTCTTGATAGAAAAAAAATCTTAAATGATCGTTCTCATCCAATATTTCCCATTTTCTAATTAAACAGGTAAATATAATCTAAACTAAGTTAGTAACAACAATAAAACTGTTGGTATTATTCTCAAGAGGTTTTCAAAAATCAATTATTTCCAATTCGTCGTTTACATTACGCGCGTGTGTCCTAATGCTGTCTTGTTTCTTCGGGCTGAGATGTCATAGCTCTGTCCCTCTTTCTCTCAGCCCAAACAAAGTTCACGAGGTAGACTTAAATTTTTTACACAAGGTTTGTAATACAAAACAGCATTGTAATGTATTGTTTCAGAGTCAGCTGTGGGACGAATTCGAGTTGGAAAACGCGACGTTCGCCGAGTGCAGCATCAATAACGCCAACCATAGCTTCCAAGTTAGTGCTGATTTACATATATGCAAAATATAAAATTGTAAATTAAAGAAACCCCCGGCCTCATTAATTATCTATCTAACACCATCTCATTGAGACTATTACCTTATAGACTAGACTACTATCTTATAGCCCAAACACGCTATATCTGTTTCTGAACCGCTGACTTTTTGATGGTACCTATAGGATCAGCTCAAGGTTAGTATGTCATGGGAATGTTACCGAAGCGACAGTAAACCAAATTTGAAATCAATCGGATCTGTGAAAGTTAGTAAAACCCTTTTATCGTGCAGAAATTGAGCTGATAGTCATCAAACGCCTGAACTGATCTTCATAAATTATAGCTAAGAACCATCCTAGTCATATCAGTTTTTAACAAAAAAAACAAATCAAAATCGGTCCATTCGTTAAGGAGCTACGATGCCACAGACGGACACACAGATACACAGACACGTCAAACTTAAAACAACCCTCTTTTTTCGTCAGCGGTTAATAATCTAAGAAACAGAAACTACATGGGTCAGGAACCAGTGACTATGTAGGGTGCGAATATTATTGTCAGCTGTTCTTTAAAGACAGAAGACTGACGACGTCGATAATAAAGTAAAAGCTTTTTTTCTCTTTCTGCAATCAGCCCTTAAACGCTAAGTAGATTTGTTATGTTTTATGGCAAGTAGAGAGGGCTCCTCGGCAAGAGCCTACCCATTAATCGTGGGTGCCAATAGCGATTTTCGAGGTATAAGATGTTGTGCTTTTTCAGTCTTTTGGTAATGATTGACTCAATTGACGAGCTACCTTGTTGGCATGATGAGTTGCTGCAATATATAAGGAATAACTCATCACTCCTCCACGGATTTAAAAGTAAATATGAATTATTCTGTTCTTTTAATATGTATGTCGCCGCCATCTGGTCAAATTCGCCGCTTAATTGGATGCCTAGCCCGTTGATTAAACGCCGACATCCAATCAAATGCCTAGGCCGATAGTTAATTGAACTAGACTAGATTGAACTAGACTCACTTACGTTTATCGACTTGGCGTATTGAAAGGATCGTCTTGTACCGAAGAGTTTTGGTTTGATTGGTAGCTTCAAAGTTATTTTTTATGACGACTTATAAGCTGAACCTACCAATCACTCAAATAGTCACACAAAAGCTCTTCGATTTAAATGACCTGCCTAGGCGTCCAATTGAATGCCTAATTTAACCAGACGGCTGACATGACGTTCAGCCATCTGGTTAAACGTTGCGCTCAATGACTTGGCTAGTTGTCCTTCAGCCAGCCATTTCATTCGATGCCGGCGTTCAATCAATGGGCTAGGCGTCCAGTAAAGCGGCTAATTTAACCAGATGGCTGCGAGATGTACACTGATTGAACGTCAATTCTAAGCCATCCATTCATAAAACTGCCAGGCGGTATTCAGAGAGATTGCAAATTTTGATCAGCAAAATATTTTAAGCCAGTTTGGAAACTCTGACGTTAGGGGCAACCTCATTGCAATGCGTCGCCGCAAGTTAAAAAGAAAAACACGAATAAAATAGAAGTACACGAAATTGAATCAGAATCCCTTTCAAATGCCTACTAAAACATCAATAATAATTTAAAGGTCCAACATTCATTAAAAGTTTGACGATAAAGTTTGGATGCTACGCAAGCTTTGTTACCAAACAGGCATTTAAGGGTTCCGTAATTAAACGACACAGGGAGCCTGACACTCGATACTAAATCAAGTTTTGAGTCCATGCCAAAGGCTGGATTTGGGATTTTAGGCCGTGACGAGGCTTTCCGGGAAAAATCGGAAATTTTGATTCGAAAATTCTGTTTCAATCGAATTGGGATGTTGCCTAAGTTTAAATATGGCGCTATTATTCACAAATTCGGAAAATATACGCAACTCTTACCGATAAAAATAATGCAAACTTAAAAGATATGGAATATTGTAAAAGTTGTACTGTTTAAAAATTTTTAAAAATGATCAATTATTTTTCCAAGATTTATCAAAAATGTTAATGATATTACATTGCTGACATCAAATGAAATAACTATTATTACAACAGCTATGAATAAAACATCCATATTACACAGTTATAATTAATTTTATTAATATGCCCATATATTTCTTACTCACATAGGAACATGTGACGTCACCTGTTCCGTAGATGTTCTATGGAGCGTTTCTGGACGATGCACATCAAACATACCACTCTATCTGTGAAACTATTGATCTAAGACATACTATTTCTTTTGCAATATTTCTTTATGAGTTATGTACTTCGTATTTATGAAATAAAATAAAAGTTGTCAACTACCCTATTGAAACGATTTAATAGGTGTCGTGTTTAGCTGTTAAGGCGATCTATCGAAACGTTGTTTCGGCCAAGACCGATAGGGATAGAGATATGGCTGACTCGGCGGGAGGAAAAAAGACAAAACAGCGATCGCGCGTGAAAAGTAAGCAAAATACACAAATTATTTTATTAAAAAATCACCTTATGGAATACAAAAAAACGCTTCTACACGATTCTGAATATTAATGATATCTACTATTTAAAGTAATTTCCTATTGAATACAAATTATCGTTCACCAATAATCTTAAGTTTTCTTGTTTATAAGAGGTATTTTCGGAAATAAAATGTATCGAGCCAAATTCCTTTAATCGTGTTTTCGTTCTACACGTATCTAGATAAGGATATGAAATAACGTATATTTGATTTTTAGATTCGTAAGGTCTTTCAGCAACGTATAACATTACTTATAAAAGTGCTATTTTTTTCAATATATCGCCTTAAATCGTATGAACGACAGCAGCGCCTCTGCTGTGAATATTTTCTAAGCACGACGAAGCTCGTTTTCATATAAAACTTACACTAAGGATACTGCGAATAGTGACAGAATTTCCGATTCGAATGTTCTCAATTACATTGACCTAGGCCGATAGTAAAATTAACCAGATTTTACGCCTCTCTTGAAGGAACCCATGTTATAGGAAGACGAGAAAACACATGTGTCGGCAAAGAATTCCATGTTTTGGAAGGACGACAAAGAAACGAGTGTCTAAACTTCTTTGTGCGTTATGTTAAGGTAGAGACAGTGAATTCATGACTCCGAAGGCATGTGTGCTCCTGAGTAGCAAGGGGGAAGGTGGGATAAGGTGCTCATTCAATGCGACGTACTTATTTCAGCTGTATTGTAATCTTGAGGTGAACTGAGGCTGAACGTAAGCTAGTATTACAAGCGACGTTTTTCAAACCGGCGCGCCTTTTTGTAATACGGCGTGTACAGCTGCGACGTACACACATTAGAAAATTCATGTACAAGGATGAGCTTATATCTCAAAGAAGATGG
The DNA here is from genome assembly GCA_947347705.1 of Nymphula nitidulata. Taxonomy (NCBI): domain Eukaryota; kingdom Metazoa; phylum Arthropoda; class Insecta; order Lepidoptera; family Crambidae; genus Nymphula; species Nymphula nitidulata. Next base: position 3,963,579 of record OX374620.1, read on the forward strand.
TCGCGTAGTGGTTTGAACGCTCTGGTTTCAATTACGAAAGCAAAGCAACTTTCTCCGTCGATCCCGTGATGGGTCAGCCAAAATTGCTAATCTTGAGCTCATCCGTGCTTCGGAAAACACTCTAAACCGTTGGTCCCGGTTGTTCCTGCAACCGCTCTAACCCACCAACCCGCATTGGGCTAGCCTGGTGGTGTTATAGCGTAAACTCTCATGTGTTTCTCCCATGTAGGAAGGCCGGTGCCCAGAAAATGATGATGATGAAATCTCAAACAGATCTCTTCCAGCAAAAACCATCACTCCCGGGAGGCTGGTGACAATCAAAAACCGATTCTGTCTGGAATATTACGCACAAGCTGGGATATTTTGTACTAAAATAATGCACACATACTATAACACCTCTAAAGAAGTATTCCTGAACAAACTAAAATAAACAGCCGCAATATCAACTCTTTACCGTATTACCGGCATCCAATTCGCACGTGGAGTACAATCATCGCCCTTTGAATGCAAATGAAATGGTGCGGGTGTGTCCCGAATCAATATTTATCGTGACTGACGCTGAATAGTTTGATATACCTAATAAAACATAGTTTATACATTCCAATAGATGCGGCACTGCGGGCATATTAGTAACTCTTACCTTATTTATTTAGTTATAACGTTTGTAAGTCAAGTACATCGACAGAAGCACGGTATATTTCGTCTCACAACATACAAAAGCGTACTTGTCGCTGGAAGCGATCTCTTCCATCGAGAATTCTAATACCTACTCCCGATGCCCCTACTTTTGGGACTTCATATTATTCTGACTGATTCTTAGGTTTAATGCAACAGTTTCTTTGCATTAATTACATTTTAACAACTTAAAATCCGTCTTGGTAATAAATTTACTTTTATATAAGTTTTAAGTTTATAAGTTTATTCCATCACACGTCACACCAAAGACCCTATATGGATAAGCGCTTCTGCGCCGTTTTTATAATGTCGCAAAACCTTTATGCTGAGATAGGGCCGTGTTGACTGCACCTGCCGATATGTGTTAACTGTTTTATTTTTCTACTTTTTCTTTGTTTTATTGTCTAAGTTTAATTGTTGTATGTATGTTTGGTGTATGTCAATAAAAATATTTTTCTTTCTTTCTTTTCTTTCTTTTTAAAGTCGGGTGACCCAATAATTATGTAAGTACTTAAACATATAATTTACAATTAAAATAAACAATTAATTTACAAGGTATTTACTGGAGTTGGTGCTACGCTGTTCTCGGAAATTGCAGAAAGTGAGGCACAGATTCGAAAGTTGCCTTAATTAGATAAATACTACCTTAAAAGTATTTTTTGCTTTTTTCTTTGAAGTCGGTTTCTTTTTGTTTGAATTTTTTTTTTATTACAAATAATCTTATTAATAATTTGATTTGTAATACAAATAAATCACGCTCACGCTTTGTTTACTCTACTGTCTTCTAATAAATTATTTAAGTATTTCAACCAGCACCACTACTGTACAGTCATCAACCGCAGTTACCGTTCAACAAACGATAAAATAAACGTTTCAGAGCTAATGTGCGCTGCTGTTGAAGCGGTGTTTAAAATCTGTTTTTGTGTCTGTACATTACAATAGCTTTATAAAAAGATTTATAAAAGTATTGTAATGTATTTATATTAAGATATATATTATATACCTCTAGAGGACTATGACAATTGCAAAATCAATTGTGTCTGGAATCTGATACTTGACGGGTTACATTACAAAGTAATCTAAGTAATCAGTGAGGGAGGGGAATTTGATTTTATAAAATGTCAATACTGAGAAAATTTTAAAATTCTAAATTTGATCTGCTTTTGCTATAAACTGTACCTACACAAGGGTTTAATAATGTAAATCAGAGGGACATGTAATTCTATGTAACCAAGGGACGGATTACAGTCTAGTATAGGTATTATGTAAAGCCTTGACAAATACTTGAGAAATGCCTCTCGTCTGAATATCTAAGGAGTAAATAAAGTCTGCGCCACAGAAATGTAGAAATTATATTTACCACCAAACGTAGAGTAGGTACTCTACTCAAAAACCTTGCTTAAAAAAATACACTACCAATTTGAAAGTATACTCTTATAATAATTAGCACCAACTCCAAACAATTTAGAAAATAAGTACCTAAGTACTGAAATTTAATTATTTTTTCCTTTTTAGTGTTTTGAAGTCGGTTTTATTTTTGTTAAAAAAAAAATTCACCTTTTTAAGTGATTTCCTAAGGTTAAAGCAAGATGGGTGACCGTCAGCACTCTGGACTTGTCTGTCTCTCAGTCTTTGGTTGAAATAAATAGTGAAAGAATTATCTTCTAACTCCTAACCGTTAAGGAGTTGTACCTTCCATCATCAGCTCATTCACATGAGATGATGACTAACAGAAGCATACGTAAATAGCTTTGCAAAAAAAAATGTCATACGTGCCAATAATATTTGAGGTTTGCCCTCGGTTTTCCTGGGATCCCAACATCAGATGCTGACTTGGTGACAATGGGACGACCTCTGGACTGGAGTATACTCTATCGAATAAAAAAAGAATTTTGAAAATCGGTTCACAATTGACAGAGAAATCGGTAAAAATACATACATAAAAAAATACATTCAGTGGAACATAGAACCTCCTTCTTTTTGAAATTGGTTAAAAATAAAAATTTATTTGCTATATGCTTTGAGTTTGTGGCTCTGGGCAGAGCTGTAGTGTGATTCTCCAACAGAAATATTCGACATTGAGCTTGACGACTGACAAGGCGACGACCCGCCATTGATTCGACGTTTGAGCACAGCGCTGCGCGTAATTCACTAATCTCTACGTCGATCTCTTGGCTGTATATGATTGTCGCTGTTTTGCATATACAACATAGTACAATCGATATTTTTCGATTTCGTTTTTCTTGTCTTCAAAATATATCGCAATGACTTCATTCATTGAATCCGGCAGATAGTCGGCAGAGGTGATCTGGTGGTCTACTCGTATAGGTATCGTTGATATAAGAGCATGGGGACACCATTAGGCTCAGCCTAACCAGGCTTAGCAGGCACCTAGGGGTGGTCTGATGAATTTATATTCAGCAGACCCCAGAACACCTCCGCGAAAGGCTGTGAAATTATCCAGGAGTTTCAACGGGTATTCCCAGGGTCAATTTGGGGATTTCCCGATGGTTATGGGGACACTAGGAGTCCTCATAATCTTTACAGTGAGGTCATACAGTCTACTGTACACGTAACGTGGCTTCTGACAACGCCTTAGTCAATTTCCGCTTGTTCACGCCTGTTTGCGTATTAACAAACAAAGCTCTATCCAAGCATGTGTCTTCACCGCTCCCTTGGACTGTGTACCGTGAACAATAGGCCTAAGTGATTAGTTGCTACGCTTATAGCATAGATAGGAATATAGTTTACTAATTTTCATTTTATTTAATTTAAATGTATAATTCGGAATTTTCTATTTCTCAACAATGTTACTTACATTGTTGACAAATAGAAAATCATCTACATCTCGCTTTCTGAGAAATATTAGAAAATCCCCAGATTGCTTCAAGATTGAAATTGAGTTATTACCATCGTCGCTTGGGACTAAAATTTTCCGATTGACTAATTATTGTACATCAGTTTAGATAAGTAACATAAATACATTATGTTGCTTAATTGAATTGGGTCGTTGGTATTTTAAAGGTACGGTCGACCACAGAAGTAGCTGAACACTTTAGTACCATGTCACAACGACTCTAGCGTCAATATAGTACGGTAGCAACTATAAAGTACGTGCACAAGATCGGTGTGACATGGTACTAAAGTGTTCAGCTACTTCGCGACTGTACATGTTAAAGAAAACGTTATATTGACAGCATAAGATGAGATGAGTCCCCTTGCACTCAACAACACTTTCACAATGAGCTTTGTCGACCTTACTTACCTTACTCACAACATTAGTTCGGTCCTGAACGAGGTGCGTCGATTGTTCACGCCTGACAAATTGCCTGCTCTACAAATCTGAGGTCCGGTCTTGCATGGAATATTGCTTGCAATTGTAGGATAACTCCGCTGAATAACTCCTCGTTGGTTTGGTCACTTGGCTCGACTCATAGCAGAGTCGTGCTGTCCGTATCATTGGCAAAGTAGTGTTCACGAATAGCCTTGAGGCTACAATTTCGTTGAGACATTGCGTCACTTAGCGCCCACTATCGGCTATTTCATGGAGAGTACTCTGAAGAACTTCCCCCAACGAACTTCCCCCTTCCTACTCACTGCCTCCTCCTCAACGTCACGCACAAAGAAGTTTAGTAACTCGTTTCTTTTTCGTACTTCCAAACCTTGGGATTCCTTGCCAAAAAAATGGCTGTAGTCTCTTCTTCCGTAACATTTTTTCTAACGTATATGGGTTCCTTCAAAGAGGCGTAAAAAGGCATCTTATGGGCTGGCAAGTCGCAGGCGGCTCGAACCGTATGTGTCAAGCTGCACTAGCTGTCTTCGCATATGGACTCTTCTTACATCAGATGGTGTCGAGTCATTGGCCGTGCTTTGTATAAAAAAAAAAGCTTTTATAATGGTAAAATGAAAGGTTTTTATGATCATTTATCAGATAACCGTCTATAACTTTTATAGCAGTTTCTTTTTATCAGCCTTGGCCCCACTTCCCGATTGCTTCGCAGCTCGCCCCACCCAGCCGCAGTCTGTAAGTACATCCGGCCCCGAATTCAAGCCGGATATGAACTCATTCCATATTAATGTCGGAATCGGACCCGCAAAGCGTATCATTTGGTTGATGATGGTTCTCGTTGATTCTGAAAAATATTGTGGTGAGCTGTGGTGGTTATTTGTTACTAGTCTTTACGGCCTAACCACGGGAAAGGGCGGCGGCGCGGCGCGACTGGCGAGGTCGCTGGTCGCCGCTACGCGTGGCGTACTTAGTATTATATATTGCCATACATTTGTTTTCATTCGGGCGAAGAGAAGCGCGAATAATCGCCGCGGCGAACATCCTATGGCCAGGCCGTTACGCGTGGCGTGGTTAGTATATTTCCATATATTTGTTTTTATACGGGCGAATATGATGATAATAATATGATAAGATAAGAGATCTCATCCAGCAAATCCATAAATGTGAGCTACATACCGTGGAATTCAGGTAACATGAAATTGATTTAAAACAACAATAGACAGAACTCCAATTATAAAGATACTTTGTATTTACTTCAATAAAAGTCGATCGTCGGTGGTAACCGACGTGATAGGTTACGGTAGTAACCTATCACGCGTTGTTACCGTAGCATATAGACGCTCGTAGCACCTTGGGTATTACTCACGCGTTGTTTTTCTGTAGCCTATAAACGCTCGTAACACCTTGGGCACTACTCACGTGTTGTTACCATAGCCAATAGACACTCGTAGCACCTTGGGCACTACTCAAGCATTGTTACTGTAGCATATAGACGCTCGTAGCACCTTAGGCACTACTCACGCGTTGTTTCTATAAACAATCGCTAGTAGCACCTTGGACACTACTCACGTGTTGTTACCATAGCCAATAGCCTATAGACGCTTGTAGCCCCTTGTCAAGTTGTCACTAATTACACGATGCATATACTGCAAAAGAAAGCGGGACCTCCTACTCGTTGTCATATTTTAAAGGTTTATTCTACCCATCAACCATGAGGACAACTGCTAAATCGCGAAAAATAAAATCAGCTGTACCACACATTGCGTCGAGTAGGTATTGGAACCTTCTATCATCATTTCAGCCGAGAGACGTCCACTGCTGGACATAGGCCTCCCCCAAAGATCTCCATACCGATCGGTTCTGCGCTGTCCGCATCCATCGGCTTCCCGCGGCCCTCACCAGATCGTCGGTCCACCTTGTGGGAGGCCTACCAACGCTGCGTCTCCTGGTACGCGGCCGCCACTCGAGGACTTTTCCGCCCCAACGGCCGTCAGTCCTCCTTGCAATGTGGCCTACCCACTGCCACTCGGTGACCTTAGTTCTCCTGCGGATCTCATCATTTCTGATTCGATCACGCAGAGAAACCCCGAGCATAGCCCTCTCCATTGCCCTTTAGGTGACATTGAGCCTTATTATGAGGCCCATTGTAAGCGGCCACGTCTCAGTTCCGTAAGTCATCACTGGCAACACACACGAATTAAAGACTTTCGTCATGACATATTGTGGTAGTTTGGCCGAGAATAAGCTGCGAAGCTTCCCGAACGCTACTCAGCCAAGTTGGATCCGTCGATTGCCCTCTTTCTGGAAGTTGGACTATTTGTCCTAGGGAAACATATTCGTCACAACTTCCAGTGTAGAGCTTCCAACCTTTACTGGAGTGGGTACGACATGGGACCTTATATAGAACAGCTAAATTCTTTTTCGCGCTTTCGTAGTTGTCCTCAAAGTAACGGCCTGGCTACGGAAAATTCGCCGCGGCGAATATTCGCGTTTCTATTCGCCCGAATGAAAACAAATGTATGGCAATATACTAAGCAGGCCACGCGTAACGGCGACCGGTGACATCGCAAGTAGCGCCGCCGCCACCCGTTCCGGTGGCCAGGCCGTAAAAGTTGCTTTTATCGATAGGTAGAATCAGCCCTTAAAATTAAACTATATATATTTTAATCACATTGTTCATTAGACTTTAATGGACATCTTTAGGTAAGACTCCCAATTAGTTCCAACATAACGCTTCCTTGATGAGCTCTGGCGACCATACTCACCGCAGGAACACAACACTACTAAGTGTTAATTAAATCCTGTAAGGTGGAGTTGCCACCCCGCTCAGGTGGTTAAAATTCTAGTGAAAATACCTATGCTTCATCCATTTACCTCTCATTTACGGAAGTAAATAGGAGACCCACAGCATCAGACAAACCAGTGTCAATACAACGCTGTTGTCCTAATTAGCTGGCCCCCGTGGACGTCCCAATCTGTTTGTATTAAACTTTGGACACCAAACTTTGCGCGACTTCAACTTCGGATTCTATAAATATATTTTCTTTTAACTTCGCACCAAGTTTTTTTTGTTACTTAGTTTTGATGAGATTCAGCTTACATTTAAAAGTATAATAATGGATGTTTTTCTCGTTTTCTTGCCAATTTGTTGTTTTCTGACACTTTCAAATGTACCAATTAAGCTATGCATAAGACTTTATCAATACCTACCCTTTATATTCTATTCTACTTTTGGCATATTACGCTCACACGTTTCAACATGTTGTGTGAGCTTTAAATAAATAAAAACACATATTTGTAACAGAAATCTAGCTAGAACTAGCATCACGTCGAGTACTAACGTCGCTACTCGCATCGCCTAGTAGCATCGCGTACTAGCATGGTGTACTAGCGTCGCGTTCTAGCATCACATACTAGTGTCGCGTGATAGCGTCGCATTCTAGCTGCGCGTACTTGCTTCGGGAACTAGCTTCTTGTATTAGCGTCACGTAATGAGATTTCGTACTAGCGGCCGCAATTGATGAGTGAAAATATCAAAAGAGCGCGACGTTAAAACGCGACGCCAATAGCGCTGCACAACGCGCTAAGTGCGCGTTCTGTTTCGCGAAGCGTTTAACCTCGCGTACTAGCGTCGCGTGTTAGTCTCGCGAAAACCCGACTTATAAATATAATAGTAACTAGTGAGTCGTATTCTAAGTAGGTGAAGTGTGGCAGGTACCGAGGTCAAGGTCCCGCCGTTTATGACACCTGTGAGCGGAAATGAGGGGGTGGTGTTTGCTACGACTTCTAGTTTCATAACATGCGGACATTTAGCAACAAACTTGTTCTAGGCACGCAGAATGCAGGAAATTAATAAAATTCTACTGTCCTACAAATAAGTAACATTATAACATGTGGAGCTCGGTAGCGTAGTGGTTTCAGCGTTCCGGTTTAGATTACGAAAACAAAGCAACAATGGTTGATCCCGGGATGGGTCAATGGAAATTTATCATCTCCCGGTCCATGGTCCCGATTGTTACTGCAGCCGCTTTAATCCACCAACCCGCATAGGGCCAGCGTGGTGGTGTTATGGCTCAAACTCCCATGTGTTTCTCCTGTGTAGGAAGGCCTGTGCCCAGCAGTGAGACGTATGGTGGTGGTGAAAGAGGTTATAAAGTATACCTTTTTATCATGATGTATACAGCCTTGTTTAAAGTTACCCCACTCTCCCTTACGTCAGTCCCATCATAATCTAAGCTTAACAAAACAGGAGAAGTACATTTGATCCCCAGCCCATATACGTCCCATTGCTGAGCACAAGTCTTACTATATGGGAGAAACGCATGAGGAGTTTGGACCATTACACTACCTCGCTGGTCCAATGCGGGTGCGTAACAACGGGGACCATTCTAAAGCACGCAAGAGCTCGAGATTACAATTTTTGATCAGCCCATCCTGAAATCGACCACGGTGAAAAGTGTGCTTTATTTTCGTAATCGCAACCAGAGCGTTCAAAGCACGGCGCCACGGAGCTCCTCCATCGGAACACATTTATGCACACATAAATATTACATGGTCATATAACTAAACTTAAGAATAGGTAACATACGTTATACTGCTACGAAACCTGTAAGACAATAGTTATTTATGATTCAAGCTTGCCAAGAAGCGAACACCTAACAGATAGGGATCATTTACACCGTGTGGTGACGCTTCGACGCATCTGTTGCGTCGCATTTGAGTTGAATGCGGCGGGCGGAGTGCGACGCGACGTGTCGCGTTTTGCGTACCGAAACGTGTACTGCTGTGCCCGCTGGCTGGGCCCTTTGGCACACTGAGAGGGGCTTTAATTGTGGTGATTGATAGATTAGAGTGCCTTGTAATGGCTATCGACATGGCAGTCCAACAAGACGTGAATCTTTTAATGGCTGAAAAACAAAAGGAGAAAAAGTACCAAGTCTCCTGACTAGGTAGACGAAACCTCGTCTCGTCATAACAAGTGGGAGGACGTTTTGTCCATCACTGTCTCGATAATCGCATCCAATGATGTCTTCATATCTTAATCTAATATCATGTCCACATGATGTTTAGAGAAAAGGTGGCTATTTTTGAAGGGACCCAATATATGTAGTAGAAAGTAGGAAAAAAGAGTTCCATATTTCGGTAGTAGGTATGTCAGAGAAACGAGTCACCAAATTTATTTGTGCGTAAAGAGGTATGAAAGCTCTTTGCTAAAGCATGTATTGTTTATTATATAGTACCCTAGTAAGCGTGCTTAAGCAAGATGAAAAAAACGCTGCAATGATGCCGCTTTTAACTTTACGCGTCAGTGTGGACGATCCTTTACTCTTCGACGCCATTTGGGTCGTGACCCCGTTCCCAGACATAGGTAAAGGAGATATTGCCACTTTGGCACTTAAATAGCTTAGAGGCGGGCACCATAAATAAACTATGGGGGTATATATTTAAATGGGTAACTTCATAAGTGCCATGAAAGTAAGATTACGTTTCTATCGAGTCCTATTTTGTAAGCTAAAGGTAAAATCAGCAGCTTTTCTTTGACGAGATTCAAATGCTTGGTGAAGTGGAAAAGGGGGTGAATGGGTGCAGGGGTATAGGGACATCTCGACTTATGATGGTTAAGTCTGAGACTACTATCTTCAACAATTGTGATGGTTCATTCTCGAGTATTGGCGGATCCTTTTCAAACATTGACTTAGGCCAAAAAGTCAAGATACCTAACAGTTAAGTAAAGAATCCAAAAAAAACCATTCTAGTGACTCGTCAGTTATTCAAATTGTTTTTTGTATTAGGAATTGTCATTAGCCTTTCCTATAATAGTTCCATGATTATAATATGTGTCTTTTTCATCTATTTCCGTTAGTCATTCAGTTATATATTCCGCGTCATAATTATTAGAAATTTGTTTCGAGTTTTCGACATACGACATTTTATCTTCTATAAAAATAAAAATCAATGTTGTACGTTTGTTTGTTATGCGCTCTGAAACCATTGATCAGAATAAATTGAAACTTTGGTAGGATGTTCTAGCGCGGCCTTTAAAAGCTTCTGGGTCATATTTATGTTTTATATTTATGGTGATTTTTTTCAATTCTTCTTGTATGAATTTAATAATAAAAAAGACTTATACTAATAATATTTACTAAATACAGAAAAAACAAATACAGAAAAGCTCTATAAAAATGTATAATATCTATGTACACACCTGTATTTGCAATAAAAGTGATTAATTTGATTTTTAATTTTGATTTTATAAACTTGTTAAATTATTTATTATAGGGAAAACCTTACAGTTTAATCTTTACATGCATTTCAAAGCATGCCGCGTGTAGCTAGTACTTAATTTTTTTGACATCGTAAGTTACGCTGTCAGGTATGACAATAAGGATGTTGCCTAAGTTTGAACTTAGGCTATTGTTACCCATAAAAACAATTCAAACATAAAAGATATGGAATATTGTTGAAGTTGTACTGTTTTGAAAATTAAAAGAAATCGTAATTTTTTTTTCAAAATTTATCAAAAATGTTAATGATATTAGATTGCTGACATCAATTAAAACAACTATTATTATGACAACTATTAATAAAAACATACTTAATACATAGTTATTATCAATTTTGTCAGTATGCCCATACAATTCTTAGTAATATGGGAACATGTGACGTAACCTGTTCCGTAAATTTTCTATAAAGCGTTTTTGGACGATGTGCCGCAACATATAAAACATACCACTATAGCTGTGAAACTATTGATCTTAGACATAGTATTTCTTTTGCAATATTGCTTTATGAGTTATAAACTTCTTATATAAGAAATAAAAAAAGTTGTCAACTACCCTATTATGTTAGGTGAATGGTTATAATAAAGCTTTTACGCAACCTTTGAATAAATATAATCAAAATGCGCAACATAAATTTCTCATTGTTGTGGTATGCATGCCTAATATCAGAAATACGCCGTACAGCAATAAGAATATCAGCGGAAAATGTTCTACACAATACCCTTTGCAATTTTATTAACAGTTATTCTCAGGAGATTGGCTATAAAGGCATATTCACTTAGGTTCGCTATTGAAACATATTCTTTCTTGCAAAGTAGATTAAAATCTTGTTCCCGTATTCACAATGCCGTAATCATTTTATATCATACCTTTTATAGGAATATTGAATAGAACATGGGAATGTAAAGAATGATATTGAGTAGGTATCCAGAAGTGTCACTCAGTTTTATTCACGAGAGAAACGTGTTCAATATCAAGCCACTATTTTATTCAATTCGAATCGAGGAGCTCAAATCGATTTATTCGTCTGACATCTTAATTGATATGCTAGGTAATAGGGTATACACGGGCATTAAGTAAAGGTTTAGCAGATGATATAATTATGATGAAAAGAATAAAGATATCAGTCATGTTCAGTGCCTGGCATTGGACTTGGGTCTCCCTTTAGATAATCAAAAACGCTCGTTGCCTGCGCGTTTGAAAACCATCGTGTAAACAGGCTCCAAGCTCAATGAATGACGTCATCTCATCTATACGCTGAAAAATTTATTATTTAACGAGTTCCACAAAAGTTTCCAGAACAAACAGAAGGTTCATCTATTTTCGAGTGTGACGTTCTTGGATCCTCGTATTAAATAATTACATTTCAATGACGCAACTTTTCTTGCGAAAAACTATTCATTACATTATGCGATCTAAAAAACCGCGAACGTGTGTATATTTACAACGTTATAGTCGACCGCTGATGATATTTATGATGATTAAGACTTTTTAAAAACCCTTGCGAAGTCCATGTAAAGTCCCATCCTTTGTATTAGACCCTTTTAAAGTTGCGCCTTAAGTAGGTTTAAATACGATGTCTTGGAAGAGCTATTATGAAGTTTATCGTGAATTGCCACAGTTGGCGAGTAAGCGTTTCTCAGTCACAAATGTCGCATCTCGTATTCCATTCGAAGTAACATTTCGTCTCACTTTGACGCACCGCGATGTGACCAGGCATAGGATTTCCAATATTCAAATCTTTTCCGCAGTTGTGATGTAAATTCATGCTAACGCAAAATGGCATATCACCAGGAACACGAAATTACATTTTAAATTATAGACTATTTTATTTGAAGAAATAAATCGCTTGATAAATTTGGTTAAAGAAAGACAAGTGCTTATACAAGACTATATAAGTATACAGAAACAAACGAAAACATTACATTATGAATGTTGCAAAGTTTTTTCTATTCGGCAGTTACTTTGCTTATCTTTCATTAATGGTTTCTAAATTACAATTTTAGAGATGTGTGGTTCTCTTATCTCCGCTGAGACTTAGCACAGTGCACCGCATCTCCGCGCGGTGGAGCGGCGTCACCGTAGGAAAACGTAGGACATCATTTTCTACAGTGAATACTAATAATAATAATTCCTTTATTGAATAGGTAGCCAGAAATAGAAAATAAATAATATACACAAAAATACAGAATAAAGCATTAGTACACAAACTAAAGTTGTTGTTTTTTTCTTAATAATAAATTATAAATAGTGCCCTTCCCGGGCCCAACCAACACTGACCCCGAACTAGGAATAAATAATGAATGAGCAAGATTTTCACATCTTGTCCTTGTCATGCTCCGCGCGTAACCACGGATTTGCGTGTGGCAAGCACCGCGCTGTGTATTCTTCGCCTAAATATCTGTCAAGTGTGTGGATCCCCTCTGACGGATTGTTCCGCAGAACCGCGGAGACATTTCGCCGCGAGACGGGTCATTTACTCTACAAGCTCTTTGTTGGAGCACCCTCGAACCCGGCCCAGCTGCACTTAAGTTAAAGGTGCTTAGGAAACTCACCAAGAGGCGTTTATGAAACAGAAATGGGCAAGTAGAAACTGTAATTACTCACGTCTTTCCGTTTTCTTGTTGAATTCAATTTGAATGAGAGCTGTGTAATTGTGAACACGGAAAGATTAATTATTTAAATAATTGAACATAGTCACTTAAATAATCTTACGTAACGTTTTCTCGGTGACTTTAGATTTTTTAAGACTGCTGTCTTTGTTAGGCGTGTCTCCACTCCAATTTTAAGCCTCCGGAGCCCGGACTGACTTCTGAAAGGTTACAGATTTGAATTGTAAAAGGTAGCACGTTCGGTTCCCGCCGCAGGACATGATTTTTTCTAGTTGAGATATTTTTCTGAAAACCTTCAAACATTTTTAAAAATGTATAAAAGCTATTTAGGAAAATAAAATGTTTTTATCTAACCAATAACAAATTATTACGATACGAACCAGTGTGTGATCGTAGTCTACGCTGAGACTGCAGCCATTCACAGAAAACTAATATTAATATTGCCGCGGTGCTGCTGAATTTTCGCTCTTTAATTTTAGGTTGCCTATCCACTGAAGTGGATACGAGCTATGCGGAGCTTTCTTGAATAAATAAACAAGGACTTTATTGCTCAAAGAATTACGACATTCTATGAGAGATGTGGTTGACTATAGAGTTAAAGTTAATCTTCAAACAAGCGCCAAATCCCTTCCTACATCCTTTGCACTGCCGTATTCGAGTGTGGCTATCGACCAATGAGGAACCACATAAGAAGACACGTGATTCGTGTGCAGGAGCTGTAGTCGCACCGGCCGGCACAGCAGTTACTAAGAACAAAAGGGGCCCCTGCCTGTGCCATAATCGATTTAATCCGCCGCAAAGTCCATGTGAAATAATATAAGTGTCGTGCGTCCGTTTGTGCGTGCATTTGCAAGAGAGCGGCATCAAGCGTGGAGACTTGAAGCTGGAGAAGATCGCCGAACAACACCAATCAGGTCAGTCAGTGCATACCTATCACCTTGCTCCTAATTCAGTTTTCCCTTTGGCGCACTGATTTTTTTTTTTTTTTTTTTATACACTCATACCTATTACCTAGCCCAAAGTAAGCATCATTAAGAGCTTGTGTTATGGATACTAGATAACGGAGAAATAATGATAATAATATGTATATAAATATTAGAAATATACTAAATAAACATATAAACATCCATGACTCGTAAACAAATGTTCGTTTATACACAACAACAAATTATACAGTCCACTTAAAATCATTTATAATAATCACCTACTGAACGAATCGCCGCATCAATATTGTTTTAAAGCAACGCAATTAGGTTGAGTTTCTTTTCTCAGCAATACTCTGCTCCGGTCGTCTCCGTGTCATCAGTGTGATGTCAGTGATGTCAGTCTTGACACAGTTTGCGGCGTTGCGTACCCTCTGCCTTCAAGCGAATTTCGACCTATAAATTCAAATGCTATGAAATTAAATGATAAGAAAAGATGGGGCCTCATTATCTTGATACGATTTAGGCCGAATAATGTTCTGAAATAACACGTTTAGAGTTTGCGAGACACAATAATTAAAGAGTAAACCCGACGAAATTCGGACACCGAATTTGATTCTTAGTCAAACCTTATAATGATGTTTGGAAATAAATTTTTAGTCGCATATTTTTTAATTTAAATTGTCAAGTGTCAGAAACTTTACTTCGCCCGCTGAATGAACTAAACTTACAGAAAAATGTTTTTTAGCGGATTAAGGCGATTTTGTTAAATGACTTTTGCTGATTTATTTCGGTAGTCCTATCAAAATAGAATATTGCAAAAGGTCGATCAAAATCCTATACGATTATGAAGATTTTTAATTTCATATTTTTGAAATTTAGAAACAATGAAACTCATTCATAAATACATATTCGAAACTTACAGTTAGTAGTTTCATACGTTTTGATGTAATGACAGAAAATCAATAATAATACTATTACATTCCTGGCAGCCATTACAGTTTTCAACTTAATCACCAAAACCAATATTGTATTAGTACCATATCACAATACCTACGGCGTTAATGTCGTATACGGTAGAAAATATAAGGTACAAGCGCTTTATTACATATAAATATTATTACTATTACTAACATTCAACAAGCGTTGACGTAATCAGTTGTTTACTTAAAGAAAAGTAGTGTTCAAATAAAAAATCAGTTTTGGCCCCTATTGTCTTAAGGGTCATATTTGCGTGAAAACCATTAGCTTTATCGTAGACTACGCCCTAAGGCTTGGTGATATCAAATCCTATTCCGTATTTTCCCTTAATGACTCTCGTGTTGTTCGGCTCATTACGAGCATTAAGTTTCAGACGTACAGTCGACGGCACGTCCAGGTTAGCAGTTGTATTTTTAAAAACTCTCTTATTGTTAATGCAAGCGTTATTTCTGGTCAGCTGTAAGCTGTACTTAGCGGCAATATGCTATGAGAAGTGCTTTAACGCGCGTTCTATAATTTACTTATACTTATTAGACGCACTGCAAAATTCATGTAAAATGATAATTATCGAGTGATATTGTACTGTTTTATTCTTTTAAATTGTTTTTTTTTATACTTATTAATTTTCGATTAATTTAACATAAATAAAACAGCAATAATTGAGAAAATATTTTTTCTTATTAAGTTTTAAAGAAAAGTGAAAATAATGTAAGTAAAAGTCAATATTTAGTTTAGCCACCTTTGGCCGCTATCAAAGCTTTAATCCTTTGCGGCATGCTGTCAATTCAAGACTGTACTGTCTCCTGCATTAGAGGATAAGATTCCACACATAAATAATCTTTTCTAAGAGCTGCCCGCCTAGCATGACCACCGAAACGCGATCTGATAAAGCCATTTATCGCTTTGAACTGTCAAAAATTATTGGATATAACCGCCATCTTGAAATTTCATCGAAACTGCAAACATGTATTGTATTCAGACATGTTCGCAGTTTCGATAAAATTTCAATTTGTCGGTTATTTCCAATAATTTTTGACAGTTCAAAGCGATAAATGGCTTTTATCATATCGCGTTTCGGTGGTCATGCTAGGCGGGCTGGGTTTTGTCGGTGATCACATCTTTAGCCGCTTCTCGTTTTATAATTCATGTATCACATTGTCAACACAGTGTTGCCTTAAGTTGAAAATAAATACAAATAGGTAGTCTGTAACAAATCTTTTAAATAAAAATCAATAATATTGTACTTTAAATATATAGGTAACTACTGCATAAAATATCTTAAAAAACATAAAATTAATTAAAAAAATACAGTGCGTCTAATGAATTTGGCCAGGGACTGTATGACAATAGGCATTCTATTGTCATATTGTAAGGGCGCATATTTATAAGCTTATTCCAAACTAGGTATTGCCAGCGACTTCGTCCACGTGAAAATAGTTTTTTTGACGGCTATGCCTATGCCCGCGACGACCTCATCGTTATTTTTTGTATCTCTAGGTCTACCCACCAGATTGAGATGAAAAATGGCTTGGATTTTAAGTTGCACCAAAAACTACTAAACAGTGAAAACCGAATTAAAAGCTGTAGGAGTGTACCACCAGCTTGGGGTCCCATCATGCGAATAATAAAGTCCCAAGCCCGTCCTCACACTGCCCAAAAAACTGACACCGTGAGCTCCGTATGCGTAATTCGGACCGCTCAAAATATAACACAAAGTGACGGTAGTTAACTTAAAACTTATCAAAGACAACTGACATCTTCAGTCTTCCCGTGACCACGATCGCTGTAAAGTAATCGAAACGTCGGGTGAATAATAATAATGTAACATCTAATTAAACGCGAGCTAAATCCGGTAAATTGGTTTTATTTCAAATGTGTAGTGCTCGCGAAAATGTAAGACAATACTATGGGTCAATCATATTAATCTCGAGTTCATCCGTGCTTCGGAAGGCACGTTAAGCCGTTTGTACCGTTTGGCACTGCAACCGCTTGAACCCACCAACCCGCATTGGGGCAGCGTGGTGGTGTTATGGACCAAACTCCTCATATGTTTCTCCCATGCAGGAAGGCCTGTGCCCAGCAGTGGGACGTGTATGCTAGTAACGATGATGATACTAACTTGTCTTAAATGCTACGAAACCAAGTAAATGTCACGAGACTTGCGCGCCTAAGTGAAAAACTTAAGTTATTTCGTGCTTAATTGACATTAAAATTTAACTTCAAACAGGGAATGAATTCAAAATGTTGAAAGCTCCTTAACGAGCCACCGTTATGTTGTAAATTTACTTTGAGAAACAAGTTTTTCGTCAATATTAATCTTCCGCCGCATAATTATACAAAAGTGAAAACGTTGGAAGCTTTGTAAGCAGAACAGAAATAATAAAATGTAGATTAATTAACAAAAATAATTTGGAAATGCTTTCAAGTTAGGCTAGTCTGGATTAAAAAAACTGAAATACTTTCTATTAGTAACTTAGTATCAAACGTAAGATTGCATCAGTCGGTAAACGTAAAATCAATATTTTTAACTACATATGACTCAACACCACCTGATGTGAAGCGGTAGGAAGAGTCCATATGCGAAGACAACTAGTGTAGCTTGCGCTAATTGTTCTAGCGAGAAGCGGGTTTTGGAGAGTTCAGGCTTGATTCGCGGCAGTGCAAGTCCAGCCTGTTTGCAGCTCTCCAAATTGTACATGGAGGTCTTTTTTTTAATACAGCTAGATGACAAACAAGCTGACGGCCCACCTGACGGTAAGCGTTTACCACCGCCTATAGACACTTGCAATAACAAGGAAAAATCACTTGATATTGCAGGTGCATTGTCATCCTGAGGCCTAAGATGAAATGCCGTCCATTCCCAGTAATTACACCGGCTACCTTTCCCTTCAATCCGAAACACGGCGAACTGTTTCACGGCTGAAATAAGAAAGGCGGTGGTACCTGCCCAGACGGCCCTACATGCGGGCCTACCACCTAGTAGGTAATGGGTATGCCGACTAATTCTACATTTGAACTAACTTGGAGCAATAGAGATACCTGACCCCCTCCTGGCTACTTCTTCAGCTGCATCGTTGCCTCGTGCGCCGCTGTGTCCCTTTATCCAGTGAAGGGTATAGAATTTAGTTTTTCTCCCATTTTTAGGCCCAGGTGGCATTCGTGAATGAAGCTCGATATTATAATGCTGTTGTTCAGGGCTTGTAAGACTGATTTACTGTCATAGAGTATAAGTTTATTATGATATGTTACCTCTGTCGTTATTAGTGATTTTGTGGCCAGTAGAATACCCATACCCTCAGCTTCGAATACCGTGTTGTGAGCTCCCAGCGAAGTGCTTATGTGAATGTTTAAGTCCTCCAAGAGGACACCCGTACCCTTACCTGAACTCGTTTTAGAGCCATCAATTAAAATGGCGGGTGCCTTATGGGTCGTACTTGGCTTGGGGTTACCTCTGAAAGATTGTATCTTGTACTTTTTATTAAAGATGAAGGTAGGTGCTATCTTGTCACAGATGCCTCTACCAGCGGGCTGTCGACCCAGTTCTGTATAAGTCTATTGAAATGTTTTATCTTCTCAGATCTTACTAGTTCCAGGTGTTGTAGCCTAAGTGCAGATTCAGCAGCTGTCTGCTGTATATGCAGGTGTCGGGAATGTTGAGCATTGCTTAATCAATTTGGGGTGGACTTCATACACCTTCTGATAGCACAACATGCTAGTCTCTGGAAGCTTTCCAGTCTGTTGGCACAAGTGGAGAATTTTGTTCTCAGCCACCACACCACAGTCATAATACACAGTTCATTTAAATATCTACACTACATAATACGCAAATCATAGCACCTCGCCTAAAGCGTTTTAGCGGAATAAAAATAAAATGCCATAATTTGCATTTACAGAGACCAGCCTCAAGCGTTCCAAATTTGAATACAATTTCCATCTCCGGGACAAAAATTTTACTTCCAAGGTCGTATATCTCATTTTGCTTAGAATTTGGAAACCGCCGACATCGCGGTTATCTATTAAAAGAGATAGAAATTTCCATAAAACTTCGAATATAATTTTAATAGTCACTTGACCTATGAAAATAGAACTTTACCTTTGGAAATACAGGGTGGTGCCGTCAATACGACAATAAACTGAAACATGGGCAATATCAGTTCATGGAAATGGTTTGCCAATTTCAAATACATCTTATTTATTTGATAATTTCATGAAATTTGTATGAAATAATATAACATTGGCTGCAAAAATTCATAGGAATGTCATGAAATTATCAAATAAGATGTTTTGAAAGTCGCAAACCATTTCTATCAAATAGTATAGCCCATGTTTCAATTTACTGTCGTATTTAATTTATTGTATATCAGTCCAATTCTTACAGTTTCCATTAACCAAGGATAGCGGTTATCAAAGATGTCATGTTTCGCTCTGGTATATGCAGATAATCTATGTCTATTTATTTTTTATTTTATTTATTGTTTAATAAGGAGAACATTGAAAAAATTGCAAAGATCAAACTCAAATTAAAAAGATACTTAAACGACATTATTAAAATTATTAATTCCATGAAAAGTACAAATAGCTTTGGTCATGACTACATCACCACAAGAGTAATTAAGGACGTATCTACAACCATTGCCCCAGTAATAAGTTTTATTATAAATAAAAGTACAGAAGTAGGTGTTTTTCCAGATATTTTAAAAATTTCTGTAATTAAGCCAGTCTTTTAAAAAAAAGACAGATTAAATATTAAGTACTACAGACTAATTGCAAACCAACAGACCAATAAATCTTACGAATCTGAAAATCAGAGGTACATTTCTTCATATCTTTATAGTCTAAATACGTGTAGAATAAAAACACGATTAAGGGATTTTGCCTCGATACATTTTATCCTCACCGCTGAGTAATTCATATCTATCCCTATCTGTCTCGGTAACAACGTTTCGATAGATCGCCTTAAATGGTTTCCATTAATATTCATAATACTATCGACGAATTTGAAACGTGAAATGAATAGACAAAATATTGATGAAGAAGGAAAGCCCGGAAACGATACGCCTCTTCGTTGATAGGACTTAACTCCGACAGGTAAATTTATCACCCAAAAAAATTATGCTTTTCTTGGTCTCTGTTCTAATAAGTCTAAAAATACTTGAAAATGTGTTCTTCTGGATCACTAGAGGGTGCTATCCTCAACGATTAGTGAGATAAAACGTTGCTATGAAAACGTAAAGAGGAAGGATAGAAAGCGGTGAAGAAATTAGTAGGTTATACCTTTTTTGTCGGGGAGAATTTTGTTTACAGACCTACCCGCCGCTGGCTAGGCGACGGGCGTGTGTGCGGTCGCCCAGTGATATAGGCACTGGGAATACCCACTAAAACTCCCCGGTGGCTCCACTGCCCTTCGCAGGGGTATAGGATACCCCTGCGAAGGGCAGTGGAGCGCTGCCGACGCAATTTCACCAACCCACGCCCAGGCAACCCAGCCTTACGGCCAGGTTTCGCGCCGATGGAGATTACCAGTGCTTTGGTGGCGTAATGGTGATCGCGTTGAAACGCATCAAAAAACATTAAAAATGAAAATTAACTTGGTTTGAGCTCACTGTTATAACCTAAGATGGCTGTAGTAGCAAGGCTATATTTTTTGTAATAATAACTAATGTGCTTTCGAGCTGACGGTCGAACACCGATAGTACTCTGTGAACACCGACTACCAGAGTGGTAGCTACTCGGCCCGCGCCTTGTGACGTTGCGCTTGAATGCAATCAAGTATTCTTAATTTTATCTTTAACATTACAATAAAAATATATACTTAGTAATAAAAATATCCAAATCAGCCCCATGACACGCATCTAGATATTTTTCTAAGTAAATGAAGTGGCTAAACTTGGGTGGTTCAATCTCGGAACCTATGTTCTATCAGTGCAGTGTCTGTAGGACTTACGCCCTATCGGAGCCCTATTGGATCTGGGTTTTAGCACCGTTTTATTACGCATTATATTCAAGAAATAAAAAGAAGATGCATATTTTAGCAAGTAACGCCCTAACCCATAAATACAGCTGTCTACTTCACGGAATTTCAAATTAAAATATAATATACAACTGTAACGCGAAACGGACAACACGGACACCGTGCCCGCCGCGCGGGTACATATTAAAAAGTAGGAAACCACACGAAACCACTTTGACGTACAAATTAAATTCATTGCACGCTTCTGCGTTTGTTTCAGTTTAAATTTTCAGTAACAATTTCACCGGAACACGTTAATTTGTTCAGTACAAAGGCTTGGTGAATTCTTAAAACTCAATTTCATTTCTATAATTGGACACTGTTTTTGTGGCAAGACATATCTGTTATATTATGCATTGAGTCAGTTTTTTATTGGTACTAGTGGGCACCTGCGGCTCCGATTGCATGGTGTCGGTATCACTCCAAAAAGTATCCTATGTCCTTTCCCGAGTTTTGAACTATCTCCACACCAAATTTTACCTAAATCAGTTTAGAGGTTTAAGCACGAAAAGGTAACAGACAGACAGATATACAACTATCATGCAACGGCCGTCAGTCCTCCTTGCAATTGGCGAACTGCCTGTAAAAATAATAGCTGTACATGACAGCTGCATAAAGAGTACACAAATAAAAATATACTAAATTTGTTAATCCCGGGAATTCATTAAGTGTTTTCCGATCCGAACTCCTTAAAAGCGGTACGAAGTTCCGAACGTTTTCTAATGCTTTATAGGCTTATGAAAATCTGTCGAGGCGCGTGCATATAAACGTGCCGGGGCGCAAAGCTAAGACTTAAGAGTTTTGAGTGAATTATGGAAACTTATACATACATTCACTTTACGTAGGGCTGCCGCAAGTCAGTATTTTAAAATATTAATATTTTTATGCAAATAGATGACAAAGAAGCAGACGGCCCACCTGGCTACCGTCGCCAATAGAACCTGTAATAACAAGGAAAAAATCACTAGGTATTGCAGGTGCGTTGTCATCCTAACTAGATAACTATCTAGGATCATCTAGCTAGGATGACAACGCACCTGCAACGTGTTTGGGCTCTTATAAATAGTCTCAATGAGATGGTGTTAGATAAATGATTAATAAGGCCGGAAGTTTATGAAATTTTCAATTTTATATTTTTTTTAGAGTACTCATGCCTACATTTAGAAAAGGAACGTGCGAGTTTCTACATCAGCTATGTTGTTTTGTTATACAACTAGGTGACAAACAAGCTGACGGCCCACCTGATGGTAAGCGGTTACAGTCGCCAATAGATACCTGTAATAACTAGGAAAACAATCACTTGGTGTTGCATGTGCGTTGTCATCCTACCTAGATAAACCTACATACGGGCCTACCCTACCACCTACTAAACTTACAATTTAAATCTTTTGAGAAATTAAATTACTGAGAAATTTAATAATAAAACGGTTATTGACTCCGCTATACTATTCCGCCAAATTATTGTGAAAAATGAACATTAAATGAATATTATATTCTGTATGCCTACTGGTGGGTGAAAGAGAGCTTACTAACTAATACCTATGTGGACATCTATTCCGTATCTATGTGCGTGTGTATAAATGATTATGATTACTACCCTAGCATTGTATATTTCGTAATAAGCTATAACTATCGCATCATTTCCACTATATTGTATGTCGCAGTAGGTGTGCTATATTTAAATTCACCCTCACGTCAGATCTCTATAGTCTATGCTCACGTCCATCTTGTTTGCAGGTGAGGAGATTTAACAGAAAATAATTGCGAAATAGATCTAACAATATAATCGTAAATAACTGCTGATATAAAACATAACTGTTGTTAACACATTCTTCACGTAGAGATGAGTGTGCGCCCCAGATTAAGCATGTCATTGTGTCGGCTGACACAATGATAATTTTTTGTATAAATACAAAGTATTTTTTAATTAAATAACGAATTATTTACTTATAAAAAAATAAGTTAGCCATTAAGAACAGAAGGGTTGCTACGGTATCTATACGCAATTCCAATTCGCACTAAGGGCGAGAGAAATGTCTATTAACATGGGATTACGGCTGTTTTAAATGGACTTTCATAGACGCTGATGTGCGACGTTCAATTATTGGTGTTGATTTCCTGAAAAGCAATAGACTGCTGGGAGACCGCAAATGAGGTTGAAGGACGATGTAAAGGCGATAGTAGGCAGCAATTGTATCTTAACTGCC
Organism: Nymphula nitidulata; assembly: GCA_947347705.1. Taxonomy (NCBI): domain Eukaryota; kingdom Metazoa; phylum Arthropoda; class Insecta; order Lepidoptera; family Crambidae; genus Nymphula; species Nymphula nitidulata. Next base: position 3,986,557 of record OX374620.1, read on the forward strand.
CAAAATAGGAGTAATTGGAGATAAACCAAACGATCGGTTGGGCCGGAAGAAAAAAAAAAGATTAGGTGTTTTTAGGAAAAAAAAAGTCAATATTCAACATTGCAGTATCGTGCTGCCCGTATCGTTGGCAATGTAGAGGTCACGAACAACCTTGAACCTCTGCAATTCCGTCGAGACATCGCGTCGCTTAGCGCCTTCTATCGGCTATATCACGGAGAGTGCTCTGAAGAGCTATTTGACCTTATCCCACCTTCCCCTTCCTACTCAGGAGCACGCGTGCCGGTATTCTGAGATTTCTGAGTCATCAATTCACTCTCTCCACCTCAACATCACGTACTAAGAAATTTAGTAGCTCGTTTCTTTGTCGTACTTCCAGAACTTGGAATTATTTGACAGCACAAGTGTTCCCTCCTTCCTATAACATGGGCTCCTTCAAAAGAGGCGTGAAAAAGCACCTTTCGGGCCGGCAAGGTGGAGGCGGCTAGAGCAGTATCTTCTTACCGCTTCACATAAGGTGGTGTTGAGTCATTTGTCGTGCTTCGTATAAAATAAAATAAAAAATTTGTGTCGATTTTTGCCAACCCTATATAAATCAAGCCACTGCGTGTGGAAGTCGGCAACATCATATAAGTATCGTATAAGCTTTTAAAGGAAGCAATTCGCTCATAATTTCTTGAGTAGCTCACCAACCCTTGACGTGATGAAAGTGATGTGCGTATCGAAATTAGCAAGCACTTGCAAAGATTTCCTACTCGTGTTATTTATACGCTTCGTTAAGTCGCGGCAGGAGCTCACGGGTTTTTTTTAATTAAAATCATTTTTATTGCACACATGTGGTTTTACAAGATTTTTGTGCAGTTTGTTTTTCAGCTTTCAGACATGAATTCAATTTGAGTAGGTATTCAATTATAAGTTTTTTTCATTTTCCCTATGAAATTTTCATGTATATTTAACCTATTACTTCGGCAATGTAAAAGGTATGATAGGTTTTACAGATCTTTTGATTATAAAGGTTTTTTCAATTATTAATTTAAGCACTGGCATATTTATGCCGGCGTATTTATAATAACGTTATGCAATGCGTAAAATGACGCCAAGAAATATAACGATTCACCACTGCCTTACGTCGCATAGCCTGTAAAGTATTTGTTACGAAAGAAGCTTCTTGTATACGTAAGAAAGTTATTAATAAACAACTTTGTAGGGGGGCGGTAATTTGAGATAGGAAATTATAAGATAATTTAATTGAAAATAGGAAAGTTATTTTATTTTATAACTTGATTAACACTAAACAGTCTCCACGTCAATGTCACACACAAAGAAGTTTAGTAACTTGTTTCTGTGTCGTACTTCCAAAAGTTGGAATTCTTTGCCAACACATAATATATGTTTCTGCCGTGTTTTTATGGAAAGTAAAACAAGAATTGGTTTGATGGTAAGATGACAACGCGCTTCTAAATCTCATGATGTAAGCGCACGAACTGAACTAAAATATTATATGAGTGCGTGTTTCTCAAAGTAGTTTCAATTCAAATTTGTGCTGCTAATGTGATTGTGACTTTGTGACAATGTAGATGCTTGCTCATCATACATTTGTGTTTAAAACGGTTTTTGAGCTGGTCTTGGGTGATGTAAACCTTCGACGTCAAACACGTATTAAATAAATTGGCCAAGCGTGTAGTTGGTATAAAATTATTTGTATTCAATTCGTCTACCATTAAATGACGCAGATTTTAATTAATAAGCGGCTTCTATTCAGACTTGCTTCTTCTTCGTATCTTCGTAACTCTTTATCCACCGACGTACTATTAGGTATGCCTCTTACAAATTAAAACTAAATACGAGTTTAAAGTATTTATAGCAACTACATAAAAAGTCTTAGTATGAAAAGCTTTTACTTTTAATAATAACTTAAATATAGCTAGCTATTATAATTTATATATAACGACCTTCCTTTACAAGGTCATTTTGCGGGGTGGTGAAGAAGTGAAGAAGGTAATATTCTCCGCGTGGGTTTTTGTGAAGAAGATGTGCAAGAAGAAAACAAGCGTATAGGTAACACAAGCCGCGTGAGCAGGTATGCGTCATGTGCCGAATTAAGGGGTCTTTCCCTGTCCTCAGATCGGAACTCCGATTGGTAGGAGGAGCGGAAATATTTTTTCCCATTCCTCCGATTGATTGGATGTTGTTTTTATCACTTACTTAACTTAATAAGTGACATGCGGTCCGCGTCTCAGATAGATTCAGACTGGGTCGAGCTATTTTTAAGTAACCCAGATTATTGGTAGGAGGAAACACATTGTGCTGGCAAAGATTTTCCCGTTTTTGAGTATATACTCGGCGTCTTAAAAATCACACCCTTTAAAGATCTCCTTCAAAAAATCTTAAACGTTATTTAGAGGATAGTGTTAAGTATCATCAGAAAGGTATCAAAAAGGAGTATCAATAAACAATAAAATAAATAAATTTAACTTATTGTTTGATTGTAATTGCACAAACTACATTAATTTTTTTTTTAAAATCCTTAAGTACCGTAGGACAAAAAGTATACAAGTACAAAAAAGAGAAGTTCTTGAAAAGATCATGACAATCTTTTTGTGTTATGTTGAGGTCAAGACAGTAGATTGGTTGACCCCAAATGATAATAATAATCGTCTGAACAGCTTTTTGCGTAAAACTCCACTGGGCAGATTTAAATCAATTACTAGCTACCACATACAGACTGACCGCATAAGGCTTGCAGTATAACAAATTTAAGCCAAGCTTATTCAAATTACGACGAGCATTCCATTGTAACAGTAATATCAAGTACCTACACGTGACTATCGAATTATTTGCTCCATGTGAGCCTATCGAATCCCGAAGTTTAATGAATTCGTCTGCTTGTATACAACGTCTTTCTTAGAGTCGTTAAAAAAGAATTAGATCTGAAGTGAGTTTGTATAAGAAGGTTCTTGAAAATAATTAAAACCAGAAGATTTATGGTCACCATCTGAAAAACTAAATAGAAATTTTACACGAGGTGAAGTATAATATCACTAAGTTAGTGCATATAAAATAATAATAATAATAATAATCACCATCATCATATAGTTATGATAAACAATAAATGTAAATGAGTGCAGACTCGCCAACAACCTGGTACACAGGTTGGTGAGGTTTTAGATCAAGAAAAAAGTTTGTATATCAATAGATAAATAAATGAAATTAATAAGAATTTAGGTCAAGATATAACTGAGTACACGCAGGTCGTATAATTCGAACATTTCTGCTACAAGATTCTGAAGCTACGAGGTGCTACTAGGCCTACGTGCTACGTGCTACGAGCGTCTACGTATGGACTACGATAATTGCTTACCATTAAAGTCACTGACTTAGTGGCCCTAAAATATTAATAATTTAAATTAGAGCAAGATATAACTGAGTACAGGCAGGTCGTATAGTTCGAAAATTTCTGCAACAAGATTCTGAAACTACAAGGTGCTACGAAGTATACGTGCTACGTGCTACGAGCGTCTATCTGTAGACTACGGTAATCGCTTGCCGTTAAAGTCACTCAGCTAATGCCCTTATAATAACAATAATTTAAATAAGAGTAAGATCTAACTGAGTACAGGCAGGTCGTATAGTTTGAAAATTCCTGCAATTAGATTCTGAAAGTTCGAGGTGCTACGAGCTCGTCGTGCTACGTGCTACGGGCTCACCGAGCTACGAGATACGGGCGATTTATAGGGTACGGTAACCAATTACGGCCTGGCCACAGGAACGGGCGGCGGCGGCGTCTCGGCAGCCACTGCGCAGTCACGACGACGCGCTGCGAGGCCGACATCGAGACAGCGCGCAGTGGTTGCCGAGACGCGAGACGCAGGTCGCGCGTGCGGTGATGTCTTGGTCAGGCCGTTAGAGTGCCTCAAATTCAAATAGCGTGAATTGGACGAATCAGGAATCGGTCAGTTGAATTGGACAATTTGAAACTGTTTGAAGATTTCAGAGTTAAACATAACGAATCTAAACCGTAACAGTTATTTCATTCAACATTTGGTTAGCCCACTAAACCACATGTTGAATTTCTAAGAGGCCGTCATGGCCGGACAATGTATCATATTACAAAAAGGTTATAAAAATATTTTTTGTATTACCTTTTTTATTTTGTAAGAATATAGTCCTCAATAACACGTAGAATTTTCAAACAAAATTTTCATTAAAAATATTATCCGTACTTTTACGCTTTGAAAAACTGAAAGCAGGATCAGGAGAATCGTCCAATTTGTAGAACATCTGAGCCGGTAAATGAGAAGACACAAAGTGGGAGTGGTTTTACAGTATGCTTTATATAAGGTGTATTTTTAGCTTTTTATACAGATCTCAAAGATATGTGAACTCTAATGATGTCTAATTATAAAACGTATAAAGTAAGCTACAAATAAATCCCTATAAGTGTGCCAAACCTACCTGAATGTCATTTAATTCTTTTAGATATTTTCCGTTTTTTTATTTATATATTTGACGCTGAACTCTATCTAGACCAAAAAGTTATCTGAACTAGAAAAAAAACATTTCCTGCGGCGGGAACCGTACCTGCGACCTTTCAAATTGCTTTGACCACTGAGCTACCGACCACAGCATAATCGTTTGAATTTCTTATAGTATATTCCCTTACAATGTCGAAACTATAATGTTTCAACACCCGACCGAGTATTGCGAGTGTTGTCGCGGAGTGTTGTTCTTGCGTAGCTATAAAAAGCTTGGTATTTTTTCTAAAAAAAGTCTATTTTTTTTTGTAACATAGGCATTTTTCTAAGCATTCATACCGAACACTGCGAACTAAGACGACTGCAAAAGAAATTATTTTTCAAGCATTGCATAAAGCATTCTTCATTAGGAAATCGTTTCTTAGTCGGTTTATGAATTTATAGGTAAAAAAACAAATTTGATAAAAAGCGTATAGTAGGCGCGAAATTGTTATTACAACGGCATGGCCTTACGAGTTTTCGCCGCGGCGCTCCGCTGTCACACCGCGCTTTATATCGATTTGATAATAGAGAATGGACAACGAAAGCCCTACTTTTTAATCTAGATTCAACGTAGTCAAATAACCGTTAATGTACTTATTATATTTACCTATATTGAAACAACAAACCATGTTTGTCATTGTTCGACTAAAATAGGTTTTTATGTAAGGCCATCTCAATGTTTAAATGGCTCTTTAACAATTTTTATTTTAACTTCATATCTCAGCACGCTCGTAATCCACTTAACTTAGTTAATTCATAAGATACGATGATAGCATGACTATTATGAAAATTACTTCGTGGGCCATTTGACGCACAGCTGGGGACCGATTTACATAGCTTGCGTGATGGCTTCCGAGCCGATGGACGTTTAAACGGCTATGCTCAGATTACAACATTACGGTATTAATAATATGGCATGAAGTAAATTTCCACCTGAAGTACATATTAAAGCGTGCATTTTAATCAGTTCAAAGAAACCATTTGAAAATCTTCATCGCCAAAGAACATAATTATTTTTACTTCGCTATATGGTAAAGATTTTATTTAGTTTCTTTTTAGGGTACGGACCCTCAAAAGAAAATAAATCAAATCTTTACCATACTTTGAAATTTTTACTAAGATGAAATTTTTACTAATGGTACGAAATCCTTCGTGCGCAATTTTAATCGTAAACATTTCGTAAGCGGATCGCATTGGTATTTAATTAAAAAGTTGTCTCACACCGCCTCAGAGTTTGCGGTTGTCGCCTGCTCGCACAATCCCGACCAGTTCACAAATCTGCACACTTTATCGATGTCATTGTGAAATTGTAAAGCTCAAATATTTTTATTATTATTATTACAAGCAGAAATATGACCCATACCGGAATCGACCATAGCGACAGTTAAAGCAACTTTCGCTTTGGTCGATCTCGGAATAAATCAGTTAAAATTTGGAATCTCAATCTCCTCCGTGCTTCGGAAGGCACATTAAGCCGTTGGTCCCGGTTGTTGCTGCAACAGCTTTAACCCACCAACGCGCATTCGACCAGCATTACGGCCCAAAATTCCTCATATGTTTCTCCCTTGTAGGAAAGCCTCTGTACTCAGCCGTGGGACATATATAGTCTGATGATGATTATGAGACGAAAGCCAGATGGAGTCATGGCTATAGATCAATCTGAATTTATATTGTAAACTAGTCTTTGTTTCCAGGTAATAACAACCAGCCGCTGCCTTGTGCTGTGTGCTGACAGCCGCGGAGAAATGGAGGCGTGGGCAGGCGCGTTGCGAGGTGCGCTGCACCGCGGCACAGACGTCGCCGATCTGGTCGCTAGGCTGTCTTCGGGGGACCACCTCTGGTAGGATATTATTATTTTGATTATTAATTTTTATTGTATATAAAGCAAAACAAATATCTCAACCCATCTGATGTGAAGCAGTCGAAGGCAGCTTTAGTCTGATTTTATCCCCACGGAAAAATGTAAGCAATGATTCTGCCGCGAATGAGAAAGTATTTGCAATTAGTAGTTTGCCTTCTATTACCACTATCAGCCATTTTCACTTTGAAAATAATCTAGCCAAGTTAAAAAAACCTCTTTATATTTTAAGTGTTCTATAAAAATATAAAATTGATAATTTTAAGTAGCACCCGACCTCATTAATCATCTATCTAACACCATCTCATTGATCCTATTCATGAGAGCTAAAACACGCTATTATCTGCTGTAAGTTTTGAACCGACTTCAAAAAAAGGAGGAGGTTATCAATTCGTCTGTATGTTTTTTTTTAATATTTTTTTTTATGTTTGTTACCTCAGAACTTTTGACTGAATTTTTTGAAAATCCATTGGGTAGTTTGGTTTTTAAATCAAAAAAACTGGAAAAATTAAGTCGTCTACGTATGCGAAGTTGCGGATATTTGCTTGCCTATGATTTTTTTTAGTGAAATGGTACGATAGTAGAAAACAATATAAGTTGACGGTCACCCATCTAGCTTTGAACTTTTGAAGGTTATCATTAAAAATCGTGAAAAAAAATTAAACAAAAAATAAAACCGACTCCAAAAAACTGAAAAGGATAAAATAATTAAATTTTAGTAAGTACTCATCCCCAAGGAACATATTTTTGGAGTTGATGCTAAGCTATTTCCAGAAACCATAGATAGTGAAGCACCGACTTCAAAAATATGTTTCTAGGGGATGAGTACCTACTAAAATTTAATTATTTTATCCTTTTCAGTTTTTTGGAGTCGGTTTTATTTTTTGTTTAAATTTTTTTCGAAGAATTGTGAGGTATAACTAATGGAGTTTCTTATGTCAAGTTCCTCTGATTCTTCTGTTTTATTATGAAGCCAACCCACAAAAAAGAATCGACACATACAGGAGGAAGGAAAAACCTTTTTTCTTAAAATACATGTTACAGTATGACCAGGAGGATATATCCTCGTGGTCATACGGGTATGACAAATTAGTATGACCACCATAAAACGGGGAAACTTATTGAGAAGCTCGGCGGTGTAGTGGTTTGATTGCTCTCAAATCCGGGTTGGATCATTCAAAATTCCTGATCTCGAGCTCCTCCGTGCTTTGGAAGGCACGTTAAGCCGTTGGTACCAGTTGTTACTGCAACTACTTTAACCCGCTAACTCTGCATTGGGCCAGAATGGTGGTGCTATGGCCAAAATTATTCAAGTGTTTTTCATATGTAGGAAGACCTGTGCCCAGAAGTGGGACGGATACGTTTTTTTTCTTTTTTTTCAAAAATCCACAGCACTTACAATTTACCAAAATTTACAGCTTTTATTTATTGATCCTAATGCCAATAACGGATTTTTATTATTTAAAACTATACTGATTTGCGGCTAAACATGTTTGTTGACACTGCATTTAGATATAAAAAATTTTGAAGAGAAAATAACATAAACATTAAAAACATAATATTGAAACAATTATGCAGGGTAGTGCCGTCAATGCGACAATAAAATCTCGTAATCAAAAATCTCAAAAATATCGTATTCATTTGATAATTTCATGACATTTGTATGGAATAATGCTGCCACGTTACACTATTCCATACAAATGCCATGAAATTATCAAATGAATACGATATTTTTGAAAGTGGCAAACCATTTCTATGGACTAATATAGCCCATGTTTAAATTCATTGTCGCATTGTCGGCACCACCCTGTATACCTATTTATGTACAGGTGTGTGTGGTGTGAGTCTGTGTTTGTGTGTGTGTGTGTTGTGTGTATGTTTGTATGAGGTCATGTACTGTTGTTACTGTATAGGCTGGTGATGATGGGATATGTAAAAGAGTTCCACTAAACTTATTCTCAGGTACGCAGCGACGCACGCGCGGCCCACGTTCTGCAACGTCTGCCGTGAGCCGCTCGGCGCGCTCGGCACTGCGCACGCGCTCGCCTGTGAGCTCTGCAAATTTAAAGCGCACAAGCGATGCGCGTCGCGAGCGCCACCATCGTGCAAATGGAGCACGCTCGCTTCGCTCGGGCCACACCTAGTCGAGGACACGGAAGGGGTGAGCTGAATCCATTCAATTTTTTAATTCATACACACAAAGTCACACAAACATCCTTGTCACAACTGAGAGCGCGCTCGCGATACAAAAAAAGTAATCGATTTTTTGTTATGACTACAGTCGTACATGATATAATTACATATACCATGTCATGTATGAAGCTGGAATGCAAGATGAGTGATTTCTTCTTTAAATTTAAGCGTATACGAATTAGACGCGCATCAGAAATTTTGAAATAAAATAAACCAGCGGTAAAGAGTTCGACGTTTTAGAGATACGACAAAGAAACGGTTCTTTCCATCTTCTATTTATGCTTTAGGAAAATGAGGCATCATTGTTCCGAAACTAATTACGATGTTCTGAGTGTGTTTCCTTCCGGCCAACGGTGTGTGACGCCTGTGGCGCGGAATGTACAAAAATATATTTTTCTTACGTAAGGCACAAAATTACTACCATTGTGTATTGCGCAGTAATTAAGAAAACAATTTGTGGGTAGAATTCTAATTACGATCATAACGTACATTCAACGTTAAAATTATAGTAAATGGCAGACAACCGGATATTTCGAGGTCTTTGGGCTCGAGTCCAGGTTGGAACAGATATTTGTGTAAACACAAACAAGTATAAGAATGTATTCCTTTCATCATCATCATCATCATATCAGCCGAGAGACGCCCACTGCTGGGCATAGACCTCCCCCGAGGATCTCCAAACTGATCGGTCCTGCGTTGCCCTCATCCATCGGCTTCCCGCGACCTTCACCAGATCGTCGGTCCACCTTGTGGGGGCATACCAACGCTACGTCTGCCGGTACGCGGCTGCCACTCAAGGACCTTTCCGCCCCAACGGCCGTCAATCTTCCTTGCAATGTGGCCTGCCCACTGTCACTTGAGGCTCGCAATTTTTTGGGCTACGTCTGCGACATTAGTTATCCTGCCGATCTCGTCATTCTTAAAAAAATAAAAAAACTGTATGTGTATTCCTTGAAATGGTAATAATAAGTTAACAAAGCACACGCGTGGCTTCCAAGCGGAAACGTATTCTAAAAATGGAAGATAGAAATGTGACCATTTTCTTCATCAACATTATCATCATCAGCAGCCTATATACGTCCCACTGCTGGGCACAGGCCTTCCTACATGGGAGAAACACGTGAGGAGTTTGGGCCATAACACCACCACGCTGGCCCAATGCGGGTTGGTGGGTTAAAGCGGTTGCAGTAACAACCGGGACCAACGGCTTAACGTGCCTTCCGAAGCACGGAGGAGCTCGAGATTATAAATTTGATTGACCCATCCCGAGACCGACCGTGGCGAAAGTTGCTTTGTTTTCGTAATCGAAACCAGAGCGCTGAATCCACTACACCACCGAGCTCCTCATGTTACCACCATTTTATATGTTCCCAAATGATTTGGCCATTTTTAATGCCACTTATTATATGTCGTTGAATGTCCGAAACGGCACAATTATGTGTTTAGGTTGTTAAAGATTCAGGATTCTTTTAAGGTAAAAGGAAGCCAGAAAATGCGAGAACGTCGATTTCGTGGAATGTGCTTTTGTAAAAATATTCCATTTCCTTAATTAACATTTACTTTTTTAATTATAAGGAAGGCTAATCATAGGGACCCAAAACAAACGGGAACCCAACCTTTTCCATTAGGTATTACACGGCACATTTAAAGGTTGGATAATTTTTAACAGCGGCTGTTTGTACTTAAGCACAGTGAGTACAGATCTACCTAGACTCTCGCTGTGCAGTGGCTCGTAGCGTAATGAATGTCCTTAGCGCTACGAGCCAAAGCACAGCGCGTACTTTACTTTATTTATTTATTTAACAATTTTTTGTACACATAGAAACAATACAAGAAAAACATAATAATAAAGAATGTACAAAAGGTGTGGCTTATTTCTAAAAGTACTTTGTAAAAGTTGGATAATTTTAACAGCGACTATTTATAGTAAAGCACAGCGGGTCAAACCGGAAAGCGCAAAGTAGGACGGCCTCCCACTAGATGGACAGACGACCTGGTCAGGCTCGCGGGGAGCCGCTGGATGCGGGCTGCGCAGAACCGTTTTATTTGGAGATCGATGGGGGAGGCCTTTGTTCAGCAGTGGACATCATAGGCTGGTATGATGATTATGATGACAGCGGGTCTTCTTAGACCTGTACTAGCAGTGCTTTAATACAAATAGTCACTGTTAAAATTATCCAACTTTTGGCGCTACGAGCCAACGCACGGCGAGAATTCCTGGGGATATTACGTCGTGTGAGAGCCTTTTAAAATGCTAAAATGCAAGTAGTTTAGTTACAGCGCGCGTGATGTAGTATTCATCTTATACAGAATAGTGCCGTCAATGCGACAATAAATTTAAACATGGGCTATATTAGTCCATAGAAATGGTTTGCCACTTTCAAAAATATCGTATTCATTTGATAATTTCATGACATTTGTATGGAATAGTGTAACGTTGACAGCATTATTTCATACAAATGTCATGAAATTATACATTGACGGCACCACCCTCTATAAAAAATGGGGGTGGGATCATGTCAAATGCCGCGCATCTCTTTCTTTCCTGTGGAGTTAGAATAGACAGTTCACAATTACTTCGGCCGTATTCATCAAAATCGATTGTAGATAAAGTGTTTTTCTTTACAATGTGACCTAGAAACGTGTGTACTGACAGAACATAGCTTAACGAACATGTTCATTAATCAAAATTGTATCAAAGTGAATCACCCCGAAGACCTTGACATAGCAAGGGTAGAACGCACGCTTTCAAAACGCGAAGAGAAATTGTTTGGTAATAAAACTGAATCACCTAAGCTTCTGTAGCTCGTAGGCGAAAAACATTTCAATTATTCACCATCGCTACCACCGAGTGAAATATTACTATCCTAAATCCATTACTAGCCCGCCGTTATTTCCTCAATAGTAAAATATCCCTTGTGCCTGGTTTGTGGGAACTTCACAAAATGATATATTTATTGAACAAAATTGTTGATCAGGCACAAAAGAGGTAGAACATAGGTGGTATTTACCACTCAAATCCTGCTTTCAACGTAACGGTTTCTCTTGATTGTTGTAAGGCAGGCAACGGGTGAGTAGTGCCTGAGGTACTACGCCGCACATCTGACCACAGATCACATCGCACCGTGATGGTAACATAATGATATATGAGTGATGATAACATCGTAATATTCATGTAGAGTTCTGGAAACAGAACAGGCTGACAATTCCATCCTTAGCAGTTCGAATTAGAAAAGATTTGGAGAAATAAAATATTTCTCTGTGGACAATGTAAAGGTGAAAAGCCATTCTGCGTCTGGTTTGTCGAAAGGGAGCTGGTGGAATTAATACATCTAATTCCCTAGCACACTCGTTGTGTTAATTAATAAAAACTGGTAAACGTGAAACTCCGCGGCGATGATCGAGTCTTAGCAAAACTCCAAAATATCGATCATCGCCGCAGAATTGCACAACAACATTATACTCAACACAACTTAATTAGCTATAAAGCGTGCTTACCACTGAGTGCAATGCTGCCAACTGATATTTGGGAGATCCATCTCCATTGGCGACAGCAGCATTCAATCACTACATGATCGAGCTTTCTATGGTCACAGAAGCTGTTAACTTAAAAAAGTATTAATTGCTTAAAATCAAAAGAGATGTTCCAAAAATGTATGGGGACCCAGCCAGGCCCAGCCAGCTATGTACAGTATACTAAATAATAGTTAAAAATATGCAGAACAGTGTACAATTGTCCATTTTCTTTTTATTTGCTTTGTTGCGTGGTACTAAACAAGAATTTTTATAGAAAAAACTACAACACAGTCAAATATTCATCATGGGGGCTATGTCACTTTGTTGACGTTTAGTTGACTTCTATGTCCACCGTCATATTGCCATACTAAGTGTAAAGTGAAATTAACGAAAAATTTAAACTTTTGTACAAACAAACTATGCATGAAAACGAATTATTTTTCCAAATTATTTTGAGATAGTGTACATACACTTGGCCTGATATGAAACATCTCCTTTAAATTTGAAGTGTGTCTACATAATCGGACCCATAGTTTCCAATATTATTAAGCAAAAATTATGGTAAGAATCTTCTTAGGAAATACTATTACTTCAGTAACATCGTGCGAGAAATAATGCAAAATGTGACTCCATTTCCAATTCAATTGGAAAACTGTCATTGCGATCGATTCCTTTGTATGTACATCACGCAAGGACAATTGAGTATTGTGAAACGAAGTTGTAGTGAACCTCAACAGGAGAATTTCAATGAGAAAATAAAGTTCTGTCTGATCTTTGGTCGCTTTCATCATTGTGTTTTATTTATTTTTAATCAATTCTTTTACGCTCTAGCAGCTCGTCTCGAATTAATATTTGAATTTGAAGCACCCACTAACACTGCGCGTCTCATAGCGATATTTCAGTTTGGGCATGTCCCAGTCGCACTTACACGCACTCGTAACATATCTTCTTATTTTTATGGGCAGCCCCTTTATTCACTAAATCAAATGACAAATGGCGGTGTATGAAATATTCTGTGTTTTTACTTTTTAGGTCCATCGCGGTCTAAAAGTGTTTATCAATTTTCAAATTAGATTCTCCTTCATCTTGAGTGCAGCAAAGGCAAGTGCTAAAGTGCGTTTTTACTAACCATTCCCTAGGCTTAGGTGACTCTTATCGAATTTTGTCTCTTTCTATCTCATTTATATAGACTGAGATAAAAATCGATAAGAGACTCTTAACGCTAAGCAAAGGTTAGTGAAAACGAGCATAAGTCTAGATAGTTATTACTTTTTGATATTTGTGAAGCATTCTATACACTATATATAAGTCTTAATGACTTTTTGAATAAAAAACTCATTTCTCAATTTAAAAATTGAATCCTCGTTACTTTCTAAGTTAATATTTTAGTAACTTTTAAACAAAAAAGGATTTTTATATCTTATTAACCATATGCGACCGATTTTTGTGTGTGAAAAAAAATATGCCCTATGTCGAATCAAATTACATCATTGACTCTATGACACAGATTTATGCATGAAAACTAAAAACCTTCTGGTGGTAAACATTTTTAGACCGCAATTGTACAGACGACAGCACGTCAAGTGTAACAGTCGAACTACGAAAGCCGCGTCTATTACGAACGCAGTAAGGGCGGTCTTAAGGTCAAACTGTTACGGTTGATGTGATGTCGACTGTACAATGATGTTTCACACCGACAGTTCATTTTTAGGAGAATAAGAGGGCTGAGATTAAGCTTCTCCATGATCTGTAAGGCACATAAAGGTACCTCACGAATATTCAGTATTTATAACAAGGTTTCAAACTTTTTAACCATAACGCTCCACAGGAAATCTGCGGAACAGGTGACGTCACATGTTCCTATATTACTAAGAAATGTATGGGCATACTGACCAAATTAATAATAACTATGTATTATGTATTTTTTATTTATAGTTAGTATTAGTTGTTTTAATTGATATTTTATCGAAAATGCGAACATGTATTTATACAATACAAGTTCGCAGTTTCGATAAAATTTTAAAATGGCGGTTATATCCAATGATTTTTGACAGTTCAAAGCGATAAATGGCTTTATCATATCGCGTTTCGGTAGTCATGCTAGGCGGGCTGGTGTCTATAGGCGACGGTAACTACTAACCACCAGGTAGGCCGTCAGCTTGTTTGTCATCTAGTTGTAGGTATAAAAAATGGATACAGGTAAAAACATTTGTGTCTAAGCGTAATAAATAATTTAAGACTTCCACGCTTAGAAAAACTGGCATAAAAAGCCGGATGTTTATTTTTATTTCAACCGTAAAAAGTTACGGTATACTTCGCCGTCCGTCCTGAATAATTTTATCAGTTACCACTTCTTCGTTTTCTAGTAGAATTGTCTTAAAAAGATTGGTGTGAACACAGCGATCTCTTTACGATAATTCTATTGTGTGAACAATAGATTTATGTGTGGACAGAAAAAAATAATTATTTAAGTAACCTCGATAATCCCATTCGGACAATTACAGACTTTCGGTCAGTTTCTGAGGTAAATATCTGAAGTCGAGCCTCGATCTCAACCAAATAATATGTTTCAGTGGTCATAATAATATGTTTATACTTTAGAGGTGAGGCTTCATTATGAAAGGCCAATCGAAGTCTATCATAACTTTTTGAGTCACGTCGACTCAGACAATATTCATATTTGCCGCCAAATTAATAAACAAACGACAAATTAATGTAATACATACTCAACAATATTGGCATAGAGTTCCATTTTCAAAATTTAAACTTATTTTTTTATTGTATTGAGAACAAGTGACCAGTTCTTTGTTGAGAGCCGCAGTGGGAAGAGTTCATCACGTTTTTATTTGTCTAATCATGATACTATTCAAACATCAACATCTAATGAAAAGAGATTACAACAAAGATAATTTTGACAAATTCATAAATTTTTAACTAGTTTATCATGGTACGACGTATACATATAATGAATCAGATTGCAATAATTCCTATGACATTTCATATTCACAATTTTCTCACTTTGATGTTTGTTCTAGAACATAATAATGCCGCATCAATGGCTGGAGGGGAACCTGCCCGTGGCTGCTAAATGTGATGTCTGTGACAAGACTTGCGGTTCAGTGCTTCGGTGAGTCAAGTCCTTAATTAAATTCTAATATACTCATACACGTATGTAGCAAAAGTCCACGAATTTTTCACCTAATAAACTCAGACTATACCGCGAGCCCCACATTATTTTATCGTCCAATTCGCTGCCGTAGCTTAGCTCTGTATTTCGCGTGAGCCGCAGCGCAGATTAGATAATAGTTACCGTAGTGTGAAAAGATGTAGAAGAAATTGGTCGTCCGCCCGCTAGCCTCATTAGCCCGGTGTGGCTTCCGCATAAGGCGATATTACGCGGTTTAACCAAATTGAAAGCAGCTCCATTGAAAAGCATTAAACGTTGCACGCATTTCCTATTCAGACAATCAGATTGAAATGAATTTAATTGAATCAATGCCATTGAAGCAACGGAATACTCTACAATTCGCGGCACATAATCTAATTTTTGTTTATAAACCTATGTTTAACCTATGTTTGTATGCTTTGTTTAAAATTCAATAACTATTTATTAAATTTTATTTTATATTATGTTTTACAATTGTTTTAGTAATCCCTTGGAACAGTTTTCTTCATCCAATACATGTAAAAACGTACACAAATGGAAGAGCGAGGTCTCCTGGCACAAGCACTTATATGCTTAAAAGGAGACACCGGCCACTAGCGATGTAATGTAACTACTTGGAGAAATAAAATTATTTTTATTATTATTAATTGAATGCAACATTGAACCGAAAATGAACCGTGTGAAATCGCCTTTAGCGGCTCCGGCATACCTAGAGGTATCAATATTCGTCACACCTGCTAACGCGTCTTGATCACGTGTTCATGAAACACCTGCCCCTATCGAGATTCAAACCCGGGACCTCTTGTTAGATCAGGGGCATGATAGGGGGTACTAACCACTAGACCAGACGGCTGTTAAATATAAGAAACTTGAAGGATACAGCAACAATATAGAAAATATTGCTTCGCAACAAAAATAGAGAAGAGACACCAGCCCCTCATTTTCAACTATAGGTAAAGATTCGAAGATCAGAAAATATACCTGTCCCTTTTTAGAGCGGTGCGTCACAGTGAGACGGTATGCGACTTTTCGAATAATAGAGCTGCCATTTTGTATAACGAAGTGGTTGCGTCATAAGTTGCATCGTATAAATGGGACTAGAACGTTTATTTGTACGTTTAGAAACGCTCGAGTAGCCGTTCACAATGAAATTTGGTATGAATTTGCAAATTGAAAGCTTATAATGGCCGCCCGCACGCTGTTCACGCCTGAAGCACAATGTTATCAGCAGCATTGTGTTTGTGTACAACAGCATCTGACTTATCTGAGCTTTCAGGGTGCTCAAAAGTAGCTGTGATATTTTATAAAAACAACCTTATCAACCTGAGTATTAAAATCGCCTTTCCCTTGTCAAGTGATGCCACAAACATTGTAACATTTATCATTCAGTGCCAGTGTGATTACTGGGCATAGAGGGCCTTTCATCTTAGGCCTCAGGATGACAACGCACCTGCAATACCAAGTGATTTGTTCCTTGTTGTTGCAGGTGTCTATAGGCGGCGGTCACCGCTTACCATCAGATGGGCCGTCAGCTTGTTAGTCACCTAGTTGTATAAAAAAAACCGTATTCTATAAAATTATTTGCGTCTATAGGCTATGGTAACCGCTCACCATCAGGGAATTCTGATGCTTGCTTGCCACTCTATATGTGTAGAATCAGTCAATTTTAGTAAGGACGCATCGACACATGCAAACGGCAGTATGCTCAACGTCTATCTCACCATCCCAAATTCCCTACCCACTCATTGCTGAATTAACCCAAATTCCCAACCCACTCATTGCAGAGATTTCACTAGGTGGTAGGCCCGTATGTAGGATCGTCTGGGTAGGTACGGTCGACCACAGAAGTAGCTGAACACTTTAGTACCATGTCACAATAACTATAGCATCAATATTAGTACGGTAGCACTATTAAGTACGAGCGCAATAGTCGGTGCGACGTGGTACTGAAGTGTTAAGCTACTTCTCTGGTCGACTGTACCACCGCCTTTCTCATTTCAGCCGTGACACGCAACACAGTGCGCTGTATTTCGGATTGAACGGAAAGGTAGCCAGTGTAATTACTGGGCATGGACAGCATTTCATCTGAGGCCTCAGGATGACAACGCACCTGCTATACCAAGTGATTTTTTCCTTGTTATTGCAGGTGTCTATAGGCGGCGGTAACCGCTTACCACCAGGTGGGCCGTCAGCTTGTTTTTCATCTAGTTGTATTAAAAAACAGCATCCACATATACTTAAGAGCGTCACCTCCACGGTTTTTCATACATACGAAACTCTCAAGTCGAAAGCCATGCAAATTCAAGCTAGTCTAAAAAGTTATCATAGGATTTTTCAAAAAGTCTGATAATTAAAGAAATTATTGGGAATTTTTGGTTTGTATGAAAAGCCAAAATTTGCTCTTACTCAATTATAGTACTGTTTTTCGAAAAATCCTCTGACTGAGATTCGGTGGGTTTCTTTCCAATATTTTCGACTTGAAAGTTTATATGAAAAGCCATACGATGCGACTGGATGTGTTGTAATGTGGTGGCTTTGGCATTGGCCATTTAACTCGACTCAATCGAACAACTCATTTAATGAGGTATTTTATTTTAGTGTTCTATAGTTCCCCGACTGATTGCAAATCGTGAGTAACAAAAAAAATATGGGATTTATTATTCATTTACTTAGTGCTGAAAACAACGTAAGAACGGCTATATCGCTGAAACTTATCTCTTCCTGGCAACCTTATGATAAAAAGTTAAATTATAGGATAAGTTGGCGATCTAATACTGCGCAGATTTGATATATAAAATGGAAAGGCTGGAAGATTCGCGTTTAGAAGTAAATACCTTATCTTAAAGCTTTACCCTGAAATGAGATAACTCGACTAAGGAGGGATTCACGAGCACAATTTAAAATACTTCAAGATATCTTTCTTATGAATAGAAGAAAAAATGCTTTCATTAGAGGCTTATTATGTTCGTAAACACACAATTTGCCTGATTCTAGAACTGAATCTGGATTAAATCTCGTTCTTTTTTTTATATTCTATACGAACGGGTTTGGTTAACAAGTATACAGCCCGCCTAATGGTACAGTAGCCTATAGATACTCATAGCACCTTGGACACTACTCACGCGTTGTTACCGGAGCCTATAGATGCTCGTAGCACCTTGGACACTACTCACGCGTTCTTACAGTAGACAATAGACGCTCGTAGCACCTTGTTCACTACTCACGCGTTGTTACCGTAGCCTATAGATGCTCGTAGCATCTTAGACACTACTCACACGTTGTTACCGTAGCCTATAGATGCTCGTAGCACCTTGGACACTACTCACGCGTTGTTACTGTAGCCTATAGATGCTCGTAGCATCTTAGACACTACTCACGCGTTGTTACCGTAGCCTATAGATGCTCGTAGTATCTTAGACACTACTCACACGTTCTTACAGTAGCCAATAGACGCTCGTAGCACCTTGGACACTACGCACGCGTTGTTACCGTAGCCTATAGATGCTCGTAGCACCTTTGACACTACTCACGCGTTCTTACAGTAGCCAATAG
The DNA here is from genome assembly GCA_947347705.1 of Nymphula nitidulata. Taxonomy (NCBI): domain Eukaryota; kingdom Metazoa; phylum Arthropoda; class Insecta; order Lepidoptera; family Crambidae; genus Nymphula; species Nymphula nitidulata. The sequence continues at coordinate 4,005,356 of OX374620.1, forward strand.
ACGCTCGTAGCACCTTGGACACTACGCACGCGTGGTTGCCGTTGCCTATAGATGCTTGTAACACCTTGTACACTACTCACGCGTTTTTATAGTAGCCTATAGACGCTCGTAGCACCTTGGACACTACTCACGCGTTTTTACAGTAGCCTACAGACGCTCGTAGCACCTTGGACACTACTCACGCGTTGTTACTGTAGTCTATAGACTCTCGTCCTTGGGCACTACTCACGCGTCGTCACTCATTGCCATAACAAATTAATTACCTCAGACATTGGATTAAAATTTAATGAGCTACATCATCCAAACATGTAGGCAGAGTTGCGAAATTCGGTAGAGACTAGCCCGCCTAAACAAACTTATCTGCATCAATATCACGAAAACGGAACTTACAACGTTCAATTACGGCCCAAAAGGTAATGTCAAATTTATGACACCAAAAAAATTTTGTACCACCTGACGTGAAGCTGAAAGAATAGTCCATATATGCGGAGAAAGCTAGTGCAACTTAAACATACTGTTATATATATCCACCACCCCTTGCCGGCTCATGAGGACCTTTAACACCACTTTTGAAGGAACCAGTGCCATAGGAAGGATGCAACACATGTCTTTTTTTATTAACTAGATTTTTATACAACTAGATGGCAAACAAGCTGACGGCCCCCTGGTGGAAAGTGGTTACCGTCGCCTATAGACACCTGCAATGTCAAGGAAATAATCACTTTGTTATTGCAGGTGCGTTGACATTCATTACATGTACCGGTAAAACATTGCAAGATTTGGATACATGACAATTAAAAGACGTACAATCACGGTCTAAAAATGTTTATCAGTTTTCAAATTAGATTCTCTGTCACATTGTGTGAAGTGAATGCTAAAATGCTAGGTCTAGATAACTACTTATTACTTTTTAATATTTGTGAAGCCTCTATTCACTTGATCAGAAAAATAACTAACTGAAAGAGTAGTAAATGACTTTTTGTTGATCAAACTCATTTCGTAATTTAAAAATTGACTCAACAAAAATATAATAAACAAAATAGGTTGATTGTTAATTGGCGGTAGATTTTTTTTATTCCTTCCGTCAGATATTATTTTAAATTTTTTTGACAAGTTAGCCAACATAATGCGTCCGGTTTACGTGTGTGAAAAAATCTCTGCCCCTACTATGTCTACTCAAATTATATCGTCAACCCTGTGACACAAATTTGTATATGCAATTATAAACTTTAATGTTGTACATTAGACCCCGATTGTAGGTACATAGATAATAAATTTTTTGTGCGTGATGTCGAGGTGGAGACAGTAAATTGATGACTCAGAAGACCAGCACACCTGGTGCTAAGTAAGAATTGGGAAAAGGTTGAAAGATATTTAGAGGACAATACATACAACCGTTAAAAAGGACAATGTGACGCAATGTCTCGACACAATTGTAAAGGCTCAATGCTGTTCGTGACCACTATCACGAAGATTTACAATACTACAACACGCATTTTATTATTAGAGTCTTTTAGAGTCAGTAGAAAAGTTTAAAATATCCGTTTCGTTTTACGAAGTTTCATTTACCTAGTATCGCGATTCTCAATGCCCCAAACGCTGTCACGATTGTAGGATTATAAGTTCTCTTTTACCCTTGATCCCCTGTGAATCCGGGAAAATGGGAAATGCAACAGTTCCCGGATAACCAGGAAGAAATGGGATTATCCGGAACACGCAAACCGGCTAACGGAAAGTCGAGCTAGAGAGATGGAATTGACGGAATTTTTTATGCGAGCGTCCATTGAAAATGATATTCAACTTTAGGATGAATAGTAAGTTCTCTATTTTAACTGAATAATGCTTGAATTTTATTTAGAGGTTTCATATTTAAATTATAATTTATATATTTTTCGGATATTGTAACGGGCTAGGTGTAAGTTATACCTAGCCTGTAACAATATCCAAAATGTAGGTAACTAAAATGCCAATGCAGTGGAGAGATCACTTTTATTAAAGACACAGTAACAATTAACGCTAAATACTAATCAATTAAAATTAAATGTCCCTAAAAACGTTACTGAAATAAACACGTCACATAGCACAATACTAAATGATCACTTATCGCACTGAAAACCTCGCACTGATATCGTTTCCAAATAGAACTGAATGCCTGTGCCGCGACTCAATAGCCTATGGACGCTTGCAATACTAAGGGTATCACTTGCGCGTTGCCGAAACATCTAACAGCATCTCATTGAGACTATTCATAAGAGCCCAAACACGCTATATCTGCTGTAAGTTTGTGAAGAATTGAGCATCCCTCAGACTATTTGATGTAAACAACAATTTGTTTACCAGTTTGTTAGTTTTAACCAGTTTGTTGGTTTTAACCAGTTAGTTTGTTTCAAACAACTGGTTTGAACAGTAAACCAAATTTCAATGGGATCTGTGAAAGTTAGTTAGACCCTTTTGTCAAGTTAGAAATGAGCTGACAGTCATCAAACGCCTTAACAGATCTTTATAATTTAAAGCTAAGAAACTTCTTGATCACGTCAGATTTGTAATAAAAAAAACTGAATCAATATCGGTCAATTCGTTTAGTTAGGTTACTTCGTTCGGGGGTTGAAAATATTTGAAACACATAATTTGGTCTACATTCAAACCCCGAGAAGATACCGAGGAGTTATATTAACCAGTAAAATTAAAATTTTCCTAACAGATGAGCTATTTTTAAAACAGCTCGGCAATAATATCGCGTACCTCCCTAGTATATTTTCTTTTATTTTTCTGCACAATATTTTGCTCTTTGTACGATTGTAAAAGATACTACTGTTCGTCAGATTCCTTCTTTAACTTGGACGTTTTAAATTCTTCAAATTCCACAGAGTCGTTCATTGCAATAGCAATTATGTTTTTAACTTTTGATCTACGTCTTCTACGGGAACTAAACGCCTGGCAAACCAAACAAGATCACAAATGATTGTTTTTGTAAATATTCGTTATATTTACAAACAAAATCATTTGGAATCTTGTTTGGTTTTCTTGTATAGTCCGACAACATTTTTTACGGTAGATTTTTATTCAAATATAGTTTTTGTATTAAAATGGAAACAACAAGCTTGCCTTCTGTAGTTTTAATTCAATTACGTCACGAGATTGTGTGTACAAATAACATAAGAGCTCAAACTAAACTGGTCCGGTCAGTTCTAAAATGATAAGTAAATTGCCGAGTTATGAGTTCTCAGAATCGATTCTAATCCAATCAAAAAATATAGATTGACTCCAGATTCCAGGTGAAAGCCTTATAAGCTATAGGAGGAAAAACAGAACAGGTAAAAGGGACCTTTTTTATCTGTTCTGTGAGAGGGAATGATGAGGCACGGAGTTCATACTCACACGTTGGAACCAATGTGGTCGCTTAATTCGGTTTCAAGGAAACTTTCTTCCGCGTATGCTTAGTCGCTCAGGGGCCTTACCACCATCTTTATAAAAGCGATTCATATTCCGCTCGGTTCAGTATTGGCTCCTGAACTGCACCGCTGTCATAGTCGTAGATAGCGTCGTAGTACGAATATAACGATTCTACTCAGTTTAGGTCCTAAACTGGATCGCGATAAAAGATGGTGGTACGGGTGCAGGTTGTTGAATGAGCTGATACGGAGGTTTCCTTGAGCACAAAATTAGGTTCTTCAAAAAGGCCGTGAAGGAATTTTCGCAGGTTTATCATCATCATCACCAGCCTATATATGTTCCACTGCTGGTCACATTCCTTCCTACATGGGAAAAACATATGAGGAGCTTTGGGCCATAACACCACTACGTTAGCCCAATACGCGTTTGTGGGCTAAAAGGGTTGCAGTAACAACCGGGACCAACGACTTAACGTTCCTTCCGAAGCTCGGAGGAGCTCGAGATAGCAAGTTTTTGACTGACCCATCCCGGAATCGCGCTCAACCACTTCTCCACCGAGCTCCTTCACAGGGTCGGCAACACGCAAATAATAGGTACCCATAATCTACGGCAACAGATTACCATCACTTGTTTGCCACCTGAGTGGTATAAAAATCCCCGCTACAGATCTGTAATGAATTTCTCCAGAAAAAATAAATTAGTTGCCTGTATTATTTCGTCGTCCCTCAGCTTGCAAGACTTCAGATGCGTATGGTGCCGTAAATGCGTGCACGCAGCATGCAAGCCGGGCTGGCGCGCGTCGTGCTTGCTGGGCCCGGCGCGGGCGTCCGTCGTGCCGCCCACGAGGCTCCACTCCGTCGGGCCCGACGACGCATGGGTGCCCGATAGACCACCTAACGCCTCCCCGCTTATTGTCTTCGTTAATTCGCGATCAGGTACTCAACACTTAATGTAACTCCCGATTTTCATTTCACCCACATTCATTCGAAAGTACTGTTCAGGTACAGGTTTTTGCACTGCATACTTTACTCCTGGTGTGATTTTCAATCGAATCGAAACCTTGCAATCGTCGTTGAGTTCATCTGTCATACCATATGAAAACGTCAGCAGCGCTTCTGTTGTAATTAATCGAGAAACAGTTTTTTAATGGATTTGAGAGATGTACAGACGACAGCACATCAAGTGTAACAGTTGCACTACGAAAGCCACCTCTATTACGAACGCAGTAAGGACGGTCACAAGGTCAAACTGTTACGCTTGATGTGCTGTCGCTGTACCCTTAGCATAAACATTTGTAAAATTCTCGTATCATCAACGTATCGTCACTTCGAATAGCTTTCGAATCTTAGACAGATAAATGAAAATGACGTCATGCTATCATTGTAATGTCAAACTTCCCATGCTATCGTCACGCTCAATGGCGATGACAACGATACGAAAATTTTGATAGTTGCAATATCGCCCGCCAGATGCGCTGCTTAAAATGACATACAAAAGCCAACGAGACGATAGCGAATTGAAATTAAAAATTATTTGTCAACATAGGTAGGTACCTTCAAGTATAATAAGGTCTTAATGAATAAAAATGAACAGCTATGTTAGCCTACCAGGGCACAAATATTAGAGATGCGAATACGGAAATCTCAAATGTTCGTGCTAGAGGTACTACGGTCGACCACAGGAGTAGCTGAACACTTTAGTACCATGACACAACGACTCTAGCGTCAATATAGTACGGTAGCAACTCTAAAGTACGTGCACAAGATCGGTGTGACATGGTACTAAAGTGTTCACCTACCTCTGTGGTCGATTGTACTTACTGAACACAAGGAATCACTTGGATTAAAACTTACAATAAGAGTACTAAGTTCTTCACAGCTTTGGTTCAAACATATTTATAGGTGACAACCAAGGCGTGAAGTTCCTGCGCCGCTTCAAGCAGCTCCTGAATCCAGCTCAAGTGTTCGAACTGAGCGGAGCCGGCCCAAGACTCGGTCTGCGACTGTTCAGGCACTTCGCGCCGCTGAGGGTGCTCATCTGCTCGGGCGACGGATCCGTCGGCTGGGTGCTGCAGGAAGTCGATAAGCTGGACATGCATGTAAGTGACTGCAATGAGCCTTATATCGAAAGTCAGAACGTTGTGGTTTGAATCACTTAAGTGTAAAACGATGATGACTTTTAAGATTATGATCGAAAACTTATAGTACCTCATACGTATACGGCTGATCCTCTCAAATTAATAACTCTACTGTGACCAGCTCGTGAAAAGATACAATACATACCTACATAAAACTTTCTCAATCTTCAAAACTCTTAATTCGCAAACTAAAATGACAAGTGCCGAAGGATAAAATCTTAAGCGTTTATCCGTACATTGATGTTTCACAACGAAACGTTTCATTTCATTGTATCGTGAAACAGCAATGTTTATAGGTGTGGTGAGCATCGGCACTTGTGATTTTTAGCGAATAGTCCACCTGATTTTCCTAAAAATCCTCAATAAAGCATTCACACTACTCAACAAAACTTTCGTCCACCAGCGTCAAGTACAAACCGCTGTGCTTCCTCTGGGAACTGGCAACGACCTAGCACGAGTTCTGGGCTGGGGCGCCTCCTGCGACGATGCTGCCAACCTCCAGCAGCTGCTAGAGCGATACGAGCGGGCTTCCACCAAGATGCTGGACAGGTATACCGCGAAAAGCAATCACAGGATAATTTATTTATACAAGCAAATGACACGCAAGGTGACAGCCGACCTGGTGGTTAGTGGTAATGGTAACCTTCGCCTATCCACACCTGCAATAACAAGGAAAAAATCACTCGGTATTGCAGGTACGTTGTCATCCTGAGGCCAAGATGAAATACCTTCCATGCCCAGTAAATACACAAAGCGGCATGCATCTCATGGCTCCAAAAATGTCAACGCGTCTGAAATATCTAGTGATTTTTTGATATCGCAGGTGTTGTAACAATTACAAATAAAGAAAGAAAACGATGAAAAAATATATGCTGTAGGCGGGACTCGGTGAAGAAATTAGTAGGTTATACCTAGTGCTCCGCCGGTGGCGTAGTGGTAATCGCGTCTGGCCGGAAATCAGGTGACGCGGGTTCGAGTCCCGCCTGGAGCATATATTTTTTCATCTTTCCTATCTTTATTTATAATTGTTACAATAAAGTAGGCGTTTAATAGCATCAAAATCATTAAAATGTGACTGCAGGTGTTTTAAAGCGATTGCTATCGGCTCTTTTGTCCACAATGGTTGGATCACGGAGTCGATTCGAAGACTCACATCCCATCTCGCTTTAACCCATCGCGATAAAAAGTGTCAGGAATTGAGTTTCCGATATTCGTCTGTTTTCCGACAGTTGTGAATAAGGGTGTAGGTTAACTTTCTGCTTGTTTATTATTATTTGTCATAAAAAATGAGGAAAACATAAGTCCCGTAGTTAAACATATGTTCTTCCTTCTTCTTCTGCAAAATCCTGAAATCTTCTTCTTTTGCATAATCGAATGTACCAGGCATTGTAGATTTACCTACAGAAACAGGTAACCAATAGTGTTTAACTACTTCAATAAGTCTTCAATGTCTTAAATATACATTTTAAAGGACTTAACCTCAAATTGTGTATTATAGAGTGTCTTTACGACTAAAATAAAATCTTTTTAAAATTAATTCCAAAGAGACAGGCTGCGAAAGAATTATTATTGTTTTTATGTGTTTACTTACCTACCGATATATTCGAGTCTTGTTCCTGTAACCATAAATAAATAAAACGGGTTCTTGAAGAAATAGAACCGCTAGTGGCCGTTCAATGTTAGGCACCCTCGATAAAAGTAGCGAGGGGCGCGTGCCCTGCCTACGTAATAAATCCTTCTTGGTCGTATATTATCCGTCCTGCCATATTTAAATAAAGAAAAATAAGTGGTAGAAATGTAATAAGACAGTTAAAAGAAAAAAAGCGCGGGAAACGTCGAATTGTGTGGTTCAGTTTTTTTTGCTTTTTGTAATAATTATTTAAATAGTGGATCAGTTAAGTTAAAAGTAGTCATTTTTATTTATTTAGTCATATTTATTCATTTTCAACTGGTTGGTAAGTTGATTTAAAGTAATAAAGGGTTTGCATGGGTGATCCAGAAGACCCTGGAGGGTCAGCCCTCCAGGTGTCTAATGAAATAACAATATCCTATTGCACTGAAATGGATACAGAAGGCTCCGTTCCCGATACTGACGGGTCGGGGTATCAAATGGTTTCGAAACGTAAACGTTCTTCAAGTCGAAAATTATGCAAACATTGTAATAAAAAAAAGAGGAGGAATCACAAGGGTTCTACTGTAACTGATGTAGATAGTAGTGAAAATTGTCAATGTAATAGCCCAACTGTAAATGTTATCAAAGAGAAACTTGGAAACGTACCATCAGTTCCAATTTTTTCTTCATCATTACCTCATTCACAGGAAGATAAACAGCATGTGACCAATTTACGTTCACCCATAGGAAGGGCTCTTTATGAGGCTTCAGACTCAGCTCCATTTGTTATACATGTATTAAGAGAACAAAACCCAAATGACAGAAACAGTTCATTACACCCAGTGTCCTTTGGTCATTTTTTAAAGAGGAATAATATCCAAAATATAATAAACGGCAGTGTCAAAAAAATTGGGCGAAATAAAGTTTCACTATCATTCTGTAGCTTTGTAGATGCTAATTCATTTATAGATAACACGGCTTTAAGTAAACATAAATATAAAGCATTTATACCAGTGTTCAATGTGACTCGTATGGGGGTTGTAAGAGGAGTTCCTGTTGAGTGGACGGATGAAGAAATATTGGAAAATATAACAGTTCCTATTGGCTGTGGAAAAATTCTTAGAGTTAGGCGTTTAAAAAAAAAGAATATAATAGATGGTAAATCAGAGTTTATTCCAATAGAGACTGTTGTGTTAACCTTTGATGGGCAGGTGTTACCAAAGAGGGTATTTTTATGTTATAATTCCCTCCCTGTCGACTTGTATATATATCCGACCATACAATGTTTCCACTGCTGCCGATATGGCCACATTAAGAGTCAGTGTAGGTCTGTTCCCCGTTGTTTTAAATGTGGAGGTGACCTAATTGTTATTCCGTTATTGCAAAATGCGAACGTAACTTAAATATCTTAAGATGTTTATCAGGTGTGTGGTGGGGAGCTCACCCATTTTCTCAAAAACTCCTGTATAATGCATTGATAAGAAGCGTTTTAGATTATGGATCTATCTGTCTTGAACCTTGTAGTGCCTTAGGCCTTCATAAACTTGATTTGATCCAGTCCAAAGCCCTTCGAATTGTTACTGGAGCTATGAGGTCTAGCCCTATCAATGTTCTTCAGTGTGAATGTTTAGAACCTCCTTTAAAACTCCGGCGCCAATTTTTATGTGACAAATTTCTTTTCCGTGCTTTTCAGTGGGCAAATCATCCTCTTTTTTATAAGCTAAAATCGCTTTCGGATATCATTCAATCATCTTCATATTGGAGTAATAAATCAATGCCATGTTTAGTTGTAAGTTTTCGAAAATTTATATCGCTTCAAGCTCCAACTCATAGATCTCAATATCTTCCTATTTTTGCAGTTAATTATGAGTCGCTGATTCATTTTCCCACAATTCATTACACTTTAGATATTATTAAAAATGACCCATATGCCAATAATAATTTTAAATTTATTCTTGATAGTAACTGGCCCGGTTGGCACTACATTTACAGTGATTCTTCTAAAACCTCATCAATTGGTAATGTAGGTATTGGTGTCTATCATGAGCAATTAAATGTTGTACAAAAAGTTAAGTTACCCCCTGAGTCGTCTGTTTTCACTGGAGAATGTTACGGACTTTTTAAATCTTTAGAGTATATTATATTAATGAAACTTGATAAAGCAGTCGTTTTTACAGATTCTAAAAGTGCGTTACAAGCCCTTGAAAAATATCCTTTTAAAAATTGTACTATCAACCCGGTAATAATTGATTGTAAACAGTTATTATGGCAGTGTTTCAATAAAGGGTACTCTGTTCACTTTGCTTGGGTGCCTGGGCATCAAAATATTGACGGTAATGTTAAAGCTGATAAGCTTGCAAAACAAGCGGTGAATTGTGGTGATTTGTTCCCATATAAGAATTTTTGTCAGGATTTATTATCTATACCTAAGGAACATTTAGTGAATGTTTGGGAAAATGATTGGAATAGGAGTAGTGAAATTAAAGGTAAAATATATAAATTAATTCAACCGCACATCCCAAGAAAACCTTGGTTTTCTGTCATGAAGCTTGGTAAAATTGCTACTTCTATGCTTATTCGAATGCGTATAGGTCACACATGCTCTCCATCACACCTTGCGCGTTTGCGTATCATAAATAGTGATATCTGTGAATGCGGTACTGGTGTTGGTGACTTGAACCACATTCTGTTTTCCTGTCCATCCCATGATCGCTCCTCTTTTATAGAATCACTTATTTCCTTAAAGATTCCTTTCCCTTCTTCTGTTATTTCCCTTTTACATACAAATAATAAAAATGTGTATTGTGTTATAGCTGAATATTTATGTCATAATAATATAAAGTTATAATGTTATGTAATTAGTATGATTGGTTATCTTGTATTTATTTTATTCGTTTTTGTATTGTATCATTATTTTATTTTGTATTGTATTTATTTACCTTTATTCGTAAATTTACAACGGTCAAAACTTTCCTGATCCTTTAATAATTCCGAAATTCCTGGTTATTCTTTTATACCGTTTCCCTACCTTTTACTCTAGTAGTGGCTAATGTACAAACCGTACAAGCCATAAAAGAAGAAAAAAAAAAAAAAAAAGACAGTTAAAAACGACTAAACGTAGTATCATATTTTCTTTGTAAAAGACTTAAACATCATAATTTTTCCTTCAGTTTAGAATCTGTATTCAGAAGACGCGGGTTCGATTCCCACCTGGAGCATAAAATTTTTTTTCATCGATTTCTTTATTAGTGTTATTTTCTTATAACCTGTAGTTAAAATTGGCTCCAGTTACGGCAGTACGTTAATTTTCCTGTTTCATTCTTTACCTAGGCATAATATTAAAATGGAATTTACTGATACTTTTTAGGGCCTTCACACGACGCCTTTCAAAGGCAATATCACATATATGAGTAATATAAAAATACCGATGGAGCCTATTTCAACTATAACCGTATTAGGGGATTTGACCAAATATTTTTATAATCTATAAATTTTAATAACCTAGTACCTAATTGAAATATAAAACTAGAAAATTTTCACGTCCTGAGGCGGGAATCGAACCCGCGAACTTTCGCAATCCGGGCGACTGCTCTAACCACTGAGCCACCCAGGACTTGGGATAACCCTTTGAAATTCTTCGGTGGACGTTAGCTCATAAACGCAAATACAGATAGACTAGGTGTGAAATTTTTCTAGTTTTATATTTTAATTACTGAGTAATTTTTCAAACATTTATAGATAATAATGTTAAAATCAAAAATTAAGAATATTTTAAAGCACTCCCCCAACTTAACCGAATCGTAGGTATTTGTAAAAATACTCGTTTCGGATGTTGAAATAGAACATTTCGACATTGTAGGGTGGACGTTAGCTCATAAACGCAAATAAAGATAGACTAGAAGAATTTGACAGGGATATCCCAAGTCCTGGGTGGTTCAGCTGTTAGAGCAGTCGCCCGGATTGCGAAAGATCGCGGCTTCGATTCCCGCCTCAGGACGTGAAATTTTTCAAATTTTATATTTTAATTACTAAGTAATTTTTCAAATATTGATAATAATGGTAAAATCAAAAATTAAAAATATTTTAATAACCTACCAGGTGGTCGATAATGACGTTCGAGAGAGCTTTGACAGCGCCCCCGCCCCCGCCCGCGCCTCCTGACCTGCTAGAAGAAAGCTCTTTACTTCGGAACTTACAGGATATAATGCAGGTTCGTGATTTATTAATAAAAAGAAACTTTTAAAACTTAAATAATGATATTAAGCATTATTTAAGTTTCAGAAGTTTCTTTTTTCTAAAATTAACTTTACCCTTGACTCGACAAGGACACCCTCGACCACTCATCATATAAAAAGTAGGGTAGTCTATCTACAAATGATATTTTGTGGCAGTTTTTTGTATGAAATTTTTTAAAATGTTTATCAGTTTTCAAATTAGAAGATCTGCCCAAAATGCTAAGTCGAAGTCTAAATACTTACTTCTTCTTCTTCTTTATTTAATGGCCTCTTGTTATTACGAATTTTGCCAAAAATACTTACTTATTACTTTTTAATATTTGTGCAGTATCTATTGAATCACTAAAAGAACGATAGTGGCTTTTTGATGATGAAACTCATTTGTTAATTTAAAAATTGACACCTTTTTTAAGTTCTTTCTCTAACAGAGAAGGCAAGAGGAACTAATACCCATACAGCCAAGTCTTAAGTATTTGCTTTAATTCTGCAAATATTTCATTGAAATGCTGGTGGTGTTACACCAATTTGGGAGAGTTTGGCGGGTAATATATGATGAGTCTCCATGATGCTACTTTGATGAAGAGGATAGCTACGATAATATTCTCAACGTCTTTCACATCAAATTCACTTACATTACAATGATCGTCCAATTGCACGTCAACCAAACACTTTTTTCACAGAACAACACCAATTTTATAGCACAACGGTCACTCAGACACAATTTTGTAATTAATGTAATAAAAATCTTGACTATAATCCCGCCAAAAAACGCATCTGTTACAAGAACATTTAACAAAAATATTAGGTTTGAAATACTTAACAAAATAGTCTGATTGTTGATTGTCCGTATATTTTTTGACTTGTTTCCTTAACAGATAATAACAAAAAAAGATTTTCTATATCCTACATACGCATCATGATGCGACCGATTATCGTGTGTTAAAAAAATATATGCCCTATATCTAATCAATGGGCCTAATTCTGGAAACACACTTTAATTCTAAATTTAATTACAGTATATCTCTTTCTCGCAATAAGTAATAGGAAAAAGATAGCAAGAATCAATTAGAGCTGTCACTTAAATTTAGATAGATTTCAAAGAAACCATAGACAATTTTAGACGGCATGTACGGAGGTGCCTCCTAAGCACTGCATTTTAGCACGTTCAATAAGGTCGAAAATTGAACGCACCTTTCTAAATGTCAATTTATATGACGGCCATCCTTTTCTTTTTCATTTTGAGAGAAAGAAATAGACTGAACTTAAATTTAAACTTAGCATGTGTTCGCCAGAATTAGGGGCAATATCATCAACTCTGTGACACAGATATGTGTATGCAATTATAACCCTTAGGTTGATAAGCATTTAAATACCGCGATTACATAGACCTGGCCGAGACCCTACATTTTTGGGACATCTCTTATAGTTTTTTTTATACCACTAAGGTGGCAATCAAGCATACGGCCCACATGATGGTAAGCGGTTACCGTAGACTATGGACGCTTGAACACCAGGGGTATCACTTGCGCGTTGGCGAACCTGTAAAAACGTTTTCATTTTGATGAACCCCATGCTGTACTCATTCGAGAAAACCTCTGCAATACAGCCATTCCACAACCTGAGCGTACGCGGGAGGAAGTTTCTCTAAAACCGCACAGTACGAGACCATTTTAGTTCTAACGTGTGAGGATGAATTCTCTGCCGATGGCGAGCGGTGCGATGGTAGAAAGAGGCCGTGGGCATCATGTCAAACAATTCCTCAGAACACACTCCGTTATACAAACGATAGAACACACCTAAGGAAGCAAAATCTCTCCTTAGGCTTATGGGTTCAATACCGCTTGTGAGCTCGGGATCGTCGACAATTCTCATAGCGCGTCTTTGAACTGTGCCAAACGGTCCAAGCTGGTATCTAGGTGCTCCTGCCCATTGGTGGCAGCAGTATTCCATATGGGGTATCTTATAGTTCACAGCTCTAATCGAGTTCTCGTTATCTTTTTCCTATTAATATTGTGAGAAAAAGATGTACTGTATACTTAAAATCACATGTCAGCATAAATGTCCCAGGCGGGGGAAGTGAGCTGCGTGGCGTCGGGCGCGCTGCGGGCGGGGTGCGCGCGGCTGGCGCTGGCGGGGGAGCGCGCGGGCGGCGGCGCGGCGCGCGCGGCGCACCGGCTGCGGCGCGCGCTGTCGCTGCTGCTGCACGCGCGCGCGCATCTGGCGCACGACCACGCGCGGTGCAGGTACAGATTTCGTAGCCGTATCGTAAGGCGGACCCTAGACATTCATTTTATAGGCGGACCCTAGACATTCAGTTTGTAGGCGGACCCTAGACATTCAGTTTATAGGCGGACCCTAGACATTCAGTTTATAGGCGGACCCTAGACATTCAGTTTATAGGCGGACCCTAGACATGCAGTTTATAGGCGGACCCTAGACATTCAGTTTATAGGCGAACCCTAGACATTCAGTTTATAATGTGGTTCATCAGTGTGATAAATATTGATGATTCACATTCCGTCGACAGAATTTTTTGACAATGCTAGACGTTCAGTATTTATCAGGTCAGTATTATCGTGTTTTCGAGCAGTTCAGACATAACATGGATACAGAGAAAGCTTTTGTGGCTATTATCGTAGCCATTGGTTTAAAATAAAGAATAAAAAGAAAACGATGGACGAAATATTAGCTACAACAGAGAGAAAAAATATACTCATTTAAAATTAATTCTTTTAAAATAATCTTATCGTTCGTAATGGGCTGCGACGAGCTCGGCACCTAATCCGACGGCGCGGCGGCGCCTGCAGGAATCTCAGCAAACCTATCTTCTTCCATTCCTGTCGCGATGCGTACTGACACACCGTGGTATTTAATGACCGTCTAGTGTAGTATACTGACAGATGTCAGTATTTAACACAAAGTGTCATTCCGGAATTCAGAAATTTAGAAATCCGTGATAAATACTGACATTCATCAATACACTAGCTTACACGGTCAGTAAATACCACAGTATTTGGTAAATACTGATGAACCACATTATAAACTGAATGTCTAGGGTCCGCCTAAAACACGCCGTATTACAAAGGTAGGATTGAAAAACGTCGCTGATTTGAATCGGCCTGAAATAATGTACGCTGTATTACGGCTAAGTAAGATGAAGCTCAACCTAAAAACGGGCGCGTTGTCGTTGTCGATCTTTGAAAGTAAATTAAATTGATTTTTTAATTAGAAGTGCAAACGTTGATAACGTCTGTGAAATTAATGAATGAGGAACACTGTTTTTTTTATTGGTAGGTTGAAGGTTTTCTTTATAACCACTTAAAACCGAAATTATTGTGGTTATTACGTGGTCATAAAAAAGTAACATTGAACTAACGAAAAAACGAACTAAACGGCCTTCGACATAGTTACCTAACATTGCTTCTTACTCTGACAATGCGGCTAAACGTTTAACGCCACTTTGTAGAACGTATCACCACTATAATCCGGCTGAGCGTGAGATAGCCACGTTACATTACTGCGACATTTTTCAATCCGGCGCGCCTTTTTGTAATATAAAGTATAAGTATCACTTATACGATAATAATAATAATAATTCAAGTCATCTTGGTGCGCGGCACGCTTTCGCAACCGTACGTAAGTCTTTAGAGTGTTTATGATTCGTACATAAGTACTCGATCAACAAAAGGCATCTTGTCTAAGCCCTAGGGTAGCAACAATGACAGTGACGCGACTGTCGTCGTCCGTGCAACACCATGCCTTAGCCCTAGGGTAGCAACAATGACAGTGACGCGACTGTCGTCGTCCGTGCAACACCATGCCTTAGCCCTAGGGTAGCAACAATGACAGTGACGCGACTGTCGTCGTCCGTGCAACACCATGCCTTAGCCCTAGGGTAGCAACAATGACAGTGACGCGACTGTCGTCGTCCGTGCAACACCATGCCTTAGCCCTAGGGTAGCAACAATGACAGTGACGCGACTGTCGTCGTCCGTGCAACACCATGCCTTAGCCCTAGGGTAGCAACAATGACAGTGACGCGACTGTCGTCGTCCGTGCAACACCATGCCTTAGCCCTAGGGTAGCAACAATGACAGTGACGCGACTGTCGTCGTCCGTGCAACACCTGTGCTCGCTGTGTTGATTTATGCTGGGCTACTTTTTAAGCATGAGCGAAATTTACAATGTGTTCTACCCAAGAATATGAACAACTTTCACTATAAGACCAACCGTTAGAATCAGCTGTTCAATACCCACTCGACCAAAATGTATGGAACAGCAGATTTTTTCCTGATTTCGCAGTTGGTTAATAGTAATAACAACTTTTGTTAATATTCGTGGCAGAACACATTGTGAAAATTTCGCTCATACTTAAAAAGTAACTCTGTATAAGATTTTCGCACACATAGCGCAAGAGAACAATATTTGCAGTAAGAAGACATAATGTTGTAGCTCGTCAAATTAAGGTAATTTTTAAAGTTGGAATGCAGTTCATCTGAAAATATATGTTTTTGAAAAGTTTCTCTATAATGCACGTATTTTTCTGGTACTATTACTGTAATAAGTATTTTGTTTTTCATACATACTTGAAAGAGATAATTCTATAAATTATGTGAAGGTGGTTTCTGTTGTAGATCGTGGGAACCCCTCGATGGCACGAGTGATAGTGAGCCTGAAGTGCAGACAGTGGCTGAGAAAGGCAGCATAGAAAAGACTGAAAAGGTAAATTAAATCTTATCTATCTTGGTGGAAGTGTATGAGTGTCTTGTGGCCTCCGCACTAAAAAATAACTGATTCTGAAAAACTCATGACATATTTTATTAAAAACATTTTCATTTTATTTTTAACCTAGAACAAGTAACATTTGTAATCAACCTGTAAATTAGGTGGTAGAGCCGTATATAGGGTCGTCTGGGTAGGTATCAGCGCCTTTCCAATTTCGGCTGTAAAACAGTTCGCTGTGGTTCGGATTGAAAGGAAAGGTAGCCAGTGTATTACTGGACATGGAAGGCATTTCATCTTAGGTCTCTGGATAACAACGTCAACCTTCAATTAGTGACTTATTATACTTGTTATAACGAATGTGTATGGCCATAGGAGCAGTTGAATTGGGCGGCGCGGGAGTGCGCGCTAGCGGGCCGCGCCGATAGCGTTCGTCGTGCGTTGCGCTCGCTGCTGCGCACGCTCACGCAGATATATCCGCAGGTATGAGCTTGAAGGTACCTTAAAAACTAAATACGCAAACGACTAATCTGATTTTTTAAAGCCACTTACGTCAAAAACTGTCAAAATACGTGCTATTATCGTCACATTTCGTTTTTCGTAGTAGGCCGTGAACCATTCTGTGAAGACTGGCGGGGTGACCGCCTAAATTAAAAATCGGTATGCCTTTCAACGTCAATTGTCATTCCTTTCCGCCTATGAAAACAATATGGCTTTCAAAATAAAACTATTGATATGGCTTTGAGTTAGGCGGTTTGCTCAATGATTTTAACGTTCATGTAAATAGAATATTATTATTCCAAGTCGAGAAGTCTTTAATTTGCACATTTTATTGTGATGTTTACTTGTATACTAGCGAAACGAGAGAGTTAATGAGGGTTCCCCTTTTGAACAGGAAAGGTTAAAAATTATTATATTTTAATAATAAAAAATAACAATATTATGTATAGTCACTGTAAGAATGACCTAAGATAATCTCACTTTACTCACCACTCTATCATTTTGCGATTTAGCCGTCAAATTACTAATAACGGAGTATGACAAGTAACGTGATGGGCTTATTGTAACAAAGTCAAAAAGCAATCAAATTTCGAACGTCGCAATTGTGAAGCTTGGTGATAGAGCTTCACAATTGCGACGTTCGAAATTTGATTACTTTTTGACACAGAAAAAGTTAGAATACGAACTACCTTCAGTTTTTCCTTTTAAAATTTGGTATTTA
Source organism: Nymphula nitidulata (assembly GCA_947347705.1). Lineage (NCBI taxonomy): Eukaryota > Metazoa > Arthropoda > Insecta > Lepidoptera > Crambidae > Nymphula > Nymphula nitidulata. Next base: position 4,022,677 of record OX374620.1, read on the forward strand.
TCAACAGAGAACGCAACTTCGCCAACCTCGCGAACAGCCTTTTGAGCGAGTTTGATTTTATTATGTTGTGGGCAAAGGAGTCGGAGTCGTGCGACACGTGCACGAGCGGCGCGGAGGCAGAGGTGGAGATGTCGGCGCTGCCCGTGCCGCGCGCCTTCGCCGACAGTCGGCGCTCGTCGGCCGCCTCCGCCGCCTCCGCCACCTCTATGCACCCAGACAAGTAATATAGTCCGCGCTATTAATTAACTATACATATATTAAGGCAGTACTTCTCGACCCTGCAGATCTAGTCAGAAGGTTTTTCGCTCCTGCTTAGACTTTTACTTACGTAATATATTTAACGACGATCTGGTGCCGGTCGCGGGAAACCGACGGATGCGGCCAGCGCAGAACCGACCGGTTTGGAATTTGGAGATTCTTGCGGGAGGCCTATGCCTAGCAGTGGGCATCTCTCGGCTGAAAAGATGACGATGATGATGAATAAATGTAAGATGATATATTAGGTTGGGGAAAAAGTTTCTTCGCATTTTTTAAGAAAATTCAAAATTATTTTTAATATAGTTTATTTACATTTAACTAAAGTATGTAGGTAGCATTTTGTTCGATAACTTTTTGCCATCTTGTAGGTAGGGACATGATCCCATTGCTATAGAAATTTTGGGGCTTCTGATCAAAATACCGCGACAAGTGGTTTTGGCAGTCCTCTCGTAATGTTAACCTGACACTGCTTAGAGAATTCTGAAGAGAGCGAAACAGGTGGAAATCTGAAGGTGCAAGGTCAGGACTATACGGCAGATGCGTTAACACCTCCCAGCCAAACTCTCTTAATTTTTGCTGAGTGGCCAAAGATGTGTGAGCTCTAGCGTTATCATGATGAAAAACCACACCCCTTCTGTTGATTAATTCCGACCGCTTTCTCTCAACTTCTTGCTTTAATCTCATCAGTTGTTCGCAGAAGAGTTCAGAATCGATGGTCCTGCCTGGTGGTAACAGCTCATTATGAATAATGCCCTTCCAATCCCACCACACACACAGCATCACCTTGTTGCGAGTTAACCCGAGTTTCGCCACATTCTGTGAAGCCTGACCGGCCTTTGACTACGATCTTTTTCGCACGTTCTTGTCGTACGTGATCCACTTTTCATCACCAGTTATCAGTTTCTTTAAAAATGGTTCGGTTTCATTACGTCGTAATTAAGAATCACAAATGAGTACACGGTTCATTAGGTTTTTTTCAGTGATCTCGTGGGGTACCCAAATATCGAGCTTTTTTGTGTACCCATATTTTTAAATGCGCCTAAACTGTTTTGTGGTCAATTCCCAGTTCTTCAGCTACGTCGTAACTACTGATATGCCGATCTTGCTCCAGTTTTTCAAAAATGGCATCAATTTTATCCGTAATAGGGCGAACAGAGCGACGTGCATCTTTGACATCAAAATTTCCGGATTGAAAACGCTTAAACCAAATTTGTGCTACTCTCACAGACACTGCACTAGGTCCATAAACATCGCAAAATTTTTTCGCGGCTTGCGTTGCATTTTTACCTTTTTTGTAGTAAAATTTTATAATGTTTTGAATTTCTTCATTAGATTCACTCATCTTGACAGTACGAAAAACAAATGAAAAACACACATTTTCCTAATTTGAAATTAGAATTAGCTTTTTTTAAATCTAAACTTTTAATGATACCAAAACCAGCCAGATACAAATAGTACAGCCAAAGAGATTTTATTACAAGTTCATACATACTATAATGCGAAAAGACTTTTTCCCCAACCTATTATTAAAAACAATTTTCATCGTCACCAGCCTATATACGTCCGACTGCTGGGCACAGGCCTTCCTACATGGAAGAAACACATGAGGAGCGATGCAATGGGCCTAATTCTGGAGGCACACTCTAAGTTTAAATTTAAGTACAGTATATCTCTTTCTCACAATATGTAATAAGAATGAGACAGCAAGAATTTGTTTAGAGCTGTCATCAAAAATTTAGACAGATTTCATACGAACTATAGACAATTTTAGACGGCATGTACGGAGGTGCCTTCCTAACACTGCATTTTATCACGTTCATTTAGGTCGAAAATTGAATGCATGTTTCTAAACGTCAAATTTTATGACAGCGATCCTTTTCGTATTCATATTGAGAGAAAGAGGTAGACTGAACTTAAATTTAATCTTAGCATGTGTTTGACAGAATTAGGGCCAATGTTTCCTAGACTAAAATATGACATGATTCGCACCAAGAGTAACACGTCAGTTGCAAAATAACTCTTATAACGGCAAATGTCAGCGTTTAGCTTACCTAATATGGATGATGGCATGAAAATCTGTCGAGTGGACGCCTTTTTAATGCCACACGTTAATTTTAAATTCATTAAATATGTATACAGATGCCTGCAGGTCATGTTGATTACTTTGACGTTTTTTTTTCAACTCTGACCACCTGCACCTATGTAATCTTAAACACACAAAACACTTAATAAATTATAACTTAACTATTTCAATTATTCATATTTGTTCAGAATGGTAGCATCGGTAGCAAAAAACTTGCCCTCCAAAGTCTGTATTTTTATTTCAGCATTCCAGACGTCGATGAAGATATAGCTAAATTAATTTGTTCAAACCCAACGGAGACAACGTTTAATTTGGAGGTGGATAAAACCGACCGCAGCAAGACGAGCTCGACGTCGCCGCAGGAGCTCCTCTCGCTCTCCAACCTCTCCTCCTGTGATACCAGCTCCTGTCGGAACCTGTTCCGGCCTGACATAGAGCCTGGCACCTTAAATAGTAGTAGTCTAACGATACCTAACCTAGTTGTCTCAGACGATAGCGATAAGCGAGATTCGATATTACAGGGAGATACTTATGAATCGGACCAATTGACTATAATAGACATCGATAAGCCGTACACGGATGACGTTCACTTCAACGAGCTGAGCGCCAGAGCGACGCCCGCCAGCGGCGAGTGCACTCCCGACAGGAAGCTTTCTAGTATAGACTTGGAGATAGAAGCGAGTAGTTCAGAAGGGTCCAACATTAGCGATGACTTTAGTTTAATATCCGAGATTATAGATACGAAACCTGGTGATATTGATGAAACAGGCTGCATAGGTCATATTGACTCCCCTGAAATATCAGACACGACATACGTCAACTCTGAAACACTTCATGGAGAGTCTATCATGGACGATATTAGTTCGATGCTTGGACAAGATGTCCTCTTGGCGATGATGGGGAAGAATGGGGAAAATGAAACGTATACAGACGAAACGACACTATTCACTTCCGATACGGTATCAGACATAGCGATGGATAGCAGAAATCCTAGCCTAGAAAAGAACAACGATGCTAAATTGAAATACTTAACGAAAATGAAAATATCCAAAGAAGGTGAAGTGGAAAAATTTGGTTTTGAAAACAAAGTATTCTACATCGAAAACGCAACGAAAGTAGAGGAACAAATTAAATATTGCAGCTTAGCTCATTTTGAAGAAGGTAATGACATTGCTAGAAAATCGTTCAAAAAACATCTCAAAAAGAGTATAAAGAAGAGAAGTACAGATGAAGTGAGTGTCAAACATTTACTAAAAACATCAGAAAACTCGTGTATAGAACACCAAAGCCCAAAACACAAAACGCTTTCACCGAAAAAACTGCCCGCATACAAAAGTGACGATAAGACTGATGAAAGAAATACGACACCAGCGTTTCCTCAAGTGAGTGTAGTTGTGGAGCCTCCATCTCCATCACATAGCGAAGATAAGAAAAGTTTAAAAAATGGCAGTCGAATGGCGTCGGTTCTTAGTGATCTCTTTGAAGGTACTGAGACATTGAGTGTGCACTCTCCTGAACCAAATATTGCAACAACGAGGGAAAGGCGGTGTTCTGATAACCCAAAGTTACTCGGATCTGATCCAGAGTACGGAAAGTTTTTGAGTTGCTCCCCTGCTGCAACGAGAAGGATATCATGTGGCAGTCTCTTCAAGCCTGGCGAACCTGACAAGTAAGTAATTACAAAACTTTTGGTAGTAATCATATGCTATAATTAAATCTGAAGAGCTTTATGATGATATTACTCTACGGCTTTTTGAGTAACCGAATTAATAAATATTTTTTTAAGCAGACTTTCAACATCAGTGTCATCAATATGGGGTGAAGGTGGTGCCATGGGAGGAATAGGGTTATCTAAGAGTGAAGTTAGTGAAAAGGTTAAGAAATTACCAATAATCAACCCTTTGGTGCAATTACCCGCGTGGCCGCACGTTACCCAGGGCTTTATTAGCCAGTGCCTACTAGCGAACGCCGATGCACTCTGCGCTGCCGTCAGTCCATTGATGGATCCTGATGACACTCTCCTCGAGGGCTTCTATGAAAGAGCAGTAATGAACAATTATTTTGGCATTGGTATAGACGCAAAGATCACATTAGATTTTCATAATAAGAGGGAAGAACATCCTGAGAAATGTAGATCGAGGGCAAGAAATTATATGTGGTATGGCGTCCTTGGTTCCAAGGAATGGGTGAACAGAACATATAGGTAAGATTAACATGTTTTCTAAATTTCTATTACGCCAAGTTGTTGAAGAGAACAATTTTAATTACTGCATCAGTTTCAAGGTTACTGAATTTGATGTTCTTCCATAGAGATTGATCCTTAGGCACAAAATTATTGAACAAAATCTATTTAAATGATTTTGCTAAACAAATTTTGATTCGATCATACTACCTTGCCAGGCATTTAGGTCAACGGGTACAGCTAGAGTGCGACGGTCAGCGGATTCCCCTCCCAGAGCTTCAAGGCATCGTGGTCCTGAACATACCATCGTTCATGGGTGGCACCAACTTCTGGGGGGGCACTAGGGCTGATGATATCTTTCTCGCGCCGTCTTTTGACGACAGAATTTTGGAGGTGAGAAATATTCTTCGCTCTGTCATTTTTGTACGTATTAAATCCTCGTAGTTTGGAGTCCTTTAAAATTTTGGTTATGAATCACTTCTTACGTCCTCAGACCTATTTTGAAATACATATTTTGAATAATTTTATCTTACTTTTTGCCCACCCCGGTTTCGTACGGGTGGTGTACCTAATAAAAAAAATTACATAAATATCTCTTATTATTTGCAGTTTCCATTGTCAGCAACTATAATAATATTGAGTGTTGTATTAAGATATTGAAGATCTCCCCCAATGTGTCCCCTGTCTCTCTAACTCACATTTCATAGTAAAATATTTTAGAAACTTGTTCGTACTCTTATAAGTTTAATTGTAGGTATATGTCCTGACAATAACGAACACGACAAAAAAGAATTATCCAAATTAGTGCAGTCTATTTTTACTTCTCAGCCATATTGTGTTATTTTCTCTTGTGTGCAATAAAGTATATTTCTTACGTGCGTACCTTATTTTAAAGTTCAGGACTTAAAAGCACTTGATTTAATGTCAGGTAGTAGCAGTGTTCGGGTCCGCGCAGATGGCAGCGTCGCGGCTGATCAACCTGCAGAAGCACCGCATCGCGCAGTGCCGCGCGGTGCAGATCAACATCCTGGGCGAGGAGTGCGTGCCCGTGCAGGTGGATGGCGAGGCCTGGCTGCAGCCGCCCGGCTGCGTGCGCATCATACACAAGAACAGGGCGCAGATGCTGTGCCGCTCACGGGCGCTCGAAACTAGCCTTAGGTGAGAAGCGTGCACCCTTAACACGTAACTGCCGAACACTCGGATCCGAGTGGAGGTATGCGCTGCCACTGGCGCCGCGCACTCGGTTCCGAGAGTACGTCGCCCATATTTTGTTTGGTTTATTACTTGCTGATGCCGTACACCGTAATTAACCATTTCATTTGTCCATACGCATGAATTTGAACTAGTAAAAACTTGCATTGGTTTTGATATACCGGTGGTTAATACCTCTAAGCGAGAGAGCCGCGTTCGCGAAAGATGATAGTGTGGCACCAGTCTGGATTTTTCTACGTCTTGGACGTGGAGTGAGTGCTTTTGCGAAGTGAACAGCGGCAGTTCAAGTTAGAAGCGGTGATAGCCTATAGTTTTAAATGCTCGGTCCATGTCGACTTCCTGGGCAAACAGTGCGTTCCCATACAGTCTAGTCTGAAAAGATGTATGTACACTACACACACAAAGCTTCAAAACCTGTATATGTAATGGACTCTACTACAATAACAATAAGGCGTTATAAACATATTTTTAAAATCTTAAATGTAGCTTATTCATATTTTTACACTTGACTGTACAGAAAGGCGACAATATCTGACTAGGATACTTGCAGGGCAAACAAGATCACCCTGATCTTGTTTGCCCTGCAAGTATCAAGCAAGTCTGCAAGCATATGCAAAAACCGTACCGAGCTCAGTCAGTAAAAGAAGCAGCACATATTTTAGCTTCCAAACTCAAATCAAGAAGTTGGTCTACTAGCGTACTTTATTTTTTATTTATTTCAATTCTTTAATAAAACCACATGATTTTAATAACAAGAACTACTTCTAGCTTGAATTAGCCATTAATATTTTCTGTGTAGGACTTGGGACGAAAAACAACAACTAAAGGCGCATGCACTGACGGGCGGCAACGCATGGCCCCGCGCGGCGCTCAGTCCCGCTGAGCAAGCGCAGCTACTGGCGCTTCTGGATGACGTCAACACGCTCGTCAAACACGTACGTATCGCTGAGCAAGCGCAGTTACTGGCGCTCCTTAATGACATCAACACGCTCGTCAAACACATACGTATCGCTGAGCAAGCGCAGTTACTGGCGCTCCTTAATGACGTCAACACGCTCGTCAAACACATACGTATCGCTGAGCAAGCGCAGTTACTGGCGCTCCTTAATGACGTCAACACGCTCGTCAAACACGTACGTATCGCTGAGCAAGCGCAGTTACTGGCGCTCCTTAATGACGTCAACACGCTCGCAAACACGTACGTATCGCTGAGCAAGCGCAGTAACTGGCGCTCCTGGATGACGTCAACACGCTCGTCAAACACGTACGTGTCGCAGAGCACGCCAACTGTGTCCGACGGACTAGAATCCAAGATAAATAAAAATACGGAATACTCAGAATTCGAACCAACTCCGATTCGTATTAGTGATACTTACTGTTGTGTATTATTAGATAGGTAGGTGCTATTTTACCTAAACAGGGCTTAGAGAGGAGCTCGATGGCATAATGGTTCGAGTGCTCTGGTTTTGTTTACGAAAACAAGGCAACTTTGCCATGGTTGATCCCGGTATGGATCAATTAAAGTGTATAATCTCGAGCTGCTCCGTAACCCAGCAATCCACATTGGGCCAGCGTGGTGGTGTTATGGCCCAAGCTCCTCATGTTTTTCACGTAGGGAGGCCTGCGCCCAGTAGTGGGACGTATGAACGCTGGTGATGAGGGTGTAGGGGGAACGCTCTCGAAAACGAAGGCAGATAGCTGTTGACCTTCAACAGGAATTGCTGAAAAAGCTGATTTTGAAACGCGAAACCAACCTACACGACCTGTTTGTATGGAATAGCTAATATTTTCTTTTCGCAATATCAAATAAATTTTTTGACAAGTCGAGTTAAGGATGACCAGCACTGCCATCTGCCTTCGTTTTCGAGAGCGCCTCTCGTACACTAGCTTGGCCTGGAATTCGTCTTGTGTAGATAAGTATGTCTTTAGCACGCTTAATTTGGAGCGGACCTTCAATTCAGCCTTATATTTTCCAGGGGATTCAAATTAAATAATTTTAAAATTAAAGTTTTGCTTGAGCTCGAAAATAAGCATTACTTACCACCAGGTGGACCATCAGCTTGTTTTTCATCTAGTTGTATAAAAGAAAGTATGCTTAAGAAAAAATAAAAAAAACGCACGATATGTGCTGCCTGAAGCACATGTTTGAACCTAGTTCAGGTAAATGTATCCAGACTGGCACTTTATTATTTTTATTTAAAGACATTTAATATTATTAAAAATGTAGTATCGAATTGTTTGTTGTTTATTTAAAGCATTGTTTCCGTACAGGTGAAACTGTCGTGCATCAGCGAGAGCGGCGCGTGCGGCGGCGTGTCGAGCGCGGTGGCGGCGGCGCGCCGGGCCGCCGCGCACGCCGACGCGCTGCAGGACGCCGACGGCCGCCTGCTGCCCGCGCCGCAGCTACGACGGCTGCTGGCCACGCTGGTACACACGCACCTTACTATACCACGCCTGCTGCCACGCTGCTACACACGCACCTTACTATACCACGCCTGCTGCCACGCTGCTACACACGCACCTTACTATACCACGCCTGCTGCCACGCTGGTACACACGCACCTTACTATACCACGCCTGCTGCCACGCTGCTACACACGCACCTTACTATACCACGCCTGCTGCCACGCTGCTACACACGCACCTTACTATACCACGCCTGCTGCCACGCTGCTACACACGCACCTTACTATACCACGCCTGCTGCCACGCTGGTACACACGCACCTTACTATACCACGCCTGCTGCCACGCTGCTACACACGCACCTTACTATACCACGCCTGCTGCCACGCTGCTACACACGCACCTTACTATACCACGCCTGCTGCCACGCTGCTACACACGCACCTTACTATACCACGCCTGCTGCCACGCTGCTACACACGCACCTTACTATACCACGCCTGCTGCCACGCTGCTACACACGCACCTTACTATACCACGCCTGCTGCCACGCTGCTACACACGCACCTTACTATACCACGCCTGCTGCCACGCTGGTACACACGCACCTTACTATACCACGCCTGCTGCCACGCTGGTACACACGCACCTTACTATACCACGCCTGCTGCCACGCTGCTACACACGCACCTTACTATACCACGCCTGCTGCCACGCTGCTACACACGCACCTTACTATACCACGCCTGCTGCCACGCTGGTACACACGCACCTTACTATACCACGCCTGCTGCCACGCTGCTACACACGCACCTTACTATACCACGCCTGCTGCCACGCTGCTACACACGCACCTTACTATACCACGCCTGCTGCCACGCTGGTACACACGCACCTTACTATACCACGCCTGCTGCCACGCTGGTACACACGCACCTTACTATACCACGCCTGCTGCCACGCTGCTACACACGCACCTTACTATACCACGCCTGCTGCCACGCTGCTACACACGCACCTTACTATACCACGCCTGCTGCCACGCTGGTACACACGCACCTTACTATACCACGCCTGCTGCCACGCTGCTACACACGCACCTTACTAAACCACGCCTGCTGCCACGCTGCTACACACGCACCTTACCTACGGGGGCATAACACAGCTGCTAGGCACTCTAGTATACAGGCACTTTTACTATACCCGCTTACAGGGGGAAGGCACAGAGTCATAACACGGCTGCTGGCCACTCTGGTATACACACACCTTCACTATCACTCATTTTTTATTGTTGTCACAAGCAGAATGATACTTATTAATATTATCGGAAAATAAGTGGACTGAAAAGCGTCAAACTTTGACCCCCTAAAATTTTATTTCGGTCTTTCGGATCACACTGTATACATAAACATGGGATATAATATATTCCTACACATATACATTTAAAGTACGTACCTACAAACAAAGTTACGTAAAGTACCTACTTAATTATGGATATTGTAAATGTATCCCCGTCGTCAGGTGGAGAGTTGCCAAGAGCTGGTGGAGAGCGGCGCTACGAGCGGCGCGGGCGCGGGCGCGGGCGCGGCGGGCTCGCTGCGCGCACACCTGGCGCGCGTCGAGCTGCGCGACGGACACGCCTACCTGCACGCCGACGAGGTCTGACAGGATACCTTTTTTTTATAATTTATTATCACAAAATAATACACTGAGTTTACAATTCAACAGTCTGCCAAACTGTGTAACAGTTTGTCGGCAGTGGCTCCCGTGAATTTCAATTTATTCTTAACTACTAAATTAACATCAGAGGTTTACAGAATATTGAGATCACAGTGTTTGTACCTACTTTAAATTTAGTATTCTATTTAATTCTATTGTATTGTATTCTATAACTATTTAAAGTATATATACATATACACACCTGTGCCGCCTCCAACTGGTTCAATTCCCCACGCAATTGGAATCCTAGGCCGATAGTTTATTAAACTAGACTCACTCAACGTTTGACAACTTCGGGTATTGAAAGCTTGGATTGTACTAAAGAGTTTTGATGTGATTGGTATCTTATATTATCTTATAGTGGGGCCAAGACTAAGTCACAGTGCACTTCGACCCATTGGGATCTTTTGTGCCTCCCCTGCGTTTACTCTTCCTGTGTCCAGAATATAGTTGCCATTAGCCTTACTATATCTTTAGGCAGAAAGAGCCTGTAGTCTTCTGGCTTTGGATATGCCACTTCCAGAAGGCTCATTCCGGGTCTTACCAGGGCATCACAATGACACAGGAGATGCATCATTGATTCCTGGCATTCATCACATGCTCGACAAAGTTGTGTTGGGGAGAGTATTTATGACAACTTATTAACAAAACGATTTCGGTTATAAGTGGTCATGAAACAAATAACCTTGAACCTACCAATCACTCAAACAGTCACGCAAAAGCTCTTTGATTCAAACGATCTGCCTAGGCGTTCAATTGAATGTCTAAATAAACCAGACGGCTGACATGACGTTCAGCCATCTGGTTCAACGTTACGCTCAATGACATGGCTAGTTGTCCTTCAGCCATTTCATTAGATGCCGGCGTTTAATCAACGGCCTAGGCGTCCAGTTGAGTGGCTAATTCAAACAGACTGCTTCGACATCTGCACTGATTCTATGCATTTGATGCTGCTGTTCCTACAGTCAGGAGTTAATTATGTATATCTCGCAACATCTGGTTAAATTAACCAATCAATTGGATGCCTAGAATGCTTTTCGATAATACCAGATATTGCACAAACAATTTTGACTTTGACTTTTATTTTGGCTGTAAGAAAGGTACCTACTCTTTCTTTTCTTTCTTGCCGTGCTAAAAAAATTGACGTAGAAGTACCTACATAGTTTATAATTGACTGGTGGTAAAAATTTTAACTACTGTGATCTGGCGATATCAACTGTAACCACCAGCTTAACCTTCCAACCTACACCAGCCACCGGCACTTACACACAACAGAAAATATATGGTACCTAGCGCCGTGTCACATGTAGATGCGATGCGTCTTTCGCCATGCCTTGCTCAAAAAATTCACCTATGACTCGCTATCCCATAATAAAGCAAGCAATTCACTATTACAGAAAAACAAATGAATTACTTGCTTTATTATCACGGTTTAAGTAATAATTTTGAAACTGTTTTATCTTTTCTATTGCATTGACTAACCTCTGCTTTGTTATTTTGCCCCTCTCACCCCTAGACTCTTTTGAGATCCCGTAGCAGATCGTACCGAAGACTGTCGCTTGATGGCATACGACTGTACCTCTGACTGTACCTTGTTGTGAATTTGTCTCTTCGGAGCAGTCACTTATATTTTATTGTTATTACAAAGAAAACCAAGTTTATTTATTACACGAAAGGCTTAAATTTTGCAAGAATTTATAACATAATGATGGCCTTCAACTTCGATTACTGGCCTTTAGCCACGTGAGCAAACCCTGATTCTGATTTTTCCCCAAACGGTATGGGAGACTAATAATGACATAAGATAATAAAATATACAATCTATTTAATGTAAAGACAGTACAATAAATATTGTAGGATAAGTATTTGGATCTAGTTTGGATTAAGTGACTCGCTCCACTCGTAGATTGAACTTCAGACACCTCGTGTGCATGAAACAAACATCTAGCATCTACCTACTTATCTGTATACCTGAACCTCTATCACCCTTACCAATATACCCTAACTCAGGTACAGAAGAAAGGAGTCACTGGGCGCTGGCTGAGGGGAAGACGGAGCGTGTCCGAAGGGGGGTCGATCTCAAACCAGACCGCTGCGCAAGTCCGCGGCTGGGGCGCGAAGGAAATCCAAGCATGGCTGGAGACATTACAGCTCGGGGAGTACGCGGACGCGTTCTCGAAGCACGACGTCACAGGGCGAGAGCTTCTCTCTTTAGCGCGCAGGGACCTGAGAGACTTAGGAGTTACCAAAGTGGGCCACGTGAAGAGGATACTGCAAGCTGTGAAGGAGTTGCAGTGACGGCGGAGGGGCCGCTCCGAGGGAGATGGCCACGGGTAAACGAAACGGGACGGTCGCGACTAGCATATCAGATGGTATAGAAATGGACGAATCACTTGTGTCTGTCGATAGTTTTACACAACAAGTACGTTTACAAAGCTCACACTCTTTATAAGAATTTCACAGGCCACATACAGGGAGTCCCATGGATATACCACATTGGGGGAAGGGGAGGGGGAGATTTACTTAACGTATTGTAGATGGAACATTGTACTGGAAGAATTCATTTCAATTGTTAAAACAAAATGATGTCTCTCCTGATGATTGAAATCAAAAACTTTAAACATACTGCGCACCTGAAAAAGGATGTTATTTTTTATGATAAGTTACCGATCGAAAGGGTCAACATTAAATTAAAGGAAACTCATTGAAATCACCTTCCTTGATACTGATTCAGGACATAAGTAGTGTCGCGACCCGGCTTGTGCCGCAATCAAACACAGGGACTCTTTTGAATCGCTTGTATTTCTCGCGTCTAAGGAAGCTAATACATATTGCCGTATAAAATTATATCATTAAATGGTCTATTGACCGACCATCGCGCGAGGCCCCTCAACCTTTGAGAACCTTCGGCTTTTCTAGAATAATTCTGACAATCCGAATATTATTTTTAAATACAAAGTTCTTATTAACGTTATCACTTAATGTTCCAATACCTAACCAAGAAGTCCGGTTAGTACAGTAGGTACCTACTGACTTGTGGACAAATTAGAGGGCCACTGAGGTTGGTGGGCCACCAAGAAAGTTGTCTTACTTTAATTTTAATATAAGGCGCTATTCAGGAAAAATACTCTTACGATCGGTATCACCAAAAAACAACATGTTTTTTTTTAATTAGCGGGTGCGATTTCCAGTTAAATCAGGCGATTTTTTAAAATCTTTGAATATAGTTCATATTGTTTTTAAATTACAAATGAAGTCTTCTTTCAGTGTGATTTCTCAACTAAAGTAAATAAAGTTCTTGCTATTCACGTAGAATAACTTTGAGAACCTGTGTGTGCAGTCGCTGGTGTTACATTGAAAACCCTATCCCCCTTATTATAAAACGCGGACTAAAGTTAGTCCGGGTTTAAAACTGATGCTGTCACTGTCTTTCTCTTAACAAATAAAAGTGATAGCATCCGTTTTAGAACAGGACTAACTTTAGTCCGCCTTTTAAAATAAGGGGGTATAAGTCAGATTGACCACTCCAATTTTTTTAGTACATTATCATGTAACGGTCTCTTTATTCGAATCGGCTTCAAGTTATTCGTCTATAGCTATGACTAAATAAATGTTCAATTAGACAAAGGTAAAAATAACTTTCTTCGGCAATAAAGTTGAATAATGAAATGTTTCGCCTTACAATGTCCTAATAGGTCTAAAATAAAACTTGGAGGTACTTTTTAAAAGTGAATTTAAAGCATTTTACCGCATGTGATGAGTATGGTTAAGTATAATTGGTCGAAATGAATTTGTAGTTCGTATTAATGTAAGAAATGCTAGTATTTTGTATGCACTTTGATAAAGTACCTATTGGTGAAAATGAAAATGATAAGTATTTAGTCAGTTTGTCGCGACCGAGATTGTCAATGCAGTTGTTGGTATACCATTATAAAATTATTTGTCATCGAATTTCGTAATAGCAAAAATGTATATTTAACGTACAGATGACAATACATCAAATTTAACAGTTGCATTACGAATGGCTTGTATAACGCCCAGAGTAAGGGCATTATATTACCCTATGGTAAGGGCGACATCAAGGTCAAACTGTTACGCTTGATGTCCTGTCGACTGTACATAAATAAATGAATCATCGAAAATCAAAGTCGGTCGGTAACAAAATAAAAACTAACCAAACTACGTCATAAGAAGTTAAAATGTTTGGTAATGTAATGTGTAATGTGGTAATACCAAAATGACGTTGTAGATATTTCGTCTACCTATTTTGGTAAACAAAAGACTGAAATAATAAAAAAATTAAGCAGACAGTTGTTAACTGAAGTTTACGCTGAATTTAGTGCAAATTGCAACAACGCACTTTATACAGTATCTAACCTTATATTAAATTACAAGTTTTTGACAGTATTTATATCTTATGCTATTTCTTGTCTAAGTTTCATTTTAATACATCGACATCTCTACCTCTTTCATACTATGTTCCTGTAGTACTCTACTTTCAAATTAATATTCAGTATATTTTGCAATAATTAATATTCAATATACTTTATACTGCAAAATACTTACTTAAATACTCAAATCAGAAGTATTAAGTACTAAGCATGTGCGGTACTATACAAGTAAAGGATGCGAGGCTTTCTGGAGGTATCGTAGCGGCAGCCGTAGCATCCGTTACGACGCGTAGCAAGAGTTACGACGCGTAGATGCGTTACGAAGCGTAGCTACGAATTATGTTTCAATGCGTTACGAAAATTACTGCTACGACTCTCGTGGCTGTAGTTAGTACGTAATCACACGAAGTGTTTACAACGAGTAGACGACTGACGCGCGTTATTGATACAGTCATACCCTGCTCGTCGTTTGGGCGTGTTAGCAAACTGTTTCTATTCGTATGGATACGTTTTTGTATTAATATTCAGTGGCTGAGCATCGTCTGAGCGTTTGTATCGACAGATACGCGCGTCGTATTCCTCGTGTAAAAAACGACACATCGTGTTAATAGCCTCTAATTCAAATTTCTTGTTTGCACTCCCGCGGAAGTTATTATGAAAATATTCAGAGGTTACACAGAATTGACAGTTCGCTTTTCTGAGCCGCCTCCAGTTCTAAGCCGTATATGATTCTCGATCGGGAACAGACTAGACGAATTTATTAGCGATGTCAATACGCCTAAGAATATTCTCACCAGAATTTACACTGTTGTCCCATATATTTTCACCGTCTTAATTTACTGGAGGTAAATTCCGACACGATAAGGTTTCGTGCACCAGGTACAAATAAATAAAATCTTGTATTTTTAGCCATATAAAAAAACTTGCGATTCAATCTCTAAAGTTTAGAAATTAAAAGCAATGAACTAATAATAAGGAATAAGGTAAAGAATAAAAATATTTAAGATTCGTTATAAAGTGTATACTACAATTAAAAATGATTTCGGAATTTTACCTCACTTTGTCCCAGAGGCCGGTTATAAATGCCTCAAACTCCCGAGCTGCCAAAATTGCCTTCGATATTTGATATTATTTGTATGTTTAAGTTGTTGTTTTTACCCCGTAAACAACGAACAAGATTTCTTCAAAGATTTTTCGTACATATATTTTATGATGGTAAAATTAAGCCGGTTATACACATTGTATTATTTATCCGAATTGATTACCACCCACGTGTATAATGATCGCTTAACGCGGTTTTAGTAAGCAGTAGTACCTTTCGAATAAAGAGTTGTCAGGTCATCAAAGAATAATGTATATCATAACCGTATGACATAAATTATTCTTAACTTCTGCGGAGAAAACCAAGGCGTTTATAAATAGGTGGTCTGAATGCGACATGACAAATACTTACCTAATATGATGATACGCAACAGCACAATGATCCGATCCGGTTTCATTTTATAAATATTTTTTATGCCCTAAAATATTTATCATAAACATAAATCTTTTTTTACCCAAATAGTTTTAACGGTCTAATTTTTCGCAGCTGATATGAGACTCTAATACGAAGGTATCTGATACAAAATTTGTTTTATTTTTAATTGAATTTGTTGTGTATTAGATAAATAAAAGGCCCCCAAAAAGTATGAATAAAAATTAAAATTATATTTATTTTGGAATAATTGTTTATTTATTGTCAATTTGATACTCATAGCTTTCTAAGTATCATTCAGAATCTATACCAGATATAAAATGTCAGGTCTTATGCTAAACATAAGATAAACATAATATAAACATATATTATCTCGTACTGTTTATAAATATTATTCATAAACTATACCTACGAGATAAGACTCGATTTTCCCTGCAGTTCATAATTTATATATTTCGTTTTTTTAGACAGTTAATATTTTTTATAAGCCACTTTGGTGCCTGCACAAAAAAAACTTAGGCCAGTATTAATAAACGTTACTCAAGTCCTGACATGTACTTGAAATGGAGTTTGAGTGTGTCATTTCTTGCAAAAACGACACGCAAGTCTCTGCTTAGGTATCGTGTCAGGGTAGGAGTTTGAAGAAATCACGGGCCTTAGTAGGTATGTTAGTAATAATCTCAGTGTCAAATATTTGCACTTTTTTTGTCAGTTTTTATTACTTGTGCCGAATTGTCAATTCCTTCCACTTAAATTCAGAATTAACTGTCATTAAATTATGAATTATAATAATACCTTTTTAACAGAGAAAGATTCAACCATTATCAAATTCTTATTGTAAATTTAGTATTTTTTATTAACAAATTTCAAAATTTATAATCAGATACCAAATACTGAATACAGGTAACCCAACATAGTGAAATATTTAGAGGCCACTTGTATTTACCATTCATCAAAAATGTAATCATACAAATTATAATCCGTAGAACACAAGTTGTTTCATGGTTTATATTCAATCATACAAGTACTTAGGATTAGTTACAAAATCCAGCAGGTAGTAATAATAGTGTTATGTAGGAAAATTCATTGTATAGGTGTCTTTTCTCAATTCCATATTCTAAATAATTACAAGCAATTTCATCATCGTCTATTCTATGTAATGTATTTCGTGTGTGACAAATGTGTATTTCGATGTAAAACGACTCTAAGAAATGTGATCTCTCGTGTTTTTGTTATAATCTTTAGGTAATGTACGACGACTGCGTTGGTAGTGGCTATTGCGTATTATGCCGCACAGATCTCATAGCGCGTAGGTACTTAACTAGTCACACTTGTCTGTTCTATGACAACGTATACTCTCCCTTGTTTTAACTGAGTATTTTCTTGTGTTTATCAATTCCAGTGGTGCCAACGCGGTCGGTCCTCCTTTACGGATCTGCCTTATAGGTGTTTTTTATATCTCTACAGTGCTACAGTACTCGTATGTACATGGCCGGGTGTGTCTATAATTGTATGTGTACGAACACTTATTATACTTATTAGACTAACCTGTGAACGTTTGATCTAATAAATAAAATTAAATACTCACTAAATCTATTTCCACCGCTCCCAAGCGGTAAGTTTAATGCCTTAGATCATTTAGGACTATTTTAATATAAATAAATTATTGAATTAATTTATATTGGACGTAATAATCTGTATTCGAAATGTAGATATTCTTGTAAAACTAATTTTCTCTATGTTATAAGTTGACGATGAAATACAAATAACTATTGTCAGTCACGGCTGGCGTTATACCTACTTACTAATAAGACTACTCAAATTAAGTATATTATAGTACTTTCAAATAAAATATGACAAGTGTTCATTTTGTTTGGAAATTGATGTTGATGTGGAATTTTACAACTGGTGTGATACAATGTCGGTTCGAACTATTCTAAGGTTTCCTATTATTTAATGTAATTTTTGTCATTATGATAATTGAATAATTATTCAGATAATGGGGACACAGCCATAGAAGGTGATAGCATTTGAAATATAATTTTAAAGCAATTCAGTATTTTACACAACCTACTTGTGCGCAGTTTGATGTGCTCCCAGTATCTAAACCTTCAAAAGGTAAATTACTAGATTTTTAATAATTAATCTGGCTATGTCTTCAGAACTGAGATATTGTAGCAATCGTTATGGTACTTTGAATAATATATTTTCTTCCCTAAGTATAATCATATCATAAGTTTAAGTCGTTTCAATATAATTCTCGATATTCTTTAAATTTACGATTTAAGCAATAAGCATCGATATTCGCTTAGATACTTTAATTAGGTATTACTGTTACGCGGTTATTTTAAAATGTTTTTAATATTTATACGAATAACAAATGTTCTAATGAACGAAACTGAGGTAGGTATATACCGAATGCCTATATTTTTGACAAATATAATACCTTGTATGGAAAAAAGAAAGTAGGTAGAAATATATATTCTATAGGGTGGTGTGAGCAGTGATATAATGTATGGAAATTATAGTGCGATGCAAGCATAAGGATTCTTCTTACCGCTTCACATCAGGTGGTTTTGAGACATTTGCCGCACTTTCTATAACAAAAAAAGTATAGCGGCTGTGAAGTTAGGCGCAAGTCGCTGCGCAATATACAATTTAGGAGTCAGCAGGGTGGTACAGGTGAGAAATTGTGGAGCACGGCCCCGCGAAGAGCGGCTAACTTCACAGTTTCACAGCCGTACGTTTGCATCGCAGTGTACGCAGGTAGGCCGTGAAGCTTGTCTAGCTAATTATTTTAAAAACGATATTACAAGAAAGATACATTTTCGTGATTCCAAAGATTGTGTCTATGGAAGATGCCCTTTTAATCCGGTCATAATCTGACACTTTATTCAAAATGGCATAGGATTGTAATTCGACATTTTAAAATAACCGCACATTTTAATTTGTTCCAGTCATCGTGATGTTCCTGGCACATGAGATTCGAATAATGTATGTTGTTTCGTTTTGGAATAGAAATATGTCGTATGGAACTGTTATATTTTGTTACAATTGGGTACGTTTAGAGGATACACTCCAAAAGTTTGGTTGACAAAATCCGTTCTTGATATTTTATGACATTCGCATCTATCAAGTTGATCGCTGAATGCAAAAATAATTAAACCTGTCGTTTATTTTTCGTAGTTTTAGAAAATACTAAGTAAATTTAAAAATAAAGACATTTTTAGTGTTTACATAAATGTGTCAACCATAATTTAAAAATTTTGAAGATTTAAAGCAACTAGGTCGTTTGGTACTTTAAAGCGACATAAAACATCTAAGCAACTCGAGTGTACCTTCTGAACGTGGCCCAAGAATCAAGCTATTCATACATAATGCATGTTATTCTACGTCAGTATGGTAAAAATCACTTAAAATTACTAAGGATATTCTATTTTTATTTAAAGACCTCATGATTGTTTCTGCTGACAGGAGTCCAGCCCTCTCCCCATGAGGTTTTGTAAGGTTGTCAGCTGACTGTGAAATCGACGAGTTGTGCGCTTCTACAGCCATCTGACAGCATCCATTTTGTTTTATCGGGCCGGCGACCACGTTTTCTTTGGAAAAAGAATTCCACTTGCGTAATCACCGTACAACGTTACTTTATGTTATTTGCAGATTAATTTTACTTGACATTGGCAAAATTAGTAAAAACGAGAGGCCGAAGAAGAGGTTTTGTAAAAAAATTACAGCTACGAAATCTAATTTAGTGTGATTTGACTAATCACAGCTGTATGTAAAACGAAATTAACTTAAATTAACTTTTTATTATATTTATATAATAAGTTTGAATAAGCATATTGCTTGTTAAATTAGTCTCAGCAGCTGGCAGCTGAATGTGCAGTTCACGAATATTTATGCTATTCACTCGTGGCGTTTGTGTCACTAGTAAAAATAATAATGTACACATTTAATTTTTAATTAAATTCCAATATTCCCTTAAGGCGATACCTCGTCGGAACTAGCGACACCACTTGATTTATATTAATTGTGGTGAATATAGAATATAATAAACAAAAACGCTTTAGTGAATGACTAAAGAATCGTATTTGTAATTTTTTGAGATGTGTTCGGTAAAAGATATTCCTTTACATGTAAACTATATTTTCCTTATTGCCGAAAGTGGCCACTTTTAACAATAATAAAAAATTTGGTTACTTAAAGGTAGACAATTTATACAAGATACATCTTTAAAAATTACAAATACCGTTCTTTAGCAATTCTCTAAAGCGTTTTTGTTTATTATGTTCTAAATTCACCATAATTAATAACAATCAATTGGTGTCACTAGTGTGCACGAGGTAGCCCCTTAAGTCGTGCGTGCCATAATTACTAACAATGGGTTATTCACATAAGCCTCGGTTTTTACGATGTAACTAGATAATTACTTCTGTGAAGTATCTATGTAGATATTAAAATAACTAAGAAATTTTAAGTGATTTGCATACTTATTTGAAAAAAAAATCCTTTGTTTTGTATCTTTATTTTTAGTTATACTTGTATTTTGCTCAAATTAATTTTAAATTTTAGTTTTGTATAATAATAAATATTATTTAATGTTGGAGTCGTGATGAAATCTTTCTATATTTAACTACGTTCTCTGTGTGAAGTAAATTGTAAGTACAAGGTTGCACATCAATACATCACGAACAAACTCTAAAACATTCCAAATATTTGAGCTATTTTTAGATAGGGTAGTGAAATTATAATAATTCTGTGCAATAATACCTAAAGGTGTCTATGATTCCGATTACCAACGCTAACTATCGCCCACCACGAGGAAGTCTATGGGCCAAGCAGGAAAAGCGCGGCAATTAGTCCGGTACCGCTAGGTTTTTAGGTTCCAAAAATATTAAAGTTTATGATTTTTTGCATACAGTTAGTATACTATTTGACTAACCTAAATCATGATTTTGTGTCATTTTTGATGGTTGCTAAGGTCACAATTAAGGTATTTGTCTTTTTATGCATTATTTCGTTAAAAAGAAAATTAGAGTTGAAAATTTAGCTTCCATGATGATAACAAAGTCATTACTGATATACATAAGCTTTTTGTGCCATCTCACTCCATGGGAATACTGGATTTAACCAAATACTTACCTATCGCTGTAATAGCTATAGAAAAATATTAAAGTTGGTGAAATAAGTGTTAACAGTTCTCTAACTCTAGTATCTATTGTTTAAGTCATTTTGTGTCATATTCATCCATGGTATTCGGAACTATAATTTTTTTCCTATTTCACCCCCTGTAATAGCCATAAAAGAAAATTCAAGTTATTAGAGTTTATGTCTTTATTAATGTTATGGTAAAAGGAAGCTCTATGCTTAATTTGTGTCGTTTTAATCCATGGGATTTTGATTTATATTGTTTTCAACATTTTTGTGCGAAGAACACTAGCGCGGCCACAGCGCGGCAAAGGAGCGCGTAGGTATTCACTGGCTGCGGCGACCGGCTGCCGGCCGGGAGCGAGGCGCTATAATTTGTTTGTTGTTGTACGAGTAGTGACTTGTGATAATTGCATAGAAAATGGAAACTAATATAACATGTCTTATTTGTGGGCTTATGTTGGGTGGTAAAGCTGTAAAATTAAAAGAAAGGATTTTGTTAACGCATTAATTGCCTCCCGTAAATATACACACATTACCATTACCCCCATGCCTTCATGAATTGGAAGCGCGCCGCCCATCGGCGGCGGCGACACCTCGAGGAAGTACACAGCCGCCCGCCCTTGGGTGACCTCGGCATTTCGACATTCGCTATTTTTTCGATTGATTAGAGCAGAGTGATTTGTTCGATTCAAGAGCGCATACGATGTGAGTTAATTATTACAAAAAATACATTTTCATTGGTGTTATAGCGATGGAGTGTGAAAGTGACTTCCGAATTAATTTATAATAGTGCAAAATCGTGTCAATGTATTAAATAAATATTTTCCAAATAACATTTATATGCATGGTAAAATTTCCCTGTAAATACAAATTATTTATATAATTTTTTCAAAAAATCAAAATCATAATGAATTCATTTTAATTTAATTAAATAATACAGTGATTTGAGTATCTCGGTGGCGATGGCGTAGTGATTTGAACGCTATAGTTTCGATAGCAAAAACAAAGCAACTTTCGCCATGCCCGAGATGGGTCAGTCATAATTTATAATCTCGAGCTCCCCCGTGCTTTGGAAGGCACGCTAAGCCGTTGGTCTCAGTCGTTACCACAACTACTTTAACTCACCAAACCGCTTTTTATATACAAAGCTCAGCAAATGAGTCATCACATCTGATGTGAAGCGGTAAGAAAAGTCCATGTGCGGAGACAGCTAGTGCAGTTTGAAAACACACTGTTCTAGCCGCCCCCACCTTGCCGGCTTTTTTAGCACTTCTTTTGAAGTAACCCATGTTAAAGGAAGGAGGGAACACATGTGCTGGCAAAAATTCCAAGTTTTGGAAGTCCGACAAAGAAACGACTTCTTTGTGCGTGATGTTTAGGTGGAGACAGTAGCTTTGATGACTCCGAAGACCAGCACGCGTGGTCCTAAGTAGGAAAGGGGAAGGTGGGATAAGGTCGAAAAGCTCCTCAGAACACTCTCCATGATAAAGCCGATAGAAGGCGCTTAATGATGCAATGTCACGACACGACGGAGTTGTAGAGGTTCTAGGCTGTTCGTGACCACTACGTGGTCAATAATATGAACGGCACGACGCTGCAATCTGTCCAGCGCATAGAGGAGGTATTTGGCGGAGCCATCCCACAGAAGCGAGCAATATTTAACGCAAGACCGGACCAGAGTTTTGTATAGCAGGCATAATTGGTCAGGTGTGAAAAATCGACGCACTTTGTTCAGGACACCTAGCTTCTGTGAGACTGTTTTGACCACGGTTTCGATATATTTCCTCTGATTTATGATCGCAGCATATATCCATACCGAGCAAATTGATGTAGCTCTGTGCCGAAAGAGTAGTTAGTGCCCTGAAGAGACGGAAGGGGAAGGAACGGCGATCTTTTGGCTGTAAACGCGCACACCTGTGTTTTCTTAGCATTGAACTCAACAAGATTGTTAAATCCCCATTCAGATATGAGGTTTAACACCCTGTTGAGCTCAATGGTAAGATTGATTCTCACCCTCTCGGTTTCAATGCGCCCAACCCCTGGGCGACCTTAATATCCACCATGCACTGTACTGTCATCCGCATAGCAATGAATGCATATCATTGATATGAAGAAGAAAGAGAGTGGAACAGAGCCTTGTGGTACACCAGTATTCACTAACACGAATCACAAAGCGCACCCATCAACGAGGACACGGATCTCCGCTCATGCAGGAAGCTCGCGATCCAGTTGCAAAGCTGAGTGGGCAGACCGTATGCTGGTAGCTTGGATAGAAGAGCCCAGTGCCAGAACCGATCAAAAGCTTTGACAATGTCAAGGCTAACAGCCACTGACTTACCGTGATTGTCAATAGCTTCACACCAGACATGCATTAAATATGCTAGAAGATCACCCGTTGACCGTATCGACCGAAACCCACACTGATGATCATTAATTAAT
Organism: Nymphula nitidulata; assembly: GCA_947347705.1. Lineage (NCBI taxonomy): Eukaryota > Metazoa > Arthropoda > Insecta > Lepidoptera > Crambidae > Nymphula > Nymphula nitidulata. The sequence goes on from OX374620.1 coordinate 4,045,991, forward strand.
GAGTGATCTTCTAGGTATCGGAACAGCTAGTTAATTAAGATCCGTTCCATAACCTTGCAAAGAACAGAGGTGACAGCTATTGGACGGTAGTTAGCTGGGTCTGATCGGTCTCTCTTTTTGGGGACTGATTGCACATTGGCCTCGCTCCAAGATTCCGGCACACACCCAGAAGAGAGAGAAAGGCGGTATAGCCGCGTTAAGACGGGAGACAACTCCACTACGCAGTTTTTCAGTACTATCGCTGAGATGCCATCAGGTCTCGTGCAACGCGCTGAGCATCCGCTCTGATGAAGGCCCTTTTGCAGGACTTGGTGGCATTGTTATAGGCTGCTTTCAGTGTGTCCATATTGGGATCCCCATTGACTGGACCTGATCCAAGTGCGGTATGCCGACTGTTTGTTCTCAACAGCTAAGGCACACTCGCGATTGAACTAGTGGTTAGGCCTGCCCTTACTGACCAGATCGGAGTGAGAGATATAGTACTCCAACCCTAACTTTATCTCACCAGCTCACTTAGCAGTAGCGCTAGCATTCGGCTTCGACTCATTGAAACAGCGCTGCCTCCAAGGAACAGATGCAAAGTTATCCCGCATACCGCCCTAGTCTGCCGACGCATAGTGCCAGATGCGGCGCTTGGCCACCGCAGATAACGGTGGCGACGCCCGTGGCACCCCAGCAGAAATCAGGCAGTGACTCGATGATCCCAAGGGAGCTCAAACCTCTAACCGATATCCATCAGAATGTCCAACAAAGAGGGTGCGTGACCGACAATATCTGGAATCCTGGTGGGCTGGTTAACCAGTTAAGTCAGGTCATGCGTGAGAGCCAGGGGCAGGGTCGTTCTCGCGGTGTCATTAGATATCGCTAACGCGTTTAACACCCTACCCTTCAGCGTGATTGACGAAGGCCTCAGGTACCATAACATCCCAGCGTATCTGAGGCGCCTCATCAATGATTACCTGCGCGGTCGGCGCATTCAATGTGTCGACCGCAACGGAAATTTAATCGAGAGGGGGATGCCCTGCGGTGTTCCACAGGGTTCAGTCCTTGGGCCGACCCTGTGGAATATCGGTTATGACTACGTGCTACGTGGTGCACTATTGCCGGGCCTGAGTGTTGTTTGTTATGCGGACGACACTCTGGTCCTGGCCAGAGCGGCCGATTTTGAGGGCGCCATCCGCCTAGCCACTGTTGGCACGGGCCAGGTCGTGCGCCGCATCGAGAGTTTGGGCTTGAGAGTGGCGGTCGAGAAGACTGAGGCCGTATTTTTTTGCGGCCGTCGCCGAAGACCAGGCGGGGCGCACCTCCTCATCAACAGGGTGCGCGTTGATATAAGTGCGCACATGCGCTATTTGGGCTTAGTGTTGGACTCACGGTGGTCGTTCGACGAACACTTCCGCCGTTTGAGTCCAAAACTCATGCAAGCGGCCGGGGCTCTCAGTAGGCTCCTGCCCAACGTCAGCGGTCCGAACGCGACCTGCCGCCGCCTGTATACCGGGGTGGTGCGGTCGATGGCCTTATACGGTGCACCGGTGTGGGCGGAGACCCTGTCGCCACGTAATAAGGTCCTACTGCGACGCTCGCAGCGGGTCATGGCTGTCAGGGTCATACGCGGATACTGCACCGTCTCGTATGAGGCCGCGTGCTTGCTAGCCGGGACCCCATCCTGGGACCTGGACGCCTTGGCGTTGGCGGTCGTCTATAGGCGCAGCGCGGCTGTCCGCGCTGAAGGACTGCGTCCGGCGCCGGAGCTCATTCGGCGCTGGAGGGAGAGGGCCCAACGCATTGTTATGCGGCAGTGGCGGGTCAGGCTGCAGTCGCCCTCGGCGGGCCACTGGACCATTACGGGAATTCTGCCACACATGGCGGAATGGGTTGCCCGACGGCACGGCTCCCTGTCATTCCGGCTTGTGCAGATATTGTCGAACCATGGCTGCTTCGGCAAGTATCTGCACAGGCTCGGTAGAGAGCCGTCTCCTCGCTGCAGCGAGTGTGCGGGAGATGAGGACACGGCGCAGCATACGCTCGCGTCGTGCGTTAAGTGGGCGCCACAACGCCGCGCCCTCATCTCCGCTATTGGTGGTGACCACTCGCTGCCGACCGTGATACAAGCTATGGTCGGCAGCGCGACGTCATGGGACGCTGTTGCCTCCTTCTGCGAACACGTTATGCTCGCGAAGGAGGCAGCGGAACGGGAGCGCGAGGCTGCGCCAGATGCTGACCCGAACCGCAGGCGAAGACCAGGCAGGAGACGCCGGCTCTATGGCCAGCTGAACCAGCCGTAGTCAGGGGCGGTGGGTGATGGGATAGGGCCCTATCACTCACCATACACTTAGCCCCAGCGCGTGAGGGATGTCCATCGTGTCCCGGGGACATCTCTCGGAGGAGTAGTGGTCGGTGACGATCGATGCCGGTGCACCATGCGAACGCCTACATAGTTTCTCGTGTGGTGCATCATAATCTGGCATGAGCGCTTCCGGGATACTGTTGGTTTTTTAGTCGGTATACTGCGGTCTTAGGCAGGACTCCGACATAACCCTGGCGTGGCCCCTTATCACGTCAGGGTACCAATAAAAGGTTTTTCCAACATGAAAAAAAAAAAAGGTCATCCGTGAGAGCGAACGCATGGGCAGTTCTACCAGCATGGTCAGTTTCGGGGAAACATAACCACGTCTCGTGGTGAGCATTGAAGTCTCCCAAAAACACCAATTCTGCGGTTGGAAACTGGTCCTGCGCAACATCTGCCACCCGACTAAGGTGTTCAAAAAGTCGAGTTGTCTCCATGTCACCGCTGTGGGATCTGTAGAGGCAAACGTAGACACGTCAATGAATGCCCAGGTCCACGTGCACCCCGAGAATGGAAAAGAAAGGGTCCTCCAAGTGGCGTAGATGGCGACAGCAAACATCCGTCCGGACAAACAAGCAAACCCCGGACTTCGCTTTGAAGGACTCTTCAAGAGCATAGCCGGGATAGTCCAGATACCTTGTGTCAGCCGGGCGGAGTATTTGCGTCTCCGTCAAAAAAAGCAGCGCTGGCCGAGCCGTCTCAAGATGTTGGTAGACGACATTGAGATTAGCATGGAGCCCACGGAAGTTAGTGAGCCCAACCTCAAACAGCGTGGCTGTAGTGGAGTCGTGCACCGCTGTACGACCATACACATTACTTGTCGCTGCCATGGATGGATATTGGCAGTCAAATCGTGAGGCCTGTTTTGCCAGGTAACAGCCGACAGCAGAGAAGCGCTGACCCGCAAGACGGAAGGGCCTCCGAACCCTCCCGGGTATGGCCGCTGGAACCCCACCATCCGGTAACTAGCCGGCACGACGGACTACCCCGAGATTATGCGAGGCATGATGGGGCAGCCTCACGACCTGGTTAGGATAGCTTGGGCCCCTGTACCGTGCCACGGGCGGCCAGCGGAACAGCCGTATCTTCAGGTCTCCCTGGCCGACGGGTCAACGCAGTCCACCTGGCAATAGTCAGACGGAAGCCATCATTGACCGCATCCATCGCGGCATCGTCTCCCCAAGCTGTACGCCCACTGTTCCCGGAACGCGGCTACATGTGGTCACTTGGTGGGTTTTGCGCCTTGCGTACGGTGGTCACTAACCAGGGTTTTCACACCCTACCACCAGTGGAGCAGTTGATAGCTCAGAGATCCCTTAGTCGCCTCTTACGAAACCTACGGGAGGAAATAGGGCGCCGCACGGTAATTTTTTTTAAATAAGATTTTAGAGATATAATTGTTTTATTACTACTTACTAAGTATGTCTATTAATAAGTCTACTATCTCTAGAATTGTACAATCAGCTTCAGAGAAATGGGATGTCCATATTTCTAAGCACTAGTCTTTGCCTCCGGTAAAAAAAAAGAAAAAAAGGTTACCTATATATATTATTATATAATTTCTCTCACAACATGCGGTACCCGCACTTGTTTTATTTATCAAATAAAGTATGCTCTTAAATTTTTAATTGTGTACGGCTTTAAAACGGATATGAAATTATTTCGGATTATCCGATCTTACCATTAATAATGTTACATTTGATGTGCTGTCGTGTGTACATATAAGTATAAATTTATCAATCCTTGTGGTGACAGTAATAAGTGTACAGAACATAACAATTTCGTATTATAAGTAGGTATATTTTTTATGTATAATTACTTTATACATTATACACACGACACTTACTTATATGTACACACGACAGCACATCAAGTGTAACAGTTGCAATACGAAAGCCACCTCTATTACGAACGCAGTAAGGGCAAGCTCAAGGTCATACTGTTACGCTTGATGTGCTGTCCATTGTACAAAACAACAGCAGGTCAGCTAACCGTAATATGAGAAAAAAATCCAATCAATTTTCAACCTAAACGTAATCGGATTAAAGTACAAAAACGTTTAGCTTAATTCGGGCGTTTGTGTTAACGTGACCTTCGGTTGACTGTTCCTACTTGCTACTCTTTGCAAATGTGTGTAAATGCTCCGTGCAGTACACAACGCGCGAGCGAACTAATATTTATGTAGGGAATTAAATATGTTTTTTAAGTATATCATGAATTAAAGTGACACAAAATTTAATAGCAGATATTTTATGCTTTTATGATATTAAATGTGTAAACTCTAATAACTTTAATATTTTTTTACAGCCGCTATGGCTTGGAAAAGCTAAATAATTAAATATCTTTATAACCCATGGCTTAGTTTGGCACAAAATCATGTCAGGGTCATAATTAGGTGCCCTGAGTTAGGTTGTATTTGTTTTATAAACTATAATATTTTTTTGACACTTTTAACATATATTGGGCCCCCTGTCAATTTGCACTGGACTAAAACGACACACACTTAGTTTGCACACAGCCTAGGCTATTTTACACACAATATTAGTATCATTTGACACATTAAATTATTTTTGGCAGTTTTATTTATATTTTAACATTTAGGTCACAAAATATTGAATTACTGAAAATGCAATAGCAAGATTTGACACAAAAATTAAATATAAGCTTTTGAGGTAGAAGTGTATCCCCTTGCAAAAATTCAGAAACTTTAGAATTTTTGGAACTTAGCACCTCAAAATCGCCTAGCCGTACCGGACTAAATGTCACCTCGAGGAAGTCTATGTTTATAGGTATGAATAGTCAAAAAGGACATAGAACTTTTATAGTATTATTTGTCATCAATATCTTTAGATGGATAAAAGAAATCTAATATAGTTAATGTAAAAAATTATAATTTTGAATGACTTAGCATTATTATTCTTTTGGTGCTTCACAGGCCTGGGTGCATGTCCTTTTGGTCATGTCTTAATTATTAACTGGTTTCGAATAATTATCGAAAGTCAGTTGACTGTCTGAGTGATAGTAATGTAGGTTTTAATAGTGTTTGATTGTTGATGTGCGACCATTAAGTCCTAGAAAAGAACCAGTTTAGATAAGTCGAGTGTTGGTACAACTTTACTATTGCGGGCAGTGCCCGATTGATATTACATTATTATGATTCTGAATATTTCCTCTCGGTATTTATATTTGAGAATTCAATAAATTATACTGTTACTCATACTGCTGATTTTTATTATTATTTCCTGGTAACATCGTTAGAAAAATATTCAGTGTTGCATGACTGCGAAGTATGTATCTTTACTTTACTTGAAACCTATCTATAATAGGCCTCCATTATTTATTTATTTAATTTAGTCAATCACTACTAAAGATTCACACGCCATGTAGCTATCAAAACCAAAGTATGCTGAACAATGCAAAATAAAAATTGGGCTAATTAAAAGATTTAAATAAAACTATGTCACTATCGAAGAACCGCCTTTATTCGCTCCACCGACTGACTCTTCCCTAACAAATGCATCATCTCCGCAACACCAGGCCCCTCGTTCAAACCACTCAACACAGACCTCAACATCTTCATCAGCGCTGGGAACTTAACACCGTTGTTCGCAGAAAACTCCCTCAAATACTCCTTCAAAGCCTCCGGCTCGAACTGAGTTAAACCTTCTAAATTCTCAGCCAGTTTCACTAAAAGTCCTCTGTCAATATCATTTTGAGGTTTAGAAGGCAGAATCCAGAGAAAGCCAAATTTTGGAGACACCAGATCCTCTATCCTGTTGATCCTAGCCACGGACCATTTTAGAACGGTTTCCACATGCTCTTCGGTAATATTCAGTGTCTCCTTGGGGTATTTCTCCATGATGAGACCTTGTAATTTGGCTACCAAAGCTTGGGTACATTTCTCGTCCTGTAACTGCTGTTTGATCTCCAGCCTGTTGCATTCTTGAAGCAAATCTGAATTGAGGCGACTTGGATGTGACGATATTTTGCTTACCTGAAACTATAAATAAAAAATGGTGTGAAGTCTGCATGGTTATGCTTACTTTATTATCATTAAAAGACCCAAGCCCAAAGTAAGCATCTTATAAGAGCTTGTGTTATGGGTACTAAATAACGGAGAAATATCGATTCTACTAGATGGTAGGCGCGTATGTAGGGTCGTCTGGATAGGTACCACCGCCTTTCTTATTTCAGCCGTGAAACAGTTCGCTGTGTTTCGGATTGAAGTGAAAGGTAGCCAGTGTAATTACTGGGCATGGGTGGCATTTTTTCTTAAGCCTCAGGATGCACAACGCACCTGCAATATCAAGTGATTTTCCTTTGTTATTGCAGGTGTATATCTGCGGCGGTAACCGCTAACCATCAGGTGTGCCGTCAGCTTATACTGTAGGATATGTCTAATATTAGGTAATAGACGTAGGTATTCATATCTAATATTAATTATAATTTATAATATTCTTATATTAATTCAAGTCTAATATTAATATAATGATACATATAAACATCCATGACTCGCAAACAAATGCTCGTACTCATCATACAAACATTTGCTCCTACCGGGATTTGAACCCGGGACCTCCCGACCAAGTAGCCTGTATAGCAAGGGGCACAGACCACTCGGCCAGCAGGCCGTCAAATCAATCAAACATTCAACAACAACAACAGTCCAACATTACACCCCGGCTAAAGCCAAGGGCTTTAATGACTTGCTTTACGTAAGGTTTGCATGATATGTAATATGGCATTGTCGAGCAGGTGGTGTGAAAAAAAAATAGTTTACCTCTTGGGCCAACTCGTCCATAGACTTGAGTCGGATACCCGCCCCCGGCACGTGATCGAACCCACCACCAGACAGCGTGATGTAGTTTACTAAAGCTAGCGGAAATATTCCTGAAACCAAATGGGAGAATCCAAGTTTTAATAATAATATTCTTACATTCACTTAAAGTATGCGTTTAAAAAAGAACTCGAGTAGTAGTGGTTTTAGCGATTTGACTTTGATGATGAAACCAAAGCAAGTTTCGCCATGGTCGATCCCGGGATGGGTCAATCAAAATTTTGATCTCGAACTCCTCCGTGCTTCGGAAGGCACGTTAAGCCGTTAGTTCCGGTTGTTCCGCAACCGATCTAACCCACCAACCCGCATTGGGCCAGCGTGGTGGTGTTATGGCCCAATCTCCTCATGTACATCTCCCATGTAGGAAGGCCTGTACCCAGCAGTGGGACGTCAATAAAATGTCATGTCATGAAATTATCAAACGAATAAGATGTTTTTGAAAGTGGCAAACGATTTCTATGAACCACCATCCTATATAGGCTGGTGATCTGTAACATGGAGGCGCTACTCCAATTGGACGCTCAAAATAAGAATGGAAACTATGATAGACTTAAGGAGGACAGGAGAGACATAATTTGATAAAACCGAAGTGCATATACTACGTTTATACAAAACCAACAATGTCAGATGATGTAAGTACCTTATGAAGTCTGTCATTGTCTGACATAGCCTGTAGCAATTTGCTACTCGTTAGAGAGTAGTTTAACTACTACATGTGTTAGAGCTACTATAGACTATGCTACTATAGACACCTGCAGAGTGATTCACAAACAAAATTATTCGACATCGAGCTTGACGTCTGACAAGACGACAAGCTGCCATTGGTTTTGACGTTTGCGCATTGCGCTGCGCGAAAGCGTAATCTCTACGTCGATCTCTTGGCTGTGTATGATTGTCTCTGTTTTGTTTATACGACATGAAGTACAATCGATATTTTTTGATTTCGTTTTTGTTGTGTTAAAATTGTATCGCAATGACTTCATTCAATATTTGATTGATTTTTACATAAAGATATAAAAATCAACAACTTTTTAGTTCCGGTTCACGCCGTGCACGTCGTCGAAACGCTGGTGTCGCCAGCAGTTGTCAAACAAACGCCAAAAGGTATGACAGCGCTGCCGCCAGCCACGAATCCATGGCTGCTGACTTTAGAGAATCGCATAGCTGTAATAACAAGGAAAAATCACTTGATATTATTGCAGGTGCATTGCAACTTACTTACCATTGTTTCTATAGTCTTCTACTTTTACATCGGTCTGCCTTTTGCTCAGTTTCGTGCCATCAGCGTTCACAATCAGAGGAAGATGGCCAAACTGCGGTGGCGTCCATCCAAACGCTCTATAACAATGTAAGGGTACTTGTTACGCTAGGCTGACTACTGCTTGATTATACAGAATGGTGCCGTCAATACGACAATAAATTGAAACATAGACTATATTAATTTATAGAAATTGTTTGCTACTTTCAAAAACATCGTATTAATTTGATAATTATAATCATCAGCTCATGTTTTCATTTATTGTCGTATTGACGGCACCACCCTGTATACCGTGCCTAAAATAGGTATACAGTGTGGTGCCGTCAATGCGGCAATATATTTAAACATTTATAATAATGGTAGAAATCAAAAATTAAGAATATTTGAACGTTAGCTCATAAACGCAAATACAGATAGACTACAAGAATTTCACAGGGATATCCCAAGTCCTGGGTGGCTCAGTGGTCAGAGCAGTCGCCCGGATTGCGAAAGGTCGCGGGTTCGATTCCTGCCTCAGGACGTGAATGTTTTCTAGTTTTATTATATTTTAATTACTAAAAACTTACTTGTAAATTGACAGATGTTTAGTAGTAGATATTTGCCATTCAACTCCCCTTAAGACATGAGTAACATCCATAAGATGATCGTCCACCACATTAGCAAAGTGGTATGTAGGGAAGCCATCACTCTTCATCAGGACCGGGTCACCCTCGTTTAACGAGACATCATAAGCAATTCCGCCAAAGATCAGATCCTCAAATGTGGAGCAGTCAGAAGAAAGCTAGTGGAATAAAAAGTAATTTTTCTTATTTATTACATTCGGCGATTAAGGTCTAAGCGGCGAGTGGCGCCCATGCATGCCATGACTGCTTAGACCTACATGGCCTTATTATTTTAAGAAAAATTACATTCCAGAGTTATTAACTCAATAGATATAATATCCGCCCCGCGTAGATATTGTATGCCTATATCACTTGCACTCCGACAAATTTTATCTTTCGTAAACTGACGCTCTGTAAAGCGGCAATATACCACCGGTGGGCGATGACAATAGAAAAATCAATTGTGTCTGGAATCTCATGCTTGACGGTGATGTCATATGATTTGGCAAGTCGAAAATGTCGTAATTATGATTTTTAACACCTTCACATTTTAATGTTTTTGATACATGTAAACGCCCACTTTATTGTAATATTGTAACAATTACAAATAAAGAAAGAAAATGTTGAAAATATTATATGCTCCAGAAGGGAATCAAAGCCGTGTCTCCTGGCGTTCGGCCAGATTTTTTGAAACCTAAAACCAAATGTAAATATAAAGTTCAAATAAAACCTTAAACCTGATGCAGTATGGTGTTCCAGCCTTCATTTTCCCTGCGACATCATCTTCAGAAAGACTCCTACACCTGTTGTCATATTTTGGTGTCCTCTGTGACTTTATCGCATCCCTCCGGATTAAGTTCAGACGCCGCTCTGTGCAAAAACATTTGTAGGCAGAGCCATTCTTCAACAGTTTTGTCATATGCTCTCTGGAATTTATATAAAAATTCATTTACTGCTGTGGTATATTAAACATGAATAAACATGGTTATGAACTTAATATTGACAAATAATAGCTGTTTGTTTGATGTTTTATTTATTATCAATACTGGTCTGAGTGCCTACCCTCTGTATCCCTATAAAAAGTATCAAATCTGTCCAAAATCTCTGATGTAAGAAAAAAGTGATATAAAATGTAACATAATTTCTGGAACAAGCAGTGCATCAGGCTAAAGGTGCATCTGTCAAAATGAATTATATTATTAATCTTTATCAAACATTTTTCAGATAGGCTTTTCCAAAATTAATGTTCTTATCGGACAGTTATCAAGAAATTATATGTAACTATGATTAAAAGTTGTAACTTCGAGCATATGAAAGAAGAGTGCTTAGAGAAGATTAATATAATTAAGACTATGACCACCTTATTTTACTATCAGTGAACTCACCAAATTATAAGACAATAGCTGGCTTACCAAGCCAGGTATTGTCTAATCATTTGGTGAGTTTAGTTTATTTTATTTATGAATTCATTACAAAATCTACACTCTTTAAAAATATATATAACTTAACAGATTCTTAATTCAATTATGGATTTACATTTTATTGTTATTGCAACTTTTTTTATTAAATTATGAAAGTGTTTACAATACAGTCTTTCTAATGATACATACATCCAAAAGATAGTAATCATTAGAACATTCTTGCTCCTACTTGGGTTCAGGTGTGTATGTGTGTTTATTTTTTTTAGGATTACACCATAATTCTTAACATAGTTGGTTGTTGCTAGTATCATCTGAAAAAGACTAGGGTGCCTCATTTATTGAGTTGGTGCATTGAACCTAATGACTTGATTTACAAGTTCCATGCTATCCACAGAGCCAATACAGATGATAAGCAAGAAAGGCATAACTCATGTCTCCTTTCAAGTGTCAGTATTTTTTGGACTTTACAGTCTTCCATCTCTTCATGTTTGATGATTCTATGCTCTTTTTGTAGGCAGTGCATTAGATGTTCCAGATAGCACTGCAATATTCTTAACTGCTTTGAATGTATGAAAAAGGGGCAGTTAACCTAAGTCTGAAATTAAAGTTTCTATATGATTATGTAACGATGTCGGCAATGAGATGATTATATCAGTCTTATTTACTTGTAACATAATTAAACCTATTTTAGTTGAATTTTATAAGACTGAGAGAAACAACACATTTGAACACAGTTTAGAACACAGTTCACAAATTTATGGGTTCCTTCCTACCTCTTTAGTTACTATCAGATCAGCACTCTACAGCTTTTTTTATATATGGGCATTCCAGTTTATTTAGTTTACACTTACATAATTGATACTTACTGATATATATGAAGCCTTTCACTCTGTATATAAGGCCCATAATTTCCTCCCTGCACAGGACCTTCATGGCATTCAATCTCCGCCCATTCTAAATCTTTCGCCAAAGCATCAATAGATCCCTCAACTTTTCTAGTCTGGTCTGTGTCCTCTATCCGGAGTATAAATGTACCATTATGTGATTTAGCAAATAACGAATTGTATAATGCTGTTCTGAGACCGCCTAAATGTAAAAAGCCCGTAGGGCTCGGGGCAAATCTAACTCTGGGAACTTTAGTCTTTAATGTTTTAGAGAACAAATGTTTAGGCATGGAATATGCCTGCCTTATTAAACTGCAATTCATTTTTAATATGATTAGATCAACACATAATCATAAATTAATACATAACTTACGCAAGAAACTGAATTATAAATTGAATGAAATAAAATATCTCAATTTCGAGGTTATGTTTATTTATTGTAATCAAAGCACAATCATCTGAATCACCTGTTATTTGCGTTTTTTTACTGTTGCGTTCAAAAACAATTTATTTCGGATTTAATGTTAAATTTCTAACAAATTATGTTTTACCAAAATAGAAAACAATTTAATATTCTTTTACTTCCTATTCTATTCAATAAAGTACTAAATTTTAAAAATAGCATTGTTTTCATGACTTTAGACACCTTTGCTCATCTGTGCCCTACCTACGTTTCTGAACGTTAAAATGTGGTCTATGGTTTACAGCAATGCTGCCAGCATTTAAAGCTTCCAGACAATTGAGGAATCATGATACAGTGTTGGTATATGTCGCAGCCGTCTGGTTAAATTAGCCGATTGAACGCCGGCATCCTATGAAACGGCTGAAGGACATCACCTGCCAAGTCATTGAGCGCCACGATAATTACATACTTAGCTGTACGTCATGTCACTCATGTCAGCTATCTGGTTAAATTAGCCATTCAATTGGACGCCTAGCGCAGGTCGTTTAAATCGAAGAACTTTTGTGTGACTGTTTGTGTGATTAGTACTCACCCAACGCTTAACGACTTCGCAATATTGAAAGGATAGTCTTGTATGGTACTTACTGAAGAGTATTAATTTGATTGGTATGTTAAAAAGGTTTTTATGACCAATTCAATTCAATTTAATCGTTTGACCTCTTATAACCGACATCGTTTTGGTTATAAGTGTTCATAGAAAAATTACCTTGTCACACAAGAGCTCTTTGATTTAAACGACCAGCCGAGGCGTCCAATTGAATGGTTAATTTAACCAGATGCCAGATGGATGACATGACGTTTTGCCGTCTGGTTTAACGTTGCGCTCAATGACTTGGCTAGTTATCTTTCAGCCGTTTCATTGGATGCCGGCGTACAATCGACGATCTAAACATTCAGTTAAGCGGCTTAAATTAACCGCTTACCAGATGGCTGTGTCACGCACAACTTGTAAAAAGTTGCGTTCTTAATTTATTCCTTTTCATTAAAATCACGAGTATCTTTTTTAAGCAAATATACAATTTTTAATTGCTATTTTATATATATTTTTTAGTCATGTAATTCATAAAATAATTTTTATTTTTGTTATTAAATGATATTTACATATTATTATTTCATTCCATCGACATCATCTTGGTTCTGCTTGAATATTAAACCGTCAGAAATTACAATGACATTGGGAAAAATATAAGCAAATTAAAATACGAGTAATTTTTAATACCTACGTATATCTTTATTGTATACCTATGTTATCCCTAGTTATTTATCTGCATTCTCCTTCCTAATACTTTATTACCTTGGGTGGCCTAGAAGAAATTGCTTCTTAGCAATTTTCCGGCAACTGCCCAACTTTTGTAACTATGTGTAATTTGTCTCTTGTAATAATAAGAACATTTATTATTATTAAGTTAATGTGACTGACTACCGGCACCTCATAGTGCCAAGACTAGGGCCTACATAACAAGCTTATGAAAAGATTTGAGTACCTATTTACATTATTGCTAGTGGCTTTCTATGTGAAAACTATACCAAATTTAACATTATTGGTAGACTTTTGGATTTCAAAAGGCACTAAGTTATTGCTCAATTTTGTTCAAAAATGGTGATTTTATGAACAGTCTCCCATTTTAAGCGACGACAAAAAAAGCAAACAAAGGTAAGAAATCTGTTTTGTTGTGGCAATAAAAGTTGTCTATGATTGTTATTTCACTTTGGTACAGATGTCGAAATAACAGTGAAAGTCACTAATTTTAGCAAAAATCAATCGAAAATGGTAAGTTATCGTGCTAATAAATAAATCAAAACCATTTTTATTGATATTTGTCAACACATCATGATCAAAACTTTCGAAAAATTACGCTGTACAATTGACAGCTATGCAGCACAGAGGTTATGACGTTCCTACGTTTTCTTTCAGAATAAATTAAAATCATCACAGAGAGACAAAGTGAAGAAATTCGTCGCGTTCACGCAGACGAGCGAGACGACAGCGATATATTGCTTATCACAAAATGATTGGAAGTTGGATCTCGCGAGTGATAACTACTTCCAGAACCCTGAGGCATACTACAAAGATCCCATGAAAACTTCTGTAGACAGGAAAAAGCTAGAACAATTATTTAATAAGTACAGAGATCAGCAGGAAACAGATAAAATCACTGTAGATGGTGTTATGAAGTTCCTAGATGACTTAAATCTTAGCCCAGAATCTATTTTAGTTTTGATCATTGCATGGAAATGTAAAGCTGCAGTGCAATGTGAATTCACGAAGGATGAGTTTACGATGGGTTTGTTTGAATTAGGAGTAGACAGCATAGATAAATTGAAAGCCAAACTGCCAACACTAGAGTCAGAAATAAAAGACACAAATAAATTTAAAGATTTCTATCATTTTACATTTAATTATGCTAAGAATCCTGGACAGAAAGGCCTGGAATTAGACATGGCAATAGCCTATTGGAATATTGTGCTCCGTGGGAGGTTTAAGTTTTTGGATGCCTGGTGCAAATTTCTCACGGTAATACCTAATGAATTTCCTATATAAACAAACATAAAATATGTATCTATCATTAGTTTTTTAAATTTTTTATTGGCAATGTATTGTCTGGAAATGGGATAACAATTCTGTTAGCAAAGTGCTCTGAAAATTTGTAACTAGTTGAGTTGGAATAATTTCACCCTTAACCCATCAAGCATTAGATTCCAGACACAATTGATAACACTTCTTGACATAATAATTAAGTTTAAAAACAAAAATGTTATATTTTGACAATTTGACATCTGTACTTCTAGTAACCTCTTCCTTTGAAAACTTTATTGAACAAAATATGTTATCACTTTACAGGAGCATCACAAAAGATCCATACCAAAAGACACATGGAATCTACTTCTAGATTTTGCCACACAAATAGATGATGGTATGAGTAACTACGATGCAGAAGGTGCATGGCCTGTCCTAATTGATGACTTTGTTGAGTGGTGCCAGAAACAAGGCCTCACAGCAGATGCGGTTAAAGCTCTTGAGCCAGCGTCCGGCTAGCTGCTACTAAACAGCTGCCCTCAACACGAAGAGCAGACACCATATGTGTACATTGAGATGGAACAACAAGATGAAAGCATAACTATGACTTTAAAAACTTACATGTGTCTTCTAATGTCTCGCTTCGTTCTATACAGTCTTGAGCTGTGTACAGTTGAGTGGCTTGCATTCTTAATTTTCTTTGAATTATGTAGCTGACTACATACATGACTTGATCCTATCATACACCTAGTCTTGGTAAAACTCAACTGCCATGAACGCCTCGTTAGATTAAATATGAAAGGTTAAGGTTTTCGTCTTTCAGTTAACTCTGGTGTATAGGGCTCATGCACTACTTGTCCGCTAGATAAAATTTATTGTGTAGATTCTTGTTGATCAAGTTTTTCTTATTACCTGCACTAGGGTATTGCATAAATTAACGGGAAAAGACATTTTCCTTCAAAGGAATAAATGTAAGAGATATTTTTAAATGTTTAAAATTTTTCAACAAGGTTCTCTTATTTTATAGAATAGTATGCCGTAAAATTTAAATTAAGATGTAAATATGTATATATAACACTATAATGATATTACTTTTTTTAGTATTAAAACTTAGATTTTTTCTGATTCAGTTTTGTGTTAGCAGCTGCATCACTAAGAAATGTTCTGATATGTAAACAATTTACTGTACATTGCAACATTTTATTCTGTAAACATAATACTGCTTGGATCAATACCCATTTACATAATGACAATAACACTTATTCTGGAATATTTCAATGAATATAAGTATTTTTAATTTCCGATCTGGTATTTGTATTTTAAGCAATATTATAAATCAAAGTGCAATTTGGAACATAAAATGTGCAATTTGTTTCATTCTTTCATTCTAATTTCATGCTAATTCAGACATTTGTTGAAGACCAATTAATAATGATACCCACATTATACTTGCGTAAATTAAACTGTTTGTCTCTCAATATTGATGGGTACAGAACGGGCGTCTTAGCTTGTTACTTGACAGTAAGCAAATTGTGTAAAACTCTAAAGAATGATATTAAGCTTGATTAGGAGTTTTACCTAAAATTTTCTATCCATATTGAGAGTCCATTTTCAAGGAAATAATGTCTATGAATTAATTTTACATACTATCCAGAAAACAATTTTGCTTTTTATTATAATACCAAATAAACTTAAATAATCATCTGTGTGAGACGGTTTGTTGCTGTTATCTGTGATTACTAAGAAACTTATAAGCACTAATTTAATCTTGTAAAACCTCAGAACATAGTGTGGTACCTACTCTATCACGAAATTACGCTACCAGGAATATAGTACCTATTCAAGAATCACGCTATCTCGAGGTAGTTTAACAAAGGATTCTCATCTTTGAAATTTGATTCATTGCTATTTTGATTCTAACGCTTGCCGGCCGCTCCCACTGCATGCTCTCTACACTCGCAGGCGCGGCTGTTTCGTATACAAACTAACCACTGAACGCTTCTCTCGATACCTAATTTTTCATGGCCTATAGATTCGATAATGCGTGATTTGTATACACTATTGTTGTGGTGGGGTGATTTCGTAATGAATATATTCGTGTTCCTTATTTCATAGGTAGGTATCACACTATGTTTAACAAATTAAAGTCATTTCGTTAAACCCGAAATTTTGTTCACTTTTGACATTACTAATATAATAGGATTGTTTTATGTAATTTGTCGGAAATCTAAATCCTGAGTGTCTTTTATTTGGTTAATGTTCTCATTAACTTTCATTGTTTGTAGATATTTCTAGTGGAAGTAATATTGCTTCTAGGTTAATATTGAATTAAAATCATAAAGTGTTTGGTACTTAGTTTAATGTACAAAAGATGAAATTGATGTATTGAGTATTACATTAAATTGTTAAATAAAAGAACTTGTTTAAACTAAAATATTGATGGCAATATAATAATGATCCTGTTTTACACTTGACAAAACATAACAACCAACGGCGATGACGCGCGGGTGGCATGTAATCTCGGTATTAGTTTTCGGTATTGGACTTAAATACCGAGATCTCGGTATTAATACCGGTATTGGAGTCCCCAATATTTACATGAATATTTCAAATTAAACCCCGTTTTTTTGGATGATTTTCAAACATACAGGATGGCAGAGTGGTGCCGTCATTATGACAATAAATTAAAACATGGGTTACATTCTTAGAGCCACCGCACATATACAATTTCAAATCGTACAACTAAATCGCAGAGTGTCTAATAGGCATAGAATCTTATGATAGCCCGCACATTATATCAACTAAGTCGTTCAACTAAATAGTTGGTCAACTATCGGCCCATAGCCCGCACACTATAACAACTTAGTTGGTCAGTCGCACGGCAAGATGCAGTATGACCAGACCCGTGCGTGTGATTTCCCCACGCTTGGATTTTTGCTGACGGGCGCGCAGCCGCCCAGTCGATCTCTGCATTCTCTACTTGTAACAAATGAAAAAATAGAACTGCTGATAGACGAAGTCCAAAAAAGGCCAGCCCTTAAAAACCTTATTAATAAAAGAAATAAAAGAAGTAGTGCGTTCTTTTTCCGCATTTTCTCGCAGACGTCACCGCGCTAGCAACACTGTCCACCAACTAAGTCGACGAAGTGGGCGGCTTATGAAAGCACGCAATTTAGTTGTACGATTTGAAATTGTATATTTGCGGTGACTCTTACATAAATTCATGAAATGGTTTGCCACTTTCAAAAACATCTTATTGATTTGGTAATTTCATGACCTTATTATGAAATAATGCAGCCAATTTTATACTATTTCATACAAATGTCTTGAAATTATCAAACGAATAAGGTGTTTTTGAAAGCGGTAAACCATTTCTATGAACTAATATAGCCCATGTTTTAATTTATTGTCGTATTGACGGCACCATTCTGTATATTTGTTTCAAATCTCAACTTTAGGCACTATGCTTGTAAACGTTGGTATAAAAACGTTAAAGTCCGCTTCTGATCGGACCCCAGAAGACGCGGGTTCGATTCCCGCCTGTAGCATACAATTTTCTCATCGTTTTATTTCTTTATTTGTATTTCTTACATTAAAGTGGGCGTTACAAACGCAGAAAATGAAA
Source organism: Nymphula nitidulata (assembly GCA_947347705.1). Lineage (NCBI taxonomy): Eukaryota > Metazoa > Arthropoda > Insecta > Lepidoptera > Crambidae > Nymphula > Nymphula nitidulata. The sequence continues at coordinate 4,063,946 of OX374620.1, forward strand.
CATTTAAATGTGATTAAAATGGCTTGCTTATCTGGTAGTTTCAAAATGCTTGTAAAAGTATTCTTTCAGATCGATTGAGGTGTAAATGAATGAGTGCTGAGAACTTAGGCTGAGATAAACGTCTCTATAAAAACGTTTAAAAAAGCGTCGAAAGCGGTGAAGAAATTGGTAGTAGGTTATACTTAGTGCTCTGGTGGCGTAGTGGTAATCGCGTCTGGCCGGACATCAGGCGACGCGGGTTCGATTCCCGCCTAGAGCATATATGTATTTATTTTATCGTTTTCTTTATTTGTAATTGTTATAATATAATGCTAGTTTTCATGGTTTTCACGTTTTCCATGTTTATTTTAAAACCCACTTTTTGAGGGACTATTGACATTACTGAGGCCATCTAGCATTTTTCCAGGGCTTACCTAGACCTAGGCAGGGGCTTGAAAACACATTACAATGCTGCAGTGAACAATTTGGGTGAGAAACATCTCCTTGTTACACCCCTATTTTATTAAACCACTTCATTGTTACTTTCACCAAAATGTTAATATTGTTATAAATAAAATTAGTTTCTTTTTTTCAATGCAGGTATTTTAGTGTGACGCCCGGTTCAATGCCTACTAGCATTTTAGTTTCGGAAGTATTGAGCGAGGTCTCGAGATTGCGGGATCTCGGTTATTCATGCCGTACGCGCGGTTAAGTGTAGGTACTTTGTAAATGACGGCCTCCTCACAGAGACCACATTTGAATGTTCGCGAGGCTGTGTGCCGAAGCGGTGCCGTTTAGATGACCTTTATAGTTTGACGTGTGGACAGTCACTACCGTCTGTCGCCGACAGGCCAGTGTTCCTGGTCTATTTACGAAGTTTTGGAAATTGTGGTGACCTTGAATTTATTTCTTATACGCGTAAAACAAGGATAATAAGGAGCTCGGTAATGTAGTGGTCTGAGTGCTTTGGTTTCGATTACGCAAACAAAGCAACTTTCGCCTTGGTCGATCTCGGGATAGGTCAATTTGTTATCTCGAGCTCCACCGTGCTTCGGAAGGCACGTTAAGCCGTTGGTCCCGGTTGTTACTGCAACCGCTTTAAGGCACCAACTTGCATTCGGCCAGCGTGGTGGTGTTATGGCCCAAACTCCTCATGTGTTTCTCCCATGTTGGAAGACCTGTGCCCAGCATTGGGACGTATATAGGCTGGTGATGATGATGACGTATAAAACCATTTTTTGGCAGGGGAAATGCCTGACGCGCATCCTTCCTTACTGAAATAAGAAGAAAGGGGTGTTTGGGGCTTGCATCCACTAAAACCCTGTCATTGTTATACTTGCGGGCCCACAATGAACAACGCATAACACTGAAGTTATAAATTAGAGAGGGCGCTCTCTAATGTACCTATAACTTCCGTTATGCGTAACCCTACATAACCCATCATGGCTCAGCAATAAGAATACCTACCTACCTAATACTAGATAGGTCAAAGTTTATGTGGAACGCACGAACCGTTAGCTTTGCTTAAATTTTTTTTTGTCCGAATTTAAATTTTCTGAAATCGATTTGCCCCTTTTTGTTTTCCTCATTTTCCTATTACTGGAAACTAGTAAAAGTTTTCAAATAACTAGGTGATTCAGTTTTTCATGTTCTCGTGTGTTTCACCTATGTAGTGCCTAGCAGTGGGACGTATATAGGCTAACGATAATGATTCAGTTCTAAGAAAAATGAACATCTCCTTACTAAACTACCATGAAAACAAGCAGAATTGGTAACAGTTCTGACTTAATCTAAGTGTAGGTATAGATACTTAGATAAAGTTACAACATGGCTTTACGAGCATTAGTTCCCCTTGTCTTCTCTGTCATAGAGAGAATTTAAAAACAACAACACAATGATTGTGATTGGTTATCATCACTGGCGCAATGCGCAAAACCGCGCAGAGCTATGTCAAAGTTAGGGCAAAGCCCAAAGCCGCTCAACAACAGAAGAAAAAAAATAGAGTGTTTGGCGGGAATATCGGTCAAGATTTTTATTACATTAATTAAAGATTGTGTCGGAGCGCACATTGTGTTACAAAAGTGGTGTAGTTTTATAAACCAAGTGTATGTGTTGACGTACAACTAAAAGATTATTAGAATATAAGTGAGTATGGTGTGAAAGACGAGAACTTTTTTTGTGGCTACCCACCTCATCTTACAGGGAGAATGAAATAAAATAAAAAAAAACCAAAAAAAAAGTGGGGAGGGTTTTGTGGCATCAGTCAAGATTTTTATTACAATAATTAAAAATTGTGTCGGAGCGAACATTGAGTTATAAAAGTGGCGTACCTAGTTTTATTATTTAATTGTTTGTGTTGACGTGCAACTAAAAGATTATTAGAATAAAAGTGATTAAGGTGTGAAATACGATGAGAACTTTTTTGTGGTTATCCACCTCATCAAGTAGCACATAAAGTGACTGTCATCATATATTTCGTGTCAAATACTCCCAAGAAGCATTGAAATGTGTTACGCCAGCATTTTAATGCAATAAAAGAAGAACTAAAGAAATACTGAGGACATGGCTGTATGGGCATTAGTTCCCTTACAAGGGAGTGTTTGGCGGGTTTTAGTGGCGTCAGTGAAATTTTTTATTACAATTGTATTTTATTACAACGTGTTTTATTATAATTGTATTTGTATTACAATTTACTAGGTGGTAGACCCGTATGTAGGGTTGTCTGGGTAGGTACCACCGCCTTCCTTATTTCAGCCGTGAAACAGTTCGCTGTGTTTCGGATTGAAGGGAAAGGTAGCCAGTATAATTACTGGGCATGGACGGCATTTCGTCTGAGGCCTCAGGAGGACAGCGCACCTGCAATATTAAGTGATTTTTCCTTGTTATTGCAGGTGACTATAGGCAGCGGTAACCACTTACCATCAGGTGGGCCGTCAGCTTGTTTGTCATCGTATTGTATATATAAAAAAAAACAATTATTAAAAATTGTGTCGGAGCGAACATTGAGTTATAAAAGTGGCGTAGTTTTATTATTCAATCGCTTGTGTTGACGTGCAACTAAAAGATTATTAGAATAAAAGTGATTATGGTGTGAAACACGATGAGAACTTTTTTGTGGTTATCCCTGTGAGTTATCCACCTCATCAAGTAGCACATAAAGTGACTGTCATCATATCGTGTCAAATACTCCCAAGAAGCATTGAAATGTGTTACGCCAGGGGTGCGTTCCGAGCCTACACTCCAAACCTCAGAACAATAACTAAAGCACCAAACACTCCGAGTTGTTTTTTGTCTTGCTCTAATCTAAGGTGTGGAATGATTTAAGTTGTTTTTATAACCTCAAATTTTGACAAGGACTTCCATCATTATCTAAAGGCTTCCATTACGCATTTTTTCTCTATTAAGTCTGTATTTAAACTTTTATTCACTTTTATTCAAAGTAAACTAAAAATAAGAAGTGCCTTTTTTGAGATTTTACATACCCCATCTCATTTGACGGATGTTATGACGTTTTCAGAGTGTTTTTTAACTGTCAAAATTTATCGCCAAAAAGTTGCAACTCCCGAGGCTCGGAACGGGTTAGTTGTGACAGCCACACGTCATACCCAAAGGTAACGGCCTTAGAGTAGAAAGTTGTAGGCTTGGAACGAGCCCCAGCATTTAAATGCAATAAAGAAATACTTAAGACATGGCTGCATGGGCATTAGTTTCCTTTGCCTTCACTTTATAGTGAGAATTAAATTAATAATAATTTGAGTAACCAAAAAAAAACACTTGCCTTCACGATTATGGGAGAATAAACAAAAAAAAAATGTGACAGTGACATAAAGTGACACAGGTCAATTTAAAAATAGTATGGTTTTCTAAAATTGAATTGAATTGAGTTTGTGTTCGTTGTTATTTAGTTGCTTTCGATCGATTATCTCGAAGAACTAAAATTAAAATGTCTGGTGTGAAATTAGGCGGTGTTCTAAAAGAATTAAGGATTCATTTGTGTCAAACAAGCAAGCAGTCCGCCGGAGTGAGGTACCTATTGAAAACATTTGATTACATAAACACTTTTAACCTGTCCTTTAACCATCTTAGAATATAATTTATTTCAGAGATTTTATACAACAAAACTATGTTAATATCAAAAAGGACAATCCGAACTTCCCTATACTCATTCGTGAATGCAGCGGAACACAGCCGCGAGTGTGGGCCCGTTATGGTTTGTATTTTTTTTTTTTACTGCGGGGCAACCCGCAGTCTCCTAAATATTGTATTCATTACACCTGTTTTGATACACCAATTAATGAAATATCGTAGTTAAACATATGTGAAATGCGACAAGGCCAATTGATTGTCTAAAATATTTTGTTTTTATAAACAGGCTTATGATTATCAAGGGTTCACTGCAGTAAAATAAACAACAATTTATTGTTTACTCATTATGTACAATAATATATTTGTCTTATTTTCGCCAATTTGTGCTATCAATTGGATGCTTTTTTTGCATAAAAAATGGTTTTTTTTCTAATAGAATTAAATTGAATACAAATATCATATTTGGTTCATCACCAGTGATCGGAATAGGGTGAGTATATAATATAATATAATATAATATTTATACACTCACACCTATTACCTAGCCCAAAGTAAGCATCATTAAGAGCTTGTGTTATGGATACTAGATAACGGAGAAATAATGATAATAATATGTATATAAATATTAGAAATATACTAAATAAACATATAAACATCCATGACTCGTAAACAAATGCTCGTACTCATCATACAAACATTTGTTCCTACCGGGATTCGAACCCGGGACCTCTTGACCGAGTAGCCTGGGGTACAGACCACTCGGCCAGCCGGTCGTCGTATATTTACCTACAGTTTGTAGAACAGATATAAAATTTGGAGACTTCCCTGTAATATTTTTTTTACTGGTATATTTACCGGATTTACCAAATTTAAACATCTTACTATTAATATTTACTGCGTAACAAACATACCAAAATATGATCAAATAGTCAAACGAAAACCTTTTTTTTTTAAGTTATTAAAAATGAAGAGCCATGTAAAAATTTTATAAGGAAGAATATTTACGCAAGAGAACTTTCTATTTAATTAATTGTTTGTTCGAATTTACATAGTTAAAATTCTGGTAGATTATTGGTAAGGTAAAAAATTTATTTTAAGGAAGTCTCCGATTTTTATCTCTGTTCTTCAAACTGTGGTGTGATTCTGTAACGAATCTCGCACCTCACTTCGCAAGTCACTTCAAATTCGACTGTCAAATATAGCAAAAAATGTATGAAAAATTGCTCTATTTAACAGTTGAATTTGAAGTGACTTGCGAAGTGAGGTGCGAGATTTGTTACAGAATCACTAGGCTGTAGGTAAATATACTCACCCAATTCCGATCACTGTTCCTCACATTCTGATGCTCTCTCTTTATTACAGAAAAAGGGCAAGAAGTTTGTTCAAGCCTTAGTGACTTAAATGCTGACCAAGTCAAGGCTTTGGTTTTTTCTATGGTTAAACTTTAATCTCCTGTTGAAATATGGTCCATAGACACTCTAATGTACTGTAAATTAAATTTTAATTAACATAAAGTAATAGTATGTAGCTAGCCCAATATATATTTTTTTAAATCATTCTTTAGTTTATGTAATATTTTTATTTCTTATTGACCATTTTCATTAGTTAGATACATTTCAAGTCTAAGCTCATTCCTTTTTATCCCTTATGAGCTGGCTGGCTATCAGACAAACAAATAAACAATATCAATTTTAATTCGATCATGGTTTATCTATTTTTATTTTACAAATGACTGATAAAAAATATTGAGCCAAAAGAGTTACTAGTAGTATAGCTTCTAGTGTTGAAAAGAAGCTAGCAGACTGGTACAAGCCCAAATGTTAATGAGTGTTTTTAAGTAAGGCAATTTACTATGAAATAATTGGTCATTAGTAAAGTCTAAATTCACTTAACTAACAAAACTAAAGAGATGAACTTTTTTCATTTGTATATTCATCATTTATTTATGATTTCAGACAAGGGTGTTGAGCGCAGTGCCCCTCTTACAAACTTATCAGCAAGTGACGTCTTTTCAACCATCAAGCAACTAGTAAAATGAGTTATGTATTTATTTATTTGTTTATGTAAATATAGTGTCTAGAAAACTCATGGTTTGTTTAATTAAAAGAAGTTTATAGTTATAAATAATTTATTTTTTAAACTTAAATCAACTTCAAAGTTCTATTTGTTTTATTTGTACACTATGTGCACATTCTAGATTATGGATTAATTTATTTACACTTAAATAACTCAATAAATTAACAACAATAACATTAATACCATTACATCACTTATCTTGGCTAGCCTAAACAAAGCACAGCTTGAAATATAGATACTAAGTGGGCCTGATTCTGAAGACACACCCTAATTCTAAATTTAAGTACAGTATATCTCTTTCTAGCAATATGTAATAGGAAAAAGATAGCAATAACTTGTTTAGAGCTGTCAATTAAATTTAGATAGATTTCAAAGAAACCATAGACAGTTGTCTATGGTTTCTTTGAAATTAGATGGCATGTACGGAGGTGCCTCCTAAACACTGCATTTTATAACGTTCAATAAGGTTGAAAATTGAACGCACGTTTCTAAATATCAAATTATATGACAGCTATCCTTTTCGTATTCATTTTGAGAGAAAGAAATGCACTAAACTTAATTAAGACTTAGCATAATATGTTCTCCAGAATTTGGGCCACTGTTTTATATCCAGCCGGTATATGTACACCATCTCAAAAAATCAGCAAAAATATTCTAATCCAGGCAAAATACTATTAATTTGTTTTTATTTATAGTTCACTTGTACAAAATTAAAAATTATTGATTTCACCATTATTCAATATGGCAATAGCGCTATGGTGAATGTTTGGCTGTTTTGCAATGGACAGTTGATGATTATCATTGTTACTGACAATCTTGATTATAAATGTTATATAAGAACTTAATTTTTTATACGTTTAATATTGTTTTACTTAGTAACCTACTTGTGAGTACAAGACTATAGCCATAGATGATTAAAAAATAAATAAACAACTACAGTCCATTTCCATGACTACTTTGCCTTAATTTTAAGCTTTTTTATACAAACAATATCCTTATATATCCGACTAAACATCCAAAGCCATGTTTGGGTACGAAAAAAACCTGGCTCGAAATGAGGTAGCCTGCTATTCACACATCATGGCTAATTCAGATATTGCGGCATTCACTATCGCTATGGGCAACGGAAATTATCGAGAGAAACGCACCTCTGAGCATTTTTTTTTATACAACTTGATGACAAACAAGCTGACGGCCCACCTGGTGGTAAGCGGTTACCGCCGCCTACAGATACCTGCAATAACAAGGGAAAATCACTTGATATTGTAGATGCGTTGTCATCCTAAGGCCTAAGATAAAATCCCGACCATGCCCAGTAATTACACTGGCTACCTTTCCCTTCAATCCGAAACACAGCGAACTGTTTCACGGCTGAAATAAGAAAGGTGGTACTATCGGTCCGAGGAGCGCTGCATCCGATTTAATGATCTTTAGGTAATTGTTTAAAAGCTATTGAGCAAAAATACTCGTTCAGGTATTAAAATGTAATTGTGAACCTGGCCAGTGTTGTGGTGGGTGCCTACCAGTAGTTAGCATTTAGCCTTGATGATGCTGAAATTGGGCTTCATGAACAGAGTTGGATAGCAGACGGCAAGCAACTTCTTTATGGACATGTTTGTTCGCGCGGCACTCAAGTTCCAATAGTTTAAGCACATCAAACTCAAAGCTGGATAAAACATGCACATTCTGGATAAGAGCCTGTCCACATCTCCACGTCACGACGTCGACATCGTGGAACGGTGCGGTAACGTGGCACGTTGCCGCGTCATGCTAGTGCACGGTACGGCCCAGTATTGTCTTTTCGCGTCTTTTTTCTTCAGCCTCTCTCTCCGTCTTTTTAACAATAGCAGAAGCAGAATACGTCTTGTACGGTCCATATCTAGATAAGTAGTGAAGAATGCAGCAGAATTTTACAAGGCACGGCGACGTGCAGCGTTGCTGCGTCGTGACGTGCATTTTAACGTTACGTACCGTGCCGCGTTACCGCACCGTTCCATGGAGATGTGGACAGACTCAAAGCTCGTCGAGTCCTCTTAACTTCTCTCGAAGCAAAAGTGGGATCAATAATAAGCCCATTTTAATAACAAAAAAAAACAAACATTATTCAATACTATAAAATTAGTTCTCTAGTTAGAATACGACAAATCATATTATTTTCGTATTGTCGATTATTTTTGCATTGACATTTGGTATTGATTACCCTAGAGATCACACATTTTGATTACACATTCAATCAAAAGATACAAAAAAATAAATATTCAATTATTATGGCACTTCAATTTAGGATTTTAAATCCTTTTCATCTAAACCTATATTATACCTTTGTCAATAATATAGAAATCTTTACATACATACAACCTGTTTCTGTTTATCGTTTTATAGATTTCCACCTAGGTAACTCTAATCAAATCCTTATTTAACATCACTGCAAAGCAGGCAGTCCAAACTGTTCAGGACGGAATTTGGCTAATGTTGGTAATACTAAGGTGGCATGGGTGGTCAGCTTTTTGTCCAAATGGGGGTCGGGGACCATTACCACCTGCATACCGGCTGATATGCCTGAAGTCACACCGTGTGGAGAGTCTTCAAATACAAGGCACTGTAAAAAGGGATTTCGCAATTTTAGTATTTTTCCATAAATACACCTTTCAAAGTGATTTTCCACTGGTGAGTCCATTCCTCGCCTCGCCTATGTAAAATCACCTTTACAATGCTAGTAATTGTCAAAATCTTATTAAAAATCGCAAATATGATACTAATGAAACTAGAATAATTATAAGAAAAAAAATAACTAATCTGTGACATGTCAGCACTGCATGGAAAGTAACACGACAGTAAGGAAAATAGCTGTTAATAAGAAAAGATGCGGTAGGTACGCCTGAACATTATACTGTCGTAAATTATCTTTGTGAAATATAAACAAACAAGCCAAAAAACAGCAAAACTTTTACCTAAATATACAGGTAACAGTAACTTTTTAAAGATGAAAATATTTGCTTCTAAATTGAAGCAAGGACTGAAATACCGCTTTATCCTTTATCTCAAAATTCGGGTATATATAATTATTAACGGTATCCAAATTCAGTACCTACCTCATAAAGATATCTAAAACTTTACGGTACCGGTTACATACGACCGTTATATCAAAACTCCTATTGGATATTTGTATTTGATACGGATTACGATCGCACAAGCTAGCAACGTTACTTGTAAGACTCGTTTTAAAATACGGGTATTCGACGTAATAATTTTGTTACTGTTATTACAGGTACCCTTACATTACGGTATCCTTTGGTTGATTTCTAAATTTTCGGGTATCATTATTATCGGTATTTATAATCAGTCGGGTACCGAAAAGAATAACCGTTCAAAACTGTTTCATCAGGTACCATTACAGTCCCTGAATTTCAGCCCTAACACTTGTTTTTTGTTGTTCATATGTTTGAGATATGGATTTCACTTTATGATCATTATCCTTTTAGCACATCTTGTATTCCCAGTAGTGCCAGTGGAGTAGTCCCATGATGAGACTACTGGTATTTTTTCCCCCAGAGGTTCAGGAACAATTTGGCCTACATTTTCGACCTGTTTGTTTATTTTTTGAAAATATTAAAAAAAAGGGTTTATATCTACTTATGAACAATGAAATGAAACACATAGGTACCTACTACTAACAGTTATACTAACAAATCAATCATTGTCATAACTGAGACTCATATCAAAGTAAGCAATAATTTAGTTTATCTGCTTGCTGTTTGCTCATTTGTTGGTAAGTTTGTATGTTTGCTGAGTATCACAAGGGACTACTGGGAATTGAAATCCCAATAGTCCAGTCAGTGGAATCTCTGGGACTAAAAAATATCAGTAGCCCAGTTAATGAAACCTTTGGGGAAAAATACGTCATGCATGGGACTAATCCACAGAGACTAGTGGGAATACACATAGCACATTTGCTCTTCTTATTGTACAAAGTTTTATTTATTCCATTGATCACTTTTGAATTAAGTCTTATTAACTATATATTTTTTTATATCTTGTAGGTAATTTATGTATTTACAATAAGACTTTAGACAGATTTATATTACCTTAGAAGGATCAGGTTTGTCTGGGAACCTCTCAGCAGTTACTAAAAATATATCTGGATGAGGTTTTCCATGTTTGACTTCCTTGTCTGTGCTACCCATCACCATGTGATGGAAATATGAGAACAGTTCTTTATGTGCTGCTACTTTAGTATGAACTGATCTTTCACTTGATGATGTTGCCAATGCAAAAGGAACATTCATCTTGTGCAGGTGACGAATTAATCTTTCGGCACCTATGGAAATTAATAAAATTTATAACTATTAACCCATTCCCTGTCCCATGAATCTTAATTATAATACTTAACAATTCTTTTTCATCATGTTTACTTTGTGGACAGGGAATGTTTTAATATTGTTATTGATCTAACTGATATAGACCAAAATGCATTATATTTAAATAACTTGATAATTTATTTAGCGTTAATATCCCACAATGATAACTAAAATATCATTATCTTCATTGGAAACTGTTATCTTTTGAATTTGATAAAAAAGGGTGATAAAAGTCAAAGTCAAAATGTTTATTGCATTCATGAATGTGAAACACGAATAACACGATAGTATTACATAAATTATCCAGAACATCACGATACCCTTTTGGGCATAGCTTTTAACTAAATTATAATTTATAATTAATTCTCTATTATGAATGTATAATGGATATTATTGGTAAAAGCTAATAAGAAGTGATGGCAAAAGAAATTATTTCAATTTAAAAACTATATTACTTTAAATTTAAATTAAAAAGTAAATTAGTCAGCCTATTACGGGCAAAATAATTATTGTAATTAATTTGAAAATCTCACTCTTAATGTACTTTTGCATTATGAAAAACTACTGTACTATTTTTACTTTGATCCTAACATTATTACATTGATACAGGTGTTCCACTATTTCCGTGGAAAAACAAAATTGAAATTGTGGGACTTTTTTTTTAACTATATCCCATTATTTCCATGGCAAAAAAAAATGCAAATAGTATGGGTTATTTCATATTACATATGGTGCGCTTAAAGTAGGATAGGTGTTTTATGTTAATAATTATCATGTCTATTGCTATTCATAAAAAATACCCATACACATAAAGGTCAACCACATGCAGTAACTTTTTTTTGTAGACTTATGCAAATAGTGAGACAATTAATCCCAATATTTGCATTATCAGGAACACAATATGAAAAAGTGGAATACACCCATTGAAACCTTTATTAATAATGAAATTATGTATACATATAATAAAATAGATCAAATGATGGCAATTAATTTATTTGAGTAGGTAATGAGAAATTCATACCATCTAGCAATGGTGCTCCAGCCAACATTGTGTCACCAAGTTCAAGGAGTTGATCTCTGAACTCCTTAGGTGTAATTGGAAGACTTAGATCTTTACATAGTATTTCAGATAAGCGCTGCTCTGTACCACCCAGTACTTTCATCATCATTTCAGTTGTGTACTCATGTCCATATTTAGCACATAACTGTGTAATCATTTTCTTATAAACTAACTCCGTGTCTAAAAAAATATGAAGAAAAATAATAAAACAATATAAAAAACTAAACAGTTAGTATTAGTAATTTAGGCCTCAGGATGACAGCGCACCTGCAATATCAAGTGCTTTTCCTTGTTATTGCAGGTGTCTATAGGCGGCGGTAACCGCTTACCACCAGGTGGGCCGTCAGCTTGTTTGTCATCCAGTTGTTTAAATAAAAATAAAAAAATAATTAATTATAATGTTAAAAAGCTTAATTCATACTAAGAAGACAATTACAATGGTACTCAATTAAAAACCAATAAATAGTTCTCATTAATTATAGAAAACTATGCCGGTCTCAAAATGTATAAAAACTTGTCACCAGATTAACATTCACATATAAAGATCACCAGTATCAAGTTTTATTATTATGTAAGTTGTAACATGTAAATAACCTTGCAACTCATTAGCATTGACAACAATGCGAAACGAAAGGTCGAGAGTTTGAAATTCCTTACCTAAAAGTAGTCCGTCCATATCGAAAATGCAATGTGTTACTTTTCTGTAATTCACCGTTGATGAAAATCGCCTACTTAAGGCACTTGATACAGTTTTTAATAAACAAATTCTCATGACTAGGCCGGGTTATGTAAAATGTTTACAAAACTGTTCTTATGTACCTAGGTGTATTACAGAATCAATAACAAAGGTATAAAAGAATTTGAAAACTATTATTTTACACGTTGAAAAGTATGAATTCCCCCAAAACCGAAAACTATGATAAAAGTAAAATTGGTTATGTTGAATTTAAAATAAGTAAACCTCAAAACCTATCGTACTGAAGTGCACAGATTAGAAAGAGTTCAGTATCTTAAGTGCAGGGGGTGTCAACTTTCCTTAAACAAATATTAAATACCTACGGGGGCAAACTTTTCTCATTGCTAGTTTCAAAAATGTCGTTTTTTTAATTATGGTATCCCTTGGGGATACCCTTTTTTATATCCTGAATACTGTAAGTAGATTTTTGTGAAGAAAATATTGCTTTATCATTCAATTTATCGGCAACAAAACAATTTTAGACCAATAGCTCTCTATGCGTTGCTATTTTTAAAAGCAAAATGTGATAAAAAATTTAATTTGATTAAAGAAAAACAATTTATTTTTCGTATGTTGATAAAATGATGGTAGATAAATTACCACGTACGCTGGCAAGACCGATCTTACAAGTGGGACGGACGTAAACAATCATGGCGGATTTTGCTTTTGTTTGCCGGCCTGTCTTCATTTGTATTTCGTGATCTCTCAATTTCATGTGGTTTAGTTTTCAGAGTACTCGTATAAATAAAGTTCATAAGTTTTACGTGCATACGACGTCGAATTGATTGAGTTCCTCCGTCTATGTTTTTGTTCCTGAATTCTCCTCAGTGATCGATCAGTGATAAGATTCGTACAAGACAGTGACTTTGATTATTTATTTACGTGACAGTGACTCTAAACCGGTGCAATATGTCTATTACAAAGGAAAGCAGAAGAAAATGTTCTAAGTGTGGCAAATCTGCCTTAGACGAAATCAAACATTTTCGTTTTCTAAAACCTAACCTATTGCGGTACGTACTTGTGTGTTATTTACGCCGTACTATGACATATGACATGCATCAGAATTAGTTATATCTGAAACTTGGATTAATTTAGGTTATGTATGTTATGTGGAAGTACTAAATAAAAAATAAATAGCTCCATAACATAAAATTATTGTTTTATTTTACCTTTTATGGGCAAACTATTTTTGAATGGAGGGATGGGCAATTTCACTTGTAAGAAAACAAAAAAAAAATAGTTTTCTTACAAGTGAAATTGCCCATCCCTCCATTCAAACTTAAATAAATATTTTTGCATGAAATTTATATTTTGCCGCTGAAATAGTTGACGGTGGGTCAACTATAGGTGGCACTAGAGTGTTGTACTTCCGCTAAAACCGGAAATAAATATCTTAACTATGAAGTTGTCATTCTTCTCCTTGGAGTAATATTATTCTATGCTTAAGTGTACTGCACAGATTAGAAAGAGTATGTCTAAGTCAAGGAACATATATCATAACAATAATAGGTTAGTTAGGATATAAGTTCCTTGGTCTAAGTGTACTGCACAGATTAGTGTACTGACTGCTTTTTTTTTGTTAATTTTCCCTATAAAAGGACGGCAAAGGAAACTAATGCCCATACAGTCATATCTTCAGTATTTTTTATTTCTTCATTTCATCTTGGGAGTATTTGATATTGAAGTAGGTCATAAAGCAAGCAAGCAACCTACATGGTGTCTTTTGTATCTGATATTCTTTTTTATGTCAAAATGTCACTATCATATTTTGATTGATTCTTTTGGAAATCTTTTTACAAGTAAATGGTGTTTTTTCAGTATTGTAAATAAAAGTCTGTTTTATATCACAATAAGTGTTTATTCCATCGTGCTAAGCTTCTCCACATCATCTGCGCACTCTGCCTTGTAACATTTGACGGGAAATATATGATGACAGTCTCCTTATGTGATACTTGATGAGGTGGATAACCACAAAAAAGTTCTCATCGTATTTCACACCTTATTCAATGAAATCTCTCTGTAATAGGAAAGCAACGGGAACTAATGCCTATACAGCCATGTCTTCAGTATTTCTTTATTTCTTCAGATTGTTTGGCGGGATTTTGTGGTGTCAGTCAAGATTTTCATTCCAATAATTAAAAATTGTGTCGGAGTGAACTTTGTGTTATAAAAGTGGTGTTGTGTACAGTACAGGAGTCGTTGGCGGCTTACTATATAAGTGATCTGTGGTTGGCGGGGTTCAATGGCGTCGGTCAAGATTTTTATTTTAATAATTAAAAATTGTGTCGGAGCGAACTTTGTGTTATAAAAGTGGTGTAGTTTTATTATTCAAGTGTTTTTGTTGACGTGCAACTAAAATATTATTAGAATAATAGTGATTATGGTGTGAAATACGATGAGAACTTTTTTGTGGTTATCCACTTCATCAAGTGGCACAAAAAGTGACTGTCATCATATATTTTGTGTCAAATACTCCCAAGAAGCATTGAATGAGTTACACCAGCACTACAATGCAATAAATTAAGAAATAAGAAATACTGAAGACATGGCTGTATGGACATTAGTTCCCTTTGCATTCCCATTGTAGAGAGAATGAACAAGGAATGTTTGGTGGGTTTTTGTGGCGTCAGTGAAAATTTTTATTACAATAATTAAAATTTGTGTCAGAGCGAACATTGAGTTATAAAAGCGGTGTAGTTTTATTATTCAAGTGTATGTGTTGATGTGCAACTAAAAGATTATTAGAATAAAAGTGATATGGTGTGAAATACAATGAGAACTTTTTTGTGGTTATTCACCTCATCAAGTAGCACATAAAGTGACTGTCATCATATATTTCGTGTCAAATACTTCCAAGAAGCATTGAAATGTGTCACGCCAGCATTTTAATGCAATAAAAGAAATAAATAAATACCGAAGACATGGCTGCATGGGCAGTAGTTTCCTTTGCCTTCCTTTTATGGGGAATTTATTAGAGAAATAAGTAAAAAAAAAACAAAAAAAACGAAAGAGTTGATCATTTGTCATCATTGTATCCTCTTCCTCTATGACAAAGATTTCCTGAAAAGTTTGAAATACAAATTCAAACCGAAAATAGACAAACATTTTGTTTTTACATAAAGAATGAACATAACTGTAACGTGCCGGACAGTGTACAGTGATAGAAAAATAAACATTATATATAAATTGGTAAGGCATTTTTATTTCTTGTGTATTTACCAAATATTTGACTTATCTACTTACCTTGGAGTTTAGAGGTTTCTTTATTCATTGACGTAGAGCTACAGCAAGTTTTTATAAACTACAGAAAGATCGTAATCTGTGAGGAAGATATCTGGTATCAGTAGATACACATAGGTAAGTAGGCCATATAACACTGACCGTTAGTTGTATTTAGTTATACCATAATTATGAACAATATATTTGTACAATAAAACTATTAACTATTTCATTATAGGAATTCAGAGACTAGTTTTTACATTACTATCAATATTGAACACCACATGGAGTTGACCAGTTGAGTCAGAGTGGCCACAATTTTTACGTTGTGTGCGCTGTAGACACAGACTTGAAACTTGAACGCCCGCGCCCGCCCGGCGCGCAGCAGTCGGTCTGCGACCATCATGGATCGCAGTTGAATCGTCGCGATTTGTGCGTATACCGCTTACACAATCGCACATAAAATTAATCTTTAAATATATAATTTCTGTATATTTATGTATGAAACGTATACTAAATAAGTGAACTAAATTCTTTTTGTCGAATAAAACTCCGCGAATATGGCTGTGAAAGAGTGTTGTTGTGGTAAACTGTCGCCTAACAAAAAATCGATTTTCGGATTGAGAATGAGAAGCCAAATATTGTATTTAATGTTGGTTGTCAGTTTTCTTCATGTGGCCGTGGCTGAATTCGAACCTACATGCTTGAAAGCGAAAAATATATTTGAAAAAAATAGGATGTTGTCTGCGGTGAACATTCAGGAGCAACCTAACTCAGGTGAGGAACAAACAGTGCTAATTTCACAGCTGAGTATGTTAATGTTGATAATGAATGATATCTCGCGTGTATGTGTGCGTTTGATTTATTTATAATGTCATATCAACGATAAAGTCTAAACTTTTGTTATGGCTTGCCGTTGTGATATGATTCTCAGATTCGTTATTTGTAATTATAAATAAAGCATTGATTTTGTCTTTTTTTCTATTACCCCTGTCTTTGCATAGTTTGTATTGTGTTGACAGTTATGGTAGACTTCAGATGCAGATGAAGCAGTAGCTACCATAGCCCTTAAAGTTACCTATACATAAACAACACGCTTGTCCTCTCGACCGTACTCTACAGAACCTATGAAAAAACAGATCAAAATGTTATGTTATTAATTAGGAAGATAATCATGAATGTGGCTACTTATGTTTAAAATAAAATTGTTGCTTAAATCCGATGTATGGATTCCTTATCTATTTTTATAAAAGGTGGCATCACCAATCATTATTTAACATCAACTTAATAATAATGATTTTAAATTTATTACCTTATTAAACTCGTATAGCTTTCACAATGATCCTTCATGTTTAAGGTAAAGTTTTGAAATGTATTTTCATCGTTGTGGTCCTCTTAACCAAGATAATATTGAAATGTCATTAGTTTCATACCGAACAAGTAATATCCTTACACTGACTTGCCCGTCTTATTAAAAAAAAAAATTTAATCACTCAAGCACACATTCTGGAAGAATGTTTTTAATTATATCTTAATAGTAACTGTATTAGGCAGACAACTCTAAAAAGAGAGTAGGCGTAGTTTATGTAGTAGGCGGAGTTGTGAAATGCATAATATCTACAGAGGTTGCGACATAACACGAGATAGGTGTTCCGCGAAGTAAACCTATGGCCGTTTCGGCTTATTCGAAGATGATTTTTAAATAAAATCACCTTTATTGGTAAAACACAAAGTTCAATTTAGAACAACTATATAATCAATGTCAGTTATGTTTAAGTAAAACTGTAGCTAGCAGTTAATAGCATCGCAAGAAAGCGTAGGCGCGATTTCCAACGCACAGATGGCTCAAACATAACATTAACATGACATAAATCTGTACATTTTTTACTATCAGCCAAAACTGTAATGATACAATCTACGGTGAATTAATTGTAGTCTGATAGTATCAAAAACGTGTCTGGCTTCGGTAAATACCGAATTTAATACTTTATTAGGTACTGAATTTAGTCGTGATGGAATTTAAACCTACCTATTCTATTGATTTGCACACAGAAACCGCAAAAAACGAATATATTTTAACAGTTGTAGATTTTCCTTATTTTTAAGTCATACCTAAAATACCTACTTACCGTCTTATAAAATTAAATAACAGGATTTTTAACACAGGATACCAATTTCGTCGTCAAGTAGACAACAAATCACATTTCCAACTTTATTAACAAAGTAACTTGCTTATAAATATCTCTAGAATAATATCTGGGACAATTTGCAATCATGACCGAACCAAACCTGATGTAAACCAACTCGATTCTTTCAAGAATTAATTACGACAATCTCCCCATTATAAGAATATAAGTACACGAAAGTAGTTTTCTGGGAATCTTCATCGTTCCTGCGCTTAAGCTTTTGACGGCTTTCAACTTTCAATACACTTACCACAATTTATTTCAGCTAACTGCGAATACGAAATCGCCGGTTGCCAGGTCCCTGAGCCCCAGCAGGCCTTTATTCGAATTAATGAGATACTATCTGACTCGTTGAATTTGTGGAGGTATTCTGTTCTGTGACAGGCTTAGAAGCTGAACCTATCCCGCAGTAAACTGATACATTATTAATGAGGCGCCGCAACGCTCCTAGTTACTCGTGCCTTCGAGCCTACTAAACAATTTATCGATCTAATAACTACTAATCGCTACAAAGTCTCGTGTAAAATCACTGTACGTAAATCTTTTGACGTCTGAATAAACTTATTATATTAAAATATAATCTTATACACAGAAAGCCATTTAATGTAATTTGTATGCAAACATGCTCTTATTTTATTCGTCGCCATCTGTAATTAAGTGGACGGGTTGAGATCGGGTACCAGTTTCGCTATTAAGATAAAGCCTTCTATTGGTATAGCTGACGCCGCGTTTCCCTTATAAGGTCTAGTCTGATAGATACTGCATCGACGGCGCAGGCGTCTCGAGTAGACTCGTAACGGGTACGAATTATTTGCAAAGACAGGGACTACTAGTTAGCATTCGATACTCGTTCGCCGGTACCTCTAACGGCGGCATGTCGCGACAACTACCGGCTCTTACGCCTTTGCAGACTTTTAATGCGATGATGAATCGTCAATCGAGTGTACGAAAGGAGCACAATCGTATTGATTTCTCACAAAATGGCCTACCTCTTTATGTACCTACATGTTTTTTCCTTGTTTAGGTTAGCAAAACAAAATAAAACGCCAATTTATTAAAAGCTGGTCCTTTGAGGTCAATCGCCTCTGATTTCTTGTCATAAGCCTTCTCTAGAAAATGTCAGCGATGGATAACGTTATCAATGCATGAAGCATCCTGTTTGAATATTTTCAAAACTAACCTATCTATCACGGCTGTCACGGGAGTTAGATAAACTTTCGGCGTTAGAACGCTAGTCGGATCGCTCCTGTCATCGGACATAATGGAGTTGATCGATTTTTCTTACATAAAAGATACATTAAACAATTGGTTTACCTGTTCATGTCCTTACAAACCTAATCTTATAATCGTTGAGTGATTCTTCGTGATTTCGCCTGATTCCTAACTACTTGGTAATTATTGCGAGTAACTTGTCTGCAAAAGAAATGTCAGTGTCAATTGTCATCATAACACTTAACTTATTTATTTATTTAAACTTATATTGCACAAAATAAGTTACAATTTGGCGGACTTAATGTCATTACGTATTCTCTATCAGTCATTAGTCAACTTATCATTAGTGACTGGAGATATGACAACTTTTAGTTCATATTGATGATCGGGCTTGACACAAAATCGGGCAGTGGGTGGACTGGTTGAGAAGAGGTGGTTAAACAAGGTGTAGGTCGACAACCTGACTCTAATTTCTCATTTTAACCACAAGTATTACTACAGTACCTACACGATAATAAGCTTTTCTTTTATAAGAATATTGTTTAACACACATAAAGCAGTTGAGCCTACTGGCGATCAGGCTCAGGATGCTGTTGAAGCCCTAACGACACGTTTCCTCGGAAATTTAAGTAGAAGTTCCTTTTGCATCCTTTTTAAGTGTCCTTATGTTCGAACGTTCGGCTGCTGAGTACTTTGAGAAATGAAATATAAATCCATCCCTATAGCGAATTATCGCATACCTGAGCGCAAAATACCATTACGGCCCGCTTTTATTCGAGCTTTCACAGTGAACCCTTTCAATCAACTTAACTGAATGGCGCTCCATCAGTCACAAGGTATGGCCCATTATGTTGTGTCCCATAACCTCTTATTCTGTAATTAGGCTCGGGAACGGGATCCAATAAAGACAGGATGCTGCCAATAATATTTTTTTGCGAGCCGTTTTATTATACACCTGGATGATTGCTATGTTTAACAATCTATTACTTGGATTCGATTTAAAAGCATATTTATTGTATATTATCTACGAGAAAGTAATATTAAACGAATGTGCGACTGCTGTATAAGTGTTATGGACTATTGATCGTTAAAATCGGCTTAGTAGCACCCGAAACATCGAGGTTGGACATGACGTAAACGCACGAAATGCTGTAAGTGGGGATACGGTGTGATACTCACATTGTTTATGCAAATATGTAGGTATTACATTACCTACTTAATATCATCCCATTAACATACTAGCAAGTAATAAATTCCAAAAGAGAGTTCGGGATATTGCAATTATGTCCCAACTTAGGTTAAGCTTTTGAACTTTTTTCAAACTAGATTAATTTCTATCAGATTTAACAGTGAAAGTTTCTGTGCAAGAAGCAGACAGTGAATCCCTTTCTTTCAAATATAAGAAGTAGGAAAAGCTTTAAGTATGGCCCGGAACCTGGAATTGAAATGCCGAAGTTATTAATAAATCGTCACTCGTAAACTTTCAAGTTTAGAGAATAAACAAACCTGGTACAGAGCTGAATATACTGCCGCACATTCCTCCGCAAGAGCAGGTGGGGACAAGTCGTAGCTTCTCCGGACCGGTCCTCGGACTCGTCCGCTACTCGCAAAAAATGCATTCGTCTTTAACCACATTTAACTGTTCTACCCGTGTCAAGTGCATCAGTGATCGGAGCACTGAACAAACTAAGTAAAGCCGATTAATGAGACTGCTATCTTAATTAAACTATCGTATATCCGAGATAAGGCCTTATGTTTTACTTGCCGGTGCCAATCTTGTTTTTCTAAACCTGTTTGTATCTCAAATGTTTCATTTTTTTCAACATCGCATTGGATTCTTTATGAGTCAAAAGTTATCACTACACCGCCTATCATTTACGTTGCATTCATAACGGCACATTAGCACAACACATTGAGAATGTTATCTTAGAAGTCAATGGCCATTTATGTGCAAATGTATGTACTAAGTGTATTAATTACAATTATTTATTATTTGGTAGTCACCAATAGCGCCGGCCGTTTTATTTATAACTTTCAATAAATATTTAACCGTATACTGGTTTACATCATTTTAAAGCAATTCTCAACTTATAGATCCACGAAATAGAACCATATGGCAGGTTACCTTAATTTATTTTTGAATTTTACGTGATTTTAGTAATAAATGATAATAGAATAATCATGGCTTCTCGCACAAGCAATATGCAAGGTAGTGTCAGTGTCAGCAAATCCACTTTCTAAATGCATTATGGTTAAACTGGAGTCAGGTTCGAGGGGTCGAGCTCGAGATCGAGTTATGACGTGGCGAAAACAAAACGAGTTTGAATCGATTCTGTGCATTCCGACGCTTCACGGATTCCACATGAAGAATGCGAGCCCGCGACTTTTATAATGATTATAATCTCGATTTAGTGGTCGATTCGTCATCGTCTGAATTAGTTAATGGAATAGGCAATAAGCGTGTGAATCTGGTATGATGACTTTTGATTACGCTTAAAGAAATCCTTTGGAATACAACGGTGGTAATGGACACTGTCACGGTTCAGCACCTGTCTATATTAATTTTTTGAAGCTTGCGACAAGCTTACGATGACTTTTTTGTCCGCAATTCGTGCTGATGTAATACTATCAGTAACAATTTAAAGATTCAATCTATTCCTTATTCAATCGTTTACTAACTAATGCTTACTGTTATTTGAGGACTGACTTTTTACTTTCTTCGGAATTTCTTGCCGATTAAAGCCAAAGTAGCTTTGGCGCAGTCACTCATGCTCTCAATATTGGACTCTGTTGACACCTGTTACGCTGATCTTTTGGAGGATCTTCTCGATAAGCTTAAGCGTCTGCAGAAGGTTTATTTTTAACTTAACAAAATTCGACCATGTTTCAAAATTTCGGTGCTAACTTAACTAGCTTCTGATTCGCTGACGTAGGGACTTGCACGTTCTAACACTTATTTAGAGTGTTCTGTTCCTTCCTACCTCTCCATTATACCTAAAAAATGATTTTCTATTCGGTACTCTCCCTTAATTCTTCCTCTGCGTTCTTGCCTTAATCAACTTTAGACATTCCTTCCAACTCCACTGATTTCCTCTGCTATTCGACGAAGGCTTCTTAAGCCCGCCCGCATTCAACATGTTCGACGACCGGCTGGCCGAGTGGTCTGTACCCCTTGCTATACAGGCTACTCGGTCAAAAGGTCCCGGGTTCGAATCCCGGTAGGAGCAAATGTTTATATGATGAGTACGAGCATTTGTTTCCGAGTCATCGATGTTCATATGTTTATTTAGTATATTTCTAAATACATACATATTACTTTAGGCTAGAATCTGGCTAGATAATAGGTGTGAGGCGGCTTTCGTAGAGCAACTGTCACACTTTATGTGCTGTTATCTGTACATAAGTTTAAGTATATTTTAATTTTATATTTTTTTTCCTTTTTAGCTTGCACCTTTTCTGCGTTCTTCTTTTATATTTATATCAGCTTAGTTTCCTGGTAGAATTTAGCAATAAGTCCGTCCAAATGTACTGTTTTATGTTTGTTACTTTATATTGGTTATTTTATCTCTTGTGTGCAATGATTAAAATTAACTATTATTATTATTATTTACCTGGTATTAAAATTTTACTTTTGTACTGGGCCTTACTTTTGTCTCGTACTGACATCTTATTTAATTGCTCTTTTGAACTGTTTTAAAAAAGATTTTATTCAATTTTGAAATAGTGGTAGATCAAAAATGTCGCGCTATTTCTTTTTGTCCTAAGATACAACTTGGTAGATAGTAAAAACATGACATTTTGGAGAGGTCCTGGAGGCTGGAGGATGCAGTCAGGACGCGGTCGCATGGGAGCGGAATGCGGTCCGGCGGGCGGCGGAGCGGGGGGCGTGCGGGCTGCGCTCGCGCAGAGCCGGCCTATAAACTGCGACGGAGTGGTTAGCGCGCCCCGTAAAGCCCGTAATTATTATGCCGTGAGAGTGCACGGCCGATCACCCCAAGCCCATAACGCCACTGCGCATTGTTTTAATGACTGTTGCGAACTGCACTCATTAAAAACGTTATAAAGCGCGTTAGTAATTTGTAGTTCACTCGCGTTCTTCTTGCGTAGTTGAGCGTAAAGGTCAGAAATAAAGTAGAGTTGGATTTTGCACCAGCACCACCAATATTTTTTTATAAGACGACTTCTAAAGCTTTTATAGTCTAGTATTATCCGTTACAGAATTTCAATTAACCGCAGAATATGCACCAATAAAATACCAAAGTAAAACAAAAAGTTTTAAAATTATTATCATCTCATCATATAATCAAGATAATATTCTGCCCAAGCTTTTAACATTTTGTGATCATTTAAATACATTGAGATACCAGCACATTTACATGTAATTTCCATTAGCTTAACAGAGCTATTTCTAGAAGGAGGCGACTTATATAGTTCAGTGTAACGACCGTCATTATCAGCACTTATGAGGCATCTACACCGCAGATGATAGTCTGTCTCATTATTCATCGCATGAACAATGCAGTTTGTGTATAAATAACCTCTTCAACTTTTAAAAGTAAGTACATATTTGGATTAAGTAAAAACACTTAGTGCTTTAGTCTGAAGGTTAATAGAGTTACCAATTATTGCACCTTTTAGAAAAATATGGTGCTGAACTTTTACTGCAAAGAAGGAAACTTTTCCTTCTTATTTCTACCAAAGAATTTTCCATAATGCAAACTTTGCAACCGCTACTTGGCCTGCATTTCATCTCATGCTACAATGCGAGACAGCTTTGGAGTTTATCACATTTATACGAAATTTAAATGCGTAGCTGATGATTGATGAATTACAACGAGAAAACATTTTAATGGGTAACAATTTGGTTAATTTACTTATCACAAAAAGTTTACGGAATAAAGTCTTTTGGATAATTAATGCGTACTGCGCCGATATCCTGTTTCAAAAGTTTTTATTGTGTTAAATGTTGGAGGTTGTTCACCATCAGATAAGGGACTGTTGAAATCTGGTTGCGAGTTTTTGTCGGCAAAATATTCAAGTTTGCATCACTGAGTACCCTTATAACGTCGACGTTGGTGGTGCATTCTATGGAAAAAATGTAACATAAATACACGCGTACAATGTTCGAAACATAAACATTTCGGTCCGAGTTTTGTTTTCATGTACGTTTCCGGTTTGCAGTAGACAAACGGACGAGCACGTGTGATACGATCTAAATGTAATAGAATCTAATGCTAGACGCGGCGTCAAAGGAGGGGATATTGGTATCACGCCGAGTTATGAATGAACGTGGACCTCCAGCGGCGGCGCTAGGGCCGTAGGGAGGGGGCCCGACGACCGCTATTGGAATTCCAAAAACTCGAGTGGGCGATGTCGATGCGCTAACGCATAAAAAACCAGCCGATCCGACACAATAGCGCCTGAGGCGAACGTCGCGCCGAGGTGCGACCGTCCCTTTGGTAACACAAATATGGACTAATCGCTTGAAACGTAAACGATATACGGTCGCGTTATGGTTTGTTAAAATAACAGAATAATGAGGCTCCTGTTTGGTTAACATGACAAAGACAACTGGCCGTGGAATGTTGTTCATCTCGCCGGCGCCTGTACGCTGCCACCGCTTGTTGATTGAAAACTCCAAGTTTTCCATTCGATCTGGTGCCAGGTCACGTACATTGATCCTCGGCTTTCTACGAACCGACCACCGCTTAAGGCAATACTAATACCACACTTAGCGCATAGTCAACTGGACTTAGCGAACAGCGAGGATACGAGGATGCATTTTATCGCTAAAAGCTTCCAACGATTGCAGATAAAAAATTTAGTTGAGAAATCACGTCGTAAAATGCGGAACCATTCTAACACTTTTGCTAAGTGATTCTTGTCTTTTTTCATGTGAAAAATAACATGACACAAAATTTGGTAAAGTTGGTGCGGAAGGGGGGCGCGGGCAGTCGGTGCAGCGGCAATAAAAGCCTACCTGCGCGATGTAGATGTTATCTCCCTCGGTCAAAGACGCCGGCCGCCTCTGTGCCTTATTCTCGTGAACTCAAATAAAGACCCTACCCGACGACAATAAAGTTTAAATTAGTTATAGATGAGCGTATGCTAACAAACACGTAACGGTGTGGAATTACAACACTTTTGTTAGATTGTAAGCTTTTTGTCATACTTACAAATATACTTTAGTCATAAACGTCGTATTTACTGCGATAAGGTGGGCATCTGATTAGACAATTATTATTATTCGTTGTTCTTCATAATGAACTACTTTTATCCGTATCAATCCCGAAAGAAATTTTTCGATTGGATCGCGCCTTTGTCAGTTATAAAAATTCTTTTGTATTTGATCCCTTGATTGAGCGTTATAAAGACTGGAATGTGGTCTTTGTATCAATTAACATAGATATTAAACTTTTTAGATAACCAAGTACCTAAGTTGGCTTTGACGACCAGAATAAAAAGACGCAGGTGCGTTCAGAAGTTATCGGAATTAAAAAGAATGTTTCGGTGAGAACAACATTGGGCAGTAGACAGAGGTGCATGCAGGCATAGATCAGATATTAGTGGCGCAGCTGCGCAGGCGCACGCGTTCACTTCAGACCCAGACACACATAGTTCATAGAGAAAGTGATATTTTCATGCGGTGGTTTTAGGCAATTATTGGCTTATTGTACATGTATTAAAATAAATATTATCATATTCCATTATACAAATAAAATAAGTACCTAACTATATTCTTCATTTTTTTTCCGCTTCAGGACGTGAAGTTTTTCTAGTTTAGATACATTTTATGAGTAAGTAACTATATTTTTCAAATTTCAAAGGAGATATTTCATATCCGACCAAGTAGGTATAGGTACAGTATCTCAAAAAATCAGGAAATATCGTGTACATAGACCTGGCCGAGTTTCCATACATTTTTGAAACATCTCCTTTATTAATTTCACTCTCACGCTTTGAACTGAACGCTACTCAGCACGACTGATTTCTGTTTAGTATAAAGATTTTATTTTAGTCACATTTTCAACTTTAACCCCCGTAGCATGTCGAACTCCCTGGGGAGTAGACAAAAGTTTGTCTCTCTCTTCGTCCAATAGAAAGAAAGAGATAAAACTCTTTTGTCTCCTAATATATAAACATAACAGGCGGAGAGAGACTTTGTGCTACTAGTATCTAAAATACCTTGTAGCGTCGAAATCGTCGAATGGAAGTTTATTGTCGATTTCATGAAATCCAATTATAAATTAAATTCGATCACTCAAACATCACGGATAGAGTTTATCATTAGGCGCTATACGAAATGGGTCACATTGAGCAGCCCGATCAAATGGCAATCTAATTGATTGATAGTAGACTGGCGTATCGAGTCTCGTTAATGAAATAATTGGTACTATTTTACCGAAAACGGGCAATCAGCCGATGTGTTTGAACTTTTCATTTCGTCATTTTCTTCCTGTCAGTATGCATGAAACAGTATTATGTTGGCAAAGGTAAGTACTTATTAAAATGAATAGATAGTAGGTATAGGCTAAACGCCCTTTTTTAGATGCTCTTGAACATGTTCAAATTTTAAAAAAACTTTTTGTTTTTGTAGACGAGTGAGCGTAACGAAATTAAGCAAAAAGTTTTTATTACCAACGAAAATAAAGTTACTTTCCTTCCAGCCGATTCAATGATATCGGATGGATCAATCAATAATTTGCAAACTGAACTACTCAATTACGGAAGATACGTTTAGAGACGTTAGTTACGGCTGTCAACTGCGACTAAAACTGCAATTATTTACCTACTCGCATTTAGGCCAGGGCAGGAGGAAGGTATTATGCCTCAAACTCCTGTGCCCAGCAATAGCACTTAAATAGGTTGTTAATTACTCGGAGTGTCCCAGAGAAGTTTAGTTTAGGTCAGTATACTTATATACAATATGTATAGTATACTTAATGGGACATCTCCACAATCTCCGATGAGATGACGTATGCTTTTAATTACATTTTACAGGAAAGCTTATTTGCTGTCCCTAATGCATAAAGCATTATATGAATAGAACGGGATTATTGAGACATGTTTTAAGTATATGTCGCGAGTATATGATAAGTTGATAACATCAGGTTTTGATCAAGAACCGGAAGTAGATTAAAATATTACAAAATGTTATTATAAACCTGAATTTGTTTGGGTTTGCGATAATAAGTATGGGTTAGGAACAACTCGTTCAGTGTCAAACTAGGCCTCCGTTTTTTTATTCTTTTTCAGGCCACAGCTTCATCCGTCCTCTCATGCAGGACTCATCTCCAGTACGTGCTGCGCTTCCTCATCATGGCAGCCATCAACCTAACCAATTTCTTAATAACTTACTATGTAGTTTAGAACTGTGACCACTCGTAATAAACAATAAAAAGTGGGCAGTCTTTAACACCGGGTGAGTTGTCCTCTGACCCGTAAATAATATTGTCTTCCGGTTCTTGATAAAAAAACCTGAATATATCATAAAGCAGCGACTATCGTTAATATTCTAAGCCTGTAACATATAAGTTATTTAAACAGTGTAGAGACACGGTGGACTAAAAAGATCCAAATATAGTCTGACTAATGACTTGAGCAATATTAATAACGATACACAAAATGGTAACACCAATGTAATTAATTACTCTGAGTACGACGTTTCAGTTATTATATTACAAACAGAATGAGGTCTGTCTAACAGACAATGAACTCATAATAAATATAAGATGGCCGTCATACCGTGAGATTGTAATCAAACGGATCGCAACTTATTGCCTACTATTACTAATTGTTGTAATGTCCAAATCTATCATCAACCTATTCATATCCCACTGCTGGGCATAGGCCTTCCTACGCAAGAGACAAATGACGCGCTAAAGCCATAACACCACCAAACTGCTTGTCTATCTTGTCCTATGGTATTATCAAAATTAAATCATTGAATGATGATAATGTGATGATGACTAAGCTATGATAGTACCTATTTTCAATTCGCGGCCAAAATAATTCCTTAGTTGGTTTGTACCTAGCTAGGTATATTGCGATAGAAGCGTGAATTTATTATGTATGGTTTCTATTTGTAAACTCGCATCTCACAATTTCCACGTCGCTTAGACGCACCGCGATAACAAGGACAGGGGACCTAGACAAGATGCCATTTGACAATCGCTATCGCTTTCGCTAAATGGAAAATGTATAGGATTTGACGTTTACAATCGAAAGCCAATCGAGGGTATATGTCAAATCCAATACATTGTCCGCTTAGCGATAGCGATAGCGAGTATCGAAAGGCATCTTGTCTAGGCCCTCGGGTATAGTGTCTGATATTTTGAAGTTTTCCGACATTTGTGAATATGGACAAGAGTGTTGGACCAGCTTTAGTCGTTTCGTGACATCATTTCTGAACCTGTTCTTTGTTCTAAGCTTGAACTTTATCATCTGCTGCATGCATTTGTATTGGTATTGTTGAGGTCTCAATGCATTACTAATACCGGTATATACATAGTATTACACCAGTATCGGTAGGTCCTAAAATGAAAAAATATAGAAAATAACACTTGAATCTCTTGAAACAGTTCAATTTATGTAAAAGCATCGTTCATTGGAGTAGATACTATCATGCATTCTTCGTCGCAGATATAAAAAGCGTTTGCAAAATCTGAAATTGCATCGTATTTAGGAAGATCAAAGGAAAGTAACCGATTCAGTATGAATGACGCCAGTAATTCATATCGGCTTGCCTAGCCGACCTATTTGCGAGGACTATTTTCAGACAAACCAGATACACTTCGGGCCGCATGAAACAAAACAGCGAGACATACTTATTTATCTATAAATTCTACCGTCATTTACTTACTTATTTACAAATTGGTTGCCTACGTTAAAATAATTTATTAACATTATAGGTAGGTACATTTCGGTTCTCGTTCTTTAAAATCCAACTAAAAATGATTTTTAGAT
Source organism: Nymphula nitidulata (assembly GCA_947347705.1). Taxonomy (NCBI): domain Eukaryota; kingdom Metazoa; phylum Arthropoda; class Insecta; order Lepidoptera; family Crambidae; genus Nymphula; species Nymphula nitidulata. The sequence goes on from OX374620.1 coordinate 4,092,824, forward strand.
CATTCTAATAACTATATCCAACAATAGTTTATTAAAACGGCACTCATAAAAATGAATCGCCATTGCGACTATTGCGAAATGACTAATAGCATAATCCTTCCCGGCTGAGACAAAGGCGTGAACGTGAGTCATCAATTTATTATTAATTGTATAAATGTTCATTGATATCTGTGTGTCATGTATTAGGTAAGTAGAACTTATGAAAATAAATGTTAATACTATCCTGGAATTATCGATATGAAAATGTCAATAATTGTATTCAGTTACAGTTTGAATTATATCACAGATTTTTTGGAATAGTTGCATATTTCCCTGATAAATGTTTTATTTCTAATGGATAGATATTTATGGAGCTTACTTACATCATACATAATGAATCGACTACAAAATTAGAAATACCTACACCAATAGTTTTATAACCGACTTCAAAAACGAGGAGGTTCTTAATTCGGTAGGTGTTTTATCTATGTATGTTACCGAGTACGCCGAGATTTCTGAGGTTTTTTTTAGTTCGATGCGGAATAGTTGCCATTTGATCCTATAAATTACCATTTAAAATCGATTGTTTAGTTTGGTTTTTAGAACAAAATAATTTGAATAATTAAGTCGTCTATGCATGCGATTTTTGCTTTCCTATGACTTTTTGTGAAACGATACGTTAGTAGGAAGCAATATAGGCTGACAGTCACCTACCTAGCTTAACAAAAATTAATTTTACATAAATAAATGGTTGGTATGCTTATTATTACTATTTTATTTTTGTCTAAATTAAATATAATGCATGAAAGCTACTGTAAACAAATACAGTTAAGTAAAGTAAAAGCCTATCAGATAAATGATTATAGTCAGGCACTTTTAAATTTTTATCAATTTCTCATGCAGTAAGCGATAGTGTAGTAGATAAGTATATGTAGGGTTGCCATCCGTCCGGGTTTCCCCGGATTTGTCCTAGTTTAGAGGGCGTCCGGGGAGCGTCCGGGAGGGGCTTCATAGTCCGGGTTTAAAAATTTAAAAGTCTCGGGCCGCTAGCGACACACCCACTGTGCCCGCACGTCGCGATCAACCGACGAACCGACTCGCTAATCGACTATGTTTAAAAAACCTGTTGATGTGTCCGGGTTTTGGGCTCTGAAATCCGGGGTTTTCACGCGTCTTATCCTGGTTGCCAAATTTTAGAGATGGCAACCCTAGGTATATGAAACGTAGTCGTACCTCGTACGGGTCTAGTACCTGGTAAAACATTCGAGCATTCGTATTTACGATTAGTTATCTCTCTATCAGCCAGATAGACATAATGCTGGTTTATAAATACCTACTAACAATTCAATGTGTTGTATTTTGTTTTGCAATGCTGTCAACAAAAGTATTTTTTTGCAAATTAGCATGCTAAAAATCTCCGTTATAATTTTACATAAAAATAGATACTGACTTAAATAGTTATTTATTTTATTCATTTTTATTTATTCTTTATTGTACACAAAAAAACTAAAACAAAACTTACTTCAAAATACAACATGATGTACACAGGCGAGCTATTGTGTTTTATACCAGCAAACCTTTGAGTTCAAAGAGAAATTTGATAGGTAGGTGATAGTACGTGTGAAAAAAAAGGAAAAGTTTTAAATATTTACATAAATAATATAAATAGGTACATACAGACGTAAATTATATAAATACAAATCATACTTACATACTTAATATAAATACAATTAATACTTACATATAAATAAACGAGGTTGTGAGGAAATGCTCTTTTAGCCTTCTTCTGAATACGTCCAGAGATGAGCATTCACGCAGAGAATGAGGAAGAGAATTCCAAAGACGATCAGCATGAACAGTGAAGGAGCCACTATATAGAGAGGAAGAATGAACTGGAACCTTAAGGAGGAGGGATTTAGAGAAACGGCAGGGTTAATTACGAGGAAAGAGATACTCAAGGCGCTCACACAGGTAACTTGGGGATCTAGGATTGAGTAAAGGAAGCAAAGGATATGCAAACTTCAATCTAGACCGGTATTCAGAGACATGATCATAGTTTCTCAGAACAAAAATAAAACGTAAGCCCAAATTCTGAAGTCGCTCTAATTTATTTAGTAATTCCTCTGTTGCGTCTAGATAGCTTACATCAGAGTAATCCAGCAGTGGAAGAAGGAGAGATTGAGTGAGAAATACTTTAGTATGGAAAGGAAGGAATTTTTGGAGACGAGCTTTTCCCCGTCCACGCATGGTCCTTAGAGAAAGTAAAGTTTCAAGTTGTAGTCTGGTTTATGTATAAGTAAAATATAACTTTTTTTATTTAAGAGCTTAATTAACTCCCCGAATTAACAGACCGTTAACTATTGGAAGTCATTGTGACGTGTCCAATGAAATCGTTATATCATCGGAGTGAAATAATACTTCACGATGTTGTTCCCGCACCAGCGAGCGCGCGAATTTGTATGTATGTCATTATGTGTGATGTATGGCGGGTCGCTATTTTGTTCTGCTAGTAGTTTCCGAGCATGGTTTTGCTTAAAAATGAAGTTTAGTTTAGTTATGTATTTTAGACGAAAAATATAGTTCCACCTACTTTGCCTCTCATTCCCATCCAAAAAGGAGGTGACAAGTAGTGACAACATTTTACGTTTTAGATGAAAATTTTAAAGACAACTTTAATCTATGACAATCCTATAATCTACAAATCTACACAATACATATCTCTACTAAAATTTGAAAAAGAAAAAAACGGAGAAAGTCCTCATATTAACGAGGGTAAAACTAAAAGTTCTTAGAAAATGAAAAACTGAGCAAAATAGCAAGTTATCTGTTTTATTATATCTTTTCAAAATAGTAGGTATCCATTCTCATCAATACACCGCTGCACCGATGGAACCACTGAGAAAACCACTTTGCCGCTCGTCCTTTGGGGTCTCTTCGACAGCCTTTTGAGACGCAGCCACTGCCTCGGCGTCCATTAAACGATTTCCTCGGAGTTTTTCTTTTATTTTCGGGAATAAGTAAAAATCAGCAGGAGTTTCATGGGTCAGCTTTTCGGCGTTTTATTTTATCTATTACAAAAGTAAATCTGACACCTGCAGATTCTGCGCAAGACATTGTGGCCATTTGTGGGCCTCTTCCATTACCGAAGTTAAACTCCTTGAAGTTGAGTTGACCCTGACCCTGATATTCGTAAAAAGTACCCAAAATAATAACCCTATATTAGTCGCAGTAGATCTTATTTTAGTATTGCAGTATTTTTATTTATAAAAAAGTGGATAGGTAAGAAGTTTGACTGCACGGGCTCCCTCCATTTCCTGTGAATGGTGAATACGTTCCATATAAGCGTTTTAGTAAATATAGCGTAGCCGTTTCTTCCCTTTTCCGTGAATGGTTAAATACAGTCCATATAGAGCTAATCCTAGTTAGATGAATCCTTCTGTTTTAGTAAATATAGCGTAGCCCTGAGAAAGGCTTATTCCTTATTTCTATATTCGGAAAGGAAACCAGTCGTTTGACGAAGATATATCGCCATCGCCATAACGTAATTTCCCGTATACAATTGTCTGAACGGTAAACATCTTCATGAAGCGTAGGTACTTTCTGTAATATTGCAGCTAAAGCAAGCACCAAGCAAGCACAATGCACCTAACTTTGTATTCGATATATCTGATAAAATTTTATGGCGTACAACGTTGAAAGAAGGTTCATTATAGCGCAAAGAATTACGGATTCGGTCAGCTGATTGATGATTTTTTCTGGGTGTGACCATCAATTAATTCTACGAAGTCTAGTGTCACAAACTCTTACGAAACAAGGGCCTTTATTATTCGCTTCGTGTCTAGGTGTTAAATGTATACATTTGTGGATGCTTATATCGCCTAAAGTTTGTAGATACTTTATCTTTACCAAAACATTTTACTTTCAAAACAAAAATTTCGCTCGAATCGCACATTATTGATTTATTCTTGCATAATAATGTTTTATTCCCATTACTACGAACTACTATTCTTATTCCCTTTTCCATTACACTTAAATCATGTTTGCATTTACCACGCATATCATTTATAGGCGTAGAAAGTGTAATAGCATGCAAATAGCCGCGATGTCACCTATCCAATAAATTTAATATCACGCACGAGTATGGCATATTCGTCGATTTATAGAATAATCAACTTAAATGGATGCAATTGCTTTGTTTTTACTTTCAATGTTTCAAACCTGGAACATTTTATTATAACGTTTATAAAACTTACTGTTTCTTTTATAAAAAAAGGTCATAGAAACCGTTTCGGGTATTTCCGTGGAAAAGGTGTGTGGTAGGCCTTTGTCTGGGCAGGGATGCTCTCACGCAGGTAGGGGGTGAATCACCCTCCGCTATTACTCATTTTTGACACATGTATCACTTCCATTGGTGCTTATCCCTCGTTAGTTTATTTCTCGTTCAGTTTTAGCCCGCAATGGCTGTCGTAACGTTTAATCGGATTTGCCTGATTTAGTTGCGCGAGCGCAGACGACAGTCAGTTGATTTATTTTGCGGCCGGTGGCGCCGGACGTTCGTTTTCGCTCGAACTTTTGTATGGTGGTATTTAGTCTTTTTAGTTTACACTTAGTTGCATACTGCATACATTGACAACAATTTATGGACGTTTTACTAGACGGAATCTTAATGGGATATTATTATTATTGAGTTTTGAATGAAAACTAACTTCTAGACCTCTAAAGTATCTCACATAGGTAATTAAATAAGTAATTAAAAATCATCTGGTCAGGGACAAAATATTAATTACAGATTTTTAAAAATTAGCAATATTAGTTGCATTATTCTTATAATGCTTTGTCAAATGTAAACCGTTACCATACTTTGTAGATATAACAAAAGCTGTACCTACTTTTTACTTTCGTGATACAAGAAACTAACGTTTGAGTAGACACGTGTAGAATTTGATAGTCATTCTGCATTGTCTTAATACGTTAAAGTAACAGTGGTTGGTGAGATTCAATTAACACAGAAGCATCTAATTACAAAAACTTGACACTCGCGTCTACGGGTATAGCAACCGCAAGGTGTTACTTAACAGTAGCTTGCGGTTGGGACAAGTGGGCTGACAAATTGATAGGAAATCGATTAATAACACGGCACCGTTATTATTTAGAGAATTCTATTATTAAAGAAATTAAACCACAAAGTTAAAAAATAATCCTTAAGCAGAGTCACCGCAGCACACATAGTAAAAGGAAAGGTGGTTACAATCTTTTGTTCCTACTCTTTGATCTATGTTTACCTGCTTGTAATAGAGCTGGTTTTTGGAAAGCAGCTGTCTCTTGTTTAGGGCGTACAAATTATCAAGTACTTACAGGTTCCATAATTACATTTTTACTAATCATTTGGTTAATTGATAAAAAACTTTATTTCTCATAATATAATTTCATATGAAATATTATAAATAATGATAAACAAAAGAGTATATTGGCATAGCTGGATAAAACAAAACAGAAATAATTAGCGATGATGCTTTTGAAAGTATTCAAAGATCTTAAATGTCCTTTTTCACTACGATTCCCTAGGTTTCGATGACTCTTAACGTCATTTAACCTCTTTCTATCTCCTTAAGATAGACTGAGCTAAAAATCGGTAAGAATACTCTCTTACTCTTAACTCGAGGGAAAAGTTGGTGAAAACGATCAAGTCTTTTATTTAATAGTTTCTTAAACACCATTACGGTTACAAAACATGGTATACAAAACATATAGTGCCTAATTATAAATTAAAATGAACATTTAAATCATACAGTGCTATTAAGCTTGAGAACAACTTAAATAACCTTCACGAAATGTTCGTTACTATAAATAAAATATTCTGCTTGAAACATTTTTTTTCAATTGTATTAAAATGTAATATTTCTCAAAGTGACAGTGACATTTTAAATAACGGTTTGAGCTCATTATTCGATAATTTATTTACTGACTTCAATAAAACAACGATGTGCGATTGTTATATTGAATAATATTTCCTGTATAAATAACCCAATTAAGGTTTTTAAAACGCCGTCAAGTGTCTCACACTCAAACGGTCGTAGTTCACTAGAGAGAAGTAGAGAGTGAAAAACGCGGCGCGTCTTGAAGTGCTCGTTGTTTGAACTCAAAAGCGGTGGCGAGACAATACAAGTTAGATGTAGATAAGATACCTCAGTCGCTTTGTGCTGGAAACTACACAAACCGTACGACCGCTAAAATGTACTGCCAGATATCCGTGTTATTACCAACAGGCCAACACAGCTATTGTAATCACGTAACACCGGGGAAATATTTAAGACCTCTGGATTAGCAGCGTGCACTCCAATTTCTGTCTTATGACTCGTTGGAAAGATTACATTTCGCTTGAACTTACCTACAGTAGCCTTTTAATAAAACCAAACTAAGTGCATATTCATTTTGTATGTGATGTGGACGTTATTTAAGTCAATAGTCATATTATTGCTGTCAAGTTGTCATATTGAAGGTCATGGATGGGTGGTTTTAAAACTAGATTTTGTAATGTATGCCAGTAGTGGGCGTGTCAAATGGAGTGATGTAATTGAATATTAAAAGAAATCGTTTATTTCAAATGTCTTTTCGTTTATTTGTTATCCAAATATAGACGGGGTGCATAATATTGCCACGTTGCGTTACTTTGCAAGAAAGAAAGAAAGAAAGAAAATAATATTTTATTTAAATAGGCCACAAAGAAGCACTTTTAAATTGTCAAAAAAAAACACATTCTTACAACTATCACAAAAAATATAATTAATAACTAACGTCATAGTCTCTGTCTGTCTGTCATGTCTGAATTTACACCGGTTCCAAAAGTTGAACTAACCCGAAGATTCCGGCAAGAAACTCGTGTAGTCACTCTTTTCAAATAATAAATTACAATGTTTGTAGTTAAAATAATATAACCTTTAGCAGTGCAGTGCCGCCCAGCGAAAAAAATAATTAAAATTAGAAGAGAATGTATATCAACGTACCAAAAAAGTAGGTATCTACCCAATGTCAAAAGTATTATCGTTATTTTTAAGCTATCTGACAATGCACAATCACAATATAGGTATACAGTCACTGGAACAAGAGTTAAGTGGGTAAAGATAAATTGAAATACTATTTAGTTGTAAATCGAATTAGATCAGAAGGACCTTTAATTATAAGAAGGTGTAATTAAATTAGTCAAATCGTCTACACATCTAAATTCTGGTTTCTGAAGAAGACATAGTTCTTTGAGTCCGTAAATTATAAAATATATTGTCACAATAATTATAGTACTTAATTAAATGCGCATTTAATTCCGTTCTCTTTACAATAGAATTCCTTTGATAAAAGAATGTGTTGATTAAAAATGCGGTGCAAGTGCAAATAGGACACAAAACCCACGTTATTGTTTGAGATTGAAACAAATGTGTAATTTGGAATGTATTATGGCCTAGATACAACTGTGCTAGCGGCAGCACTTGTTCATACAACGTAAGTACCTAGTTACATTCAATACATAGTACCGACACCACACCATACACAAGTTATTTTCAGAATATTAAGATAGTATTTAGCTTAATTACTAACAATACTAGGAATGCTGTTGGTAAAAGCTAGCAATATTAATAAAGTTAGGAAGTCGAAACTGATTGTTCTACACATAATCCGATTTCATTCGATCTAGGAATTTTGTATTGCGTTTCCATTACATTTTTTCTCACCACAGTGGAATGCAGAGGGCAATTCTGCTAATCTGTTACCGTGTGGTAGGTAAACGCCGTATAGATTCTGTTTCTGTTTTATGGAGTTTGCGACGCTTGATTGTCTGTAGTATAAGGCTGCGTTAACCACTTACCATCAGGTAAGCTGTACGCTTGTTTGCTAAATATTATATTTAAAAAGTAGTAACACGTCCAATTCATTAGACTTACTTTTTTGAAACAGTAAAATAAACATGTTAAACAAATAAATAAATAAAAATAAACTTTTTTTTCCCCTCTCACGCTCGGTCATAAAATGATAAAAGTAGATTCGTCTCACGTCACGAATTGATTGAAATGCCAATTAGTTTATTGTGTTTGTTGTGGTAACGTGCACTCATTCACTTACCTATGTTGCTATTTGGTTGCTATTGTTCGAAATCGTCGCGTGATTAGTTATTAGCTGTTATTAGTCGTCAATAACCAACAAAAACTTAAATATTTTTCTTTATTACAGTAATTAAATTATCATCATACATTTTCCTCAGAATTGAGCGCCATGCGAGTTTATTAGTAAAGATCAATGGCATCGGATGGAAAATAATCATTATAGGTAAGTACCTACTAGGAAAGTTATCAAAAACCACTTTTTATCTAGACATATAAATAATCCGTATCGGTTATCTAAGATTGTTTGTTATTTTAAGCTTTACTATTTTAAATCGAAAGCAACCATCATAGAACAGTGTATACGTAAGATACCTAAACCAACGCGAGCTGTTGGCTGCCTGGTGGTGCATTAAAGATCTTATTTTATGATAGTAGTGTAAAATTAATGTTCGCTGCGCACGCGCTTCATTAACGTTCATATGATTATGTACAGACGGCAGCAGATCAAGTACGAAGGCCCCCTCTATTACGAACGTAATAAGGGCGGTTTCAAGGACAAAACGTTACGCTTGATGTGCAGTCGACTGTAATAATAGGGTTGACACTCGCCCCTTGTTAGCTTCAATTAACGTAAATTACTGATGTGGGAGTCGACATTGATCACCAAAAATGAAAAAAGTTGCAAGACATTTTTTTTCAATCAGGCTATTTCGTACACGATTAGCTTGTGAAAGTAGGTAGGTATAGTACCTAGGACTATTGAAAACATAATAAACAGTTCCTTCTGCTTTTAGTCATTGAATGTAAGTCAATGACTATAAAAGCTCACTGCTCCGCTTACTTAACTAGTGTTATTTTCTCACATTCAAACTAAATTATTTGTCTTTTTAATATATGTTTATCAAGAAAAGAAATTTCGAATTAAACAAAATTCAATTAAAGTTAGGTACTTACCCCTGAGGAGCTCGGTGGCGTAGTGGTTTGAGCGCTCTGGTTTCGATCACGAAAACAAAGCAATTTTCGCCATGGTTGGTCCTGGGATGGGTCAATCAAATTTATAATCTCGAGCTCCTCCGTGTTTCGGAAGGCACGTTAAGCCGTTGGTTCTGGTTGTCACTACAACCGTTTTAACCCACCAACCCGCATTGGGCCAGCGTGGTGGTGTTATGGCCCAATCTCCTCATGTGTTTCTCCCATGTAGGAAGGCCTGTGCCCAGCAGTGGGACGTATATAGGCTGATGATTATGATGATGACTTACCCCTGCTTATCTGTCAAGCGGCGTTATACCACCGGGGGGCTATGACAATTGAAAAATCAATTGTGTCTGTAATCTCATGCTTGACGGGTTAAAGTTTATGAAATTCAAATACAATAGTATCCCTACAACTGGCTTTTAATTTGGCATAAATAAGAAGATTGATATAAAATATATGCTTCCTTCCTACTACTTAGGTATATGGTATGGAGATATGTTTTTCGTAATTAGATTGAGACAAATACGTTATCCAGAATCAAAATTAAAATCGTGGCAATTTTAAACATTTGGAAATAAAGCCGCTTAGTAAGGCAAGATTCTGAATAGAATAACTTTTTCAGAAATTCAGATGACAAACCTCTCAACGTTCAATTCAACGTTTGTTTTAGAATCTAATACATTTTAACGCGCGAGTGATACCCCTCGTTTTGCAAGAATCCATAGAATACCTACGATTACCGCTTACCATCTCAGGAGTGCTGTATGCTTGATTGCCATTAGGGTACTTTTATAAAAAATATAAAACTCTTGTCACATTGTTGTACTTCTAAAATATAAAACTAACCATCATTTATTACGTTACTGTAAAATTAATGGTCCAAAAAGACGTAAAAAAACTCTCCACAATCACGTTTGCGAGATATCCATCTATTGGTAATCATTGTGTGGCAAAAATATAACGTAATGTAGGTACTTTAAAAAATCCTTTAAATCAATTTCCTTAGTCATCATAATCAGTGAATCATTAATCATATTAATCAATCAAGTTTGTTTCTTCCATCTCGCATTTAATAGGTATCGAGTATCGAGCAGAGAGTGTAGCAAAAAACATAAGTACCTACTTAGTTCATACTTAGTTCAAAATTCTCATTTGAATTAAGTTAAATATTTTGATAAATGTGGAAATAATAAACGAATTCATTAAGCCTTTTTTGAACGATTTTTTTTAAATAAAATACAGTCTCATTATAAACCAATTTTTATTACAGGTCAAAAAATCATACTTAAAATAAATTTCAAACTTTACAAATAGTATGGGAAATTTCAAAATTAATCATTTAAAAATCGCAATTGAATTTTTAATAACATAAATATATAAATTACTATGTATACACGGTTTTAAAGATATTTGTGTTGGATGCTCGGTAACTTGGTCCTAGAGTAGTCACCCGGATAGTGAAAGATCACGGGTTCGCATCCCGCCCAAGGATGTGACTTTTTGTAGTCTTGACAGTTATTTTTCATATAAAACAGATTTCCAAACGGCGAGCCCACTAATATTGAGGTTAGCCGTCGTCATCCCTGTTCGGGCTATGTTTAGCCCGGTCGGTCGGCGCGACCCGCTTTGAGTAAACAAAGGTGCAGTGAGCATCGCTCGCGGTCAATATCCTACCGCAAATAGTCGAATGCGTTAGCCGAGCGGCAAGGGTTGAGTTGAGGTGAGGTGGTACTTGCTATGACACTTCAAAGTAATTCTATCTATATTACGTAGTCTAGGTGTGCAGTTTAATCATGCGCTTATGACTATTACCACAAGGAAAGAATAATATTATTCTGTAGCATTACGGTACATAAGGAAATTAGCGCTGCTAATGTCAGGAATGAGGTTAATTGTTTCAACTCAATTTCATTCAACCATACTTTAAAGTTCGCAGTGGTCCATTGTGCCTGTATCGTCATTATAGTCGATCAATATTTAGGTATCTTAAAATCTACAAAAAATGTCTGGTCGAAATCGCTTCTAGCCATAAGACCACCGGCAAAATAAATAATTTCTATCTATCCATCAACATTGATTTTAAGAGTGCAATTATGGATCACACTCGTTATTAAATGTGAAAAAAATACATCACTTCTATTTTTATCAATAATATTAATTAATTAATGATGATAAACATACATATAAAAGGACAGCTGTTAAACGTTGTTAAAGTTTAAACGCTTAAGAATTATTCGAGTAATGTGATCAAAGATAAAATAAGCTTGATAAATCTGCTAAGAAATGTCGACTGTAAAAATATGTGTAATTTGACAGTTTAGTCATATTAGCTATCCTTTTCCATCAATATTAAGTGAAAGATTTAGGTTTAGTAAAAATTTTATTTCATATTTGGTGTTCTATTCCGATGCTTACCGAAAGAAAGTGCAAAACAAATAATTTTTGAATGCTTTATTATTCTCAAGTTCTCAACAAAGGTTTATCATCACAAAAATCATATCTCAGTTAAATTTTAACAAGAATAACAAACAAGAATAGACAAGATCGCACACGATAAGGTCCACGCTGACAACAATAGCACGAGGGTATGCCCTAAAGAACAGTGGTTTGAAGGACGGGTTTTTTTATCGTGCCGCTCAAATTACTTGCCGATAGGCCAATAAACGCCGGCCTCCCATTCATCACCCGATGCTGGAATGTTTCCGATCCCGTTGCTTGTATGTTGCATCTTGCAACAAATGAGCAAATATCGTGACGAACGCACAGTTTCCTGTTTGTGTTGTGGCTGCTCTGTTTTGTGGCGGAATTTGCTAATTCATTCATATTCCTGAATATACTTATTGTAAATTTAAATTTAGACAATGTATCCTTCAACCTTTGATTGTAAACTGGTACTTTAAGCCAAAAAATTAAATAAATTTATCCTTAGAACTAACCCTAATGGAAACATTACTGGTCTCATATCACAGAGATCCTGGTATCAGTGGTATCCAGCGACACTGTTATGTCTTAGTGACAAAGACGGCGTAGTTATGTACTGAACCATAGTTAAATTTCATTTCAATAAATAAATTACGGACTGGTTACTGCTTCAATTCTTACGCATGCTTTGATTTCCTCCCAGATTATAAAATTAACACAAGAGAGATTTTAAACATGGGAAGAAACATTCTTCGAGATTTTCGTTTTAATGTTCGTTTGTGAAACACAACCTTCTTTATTACTTAGAATTCAAATATAAAGGTACTTATGTACCTTGGTACAAAAGAATATTGTTCATGTAATATTTTATTTCAAACTCTTCACTGTGTTCACTTTTCTTTTACCTATTTCATTATAGTGTTGTTGAACTTCCATATCTTCCGAATCTTTTACTATTGTACTTTATCTTACTTACAATGTGCAAAAGATTCGAGTACGAGTACCCTATACTATTGCTCAAATTCACACACCTATAAAGTATTAAAGACAAGTACTCTTAGAGCTATTATAGCATGTTAACAACAGTACTTCAGAAATCCCAATACCTTTCGAAATTCAACTAAGATTTAACGCTTCAATTCGTCGAGCGATATAGTTATTGAGACGTCCAATAATCTGATCGTAATAGATGTGCTAATCCGTGCAAGACCAACTCCACTAGATAATGGACAAGCGATTTCACATGTGGACGTTAAGTAAGGATAAAAAGATGTACTCAATAGTTTTTTTCTTGTTTCAGGTAAAAACGGACAATTTTCGAGAAGTACGGACTACGGATTAGAAGAGGTGGAATCAGATGATAAGGAATGTTCATTGAAATGATGAATAAAGCTTAAGAATAATGGGAAACCATTTTTTATTGAATTAAAATGTCGCATTGTAATTGAAGTACCACTAGTAATACAAACCGAAATCTATAAAAATTGAAAGAATTTCTAAACATAGTAAAAATTACTTCGATCACCTTGGTATAAATAAATGAATTTGAGTGATTTTGTATGAAAAGTCCTCAATTGGGGGTTTTATCCTTAAAGTCTTATAAATCTATTTTATTATGCTGTGAAAGGTAATAATGGCTGGGACGAGTGTTATTTATTTTCATTACATATACAAAACGCATTACGTAGTAACTCGTTGCTTAGAGAAACAACCGCGGCCCCCTAAACTAAACAAATGGACTCTGACGATGGATAAGTTCCAGGGGATACACACACGACGTATGAATCCTTATTTCAGAAGCCTTAAAGTGCATAATGTATTCGATGCCGTGTTACGAAAGTTGAATGTAACCTCGACCACACAGCAAATTTCAGAGAATGTCATAATCAGTTTATCCTGGATGCCGTGAGGGTATTTGTTTCACAGAATAAATAGAAGATTCTTGTGCACGCCAGTTACCAGTCATGTTCGACTCCGAAAATAATATACTCAGACGTATAAGTAGAATATAAAAGATAGCACATTAGCACGTTTCTATGGCATGCATCATGCATTAGAAAGTAGTAAAACCCCGATATAATAAAAAAGCTGAAGGGGATTAGAAAATATTTGTTATATCAAACCAAGTAATTTGTTACATAGAGGTTTTTTATTTGGGTATAGATAAGATGGGACTAAGATTCCTTTTACCAAGAGAAGAAAACTTCAATCATCATTGCGAACTTTTCTACGGGAATTTAGAAAATTAGGACTTTAACGATGTCTGAGTTTTTCCTGGTATGATTCTTATCTACTTACATACTTGTTAAATGTTTTTTCTTTTCCCTCCGACGGTTAAAGAAACCTTTTTCGTTTCTCACTCATAGCAAATTTATATGTACTACCTACAAGCCTACAACAGTTAATATTACAATAAATTTAACGTGTCTGAGCCTGTCGAGACATGAATTCTTGTGGAATCTTGAGTGGTGGTTTAGTAGTATAAGTACATAATCTAAAGGTTATACCTACCTTTAAACAGGGTGAATTATACTTACTTTTTAACTATATTCTAGAATGATTGAAAAATCGTTAAGTATATAGGTAAAGATGGTTTTACCAAAAGGTATTCGTAATGTAAAAGGTAAGTATATTTTGTTGCATTAATGTTTAGCCTCTTACGGGCAGTTATAGGCGATTTCGAAGAATTTCGTAAATCGAGGTTAACGTTATATATTCGGGTGCGTTATATTAAGCTCTATATACAATACTCACTCATGGGCATATGTTTGATATCGGTTGAGATGACAATAGTAATCTCAATCATCTCATCAACATCTCTCACCAACCCAACCTCGGTAAATGCTTTGACACGGGCTTTTGTTGACACCATCGCCATATGTATTGCCTCCACGTTTCAAGGTTTGTGCAACCCTGTGTTACGTGGGGGTGTGGTGGCTTCGGTTAACCTACCGTTAGGCTGTCCGCCCACGTCCGATAATCGGTGACCGATTTTTGTAGGAGAAAAATAGAACGTACTGATAGCAATAGTGCAACGCACACGTCCTACCAAAAGTCGGTCAAAAATCGCTTATAAGGATAGGGAGGGAAAATCGGCCCGATTATCTGTCCTACAAAAAGTCTGACGTGGTTGTTCAGCCTTAAGGTGATAACAATACCAAATAAAATATTCGTTGTATTATGAAGTTACACACATTACCAATGAGGTACCGTTATTTTCGTATAGTAAGGTAGTATAAAGTGCCGGTGATTTGTAATTTTATCCAAATAGCATCGTTATTAACGTTAGGTTGACCGATAGCGAAGCGCTTATAGTGTCGTAGCGGATGCTACGTTAGTTTAATTTTCACTATTTTTTATTTATCTTCACTGTTCACATACCTCAACCACAGATAAACCCGTTCAATTATCGATATAATTAACGCTACTTTTTACCGTTACTGCTAATTAAGACGCGTTTGGGCGTTGTGCTGTTATCGTTATATGAAAATAATACAGTTTTTACTGGTAATTCATTCCCTGACTGCGATACAATATTTTTTATCATCTAATCAAGAAGTTTTCGCTAAAATGATTCTGATATAATCCTTGACTTTATTTACTTATAGTCTTCTTGAGTTTTCGCGAGATCATTTCAAAACATTCTTACGTCTTAATATTCGAGTACGGAAGTAGGTACTTCGTCATCAGCATCGTTAGAATTTCAACCGAAAGACATCCATTGCTGGAGAAAGGACTATTAGTCCAGAAAATACTACGCAGTAAAATCCGTATTTCTTTCTTAGATATATTTCATAATTTTATCTGTCTTTGAGACTATGTCAGCCCTAGCTATGTGCCATAATATGTATCTTACGCGAGAGGTGGACACAAAGCCTCAGTAGCACCACTTCACCCACATACCGTAACTCGGAAGTACCTAAGTCTTTAAAACGGGAAACAATTTTAAATTAAAAAAAATATCGTTTGCCGTATTCTGTTCAAGAAAACTACAAGAAAACGCTCGAGCAAAGAGCAATTTTGCAGCAGCAAAATGATTTACGACCTCCTGCATTGCGTCTTCTTGCATCAGCAAGTTTTAACGTTAAGGTTGCATCTCCAAATACTATTGTAAACCCCCTTGAAATTCCTCTAGAAAGAACCACAAATTTAGAGATAGTAGATTTACGCAAATATTACAATTGATCCAATATTGCAATGCTGAAATAAAACTATTCAGAAAATTTACCGGCTTCCAGATTTTATTCCAAGAATGCTGGAATCGTGAAGAGCTAGTGGAATGTGACCTTACTTACCAACAATTCCAATTTGCTTTCCGTGGCATAAGAAAATTAACCTTACGCAACTTAGCCGTAAGATCGTTTATATATATGAGCAGTCAATATTTGAAAACGTTTCCCGATCAAATCTTATGGAGTTTGCACTCGGTGTGAGGACGGTAACTTTGTAACAATTTACCTTTATTACAAAACTAGATACTGACAAGAGAAACTTTTGGGAAGGACAACTGTAATTTTATCATCCGACCATTCTTGAAAGGATTTCGACAATGAACGTGACACTTGACGAAAGATTTTAGTAAACATGTATGTTGAAAACTGAATAGCTAACCGGCGGCGTGTGACACAAAAATTACCTATTTGATATTACCTTTGATTGTGATAAAAAAATTCAAATAATCCAATTTATCACAATACCAGCAATCATGGAATCATTAATTGAAATTAATTACAAACGTTTTATACACGTGTTTTTTTCAAGTTCAAGATAAAAACTAAAATGCTTTACTCGCTTCGACATGACTAATTCAATGTTATTCAACTATGCCACGAAAAAGTAATTTAATTATACAAATCCATATTTTGTTATACATGGATATCTATTTTAATATACATGACTGTAACGATCATTAATTTGCCGCATACTGTATTTTAGGGTTGGCAACCCTACCATACTTGTAATCACTATAATATGTCCTGTCCTGCCTGCTAGATATTGAGAATCGTGATTGACGTTATTCAAAATTCGGGCACGAAATTTGAATCAAACCAATACGCCACCGAGCTCCTCCTCCTCTTGAGATCGTCATATAATGCAATAACGCAAGAAACGAATTTTGACACTTCAAGTGATAACCTATCCATTGCTACGTTACATATAAGGTAAGCAAGTCATCAAAATAAGAATAACGTTATATTAAAGAAGTGTGTCTGCAAAGAACTCCGTGGTGATCACTTTAGCTGTCAAGATAAGTTAGCGAATAACCCACCCCAACTAACTGCGCGTCTTCAGATAGTTTTAGGGACTTCAGTTAGCCAGAAGCAATATTTTGTAGGAATATTAAGACGCTAATAGTTAGGTATCTTTTACTTTTTCATTACAAAATGCTACAGTTTTTATAATCTAACTATTCATCAAAATTTAGCTTCCTTAGTCACACTACAGTATAATTTAAATGTCAATATTTTACAGCATCAAACGCAACGATTGTTTCCTATTGATACTATCTCCGCAAACGTTTCTAACAGCCGCTCCGTTAGAGATAGTACATCCAAATATGTAACTACGACTACATTATTTTGTTCCCTAGTTAGAAGAACGAGCTCGTGTGAATTGACACTTCCGTTTCCCGTCGCCTTTGTAATTTTGGTAATGGAGGAGTTAACGATTTATACTTAGTGCCATATGCGATATTTGGTACAGGCTGAGATGCGGGTTGGCTAAGTTCATATACAGAAAATATAATGATCTCTATGGCAAGAATGATAGACCCTATTTTGGCATTTAATTAAATAAAAAATATTGGTATGGTCAGCCGGCCAATTGTTAATTTGTCGGTTTTTGCTGACAACTTATTTTTTTTACTTATAATTTATATTTTTAATTTTGTGAGGTTTGTTTGCTGATAATTGAATAAAATATTCAAGAATTATATCAATTAGTTTCTATATTCGTCGATTTCTCATTCTTGAAGTTAGTCAGTTCCTTCGAATAACTTTGGAATCACTTTATTTGTTTTTTGAATGATATGAAAATGAAAATGAAAAACATTTATTGGTTATAAATAAAAGTAGTAACCAAACAGCATGAATTTTAAAACAAAATCTTATAACCAAATGGTCACCACTCAGCGTATGCTGCAACCTGGAAGGCCACAGCGCTGGTCTTCCGTGGTGCCAACTGCGAGCGCAACGCGCGCATACCGTCAAATCTCAAGGATATCGACATTGTTAAGGTAAAGCTTGCTTACATCTTAAAACAGAAAAAAAATCAAAGTCTTTTACAAACCAGTAGCTAATTAGGTTAAAGCAGAGTTATTAAAATCCTCCAGAATCATTGGTCTCACACTATCCTAAGATATGAATGATATGATATGCTAACTAAACTCTTTATTATAAAAACTAAAAACGCGTGCAGTAGTATGCAAGGAAGGAGTTATCTCCATTATAATACAGATATCTTCCAGTCAATCTGTCATGGGTGAGCGAGTTTTAATGTCCATTCAGAAAGAACACCGGTTTATTAATATTAAAAAAAATCACGATGATGTGATTTTTTTACTTCAAAATTTCCTTAAATTCAACTATTTATAGATACATAGTTATAACGCCATTGCTTCAAGCTATGATCTTAAAAGCTATGATTTATATGAATAACGTAGACAGAGTTAGAAGCATTCTGAAAATACCAAACCGTTCGCGTCGTGTATTCACAACGGCCGGCATCTCGGCATGCGCCTGCTACTGTCCCCGCATAATAACGTAGAGGTTAGTTCTCACAAAAGCGGGTTAGGGGAATTCTTGTCCCGTACGTGACCTGAAAGGAGCATGACGCTGGTGTTGAGATGCGACACTTTACACCTGAGGAATGGAGATAAACGCAACTGATACAGGAATAATATTGTCATTTGTGTCATGTTGTATAAACTTTTACCAACACCTAGTATTTGGAGTATTAAATAAGCAATTGAATGTTTACGTGTCGCTATAACGTTTTTTTGGTCGTTAATACAGTCTAATACTTATTTCTCTTTGTGATTCAATAATGTATCTTGAAACTGTCATTAATTAAATGTAACTTTAGAATCCAGCAAAGTAATTACACTTTGGTATTTCTTAGTTTGTTCTTGTGTATTTTATTGATTTATGCTTCTTATATTTTTTTAAAAACCATTTCACTCGATTTTGCAAGGTTTGCAGATGCGTTGACATTCTGGGGATGTAAATTGTTAATGCTTTCCCTACTCCCTAGCCAATTCTAATTCTAAACTGTCTATCTTTCTATGGAAAGATAGACAGTTCAACTACTACTACTATTCAACCAGTAAAAGACGTGTTAGAGACATAATCGTTAGGAATCTCATACATAAATAAAATTCTGTTTCTAAAATATTCATTGCGTTTCGATCATCACAAGACAATATCCACAAATAGTGATCAATCACTTCGAAAGTGTTGAAGTTAGAAAGTGAAAGGACCGTGTCTTCGGGATATTATTTTGTTAGTTTAGGATTTTAATCTTTCGCACACAACTTCTCTAAAAAGCTATCTTTTAATATTTGGCCAACCCTTATTATAGCAATAAAGGCTAGATATAGGTAATAGTTTACTCTGGGCAACTTTAATGTTTTGATTTTAAACCTTTATATTTAACAAGGTGTATTTAATAATAACTCAGACAAGGAAAGAAGTCTTGTACCTAAAACGTAAGATAAGGACCCGTCAAAGAGGAATGGAAAGAAGCAGTTTCAATATAAGAAAAATTATAAATTGCTCTAAAGCATGCACTAAAAATAGAGTGGCAATGGGCAGGACATATTGGACGATCCATTGATAAAAGGTGGTCCCTAGAATGCACCAAGTGTAGAGGACCAGACAGCAAGCGGAAAGTCGTTAGACCCAACAAAAGGTGAGCTTATGTATGATATTACCCATGCAGCAGGAAAAGCATGAATGCAGGAAGGAAAAGACAGAAAAAAATATATATTTTTGGAGGCGGCCTTTATCTAAAAACGGATCCATATCATTGAATAAAAATAACTACTTAATTCGTAAAAATTTGTTTACTAATTTGTTGACTATGATGTCCACTGCAGAACAAAAGCCTCTCCCATAGATTTCCAAATAGAACGGTTGAAGACATTCTACCTTGTCCGACTTATTATACTAACACTTTGAAATAAATAATTATAGCAAACTGCGGATTGATATGGAAAAAGAAAGGCAATTTGAATTTTATAATAATGTTACAGTTTTATCTGATTGTTTCCTCTATGTAATTTGCTGTTGCAAATCAATAATCTCAAGAAATAATTTTCTAAGCACCTTGCTAAGATCCTATTGTTGGAAAACGGCCCACGTAATAAGCTACATGTGAAGATTAAACCACTTTCCCCTTAGTCTTCACCAGAGATTATGCAGACAGCGAAACTGTGCGGTAGTGTACCACACAAACTGAAAATTGATTGACAGGGAAATCACGAATAAACAGAAATTTCTGACAAATCGCTTTAGATATCAGTCTATCAATTTCACAACTCTTTAAAACAATGATGTGTTTTTAGTGTGGGATCTTTCTGAGCTCATACCTAATGATGATAAAGTCAAAGTTCACATGGCGAGTAATTTTTCATTTACCCTTTTGATCTATTTAGATGACATAATGCCTTTTAACATTAATATTTATTTAGTTAGGTACATTATTGGATACTTGTTAAATATGAATATTAAATGTCACCCAAATAAATTTAAGTAAGAATGTACTTACACAAGAATTTTGTAATAAAAAAGTGCGGAATATTCTCTATGTGAATATTGAACATATTAAAGATTTTCTTTAGATATAAAGGTATCGGATCCGAAACACATTCTGGTAAAAATTTTATTTGCACGTCGAGTTGATATCAAATCGGCGATCCTTCCGCACTGCTCAGAACTAATACTTCAATGTGATTCTGTCCATTACACTGATTTCTACATCTAAACACGTGAATGAACAACAAAACAACTATTAAGCTTTCGGTAATTTTTCCGATCTCGTAATTAACATTCGAACTCTACTTGCCATCAATCTTCGTTTGGTAAACCTTGCTCTTATTTGAGTTACCTCGCGCCTTGTATGGCCAATTTGACTGGAATGAAGTTCTGGATCGTCTAATTATTAAAGAATTCGCTGATGAGTCATCATTTATATATCTGAAGGGAATCTCGAGGGCATCGTGCAGTGAAAAAGAAAAAGTGTATAAGTTATTATTAAATGTTCGCGCGAGAACATTCCGTATCGCCACTTGTAAGCAAGCTTTCTGTAATGAACAATGTTGACTTGAATTGTTACAACAAACCATTTTAGTTGAGGAATTCTTGAGCTGTATAATTATCTTTTTATAAGTTTTTTAGTTTTCTATAACAAAGTTGTTTTTATTTCCTAGAACTGTAAGTCCATAATTCCAACATATTTTGTTTTATGACTGCGTGTATTTTCAGATGAAAAATGTTGGTACCATTATTTTTGTAATCTAACCGTGTCAATATTTATCAACGAAAGCTCAAGGAAGAGGATCGTTTAAGAAAATCCTAAGGAATGTTGGTCGGAAAGTAGGCAATGTCGAAATGTTTGTCGAAAAAGATTAAATCTTGAGTTGAAATGGGTCTAAGTACGATGATAACAATTTGTTTGGTATTTTACCTATTTTTCTTATTTGAACGATTTAGGAATGTTACAACTATCTATTAATGAAATGAATACCTACTTAATCTCATTATCATTAAAAAAGTAGTTTAACTTTAGGCTATTCTATTGTTTCTTTTTGTTCGATGTATTTTTATTGCTAATTTATATTACTTTAGTGCAGTTTATTAAGTGACAATACTACTTTATTTAAATTCGCTTCGGATTTTTATTATCTAACTTCATCTATGGCAGCATAATTATGCTTTAATTATTAACCACATTTTTGTTCAATTTTAGTCGCAACAATGTTTCGTTCCGTTTTATAGCTACGCAAAAATATTCATAATGATCACGCGTATCGTACACCACAAAGGTCCACTGTAGACTCCGGAAAAATGAATAAATAGTACGGAACGGATTGGTAAGTTAGTGTTACAGATGGGCGGTTCTTCCGCCCGAGGAAATACGTCTGCTATAGGCCTCGTTGTATGATAATTCAAGCTAACGCGCGTGAATTACATTTAATGCATCAATTATTGTGTGACTTGTGTAAGTAGTTGTTGGTAATGGTCAATTAACATTTTCTTAATTGCCTTTTGTTGCACTTTTAATTTCATTCTTTATTTCTATGGGTTTATCAACTTATTTTATTGCATAGTAAGGTGTGTTTTTAGTTAGACTTTAAACACCGTTTATTAAATCTACTGCGTTTTAGGGTCTAAAACGCAGTAGATTTAATAAAAAGTGTTTAACCCAGAGTCTACATTAAAGCGAAAGATAAAACGGTATTCCTCATGTTTTACAATGTTACACAACGCCAAGGACTTCTCGCTTTCTATTAAGTCGTCTCAATGTTTAATAACCCTAATCATCTTTACAATTTTTGGATAGATTTAATCTCAAGTTATCGATATCACTATCGATTGGATAGTGTAAAGCTATCCCAGATTAGTTTAATCGATTACAACTCCAGCGCCGCGGGCCGCACGCGGTGTAAGCATTTCGTGTGATGACTTCATTGTGTCGATTATTATTTCCCTTACAAAAAGCCCTCACTAATGGTCGGTGCGAGCGAGATCGCGCGGGTGGTCTATGTAATTACGAACGCCCATTACAGGATTTCTATATCTTTCTCTGTCACACATTCGAGAACGATTGTTATGTGCGTTGCTTTTTAATAATCGAATAAAATGTCGGTAATAATGCGTTGGTTTTAAGGGATCCAGAACAACTCCTCATACCTTAAGTTTCGATTGCAACACCGATAGATTAAAGAAGGAGACATAAGACATCAAAAGGCTTTATTTGCAAACATTTAATTTTTTCCTTCTTAATTATAACTAGTACTTTAAATGTAATGCTTAAATGGACCTTAACTATTAAATCAGTCCCAAATTTCAAGGCACCGCCTGTCCGTAGGCGTTTCTCTCGCCATAGTTTGTAATTTTGGATCTAATTTACTCCTACGTAGGTGGTCGCGTAATAGCCCTTTTACTCTATAATCAGTGTTTTCACAAATAAATACCTTTCGACTGGCAGTATCTTTTGAAAATATTTTATTGTTTTGGTAAGAAACTTACCTACAATCTAATTTAAACTGATCGAGAAGTAAGGCCGTCAATCAAGCAACTGATCCACCTTGCCAATATCGCCTTTAGATTTGACCGTCTCCGAGGTATAGGGTTGAGACTACCTATCTTCAGTCTCATCAGTTACCATTAGGTGAGATGAAGGCCCAGATCTACCCCGTTAACAGTAAAATGTTAAAAAAAATCACTTGCTTGTATACTTTTACATTCTGTAGACAAGAGATATTAATTCCTCCCATATCCTGTACTAACATTTAGCTTAAAATTGTATGATTTCAGGGAATTATATTTGTCTTTTATTCAGAATAATAAGTATACAACTTTTGGGTGCACGCTAGTGCGTAGTCTCGAGTTCTCCACGGTGAGTACACCTACCGCAATCAATATAAGTATAACAAACTATTATTTGTAACGTACAAAGCATTATAGTGTACACTGAACATTATTGTTCGAGTTGAACAATACAAGCGAGGCTGCAATAGTCAGGTCACGATAATGATCAATTGTTCTGGATCCCCCGAATATTTAACTCTACCGTTGCCGTCGCCCGTTCCCCTGGCCAGGCCGTTACGGTCGTCGTACTGCTGCCGCACGCTAGCAGAGCGGGTGTCAAGCTGCGCACGGACGGTTATTAGTTTAAAAGAGATGTCACAAAAATGTATGGAGATCCGGCCAGTTCATTGTACAGTATACTGAAACATAGGTAAAAATATGCGGAACAGTGTTCAATTGTCCGTTTTCTTTTTATTTGCTTTGTTACGTGGTAATTTTTATAGGAAAAAACTGCAACACATTCCAATATTCATCATGGCGCCTATGTCACTTTGGTGACGTTTAGTTGACATCTATGTCACCCGCCATATTGCCATATTGAATAACGGTGAAATCGACGAAAAATTTCAACTTTTGTACAAACAAACTATGCATGAAAAGGAATTATTAGGAAACTGGCCGAAAATGAATTATCTCCTTTGCCCGTCCGGCAACAGGACAGGCTACGTCCCAAATTTTCCGTATAGCCACCGGACGGCAATCGGGCTCCTACGTACTCCGTAAAAGTTGTATAAAAAACAACAACCGCCCGTGCGCAGCACGACACCCGCACTGCTCCCGCGCGGCAGCAGTACAACTATAACCGTTTAATTTGAAAGTGCCATAAGGTTACAACTTTTATTAGCAAAACTTATCCAAACCTAGTAATTGTTTAGATATTTTTAAAGCCGTACTAAACTTCATGAAACATAGTCTACAATTAATTTAATCAGCCTGCTAATTTTGTAGATGTTAATTAACTAAACGAGTTTTACACTGACAGCTCTTTCCTTTCAATTGATAAAATATACCGTAAAAGACAGATAAGATATATCATCAACATAAATCTGTCATTTCGGTCATAAAGTGTGTAACTTGCGTTTTTTCTTAATAAATTAGAAACAATGAGATGCAACTGTTGTTTTATTTAAAAACAACACATATACCTAAGTTTGTAGCGATTTATTAGACGCTGGTGGCTCTAGGGCGATATTGTCAGTCGATTCGAATTAAATTCTTGCCAACGGCTCTTCAGAGGGAGCATAAAGTGAAATAATTTATACCGACAGCGACGCTTCGGTGGGTGATAATGATAATAATATTGGTATAAAAAGGTGAGGTTGAAACTGCTTTATTATTTTTAGCCGACTTATGTAACTGGAATGAGTCTGTCGTCTACGTATACGAAATTGCGGATTTTTGCTTTCCTATGAATTTTTAGTAAAACGATACGATAGTAGGAAACAATATAAGCTGACGGTCTAGCTTTGACCTTAGAAAGTTATCGACAAATTAAAACCGACTCCAAAGAACTGAAAAGGATAATATAATTAAATTTAAGTAGGTAGGTACTCATTCCTCAAAAACATATTTTTTCGAGTTGGTGCTAAGTTGATTCCAGAAACAATAGAAAGTGAAGCACCGACTCCAAAAAATTCGTAAATTCGTCGTAAATAATTTAACTAAATGATAAAGTATCTACGACGTATTTACAAATGCTCGTGGCTAGAGGGCTATTCCCGATCGGCGCAATATATCATTCCCTTCTATTTTCATGTCAACATGTCCTTTCTTAGCCTTCTCATCATTCGCAGTCGATATTTGCTTTCTTCCGTCTTCCTCGAAATTAAATCTTTAGTTTAACTACATATGTGTCGATATGCAATGAATAATTTGAATTAAAGAAATAAGCAGTAACATTTATCACTTTTACCATTTCACAATGAAAAAGCACATGCAGAAAAAGTTCCACTAAAACAAATAGATACAATAAATAGGAAAATAAATTCAATTTTATAAGTCTTAAAAATTGATGGATCCACTCGATAGAGCTTTAAGAATAACGTAGTACCACAGAGTTTATTCTGTGGTAGTACCAACCCACGTTTTAGTATTGAGAAAATGTAAGTAAGTTATTTGCATCCATAAATCTATCCAAGACTTCGGAGACGTATGAAACAATGAAATACAAAACACGAACCTACCATAAAGTTTGGATTCAGACAAATAACAGGAATACCGTGGGGTAAATAAACAAAGGAACAGGGGTTTACAAATAAACCTACGAAAAACGTACATGGTCCGAAACTTCGCAAGTTATAAACTAGCCCTACTGAACTCACTATGATAACTGTAGGCACTAAGGCACTGTAGCCCTTAGCTTCTTTCATTAGTGGCCATATTAGCATAATTAGTAGAGCAAATAGTCAAAATCGAAGGCGTAATAATTGGTGGAATAAAATTTTAAATTTCTAATATTGTTCCGTCTATGGAGCAAGTCCGTATGTCAGCCAAAATGCAACTTGCAATATATTTACGGCATTCTGCAGAACAGTCGGTAATACATACAGAATAGCATTAATATTTTTTGAATAAATAAATTAAACTGAAGAAAATGAATCATGAACATGCATTTCATGAAAACTGATTTCAAATTGTATTTTGCCTGCTATACTAGGACTTGCCCCATAGACAGACTTCCCACTTGTCACCTTACTTATAATCTTTTATTCCAATCCAATTTAAAAGAAGATGACGTCATTTTACGTTTCTAAAATCATTAGGTATGTATTTTTAAATTGTGTGCCCTATTATTTAATAAACATTCCAATTGCCACGTAAAATAAGTCCACACATTGGAATCGGACATAAAATTTGACGTTTCCGAACAGTGAAATCCCTTTAATAAGTACTGCAGGGAATAAAAAGGAGTTTTAATTACAAGTAACCTATGTTTTAGAGACACTACCTATATCTACTACAAAGTACAAAATCCAATATCAATGACCGCAGACATCAAGCGTCTGTTTGTCACCTTCGAATACAAAACAAAAATCGGCCGGACAAAAATAGTGATGATGGTTAACAAAACATTTTGCATTTCGGGGAACCGCGTGACGATTTAATTTCCATCTTTATTTGTTTGCAAAACGCTAAAAAAAACCGCTCGCTTTAGCATCGGTTTGCGGTGACGAAATTACAAAATACAAGAGTACTTGTAGGCACAGAAGGTTTTGTTTAATTAATATTGCATTCAACAGTCATGCACACATTTTAGGCATCAATGAAGACCGAATGAGGGTTTCGGTAATGCCATTGGGCATTCGGATAAAAATATTGACATATAAGGCTTCGGCGGTAATAGAAGGTATACATGTCGAATTCAGTTTTGTCAAAAACTGCAACGCAATTTGTCATATTGATAAAGGATTTTAAAAAAGTCAAATCTGAAACTACGCCATTGACGAATAAAAATTGAGTAGTACACCTTCACAAAATGTGCCTTCTGCAGCTTATTTAGTGACAAAATGCTCTAAATTAACAGTCTTAATGCAAACAGTACCATATTGAGAAGTTAAAAGGTCGACGGAAAATTCAAAGTGCTGCATTTTGTATGGCGCCCGTTCTTGGCCACTTTAAAAAAGCCGCTTGAAAAATAATCATAAAATTTGGAAGTCATGATCTTATCGTTCGCGTTTCGCCCATATTAATGTGTTGGATCGCGGCCTGTCTGATACCAGTTTGTTAGGGTCTTAATTGAAATAAAATATAACTTAAATAGAGATAAAAATTACCGGTTCAATTATGTTGTATTTATTTAATTGAATTCCAAGAAATGCGAACAGACTACTGTCTTTAGATCGTGTAACAGTTATAATAACTAACTGACGTGACTATCTAATTAGCCTAATTGTTAGTAGGTGCCTAAATAGGTAGTACACCAACTAACCAACCAAAGGTGTTGTGTTGTGGTACCAACTGTTTATTACAATTATTTAATTGTCATTCAATATCTACAGACAACAGCACATCAAGTACAACATTTGCACTAAGAAAGACGCTTCTATTAAGAACCGTAGGATCTCCACACATTTATCGACGTAGAATCGGCGTAAGCCAGTCAGAAAAACCTTTGTGACTGCGGAATAAGGGCGCTACTTTTGCCAATCGCGTCGGCTCTACTTGGACGACGCGAAACGAGGAGTTTGCTGATCGCATCCGTACGGCGCTGAAAGTAGCCGAGAGTGTTTAAGATTTCGACAGCAGGCAAACTCAAAACTGCGCCGGAGACGGCCAAACGACCTTGGAATGCAGTTGAACGCTCGCATGCTTTCATATCTAATGGCATTTCAATTTGCTGAACGAATACTGGGCGGTGGTGCGACACCGTAAATGAACAGCCGTTGCGGCGGCCTTTCGCAGGAGTTGACTGCCCACCGCCTGGATCAGCCGTCCACTACAGCTGGACGATGTTAAGCCGAGTAATGTGGTGATGGTGATACGCTCTCGGATTAAGCCGATTCCAAGTCGATAAATGTGGGAAGACCCTAAGGGCGGTCTTAAAGTGGAACTGTAACGCTTTATGTTCCTGGTCGACTATACATATATGTAACTAATAAAACATAACAATGGAGATATTATTACGAAAAGGCTTGTAATAGTTTTTGTATGATTTTATGCGTATTGTTTTACGAAGTTTCAAACCAAAACTTCGTATTGGCGTGCAATGATATTTTACTAATATACTTTGCTTACGAAATTTCTATTAAATTTATAGACTCTTTTGTAAATATAATAGTAGCCTATTCAGATATTCTCCTATAGGTATCTTAGACGAACTGAGACTAAGATGAAGAGTGGCTTACTCAAACAAATCTCGATTGGGGAGCGTTTGTTTGTCTTCCATCTCGCGAGATTAAAGAACGAAGGGGAATGCACCGTGATTTCGTATTAAAAATAGAGTTTATCGCTTTACATGCACTACTTTATAGATTAAAAGAGATGTTCCTTCAATATAATTAATGTGCCTAATAGCTGCAATGCCGCGCTGCACCTTGTCCTTTACCCTGCCTGTACTGTAGATATGATATTTTTTCAAATTCTCGTATATTAGTTTCATAAGACTGTATGGGATATATATCTAGTAATAGATGTAACCACCTCTGTCTTTTGTTGAATTATATTTTTATATACTTTTCGGAGAGGAGCTCGGTGGCGTATTGGTCTGGTTTCGAATACGAAAACAAAGCAACTTTCGCCATGGTCGACCCTGGGATGGGTCAACCAAAATTTATAATCTCGAGCTCCTCCGTGCTTCGGAAGGCACGTTAAGCCGTTGGTCCCGGTTGTTACTACAACCGTTTTAACCCACCAACCCGCATTGGGCCAGCGTGGTGGTGTTATGGCCCAAACTCCTCATGTGTTTCTTCCATGTAGGAAGGCCTGTACCCAGCAGTGGGACGTATATAGGCTGGTGATGATGATACTTTTCGGTAGTCTTGTTGTAATGATTGCCAAAATTATTTTTGTCTTGTCGAAGGCATGGTTTTTGAAAACTTTCTCATGTGTGATTTCGTCAAAACCCAGAAAATTTTGTTAATTTATAAACAAACAAATAGTCATACATAAAAATTATTAATTAATGTGGAAGGTGTAGCAAAGTATTAATCAAACAATTTACGTAGTCAAATAATCAAGCTTAAATAAACAAACCGTAATACTTTTCATCATGAAAATCTATAAAAAGCGCTCCATCCGAGCCATTGAAGCAGAATTAAAACTGTTTATCATTCCATCCCGTAATGCGCTTGAAAAAATTCCAAGTTAAATGCTAAATAGAACAAAATTGACCGTTTCGTTCATATTCTTTTACACCTAATATAGTATAATTTAAGAGAGCAAAATAAAAAGGGTGAAATTCTTTGAACTCCGCGAACACTAAAAAATTCAACCCTCACACGGAGACGCCTAATCAACGATTCTAAGAAAATTTTTCCCCCTGTTAATTAAGAGGACTAATATTTGTCATGAAAATATAATTAAGAGGTTGTTAATTAAGAGGACTAATATTTGTCATGAAAATATAAAGAGAATTCATAAATTTTTAGCTTCATTCGCAACATATTGTAAGCAGATAACCATGATGAAGTTGATAAAATTAATTCAGTGGTCGCAAATTTATTTCAAGTGCATACCTAATGTCCAATAGAGTTTAGTTAGTCTGTTCAATGTTCATGCTGCTCTAAATAACAAAAGAATAGTTTTTGTTTACCGTATAAAATGAGGCGCAAAGCAATTAAAATCCAGCCTCGCTTATTCGAGTCTGCCCTCAGATTCATCATGGCGACCCCTGCTTTGATGCGGTGACTCACATTATCGCCTGTCTCCAATACACGACGACGCCCCTGTCGCCACGGTTTGTTGTAGGGATCTGACACGTGGTCCAATTGACAGCTGTCGACGATTCAATGTTAACATTATTAGCTGAGTTATTAGCAGACGCAACTAGTGACGAGTTCGATTGAGAACATGTCCAGTTTTTATTGAATTGAAACGTCAATCTTTTTGATTATCTCACTAAGTACATCAGTACCCACCTGCTTACCATCACTTGTGTTAGCTTTATGTTTGTCATGTAGAATTGTGGATAAGAGTAAAAAAGTATTAATTGGTTGCTTGCTTGCTTTCAAAAGGCAAGGCGAGTTAACTGATACGACTACTTATAGGTTTCAAATGTTTTTTATGCAAGACTGCAAAACGATAAAAATAGTAATAATGATAATAATTTATAGTACAACCCATCATAGTCATCATTAATATCATGCCGTCATAAACCACTGAGTACATAGTAATCAAAAGATAGAAACACTAACAAAATAAAGATGTCCTCACAAAAGTTTTTAACTTAAACCCCACCTTTAATTTAGATTTGGCTTGGTACAATGCAAATTAAATAACGTCTAGTGCATTGACATAGAAGCCATAATGGCTTGCAGTTAAAATGCATGAAATCAGTCATTTTAGTTTATCCCATCTCGGTCCTAGAAGGCACGAATGAGATTTAGATAAATCAATAGGATTGGTTAGACATAGAGACATTAGTCAGAAGACAGTTTTGAATGTGACTCATTTCTGTAAGAAAGGAGAATGGGATTGAAGATTGAAGATGTATGTCACGATTGAAAGTGTCATTTCTGTTTTACAGTAGTCAAATTATATCGGTCAATCCAAAACTTCGGACATGAACGAAACACTAAAATAAGAAGCAGTATAATAAATACCATGAAGTTTGTTTGAATACTGAACCTTTCATTTGGACTTACCACAAGAGCCTTTGAAGATCAAATGAAATATTGCGGTTTTAAATTCACATCCACTTGTAATTTTGGTCCAAAACTTCGTAAATGTTTCATTGTGCCCGTGGATAACCAAACCACACTAGAAGATGTAGACTGTTGTCGTTATAAATGGTGACGTGACGATGGACCCAGCGACCGCAGAATACGTTATCATGAATATAATAAATTATCCTTCACACACAGCAATACATCAATGACAATCGGATACAAATGAAAGACCTCGTAAAATAGATTAAAAAAATACTGGGATTACTGGGTAATACGGAACAATAATAACAATGAAGTTGTTGAATCCCTTAGTACCATAGGCGCCCCGGCTTCGTTTAGTAACGAAATAAAATATCGTGTTAATACTTTAACTTGCTATAAACTGTGGGTGGAAAGAAACTTTAAATTTCTGATCTATCAAGTATCTCTTCAATATTTCTCCCATTCGCAACTAATCCCCACTAATCTGGTGAAGAACTTTTGTGTCGCGAGTGTCTATGATCGTAATAGCTTAATTTATTAAAGGTTTATTGGTTGGTTTCGAGACCTTTGAGTCGTATATTATTTCGGTCTTTTACATTTCGTAATAGCCTGTTTGGTTTCTAGTGTTGCCACCTTTTTGGTACAAAAAATGGTTCTCCGGAAACACCTCTATCTGTCAAGCAAATTACTAAGCTATTCAGGGAGGATTCGATGGAAACGCACCCCTCGAACCCGGTAATGCAATAACGCTAGTGCCTACGGATGTTTAAACTTATTTCGGCGACTATGTAGGATGGGCGAGGGTAGGACTTCGATCTGTCTACTCGAAAATACTCGAGATGTTAACTTCTAGCAATTGCATACTCGATCCAAGTTGTAATTTGGTTTGGACACAATTTTATACCATGATTGCTTGAACGGACTTCTGAAGTACCTGAATCAAGAATTCAGATTCGGATTAGTAGACTGGTTGGGCTAGAAATGTAACAACACAAGCGCAAGTTAAATTCGGTAAATTGGATTCATTTCAAATTAAAAACAAGTTATTGAGTAAACAAATGATGCCCAATTTAGTAAAATAACGATGTTATATAATAAATTATCATCAAGTTAAACTATCGATTATGAATTTACAATACCTCTCAACTCAACTAAACATTAAAAGAGTCGGTGTTTCACTTTATATTGTTTCTAGAAACAACTTAGCACCAACTCCAAAAAATATGTTTCTAGGGGATGAGTACCTACTTAAATTTAATTATTTTATCCTTTTCAGTTTTTTGAAGGCTGTTTTAATATTAGTTTAATTTTTTGGGTCAACCAGATGGGTCACCGTCAGCTTATATTGTTTTAAACTCTTTATTGCACACAACATAAAAACATTGTTTCCTACTTTATGAAAATAAGGTAGCGTCTCTCAATAAGCAGCAAAATGTGATGATCAATCCAACGAACTGACAGCTCAAGTTATTTATTTATTTATTGCGTGTCACATTACACAATATAATGTTGGTACAATTTTTTAGTCAGGTAAACATGTGACGCCCTGTAAGGGTATAGCAACATAAGAGGGCTCATTTTTCATATGAATTATAGAAACGCTACATACAAAATAACATAATAATTAGTAAATTAAAATCTAATGGAACTTAATTTATTACTAACAAATAAATTAAGTTCCATTAGAATAATCGTGTTTTCGCTGAGGTGATCGTTTTTGACAATTTTGACAGCATATACTATTGCTTTCGTAGTTTGAGTAATGAATGTGCTAATATTCTTTTGTTGATCCCTTGTACGCCACAGGTTGAGCGTTTCTCATTATTTCATATAAAAAATTAACTATAACATACCTCCAGTCGTATTTCATAATTAATACATTGTTAATTTACTGTCAATTTAACACGCTTAGATATACACTTTATACTTTATTAATCTGTAGGTCTAGATCGTCTGCCAGTTTTTTTAAGAAAGTACAAATAGGAACTTAAATATTTATTAAAACGATAAGTTTACTGTTTATAAAAATATAATTCAAAGTAATTGATAATTTGATACCAACTTATTATATCATTTAAATTTATATTGCAAAGTAAACAATAATACCAATTTTTAAATACAACATACAGAGTTATATGACTCGTTAAATATAGAAACCAAATATCCGGTTGATTTTCATTTGTTCCTTAATTATTATTTTTTAACAATTTTCAGAGCAATTATTAAAATTAAAACGATTATTCAACGGCATGTCGAGTTACGTCAATATTAGCACTGTTTGTGTAACAGAGCGGTCGTATTAAATATTACTCAATTCTTGTTATGCCGTTTAACCATCTCTATAATTATGAATAATATAAATTCCAGTCATGCGATACATTTTAATGATACTTTATGAAAAATTAATGTAAAGGTAGCCTTCGCCAGCCTGTTCCTATATTTATGTGTCTTTAAACTAATGTATTTGTAATAATTACATAGTTGCTTGGATAGTTGATAATTGTGCAATTGGTTCTGCACGAAACACACGTAAAATACTGACAGATAGGTAGACCTATTTTACAAGTCTTTTCTAACGTGAAGTAGGTACAGTTTTTGAAACCAAATTTAAAATTCTGTTCAGAAGTCGTTTTCTATTCCATATCTCTTGCCGGCGTGTGTGCCAAGAACAAATTGTCAATTAACTTGCAAAGAAAGGCAATAAACATGATATAGGTACGGACATTTCCACCTTTGGACAATTCAATAACGTTTTTATAAAAGTCCCTAAAAGAGAAAAAATGAGTACTTCCGAATATTCTGCCAGCATTTATTCAATCCACTGCATTTTTTTTTAAAGCGGAATTAAATATTAATATTTCTATTTCTTTTTTCCAGATGCGGACGAATTATGTCTGAGCAAAGGCTGTTGCGGCGCAAGTGCTCGCGCGCGCTTCACTCAACAAGCGCGCACGCAGCTCGAAGGAGCGCTGCAGAGCGAGCTGGGCAAATTGGCTGACGTTTTAGCCAACAGAGCCAAAAGAGTCAACGGTTAGTATTACATATATTTCTTTATAAAATTCTGTTTATATATTAGAATTGGATGCGACTACGATCAACAAACGACTTGTGAATTAACAACGACTAAGTTGTGTAATGAATGAAACATTCAATTTCATTAATAAATTCAACACGATGCGTTAAGTATGACTCATTCCAAATAATGGTGCCAATTTTGATGTTATTCGCATAAACTAAAATCAAATTATATGCCGGCGAACATCAACAATGGCCCTTTTAGAAACGACAAATGACGCCACCTGACATTTCCCCGTCTGATTGCAATGAAAATGCTCTGAACTTAAATGCTATTTCAATTTTAAGTATACCTACTGCAGAATTTGCAGATAAGCCGGAGAAATGCTTCAGCATTTTGCTACTGATAATGAAATAGTCTCTTTATTCAGATTCATGCACCTATTTACTACTCCACATGAATATGTGGAGTAGTAAATAGCGCATGTAGAAGATATAATTCGCTTATCTGTAGAGTAAGAGCAAGTAAATTAATTACCTGGTCCATATACTATTGACAATATAAGCGGCAAGTATTTCTTCAACTAATCTGAGCAAACCATAAAACACAAGTATAAAAGCAAAACGATCGCTGCACGTACAGGTTTTCATAGGTTTCCCGGTTAATGTTAGTGCTACACCAACACCAACATTAACCAACAAAGCTGAAGACAACTTTGTTAAATAAGATACTTTGTTTGTAAAAGTAATGTTCGCTTTTGTGTGGAGATTTTCTTTGACTTTTATATGTGTCCCTCAAAGGGTTATTTACGTAGACATGTTAAGTATACACTTCGCTTATAGTCTTGCAATATTCCCGTAATTACTCGTAGGTACGACAGTATATTGTTTGAGCACTAAGGTTCACATGCACAACAAAATTTTACATATAAATTTTTCAAACCGTAGGTACAATAACTGTAAATTATAATTTAGTATGTTATACTATACCTACATGTTTAATTTTTGTTGTGCAGACTTAAATTCTTGCACAAAACTATAAAGTAATTGCATGTTTGATTAAAGTACCTAACTAATATGTTAATTAACAGTTTTCTTAGTATCTCTATCAAGCATCACTTTAACACTAAATATAAACGGCTTAGTCAAGGTTTAGCCTTTAGTAATTTTCGATTTCCATGTCATATTTTTGAATGGACTCATGTTGATGATGGTTGGTGCTTCAGTGCTGAAGATGCAGCAAGTTCAAAAAACGAAAGACGCTCGAACAGTGTTAGTTTATCTTTTAATATAGTTAGATTGTAAATTGCGATTCAAATAACTGATGATCGCATATCGTTTTATTGCTGCACTAAAATTCCTAATTCGTCCAACTTTTAAATGGGTCGATACAATACAATAGCGGTTTCATCTCTCGCCATATGGGCCTGCAGATATGCTGTTTCATAACGACTGTAACGCTAAGAGCCCGAACATAAACAAATACATAATGTTGTATTTATAGAATGCTAACGCAAGATATCAGAACACTCGCACGACTTGAAAGCTGCTGAACGTGTAATTTAATTAACTCACAATTGTTCATTGATATAGCATTGAGATGAGAGCGTAGACTGACTTGTCTATGTTGATTATAATAGAATATCAAATTATTCGAGGTCTTTAACTTGTCTTTAGCATCCAAAAAGAGCGTTCGATATTCGCAATTTGATAACTTTGTGAGGAATTGAGCATATTGGTTGATAAATTCAATGAATTAGACAAAAATCTACCTACTTATTTCATTCATTTTTCGATACAATCTTTTTGAAGCTTGAGAAAGAATGATTTAAGTACCTAAGTACTTAAGTTTATGAGCGAAAGATACAGATTTTATTTGAAAATAATTGTTTTTATAAGATAGACTATAATTCAGATGTGATAAATGTTAAGTTCATATTGAATCGGGAATGTAATATACCTTTAATATATGTGACTAGAGTTTTCATTTCAATACTGATGCCGGTTTTATGTTTGCCGTTCGTCATCTCCTGAGATTCCGGCGTCAATAATATCCATCCCGGTGAATCACCTCACCATAGACGGTTCATTCTCAAATTATTAGCCATTGTGAAAATGTTTAGTCTTCGCACTCCTTGTGCGAGTGACGTCAACACTCGAAGCTTAACTCAGCAGGCCTTTGTTGGCTATAGTTATGAGTTATTTTTTATGTCCTGCATTGGTTTAATACGAGTAAGCATTTGTGAAGAAAGGAAGCTTGGCTTCCGATAATAGCTGCTTGTGTTTTGTGTGCACATAGAAAATCTGCAAGAATTTTAAACTATTTGGCCGCTTCTTTCTCTAGGACCACAGCCATACCGGTCTTTATCCATAAACTAGATAATCAGTAATTCTGTGGACTTATTTCATCACAATATTCCATCTTTTAAGACCAAAACCTTGTCTGCTTTGAAAGATGAAAACGAAAACTTTGATATATATTGTTTTCTTTTTTATTTTCCTATATAAGTAGAATAAACTAAGTAAGTAGTTACCTGCTTATGATTTAAATTTTTATAAGCATGCTGTGGCTGCCTTAACGTGTAATCCTATAATTAGTAATAAATAAATAAACACTAGCGTAGTTACAAAATATCCAAGCCTTGTAAATAGGTTAAGCAATCTGACAATCAAAACATACAAAAAAGGCAACACATTTTACATAACATCCAACCCACATCAAGCATCCCAAACATGGTGTCCATAAATTGTAACAGAAGCTCGAAATTGTCTACCGACAAATGAATATGAATGAAGACTATAGAATTGACACCGCAGTGCTGAGTAAACAAAAATAGAGAGAATCAAGATGTCGGAGATGTAATGAAGGCACCGTGGGATCTCTGGTGAGGTACAAAGGCTGAATGAAAGGTTCGAAAGTAGCCGAGTCAATATTGATAGTGGACCCGGTTTGCTCGACGACGCGCCAGTCTACTGAACTACACGATCTGGCTCGCCTCTTAAACCGGATTTATTTTTGACGATAAAGAAACTTTTATTGACTATTACATTTTGTTATTGGAATTTTTAAGGCTTGTTGACTCTTCTTAATATATTTTGTTACATAAAATAGTTATTGGGCTTAGATTTCCATTTGAGACTAGTAAAATCGCTTTGACTTATTGCTGTGCAATACTTGCGAAATGTTTGTAAAACTTTTCACAAAGACTGTCCATCTTTAGATCCACTTGATTAAGCTATTAAGAAGGTTTCTTATCCTATGTAGGTTCTTTGTCTCAACGATTGTGGTCGTGAAACATAATAATCAACTCAATTCAACGAAAGCAGAAAAATTATATATGGGAGCAAACAAATTTTTTGTCATTTTTCCGCTGTCAGATCACAACCATTCATGCTTCGTTTGACTTATCTAAAGGCCTTTCATATGTTTCAAAGGAAGAGAGAAAATATAGCTTTCAAATATTTATTTACAAGTTACAAGGAAATGTCACGGAAAATATTTCGTAAATTTGGCCGCACTTGGCAAGGAACGGCGAAATAGGTCGCGTAGGTATCTATTTGCCCAACCCTTTTATAAAATTGATTCATCTGCAATGAAAAATATTGATGCCCCTCTCGTGGTTTTTTTTCATATTTTAGATGCTCTCATCTAAAATATGCTTCCATTTTGCAAGTATGTTTATTTTGAGTAGTTAGTTTATATCCTTAGTAATTTATATTTTGTTATAACAGGAACTTACAGCCGATAGGTATAGCGTGTTTGAACTCATAAGCATAGTCTTAATGAGATGATATTAGATAGATGATCAATGAGGCCGGGGGTTACTTAAATTTTAGTTTATTAACCGACTTCAAATACGAGGAGGTATGTATGTACACCGATTACGTTGAGATTACTGATCCGATTTATGTGATTCTCTTTTTGTTCGATGCGGAATAGCTGCCATTTGGTCCCATAAATTTTTTTTCAAAATCAGTTCGGTAGTTTGGTTTTTATAAATAAAAAAAACTAAAATTAGTAAGTCGTCTACATATTTTTTTTCTTCGTATGTACACCGATTACGCCGAGATTACTGATCCGATTTACGTGATTCTTTTTTTGTTCGATGCGGAACAGCTGCCATTTGGTCCCATGAAAATTTTTTCACAATTAGTTGGGTAGTTTGGTTTTAAATTTAAAAAAAAACTGAAATCATTAATTTTTCAAGTCGGTTTTAATTTTTTTTAATTTTTGTTTAAAATTTTTTACAGGCATAAGTTTTTATTTTTAATTCTGTAATGATTTTAAGTGTTTTTTATGTTATGTTTTAAATCGGCTTACTTGTTTTAAAGAGTTTTCTTGAAAGATAGTGAATCTACATCTCATCATAGCCCTTTTGTTATAACCCAAGTTTTGAATGAAGCTTAGAATGATAATCCAGTTTTTTTTATGCTGCAGTGGTGACAAACAAACATACGATATACGGTGTTACAATATGGCTGCCTATCTACCCGTCTGCGTTTTCAATAATTGTATTAGGTACCTACACCTCTCACAATACTACTAAGGTTCCTAAAACTCGACTATTTAGACTCTAACAGTAGAGACTTTGGACTTTGATTCCAAGGCATGCATGACCATAAATAACAGACTTTCTTTTAATATTTTTACTAAACAAAATCCATGAATCTTACTTGTGATTGTGACATGTGAACGCTACCTTATAAACTTTACATTACAATGCTTTCCGATTTCCATAAAAACGGCAAGCTTGAATTCTAAGATAATTGAACATAAATGCGCTTTTGCATTCACAGTAGCATTGCGGAATAAAATACCGTTTTTTGGGTAGACTTTTTAACAGGAAGAGCGGGGCAATTTTTCAAGAAGAATTCGCTAATGCGCGGCCGGCATGTGTCTAATTGACTGGCAAGTCGAGTGCACTGGTCAGTACGATATGTCAGCACAGGGCTGCCAACGAATTGTTTCCTTTGTTTTGTTAACCCCCGGGACAACAATTATTTAATACTTTATTATGATAATTTAGCAATAAATTCTGTAAATTAAATCATTCATCAGCACTAGAATATTGTATAGTACTTTTTAATTACTTTTGTGATCCACGTTCTTTTTGCCATTAATCTTTTATACTGCCAAGAAGGGTAACTTATTAATTAAGAGAAGCTCAATGGCGTTAATTAGTTTGTTGCTTATTAATCCATAAAACGAAGAGAGTGTATCTGTGTATATGTCTGTGGCATCGTATGTCGTAGCTCCTAAACTAATGGACAGATTTTGATTCGTTTTTTTGTTTGAAAGCTAACGTGATCGAGATGGCTCTTAGCTATAATTCATGATCAGGCGTTTGATGACTATCGGCTCATTTTCTACTTGACAAATGGGTCTTACTAATTTACAGATCCAATTGATTTGAAATTTGGTGTTCTGTTACGTCAGCATGTTCCAAGACATGCCAACATTTAGCTGATGATGTCGCATCAAATAGTCCACGGACGCTTCATTCTTCAGAAACTTACGGCAAATATAGCGTATTTGGGTTTATAAGAATGGCCTCAATGAGAAGGTGTCGGAAAGATGTAATCGAGGCCGGGGGTTACTTAAAGTTTTAATTAGACTATATTATTATTATACAGAGTGGTGCCGTCAATACGACAATAAATTAAAACATGGGTTATATTCGTTTATAGAATAATGGTTTGCCCCTTTAAAGACATCTTATTAATTTGATCATTTCATAACATTTGTGTGAAATATTTAGAGCATTGGCTGCATTATTTCATAGAAATGTCATTAAATTTAATCGTCTATTTTGGTTTATAAGGTATTAGTGATAACCCTGGCCAAAGCCATCGGAATCATCACACCATGTTTGGTCCGCCACGGCTACTCCGGTCCCGTTCTCCACAATTACACGTTGCGACGGGAAGCAGGCTTGGTGTCATATCTGGCTTGGCTATGTAGGACTGTGTGGAAAAGTAATATGCTCCACTGGATTATTATCAGACACCACTGAACACATTACTTATCTATTAAAGCGGCAGGTTTTAATGCTCTGTGGAGCTTTGCACGGGGTTGTTTGGTTCAAGGTTTATTGAATTAATCAGTGAACAGTCTGTGTTTCTCACGAGAGATAATTATTCAGAATGGAGAAACAGGTAAGCTCTTAGCGAAATATTATTTTTAATAGGACTCGTTTGAATGCAAACACTTCATCTTAAACATCTGTTTCTCTAAATACCAGACTGCCGACGTCTCCTCAATAATAGAATATCTATAATGTATCTGATTTGTGAGTAGGTACTTCTTCTTCGTCTTCGTGCGAGTGGTATCCGCTAATCGACATCAGTTGCGCTTGTTTTGCGTCGGAGGAATCATCCTCCGACGCAAAACAAGCGGTACTTCCAGCTCCTCCAGGAAGTTTCCTACTTAACGTAGCCAAGCACCTTCCGGAAGCTACTCGGATTACTCGGGTTAGGCAGTCTGCCCGATAGTAAGCTACTCCTTGCGAGTACGTACCTACTTCTCAAAAACACAGGTGTCATGTTTAGTTTAGCTTTCAAACATTTACGGTTTCGTTACCGATATACTCGTACCGCAAAGCATTTTAAATCCTTTGTCGTGTTGGTAATTGGTATGTCTTTAAGATTTTTATAGTAGAAGAAGCCTCTCAACTAGTCTTTATTCGTTTCTGTAAATAAAATACTTTTCGTGTCAACGTTCGAAATTCGAAGAGACAGACAGCAAAAATTAGTTCTTCAATAAGGTAAAGTAGTTCTTTTGCTCCAGTCATGTGGATGCAGAAGATTAAAGATATAAGTTGAATATAAGTAAAAGCAATTTACTATGATAAAACGTCATTAGGTTTTTATATTACCTATACAGTAAAATACTTTTTCGGGAAAATGTATTCCTGCGTCCCTTCTCTTTGCCCGTGTCGGGGAAAAGGAAATCTGAGATACTAATTTCTTAAGCAAAAAAGATGCGACCGTCACGCCTTCAAAGAAACTCGTTAATAAAATAAATTAGTCCATAATTGACGCATTTTCCCAATAAAGAACGTTTGAGAACATCATAAAAAGAATTATTGCCATTCGCTTCAGATTTCCTAGTAAGGAAATTTTCCTTTGCCGCTTGAAGAAATGTGTATTGCTTTTAAGAATTCTAGCTTTTGATAACAGCAAAACGATGCATTATCATCCGTATTATCAACGGAATAAAACTGCGTTTAATCGCAGTCACCTGCTTTTTTCAAAGGCTTCCGCAGTTTTTCCTGATACGCGCAACTCTTCCACATTCCTACTTAATGATATTGCGCACGATTAATATTTATATTGACAGCGTACCTTTGATATCGTGTCTTAAACCTGGCTATTAGCATTTATTACCGTTTTACGATACTTTGCATAGCCGACGCCCTCTTCTGGCTTCGGTTCAAAGTCAGAAAATACCAAGATGAAGCATTTGCCTGGTGGAAAATGCTTACATTGGCTTGCATTACCAAGTTTATCTTTCGCATATTGCCAATATGTAATGAATTTTAAGATATCTTTCCGAAACCGATAATATTTCTCATTTGTGGAACATTGGAAATACCTACTTAGAATGTAGGTACTTATCAAATACCTATTCAATGGTAAAAAAATATGATCCTTTTTGATCAATGCAATATTATAAAATTAACTTCAATTTGCAACTCAAACTAGTTTCTTCCTTTCTTAATTTCCCCGCTAGGGTAGAAAATATGCGCAAGTATAAGTTTTAATTTATTGCTGATCATTATCACATTTTAATAAGCAATAGTCTTTAAATAAACTAATGAAACAGTTTCAGTGTCAAGTTACTTTTATAATTTATCTTCGTGTTATCTCTTACTAACAGTCAAATAAATCGCGTAAGGATGTAACGGATCTGTTGAATTGATATAACTATGCGCATCATTAGAGAATAAGTAGTAATGAAAATTAAATATATAAAATTTTTCGTTTTTAAGTACACGGGACAGCACATCAAGTGCACTACGAAAGCCGCCTCTATTACAAATGCAGTAAGGGTGGTGCAAGATCAAACTGTTACGCCTGACGTGCTGTCGACTTTACATCTCTTTTTCGATTGTCCACGTAGACTTTTATTATTCCCAGCAACTTTTGGATTATTCCCAGCAACTATTACACTTCACATTAATTTACAACAAACTGAAAAGGAAGTTTTGCTTGTTATTGCTTGCGTGTTTTTGTTTGCTATCCAATGAACTTCAAAATACAATAGTGTATCGTGAGTAGTTGTCGTAAATTATCGATGACTTCGCGCCTTTCACATCCCTATTTAACATGTAAAGTAACACCATCTCAAAAGCTACATTTGTCGACATTGCGTCCTAACACCCAGTAATCCGATCACGGGACGAAATGATGTATTTACGTCTTCAATCTCGCCTTTGGCTCCTTTACGACGAATTCGTTTCTTTTTATTGCCTAAAAATACTACTATACCTGTATAATGTGCCGTTAAGTAGTCGTAAAAATCTGTGTTTAATATGAATGATAGTGTCTATGATTAAGCAATATCGTAAATCAGGATTCCTTTGCTTGAATTGATTTAGTCAGCTGGCCATAAATGTGGAAGAATAAAAATTAAGTTTTTCATTGGGTTTCTAAGATCTTTGTAGGTGTATGCTTACAGCGATTTTCTCGAATTCTTACCATCAAGCCGTATGCTTGTTTTCCACCCTTATTAAGTA
Organism: Nymphula nitidulata; assembly: GCA_947347705.1. Lineage (NCBI taxonomy): Eukaryota > Metazoa > Arthropoda > Insecta > Lepidoptera > Crambidae > Nymphula > Nymphula nitidulata. Next base: position 4,134,943 of record OX374620.1, read on the forward strand.
AGAAACAGTATCACAAGACCTAAGAGGGTGGTAATATAACGTCAGTTTCGCTATACACTTAAAGCCACTTATAACCTCTGCCCCACACGTTCAGCTACAGCTGTGCGCTAAGCGCCCCGCGCCGGCGCACGTGCGCGAGTCTCCCGATCACTCGATGCGACATCGACAGGGCTGCCAGATGATTGACTTGACACTTGATATTTGACACATTTCTAAAGTAAAGTACTTACGTCTTACATAGATTACCTACAAAAACTACGATGCTGGAAATATACTGCAATCTGAAATATATTGGATGGTCTACTTTAATAAAATTGTCTCTGAATTTATTTTTGTGTTAGCATGCTTTATAAATTATTAATATAACATTTTAATGCGTTTAAACGCCTACTCTATCGTAACAATTACAAATAAAGAAAGAAAACTATGAAAAAATATATGCTCCAGGCCCATGCAAATCCGATTTCCGGCCAGACGCGACTACCACTACCTTACCTACCACTTTTTTTTTTCTTTTCTAACGTTTTTTTAACAACGTTTATCTCACCACTCATTTAAGTTAACACCTCTAGGCTCTAGTGAACCGAAATAATACTTTTTTACAAGTATTTTTAAGGTAAGAAAAGCTATTTTATCACATTTTAATGTTTTTTAGTATGTTTTTTCATCGTTATCTTTTTTTATTTCTAATTGTTATTAATATAACTTAAAATTAATTAAGGAATTAAGAATTTTGTTGTTAGTACGAATATACGTACAGCAAAATTCTAGCACAAAATAACCAGAGTTAGATAAGGGTGCTTTTCTAAATCACAACCCTAAAAGAAATTCAGGGTGAAGTTTGTTTAGCAGCTGACGAAATATGTTTGACTCATTCGCTTAAATGTTGAGATATAGAAAACGCAAACATGTAAATAACGGATGTGGCATATATTTAGAAGCTCAATAGTTGCAGTTACCGATACAACGGAAATGCAAACGGCCGAGTTTATGTTGCTAGTGTGTGTCTGCGCACTTTGTGATATCTGCTTCGGTCAACTATAAGACAGGGCCTGAAATATGCGCTGCAGTAATGATGAGAATCTCGAGTGCACAGAATATATAAATTTTATTTTCATTTTTACAAAATTTCGTTTGAGTATATTATTCTCCGCCTGGGTAGGACCACCTACTTAAGCATTACTTTATGCAATTTTATGTATAATTACTATCTGTCTGTCTGTCACGTTTTCACTCCTAAACAACTGAATCGATTTTAATAAAATTTGGCATGGAGATTGAGACATCGTTTTTCCTTGTTATTGCAAGATACTGCCACTTACCACCAGGTGGGCCGTCAGCTTGCTTCTAATCTAGTTGTATATTAAAAGAAAGCGCATTTGCCATTGTCACTCATAAGAAAGAGATATTGACGCCTCCCATATTGTGTATACCTACTTATCTTACTTATCTGCTTCACAACCGAATTAAGGAAGGCGCCAAGGTGGTAGCCGATGCAAACCTTTTGGCAGTAGCATACAATTAAATTAAAGCAAGAAATGACTTGCATAGTCTTAAACAACACATTAGACTTGAAAGTCATTTATTGCTTTAACTTGCATTGTGCTATGGGTTATAGGTACTAATATATTTTTTTTTATACAACTAGATGACAAACAAGCTAACGGCCCACCTGATGCTGATGATGATGGTAAGCAGTTACCGCCGCCTATAGACACCTGCAATAACAAGGAACAATCACTTGATATTGCAGGTGCGTTGTCATCCTGGGGCCTAAGATGAAATGCCGTCCATGCCCAGTAATTACACTGGCTACCTACCTACCTACCAGTAATTCTACTGTAAACCAATCCTAACGTTGCTCATGTAACCTATAGGTAGCAAAAAGAAGCCGCTAAACGATTCACAGTTTAACTTCGTTGATCAATCGCTAATCAATTTTACTGAAATACTTCCCTTTCCTTGATTCCACGCACGCATTATACTATATCTATATCTATCCATTATATAATACTTTTGGTGGGCGTGTAACTTAATACAATCTTTATTGTATGCTGGTCAATAAAACAGCCAGACTTTAGGGATGCTTGGAACTAATATATTTCTTGAAAAATATCTGTTCTTTCCTTACAAACTTTTAAATCGAATATATTGTAGACGGAGAAACGGATTTTAATACGACTTTAGTTACATACATAAGCGAATCAGGATAGTCTAAATCCGCGGACTTTTCGAAAACAGTCTTATTGTTGAGTATAACATTTTTAGCTCTTCATATTACAGCTATAAACCAAAAATGGCCAATAATTTCTTTATTATTAGTCTTTTCGAAAAATTCTCTGATACCTTTTTAGACTGGCCAGACTTGCGTATCCATGGCAAGTTTTGTTAGAATCGTTTTGTTCGTTTTCAATATTTCCTACTTGAAAGTTTGTATGATAAGAGTTACCTCTTATCTATTAAAATCGACCGACTTTCTTGAATCGCGGTAATTTTTGGTCCTTTGAAATATACAAATACAGACAAGAGGTTGGAAGACATTGAGAATTTTAAACAAGATAGACCACTCACGCACAAATCACAACACAACAGTCACACACAAGGCACAATATGATAAGGCATGATGAGTACGAGCATTTGTTTACGAGTCACGAATGTTTATTTGTTTATTTAGTATATTTCTAATATTTATATACATATTATTATAAATATTTATCCGTTATCTAGCATCCATAACACAAGCTCTTAATGATGCTTACTTTGGGCTAGATAATAGGTGTGAGTGTATGAATATTATTATTATTATTAATATACAGGCTGGTCCCGTCAAAAATAAAAATAAATTAGAACATAGAAATGGTTTGCAACTTTCAAATTACTTATTGGTACGTTAATATACCTTTTTATACTCTGTGCGACACTGTACTGCTAAATACTATTACTGTGTAACTAAACATTGTAACTTAATAATTGAAAAGAGTGATTACACAAGTTTGTTGCCGGAATCTTCTCGGTAGTTCAACTTTTGGAACCGATGTAAATTCAGATAGATTGACAGACAGACTGACAGACAGACTGACTGACTGACGGACAGACGGACCGACAGACAGACCGATAGACAGACTGACACTATAACATTGCTAGCTTACGTAGATCCAGATAAGACAGAGAGACAAAAATTATGAAATTGTTATTATTTTTATGTGATAGACATAAGGGTTTTTTTTGTTGACGATTCAAAAGCGCTTCTTGGGGGGCCTAATTGAATAAAGATATTTTCATTTTCAAATACATTATATTCATTCGATAATTTCATGACATGTCTCTGAAATATTGACAAGACAATGTTTTATTATTTCATACAAATGTAATGCCATTTCTATGAACTAATATAGCCTATGTTTTAATGTATTGTCGTACTGACAGCACCAATACTAGTTCCCAAAAACTGACATTAGAAAGAACTCTGCCTTCAAAAATAGCGTCATGATCACAATAATAAGTTAGTTTAATTTAAACCCACTTTGTTTCTAATGTGTGTTGTAATTTTGAGAAGTTATAGGTTACTATCATAAGAACTATTTTTCACCGACTGAAAAAAGGTAGAGGTTCTCAATTTGGTTGTTTTGTGCGTATTTCCTAAAACATGGACTGAAAAACATATTATAATTGTTAAGTACCTATAAAAAGAGTTACTATTACAGTATTGAATGCTATGTAAATCCAGTATCAGCGCCAAGACAGCACAATCATTAGTCATTACAATTATTTATGTTTATTAGTTCTCAATAAATCTAATAAAATACGCCCACTCTACCGATTAACAACTCATTCGATTTAAACTTCCATTTCCTTGTTTTCGCGTTTATGTTATAAATATGTTATATTATAATTTATAACCACAGATTAGATACTCGTATGTTATAATTATAACTTTTAAGTTAATAGATATTAAAGTTGGAATTTGACTACACGTAGGTAAATAAGTTTTAATTGTAGTACACGTCGGCTTCTAAACATAAAATTGGTCTTGAGTTGACTATGTGTGTGGTCATGTGTATTTCTGGGCTTCTGGTTTTAAATATTATTATTTAATACTAGTGGCCGCTCGCGGCTGTGCCCCAATGGATGTCGGTTATCGAGTACCATATTATTATGTCCTGTCTCAGGATCAAATCCATCATCACCAGCCTATATACGTTCCACTACTGGGCACAGGCGCTCTTACATGGGAAAAAATGGGTGTTATAAAATTGACATGTCTGTCTGTGTATCTGTGTGACTGTCTGTGGCATCGTACGTCCTAAACGACTAGACCATAGATCGATTTTGATTGTTTTTTTTTGTTTGAAAGCTGACGTGATTAAGATAATTATTCGCTATAATTAATGAAGATCTCTTCAGGCGTTTGATGATAATCAGCTCATTTCCTACTAGTATAAAGGGTTTTAATAACTTTCACAGATCTGATTGATTTGAAATTTGGTGTACTGTTACTCTATTCGTACCTATTTCCAAGACATGCCAACGTTGTCGCATCAAATATTCTGCGATATGCTTCATCCTTCAGAAACTTACAGCAGATAGGTATAGCGTGTTTGGGGGTATAAGAATGGTTACAACAAGGTGTCAGATAGATGATGATCGAGGCCGCGGGTTACCTAAAATTTTAATTATATATTTTCCTATAACTTTATTTTATATTGACATTCGGTTCGTCGGGTCAACAAAAAAGCAATGGGAATGACAAAACGTCTTAACAAAACGGCCATTTTAAAAGATTCTTGTGTTTTATTATCTTTGAATGTTTTAACATTTTTACTTAAAAAACAAATTCCTAAACATTTGAATTTTAATTACCTACAAATATTTTTTATTCTCGGTAGTTTAACTTTTGGAACCGGTGTAAATTCAGACATGACAGACGGAGAGACTTAGACGTTGTTAGTTAATATATTTTTTGTAATAGTTATAAGAATGTGTTTTTTGACGATTTAAAAGTGCTTCTTTGTGGCCTATTTAAATAAAATATTTTTTCTTTCTTTCTATTAGATTTAGAATAGAATGTTAGACAGAAAATACAAAAGAGGTTCACATCTTTAAAAATAATATGGAATTATTTACATTAATGATCACTCTAGTTTAGTTAATAGAGCGAAATATCGAATCGAGCTATGATGTTTAATGGGCATAAGTCGTAACGATCCGTCGTTTCAGACACGAATCGACAGTGTATGTCCATTTACTTGATCGAAGACGATATCGGAGATCGCAACAAAAATCCATGCAATCATGCATATTGTAACGACAGATCGACAGTGTATGACTTTGCAATCTACGATTAGATTTTTGACACAGTCTGTGCACTGAGTACTTTTTAAACGGGTATAGAGACATCACTAGAATTTATTGGTTATCTTAACCGGTAAACTACAGGTATCTAATTATTTCAAATAATTAAACCTTTGTTTATGAAAGTAAAAAATAAAACAGCAGTTGCGTAACAAAAGTATATTAATTTATTTTTATTTACCGCCACATAGTGTTTAAATTGTTGCGATCAGTCGCGCAACGATGAATTGCAGTGTGTATGGGGCCCTTAAGAACTAAGTAAGCAACTAAAATGACATACACAGGCGTACATTTTCATTCCGTGCTTTTAAAAATTTATAGTTAATTCTCGATTCCTAATTCACAAATCGATCGAAAGGTCGCTACCATTCCTGAATACATCACGCAAAGACATGCTATCACGCCATAGTTTACTGCAGACTGAAAAACTTGTGCTACTGTCATAAACACAACTAATATAGTAACACAGCAAAAATAATACCTATTTCAACTGCATAAGCTTCATATTTAAAAAGCCTCCAATTTCCAAATTGCATGTTTTCAGGCTGGCGGGAAGCCGATGGATACAGGCAGTGCAGGACTGATCGGTTTGAAGATCCTTGTTGTTTTTGTAAATGCCATAACAGTTAATTCGTCATCAAAAAGTCATGGTGTAAACTCGCCACAGGTAGCCTTGTGCGTTTAATTTTCGTAGAAAAAAGTCGGTCACCAATTTGTCTCATGTGGGCGGGCAGCCTTATTGTATTTCGAATGTTAATGAATACGGGTGAAGGACGGCTCAAGCTGCAGTGTATTTACGCTATAACGCGATGTCGTTGGCCTCCACTTGTAAAAGTCGCACGTTGAAAACTATTTTCGTCCGTGCCCAAAACTAATCGCGAAAATACGCACGTATTTGATCGACAGTTATCTATTTAAAGAAAAGCTTTCACGTTCGAAGTGCTGAAGCGTCACAACTTATTTTATGAGGAAGATAGTGGCACCCGCGGCTCCACCAGCCTGGATATCTAATCTGCCTCCATGCGAAATTTCATCAAAATCATTTTGAAAAACGGAGCAGATAGACAGAACTTCCGCTTTTATTATTAATGCTGCATGTATTGCTGATTTCAACCATTTTTAACCGACTTCAAAAACGAGGAGGTTCTCAATTCGGCCGGTATGTTTTTTTTTTTTTTTTTCTATGTATGTACACCGATTACGCCGAGATTACTGATCCGATTTACGTGATTCTTTTTTTGTTCGATGCGGAATAGCTGCCATTTGGTCCCATAAAAATTTTTTCAAAAACAGTTGGGTACTTTTCTTTAGTCATTTACTCATGCTAAAAATGCGCACCTACCTAAGAAAGATAAGCTCTGGTATCTATCTTAAAGTACCTCATTTCATGTTATTTTTTTTAAAGACTGGTTATGAATAATTAGAGCAGCAATACCTTAATGTTTAGGTAGAAAAACAATATTTTTTATTTTATCACGCTTCTAAAATACTATGGCCATCTCTAACGGACTTGCCCTACGGTTTTTACTATTATCCTCATAAATAACATAACATAACATTCGAATGAAAAAAGCTTCACAGAAATTATAAGAGGAAAATTTTGCGTAAACATTATTCTCGGCCATGACGCCTGGTGCAGCTTCAGGGATTTCAAAGAAGTGCGCGACGGGCGAGTTGTTTTCATTACATCGACTTATTGTAAAATTGAGTCACTATTTCCCGAATCAATGAAATATTGTACAGTTTCTTAATTGTTTTTGTTTTTTCTTGCGCCTTTCCTCAAATCAGGTGTTTACATACTTAGTTCTGTGAATTTATCACGAAAGCAATAGTGATTTTTATTTCCTTTGTTTGCTGTAAAAGTATTTTACTTATATCATACAAGTATAATAACAATATAGATGGGAGTGCTTGCTGACTTTGTAGTTTTTGTTTAGCCTAAATTTGATGTGTAATTTTATCCTGTTTTTAGCTAATGTGAAATTATTGTATACTTCGCAAGTCGCATTTAATAAGCTGGACACTAAAATTAGTTTAGATCTCTTCACATAGCAAGTTAACAACTAATTAGTAGGATTATTAAAATTTGTCGCTCCATCCTTTTCTAGGCGAATTGAAACATGACTTAAACTTTAGTCAAAAACTGTAGAATTATGACCACTACTCGCTACCAATCTTTTTTTGTCAGTCAACTAGATGACAAGCAAGCTGACGGCCCACCTAGTGGTAAATGGCTACCGTTTTCAATGGACACCTGCAATGATAAGAAATCAAACACTTGTATTGTAAGTGATGCTTTCTTTTATCATTCTGAGGATGCTTTGAGGTATAGGCTAATTGAGGTATAGTAATGCTTTGAGTTTACGTATTTTTATCTTCAATCCAAATACAGCGAACCACCGAAAATTGGAAATAGGAAATCTATAATTAATTCAATATAAAACAAATTACCACAATATTACCAATACCTTATCGAACATCCTGAATTAGAATACTATAATAACAGTTATTAATAGTGCCTAAAATTACATGAATCATGAATGGTTCGGCTTTATTCATTCAACGTGGGTGATGTTAATGAATGTAAGGCAATAACTAATAATAAATATTTATATCGGAATTCGTGTGAACTGGGCTTTAGTCAGTATATTATTATAACTGAACAAGTTGGTTATCTACCCTATCAGTAACACGGTAATTAAACTGTTACGAATCGCATGCCGCTGGATTTGCTACCGTTAAAAAAACTTGTTATGTTACGGGCTCTATAACAATATTAAACTTTATAGATGCTAGAAAGTTATCGTAGACAGATTAATGTAGGGTTATTTTTATAGGTACAAAAAATGCGTATTATTTACCACTATTAAATGGTAAGAAAGTCCATATTACGAAGGCAGCTAGCGCAGCATGACTACACACCGTTCTAGCCGCCTCCACATTGCCGACCCATGAGGTGCCTTTTCATCACTTTCATGGGCTGATAAATAATTCCAAGTTTTGGAAGTACAACAGATAAACGATTTACTGAAATTCTTTGTGCGTGATGATGAGGTAGAGACAGTAAATCAATGGCTCCAAAGACCGGCTCCTGAGGGGTTAAGTGGTAAGGTCGAACAGTTCTTCAGAGCACTCAACAGTTCAGCCGATGAAGGCGCTAAGTGAGACGAAATTGTACAGGCTCAAGGCAGTTCGTGCCTCTACATCGCTAATGATAGAGACAGCTCAACGCATTTGTATAATGTAGGTATTTGGTATTTCTTTTTAGTCGTATCTTTAGATACGCGACACACGAACAAAAAGTTTCCGATTCGATTGAAACTTACACTAGTGTAAGTTTTAATCGGATCGAAAAGTCGTCGTCGTGACAACTGCCAAATCGTATGACAGTTGTCAAACGGCAGCAGCTCCTCTGTTGTGAATTATTGGAAACCACTTTTTATGTATGGATTTGAGAGGTGAACACGACGATGATTGTTTACGTTTCGACTCCATTAAAAACTTACACTAGGGGTAACTGAGTTGGGGACGAATCACTTACGTATGCAACTGTTAATAAAATAAATTTTCTTTTGTTTCCTTCTGATGATGAAAGATTCTATGCGCTACTTTAAAATAAGAAATAATGTAATTAACAATTAGCACCAACTCCAAAAATAGGTTTTAGGGGATGAATACCTACTTAAATTTAATTATTTCATCCTTTTCAGTTTTTTGAAGTCGGTTTTAATTTTTGTTTAAAATTTTTTTTTCACAATTTTTAGTGAGAACTCTCTACGGACGAAACTAGATGGGTGACCGTCAACTTATATTGTTTCCCACTATCGTATCGTTTCACTAAAAAGTCATTGGAAAAGCAAAAATTCGCAATTTCGCTTATGTAGACGATTTCATAATTTCAGTTTTTTTTAATTCAAAACCAAAGTACCCAACTGTTTTTGAAAAAATTTTTATGGGACCAAATGGCAGCTATTCCGCATCGAACAAAAAAAGAATCACGTAAATCGGATCAGTAATCTCGGCGTAATCGGTGTACATACATAGAAAAAAAAATACCGGCCGAATTCAGAACCTCCTCGTTTTTGAAGTCGGTTAAAAAGTACTATGAATCGAGGTGCTCCGCGGCGACGTGACGATACGTCATCGCCTGTCTTGAGCGCTCTGCCTCTGGATTCGAATACAAAAACCAAATGCCATACATAGTTTGACTATTGTCTAATCTGTGGCCATAGTCAATCCCGGGATGTGCTAATCGTATCCCGAGGTTGTCCGTGCTCCAGAACCATATTATGTACAGTACCATCTTGACTGGCCTCCAGATGAAATAATTATCAAAATGGTTTTCCGTATTTTTAACAGGAGGTGCTAAAGATTTCACAGGTTTATTTGTCAATCCGCATCAGACTTCCGGGAGTCTATTACATTTGAAAAATAATTTGTGTCTGGAACCTGTGACAGGTTTAAGACACAATATTTGAGACCTTCGTGTGCAGTGCGAAATAAAAAGCATATTAAAGTATATTAAATATTAGATAAATATGCCAAAGTCTTTCTATTCGAAGACTTGTCGCTCTTTGAATCCGGTGGCTCTTTTTTACCGTATATTTATTTACATTTTATGAATCATTTACAATAGGATTTGCTGTTAATTTAACCTATATTGTGTTATGAAAGACATGTTAATTGCGATCTTTATCACCCGAAACCCGCATTAGGCTACCATTGTCCAAAACTACAAATCCAAACATCCCATCTATTAACGATACAGTCAGGATAAGATTCATCTAAGCCCTCAGAGCGAACAAAAATATCTGCACTGTTTCGGAAAAGCAACTCTAATACTACATTAATAGAGTCGTATATTGTTTGTAGCATCACTTAAATATTTAATAAGTGAAAGTCGATTCTCAAGATGTAGTAATAGGGTTGCTTTTATAAAACACTGTAAGCTCAGATACTTTTGCTTGAAATGTCTTTCTATGGCATACAAATTTTCATTCTTATAATTTCCTTTCTTTTACAGATTTCTTCAAGAAATTGCTGCATATGTCCAGAGAAGAATTCCACACGATGTTCAAGAGAACGTACGGAATGATCTACGAACAACACTCATACGTGTTCGAACAACTATTTGAGGAATTAGAAAGGTATGGAGATATGCTGACTATTCACATACGTAGAGTAGACACCTGTATTTTTTATAAATATATTTTTTTTTCGTTTTACCAACCCGCATTGGGCGTGGTGGTGTTATGAAACTCCTCATGTGTTTCTCCCATGTAGGAAGGCCTGTGCCCAGCAGTGGGACGTATATATGCTGGTGATAATGATTTATTTGTCCGTTCGCCTCCACATTTTGTAATGTGTAGGTATGTCGTCTGTACGAACGCAAAATTAAATAGCATTACACCTACTCTGTAGTGTTGTGTTCCTTCGTTGAGTTAGGTTGCCATTGAGGCAGCATTGTATGTTGAAGAAATGATGATAACGGATAAGATATGATGACCTTAAATGCTTAAATGTGAAAAGTTATTCTGAGTAATTTATTAAAGGTATTATTTTTTAGGTTCTTTATCTTAATATTACCTTCCAAAGAAGACTCTATTCAATTTAGTTATTGAAAAGGAATAATCCTTAAAAAGCCTTTTCCGTTTCTCTTTTTAGTGCTTCTGAATAAATTGATTTATTTCCATCCTATTGAAGTGCTGGACCGTTCAAACTCCATTAAAATCTTAGCTTGGAGGCGTGATAATAATAATTGGCCAGAAAAGCTTATATTTTTGAAATAATTACTTTATTAAGTTGGTTAGAGCAGTCGCCTTGCGAAAGGTCGCGGGTCCGATTCCCGCCTCAGGACGTGAAATTTTTCTAGTTTAGATATATTTTAATTACTAAGTAATTTTTCAAACATTTATAATAATGTAAAAATCAAAAATTAAGAATACTTTATTAATTTTGTTATATAATTCTACTAAATTTTATTTTTGATTCTATAATAGGTACTTTGGTATTTTGTCTTTAAATGGTAAAAATATTATGCTTGCTGACGTATCTTTGACAGCAAAACTTTGTTTTTCAATAAAATTTAGAATCCAAAAATGTATATGCCTCTCTTTCCCAGGTACTACACGCAAGGCGACATGGAGTTTGACGTAATGATGGACAAGTTCTTCGGTATCCTCTACCAGAAGATGTTCTCGGTGCTGAACTCGCAATACAGTTTCGATGAGAAGTTAGTATTCATTCACTCATCCTCAATTGTTTTTCCAGACAGTTCATTGACTGATATCATTAAGATGACTATACATGAAGTTATCTAAAAGATTCTTTTAAATTGCACACGACGATCGTAGCCGCTGTAGTATATGGACCTCGAGAAAGAAACATATACACTACAATAAAATTCCATTCATCTGATTAAGTCTACACCTCCTAGACGAGCATAATTTGCAATACTTAGATATTCGAATTTGGGCCAGCGTGGTGGTGTTATGACCCAAGCTCCTCATGTGTTTCTCCCATGTAGGAAGGCCTGTGCCCAGCAGTGGTACGTATATGTACCTATAAGCTGGGTATGATATTGATGATGATTCGAATTTAATAAATTTACAAATACTTCATCGAATACATGTTAACTTAATTTCCAAGATCTTTTCAAACTGTAACTAACACAAATCGAGTAAAACGTTCATGTTCAAATTAAATTACATCGATCGCTCGAACCACTTTTCGCGAGGCCGAAACCCTTAGATACACCGCAGTGAAACTACCTAAGTAATTGGAGTTTAATTCGTTCAAAGTGTCTTGATTGCTGTATAACATAGTCGGCATAGTCGAAAGGAACGTTCTGCGCCTTTCATTGGCCTTGAGGGCCAACTCGGAAAAGCGAAACACGCAAACGGAGCATCGTATTCTGACAGTTTTCAAAGCAAATTACGTCAAAATCAAAAACTCGCTATGAAGATGTGCTGCGTGCGATCTAATTCCCAGGAACTACATCGAAACCGTGGTCGTAACAGCCTCACGGAAGCTCGGTGTCACAGATTAATAATAGTCTGTGTCCTGAACAAGGTGCGTCGATTATTATAACGCCTGGCCAATTATGCCTGCTTTATAAAACTCAGGTCCGGTCTTGCGTGGAATTTTGCCCGCAGTTGTGGGATGGCTCCGCCAAGTACCTCCTTGTTGCACTGGACAGATTGCAGCGTCGTGCTGTCCGTATGATTGGCGATATAGAGGTTACGAACAACTTTGAGCGTCGAGACATTATGTCGTTTAGCGCCTTCTATCGGCTATAATGTAGCCTGATATTATCAGGAAGAATGCTCTGGAGAGCTTTTTCATCTTATTCCACCTTCCCCCTTTCAACTCAGGACTCACACGTGCCGGTTTTCGAAGTCATCAGTTTACTGTCTCCTCCTCAACATCACGCGCAAAGAAGTTTAGTAACTCGATTCTTTGTCGTACTTCAAAAACTTACAATTCTTTGCCGGCACATCCTTTCTATAACATTGGGTTCTTTCAAAACAGGGGTGAAAAATCACCTTTTGTGTCGGCAAGGTGGAGGCGGCTAGAGCAGTGATCTTTAGCTGCACTAGTTAGTTATCTTTGACTTATGGACTCTTCTTACTGGTTCTCATCAGGTGGTGTTGAGTTATTTGGCGTGCTATTTATAAAAAGCAACTGTCAAAAACAGATCTTTCGTCATATTTCGTTTTTCAGAAGAGATACATTTATTCCTTTGTAGTTGGGCCATTGAATGTCTTTTCTTAGTATTGTCTTACATTAAAAAATAAGGAAGCCGTTTGCCGGTTGCCGTTTAAGTCTCCCCGGAGCATGTGGTTCACAGAAATCAGTTATATAGCTTTATGCTATATAACAGCATGTCAGGGACCATGCAGGGACAGACCCGTTGCATATAGAATCAACTAATACTTTTATCCGCGCCTCAACACAATACACGAGGACCTCGTATATTACTACTCCCAGGACACAGTTGAAAACCAGGGATTCGCTCGTGCGTGGTGGCCCTAGCAAATATGACACTGAACTGTCTCGCCTATTTCGCAGTACTGCGGTACACTCACACACATGTTAATATTAATTTGCTGTAGTAAACTAGAAAGGCTTGACTTTTTTATCAGCTTGTCCGAGCGAATGTCTAGTTTTACTTATTTACGAGTATAAAACTCAATTATTAGGTAATTTATTTTGACAGACAGTTATCCCAATAGTTAAATTCAAATGCGAAATAGTGTTCAACATTGCATTATTGAATCATCTTGTCCTCAACTATGTCGTAATCCTAACTGCATATGAGAGTGTATTTTATATTTAGTTTATCACAATAGTTACATACTTACATTACATAGGAGAGGCCATCGTCGCATCTTTGACCGCAGGCCGGTCCCGATGGTCGTGTATGACGTCGTCATGCTGCGATCATTTGCGGTCGACCGTAATCGTCGCATGCGCACATAGCGGAGTTACTTTAATTATAATGTTGAGTTGTGATATATGGCGATGGCTATGTTTACTGGCCCAGCGACTTGTCTGTGGTATACCACTACAGTTATTTTTCGGTACTTAATTCAATTTTCCCTTACACACAAACAATAAAAAGTAAATGTGTCTGATAATGTATGTGGGTGCTCCACAGATTAATAATAAATAAATGAACACGACGACGGAGTCGACGGACGTGGAGGTGTTTGATAATGGGCTATTCACAAATCTTCATAGATTGGTTAAAACCATGCTATTTTTATAACGCCCGGCACGGTGCAGTATTGCAGCGAGAGAACAGCTGCATTCTTTCTGCCAATAAACTTAATATTTGCACAAAAACATGACCGTTATTTTAGAATTTCGTGGCTTACGGATAGATCTGAAGCTTGACGATTTGAAAAACTTCTTGAATAAAGTTGTCTTGATTTTGTTCACCAAAAATATTGTCTATAAATATACCACTTTTAGTTTACGGATATTGAGAGGAGCCTGTTATCGACGGCGGAGTAAAACTGATGATGAATTATTATTGTAATGTGCAAAAGCTTTTTATAATTACTTATCAAAGCTATCATTGCAATGAGGAGGGTTAAGTGTACCTACATTATAAATTAATTTTCAGTGCTTTCTATAGCGCGCTATCGCCTTAATAGTTTGTTTACGTGTCCATTACAATAAAACTGTCGGCCTCAAGTGTTTTATCGCTCTCGTACTAGGACTGTAAACAGCAGCGATGCCAGTAGAGCTGGAGCTTCTTGTCTTTGAATATTAATTAACCATTACTTTTTTAAACAAACCATATCAGAGCAGATATCTTAACAATCTATCTGTATAGATAGAACAGTTGATTTAGCCTTTATAAGCGCACGCGGCGCACTATCTGTGCCCCTAGTGAAGTTTCAATCGAATTGAAACGAAAACGTTCGTCGTTGTGACAACTGTCAATTCGTATAAAAAGTACAGGAGCGCTATTGTGAATTACTGGAAACCTCTTTTATACAGGATGTTAGGGGGACGCTCTCAGTAACGAAGGCAGGCGGCAGTGCTCGTCGCCTTAAACACGATTTGTTGAAAAATAAATTTGAAATCACGAAGAAAAAGCAGCTGTTCCAAACAAACAGGCCGTGTATTACAATTTGTATGAAACAGCTGATTATTTTTCGCTATTTCGAATTTATTTTTAGCAAGTCGTGTTTCCCACCTACCTTCGTAATCGAGAGCGTCCTCCTAACACCCTGTATATGTATATGAATTTGAGAGGTGAATACGACGATGATCGTTATCGTTTCGATTCGATTGAAACTTAATCTAAGAGTACTGTAATTACTGCGTTAGCGCGTACGCCTTACCTCTACGTACGTTCCATTTTCCTCAGCTGGGGCCTTACCACCATCTTTATAAAAGCGATTCATATTCCGCTCGGTTCAGTATTGGTTCCTAAACTGCGTCGCTATCATAGTCGTAGATAGCGTCGTAGTACGAATTAACGATTCTACTCAGTTTAGGTCTTAAACTGGATCGCGATAAAAGATGGTGGTACGGGTCCTGGACTGATTTTTTTGAATGTGTATTATCTATTGTTGATCTCTATATGTTTTCTGTTCATTATTTATATGTTTCCACCAAAAAATCGGTCATCGATTTCTCTACCGCGAGGGGAAGATGCAATAGGTGAAACCCGCGGTCCCTTTCTTTTTCTGAAAAACAGCTTAATTTCCACATTAACAAGGTCTATTTCCAATCTACAGGTACCTATCATGTGTGAACGAACACATGCGCGAGATCCGGCCGTTTGAGGATGTCCCCCAGAAGCTCTCAGTGCAGCTTAGGCGAGCGTTCGTGGCTACCCGCACCTTCCATAAAGCGCTGCAAGCGGGAGCTGATGTAGTACGGAACATGATGCAGGTACGACCTTAAGGTTGAGTATATAAAGCTCAAATTAATATTGTAGGTACGGTGGTGGTTTAAGTACAACAATCAACCTTAGTCCTTTGGAACGGGAGTGTTTTTGTGGAACAAGTATACAAATTAAACATACAAACAGCGGCGCTGGTTCAATACCTGTCACAGGATCTGAATTTTTCTAGTTTATTTTACTATAATATAAAACTATTTCATTTAAATTTCAAATTTCCTCTCATGGAAGTTATTAGGAATAACGTGATTAAAGGTTTCTCTTTTTTCCCATGAACTACAGCAACCTAAAGATAGAATCGGTTTTAATCCTTATGTCATCCACATAAGAGACATAATGTATTTACATCGTTCTGCTGCTGACTATACGTGTAAATAGAGAGGGAACGTTGCTTACCAATCCTAATGTCTTAATTGGTCATGAAGTCGCGTCTAAGTAAAAACAAACAGTTTCTGTTCGCAAACACTTCATTTCACTTTGACGTTGTGTTACAAATGAGTCCAAATCAACAGCTGACTGTCGATTGGGTGCTATTTTTATTTTTAAATTCTTTACTCGTCAAATACCTACGAATCGCCAAAATTTTGGGGCCCTCCTTTCTATTATTACTACGTACTACCACTACGTACCGTACTACGTACCTATACGTACATTACCGAGTGTAAGACGCTCTCGCTAACGAAAGGCAGTGATGCCCCCTTATTCTTCTTCTTAACTGTGGGATCACGGATTCCGTTCGAAAACTCTCATCCCGTCTCGCTTTGACGTTCCGCGATAAAAAGTGACAGAGTTTCCTAAATTCGAATCCTTTCCGACAGTTGAGTATAAAAGCGCTGGTGAACCTAAACACGACTTGTGAAAAAAAAAATTGTTCACAGCCCGTGTTACAAGCGAACGGCTGGCATGACCCTCAATATATTGACTTTCAGAAGACTATAATGACATTATATGATATTATCTAGACTGAATAAATTTGCTTACGCAACCCACACCATGTGAGGCTGTGAGCTGTCAACGATGACTGAGGAATCATAATAGCGAAATTATTCAAATCAACTCCGCGATTTTCGTCTCTCTGTATAATTTACACAGTCAGATTCCCGCTCATGATGGCTGATTCAGCTCGTGTATAGACTAATAAAACATCCTCTAATATCAATAATAATCTTATTTTGACAGATTAAACGCCCTTAATGTGCTTTGCGGAAACCGGGTTGTAATAAATTAAAAAACAGCTCTAATCTGGATGCTGTGGGTCAATATAATCGCGGCGCGTATAAATAAATTAGCGTAAAAAATATCTATCTACTTTTTTATTATATTTTATCAGGTCTTAAGATCTTTACTTACTAATGAGCTGTAATTTCAAAGATTTTTGATCACTAATCTTTATGGGCTATAAATTGAAACTTAGTATCATCTGACACCCAAAATGAACGCAATGATGACTTCATTAGATATTTATCTTCAAATCTAATGTAACAACCTATTGATCGTGTTGTGCCTATTAGTTTATTGGTATGGGCCTGTATCCAATCAATTGAGTTTAATATTCGGGTTAATTGACCTTCGTCTTGTAGGTATATTGCGGCGGACTAGGTAGGTATGATTCACTTTTTGGCTCACACAAAATAATTCGTCGTGCGTTGATCTCTTTGGTATATTGGCGCCTATAAGTATACTGTAGGGATTAATTGTAATGGCCTCTGAAGATTCTTCGCTGGAGTCACTTACGCGAGTACCTCGAATAACTTTTAATATTTATTGCTGCATAAAGTTCACTAACAGACGGCTGATGTCATCAACTGATTCATTCTAATTTATTGTCGTATGCATAACAAAAACGAGTGTTTAAAATGTACACCGCATTATTCTCGATGCAATATGGTTTATTTGGAAGCCACTCAGCATTGTCGGCTGCATTTGTAAACGGTTTTTTATATATCAGAGTATATGATAGGACATTGTATATTTGTCTACCTATATACTTACATAAACAGCCACATTATAATGTAATAAGATATACTTTTATATACATACGTCAAGAATAGCAGACTAGCGCACGGTCCGTCTGGTCTTGGGCACTATACTATATAGAAGTCGATGGACGGCGCCAAGACGAGCCCGTGTCCGTATCCAACTCAACCCTGAATTATACATATACTAATAGGTCATTCCATTAAGTGTGCGACTGGCAACATCTAATGTCTTGTCATGACTTGTATACGTATGTTGCTGTAAACCTACCAAGAAATCTCTTTGATATTCAGGTGGGGGTGACGTCAGAGTGCGTGACGGCATGGGCGCGGCTTCGGTACTGCGGCAGCTGCGCCGGCGACGAGACGCCGGCCTGCAGCCGCTACTGCCACAACGTGCTGCGCGGCTGCCTGCCGGCGCACGCGGACCTCGGCGAGCACTGGGACGCCTACGTCGGTCAGTACAGAAGCATACGCGTATAGAGTAGTATACGTAATAAACAGAGCTCTCCGCTCCAAACCAATCTCAGTTTAGGCTTTGGCGGAATCGACAACAGTTGCGCGTAATCTGTGTGCGTCTGTGACAGTGAGTAGTGAAACCGCTGCGACTGTATGAAGATTTTATACGTGTCCAGGATGTGCTAGTAATCATGTAGCAGCAGCTGCTATTACTACAACAGGCTGCTTACCTATATGTTAGATCTTACTGATACTGTTATTTTATTATTTGTGATTGGGACATCCTGTCTGGTAGAGATAGAGACTGATTGTCACTGCAACCTTAAAAGAGCTATTCTGACCTCACCACCAATGGATTTATAGTATTCTAGTAGTATAGTCCTTGATCCTAATCAAGGGCCCTAGCCCTTTCCATAAACTTCAGAATATTCCCAGCCTCTAGGTCTTGATTTCGTTCGGGTCGATTATGTGTCTTCCCAGATGAAAAGCTTTTGTTTGTAAATGAGTGTTTCGCAATCGGTGATGAAGTGTTCTACCACAGCTAACTACAGAGGTCGTAGTCTATTGACGCTCGCAACACCAGGGGTATCTCTTGCTCTTTGCCGACCCTGTAAAAGCTTTTTTCGCCCATGCTGTACTCATTTGAGAAAACGTCTGCAGGGAGGTCAAAAACAATTTTATAGGAGATAATTATACGATACATAAACGAGCCTGTACTAATGTCATTTAAAACATCTTTAAATATATTTTGTTTGTCAATTTCAGAGGCGGTCGACAAAGTAGCAGACCGTTTGCTCGGACCATTCAACATAGCAATGGTAGTGGAGCCCATCGACATAAAGATATCAGAAGCAATCATGAGCTTCCAGGAGCACAACCAAGAGATATCGCAGAAGATATTCGCTGGCTGTGGCAAACCAGTCCTAGGTGGTGGCGGAGGTAGCGCTGGACCGTTCTTTGCACCGGACCGAAGCCGGCGCAACACTAGATCAATCCAAGACCAGAAAGCATATGACGTAGACGACTTCGAAATCGAAACGTCATTCGAAAGCGTGCTGCAAGACGACCCTTCAATGCTCGGGTTTAGAAACCCTGAGAATATAAGGAAAGCTACGAAGGAGATGGCGGAAAAAGCGAAGCTGAGGGAGAGATTCCTGCAGTACATGAGGGGAAATATCGACCAAGAGGAGTATGAGGACTATGAAGAGCATCAGAGGCTGCGGCGGGACGCGGACCCGGAGCCCGGCGCGGCCAGCTCCGAGATAGACTACAGAGCCTTCGAGTTCGATGGGAAACGGGGGCCGAAAAAGAAGAAGCCTTCCGGCAAGAACGACGAAGTCCATGGTGAGTTTCGTTTAACGCCTGTAACATTTGAATTCCTCAGTTTTTTACGTCTAACTTGCGACCTTCCCTTGCAACTGCCAGTGGCCCACAGTCCCACAGATAGTGGGCTACGGGCACTTGCTTGATAAGGTCGCAAAGGTTGCTAGGAAAGCAGTAGAGTTAGCTCATATCTTGATACCTTTTTAGCAAGTATAGTCAAGAAGTAAGTCACTATCTATGAGTAGTCCGTGTTAGCGCATATCTTCCCTAGCAACTACCGGTGGCCCGCTATCTGTGAGTAGTGTGCGTTAGCGCATACATTCCTTAGCAAGTGCGCGTAACCCTGTAGTGTAAACTAACTGTAGTACTCAATTCATTTCATTAATCTATCATTCACAAATATGTCACAATTTTTTTCATAATTTTAAGTTTAAAAAAGTAGATATAATTTACTGCAGGATATTTGAAAATGCTCCTACTTTTTAACTAAGTATAATAACTAAGTAATTTTTTAAACATTTATAATAATGTTAAAATCAAAAATTAAGAATAGGTATAATAACTTTTGATGACAAATAACAAATGTTTGTGTTTGTTTTTGTGTTGGAAAAATCTTTTTTTTTATGGGCAGCGAAATTAAAAGAGTTGTTAGGAACTATCACCCTGACCAACTTTCTTTATGAAGTTATGTTGCTGTTTCATATACAAATATAATACATAGACGATCTGTTTTACGTTTGTGTCACCCATAAAAACAGTTTGTAAATGTCCGGTGTGGTTTCCAGGTTCTAGCGCAGGCTCGGAGTGGGGCGGCGCGGCGTTGGAGCGTCTGGTGCGCGAGGCGCGCGCGCGGCTGCGGACGTGGCGGCGCTACTGGAGCCAGCTGCCCGCCCTGCTGTGTGCCAGCGGCAGCGTCACGTCCGCGCCCTGCTACAACGGCACCGCGCTCGCCAGGTATCACCACCACATTATTACTACTGGAGCCAGCTGCCCGCCCTGCTGTGTGCCAGCGGCAGCGTCACGTCCGCGCCCTGCTACAACGGCACCGCGCTCGCCAGGTATCACCACCACATTATTACTACTGGAGCCAGCTGCCCGCCCTGCTGTGTGCCAGCGGCAGCGTCACGTCCGCGCCCTGCTACAACGGCACCGCGCTCGCCAGGTATCACCACCACATTATTACTACTGGAGCCAGCTGCCCGCCCTGCTGTGTGCCAGCGGCAGCGTCACGTCCGCGCCCTGCTACAACGGCACCGCGCTCGCCAGGTATCACCACCACATTATTACTACTGGAGCCAGCTGCCCGCCCTGCTGTGTGCCAGCGGCAGCGTCACGTCCGCGCCCTGCTACAACGGCACCGCGCTCGCCAGGTATCACCACCACATTATTACTACTGGAGCCAGCTGCCCGCCCTGCTGTGTGCCAGCGGCAGCGTCACGTCCGCGCCCTGCTACAACGGCACCGCGCTCGCCAGGTATCACCACCACATTATTACTACTGGAGCCAGCTGCCCGCCCTGCTGTGTGCCAGCGGCAGCGTCACGTCCGCGCCCTGCTACAACGGCACCGCGCTCGCCAGGTATCACCACCACATTATTACTACTGGAGCCAGCTGCCCGCCCTGCTGTGTGCCAGCGGCAGCGTCACGTCCGCGCCCTGCTACAACGGCACCGCGCTCGCCAGGTATCACCACCACATTATTTAGACCTTATCTCACATTCCCCCGTCCTACTCAGGAGCACGCGTGACGGTCTTTGGAGTCATCAGTTCACTGTTTCCACCTCAACATCACGCACAAAGAAATTTAGTGCCTTGATTCTTTGTCGTACTTCCGGAACTTGGAATTATTTGCCAGCACATGTGTTCCCTCCTTCTTATCGCTTCACATGAGGTGGTGTTGGGTCAATCGCCGTGCTTTGTATAAAAAAAAACATGCTATCGAATCATCATTTATTTGTGAATTTAGGTATGCGATTTACCGCCGTGTTTCAGCGGCACTACTATAAAACTATTGATCTTGAACATGCCATTTATTTTGCAATGAATCTACAGGTGATGACAATGCGACAGTAAATTTAACATCCAATCCATTCAATCATATTCATTAGTTTAGCCACACGGTTAGCTTTTAATTTTCAACATTTTCTACACGCTGTACCTGGTAATACATTATCACTGCCAGGTCGAAGCCAGACCGTTGATTTTGAAGCGGTATATTTGTCTGTGTTTCAAATAAATAAACGAATGTGGTTTCCAGCTACACGCTACCGCCGGCGGGCGAGGGCACGGCGGGGCTGGCGTCCAACCCGGAGGTGCGCGGCGCGGCGTTAGCGGCCGGCGTCGCCGCGGCGCGCGCGCAGCAGGACGCGCTACGGACGCTCACCGCGCGCCTCAAGGACGCCTACAACGGGCTCGAGGTGCACTGGGCCGACGCCGGTGAGTCATGCCTCCACACTAGCACACGCTGCGGACGCTCACCGCGCGCCTCAAGGACGCCTACAACGGGCTCGAGGTGCACTGGGCCGACGCCGGTGAGTCATGCCTCCACACTAGCACACGCTGCGGACGCTCACCGCGCGCCTCAAGGACGCCTACAACGGGCTCGAGGTGCACTGGGCCGACGCCGGTGAGTCATGCCTCCACACTAGCACACGCTGCGGACGCTCACCGCGCGCCTCAAGGACGCCTACAACGGGCTCGAGGTGCACTGGGCCGACGCCGGTGAGTCATGCCTCCACACTAGCACACGCTGCGGACGCTCACCGCGCGCCTCAAGGACGCCTACAACGGGCTCGAGGTGCACTGGGCCGACGCCGGTGAGTCATACCTCCACACTAGCACACGCTGCGGACGCTCACCGCGCGCCTCAAGGACGCCTACAACGGGCTCGAGGTGCACTGGGCCGACGCCGGTGAGTCATGCCTCCACACTAGCACACGCTGCGGACGCTCACCGCGCGCCTCAAGGACGCCTACAACGGGCTCGAGGTGCACTGGGCCGACGCCGGTGAGTCATGCCTCCACACTAGCACACGCTGCGGACGCTCACCGCGCGCCTCAAGGACGCCTACAACGGGCTCGAGGTGCACTGGGCCGACGCCGGTGAGTCATGCCTCCACACTAGCACACGCTGCGGACGCTCACCGCGCGCCTCAAGGACGCCTACAACGGGCTCGAGGTGCACTGGGCCGACGCCGGTGAGTCATGCCTCCACACTAGCACACGCTGCGGACGCTCACCGCGCGCCTCAAGGACGCCTACAACGGGCTCGAGGTGCACTGGGCCGACGCCGGTGAGTCATACCTCCACACTAGCACACGCTGCGGACGCTCACCGCGCGCCTCAAGGACGCCTACAACGGGCTCGAGGTGCACTGGGCCGACGCCGGTGAGTCATGCCTCCACACTAGCACACGCTGCGGACGCTCACCGCGCGCCTCAAGGACGCCTACAACGGGCTCGAGGTGCACTGGGCCGACGCCGGTGAGTCATGCCTCCACACTAGCACACGCTGCGGACGCTCACCGCGCGCCTCAAGGACGCCTACAACGGGCTCGAGGTGCACTGGGCCGACGCCGGTGAGTCATGCCTCCACACTAGCACACGCTGCGGACGCTCACCGCGCGCCTCAAGGACGCCTACAACGGGCTCGAGGTGCACTGGGCCGACGCCGGTGAGTCATGCCTCCACACTAGCACACGCTGCGGACGCTCACCGCGCGCCTCAAGGACGCCTACAACGGGCTCGAGGTGCACTGGGCCGACGCCGGTGAGTCATGCCTCCACACTAGCACACGCTGCGGACGCTCACCGCGCGCCTCAAGGACGCCTACAACGGGCTCGAGGTGCACTGGGCCGACGCCGGTGAGTCATACCTCCACACTAGCACACGCTGCGGACGCTCACCGCGCGCCTCAAGGACGCCTACAACGGGCTCGAGGTGCACTGGGCCGACGCCGGTGAGTCATGCCTCCACACTAGCACACGCTGCGGACGCTCACCGCGCGCCTCAAGGACGCCTACAACGGGCTCGAGGTGCACTGGGCCGACGCCGGTGAGTCATGCCTCCACACTAGCACACGCTGCGGACGCTCACCGCGCGCCTCAAGGACGCCTACAACGGGCTCGAGGTGCACTGGGCCGACGCCGGTGAGTCATGCCTCCACACTAGCACACGCTGCGGACGCTCACCGCGCGCCTCAAGGACGCCTACAACGGGCTCGAGGTGCACTGGGCCGACGCCGGTGAGTCATGCCTCCACACTAGCACACGCTACGGACGCTCACCGCGCGCCTCAAGGACGCCTACAACGGGCTCGAGGTGCACTGGGCCGACGCCGGTGAGTCATGCCTCCACACTAGCACACGCTGCGGACGCTCACCGCGCGCCTCAAGGACGCCTACAACGGGCTCGAGGTGCACTGGGCCGACGCCGGTGAGTCATGCCTCCACACTAGCACACGCTGCGGACGCTCACCGCGCGCCTCAAGGACGCCTACAACGGGCTCGAGGTGCACTGGGCCGACGCCGGTGAGTCATGCCTCCACACTAGCACACGCTGCGGACGCTCACCGCGCGCCTCAAGGACGCCTACAACGGGCTCGAGGTGCACTGGGCCGACGCCGGTGAGTCATGCCTCCACACTAGCACACGCTGCGGACGCTCACCGCGCGCCTCAAGGACGCCTACAACGGGCTCGAGGTGCACTGGGCCGACGCCGGTGAGTCATGCCTCCACACTAGCACACGCTGCGGACGCTCACCGCGCGCCTCAAGGACGCCTACAACGGGCTCGAGGTGCACTGGGCCGACGCCGGTGAGTCATGCCTCCACACTAGCACACGCTGCGGACGCTCACCGCGCGCCTCAAGGACGCCTACAACGGGCTCGAGGTGCACTGGGCCGACGCCGGTGAGTCATGCCTCCACACTAGCACACGCTGCGGACGCTCACCGCGCGCCTCAAGGACGCCTACAACGGGCTCGAGGTGCACTGGGCCGACGCCGGTGAGTCATGCCTCCACACTAGCACACGCTGCGGACGCTCACCGCGCGCCTCAAGGACGCCTACAACGGGCTCGAGGTGCACTGGGCCGACGCCGGTGAGTCATGCCTCCACACTAGCACACGCTGCGGACGCTCACCGCGCGCCTCAAGGACGCCTACAACGGGCTCGAGGTGCACTGGGCCGACGCCGGTGAGTCATGCCTCCACACTAGCACACGCTACGGACGCTCACCGCGCGCCTCAAGGACGCCTACAACGGGCTCGAGGTGCACTGGGCCGACGCCGGTGAGTCATGCCTCCACACTAGCACACGCTGCGGACGCTCACCGCGCGCCTCAAGGACGCCTACAACGGGCTCGAGGTGCACTGGGCCGACGCCGGTGAGTCATGCCTCCACACTAGCACACGCTGCGGACGCTCACCGCGCGCCTCAAGGACGCCTACAACGGGCTCGAGGTGCACTGGGCCGACGCCGGTGAGTCATGCCTCCACACTAGCACACGCTGCGGACGCTCACCGCGCGCCTCAAGGACGCCTACAACGGGCTCGAGGTGCACTGGGCCGACGCCGGTGAGTCATGCCTCCACACTAGCACACGCTGCGGACGCTCACCGCGCGCCTCAAGGACGCCTACAACGGGCTCGAGGTGCACTGGGCCGACGCCGGTGAGTCATGCCTCCACACTCGCACACGCTGCGGACGCTCACCGCGCGCCTTGAGGAACATTTTTGTTAAGGACATTGACAGAAGTACACACAAATGAGCGAAAGTGTGTGGCAATCAAGCATACAGCCCACCTGATGTTAAGTGGTTACCTTGCTTGCGCGTTGCCAACCCCTTAAAACCTTATCTTGCGATGTTTGCACGCAAACAGTGGTCACAGTACCGTATTCAATGCGGCCCAGGCGTTTGCACTGTGCGTTACGTTTGTAATGTTTGCATATTATGGATCGTAAGGAATTTGACGTCACCAACCATACTTATTTAATACCAATAAAGTTAGGCGGTCGCCTCGCTGTCTTTCTTTTAACAAAAAGTGACAGCATCAATTTCAAACCAGGTGTAACTTTAGTCCGCAACTTTAATGAGGGTACTTGTGTCGGCTTGACAGTTTAAAATTGCGTAGGAATATATTTTCCAAAGTATAAACGTATTATATCAAACGGTGCGTGTTATCTTATTGCAGATACCCCCACAGTGTGGCAGTCGCGGCAGGACTTCCTGGACGCGGGCTCGGGCTCGGGCTCCGGCGAGGGCTCCGACGACGACACCACCGACGACGACGACGACGACGACTACGGCGAACCAGGTACGACCCTCGCTCATATACGACATATCTGCTACATCTAACTGATAAATACCATTTTAAGATAAGCGTTAAGAGGAGTCCATAGACAGCTAGTGATGATCCTTTTTAAACGACTTCAAAAAAAGGCGGAGGTTATCAAATCGTCTGTGTTTTTTATGTTTGTTACCTCAGTACTCTCGACTGGGTGAACCGATATTGATTATTCCTTTTTTGTTCGATGCGGAATAGTTCCCATTTGGTCCAATAAATTTTTTATTTAAAATCCATTGTGTAGTTTGGTTTTGAAATCAAAAAAACTGGAAAAATTAAGTCATCTATGTATGCGAAATTGCGGATTTTTGCTTTCCTATGAATTTTTAGTGAAATGATACGATAGTAGAAAACAATATAAGCTCAAAGTCACCCATCTAGCTTTGACCTTAGAAAGTTATCACTAAAAATTGAGAAAAAAAATTTAAACAAAAATTAAAACAGACTCCAAAAAACTGAAGAGGATAATTTAATTTTAGTAGGTTAAATCAAATTATTTTTATCCTTTTCAGTTTTTTGGGGTCTGCATTTTGTATATAATTTCGATTTAAGGATCGTTTTATCTCACGAGAATCTTGAGAATTTAAGGTAACACAAAATAAAACATTAGCGATATTGATCAAAAGTAGGTACGACAAATTATTACAAAACTAACAAAGCATTTTCGATGTAGAGGTCACGAACAAATTTTTTACTACTTTTTTTTTAACATAGGTGTATTCACCCGTTCGATTTCAATTTTAAGATCAATCGATTGGTTCTTCGTGGCCGATCTGAGTGGTCCTTCGAGCCGGATTGTGTATACTGTCTCCATTTCCCAATAACTTCTACTCGATAAGGAATGTTTTCATGATTGTTTCGCATTCGTTGCAGGATCCGGCCACATCCCCCCAGACTTCGAGGAGCCGACTGACACTGACACCGTCGCGAACGTTCCGCCGCCGCCCGAGACACCGTTCGTGCCGAACGTCATAGACGGGCCCGGCACCAACAACGTGAAGGTCCGCGGCCGCGTCGCCGACATCCCGGAGCTAAGCCCGCCTACCGATACTAGAGACGTACCGGTAGTGGTGACCGAAGAAACGGTGTTAAGAGAACAGCCGGTGACCGGATCCGCGGAGCGACCGTCGCTACAGAAGGCGTTGTTTACTTACGCGTTGCCGGTCGTGTGCGCGTGGTTCGGGTCTATTGTCACTGATCTGTTTTAAACGCGATTGTGAGGTGCGGTCGGATGTTCTCCCTAAGTAAAAGTGTTGTGATACAGTGAATAAAGTGATAAAAAAGTAATGTTTGAAAAGCATGTGTGAAAATAATATTCTAACCTCAAAATTCAACGGTTCTTAGCCACAGTCTCTTTCAAGTCATCAGTGTTTATTGGAGTTTTAACAAACTTTACATTTTAAAAGGGGTTAAAAGTTGTAGTAAATTGGAGGAGATTGTTGGTTATTTTAAAGTGAATGTCTGACCGCAGTCCTCGATGTACAATCGGTTGGTGAGCCTAGTCAGTGCGAGGCCGGCCGTCAGGCTACTGTGATATAGTGAGCGCGCCAAGCATCCGAATACGAACTATTAACAAATTGATACAGTACCCTCACTGAATATTATTGTTTGAAAGTTGATATACTCTGTGAATTTGTCGTGTTATACTTCTCTAGTATTGTGACGTCATCATATCAGTGGTTTCATGATAATTTATTATAATACGACATGTTTAGGGACTATATTGACCTACTAAACATTATTATTCCGCGAGTGTATCCTGTGTAGTGGAATTAATTTATTTTACCCATTGATCAGTGAACGACAATAAGGTTGAGTTTTATTTGCGTATCAATACTTTTCTGTTATATTTCTTCTGCTTAAATGTTTAACTAATCAAAAGTATCAGCCAAATTATTTTCGTATTTATTGAGTTTTTTTTTTTGTAAATATCAAATGTAAATACTAGATAGTGAATACATGTTATTCTTTCGTGGATTTGTACGGTGTGTGTATGTTTATGTGCAATGTCGCAGCAAATATAGTTTTTTTTTCACATTTTTTAAAAAAATATATCTTGAATAACAGTCAATACATAAATAACTTTTGTTATTTTGTTAATTAGATTTCACAGCGCGACATTACATAGTGGAACAGAATAAATGCTAAAATTATGTACATAAAATTTAGTCATAACATTTAAACGTAAGAGACTGATTTGCTTTCGATTAATTTGTTTTAA
Organism: Nymphula nitidulata; assembly: GCA_947347705.1. Taxonomy (NCBI): domain Eukaryota; kingdom Metazoa; phylum Arthropoda; class Insecta; order Lepidoptera; family Crambidae; genus Nymphula; species Nymphula nitidulata. The sequence goes on from OX374620.1 coordinate 4,163,036, forward strand.
AATTATTTTTTAATATTATTACTTTTTCTTTCGAGGTAGGATATTTACTAATTTTTAATCGACTGATGTATCATAATCATTTTTTATGAATTTGTTCTATAATGTATCGGACAGTTAGATTATGTTATTTTACATAATTTATCTGTAGATTCCGCATGTAAAAAAATATCCATAGACAATTTATTCTTAATTATGGATTGTTAGCAACAAATTATACTTATCATGAACACTTGTTATTTAAACTTATTTAACAACAATTTGGCTTCAGCTTTACTTTTCTAGTAATTAATATTGTTTATAAAATAATTATGTATCATACAACAATGTAATTAATATTGGTTAGTGTTATAATAAGTCTGAGGGGTGAAGTGTATCGAGATCATTATTCAATCAATAAAGTATATTAGTTAAAAGCCTTTATACGTAAATATTACTTTGGCGAACGGGGTGAATGTATGTATGTCGCAATTTTAGCGAATATTTATTAAGTATGCAATACTTTTTAATATTATAAACAAATACAAAATCAACTTATTGCATCTGCATCTCTAATAATAGATATTTATGTAAAATAAAAATGAAGTATAGATATCAATATTTTTGCAACGTAAATCACAGTAACGCACAATACGTAAACAATTTATTTCTACTTATCTCCCGTAGCGTGCACTATACCAAGTCATATCTTTGTAAAGCTGTAATGAAAAGCAAATTATATTCGGAATAAATATAAAGAATGGCATTTTAACTAGTATTCGAGTAAAACAATGCTTGCAAAAACTGTGCGCAACCCACGGGACCAAACTTAAAAAATATCAGTGTCATGTGCCATCTACTTAAGATTAATTTATTTTAAAATTAATTTCAATACACTATTGCGTTGCGTAGTTTTTGTAAAAGTCTGCCACATGCAAGAGAGACTGAAATATTAAAACATTTGTAATAGTTAGACTGAGAAAAAAATTATTTTCCATCAACGGAGAAGTACACATTTGTAAAACTGAGCATACTCTTAGCTACTTACATTTATCTTGTACAAAATTATTAAAATCTCGTCTTTTCTGATTTCATTATTTACATGAAGTGTTATTCTTTTTATTTTTGTATAAAATGCAACTGTTTTGTCATGCAATCTTTATCTTCTAACGCTTAAATATTATAGGTTATACATATAATGATGTAGTTAATCAATTGTTATTAATTAATGAACTTAGGTTTGTCTGTTGTACATATTATTAGCGTGTTTAACATTTTATATAAAGATAAAAAGATCCAAATTGGAATAGGTACATTTAACTTTGTGTATTTGCAGTTTCATTGTACAGCACATTTATGGACATTCAATATTATTCTTTAACATATCGACTTAAGGATCATTTTCATGTGTTGTGATTAAACGTCAAATATCAAGAGTCTGGAAGTAAATAGTAGGGAATGTGACAGGGTAACGAGTTGAATCACTGCCAAATTGCACCGCACAGTGAAAAGCGAAAAATAACTACATTTTTAATCCATACTTATTTTTATTATTTGAAAAATCACGTTCTTTTATTTTTATTGTAAAGTAAAAGTATGATCAATTTTTGAATCTAGGTTGTGTGCAAAATATTGGCATTTAATTTTATAAAGTATACGATCTCTTAGTTACGGAATTTTGAATATAAATTCACGTTACACTGGAAATTAGCACCGATAAAACCTGCTTCGTAGTGTCACACTTGAGAGAAAAGATCTAGTCAATTCGTTTTGGTTTCGATGCATACAATGTTTATGGTAGCGAATGGTTTTTCTCATTGCTCGTGTGATAGCGAAGGATTGTAATTCGTGACATGATTTGGATAGCTATAGAAAAGCTGTATTCTTAGATACGAAAGAGACCAACTAAATAGTTTATTAGTAGAAAGAAAACATGTGCGTGCGCATTTTTAGAGTATACGCACCTACCTTCTCTTACTTGCCTTTATTTGGTTAAGTAATTCTTAGAAAGCGATTTAAAACTAGTTGAAATTTAAAGTACAGCACTCGCCAGTTAACTATGTGGACCTGAAGTTATATCCCGTAATGCTAACGATCGAGATCCGCGTATACTATCAACTAGCGTACTGGGACTATACTTGCGGCTTACCTCAGATGTACAAAGTTACCTGACGTGTATTTCAGCAGGATTTTTGTAAGGAAAGGACTAACACTCGTGTTTGTTTTATAATTATACAATCAATATACACCCTGTTGTACTTTTTCTTGTAAAAATCAGACATCCTAACCGCCAACTGGTTAATTTCGCCGCTTAATTGAATGCCTAGCCCATTGATCAAACGCAGACATCCAATTAAATGCTAACGCCGATAGTTCATTAGTTTAACAGCATGGCGTATTGAAAGTCAGCTTAATTAGGCCTAGGCGGATGGTTTTGTACTAAAGAGTTTTGGTACGATTGATAGGTAGGTACAAGTTTATTTTTTATAACTACTGATTACCAAAACGATTTAAGTTATGTAAGAGGTCATAAAATATAATACCTACCAATCACTCAAACAGTCACATAAAAGCTCTCCGATTCGAACGACCTGCCTAGGCGTCCAATTGAATGGCTAATTTAAACAGACAGCTGACATGACGTTCAGCCATCTGGTTAAACGTTGCGATCAAAGGCTTGGCTTCCTATTTCATTGGATGCCGGCGTTCAATCAACGGCCTAGCCGTCCAGTTAAGTGGCTAATTTAACCAGATGGCTGCGACATATCTACTTTGAAATATGCCCTCCTTTTTATTACAATAAATCCAACTTTCGCTTGTTGGTGCGGATGATGCCAGATATGTGGATGTCTATGCGGACTCTTAGAAAGTGTCAAGCTCTTGAACAACTCTACACAATGAAATTTCAATGGTTGTTTTCCCGCGGCAGAAAGATTTAGTCGTAGTATAACTATCGATACATAAACATATCATTTATTTAAAGATTTAATAAATGTCAACTGGAAAGCGTGAGATACAATAGTAATTCGCCAGATTTAATTGATAAGCGAGCGGTTTATCGCGAGGTATTTCTATTGATTCGGTTGCTTCGAATATTGTTTTAATAAAACATCAGTATAATATCGATAGTACTACTAAATCATTTTGCTACGGGAAAACAACCACTAAAATTCCATAAATTTTTAAAATGAGATAATGTAAATACAAAATATGAAACATTTATTCATTTTCGATAGCAGTTCTGTTGTAGTAAGATATATTATTAATATAAACATTGAGAAAATATTAGATCGTTATTGCAAAATGAATCAAATGTGCAAAACAAATAGTTAAAACTAAGAAATCGAGTTATACGGAGCAATAGAACAAGTGTAACTATTAGTAGATTTACTAAATTTTTTATAAAGATGTACTATGTAGGTATCAATTCGTGTATATAAATAAAAAAATAACATGTGGAACTGTGTTGTTTTATTTATGGATATCACCAAAGCTGACCGTATTAAGAAAGAACTCGGACTGTTGAAATCTGGTTAAAAAAATTGGTCAATAATATTCTAATAACTGATATAACCACATACACAGACAGAATGGTATGTGCCTAATGTATTTACACCCTCAGTTGAAACGTTTTGCTGTGGGTGGGGATTTATTAAATATATTTTTTCCCAACAAGTAACAGTTGGGATAACTTTTTTATTTTTTCCCAATCGTCGGGGATGTGCCGCGTAACTTGCATTGGATAATTCCGCGTATCTGACAAATGTAGCCAATTTAAGTTATCGTGAGAAATTCACGCAAAATCTTGATTGGCTACTTTATGGTATTTATATTTTCCCGGCGAACGTAGAGAGCCTAGAAGCATAACTTCATACAAAACTCGTCGCAAAATGGGTACCCTCGGCGGCTGGAAGAGCACGTCGGATAAAATCGGCTAATATCGAAATTGTATAGCGCCCTCTCGGTCTTCTGATTTACACGCGCCGGATGGGTCATATATGCAGAATGTAACCATGCAAAATTTTCAACGACTTTAATAATTATATATCGTCATTTTTAATAAATATAGTAACGTTGTAAATCGTTTCACTTATTCAATTTTAGAGTTGAGACGAAAAATTATGATTTAAACTGTCAATTTAACGTAATGTCTTAATTATCTATTTTTAATGATCAGTAATAAAGTGGGTTCGCCTCATTTATTTAAATAAAAAAAATCTAAATATCTGTCACGATATTATTTATTTGTATTAAGGACAAGAAAAAAATTAAATTGTAATCAAGTTTAATGTAATGTAATGTAATGTATGTAATGTAATCGATTTAACTTGCGTTTAATTAGATGACACATTATGATTTTTTATACACAATGTTTCGATTACTTTATAGCGATCAAGGTCACGGGAAGACTGAAGTAAAGATGTCAGTTGTCTTTGATAAGTTTATTATTACTACCGTCATATTTTATAGTTATATTTTGAGTGTTCCGATTCACGCCATGGAGCTTACAGTGTCCGAAGGTCGGGAGGAGTCAATACGGGCTTGAGACTTTGTAATTCTCATGATAAGATCCCAACCTGGTGTGGTCCAACTATCTTCTGTATTGAAATTATGATGTTGTTTTATTTCAATCACCTCACGAAACAATCTTGCAGTTTACAACTTTACTTACTACGACTTATCCTTAACAGTTTAAAATAGATACCTATACTATTTCCAGATCATTTTGTAAATAAGTAAATTATTAAAGAAATAATTAAAATACACATGTTAAAATAATAATGCTTAAATTTATTGAGAAATGTGTTGAAATTGGCATCATATTGAAAGGAACTGTGGCAAAATATCCATAAATTGGAGGTTTGTTTATCATTCTTACAAAAATCATATAAGGCAACGCTGTATAAAGCCATAATTGCTTATTAGTAGGTAAATTAACTATTTAACATACACAATAACAATAAGTCGTCATAAAAGTTTGCAGAGTTAAAAGTTAAGTTGAAAATAAATAGATACTGTCACACACAAATGACTGCATAACACCATCCACTCGTGTATTTGTTCAAATTGTCCACAAATATTGGCCCAACATGGCGGCCAATATTATTGTATATATTTGACTCGATTATAAAGGTTTAGGAGAGACTTACATGTAAAATTTGATTCCAGTGCTCTTATTATGTTCACCTACGAGACTGACACGCCATTTTACTTCACTTTTGGACATATTTACTGAGATTTTATTGTTTTTTTACGAGTACATCAACGTGACGCAGACAATGACAAACTAAATCATGGCGCGGAGTCCGATTCAAGCCCCGCCCACTTTGGAGTCTCTTTCGGGGTGTCATTTTGGATGGGCTAGTTACTCGTCTATGTTATTATCGGTCGCCGTATTTTCCTAACAAAAGATAGAACACGTCAATTATTACTCTCTCGGTAAAAATGAGCTTAAAATTCGTGGAAATAAAAAGTTATCAAGTTTTTTAACCTTCTCCTGTAAAACTGGATCTATTGCAGATACCTTTACGTATGGTAGATTCGCGGATTTGCACTATCCCCGACGTAATGAGTCATACTCCTGTCGTTGGACCATCTTCCCAATCTGTCATTTACAATTGTTTAGGATACAATAATACGTGCGACACTATTACACTGTATATACATACACATACACTATATATACTGGGAGAATGGATCACCGCGGCCAGTAAAACAATTCAACTATCCATCCCATCATATTTGAAATAAAAGTTATTTAATGAAAGAAAAAGATTGGGACAAAAATATTTATTAAGTTATACTTACTTCTCCTATAATCAGTATCACAATTATATTCCATAGCTATAAAAATAAGTATACAATAAAATATGTTATACATTATAAATGCGCACACGAGTCACAACACTATTTAACAATTACTTATTTAATAAGTTTTAACTAGGGCTGCATCCGATACTGATACCGATGCCCATATCGGCATGGGCGACATTTTTATTGCCGATACAAAAACACATTTTCCACCGCAGGTCTTATACGGACAGACTTGCGAAATCGGCTATCTCCGCGAAACTTGAGAATGCTCTGAGGGCCTAGACAAGTTGCCATTCGATAATCGCTATCGCTTAGCGGAAAATGTATGGGATTTGACATAAGACATCGTACGACTTTCGATAGTTCATGTCAAACCCCATACATTTTTAACCGACTTCAAAAACGAGGAGGTTCTCAATTCGGACGGTATGTTTTTTTTTTTTTTTTTTTTTTCTATGTATGTACACCGATTACGCCGAGATTACTGATCCGATTTACGTGATTCTTTTTTCGTTCGATGCGGAATAGCTGCCATTTAGTCCCATAAAAATTTTTTCAAAAACAGTTGGGTACTTTGGTTTTAAATTAAAAAAAACTGAAATTATGAAATCGTCTACATAAGCGAAATTGCGAATTTTTGCTTTTCCAATGACTTTTTAGTGAAACGATACGATAGTAGGAAACAATATAAGTTGACGGTCACCCATCTAGCTTCGACCGTAGAAAGTTATCACTAAAAATTGTGAAAAAAAAATTTTAAACAAAAATTAAAACCGACTTCAAAAAACTGAAAAGGATAAAATAATTAAATTTAAGTAGGTATTCATCCCCTAGAAACATATTTTTGGAGTTGGTGCTAAGTGGTTTCCAAAAACAATAGAAAGTAAAGCACCGACTCCAAAAATATGTTTCTAGGGGATGAATACCGACTTAAATTTAATTATTTTATCCTTTTCAGTTTTTTGAAGTCGGTTTTAATTTTTTTCATTTAGCGATAGATATAGCGATTGTCAAATGGCATTTTGTCTAGGCCCTCTGATTTTTAAACAAAAATTTTATTAATGATATTTTTAATTATTAACAGTTATTGATTTCATTTTAATTATTACCTTAATTCATAATTTTAAATATCTTATGCAAAGTCTGTAACTGTTTATATATTTTAATAGAAATTAAAAATATTTAACCAAAATTGTTTTTTAAATATATTTTAACTTAATTTAATTTTAATTCACTAAGCGTTTGTATCGGTATCGACAATATTTTTATAAGAGTATCGGTATCGGTATCGTATCGGCAAAAATGCGTATCGATGCATCCCTAGTTTTAACAGTAAGCTAAATTTATGCTTACCTAACTTATAATGTAAATCAGATACTTCGTAAAATTTTCTAATGTTTCTAGAACTACCTAAATATCTTAGTAGTTTGACAGTTCTGATACTTGCTATATTATGTAGTATGTAGTATACTGTCACATGCATACCTACAGTTTTTAAAACACTGTTATTGCAAAGAGAATCAGGCATACGAGTTGTCAAAAGTGTATACATCCTAGTGTCCGTGACTGTACACAAGTATGTACAGACGACAGCGCATTAAGCTTGACATTTTAGCATTTGTGCGAAAACTTAACATAAATAGTTATTTTCCAACTGACGTGTTATGATTGGTGCGCGGCCGTCTGTATTCTACTTAAATTTAACCATAGCATTTCTTATTACAAAATTTGGTTTAAAACTTGAGGTTTAATCGTTGGACCACTTAAGTAATAGGCGCTGGGAATTATTAGATACCTTTGCTGTTGTATTTTATTGTTAAGTTAATTTTATTGTTGTTGTTAATGTTAATTCAACAGTTAATGAGGGGCTCAGTGGCGTAGTAGTTTGAGAGCTCTCGTTTCGATTACGGAAACAGAGCAACTTTTGCTATGGCTGATCCCAGGATGGGTTAATCCAAATTTGTTATCTCGAGCTCCTCTGTGCTTCTGAAGGCACGTTAAGCCGTTAGTCCCAGTTGTTACTGCAGCCGCTTTAACGCACCAACCTGCATTGGGTCAGCGTGGCAGTGTTATGGTCCAAACTCCTCATGTGTTTCTCCCATGTACGAAGGCCTGTCTATAGGCTAAGGCAGTGGTCGGCAAAGTGCGGCTCCAGAGCCGCATGCGGCTCTTTGGCTCCTTGAGTGCGGCTCTGGCACAAATATCCACGAAAGGCGCAATAATATTTTCATTTAAAAAAATCTTGGTGAGAAAAATGTCTTATTGATGAGAACTTGGAATCATGCCTAAAATTAAAAACAATAACATACAAACCTGACTTACTCAAACTTTCCAAGGAGATGCAAGCACATTGTTCGCATGAATAGATATTTATTACAAGGGTACTACTTATTTAGTGTAATAAAAGTTTACTAAACAAGCAGATTTGGCTCCCGATTTTTTTTAAATTGTTGTAATGTTCATATTTGGCTCTTTGGCTAATAAGTTTGCCGACCACTGGACTAAGGTAACAACGCGTTAGTAGTCTATAGGCTGCGGTAGTCACAGACCTTGCATAAAAAATGTATCCTAAAGATACCATATTTACTAATCATCGCTGTCCTCACTGCCGTCGGAATCGCTGTCGGTTCCAGTCTCTTCATCATCAGACTCTGATCCAAGCCAGTCAGGTAGATTTGGTTGCTCGATTATCGTTTTCCATTCGTTGAGCTTGTGGAGATCTAAAAATATCATAAAATTAGCAAATGCGAAACCTGTAGCAAATAGAATTTGCTGCTCCCTATACAAGATGCTTATCAATAGTCGCTATAGCTACCTGGTAAGCGGAAAATAGAACTACTGAGAAAATTCCGGCAACTAGGGTAGTTGACAACTTTTTTATTATTTTATAAATAAGAAGTGACGTGAAATTTTTCTAGTTTTATTATATTTTAATTACTAAGTAATTTTTCAAACATTTATAATAATGTTAAAATCAAAAAAAATAAGAATTATAAATAAGAAGTTTATAACTCATAAACAAATATTGCAAAACAAATAGTATGTCTAAGATCAATAGTTTCAAAGATAGAGTGGTATGTTTAATGTGTTGCCGCGCACAGTCCAAAAACGCTCCATTCCGCTCAATTTATGGAACAGGTGACGTCACATGTTCCGATATTACTAAGAAATGTATGGGCAATTATAATTAAATTTTTATTAAATAATTATAATGGGCATACTGTCAAAATTATTAATAACTATTTATTATGTATGTTTTTATTCATAGTGGTCATAATAATAGTTGTTTTCATTGATGTTAGAAATCTAACAACATTGGGTCTGATTCTGAAGACACACTCAAATTCTAAATTTATGTACAGCATATCTCTTTCTCGCAATATGTAATAGGAAAAAGATAGCAAGAATCTGTTTAGAGGTGTCAATTAAACTAAGAAAGATTTCAAAGAAACCATAGACAATTTTAGACGGTATGTCCGGAGGTGCCTCATAAAACACTGCATTTTATCACATTTAGACTTAGCATGTGTTCTCCAGAATCAGGGCCAATAACATTTTTGATAATTTTTGTAAAAAAAAAAACATTTTTTATAACTTTTCTCAAGAGTTCAACTTCCACAATATTCCATATCATCTAAGTTTAGTTTTTATGTGTAACAGTAGCGTATATTTTCCGAATTTGTGAAAAACAGCGGCATATTCAAACTTAGGCAACGTCCCACTCACCCAAGCTATACATGTCGCTCAGATAGAACTGCTTGTCGTCCTTCTCGATGACCCCCCCGTACACGTAGAGCGCGGCCCGCTGCACGGCTAGCATGGCCCCCATGCGGCTCCCCGGCCCCCCCGGCCTCGGCCCCCCGCGGCCCCCCGGCGCGGGCCCCCCCGGCGCGCCCGTCGGAGCCCCACCCAACTTCATCGTGAACACTTCGTCTGTCACCACTGGGAACAAGCGACTCTGTTTCAGCGCGGTCCTGAAGTTATAATACTGTAGGAGGGGGGCGATGATGCAAGCAGTACAACTATGTAAGTGAATGTAAAAGGTTTATTGAAAATATTTACAAAAGATCGCCTCACTACATAAATCAGGATAGACAGAAGATATAGGCAATATTTATAAAAGTGGAAAGAGAAAAGATAACTAAATACTAATATGTAACCGGTCGGTATGTAACACGCAACGAAAAACAGTAAAATTATTCTATCAAATTATAACAAACAATCCGTCACCATGGCAACCAAAATAGCTAGACACGAAGTCTGTCGTCGGCCGTGCTCGCTAACTCCATGGTGCCATAGAGGCCTACACTATAAAGGCGGGATTGCAAAGTAATTAGAAAATATATTTACATAAATATTTAATGAAAATGGAAAATGAAATATACGTGTGGACAGGGCCCCCACAATACTATAAGTCTGATTGTTATTCTCACAGAAAACTTTAAAAGTTTTGTCGTTGTCAATATGATATTTCAGGGGGTTCAAAGCTAAACGCCCGCAGATAATATCCTAAAATTTTTCTTACTTTGTAAAGTGGTGTACATTTTTTAAAATTTGTTGTGTGGATTCTTGAACAATAGCTTCGTAGGTCGTAAGATGCTGCATAATCAAGAGGACAAGAACCTTTACTAGCAAAAATGGAATAGAAACATCCTGTCGCGATCAACAGGAGTTACGAACACAATTTAACATTTAATATTTTCCATGGTTTTGATTTTGCCGTTAGTGGGTTGAGTTTACTTATGATAAGGTTTTTTTATGATTTTTTACAAACACAACGATTTTTGTCTTACATTTTCGCGAGCACTACACATTTGAAATAAAACCAATTTACCGGATTTAACTCGCGTTTAATTAGATGTTACATTATTATTATTCACCCGACGTTTCGATTACTTTACAGCGATCGTGGTCACGGGAAGACTGAAGATGTCAGTTGTCTTTGATAAGTTTTAAGTTAACTACCGTCACTTTGTGTTATATTTTGAGCGGTCCGAATTACGCATACGGAGCTCACGGTGTCAGTTTTTTGGGCAGTGTGAGGACGGGCTTGGGACTTTATTATTCGCATGATGGGATCCCAAGCTGGTGGTACACTCCAACCATCTTCTCTATTGAAATTAGGATGTTTTTTGATTTCAATAGCCTCACGTAACATTCTAGGAATGAAACGGTGTTCTTTGGCGAGGATCTGGGGCTTATCAAATCTGATATAGTGATTGGGTCCGTCAAGAGCGTGTTCACACACTGCCGACTTCGTTTCACGCCTGTGTTTTACGTCAGCTATATGTTCTTTTACCCGGGTGCCTATGCTTCTCTTTGTTTGACCTATGTATGAGAGGCCGCAGTCACAATCTAACTTGTATATGCCTGCATCTTGTAAGGGGATATTGCACTTGACAGGTGGTAGGAATTGGTTAATCTTCTTCGGCGGCTTGAAATAAGTTTTAATTGAAGCACGCTTCAAGATGTTGCCAATCTTGTCAGTACCTGTTAAGGACTGCATTGAAATTGCTAAAAGGAAGCTATGTGATAGTGATATGCCTAATGAGTATGCAGACCTGCTTGAACATTGCCTCACATCAGGCTACCTATTGTGGAATGAGGAATTCTATGTACAAGTGGATGGTGTGGCAATGGGCTCTCCTGTATCACCCGTAGTCGCCGATATTTTCATGGAGGACTTTAAGGAGAGGGCCCTTAGCACAGCACCGGTAACACCAAGGTTTTATAAACGGTATGTAGACGACACTTTCACAATTTTACCAACTGATAAAGTCACTGCATTTCTATCACACCTTAACTCCATCAATCCTAAAATTCAATTCACCATGGAGTTAGAGGCAAACAATAGACTAGCTTTTTTAGATATTTTAATTATCCGAAATCCAGATCACAGCTTGAGCCACACTGTGTATCGTAAAGCAACCCATACTGATAGGTACCTCAATGGTGACTCTCATCACCACCCCAGTCAGTTGTCTACCGTAGGGAAATCTTTGTTTCAGAGAGCGCGCGGCATCTGTGACAACCAACACCTGACAGCTGAGCTACAGCATGTCAAGCATGTATTGCGGGACAACAAACTGCAAATACCACGCCAAAGTCATAGAAGCCGAGCGAAACTTGTCACAGTCGAACGTCAACCTGCTGTACTACCATATATGAAAGGTGTCACTGACAAGATTGGCAACATCTTGAAGCGTGCTTCAATTAAAACTTATTTCAAGCCGCCGAAGAAGATTAACCAATTCCTACCACCTGTCAAGTGCAATATCCCCTTACAAGATGCAGGCATATACAAGTTAGATTGTGACTGCGGCCTCTCATACATAGGTCAAACAAAGAGAAGCATAGGCACCCGGGTAAAAGAACATATAGCTGACGTAAAACACAGGCGTGAAACGAAGTCGGCAGTGTGTGAACACGCTCTTGACGGACCCAATCACTATATCAGATTTGATAAGCCCCAGATCCTCGCCAAAGAACACCGTTTCATTCCTAGAATATTACGTGAGGCTATTGAAATCAAAAAACATCCTAATTTCAATAGAGAAGATGGTTGGAGTGTACCACCAGCTTGGGATCCCATCATTCGAATAATAAAGTCCCAAGCCCGTCCTCACACTGCCCAAAAAACTGACACCGTGAGCTCCGTATGCGTAATTCGGACCGCTCAAAATATAACACAAAGTGACGGTAGTTAACTTAAAACTTATCAAAGACAACTGACATCTTCAGTCTTCCCGTGACCACGATCGCTGTAAAGTAATCGAAACGTCGGGTGAATAATAATAATGTAACATCTAATTAAACGCGAGTTATATCCGGTAAATTGGTTTTATTTCAAACAACGATTTTTCTTAAAAGCGATCCTAATATTCAACAGCCCTGAAGTGTGTGAATTGTCAGTAATATAAATTCACTTAGTACGAAAATTTAGTTTTTAAACATATTATTATGCCCCTTATTATAAAATGCGGACTAAAGTTAGTCCCGGTCTATAACTGATGCTGTGACTTAGATTTGTTAAAAGAAAGACAGTGACGGCATCAGTTTTAGAGCAGTACTAACTTTATTTTTATTAAAACATATTCCGTTTTAGGATAGTGATTTTTAAAATAATTATTGTAAAAGACAAATTATTTTGCTAGACAAAATGGATGAAGAGTTATAGAGTTCTGGTTAAAGGAGGTGATCTTCTCGTAGATAGGAAACCTACTAATTACAAATCCTTTTTCATCCGCAGCAACACCTTTGTTTACCTTTTTTTAGGGAGAATAAAAATCAGACTTTATGACATGAAATATAAACCACTGTACACATAAATGCGTCTAGGGTAGCCGATCAGGAATAGTAATAAAAACCGATCGATAGTAAAACTCGAGCGCGTCAGATGAAGAGACGGTAAGTTAATCATTACATAGAGAAAACTGTGCATTTCAATATGTACAGGCTGGTAATGTACACACGACAGCACATCAAGTGTTACAGTTACACAACGAAATCCGCCTCTATTAAGAACACAGTAAGGACGGTCTCAAGGTCAAACTGCAAAATGCGACTGTAATGTACCATAATGCAGTGTAACTCACCAGTGACCGCCTCCTGAACAGGTTCCTCGTCTGCGGCTTGTGCGTTAACCGTGCCGGATTGGTCCGTGCGCAGTGTGACGTTGTGCCATTTTCCTGTCTCAAGGTCCAGCGATCGGAGGTCGTCGCTCATCTCGCCGCGGAGCTCCTCCTCCGTCTCCTCTACGTCCTGGCCGGACATTGAACATGTAGGTTTACTATACTTTACTAGGCGGTAGGCCCGTATGTAGGGTCGTCGGGGCAGGTACCACCGCCTTTCTTAATTTAGCCGTGAAACAGTTCGCTGTGTTTCGAATTGAAGGGAAAGGTAGCCAGTGTCATTACGGCATGGACGGCATTTCATCTTAGGCCTCAGGATGACAACGCACCTGCAATATCAAGTGATTTTTTCTTGTTATGGCAGGTGTCTTTAGGCGGCGGTAACCGCTTACCGTCAGGTGGGCCGTCAGCTTGTTTGTCATCTAGTTGTATAAAAAAAACTATAGTCTTCTTCACCTTACATGAGTCCAGTGAGTTCAAATTTGATAATTGAAGTGTGTCTCCTAATGAAATCCAATGGATTATTTAGTAGGAATCGTTTACATTTTCAAGGGAGATGAAATCCATGTTTTATATTTTTATTTGACAAGACAGCCGCGTCGAGTCATTACCAACTGTGTACGGTTGTGTTGTGTCAATCCCTAGTTAAAAATTCCGTTTCACAATTTGCGTATTTTTTGAAAAAGATACTTTGTTTGTCAATCGTTTTTGATCAATTTAAATTAATAGATAGAGATTTTTGTTTAGATTTGGAAAAGCGTAATTGTAGTATTTAAAAAAAAACATTACAAAAATATATATATTATTAAATAATTTTATTATAAATTGTGTTGAACATAGCGTTACTGTTTTTAAGAATTCGTCGTGTTTGTGGGACTGTATCTAGGACTTCTGTGTTGATTATTTGGTTGTATAAATTTTGAACACTCTGACAAAAGCACTCACTTCAAAAATGTACTGGTACAATGCATTTAGCGATGAAATACACAAGATAAAGGTGTCACTTCAGCGTAGTATACTTACGCTGACTCCTCCGAAGACGTAAGCTCTCCCCGTTGGTACGTGGACCGCGGCGGCCTGGCCGGCTCGCGGGGGCGGCGCCCGAGGCCCGCCCGCGAGCGCCCGCCACGCGTGGCCGCCGCCCTTGGCAACCAGCCGGAACAGGTCCGCATGTGTCTGAGTCCGCTCCGAGCGACCCTCGCGGACGCGGGAGAAGCCGCCGTATACCATCAGCTGAGATATCACATCACAAGGCATGTTACCTAACTGAACGCATACATACCTACATATTGGGCCTGATTCTGAAGACACACTAGCCCTAATTCTGGTAAACACACGCTAAGTCTAAATTTAAGTTAAGTGCATCTCTTTCTCTCAAAATGAATACGAAAAGGATGGCTGTCATACAATTTGACGTTTAGAAACGTGCGTTCCATTTTCGACCTTAGTGAACGTGATAAAATGCAGTGTTTAGGAGGCACCTCCGTACATGCCGTCTAAAATTGTCTATAGTTTCTTTGAAATCTATCTAAATTTAAGTGACAGCTCTAAACAGATTCTTGCTATCTTATTTCTATGACTTGTTGCGAGAAAGAGATATACTGTACTAAAGTTTAGAATTAAAGTGTGTTCCCAGAATTAGGCCCACCCTAAGTTTAAATTTAAGAACAGTATATCTCTTTCTCGCAATATGTAACTGAAAAAAGATAGCAATAACTCGTTTAGAGCTGTCAATTTAGACAGATTTCAAAGGAACCATAGACAATTTTAGACGGCATGTACGGAGGAGAAAGAAATACACTGAGCTTAAATTTAGACTTAGCATATGTTCTCCAGAATTAGGGCCATTGTCAAAAGTGTTGTTATGTTGCTGACTATGCAATATAACTTGCGCATGCGGATAAATGTATGTATAGTGGTTTATGTATCATGTCCTATAGTGTGATTTTTGTTCTCCCTACAAAAAGGCAAAGGTGTTGCCGCGGATGAAAAAGGATTTGTAATTAGTAGGTTTCTTTGCCTACGAGAAGTTCGCTTCCTATAACCATTCTTCATCCATTTCGACTCGGAAAATAATTTATCTTTTACAATCATCATTTTTTTTTAGTAAAACACTATCCTAAAACATATTGTTTAAAAAACAAAATGTTCGTACTAAGTGAATTTATATTACTGACAACACTTGAGGGCTTTTTTAAATATTAGAACAATTGTTGTGTTTGTCAGGCTAGGAATAAATGAAAAATTTTTTTACCTAACTGAACATCACACTGGCCCTAATTCTGGAAAACAGATGCTAAGTCTAAATTTAAGTTCAGTGCAATTCTTTCTGTCATTATGAATACGAAAAGGATGGCTGTCATATGATTTGAGATTTAGAAACGTGCGGTCAATTTTCGACCTTTTTGAACTGAATTTGACTGATATTGCGAGAAAGAGAGAGTGAGAGTGTGTCTTCAGAATTAGGCCCACTAACCAAACCTACAAAAATACTAAGTGGGTATCTAAAAATCAGATTTGATTTATGCAACGATTGAATAAGATGTTTACATTCTGGCTCTTATGTCAATGTGATACGGATTTGTCAATTCATAAACCTGGAATACTTTAACAGCACATTTTTTCCTCCTTATAACATGGGTTCCTTCTAAAGAGACAAGACCCCTTATAAGCCGGCAAGGTGGAGGCGGCTAAAACAGCGTGTTATAACTAGCTGTCTTCTCGTATGGACTCTTCTTACCGCTTCTCATCAAATGGCGTCGAGCCATTTGCCGTGCTTTGCAACAAAATCGTATTCATCTTTTTGAAGCTGATTGTACATCACGTGTGTTTGTGTCTACTATTGTGGCGGACTCGATACTCTTTCGCCACTGGCACATTGAGTTTGTCGTTTGTAGCAATTAAATAAACATTTTAAGCTACGCAATTCGCCAGCTCTACAATCTCGTCGAGGCAAGACGAGAATGTAATTTTTAAATGAATTATACGTTGTCCTCTCCATCTCTCTCCATCATCTCCCCTTTACCCATTGCAATGCCCGACAGGATCGATAATCCGATCTGTATAATTAATCATATGTTTAAACTGTCGGGTGGGTGCTTTTTTTTATTCGGTTTCTTGGGCGCAAGTCAAAGGACTAGGGGAGACAAGGTGCGGCGTCTACATTCCTCAATTCCAATCAATATGCCACCAGACTTTGTAGTTCTCAATTTTTATGCCGGAATGTCAAACGAGTGGACTCAGGAAAATTTAGCTTAGTTTGTCAAGTTGTAAGTATTAAGCAGACCCAATTTTATGGGATGCATAAAATCATAGCCTTATTATAGCATAGCATTAGCATATTCTTCTCCAACGCTTTTTAACTTTATAAGTATGCTGTATACGATAAAAAAAAAACATATGTATAAACAAAAAACCCATGGCACTTGTCACGTCAATTACCTATGCTGGCGATACAGAGAGAGCTGATAAGGCGAGAGTATTCACAGATACTTTCTCGCGTCACCTCGTGTTGCCTCGTTTATTCTCATCAAACCTCACCTCGCCGGACTTCGACATAACTGAAGAGCTGTATCTATACTCACGCTATCATTTCCCACAGGCACCATCACACAGGCAGACCTGGCACAAGGTCCGCGGCCAGTGGTGGGCACTTTGCTCCAAGTCCTGGTGTCTAAGCAGAAGGCATACAGGTCGTCGAAGTAGCGGCACTCACGCCCGTCGTCGCAGTACCCGCCGAATATGAACAACTTGCGTCCAAGGAGTACCATGCGGTGTCCGGATCGGGGGGAAGGGCCGTTTGGAGCCACGACCTTGAAATAGATGGGATTGGTTTCCTAATCACCACAGACAAAGATTTATAAACTAATTAATAAACTAAGCACAAGAATCATTGTTGATGTTTCAGGTTTATATGGAGTCCCGGCTATGAGTATGTAGGTACAGTGGTTTGTAAGTTAGGGAAATGGAAATAAAACATTATTTTACAATTCATTTTAATTATTTTTACGTTGTTTTCCCATACAAAATTCTTTCTGATGGTAAGTGACAGTTTTATAATTGTCAATACAATGGCAACACTATAACGTCAAACTTCTATACATTTAATAATTTATAGGTTTCACTCAAAATATACAGTAGAAAGCAAAAAACTTTATTGATCTGTCTATCAGACTACTGAGTCCATAATTCCATATCCTAGACTAAAAACGAACGTTTTAAAAATATGGGCACAGATTCAATCAAAAATATATTTATTCAAGTAGGCTCTTATGAAGCTCTTTTGAATCTAATAGATCGATTATATGACGACCGGCTGGCCGAGTGGTCTGTACCCCAGGCTACTGGGTCAAGAGGTCCCGGGTTCGAATCCCGGTAGGAACAAATGTTTGTATGATGAGTACGGGCATTTGTTTACGAGTCATGGATATTAATGTTTATTTAGTATATTTCTAATATTTATATACATATTATTATCATTATTTCTCCGTTATCTAGTATCCATAACACAAGCTCTTAATGATGCTTACTTTGGGCTAGGTAATAGGTGTGAGTGTATAAATATTATTATATATATTATTATATAGAGATTACCTATGTGTTAATATGGCCATTTGGTTTTTTATAGATTCTTTAAATTATTTTTGTACGTGGTTTAACGGGCGAAAATATCACGCAAAATTATTTGAATATTTTTTTGTTATTTTTTAATATACTGTACATGCTCATAGCCGAAAATGAAACATCTCCTTTGTGGGTCATCAATAAGTAGATAATTTACTAGTGGCTGCCCGCGGCTCCGCCTGCGTGGCGTGGGATCGGTTATCACTCCAAAAAGTATCCTATATCCTTCCCAGGGTTTCAAACTATCTACATACCTATTAGGCTATAAATTTAACTGTTTCAAAAACTTTATGGCACGGTTTTTACAAAAAATGTGTCAAATACAGGAAAAATAAAAATTAGATATGATTCGCCATTGACTAATTTGTCTCTGCAATTGAAGGTCCACATAGATAAGTGTTAGTGTAGTAAGCTCATTGCAAAGGTGTTGTTGGGAATGGGCACTTGATTGCTGATTTTATTGTATACAAAATTTTGCTGTTTAAATTTTGAACATACCTTTTCCCATTTTTTGTCAGCCAATGAGAAACACCACAAGTCCTTATAGTGATGGAACTGTGTCTCAGTGGGACTTGTGAACTCCCCACCAAAGATCCAGAGTTCACCTCTATGGAAAATAAATACATATAATGTATTTTAATAGCTTTACACTACAATAAAGCAAATCATGTCGTCCAATTTTAGTGGATCTAGTCTCATTTACAATGTGCATTACATAATGCCACAATACAGAATAATTTGGACAATTTGTGAACTTCTCTTTCCATTCGGCTCGAAGGACCACTTTATAACAAGAATCATACTTCAAACACACCATTTTTGTGTGTTAAGCTGCATTTAGACTCGTGCGAAACTGTTGTAACTGTGAACTGTCTATAAAGATTTTTCTTTGTAACCGGCAGAAAATTTATTTATTTAATCTTTATTGCACAAATAAGTGTACAAATAGCGGACTTAACGCCTAATGGCATTCTCTACCATTCAACCAGGGGCTAAGCAGAAAACTCAAAAAGTGGTGCACCGCAATGTTATTTTGAACAATATAAACTTAAACAAAGTTAAAACAGCTACATCTACTTATTAAATAAACTAAATTAATAAATATAATACTAATATTACTACATAAATTCCACCTTTGCTAACTAATGTTATGAATTATGTTTTTGTAATTTTTAAAGTGCAATAAAGAATATTAATCTTTTAAATTCTTAGTTAAAAGTCTCATAACTACATGTAAATACTAGTAACTACATAAGTGGTTCATAGAAATATTCACGCAATTCCAAATCCAAAATGCCAATATTATATACTAAATATGAGAGTATAACATTATGGGGATATGATATCATACTTATTAGCAGGTGTCGCGGCAGCCTGATGGGCGCTGCGCGGAGGCGGCGCACCAGGCGCCTTCATCTGGCGCCACGAGTTTTTCTCCGGGTTGAAGAACAGTAATTCATTGTACAGTTCAGTCTAAAACAAATAATTAAACATTGATCAGTATGATTAGACTCCAATTAACACTATACAAGAATGTCCAATAGGCAAAATGAAGATGATCTGCTTTTAATTACCTAAATTATATATTATGCTAAAGTATGTGACATAATAGGTGTGTAGTTGGAATAGTAGTTTAATTAGTATGATTTGAACCTACCAAAATGGAATGGGTAAGTAAAAATATAGTGTAAGTGGTCCCTGCGGAAGTTAATATTATGGAATTTTTTTTTACAACTAGATGACAAACAAGCTGACGGCCCACCTGGTGGAAAGTGGTTACCATCGCCTATAGACACCTGCATCAAAAGAAAAAAAAGAGAAATGACAAAAAGAAAGAAGAAATGAGAATGAGAAAATTATGACCTACATAGCGACCGTCTAGAATACAGCAGTCACTCTATTAATGATCTTATAATATACTTCATACACCGTTAAGGCCTTACCATTGAGAGTCAAGGTGAGGCATTGTTAGCCTGGATGTAGCAAAGACACAGAGAACTTCTTTAGAAGTTACCAACTTACAGGCTGCCTGAGGGCTTGTGCAAATGGCTCGCTAGCTTTTTGTGCAGCAAATGCATATGAGCCGTTGGTTGACAGCAGTTGCTGGGATAGCATGCACATTAATGCTGGTGTCCCGCAAGGCTTGGTACTGTCTCCAACAGTTTCTGATACAAATCAATGATAAGCTGTCTATTGACAGACTGCATTGTTATGCAGATGACATTATCTACTGGAGACACCTAGATGAGGTAAAGTAATGCTCTTTTTTACTAACATTTGCTTAGCGTTAAGAGTCTCCTAGCGATTTTTATCTCAGTCTATCTAAAGGAGACAGAAAGAGACAAATTTCATTAAGAGTTATCTAATTTTCCATAGCCTAATTCCAGCATAGAATTCCTTTGAAATTCCAAAATCTACTCAAGATATAGCGGTCCAATTATTCATTGTGTGTATTCATGTTTGTGTCACTCCAGAAATAGGTTAATTTGTTAATTATTAAATTAAAATTTATTTAAAAATTATCATGACTTGCTGTAAGAAATATTTAACACCATAAACTAAAACTACTTAAATAATGGATTAAATAACTATCAAAATACCAATATTCATATTACAAATACTTTGAAATGAATATCATGTTCAGTAATATTTAAAAAAAACCCTTTAAAGTCCTAAGAGCCCTAAGCCGCCGAAACACCTACCATAATGTGATTGGTTTGTACTCATTCACAGTCTATTTAAAAGTCACAATGATATAATTAGAAGATCAATTTTTAAAGATAATCTTTACAAGTTACCACTAAATACTAAAATAATGTTTTTTCAGATACCGTTTTTCCATTGTGATATTCTCCTCCAAACAAAATAAGCTCATTGTTGGTGGGGTGCGAGGTCAAGGACGCATACGCCCGCGCTGATGGTGCTCCAGGTAGAGCTTTTTCAGTGGCTGCGGATCGTTTAGCCTCCTCCTTTTCTATTTCAGCTATCACTTTTGCTATGTCCTCCTACATTCAAAATTTATATTAGCTATTCAAAATTAATTAATTTAGTGCGTTTCCTGTGAAACTACATTTTAAAGTATTAAAAATTATTTTAAGAAGACAGCATGGACTAACCTCTCCCAAGTTAGCAAGCTCTTTTTTTAATTTGATTGCTAATTTCTTCTCAGTCTTTGCCGCAGTTTTAACTGCACCGCTGACTTTATTTTTGTTTTTATTTTTTCCCATTTTTTTCTAATTATTTATAGCTTGCTCAAATCATAGAGGAATAAATAAAGATTATTAATGATTGTCAAAATAAATAAACTAGCCTTCGTTCCTAAACACGGCTAAACAAAATAATAATATTAGTTGGACATCTATACTCATCTCATCACAATGACAGAAATTCACAATTATTGAATAATGATTATAAATATTCTAATTGATTTTACAAATATATTTTTTTAACTCTTTTCAAATAAATTTTCTTAGTGAAAATTATCAATTTTAGCTAAAATTATTGTAAAGCACGGTAATTTTTGTACAGTTTTTGATCCAAAAAATGTCAATAGCACCGTCAGCGTCAGTGGAATGTCAAGACTGTCAGTGTCAACCAAACTGTCACTATCAAGCGACCCAAACCCAAAGCGACTCCAACTTTTTTGTTTGGTTTAAAATATAAAAATTTGTGAGTCTTAATAAATAGATGTTTTACTAATTTCAATTTTAATACCCGTATAAAAAATATACTGATTTTAACTTTTCTCTAGCATCATGATGTTAGGTTATTCAAATGCCGGTATTCCTGATAAATCTTGGCAGCCACCCGTTGCAGTCATCGAAACAACGTAAGTAATACAAAGAAAGAATGTCATGCCATTTTAAGCGTGTATGTTGTGTGTAAAATGTTTTTAAAAGTGTTTTATTGTTACTTTAACGCTGATATTTAATTGTTATTATTTTTCTTACGTTTTATTAAAGAGTTTCATGTTGTTATATATATAGTGTTAAATGATTATATTACTCCTAGGTAAGCTGAAAACATTAATAGGGATGCTTTCGTTTCAGAATGGGGAATATAGTTGTAGAAATGTATTGGAAACATACACCAATAACTTGCAGAAATTTTATGGAACTTGTTCGCAGAGGTTATTATAATAACACAAAGTTTCACAGAATTATTAGAGATTTCATGATCCAAGGTGGAGATCCTACAGGGACTGGAAAGGGTGGGCAATCCATATATGGACATCAATTTGATGATGAAATTTCTTCAGATTTGAAACACACTGGAGCTGGCATCTTATCCATGGCAAACGCCGGACCTGACACAAATGGCTCTCAATTCTTCATTACATTAGCACCTACACAATGGCTGGATGGAAAACATACAATATTTGGTAGAGTACAGAGTGGAATGTCTGTTGTGAAGAGAATAGGATTAGTGGAGTGTGATAAAGGTGATTGTCCAGTAGATGCTATACAGATTGAAAGAGCATATATACCAAAATAGTTGTACTGAATTTAAGAAAAACTTACATGTGTTCAAAGTTTTATTAAGATTAAGTAATTTCAATCCATCAATTCTGTTATTATTACATTATCCAAAACTGTAATATGTCTAAGGTGAATTATTTTGATATATGAATGTATTTACTATGTCAAAGAAGCACTTTGAAGATTCAGGTTTATTTGACACCCACCACTATATTTCAGGAAACTTGTTTTTGAAAAAAGTTCCACTGTTGACAACCATTATGGAGAATCAAATAAATAGTTAATGATTTATTGGTGTCAAAGTTAATTTTATCTTAGTTATCCATCTCATCGGTATATAATCATAGTGCTGGAGCTCTAGGATATAGTGGTTTGAGCGCTCCGATTTCGATTAGGCAGACAAAGCCTGTTACGGACGTAATTGAGAAAAGTGTGGAAATGAACTATAATCCTGTTTTACGATGAAATAATAACGAAAATGTTTGAAAAAGCACAATTTATGGGAATAGTACTCGTCTTAAAAAGGACAGTCATCGGAAAAAACCTGTGCGCACGTTTTTTTGGACTGACTCGATGACGGTCCTTCAATGGCGCAGTGACGCGCGGACTTTTAAGCCCTTTGTCGCCCATCGGCTAGGTGAAATATTGGAAAATTCGTGCGTAAAAGACTGGCGGTGGGTACCAACAGACTTAAATGTAGCCGATGACGCAACTAGAATGCGTCCGATTAAGTTAGATTTAACACATAGGTGGTTTAGGGGTCCGTCCTTCCTTTTGAAATGCCCAGCGAAATGGCCTTTGGAGCCATCTACATCCCTATTAGTTTGCAAGGAGCTTAAAAGGCCACCTCCTGAGTTAGTCGGACTTACTACCGTTACCAACTTGCCTACATCAGTAACCGCTAACTTCGACCGGTTTAGTGACTGGACACGCTTATTACGAGCTACAGCACGGGTTCATCAAGGCGTAGAAAAATTTAAGTCTCTTTTGGCAACGCATCAAAATTCAATATCCAATAGCAGAGTTCTTTGTACCTGCCAACTAACAGCGTCAACTACCCTAACGCTTCTAGATGCCAACATTATTAGAACCGCCGAAAATCATATACTGCAGCGAATACAACTTGAAAGCTTCTCAGAAGAATACCATTGCATCCTCAACTCTAAGCCTATCCCACCGACCAGTTGTCTTATCAAGCTATCGCCTGTACTTGGAGGGGATCGGCTTCTACGCCTCTCGGGGAGAATCAAGGCTGCGGAAGACATTGACCCTGATTCACTTTTCCCAGTTTTACTCCACGGTGGCCACTCAATTGTGCGAATGTTGGTCCAGTTCTACCACAGACGGGCTGGCCACGCAAACCATGAGCTGGTGGTGAATGAGCTGCGACAGAGATTCTGGCTTGTTAAACTCCGAGACACGGTGAGAAGCGTCGGAAGAAGCTGCTTGTTGTGCAGAATCAGGAAAGCCCAACCCATGAATTCAGTTATGATTGACCTACCTCGCGAAAGATTAGCTCACCATCAACGACCCTTTAAGTACTTACACCGGTGTTGACTACTTCGGCCCCATAACTGTCACCATTGGGCGCCGCCACGAGAAGCGCTACGTTGCTCTCTTTACATGTCTTACAGTAAGAGCCCTCCACCTTGAGCTGGTACACAGCCTTTCTTCTGATTCGGCGATCATGGGCCTCAGAAGGTTTATAGCCAGACGAGGTACACCAAACACCATCTTCTCTGACAATGGGACTGCCTTCGTGGGGGCCAACCGGATTTTAAGGGAGTTTTACGCCGTTGATGTGCAGGAGTTTGCGGCCAACAAAGGAATTACTTGGAGCTTTATTCCAGCAGCGGCACCGCACTTTGGAGGATGTTGGGAAAGGTTGGTGCGTACAGTCAAAGTAGCTTTACACGCGACGCTTACAGAACGAGCCCCAAAAGAGGAAACTCTAGTGACCATCCTGGCTGAAGCCGAGGCCATTGTCAACTCACGCCCTTTGACACATGTATCGACGGATCCCGATGACCCAACCACCCTCACACCTTTTCATTTCCTTATTGGATCTTCCTCAGACCAAATTCTGCCCGCAGCTTTTGATGACTATGACCTATCACGGCGCGTAGAATGGAAGAAAGCTCTAAGATTGGCTGATCATTTTTGGAGTCGGTGGGTACGCGAGATCCTGCCCACGATGCATCCACGGAATCAGACCCGAGGAAATCGTGGCGAAGACTTGAAGGTAGGAGAAGTGGTGCGAATAGTTGACTGCACACTGCCGAGAGGCTCGTGGCCACGAGGCCGTATTGCTCAGGATTTTCCTGGTAGAGACGGGGTAACCAGGGTAGTTGATTTTGCCACGCCAGGAGGTGTACTACGCCGCCCCCTCAAGAAACTGGTTAGGATCACCACTTAAGGCCACTATTTTAGATTTGTGAACCCGGTCTTGGTGCGCCTAGCCAGTTGGTGCAGTGCTGCACGGAGGGGAGGATGTTGCGCACCTCTTTGCATCATTCTTTATGTCTAAGCTTTTTCGGATTTATAATTGACATCAAAATTCAAGTGTGTTTTGTCAGTTTTATTATGGTGTTTTGTGACAGTTAGTGTTGACTCACGCCATAGAGCATTCTATAAAAAAGAAATGTGATTAGACGTGTATTGTCAATGTAATCGTAGAATAAAGGAAGTCTATTTTTCCAAGTGGAATTTTCTTCTTATTTTCAATAAATTTACACCGATTTAGCAGAAACGACGACTATTTTAATATCTGGCGACCGTATAACAGTAAAATATAAGTTTTGTCTGCTATTCATTTTGTCGGTGGTGAAATTTGAATGAAATAATTTTTTCCACCAATATGACGTCGGAAGGAAAGACAATCGATGAGAAGAATTTTGTAAAGGCGAAGGCTGATCGAACAAATACCAGAAAGATTTTCACTAAAATAGTCAAAAACTTAACGGAAGCATTGCATAATGGCGAGATGAATGATGAAATATTGGTACAGTATGAAAATCTGACAACAAAAGCAAAGCATTTACAGGCACTCGATCTAACCGTGAAAGATTGGTACTTGGAACAGGATATGGATCTAGAGCTTGAATACGAAGTAGCAGATAAGTATCAAAACGAGTTTAGATTAATAACACGCAAATATGAGCGAGTCCTGAAGGAAGGGCAGTCAGAGGCGGAGATGCCTGCATCTGCAGTTCAATCAAAGCGTCAATTCAAGCTTCCACAGGTAGAACTAGTGAAATTCGACGGGGAGATCAAGAATTGGATTCCGTTCTGGGCACAGTTTTCTAAAATTCATTTTGACGATTCGATTGATAACCACGACAAGTTTCAATATTTAGTTGCCGCCATCCCCAAGGGTACTACTGCTAGGGAGTTAATTAATAGTTTTCCCGCATCTAGTGAAAATTACCCAATTGCCATTGAGCACCTTAAGCAACGTTTTGGTCGCGAAGACCTTTTAGTAAATGTTTATATTCGAGAATTACTAAACCTTATTCTTTCGCAGGCCAATAATAAATACGCGTTGCCGCTCAGTTCGTTATACGACCAATTGACGACTCAGCTTCGAGCTTTAGAAACTATGGGACTAACTAGTGACAAGTTCGCATTATTGTTATTTCCCTTGGTCGAGTCAGCATTGCCGTCGGAGACACTAAAGGCTTGGGAACGTTCACAAGCAGGTATTCAGGCTAGAACAGGTAACAATCTTAATAATATTTTGACGTTTTTAAAACATGAAGTAGAGAGTAATCAACGCGTCTCTTTAGCTCATTCTACATTTGGGGTTAGAAACAATTCTCAATCAATCGAGACGCATGAGGAAGACATTGCTCCTACAACATCTTGTTTCACTACGAGCGATCAAAAGGCTACGAAACACATAGAGCATTGCATTTGGTGTGACAAGGATTCACATACTAGTAGTAATTGTGTCAAAGCAGTAGGTCTAAGTCTTGATGATAGGAAAAAACACATAAAAAAGGTTAGAGGTTGTTCCAATTGCCTCAAGATAGGACATAATGCTTTCAAATGCAAAGCATTCATCAAGTGCGTAGCGTGTCACAAACGACATAATGTTTTATTTTGTCCGGAAATAAATCAGATTAATAAGAATAACAAAGTCGTGTCAAAATCAGATTCAGGGACTCATGACAGCCAGCTATCAATAAGTCATTTTAAAAACGTCACCCTTTTACAGACGTTGTTAGTAAAAATAGTTTTTAACAACAAAGAAGTGACAGTTCGTGCACTTATTGACAGCGGCGCACAGAGATCCTACATAAGGCGTAGTGTAGTGCAAGTTCTCAACTTACCAGTGATTGCAGAGGAGGAATTAGGGCATATTGTTTTTGGAGGTATGGAAACAAAAAAAGAATTGCACAGATTATATAACATTACCATTACTGATTTATGCAAATCTATTATATTTAATATGACGGTTTATGACGAAGAGCGCATATGCGGTTATCTGCCTAGAGTGCATGAACGCGAAATATTGGAACAATTGCATAGTCACAACATTCGTTTGACAGATAAAGGACAGTCTTGTTTAGATATAGGTTTACTCATAGGAGCGGATTACTGTGGGTTATTGCTAACTAATAAAGTTGTTCAGTTGAACAATAGACTAACTGCGGTAGAGACAATACTAGGTTGGACATTGCAAGGTGTGAAAAGTGTGTCAGATTCTTCTTCCGCGTTAAATAGTTTAGTAGTGAGCGATATCAATAACCTGTGGGAACTTGAACATCTAGGAATTCGCGATCCAGCTGAAACTAAGAGTAGAAAACAGATTGAAAGTGAGACATTGGTAAGGTTTGAAAAGTCGGTAACTGTAAATAGGGAAGGCAGATATGAAGTGTGTTTGCCATGGAAGGATATTGAGTTTATGGATACTTCTCTGTCTAATAATTATGACCTGGCTTACAAGCGCTTGCAGTCTAATACCAAACGTTTGCTCCGTTATGATATTTACCAGGCGTATAATGAAGTTTTTGAAGAGTGGCTTCATCTCGGCATCATCGAAGAGGTACGAGAAGATAATAGAAGCGGGCATTATCTTTGTCATCATGCGATAGTGAAGAATTCAAGTCTTACGACTAAGATTAGGCCCGTATTCGACGCGTCAGCTCGGGACAAGTCAGGAAGGTCTCTTAATAGTTGCCTTGAAAAAGGGGTAAATTTATTAGAGCTCATCCCGAAACTGCTCATTCATTTCAGACTTCGTACTGTTGGTGTCACTTCTGACATCGAGAAAGCCTTTTTACAAATCTCGATAAAAGCTGACGACCGAAATTTTTTGAAATTTATTTGGTGGAAGGATGATAGCAAAACTGAGACTAAAACTTTTAGACACTGTCGAGTAGTTTTCGGTCTGACGTGTAGTCCCTTCCTACTAGGAGCTACAATTAGATATCATCTGTGTAACCCGTCCATTGAAATGTCTACTATTGCGAAGAGGTTGTTAGGAGCATTTTACGTTGACAACTGCGTTACCAGTTTGGAACCAAGTGATGTTAATCCGTTTGTAAAGAATGCTATATCTCTCATGAAGGACGGTAAATTTAATTTAAGAGAATGGGTTATCTCACCGATGCCGGGCATGTCAGCTGGGAAACAAAAAACTGTTTCAGTTCTTGGCGTGCTATGGGATACTTTGACTGACACCATTTCATGCAATATAGATCTGCCGTCAGTAAACAAGAATAGGATCACGAAGCGAATACTGTTATCAGTTGCGCAAAGAGTGTTTGACCCCATTGGTATCACATCGCCTACGTCATTAATTCCGAAGTTGCTCCTACAAAAGGCATGTGCCTTAAAGTTGAAATGGGATGACATTTTACCTGTAGATATTTCCGGAGAGTTTGAGGAGTGGTTAAGTCACCTACATCTTTTAAAGGACTACATCATCCCTCGTAGACTTACAGCATCTCCTTTAGATCAGTGTCAAAAGAGCATTCACACGTTTTGTGATGCAAGCAAGAAATCTTTTGGTTGCTGTGTGTTCTTGAGATCTGAACAGAACGGCCATGTCGCAGTCAGACTAATATGGGCAAAGAGTAGAGTCGCTCCTTCAAAGGAAAAAGTAACTATTCCGCGATTGGAATTAATCGGAGCGTTAGTTGCTACACGATTAGGCCAACAAGTGATTGAATCCTTAGATTTTTCTTGTCAAGTTTATTATTGGACTGATTCAATGGTAACGTTGACCTGGATTAAGAAGGACATGCCATGGGCCACTTTCTTTATGAATCGAGTTAAGGAGATCCGTGATACTACGAGCACCTCGAATTGGTTTTACGTTCCAGGGCATCTTAACCCAGCCGATTTGCCATCTCGTGGTTGTGATGCTAAAACGCTTGTATCATCTCAATGGATAGAAGGGCCAGAATGGTTAAGACAGCCTAAGGAAAAGTGGCCGAATTTTGATTTTATAGAGGATAAAGAGGCCTTAAGTGAAGTTAGGCGCTCAGCGGTATGTTTAGACGTTTGTAGTGACTCGTATAGTTTTCTTAATGATATATTATATTTCTCAAAATATTCCAAGATTATTAGAATGGTTTCATACGTTTTCAGATTAATTCGTAATAGTCGAATTCACGATAAAAACAATAGGAAGACCGGAGTAATTTCTTATGAAGAGTTTGAAGAATCCGAGAAGTTTATATTGAAAATGGTTCAACAGCAGAACTTGGAGTTAATTAAAAGCAGGAATTTAACAACTTTTGTTGATAAACAGAATATGATAAGGTTAAAGACAAAATTGCTTCTATTGGATATTCCAGAGGGTATTAAGTGGCCAATGGTGTTGCCGAGTAAAAGTACAATCGTTAGAAGATTGGTGGAAGAGCGCCACGTTGCACTACAACATGCGGGTTTTAATATTGTTTTGACGAATCTCCGCAACGATTTTTGGATTATAGGAGCACGCAAACTTATAAAGTCGGTAATATTTAGTTGCGTCATTTGCAAGCGATACAGTGGGATGAAGGCGACTGCGCCTGTCGCACCATTACCAATAGACCGCTTAGAGGCTTCCGCACCGTTCCAAATTACTGGCGTGGACTTAGCAGGTCCACTTCTGTTACGCGGGGGCTCGAAGGCCTGGGTGGTTCTTTTCACTTGCGCAGTTTATAGGGCAGTACATCTTGAGCTGACGAATTCCCTGTCCACCGAAGCCTTTCTCTTGTGTTTACGTAGATTTATAGCTCGTAGAGGTCGCGTTCACACTGTGTATTCCGATCATGGGACAAATTTTGTGGGTGCTAAGAACTTGCTCGCGTCCTTAGACTGGGATAAAATTCAACAGCAGTCGTCAATTGGTCGTATTAACTGGAAATTAAACGTTCCCACTAGCCCTTGGTGGGGTGGATTTTGGGAACGCCTTATTCGTTCCGTCAAAGATATTTTACGTAGGATTTTAGGCAAGTCATGTGTAAATTATGATGAATTATTAACGATACTGTGCGATTGTGAAGCTACAATTAACGCACGTCCGTTAACGTATGTGGGAGATGATAGTGGCAAAGAGTTATCTCCGCTTACTCCAGCATGTTTTTTACATCCCTTAACTCACGCAGATGTCACAACGGATTTAGACGACATCGATAATAGAGTTCTCACTGCACGGTCACGTTATCTAAGTGAGTTAAGGTCGCATTTTCGGCACCGTTTCAAAACTGAGTACTTAACTACACTTATTCAAAGGGGCAAAGAAGTGTTAATAAAGCTTAAGGTAGGAGATGTTGTCTTGATAGAGACCCCTGAAAAGCGAGTGAAATGGCCTTTGGGTAAGATAGTTGAGATACGACAGGGTAGGGATGGTAACCCTAGAACCGCGATAGTCCAGACTGCCTCTGGAAAGAAGGCTCGTCCCTTTCAGAGGTTGTACCCCTTGGAGGTGTCGGCGAGTGATATAAGCAGCATGGAACAGTGAAGTGTTTTTATGGTTTTGTTTTATTAAGATACTTAATAATTGTTTAATGTTATTTTGTTTTCCTGTTTTGGGAGGATGTTGACTCACGCCATAGAGCATTCTATAAAAAAGAAATGTGATTAGACGTGTATTGTCAATGTAATCGTAGAATAAAGGAAGTCTATTTTTCTAAGTGGAATTTTCTTCTTATTTTCAATAAATTTACACCGATTTAGCAGAAACGACGACTATTTTAATAGTTAGTGTTTTTCTATCTATTCCCATAAATTGTGCTTTTTCAACCATTTTCGTTATTATTTCATCGTAAAACAGGATTATAGTTCATTTCCACACTTTTCTCAATTACGTCCGTAACAAAGCCACTTTTTCCATCAACAATCCCAGGATGGGTCACTTAAAAATTTGTCCCGGTTACTACAGCCGCTTTAGGAGGAGGCCTATCTCATCGAACAACCAGACTAATATTAGTTAGTTACAAAAATAAAAATGTTTGAATTTAATTGGTATGACAAAAAAATGTTTGAATTTAATTGGTATGACAAAAAAAAAGGGCTTTATTATTATTATAATAAGTCTACCATTCAGGCCAGTATGGCAACCACCAAGATATTTATTACAATTTACGTGTGTGAAATACGATGAGAATTTTTTGTGGCTATCCACCTTATCAAGTAGCATAATTTGGAGACTGTCATCATATATATCGTGTCAAATATTTCAAACGCCAGCATTTTAATGCAATAAATGAAGAAATAAAGAGATACTCAAGACATGGCTGTATGAGTATTAATACCCTTTGCCTTCCCATTACAGGGAGAATGAATTAAAAAAAATGTCGAATGTTTGGCGGGATTTCGGGGTATTAGTCAATATTTTTATTACATTAATTAAAAATTGTGTCTGAGTCAACTTCATGTTATAAAGGTGGCGTAGTTTTATAAAATAAGTGTTTGTGTTTACCTGAAATTAAAAAAATATATAATAAAAGTTATTAAGGTGTGAAATACGATGAGATTTTTTTGTGGTTGTACACCTCATCAAGTAGCAACATATGGAGACTGTCATCATATATTTCGTGTCAAATACTCCCAAGATGCATTAAAATGTGTAACGCCATAATTTTAATGCAATAAATGAAGAAATAACAAATACTAATGACATGTCTGTATGGACATTAGTACCCTTTGCCTTCCCATTACAGGATTATGAATAAAAAAAATAAAAAAATATGACAAACTGTCAATGTCACCTATTTAAATTAAATGTCATTTTTCTGTCATCTCAAATTATTTTTACCATTTGTTTTTCCTTTGTATCTAGAGTAATGAGAATTTTCTAGTGATGATTAATTATTTTTCAACTTTTATGTTTTCCTGCTATATTAATCATTAAAAATCTTTTAAATAGAATAAGTACTTTTATGTAAATCAATGGTTAGACGTCAAATAATTTAATTTGAAAATGATGTCTACTCCGGGAGGATCTAATGTAACTTTTGTTTGTACAAAAAGATTAGTTTTTCATTTGAGAACTGTCTTGCATCTAGGTAATTACTTAACTTCTATTTTCAGCAATCGGCGCCGACTGTACAGGAGTTTAAAATACGAGTACCAAAGAATGTTAAAAAGAAATATCATGTAATGCGATTCAATGCAACTTTAAACGTAGATTTTGCGAAATGGACTCATGTAAAAATGGAGCGAGAGAATAATATCAAGGAATTTAAAGGAATTGAAGAGGAGATGCCTAAGTGAGTACCTAATATTTTCTTTAATTAATAATTTGTGTCTTGTAAGCTGGTAAGATAATTTTACTTTCTAAAATGACCCACTTGATGCTATTTTATATTTATTCATGATAATCATAAATACAGTGGACCCGCGGTACTCCGACAAACGTTTTGCAGGGCAGTGTGGGACTATCGAATTTGTTTGATTTGTTCCGATAGAGTACCCCTGTAGTCCGGATTTTTTTACAAACGAGTACCTTGTAAACTGACAAATTACAGATCCAAACATAAGATTTTATAAGTTACACTCTAAAGTACAAATCATACTTCATTATGTATGTCAAATATAGTAAATAAAACAAAATCCAAATCAGAAAAACAAACCTCAACACTGGCGGGTACAAATTGTAATGCTTTATAATGCAATAACTACCTACATTAGCGAAGACTTAATTTTTTTGTTTATTTTTTTATTTTGGTTTTAGAATAGTGTAAAAAAATGTTCTACAGATTAGTCATATATTCTGAATTTAGTTTTTTTTATATATTGCTGGTATTTTTGGTACATAGGTTTGGTGCTGGATCAGAATATGGTCGTGACATGAGAGAGGAGGCTCGTCGCAAGAAGTTTGGTATCATATCTCGGAAGTATAAACCAGAAGATCAGCCTTGGATTTTAAAAGTGGGCGGCAAGACAGGCAAGAAGTTAGTTTATTGAAAACAATTTCTTATTATTAGATTAATGACTAATTTTAAAAAATATTTGAATCTAAGTGTAATACAAATTTGTTACAAAGTTACTATCTACCTTTATTATGTACATACAAGCAATAATATCTACCCACTTTTGACATTAAAGTTCTTGACTCATAAGGTAATAATTAGGTACACTATAATGTCTAAAAGTGACTACAGTGACTGTACCTTCAGCAGACAGTATAATAGTGTTACAGTTGCACTGTAAACATTATTTTAATACAACTTTAAAGCTGTATAGAAATTTGAGGCAGCTTGGGTTGAGCAACACATCTTGCTGATTTACTTAAATTCCTATGCTTACACAGTGTGCCAATGGCTCTCCACAAAAACCATGTATGTATTTGAACAAACAGGGAAGCTGTGTATTGCCCAACCCAATCATGCACTTGATAATATATAGTAATAATAATAATATTTATACACTCACACCTATTATCTAGCCCAAAGTAAGCATCATTAAGAGCTTGTGTTATGGATACTAGATAACGGAGAAATAATGATAATAATATGTATATAAATATTAGAAATATACTAAATAAACATATAAACATCCATGACTTGTAAACAAATGCTCGTACTCATCATACAAATTAGGTAATTTGTTCCTACCGGGATTCGAACCCGGGAACTCTTGACCGAGTAGCCTGGGGTACAGACCACTCGGCCAGCCGTGATTTTAAGAGCCCGGCCACAACTATCTGCTTAGTGACGAGCAACGACTAAGGGCTTAGCGGCGAGCGATGTCCATGCCACGACTGCTCAGTAGCAAAGAACAAGGTGGATGTATTTAGACATTTTTTAAAAATTCATGATTAACTTAAAAGATATAAATTAATTACTCATAATATTCTTTGTAAGTAATTAATTTTTATTCACTTTTATTTTTTATAATTCTACACACAATAATATTTATAAAGTAGGAATACTTAGTAAGTTTCCAAATTAAACTTTTTCACATGAAGTTACTTGTAATAGACCAAATAAATAAAATAGAGCCTATCTTCTTCAATTAGTACTTCTGAGGTATTTTCAAACTTGAAACTCATTAAATTCTTCCACATTCAAAAATTTTAATCATCATATATGTCATTTCTGCCATCCTGTCATTTCTATTTATTTGCTCGATAATCATGTACTGAAATGTTTTTTTTTATCACTATTGCAATGACGGATTAAATATCCTCAGAGTTCTTCAAATAACTATAGAGATGGTAGTAGACAAAGGATATTTTTTATTTTCAATAAAAAAATTTCAATAAAAAATATCCGTTGTCTACCATCTATAGTTATTTGTCACCTTTCCACAATGAGGTGTAGTTTATATTTCACTGCCTGCACAGAGAGACAAAACAATGTCCTAACACCTAACATATAGGGCAGTGTTACATTAGGCTGAGATTATGTCTCCTAATGCATAAAACAGTTAGCGTATTGAATTTAGTTTGCAGACTTAACTAAATTTGTAAACATACTATTTTGGGTGTCAAAATACGTAAGTACTTCTAAAACTTGGAAGTCATTGCCAGCACATGTGTTCCTGCCTTCATATAGTATGGGCTCCTTCAAAAGAGGCATTGATAAAGACTTCAACAAAAACCATACACAATTAAAAGGCATGTACTGGTGCTTCCTAAAACCTTAATTCAGCATTCAATTTGAAAAAACACACCTTTCTACATGCCACATTATTTAACGACTTCGTGGGCAACTGAGCCCACACACGACTCATCCCGCAGGCTCAATTGACACCTTTTATTTTGTCGGGGGCGACTCAGCCCATTAATTTGCCAAGGGGTCTACTTAGTTTTCCTTGTTACTAAAATCAATGACGTGCTCCCTAAGAACAGATCTTCCTATGTCTTACAGTTGCAGACTTTCCCATACTGAGTTGACCCTATAGCGGTAGACGACGTAGACAGTGCTTAAATGTGCCCGCGGGCTGAGTTGACCGAGTGGTCCGAGTCGCCCCCAACACAAACAGTAGCGGTCAACTGAGCCCGCGGGATGAGTGGTGTGTGGGCTCAGTTGCCCACGAAGCCTAGTTGACAGTTGACCAGCTATGAAAGACTGAGACACACTTAAATTTAGATATAGTGACTGTCTCATCAGGTATGGTTTGCAGAATCAATCCCATACCAGACATAGCATAGCTATATATGATATTTAAATTTGTATATTATTATATGGATAATAATAAATTGAGCAACTGAAAAGTACCAAGTGGGCGACAAAAATCGTGAAGTAGCATCTAATATATATAGTATAGTAGTATATCGGATTTTTAGATGCCCACTTATTATTTTCTTTGGTTAGGTTCAGTTAGTATAATGCTCAGTTAAATAAAAGCCTTAATTTAATAGGTTCAAAGGAATCCGTGAGGGTGGTGTATCAGAGAATGCAGCATATTATGTATTCACTCATGCTGCAGATGGTGCCATAGATGCATATCCTTTACAAGAATGGTAATATAAAAACTTATGTTCATTTCTCATAGGTAGGTAATTTTTGTATTACATGATTTACATGATAAGATTAAAATTATAACCGATTTAAGTTTTACTATATTGATTAGTATATTAATTACATTGTCCTTAAAATTCACAATTTACAGCAAAAAGGATCATTAACTAACCCATTTGCTTATATTTTAGGTACAATTTTCAACCCATTCAAAGATATAAAGCATTGTCTGCTGAGGAGGCGGAACAAGAATTTGGCAGGTAAAATACAATTGTTATACGTATTCTCACTTTTTCTCGTACATAGATAACAACAATTTGTGACACACATAACTTTTGTCGCCAGACGAAACAAGGTGATGAACTTCTTTTCGTTGATGTTGCGCAAGCGCATGTTGGGAGACGACGCTGCCGATGATGCGGACGACCCCGACGATAAGAAGACGAAAGGGGCTAAGGCCAAGAAAGGTAATCAACAGGTCTATCGTGAAACGTCGAATATATCAGGCCAAAAAAAAGGTTCAGAATCGAATGAAACTTATGTCACAGAATAACTCACAGTCTTAGCAGAGGGTTCACTCTGGAACAAAAGTCAAATTAAGTATAAAAATTTCCTAACGACCCTTACTTGCTTGCACGCTAAATTGAAACTTATCGTGTTTATCGAGCGTTCAAATTCCGATGGGCGCCGCTCACTCGACACGTTTAGCAAAAGTAGGTACAGGTTTCTCAGTATCTCACACAGTCTCGTCTAATTTATACTTAGGTAAAAATAGTAAATATTAAAATACAGCAATAAACATACAACATTTAGTAAGTAAGTGTAATAAAGTAATAAAATATTCACACTAACCTACGTAGCCTTCTCCAAAGTCCTATCTATCTCTTTAGCGAAATTCGTCAATATTGGTCAAAGGTTTAAAGGTAACAGACGGACAATATGAGTTACTTTCTCTGTTATAATATTAGTATGAATGATAGATAATTTAATTTCGATTACTTGTTTTTCTTTTAATTTAGACTCCCATGTGAACAATATTTGTCCCATTTGACGACGCTGGTCGAGTGGTCTGTACCCTTTGCTATACGGGCTGCTCGATCACGAGGTCCCGGGTTCAAATCCCGGTAGGGGCAAATGTTTGTATGATGAATACGAGCATTTGTTCACGAATCCTGGATGTTTATATGTTTATTTAGTATATTTTTAATATTTATATACATATTATTATCAATATCAATCCGTTATCTAGTATCCATAACACAAGCTCTTAATGATGCTTACTTTGGGCTAGATAATAGGTGTGAGTGTATGAATATTATTATTATTATAAACACAACAGTATCTTTTATACGGATATATAATAAGATCGTCTAAAAGTCATTATTGGTTAAACGCTCGACACAGCGAGCCGAGAGCCGAGCGGCAACCCACAACCCACAACCCACAGCCATACGCCTGCCCGATAGGCGCGGCCGCCAAACATACCTAAACTACGGAGTGACACCCCTCTGCTTATGGTAGCTTCGTGTTTTGTATTCCACGTTTTCTTCATTGGCGTGTAGTGGAAGGACAAACCTTGCTGTGATTCTTGCTCGTTCTTCTTGAGTTTGGGCCATAACACCACTATGCTGGCCAATGTGAAGATTTTATGCTCGCCTTTTATTGGTGAAGTAACTTATTTAAAAAAATGTGCATATGTTTGCTACATCTCATACAAGCGAGATATTGGTTTTAACATTGATGCTGTTTCGTTTTTCAGACTTGAAGATATCTGAACTTGACGAGTGGATAGACTCAGATGACGATTCGTCAGCCTCAGACGGTGGTGAGAAGGAAAATGATAGTGATTCAGGTGCTAAGAAGAAAAAAGAGAAAAAAGGTGTGTTGGTTATATTTATAGACGAAAGCAAGGGCAAACACATATTTTCAAAAACTGCTTTTATAATTAATATAATTTTATCATGTCGGCTAAAGTTTACGTATCTAAGGTACGATTGTTCCATCCTCAGATACCTTTAATCCCGAGAATAACTTTGACAAATTGACAGTTAATTAATAGAAATTCGGTCAAAATGTCAAATTTACTCGCTGGTTAAATGTTATATGAGGATTGAAAAATCGGCTCTAAATGTAATGACACAAAATACAGAAAAAAAAATACGAAATATTATTAACTAGTGGCCGCGTGCGGCTCCGCCCGAGTGGATTCTTGTTATCGTGCCAAAGAAAAGCCTATGTTGTTTCTCTGGATACAATCTGTCTCCATGCCGAATTTTATCTAAATCAGTACAGTGACAGAAAGCGGAACAGATGAACTGACAAAGAGCTATTTTCGCTTTTTTAATAAGTATTACTATGCATATTTGTTATGAATAGTAGTCTATGCATATTTGTTAAGAATAGTAATATGGTTGAGCGGAGCGATGGCTGGCACATGCGTCATACTTGTGAACAGGTGCCACTAGTGGAAATGGCCATCTCTAAGCTTCCTTGAGTAATAATTTACCTACATATTCATCAATAGTATCATTTTTGAGGGATATTTGAGGTATATGGCATTATAGGATATTATATATAAAACAATATAATTAATATTGTAATGACGTGGTCAGACAAGTGTTTAAAATTAATGAAAGATGTTTGACTTTATTAGGTCTTTATATATTAATTGTTGACCTTTGTGTATTGTAATACCTATATTGTGATGGTGCATTTGTCGGACAGCCTTTAAATACCGTAAATATTCTTGTCATTAGGTACTTGTTGGTACGTTAATATACTTTTTTTTATACTCTGTGCGACACTGCACTGCTAAATACTATTACTGTGTAATTAAACATTGTAACTTAATAATTGAAAAGAGTGACTACACGAGTTTGTTGCCGGAATCTTCTTTGTAGTTCAACTTTTGGAACCGGTGTAAATTTAGACAGACTGACAGACAGACAGACAGACTGACTGACAGACAGACAGACTGACTGACGGACAGACGGACCGACAGACAGAGCGATAAACAGACATTATAACATTCTTAGCTTACTTAGATCTAGATAAGACAGAGAGACAAACATTATGAAATTGTTAGTTAGTTAATATTATTTTTATGTGATAGACATAAGGGTTTTTTGGTTGACGATTCGAAAGTGCTTCTTGGGGGGCCTAATTGAATAAAGATATTTTCATTTTCAATAAAAATATATTCAGGGGCAGTAACTAAGAAAAAGAAAAAAGTTGAAGACGAAGCGTTTGAGGACAGCGACGACGGCGATGAAGAAGGGCGCGAAAAAGATTATATATCAGATTCTTCTGAAAGGTAATTGCTCACTATATGTCTGGTTTGGTTACAGAAAACACAACTTTATTGCTTTTGCATAAGGTCTATTATAGTCCCTTTCACATTAGTCTATTATATATTATATCAGATTCTTCTGAAAGGTAATCGCTCGCTATAAGTCTGGTTTGGTTATAGAAAACAGAACTTTACTACTTTTGCATAAGGTCTATTATAGTCCATTTCACATTAGTCTATTATATCAGATTCTTCTGAAAGGTAATTGCTCACTATAAGTCTGGTTTGGTTGTAGAAAACACAACTTTATAACTTTTGCATAAGGTCTATTATAGTCCATTTCACATGATTCCGGTAACAGTTTATATTTGATAATTGTAGTGGTGTCCCCTAATGAAACCCAATCGATTTTTTTGTAGGAATCGATAACATTTTCTAAGGAAATGGAATCGACTTTTTTTTTCTATGACAAGATGGCCGCATCGAAATATCGCCGATTGTGTTCTATTATATTGTGTCAATCCCTAGTAAAAATAAATTTTGTTCCAAACATTCGTGTTTATAAAATACTATTTTATCAGCGGTTTTTTTTACAAAATTTTATAAATAAATCGAGGTTTTTATTTTGATTTTGAGAAGCATAATTGTTATATTTGTACAATGTTATTACAATAAGAAACAAATTATTTTTTGGTCAGTTTATTTTATTTTCTCGAAATTAGTATAATATACAGCAGCGTTCGGGAAATTGCGTAAGATCTTCTCGTCCCAAATTCCTCTGTGCTTGAAGTCGAATGTCTTCGACCAGTGTGTGTTGCCAGTGATGACATACGGCTGTGAAACGTGGTCGCTTATTAAGGGCCTTCTGTGCAAGTTCGCAGTCGCACAACGAGCTATGTTAGGTGTTTCTCTGCGAGATAGAATTAGAAATGAGGACATCCGGAAGAGAACCAAAGTCACTGACATAGCTAGAAGGATTAGTAAGTTGAAGTGGCAGTGGGCAGGGCACATAGCACGCAGAACGGACGGCCGGTGGGGCGTTAAGGTTCTAGCATGGCTACCACGTACCGGAAAGCGCAAAGTAGGACGGCCTCCCACTAGATGGACAGACGACCTGGTCAGGGTCGCGGGGAGCCGTTGGATGCAGGCTGCACAAAACCGTTTCATTTGGAGATCGATGGGGGAGGCCTTTGTTCAGCAGTGGACATCATAGGCTGGTATGATGATGATGATGATGAGTATAATATACTAATTTCGGATTCAGATTCTTCAGATTCTTACATTTAACATATTAAGTTAAATGTAAGAATCTGAAGTGTCACAGGAATCATAATAGTATTTGATCAGGAGTGAGTAGCTCGGTGGCTTAGTGGTTTGAGCGCTTTGGTTTCGATTCATAAAACAAAGCAACTTTCGATATGGTCAATCCCGGGATGGGTCAACCAAAAGTTCTAATCTCGAGCTCCTCCGTGCTTCGGAAGGCACGTTAAGGCCGTTGGTCCCGGTTGTAACTGCAACTGTTTTATCCCATTTACCCGCATAGCGGGGTCATTCCCAGTTGCCTCCGCCTGCAAAGCCACCGCCGGTGGCAACTGGGAATATTTATTAAAGTGGTGTTATGTCTCAAAACTCCTCGTGTGTTTCTCCCATGTAGGAAAGCCTGTGCCCAGCAGTGGGACGTATATAGGCTGGTGATGATGATGATGATAATGGTAAATTTAAGCAGTGATCCATTTATTACAGACCAATAGGTAAACAAAAAAAATGATTATGTTGTTGTGTGTGTATTCCAGTGCGCTCGATGTGAATTTCAATCTTTGTCACGATGTATTATTATGAGCACAATACATAATTAAATTAAATTAGCATCACACTAAATTTTGTTTTGTATTTTCTTTCAGTGAATCGGATCATGAAACTAAAACAAGCAAAGAATTGAAGGGAGTAGCAGAAGAAGATGCGTTAAGGTAATCCGTTAGACCCCTTTTTACTCTCGTATACCGAACATTCTATACATGTTGCTTTTTATTACGTTTTAGAAATATCAAAATATAATTTGAGTAATATTAACTTTACCGAAACCACAGGATTGCCAAAACATAAATATTTGTGAAATTCTTGTTCGGGTGGTAAATTATGATGTTGTCGACATTGTGAAAATTCACGGAGTTCTTTCAATCACCTATTCCTCGTTAGCGCAGTGGTTTGATCTGCTGCCCCGGATTGTGAAAGGTCCCGGGCTCACATCCCGCTTCTAGTAATAGCTATCTATTAATCCAACTAATAATAAAACCCGATTAATTATTAAACAAATAAGGTTTTTTTTATCATACAAAGCACGGCAAATGACTCAACACCACCTGATGTGAAGCGGTAAGAAGAGTCCATATGCGAAGACAGCTACAGTCGGGCCGAATCCTAAACTCCCGTATGACGTATGTCAGATTGACAATACTAGTGATGTATCTTTGCACAACCTATACATGTATCGCTGCGATTATTTTATACTAAGTACGTAATACAGTACTTTTTGTTTAAATAGATTTTATGGGTAAAAAAAACGAATCCTAATAAAATAAATATTTTTATTAATCAGAATCATCATCTTCTGAACTACCAGTGTTGCTGTTATCATCACTAACATAGATAATTATTTAGTGATTAAAATACAATTAAACTAGAAAATTTTCACGTCCTGAGGCAGGAATCGAACCCGCGACCTTTCGCAATCCGGGCGACTGCTCTGACCACTGAGCCACCCACTTGGGATGTCCCTGTGAAATTCTTCTAGTCTATCTGTATTTGCGTTTATGAGCTAACGTCCACCCTACAATGTCGAAATATTCTATTTCAACATCCGAAACGAGGAAGGGGACGGTTTGGATTGATGTCCGCTATTCATGCCAGAATAGCTGTAGGGATCTGGATGAAATATGGCACACATAGGCTATTTATTAACCGGGAAAAATGTACAGCCCGGTAGGATAAAACCGACATTCACGCGAACAACAGTTAGTAACCAATAAAATGCCTAGTAAACTTGGTGGCGGAACTGGTCACCGACATTCGTTTCTTCATAGAACTGCCAGCCGACACAACATTTCGTATGTCGCCGCTTCGCCAACAGAACCTTTCACCGGCGTACGATTCGACAACAGAACATTTCGCCATCGGGCAGTTTACCGACAGAATCTTTCACCTAAGAACGATTCGCCGACAGACCCTCGGGCATTAAACGAGATCAGAGCTGTCCGCGGAAGCCCGACACGGCCGTGCATTTCGTGGTTATTTTTTTTTTCTTTTTTTAACACGTCTCCCGCCTACGTACGTCTGTTGTGTCGGCTGGCAGTTCTATGAAGAAACGAATGTCGGTGCCCAGTTCCAGACTCAGTAAACTTTATCTACTTAAATTCATAAACTGTGATTTTCCCGTAGGAAACTGTTGACCTCTGACGAAGACTCGGACGAAGAGCAAGAGAACAAGCAACAGCAGTCTGATAATGAGGACGAGCCCACCAAGGAGGGTGAGGAACGCGCCAGCAAGCTTACAAAGAAGAAGAAGAAGGAGGATGTGAAGAAAGGTAGCAATTGAGACTGTACATGCTGCACGACCTTACAATTAAATTCTTAAGTATTTTTTTATCTTAACAGGGTAACTCTTGACCTTCATCTCAACTGATGGTAAGTGAAGATAAGGCTCGCGATTATAAATTTTGATCGACCCATCCCGGGATCGACCATGGCGAAAGTTGCTTTGTTTTCGTAATTGAAACCAGAGCGTTCAAACCTCTACGCCACCGAGCTCCTGTAACTTTTCATACGAACCAAAAATCGTCAATCATTCCTTTTTTATTAGACTTGGAAAAATCCACCAAGGCTAGTTAGATCTTTATTCGTTTCCAATGCTTTCGATTTGAGATTTTGTAAACTGATGCAGCCATTATCGATGAATATTTGTTGTTGTACAGTCGACCACAGAAGTAGCTGAACACTTTAGTACCATGTCGTACAGATCTTGTGCACGCACTTTAGAGTTGCTACCGTACTATATTGACGCTAGAGTCGTTGTGACATGGTACTTAAGTGTTCAGCTACTCCTGTGGTCGACCGTAATGGGCATTGTTTATTTTTTAGAAAACACTCTAATTGAAAAACCATTTCGAGGAATAGCATTGCTTAATATTTAAATGCTCTTAGAAAACTAAAATTCTTAATGGATACATATATTTTGGAGAAAATATATTTGTCCTTTGTTTGACCTTTGATGACGTCACTGTTGGCATTGTGTAGCAGGGTTACATTTGCGTTCGTAATGAAAAAAAAAGTATCAGTT
Source organism: Nymphula nitidulata (assembly GCA_947347705.1). NCBI lineage: Eukaryota > Metazoa > Arthropoda > Insecta > Lepidoptera > Crambidae > Nymphula > Nymphula nitidulata. The sequence goes on from OX374620.1 coordinate 4,206,085, forward strand.
GTTGACATTGACAGATGACATCTTATCTCTGTTTATTTTTTGCAAAATATATCTTTTTCCCTGAAAATAAATTCCTGGTTCTATAAATTTAAGTTAGTTATCTCTTTAGTTAAGCAGATATGAGTTATAGAAAGTGCTTTATTCCTACTTGTGAAAATGACTCTAAAAATAGCCCAGACAAAATATTTGTTCGTGTAAGAGAAGACTTGCGGGAAAGTTGGTGCAGAGAAGTTAATGCAGAATATTATAAAGTTTATACAATATATTGTTGTGAGGATCATATAAGCGTAAGTATTGAAGAAAATAAAACAATTATTTACTGAGATTCAAAGTGTCACTATAACCTCCATATTCTATTTCAAATGCGTGGTCTTTATTCCATTAAAACATTCTCTATAAATATTATATTTTGATATTTCTCTTCGTCGACTTTACTTTTGATGTTTTGTTATATAGTCTTTATTGATTACAGCCACAGAAAGATTTGAAGAACTATTATAAACATAAATTAATGAATGAGGAGCCAATATTAAAGCCTACTGCCACATTGAAGAACATAGCTATAAAACCTCTAGGAGATGTATGTAGTTTTGATTACTATAAGTCGGGTTTATTTTATTAATAAATTATCTAACTCATAATTTTTTTTTTAGATTCCAAGTACTTCTCAAAACTTTGAATTAAGAAATATATTGTTGCCAACTCAAAAAGACCCAGCAGCTCCAAAAAAAAGAAAACTTGAAAATGTTGACATGTCAAGTACCTCTTCAACTTCTACATTACCTGTAAAGGTATAAATACCTCGTCAACTTCTACATTACCTGTGCAGGTATAAATTTGTTATGTTCAGTGTATATCTCTTTTTATTTATGGTTTTTTATTTCTAATAGGTACATGTTGGCACACAATGTGAATTAAAAATGGTGGACAAGAGTGTACAATTCAAAACAAGAAAACGAACAACAGCAACTGAAGTATTTGAAGTGCATTCCTCACAGGAAATCTCTTCAGCAACAACTCCGTCTTTGTTTGGCTGTACATCGGAAACTGAAGATACAACATCAGAGAAAATATCTAAAAGTAAAATACAGATTCGAAATAATATGTTAGACATAATGTTCAAGAAACCTAAAATGTATTTAGGGTTACCAAAACAATTCTTATGGCTCATAGATTACATAGCAGCAAAAAGTTCATCACAAGTAGATTCTCTGACTCTTATTGCAACTTTATTCAAAATAAAGCAAAATGATTCTGTTGAAAGAATAAGTGATCAACTTTGTCTCTCAAGAACAAAATTGTCAATGATGATTTTAAATGGGACTGAAGTATTGGCAAACTTTTTTCAAAATCTAATTATTTGTCCTAACCAGAAACAAATAAAAAAGAATTTACCTCTGGTTTTCAAAATAAGATACTCAGATGTACAAATGATTATAGATTGTTTTGAAATACAAATATCGAAACCATCAGACCCACTTAAACAAGCTCAAACTTGGTCGCAGTATAAAAATTGTAACACAGTGAAATACCTAATAGGTTGCACTCCAAATGGATTGATAAATTTTATTTCTCAAGGTTATGGAGGGAGAATATCTGATAAAGCTCTTGTGGAGAAAAGTAATTTATTAGATGTACTTCAACCTAATGCTTTTGTTCTGGCTGACAGGGGTTTTAAAGAAATTGAACCAATATTAAATTCACATGGAGTCAAACTTCTTCGGCCACCAAGTGTTTTTACAGGGGTCAAACAATCTGTAGCTGAAACTCTACATTCAAAAGTTGTAGCCAGCTTAAGGGTTCATGTTGAACGTGTAATCAGACGTGTTAGAGAATTTGATATGCTCAAACCACATTCTGTAGTAAACTACAAATATGTATCATACCTAGACGAAATAGTTATTATAGCTTGTGGATTAATTAATTTGCAGGATGAAATAATAAAAAGTTGTTAACAGTAAACTATGTTTTATTTATTTAGCACTTGCTAATAATTTCGGAAATATATAATCCTTCCAAAACTCTTCAGCTTTATCAATAATATTCTTGATGTATAAGAGATCAAAGTCTTCCTCTATAATATGGACATTTTTCGTTATCTCAAATGATGGATCAGCAACACAGAATATCCCCTTACTTTTCTTGCATGCAAGCATTTGGCAATGTAGCTGAGTCTTAAATTTATCCTGAATAATACTATTTTTTATGTATTTTTGTACAGATTTTTCTGAAGCTGGACATTTTACTTCTACTACAAAATCATTAGTTATGCCATCTGGAGATGCTCCTAATATACCATTAATAAGAACAAATCCAGATTTTTCAATTTTAATATTCAATTTTTGTTCTAATACTTTTAGAACTCTTTGTTCCAACTTTCTTCCCCGCTGAATGGCTTTGGTTTCAGGTACCTTATAGCCCCCTAGTATTTGTTGGACTAATGATCCATCTGTTCTGCACTGCGCAGCTTCATATAATCTAGATGCTGTCAGTCTCCCTTGACGGATATTGTGCCAATACTTATTGTCCGCTTGGCCGAGTGTCTTTTGGTTAATCCTTTCAACTACTTCCTTGCTTAAGTTTCTTTTTAAATATAGTTGAAAGTTAGGATATGTATGCACAGTATTTTCTTCAACAAATGCTATCATCATGTCAAATATATTTTGTGAGTCCAATACATATGTATCACTGAAATTGACTACTAATGATTTCTTCACATTTCTTTTTGCACATTCCTCCTGAAATTCCTTTAAGATAGAATGATCTTTTGAAGCCAATTTTGGTTTCTTTGCCTTAATAAAAATATCTTTACTAGAAATGTGTTGTGTGCGACCGCTTGACAGAGAGGGCTTATTCCAGTAGCATTTAATTTCAGTAGGTGATGGCTCTGAACTTTTCTTCTCAAGCCAGAAAAGAAGTAGAAGAGAATGCTTGCAGCCACCTACAAACAAGACATTTGCATAATCTATTATTATTGAAACATATTTTTTATAATATGAATGGTTTATGTTACTTATATCATTAATATACCTGCAGATGCTGCACAGTCACCACAAACTGAATCTATTATCAGGTCATTCACTTCATCTATTTTAGCAGTTACTGTATACATTCTATCACCTATTTTATGCTCAGGCACAATCTTGGCTTTAACTTTGCAGTAATTTCCAGTTCTGCTGACTTGAACATATCCAACAGCGGTGTTTAAATATGAATCTCGGGAAGACCTAAAAAACACAAGTTTGTAGATTTTCTGTGTAAAAATTTACAGTAGTAAGATTATGGAGCTAAGAAACTCGTGGCGAAAACTTTATTCAAAGGAAGTTATAACTACTTACATTAGGATTTTAGCTCCTCTTATTTCACCAACATTATGTTTGTTACTGGTCGCGATATACTCTAATATCATAACGTTTTCGATTTTAGGCAAGTTGCGGGAATCAGCCTTGACAAATACATCAGAAGAGCTCGCCATAATCAATTTCTTTTTTGTAATAATTGAAATGAAAGAAACAAAGAGTAACGTGTTTGTAATTATTTAACAAAGAAGATAGTAAGCAAAGTAAGGTTATTATTTGTAAGTAAACATTAGTTGCATGGCACCATTGACACTATTGACAGTTGTTTTTTTTTTAGTCGGCAAAAGAACTACTCTGTTTCATGCCGATAGTGACGTCATCACACTCAAATTTTAAAATTAAATATAAATTAAACTAACGATTGAAATGCAAAAATATTGAAATTAGTTTCTTAAAATACACTATTTAAACTAAAAAAAAATTAAAATCCATTAGTATATTTTTTTGAACAATGCCCATTACTTGTATCTGTTACTGACTATTACCTATAAATCAGTATTTATTTACAACTACCTGCGCCCGTTAAGAGAAAACTGTTAGATTTTGTAATATAAATAATAACAAAAAATAAGTTTTTCCAATTCAGGAACATTCGCGGGCGTCCGCATAATACCCTACTTAGTATTGTTGCATAACAATCTGTTCGGTTTCGGATCGTATAGGGGAGAAACATACAAACATATTTTTTTATTTATACACCGCTATTTTTTAATTAGTACAAAAAAGAATGTGGGGTTATCTAGCCCAAAGTAAGCATCATTAAGAGCTTGTGTTATGGATACTAGATAACAGAGAAATAATGATAATAAAATGTATATAAATATTAGAAATATACTAAACAAACATATAAACATCCATGACTCGTAAACAAATGCTCGTACTCATCATACAAACATTTGTTCCTACCGGGAATCGAACCTGGGACCTCTTGCCCGAGTAGCCTGGGGTACAGACCACTCGGCCAGGCGGTCGTCCTAGTCAAAAGTAATAAAATCAAAATTTTAAAATTGACCACAAAAAATACAATAATTGGTAAAATCATTATGGAATCAATGATTAGCCCTAGGCGATAGTACGCGCAGTATTTTTCCGTTTACACTATTGGCCGTTGAGCCCATTGATGAATCCCCGCGTCATACATCAAACCTGAGAATAGTGGATGCGCTAGAGCGAGAGAATATGATAAATGCGTTTTTGTTATGAATAGGTAATAAATTACGTCCACAAACAATCTTACACATATTCGATAGCAAGGCCATTCCTAAGTAGCCTTATAGTTTTTGTACTAATTAAAAAGTAGTGGAGTATATATTTATTATTATTATTTATTTGTTAGAAACTTATCTCTATGATAATGATTTGTGTTATGACACTGTGAAGAAATAGAATCACACAGTTTTTTACTTCATCTCGAGTTACATTGTTTTATTCAAGTCTATCCGGATTAAACTTATAATTTGTATGTTTTCAGCGGATTCGAGCAGTGACTTCAGTTCAGATTCGGACACGGACCCGGAGAGCAGCAACAAGAAGACGAAAAAGTCTAAAACAGACAAGAGCGACAAGAATGGACCGAGTACTAGCGCCTCTGGTGAGTTATACAGTGTGTTCCGGAAGTCCGAAATAATGTTTAAGAGGCTGATAAACGCCAGCGACCTTGAGGAAATGAATTTTGAGGCCCCGCCCACTAATATTTCCGATAACGTGGCTCCACAATACTACACCGACCAGCCGCGTAACTACTACAACCTCAAAAGCGCCAAGCTAAAAAAATGCCACTAGATGGCGTGCTCCACGTGCTTTATTCCATAGACCATTATAAAAATAGAAATAAACAATAAAAAACTATGCACTTTTATAAAAAATATGTGGTATTTTTAAATTAATGGTAAATATTATACACGGTCAATATACTTATTTATACTAACAAATTTTATTAAGGAACCTATTATGAAATCGAAACATGACAATCAGGGATGCAATTATAAAAGACAAATCATAATAGTTTTGACATGCGTATTTTCATGTCAGCTGTTCTATAAATTAGAGCTCGAATAAATTTTGGTTTTGAAACGCCTTGTAAATTTTTAAGTGCATGGATAGCCCAATCCGACACTATGAGAAATAGCGAAAAGTACTCAAACGACTCTCGAAAACGTAAAAGAAAAACTAAACTGCATGCATTGGATGCTTACAAAATATTCCTAGCCAGGAATCAAAACTATTGTTTAAAAAAAACTCACATGGTGTATTACACCATTCGATTAGATTCTAAATTACAAAATTCAAGTTTCAAGTAGGTTTTGCTTTTATAAATTATGCTACAAAGTACGAAGCAGTATGCAAAAAGTTACTAGTAATCAACGAAACGTCGAACCAAATGTAAGTTATTGGCACGATGTTATTAAAACGTAAAGTGGATTACTCGCACTTGTTTACATTTTATTTCTTTTTCACTGTGGCCTTTAACATTACTTTAAAACATGTAGCAGTTTATAAAAATCCAACATTTCCCTTCCGTTTTTCATATGTAATATCTTCCCGGAATGTATTGTTCCTTGTATACCGCGATACTATCGAATTGTGTAATGATAGTGTTTTTTTTTCAAAATCAACGGGTTCTATTTCTACCTTAATTTTTGATTTCTCAAAAATCTAATGCTGCACTTTTAGTTTTTATCGAAATCGGTCCCGATACTCTTTTAAGTACTTTTCGTTATTTCTATTTGGAATTCGGAATCCATAATAGATTATTTTTTATCTAAATCGTTTAAGCAGCTTAAGTGTTAAAATGTAACACCCAGAAAGACACAGTTACATTCGCAATTATAAGAGTATGGATGTGTCATCTTATCACAGTAAAAATAATGTCCGTTCGAAGTAATAGAAAGATTAATCAAGTAAGTATTTATTTTTTTAAGTTAAGAGCGTTTACGCCGCACGGCATTCACTTTTTAAAAAAAATTAAGTTTGTATTGAAAACTTAATTTTTTAAAAAAAGTGAATGCTGTAACATTTCAATTATTACTTCAATGTCGGAAAGGTATTATTGATATAGAACTGACTACAACAGCTTTTTGGGCACCACAGGAATGCGGTGATTGATGATATATTAAAATGTGTGCTGTTTAATATTTATTCATGTTTCGATACAGAGTTTTGTCGATAAAATAATAATAATATTATGAAATATACTTTCTATGAAACGTATGAAACTTTATTCGATTGTATCAAACAGTAATGATTGGTTATTAGGTTAATCAAGAAATTTAGTTATTAAAATTCTGGAACAGTAATCTTTGAAATGATATACGAAATTGAAAAATTATGTGTTTTAATAAATACTCATCTGAAACAGTCTAGAGTATATTGAAATTTGGAACATGTTAATTTTTTTATAGATTTATTTCTGTAGGTTAGGTATGTGAACTACGAAAACAAAGCATCTTTCGCCATGGTTGATCCCGGGATGGGTCACCGTTGGTCCCGGTTGTTGTTACAACCTCTTTACCCCACCAATTCGCACTGGGCTAGCGTGGTAGTGTTATTGCCCAAATTCATCATGTGTATCATGTGTTTCTTCCATGTAGGAAGGCTTATACAGGGCGTCTCACGGCCATGCCACACGGAGGGAAAGTATATTAAATATTGAACGTAGGATATTTTACTAAAAGAAGACATCGTTTTATTTTTAATAATATGTAGAACTGCATTCACAGATTTTTTAAAAATCGCCTACCTCAACCGGGAATCGAACCCGCCAAATGTGATAGAAAAATTACATGTATTTTATAATAGCGTTTGAAAGGGCTACTCATGAGCATTATTTTTTCCTAAATAACCTAGCATATTAAATGAAAGTAAGATCATAAAATTTTACATTTTATTTAAAAAAAAAATTATCAAATGCTCAAAATGTGATCCGTTCTGTTGTATACAAATTCTCACTCTTTTGATAATTTCTCTCCCTGTCGATTTACTTATTTTTGCATGGTGGATGTTTGAAATAATACGTCTAAGTTCATTTTGTAACTCCTGCACACTGTTGTACCGGTTCCTGTAAACTAAATCTTTTACATAACCCCATAAAAAAAATCAAGTGGGGTTAGATCTGGGGATCTCGGTGGCCATCTAATTTGTCCAAAAGTGCCGATCCAGGAAGGAAAATATTAATTAAGAAACTCGGCTGTTCTCCTACTGTTATGAGCCGGAGCCCCATCTTGCTGGAATATGAGATTTCGTCGATCTGCATCAGGAAGATTATTAATCTCATTTCTTAAAATCTCAAGTATTTCTAGATATCTTTCCGTGTTCAGAGTTCCTTCGTAAAAATGTATTAAGAGAACCCGGTTACTTACAATCCCACACCAATAGTTGAAAGAAAAACGCACTTGATCATTAGTCTCGCGGATTCGTAAGGGATTCTGTCTGGACCAAATGCGATTATTACGCCGGTTGTACATTCCGTTGTTACTAAAGGTTGACTCGTCTGACCAAATAATGGTGTTCAAAAAATTTTGATCCTCAAGGATGAGTCTCTCGATATGTTGGCAGAAATTAAATCGTCTTTCAGCATCTCCCACTAATCGCCCTTCAACATAACATTTAAACTTGTATTTTTTCAGAACGCGATGTATTCTACTCTTTGAAAGTCCAATTTCTTCTTCACCTTCCCTCACTGAACTCTTCGGGTACGCTTCAAAGTAAATTAGAATGTTGAGTTCATAATCGCTGACGTTTATTATCTGCTGCTGTGGTTGCTGTAAGCGATGATCAAAACGTCCTAAATTTGTTAAATTATCCACCATTCTTTTCAACACATATCGAGATGGTGTGCGTCTATCGGGATATCTTTCGCGGTACCACCGCAAAGCTAATGAAATGTCTTTGTGATTTAAAAAGTATGCTTCTATTAAATCCAAATTATTTTGGTACGCCATGGTAAGTAAATTAACACAAAAATTGCTAATAAACGAAAATGAAACTCACAATAAACAAAAGAACAGACGCTTGAAAATTTACGTGTTCCATTTTCGAATCATTTATTTTTACTAATATCAGCCAGTTGCATGGTAATTGTGAGCTCATGAAGAAAGCCATACAAGTACCTACTACACTTCATGTATCGCTTTATTATTATCATGTACTTACACCACGGAAATCTCGTATCTCAAGTGGGTAGGTCTTTGAAATGATAATGTTAATTGTTGGAAGCATGGCCAAGTCAGAGGAAATTTCCCTGAACAAAATTTTTAATAAAATGAAAAATTTTATGATTTTAGTTTCTTTTAATATGCTAGGTTATTTAGGAAAAAATAATGCTTATGAGTAGCCCTTTAAAACGCTATTATAAAATACAAGTAATTTTTCTATCACATTTGGCGGGTTCGATTCCCGGTTGTGGTAGGCGATTTTTAAAAAATCTGTGAATGCAGCCCGCCTAGCATGACCACCGAAACGCGATATAATACGATATGATAAAGCTATTTATCGCTTCGAATTGTCAAAAATCATTGGATATAACCGCCATCTTCAAATTTTATCGAAACTGCGAACTTGTATTGTATATATACTGTTCGCAGTTTCGATAAAATTTCAAAATAGCGGTTATATCCAATGATTTTTGACAGTTCGAAGCGATAAATAGCTTTATCATATCGCGTTTTGGTGGTCCTGCTAGGCGGGCAGTTCTACTTATTATTAAAAATAAAACGATGTCTTCTTTTAGTAAAATATCCTACGTTCAATATTTAATATACTTTCCCTCCGTGTGGCATGGCCGTGGGACGCCCTGTATAACGTATACAGGCTAGTGATGATGATGATGATGATAAACAGTGTTACAGTATGTTTAAGCTAAACAATATAAATAATAAATAGTACATTTAAATGTAATCCTAACAACTTTGCCCACAGATTAGGTACATTAACATAAATTATAATAAACATGAATTGGGATGTTGCCTAAGTTTAAAATTGGCGCTATTTTTCACAAAATCGGAAAATATATGCTACCACTACCCATAAAAACAATTCAAACTTAAAAGATATGAAATATTGTTAAAATTGTACCCTTTTCGAAATAAAAAAAAAGACATTAATTTTCAAAATTTATCAAAAATGATAATGTAATTAGATTGCTGACATCAATTAAAGCAACTATTATAATGACAACTATTAATAAAAACATACTTAATACATAGTTATTATTAATTTTGTCAGTATGCCCATACATTTCTTAGTAATATGGGAACATGTGACGTCACCTGTCCCGTAGATTTTCTATGGAGCCTTTTTGGATGTTGCGCCGCAACATATCAACATGCCACTATATCTGTGAAAGTATTGATCTTAGACATACTATTTCTTTTGCAATATTTCTTTATGAGTTATAAACTTCTTATTTATGAAAAAAAAAAACAAGTTGTCAACTACCCTATTGCTGAGAGCAAATTTGTACTACAATAATATAGTGGAAAGAGGACATATTTGAATCATGCATAGTTTGCCGGTACAAAAGTTGAAATATAGAATACTCAACACCGTGGACTGAAATGGACAATTGAACACCGTTCTACAATTTTTTACCTATTTTTCAGTAAACTGTGTATAGACCTGGCCGGGCCTACATACATTTTTGAAACATCTCTTTTATAGCATAATATATGATAAAAGTTCTGGTTTTAAAATTTACATATAAAAGAACCTTTAAGCCTAGGCTAGGCTTAAGCTAATTTAGTGTTGTATGCATTTAATAATCTAAAATTAACTGTGCCTGTTGTTCTTCATGAATCACATTTTGTAACCGGAAAAATTAATATTAAAAAGAACAGAAACGAACCATTCGATACCTTGATTATTTTTAAGACTGCCGGGTCTGACAATTACGTAGGTCTATGAAATAAACCAAACTTATTTTATGGTTCTATATAAAAACTTTGTTGAAATTTATCTTTGTATTATGTATTACATATAAATACATAAGTTTTTTTTTACTTTCCTTATTCATTATTAGATAAACAAAGAATAATAAAAAAATAAAAAATATTAAAAAAGAATTAGTAAAGAATGAAAAAATAAGAAACATAAACAAAAAAGGACTAGAAATAAACATACATAAAAATAATAAAAAAAAACAAAATTAAAAAAAAAATGTTACAAAAAATATTTTTTGTATTTATAGTTTAATCGTTTTTTATATTTTTTTTACTTTCATATTTCATATTCAAAAAACAAATAAGAAATAAAAAATACAAATAATAAAAAAAAAAATGTGAACCATTGAAGGATTGAACCCCTACCTCTCGGATAGTAAGTCGTGCATCTCAACCCCTACACAATCGCGACAGAGTCAGTTATTTCGAAATTAACTATCTAAATTATACAATATACTTATACATTTCCCTTCAAGTAAACATAAACTTACTTTACAACTTCCATCTGTGACTGTGAATCTGAATAAGTACAACTTTCGAGATGATTATGGAGTTTTTGATAGTTCCTAAAATTAGATAAAATTAGCTATCTAAAGAATAATAATCAGGTTATTATTGTGTTATTTACCCCTATACGAGTGGTTTTTGACTCTTTTTAGACCTTTTTCTTGGTTTTCCATAGTCCAAAATAATATTTATACCATAAAATTTTTATTTCATAAATAATATTATTAATGAAATAAAATTTTCACAATAAAAATTTACGAAATTATTTACTCATTTTTGTCTATCTACTATAATACACTCACATAGTAATCACTAAAACCTAAAATATAATTGTCTATTTGATATTTGCAAATTAAAACAGACGCAGACTGATATTATTAAGAACCGCGAGCAAAGAAGCGACACAGGTCCACTTAGCAGCACGCCTCGGCGATCACTGTCGTTTCCTCTACAAATGAAAGAGAAGAATGGATAATGGCGCGAGTCGCTATTGAAATCGGCTGAAGAATTCAGAATAAATTTATTTACTAAAAAACTAGTTACTTATTTGAAATTGTAAAACATCAATATTATAAAATTTAATATAACAAGTTTGTTCCCTAAAAATAAGAAAAAAACCTTTGACATATAACGCAGAATTTGTTCTGAAAGCTGATTTTGATGGGTGACTTTGGCATTTTTTTTATACAAACATTTTGATTATAATGTGTTTTGGGGACATGCATATTATCAGAAATATGTCCAAGAGTAACATATATTTTTTTCACTGCGTTTATTTCAACAGATTGTGCTAAAAAAAGTTTTAAGTAAGGCTCAATTAGCAATTATCAGCCTCTTAAGGGTTTGGTTGAGTTCCTTGGCACGAGTTACCTCTGAAAGTTTGACACATTTCAGACCACTTTTATTTACCGATTAAATAATAAAAACATTGTCCTGCTCGTGACAACCCTAAAAAAGCGTACTATTGCGTATCGTAGAACACACTACAGTCATACCTTACACATAAAAAAACCCGCGTACATACTATGATGTCGACCCCTCGCCACCCTAAAATTACAATTTTATTTTGAAATTCTGTTACACCCGGTATATTATCATTAAAGCTAGGAGTAAAATTTTTATATTCGTCTTAATTTTTTAGTTCTTCATTCAGAAAACATCATAAAGTTTTTACAGGTTTTTTTTATTGACATAGTTTTGATAACATCGCAGCAGAACTTATAAAACGTTACAAACCAACGACTTTGCACAATTCGGGTGACTTCTCTAACTAGTAAGCAATGTAATGATGTCAACTGAATGAAAATAATAGGGTTATCTCAAGTTTTGTTGTTGTGTCGACAGTGGCCCTAATTCTGGCAAACACATGCTAAGTTTAAATTTAAGTTCAGTCTATTTCTTTCTTTCAAAACGAATACGAAAAGAATAGCTGTCATATAAATTGACATTTAGAAAGGTACGTTCAATTTTCGACCTTATTGAACGTGCTAAAATGCAGTGTTTAGGAGGCACCTCCGTACATGCCGTCTAAAATTGTCTATGGTTTCTTTGAAATCTATCTAAATTTAAGTGACAGCTCTAAGCTGATTCTTGGTATCTTTTTCCTATTACTTATTGCGCGAAAGAGATTTACTGTACTTTAAAGTTTTAATTAAAGTGTGTTCCCAGAATTAGGCCCAGTATCTATACAATATTAGTGTTATAGACACACAATACAGACATACAATATTAAAATGACAATAAATTAATATTAATGTGTCTGTCTGTTTGTGTGTGTCTTTCTCCCTCTCTCTCTGACATTGCACTGTTGCGAAATAGGCATCAGTTCAGTTTTTCGGTTCACCCAAGCCACTGATTTTCAACTGTTACCTGCCTCCTTATTTTGAGTTATCGGAGATGATTCGAATATTGGAAACTGTACGTGTAACTTTTAGCGTGGTGCGACCAAGCGAGACCGGCGGAGCGATCGCCAACTTTAGTGGTATGAACATAAGTACTTATGACACCTTGAATTAAATTTTAACATTTACACGTCAGTTAATCTCATAATTCTCATAATTGAATTCAATATGACAATGTGACGTCATAAGCCATACTTAAGTTCATAGCAATAAAGTTAAGCGGTCGCCCCGCGGATGTGACTTTTAGAATCGAATCCCGATCCGACAATTGAGAATAACTGCTCGTAAGGAGCAGTTTACTAGATTCTCTATTCTCCAGAATCGCCCCACCCCCCACGCCGCCAGCCCCCTTATTCAGAAACTGTCGGATCACGGATTCGATTCGAAAAGTCACATGCCGTCTCGCTTTGATGCACCGTGAGAAAAAGTGACAAGTATAGAGTTTCCGAAATTCGATTCTTTTCCAACAGTTGTAAATAAGGAGGCAAATTCCCAAATAACCTGAAGTACGTACAAACAGCAACAATCATAACTGCCCGTTCGAGACGCAACAGACAGAAAGGTAAAAGAGATGAAATTATTTGTACAATAATTGCTGTTTGTACGTACGTACTACTTCAGGTGTACTTCAATTAAACACAAAAATTTTGTTTTGTTTTTTTTATTCAATTCATGTATATTTCTAACCTGAAGTACCAGGCTACCATATGGCTATGTAGGAGTGTTGATCACACTATTAATATCATAATACGGGTAGATCTTTTTTATTAAAATCAACTAACCTCTGATATACTTATGGTAGCCTGGTACTCGAGGTTGAAAATACTGAATCAACTATAGTATTAATCGGCCCAAGTCTATATGACCACAGGTATACGTATAGTGGTATACCGTAGTCCTGCTAATAGGTGAAATCGGTGGGACCACGGGCCCTTATGTTGAAAAGTGTTACTTATCCTAATAGTAATAAACATTTCCTGTTCAATAGTATGAAATCTGGTAAAATGCGACTATGCTGAGTTGCGAATCTGGTGTACTGCTCCGGAGAGCGGTACCAAGTTTTTGTTAAATGTTATCTCTCGCGTCGGCTATCATCATTCAAGCTCGCTATAATTATTTTCAATAGCAAGCTTACCGGGCAGCGCGAGCACGTCTCGCGGCGGGAGCCCCGCCCCCTCGGGCTCCGCCCCCGCCGCCTCCGCCGGCGCTGCGCCCCCCGCCAAGCGGCCCAAGCTGGACCCCTACCAAGTGTGAGTGATACTACCACTTTGGCCCTAATGCCCTTTTCTATATATCTAATGGTTAAAAAAGACGGGTAAATGGACCCATTTACCCGTCTTTTTTAACCACTTTCCCGTATTTTTAACTACAACTGGAATAATCTTACAGTGGAAAAACAGTTTCCAGTTAAAATATAAATTATCCTTATCAACTAGGTGGTAAGCCAGTATGTAAGGTCGTCTGGGTAGGTCCCACCGCCTTTCTTATTTCAGCCGTGAAACAGTTCGCTTTGTTTCGGATTGAAGGGAAAGGTAGCCAGTAGCCAGTGTAATTACTGGGCATTGACGGCATTTTATCTTTGGCCTCAGTGTGACAACGCACCTGCAATATCAAGTGATTTTCCCTTGTAATTGCAGGTGTCTATAGGCGGCGGTAACCGCATACCATCAGGTGGGCCGTCAGCTTGTTTGTCATCTAGTTGTATAATAATTGCAAAATTAAAAATTTTAAGTAACCCACGGCGTCATTAATCATCTATCTAACACCATCTCATTAAGACTGTTAATAAGAGCCCAAACACGCTATATGTTTCTGTAAGTTTCCGAAGAATTAAGCATTTCGCAGACTTTTTCATGGTATAGGATCAGCTCAAGGTTAGTATGTCATGGGAATGTCACCGAAGTGACAGTACACCAAATTTGAAATCAATCGGATGTGTAAAAGTTAGTAAAATCCTATTATCATGTAGAAAATGAGCTAATAGTCATCAAACGCCTGAACTGATCTTCATAAATTATAGCTAAGAACCATTGTAGTCACATCATCTTTCAAACAAAAAAATCCGAATCAATATCGGTCCATTCGTTTAGGCGCTACGATGCCACAGACAGACACACAGATACACAGACAGACACGTGAAACTTATAACAGCCCTCTTTTTTCGTCGGGGGTTAAAAAATCATTTCTTAATATTATAAATGCGAAAGTAACTCTGTCTGTCTGTGTGTTACGCAATCACACCTAAACTACTGAACCCATAGAAATAAAATTTGGTACAGAGATAGTCTAGAGTCCAAGAAAGGACATAGGCTACTTTTTAATGCGAAAAAAGGGCTGTAAGAGGTTGAAATAGCGGATGAAAGTTTGTATGGAAAATCACAATATTCCACGCGGACGAAGTTGCGGGCACAGCTAGTAATATATATATTATTGCAGTGAATGCGGGGTAACAGAAGAGGCGGTCCGCCGCTACCTGGCCCGGAAGCCGATGACGACCACGGAACTGCTAACCAAGTTCAAGTCCAAGCGGAGCGGCGTGCGCTCCGAGCGGCTCGTGGAGACCATGACGCAGATCCTCAAGCGGATCAACCCGGTCAAGCAGAACATCAACGGCAAGATGTACCTCAGCATCAAGCCCTCCTGATTAATAAAACTAGCTTGATTGTGGATATTGGGTTTTATTTCTATAATTTAGCTATTGATGTTTACAATTAGTTAGTCTCAATCGAGATGTTGACAACCTCAAATAGTACTATAGCCTCACGTGTCACGTGACCGCGTGACCTGTTTCCAAACACTGGTAAACTTTAAGGGAATTTAAAGATTTTTGTAAGCATTCTGATAAAATATGTGTTCTTAGTTTTAAGCGAGGCTTATGGCCTGCGCAGACGGCGGACTTTTCTCCGCGGCGGAGAAAAACGTACGCTCCGCGAATAATAAGTCCGCCGCGGATTTACAGCGAACTCAACACACACGGTGTGCGGTTTATCGTCCTACATACGTAGGTCACTCTCGAGCGCACAACGCGGACTAAAGTCCGCCATGTGCGTTGCTTCGCCTAGTCGCCTAGTCACACGAGTTCCTATTTTTTTTGGGGACTCCCCCGTACTTTTGTCCAGTCTGCTCTCTGCATGTTCTCGGTTATTCGGGGGACTTTGTACGCGGTACATTTAATCCCTCGTTTTCATTACTCGATACAGTTGTAAGCGATCTATTTTAGCGGACAAAAATCCCTCGTCTGCGCAGGTCATTAGACTAGCAAGTTTTGAGACAGTGCTATTGGTATGTGTGGTAGCCGTCTGGTTAAATTAGCCACCCAATTGGACGGCTAGCCCGTTAATTGAACGCCGGCATCCAATTAAACGGCTGAACTACAACTAGCCACGCCTAGGTCGTTTAAATCGAAGACCTTTTTTGTGATTTGAGTGATTGGTAGGTTCAAGGTTATTTTTTTATGACCACTTAGAACCAAAATTATGTCGGTTATAAATGGTCAAAAATAACGTTGAACCTTACAAAACGATCCATTCATTACTTCAAGTCGTTAAACGTTAAGTGAGTCTAGTTCATTAACTATTGGGCTAGGCATTCAATTGGATGCCGCCGTTTATTCAACGAGCTAACCGTCCAATTGGGTGGCTTGACTAGACTGCTGCGACATATGCTAGTGTATATGTCGCGAGTGGTAAATAATTACCTTAGGTACTCTTACGCATAGCTCTTAATCAAAACTTACACCAAGAAATTACTAGTCTAAACGGCGCTTTATAAGTGTTGTGCAGTGTCTTAGTTTCAGCACTTGAAGCATTAATAATATAACGCCCTGACTGCGTGTGATGTATAGCAACAAGTAACCAAGCAATTCACTGAGAATTATTCACTGATTGGTATTCGAGGTCATGTGACCCAAATGTGGTCATTTTGTTCATTAAATATTATTTACATTCCCTAAAGATACAGTTCACTATTGTGTTTCTTAGGATTTCTATAAAGACTTATCTCAACGCGTCAAACCTGTATTTTATTGAATACTCAACATCCTTAGAATTAATTATACCTACTCGCTAAAATTAAATATAATAGTCCTAATACATTTTATTACATTCAATAATCTCACAATAAAGCTGCTCGCCCATTTAAGAATCTTTTTAGAATTTCTATCTCAGATTTTGCTACATTGCCTTTTAGGTGTTCAAGCCTTTTGTATCTGTATTCTGTTCTGTATTTTTGTTCAGTATTCTTTTCTTTTTTTTATAGCTGCGACCTTTAAGCCATTTTGTACAGTGTTCTTGATTAGACCACAGATTAGCAAATTGTGGTATTTGCGAAAATTCCTGCAATTCTTCCAGCACTCACTGCGAAAGTTTTCAAACGAACTTTTTTATCGTTATCAAGGTTATAACCGGTGCGGTGTTTATTTCGTTATTTTTGCCAACGTCATAAAAATACTGTTACTTTCCACTATGTCGGTTAAAACCAGAGAATGACCTCGTTACCTTTTGTGATATTGACTCGAAATATGGGTCACCACTCAATTAGGCGCAGATTCCCAAACAGGTGGTTTTTTGTAACTGAAGGAACACAAATGCCGAAAACAAAAATAAATAAGGGCAAGCCAGAGTACCTAATAGTTGAATGAATGAAGGATTAATAGGTACTTTACTAGGTGGTAGGCCCGTAGCCGACTGGGTAGGTACCACCGCCTTTCTTATTTCAGCCGTGAAACAGTTCGCTGTATTCCGGACGAAAAAAAAGGTAGCCAGTGAATTTACTGGGCATTGACGGCATTTTATCTTAGGCCTCTTCTTCTTCTTATTGCAGGTGTCTATAGGCGGCGGTTACCACTTTCCACCAGGTGGGCCGTCCGCTTGTTTGTCATCTATTTCACGCATAATGACATTTAAAATTACACATACGCATTATGCATGTGTGTCATTTTGCGTGTGTGTCATTACGCGTGTGTGTCATTTCGCGTGTGCGTCATTTCGCGTGTGTGTCATTTCGCGTGTGCGTCATTTCGCGTGTGTGTCACTTTGCGTGTGTGTCATTACGCGAATTCACAATATGTCATTATGCGTTAATACCGAAAAAAGGTACCTATCGTTTGATACGTTATATTGATTGATTTATAAGTCTGGTCCATTATATTGTCTTCTGTGATTCTGCAGTTTCTATCAGTTTTTTTTTTCATTATTCACGCTCAGGACCGTATTCGGCTTCAATGTTTGTTAGTGGTGTGCATGCATTAATCTCATTTGTGTATAAGAGGTAGTTTTTTGCGCTTGTAGTTGCGGGATTGTACTTGCGCGCGTCTTTTCGCATGTATTTTATTATTTGTTAAATTACAATCTGAATTCATTTTCGTTTTCGCCATCAAAGTCGAAGGTTTTCTTGTTGACTAACATCGTTGAGAGCAATGCATACCTCTTATCACAGTTCTTTGGGGTTTTATTTAATTTCCTAAAAATGAAAGAGTTTAGTCTGAAACCTCAGTCATAGAAATGAAAACAAAGTAGGTACATTATTCGATGTATTTGGGACTGAAGGGAATGGTAGCCAGTGTGATCACTGGACATGGTAGGTATTCAGGGGCGGATCGTGAATTTGTGGGACCCTGGGCCGAAACTACTTACCTAGGGGCCTACTTTAGATTTTTCTTGATTCAAAATACCGCCTATCGTTTTTATTGGAGGCTGGGGGCTACAGCCCAAAAAGACCTTAAGTAGATCCGCCGCTGAAGGCATTTCATCCTAGGCCTTAGGACGCACCTGCAATACCAAGGGATATCCCCTATTATTGCAGATGTAGGTATTATAGGCGACGGAAACCACTTACCACCAGGTGAGCCGTCAGCTTGCTTTTTTTATACAACTAGATGACAAACAAGCTGACGGCCCACCTGATGGTAAGCGGTTACCGCCGCCTATAGACACCTGCAATAACAAGGGAAAATCACTTGATATTGCAGGTGCGTTGTCATCCTGAGGCCTAAGATGAAATGCCGACCATGCCCAGTAATTACACTGGCTACCTTTCCCTTCAATCCGAAACACAGCGAACTGTTTCACTGTTTCATTTGCTTGCATCATAAAAGAAACCAATTTCATCTGACACCACCATACTCACTTGCACAACGCCGTGTCTCTGATAAGCGCCTCGGAGTCGCCGATGGTCTGCGGCAGGGACCTGCCCGTGGTCTCCGGGAGCATCAGCGACAAGACTGCCGCCGTCAGGCACAGCCCGCTCATGATGATTAGCGGCAGGGGAGCCCAGAAACGACCCTGTTGTGGTGTTTATTTTATCATCATATCTTAATCATTAGTAGAAATAATATAATAATAATATTCATACACTCACACCTATTATTTAGCCCAAAGTAAGCATCAATAAGAGCTTGTGTTATGGATACTAGATAACGGATAAATATTGATAATAATATATATATAAATATTAGAAATATACTAAATAAACAAATAAACATCCATGACTCGTAAACAAATGCTCGTACTCATCATACAAACATTTGCTCCTACCGGTATTTGAACCCTGGACCTCTTGACCGAGTAGCCTGCATAGCAAGGGGTACAGACTGCTCGAACAGCCGGTCGTCCGTCCAGAAATGGAAGTCCTGTGAAGGACGAGGAAACACCAGTCCACGGTCCAATGGGTCAAATGCTTATATTCATGTATTGAGTAATTATTTTATTTATTAACATAATGTTTGGAATACCTTTTGAAAAATAAAAGAATAAGTTAGGTAATACGATTGTACAGAGAATAACCTCCTATCGATTAAGCAACTACGCCAACTTGCCATGAATCCGTAATAAGTATAAGTACCTAATAGGTATCATTAGTAGTCTATTTCTCAATCCTCGGTCATTAATCCATCTGATATCTAGTAATTTTAAAAGAAAATCTACATGTTAATCTCAACTTCACAAAACTATTCTAAGTATAAATGATGAAAAATCGACCTCTGTCCATAATTTAATTACTTTGTTAAACAGCCAGAATTTGATCAGTTTACTGTTTACTAGTCGGTTTAACTTAGGACAATCCGGCGACCGATTTCGCCGGGACAAGCTCATTTTCGGTACAGCTTGCGCCAAATTTCTACTGTGAACTATCAAAATATGGAACGGCGGAACAAAGCGGCATGGACGGTAGTTGCGGGAAACTGCACAATACTGCGCGTGCGATGTACCTAAAGGTATATGTTTGGCGCGAGTTTGACCAAAGTAGTAACTCACCGAGGACCTCGGTGGCGTATTGGTTTGAGCGCTCTGGTTTCGATACGAGAAACAAAGCAACTTTCGCCATGATTGATCCTGTTATGGGTCATTCAAAGTTTGTTATCTCGAGCTCCTCCGTGCTTCGGAAGGCACGTTAAGCCGTTGGTCCCGGTAGTTCCTGCAACCGCTTTAACCCACAAACCCGCAATGGGTCAGCGTGGTGGTGTTATAACCCAAACTCCTCATGTGTTTTTCCCGTGTAGGAAGGCCTGTGCCCAGCAGTGGGACGTATATAGGCTGGTGTTAATGAGTAACTCACAGAGTAGACGATGTACGGCGAAGGCATGATGGCGACATAGACGGTGAGGTGCACTGCGGCGTTGCCGCGCGCGCGCAGCCCCGTCGGCATCGTCTCCGACGTCAGCTGGAAGTGCGCGCCGATCGTCATGTTCACGAAGAACCGCACGCACAGCGCCAGCACTAGTTGTACCACGCCTGGAGATCACCGGGAATTGATTCATTTGTCAACAAAACTGTTTTCATATAGCTGCTCTGTTTGCATGAAACATTTCTTTGCTTAAATATGTGAATACTTATTATTTGCTTGTATTCAAATTTAACTTTTGGAACCGGTGTAAACTTAGATATGATAGACAGATATATTAGACAATATAACATTGTGAGATCATTTCTTAAATAGATAGAGGTACCTACATAATTTGTGATTTTTGACGATTCCAAAGAGCTTCTTAGGAGCCTACTTGAATAAATATATTTTTGATTTTGATTGTGTCAAAATCAACAATCGTTTAGTATACAAAGACTGAATACAAAATAATTAATTAAATAAATGAATGACACAATTAAACTATAGCTATTAAATGATTTTAATTTATTATTTAATTAAGTTTACTAGGTGGTAGGTGGCGGTGGTACATACCCAGGTAACCCCACATACGGTTATGTAGGGTTACCTGGGTAGGTACCACCGCCTTTCTTATTTCAGCCTTGAAACAGTTCGCTGTTTTTCGTATTGAAGGGAAAGGTAGCCAGTGTAATTACTGGGCATGGACGGTATTTCATCTTAGGCCTCAGGATGACAACGCACTGCAATATCAAATGATTTTTCCTTGTTATTGCAGGTGTCTAAAGGCGGCGGTAATCGCTTACCATCAGGTGGTCTGTAAGCTTGTTTGTCATCTAGTAGTATAAAAAAAGGATGACAATAATTATTTAACCGTAGGTACCTAAGGACCTATAATGACTGGTGGTGATGATTATTATATGCTTGCTTACGGGTAAAATGGGTTTACAGAAATATAATAAAAAAAATCACCCTGGCTCGTAAAACTGCACAGTAAGGCCGCCACGCTTGCTAACAGTAGGGTTACAACTATTAACCGCCGCCGGCCTGTCCTGGAAAAAAAGAAATCAATGGTAGATAAAGTTTTTTAAATTGAGGTATAGCAGGGGGAGCTCCCCTAGAGCTCATCGGATCTGAGGGCCTGAAATGTATGGGATTTGACATATGCCATCGAACGAATTTCGATAGCAAATGACAAATCCTATACCTTTGCCATATAGCGATAGCGATAGCGATTGTCAAATGGCATCTATTCCTATGTCCACTCCAAGTATACCCTGAGCAGCATCGATTAGCTATTTCTATATTCCTTCAAGAATATGAATTCAGTTCGGGAAAGTTAGTTCTAAGTTATTTAATCTGTCACTACAAAAAAATTGGAATAGAAAGAAAGAAAGAAAGAAAGAAGAAAGAAATATTTTTATTGACTAGCACATTACACATTTACAATAAAATAATAATAATAATAATTACAAGAGTGCAACGCCAATAGGCCCCTGTCTCAGCACTTAGCTTCTACGACATTCGCAGAATGCCGCAGAAGCGCTGATATTATGACAGGGCCCAGCCGATGACGCGAAGTAATATAAAAATATATATAAAACAAAGAATATAATACAAGTGATATTTTAAAACTAAGGTATGGGCTACCAAAACAAACCGAAAAATAGATATCTTCTGAATAAATAAATATATAAATATACTTATACATACACACATACATATACACATATAACATTAGACATAAGATTAGATTTGCGGCGTCTCAGTCAATATTTTTATTACTATAATAAAAATAAAAAAAATGAGCCGGAGCGAACCATGCGTTACAAAATTGGTGTAGTTTTATAAATCATGTGAATAGCAAAAAGATATTAGGTATGTCTCACGAACCCACGACTTTTCACAATCCGGCTGATTGCTCTCACCACTGAGCAACTGAATAAACCGCGTAAGTAAGACCCCCGGCGATCTTATGTCAATTGTCTGGTATTTGAGAGGACCCTTCTAGTCACATATTTATAAAAAATTAAGAATATTTTACAGAAATGCATAAGTTGAACCAAAACGTCAGTATTTTCAAAAATAATAAAATTGTTCGGGAGATTTCGACTTTGTGAAAGTAGACTCAGCTCAAGTCTGCTTGTCGTGAAATTAGTTGATTTAATCCGACAGTATAGCCATAGTAATTTCTCATGCAGTGTCTCACCTCTCAAGAATGAGCGTGACCAGTATCAAAGAGGGTGTTTCAGCGAATGATGAGAGGGCGAAGGTCATGAAGAAGTTAGTGCCGATGTTCTCTGACATGCGCAGAACAGCGTCAAGGCTCAGGTTGGCTGCCATGCCCACGAAGATGAGGACCAGCAGCCCGTTCCGTAGCGACGAGCTCTTTGTCAGGTACAACAGCGACTCGTGCTCCGTTGTGATTTTCCTCGCTGATATCTAAAGGCATAGGCAATAATATTAGGTACATTGAGCGGGTGCGGAATTAAGAACGGGAAAATTTTAAAGATGTAATTAACAGACGTCAGCATTTAATATTGAAAAAACAGAAGAATAAACTCAAGTTTAGAAGCCCTCAATTACACAAAACTTTCTTTCGTCACTATAGAGGCTAATTATTCCTTTGGCTGGAACAGAGCAACTAAAAAATACTAAGTGATGGGCTGATAAAAACAATGAACTGTCAATTGTTGAATAGATGACCAAATCAGTTTTTTTGACGCTCACTAATTATTTTCGTTATGCTGCATAACGAAAATAATAATAATAAAAAATAATAATAGGTAAAACATAATTTAAAAAAATGTTTTATGCATAACTTATGCATAAAGCATTTTTTTTTTAAATAAGTTAGTTTGATGCTCAGTTAAATACATGCCTTATTATGTTAGTAAGAATTAAACAACATTAGAAATATCAGCGTAATGAAAAATATCTAGACAGGCGACCTATCCCAATCTTGTTTTTGCAAATACAGGAAAAAGTACCTCAGAGTGTCAGTGCCCAGAGAGAGCCAAAATGTCGCGGGTTCGATTCTCGCCCCAGCACATGAATATTTTCTAGTTTAGATATTTTGTTGTATAGATGTTTTTTTCTAGTTTAGATATTTTCTGAATGGCGTTAAAATATTTATAAGAAAGCTAGATAATGATTTCCGTAAAGTTTATTGTTAGTTTTATATTGGTCTATTGGTTTTTCTTATTACTTAGATACTTAGTGGTAAGAGGTTTTCTACTTTTTTGTTCATTTATATCTAGAGCCTTCCTTGTTTCATTCCATAGTCCTAACTAAATCTTTATTCTCAATATTATATTTAACATTTAATAAATGTTTGAAAGAATGTTGTTCGTGTGTTAAAATAAAATATTTCAACATTTTAAGGGTATTAAGTTAGCTTCTAACGCAAATACAGATATACTTACTATTAGAATTTCACAGGGTTATCGCAAAGATCTCAGGGACATGAATTTTTTTCTACATTAGATACTGTTCTAAATCTTATTACTAAATATTTCTGTAAGCCCTAAGAAGTAAAATCAAGTACTTTCTTACTGACTTCCACCGAAATATTTTTTAAGGATAATACTTACAATGAATTCATTAAGCGTCTCCTCAGATATTTTCTTCTTATTAACGTTTTCAAATCGCTTTAGCATTACTACTGCCTTGTCTACTTTACCTTTAGACGCGAGCCATCTGGAAATAATAAAGATTATACGTACTTAGCTGAACAATCTTTATTTTAGACTTGACATTACATCACCGAGATCGAGAGTATCTAACAGATGTTCTGTGGGTAATAATAAAATATCAACTTACACAAACAGATTTATAATGATTATTATCTGGTTATACACAGTATTTAGAGAGGTATTGGTAATAATTTATATTGTAATATCAAAGCAGTGAGTCAGCTCATTGCAGCGAAGTGGCAATATTTATACTTAATTACATTGATATAACTTAATTAATAAATCTCTTGCACATAAAACAAGTACAAAGGGCGGACTAAATGCATAAGCCGTTTTCTGCCAGTAAACAAGTGTGTTTTATATTTATAATACATCTAACTAAACTGAATGTATTAGTTCATATAAATTGCTTATCACTTTCAAGAACATCTTATTCATTTGATAATTTCATGACAATCGTATGAAATAATATAACATTGGCTGCATTATTTCATAGAAATGTCTTGAAATTTTCAAATCAATTAAATGTTTTTGAAAGTTGCCAACCATTTCTATATAAAGCTATAAACTTATTTTCTCTTTATAACAAATTATGGTGGTACTTACCTAGCGCTCTCCGGAACGAACCAGGGTGTCGCTATCACTAAGAGCATCGGCAGCGTTATAGCCAGCACTAAGTGGCGCCAATTGTTGAGCCACAAGGCGAGCAGCACTAAGAGTAGACAGCCGCCCCCCGAGTACAGAGCCAGGGACATGTTGGACACCCAAGTGCGGTGGCTGGGGCCGACGTACTCGAGAACTGGTTATATGACAAAATATATGGAAAAGTTATATACTAGGGTAGTTGACAACATTTTTTTTCTATCATAAATAAGATGTGGTCCATGGTTTCACGGATATAGCAGGCACCTATTTATTTTTATTTATTTATTTATGTCAAAATACTTGCAGATTTTCAGTTTATCACCAAAACATCAGCAAGTCTAATTTAAATACAATTTTATATTACTAAGTATACATAATTTATGTGAAATTGAACATTGTCATTAAGAATAGGAACATTAAAACACAATATAATATTAAAATTGTCAGAGTAAAATAATTTTTAAAGTCATAATTATATTTTTTTTATTTATTTATTCTTTATTGTACACAAAACAACTTAAAACAAAATTTACAAAATAAAACATAATGTACACAGGCGAGCTTAACACAAAACTGTGTTTTCTACCAGCAAACCTTTGAGTTCAGAGAGAGATTTTCATAGGTGGGTGAGGTAGTAGGTACGTGTAAAAACAAAAAAAAATCAAAGAAAAAGTTTTACATACTAACATATATAATATAAATATACATAAATACATACATACGTACATAATATTTTAAATACGAATCATACATACATACATAATATAAATACAATTCATACTTACATATAAATAAATTTGCTCACAATAAAGATTGTGAGGAAATGCTCTTTAAGCCTTCTTCTGAATACGTTCAGAGATGAGTATTCACGCAGAGAATGAGGAAGAGAATTCCAGAGACGAACAGCATGAACAGTGAAGGAGCCACTATATGTAAATATAGAGAGGTAGAATGAACTGGAACCTTAAGGAGGAGGGATTTAGGGGAACGGCAGGGTGTATCACGAGGAACAAGATACTCAAGGCGCTCACACAGGTAACTTGGGGATCTAGGATTGTGCAGGATCGAGTAAAGGAAGCAAAGGATATGCAAATCTCGACGACGTCGAATCGGCAACCACCGTAATCTAGACCGGTATTCAGAGACATGATCATATTTTCTCAGACCAAAAATAAACCGTATGCCCAAATTCTGAAAGAATTACTTTAGTATGGAGAGGAAGAAATTTTTGGAGACGTTTAAGTGACTGGAAAGAATAAAATATTTTTTTAATTACCTCCGTTACATGAATAGACCAGGATAAGTTACTGTCCATATACAAGCCCAGGTTTTTGACACTATTCGTGATAGGAATCGCAGAGGAATCAAAAACAATGGCAGGCACTAATTGTCTATCAAGAAGGCCATGCATGTGTCTGGTACCAACAATAATTGCTTGTGATTTAGTCGGATTAACAAGTAGTCCAAACTTTGAGGCCCAATCCCTAATTGAAGCAAGATCACTGTTGATATCAAATTGAATTGTATTCTCCAGTACAATTTTAAATCATCAGCAAACAAAAGACTTTTGGCAATACGCACCACCGACGGAAGGTCATTGATCATTACTAGAAATAACGTCGGTCCTAAAGTACTTCCCTGACTTACGCCAGAACGAGTAAAATATAAGTCAGACTCGTAGCCAGATATCTTTACAAACTGCTGCCTGTCTCTGCGGTAGCTACAGAAAAAAATAAGCAGCTTAGGGACAAATCCTACTTTAGCTAACTTCTCTAATAAAATGTCATTAACAACTAAATCAAACGCCTTACGAAAGTCAAAATAAGCTATCTTTAATGTGTTGCGTGCGTGCGGCGTATCGTCCAAAAACATATTTATTTACATTTTTATGATATTTACATTCTCTTGTTTTATCGGTAAAGGATTTAAAAATTAAAATAATATAACTACCTGCCTACCATGAAAACTGTCAAAGAGCAGATAATTATTGATAAGATATATGTGTAGGTAAAGGAAGTGTGTGCGATATGAATCGATTATGCAAAAAGAAACAGTAAGTAAAAAAAGTATGAATAAGCGATAGATAGTAAATATTTTTAATAACTTAATACTTTTAAAGCCTTCGGACACATTGGTACAATTTCCATATTTGTACAAATGCATTGGCAGTACAAGTTTGTACAATTTTTAATGAGTCATTTTCCATATTTGTTAATATAAATAATATTTCAGAATATTTATTTATTTATAAATCTTTATTGTACATCACTCAAATACAAACATATTACACATAACATTGAAGTTTATTGTACAAAGGGCGACCTTATTGCTTAAAGCGACAGGAACAAAAATGTCATTGAAAGTTAGTTTATGTACTCCTTTTTAACTTGCCTTCCACTCTGTTGTTGATATAGCACTATTTATTATTCACTAGTAAGTAAAAGTTAGTCTTGTTATTTTTTTTATACAACAGATGACAAACAAGCAAACGTCCCACCTGGTGCTAATAGGTAACAAAGAAAAAAACCACTTGGTATTGCACGCAGAGCCGTCTTTAACCTATTGGGGGCTCTGGGCACTTTATTATTTTAACCGACTTCAAAAAAAGAGTAGTTTATCAATTCAATTATTTTATGCAATATACCTATATGCAATATACATCCATATTTCCATAGAAATTTAATCAAAATCTTAATTTCCAAAAAGGGAACTTGGGGCCCCATGGATCGCGGGGCCCTGGGCACTTGCCCACAGTGCCCAATGGAAAAGATGGGCCTGATTGCACGTGCGTTGTCATATCCTGAAACCTAAGATGAAATGCCTTCCATGCATAGTGATTACACTGGCTACCTTTCCCTTCAATCCGAAACAGTTAACTGACGACTGAAATAAGAAAGGTCGTGGTAAAGGTACCACAGGGTAAGGACCCAGTCGACTCTACATACGGGCTCACCACATAGTACGTTATTAAGTAATGCAAGCGTGGGGTTTACCTATTTGCCTGTTGTTGGTAAACCATTAAAGAAAATAAAGAAAAATAAATAAACTCCAAGAAAGTCAACACATTCACTGCCAATTAAGGACTCAATATAAAAATACCGCCTGGTATTATTTTTTGTAGACAGTGTGGTGGTACTCCTCATGTGTTTCTTTCTACCTCAGATCGTAGAAATGATCTTAGGTTTCTACCATAGACGAAAGATACAAAGTCTAAAGATAATATATGGGATAGCACTCCTAATACACTTTGTTTTTTAAGAAGTTACTTTCTAAATCACCTGTAATTATTTTCTAATCACCTTAGGCTATATTATTTCTTTTGATTATTTAAATAACAAAAAAAACTGTTAATTTTTTAGTACCTAACTAATATTACAGAATAAAGGCTTTATTTTCTTTCAAATAATATTTTATTGTAATTAACGAGATCCCGATAAATCCAAGATCTCGCGAGATTGTAATTTCTAATCTCGCAAGATCTCGAATTTGCGATCTCTCTCGAACCCGCAGAGCCGTAGCTATGTATGACAAAAGCCTTGCATGCTGCATGCCAGGTTGCGTTGAGTCCATAAGAATTTATAGATTTCGTCATTTATGTTATGATCATCAAATGTATGTCTTTTGAATATTATGCCTTTTAAATATTAAGGCAAACATAAATTTATGCCTTTTTGTTACATATGCTTATGCAAATTATGTCTTTCCATTGTTATACTTTACATATTTCGGCCTTCTATGCTATGCGTTATTAAGTTATGCTATGAAGACTTACGGCAAGTGACGATTACGGCTACTAACATAGGATGTATTTTTAGTTATGACGAAAAACCTTATGCGTTTCAATATATTAGGTTGGGGAAAAAGTCTTTTCGCATTATAGTATGTATAAACTTGTAATAAAATCTCTTTGGCTGTACTATTTGTATCTGGCTGGTTTTGGTATCGTTAAAAGTTTAGATTTTAAAAAAGATAAATTCAAATTAGGAAAATGTGTGTTTTTCATTTGTTTTTCGTACTGTTAAGATGAGTGAATCTAATGAAGAAATTCAATACATTTTGAAACTTTACTACAAAAAAGGTAAAAATGCAACGCAAGCCGCGAAAATTTGCGATGTTTATGGACCTAGTGCAGTGTCTGTGAGAGTAGCACAAATTTGGTATAAGCGTTTTCAATCCGGAAATTTTGGTGTCAAAGATGCACGTCGCTCTGGTCGCCCTATTACGGATAAAATTGATGCCATTTTTGAAAAACTGGAGCAAGATCGGCATATCAGTAGTTACGACGTAGCTGAAGAACTAGGAATTGACCACAAAACAGTTTTAGCGCATTTAAAAAAAAGGGGTACACAAAAAAGGTCGATATCCAAGTACCCCACGAGCTCACTGAAAGAAACCTAATGAACCGTGTACTCATTTGTGATTCTTTATTACGACGTAATGAAACCGAACCATTTTTGAAGAAGCTGATAACTGGTGATGAAAAGTGGATCACGTACGACAAGAACGTGCGAAAAAGGTCGTGGTCAAAGGCCGGTCAGGCTTCACAGACTGTGGCGAAACCCAGGTTAACTCGCAACAAGGTGATGCTGTGTGTGTGGTGAGATTGGAAGGGCATTATTCATTATGAGCTGTTACCACCAGGCAGGACCATCGATTCTGAACTCTACTGCGAACAACTGATGAGAATTAAAGCAAGAAGTTGAGAGAAAGCGGCCGGAATTAATCAACAGAAGGGGTGTGGTTTTTCATCATGATAACGCTAGACCTCACACATCTTTAGCCACTCAGCAAAAATTAAGAGAGTTTGGCTGGGAGGTGTTAATGCATCCGCCGTATAGTCCTGACCTTGCAACTTCAGATTTCCACCTGTTTCGCTTTCTTCAGAATTCTCTAGGCAGTGTCAGGTTAACATCACGAGAGGACTGCCAAAACCACTTGTCGCGGTATTTTGATCAGAAGCCCCAAAATTTCTATAGCAATGGGATCATGTCCCTACCTACAAGATGGCAAAAAGTTATCGAACAAAATGGTACCTACATACTTTAGTTAAATGTAAATAAACTAAATTTAAAAATGTTTTGAACTTTCTAAAAATGCGAAGAAACTTCTTCCCCAATCTCAATATAAAATATTGTGTTCGGTCAACTGCACATATAGTCATTATCTTACCGATGAGGCATATCATGAGGACACAGGAGTCATTAGCTAGCCCTAGCAGAAAACTAGCGACGACGAAGTCCCAGACACCCTGGGTAAGTACGAAGAGTACACCGCCTAGGCAGCCAATGAGATTTGAACCTGTAATTCAAATTTTGATTTTAGTGGGACTATAAATATGTAGGTACATACGCCTTACCTACGTAATAGTAACGTTCCTTCCGGTCTGTTAGTACAGATTTTTATATCGTACAAATCTCTAATAGACCAAATTCTAAAATTCACAGAACATGTTCTGTGGCCTCATTTAATTAATTAATTTTACGCAGCGTTAGTAGCCCCCCCGTAAGGTGGACTGATGATCTGGAGAGGGTCGCCGGAAGCCGATGGATGCGGGCAGCGCACAATCCCAATTGGTTTGGCGTTTGGAGATCCCTGGGGGCTGCTTATGCCCAGACGTACTGTCTCTTGGCTGAAATGATGATGATGATGATGTAAATGCTAGTGTAGGTAATCAGAATAATTACCTATGAGAGCGGGTAGTCTTCCGAACTTATCTCCTGCCCAGCCGAAGAACGCGCAGCCTACCAGGGAACCCCCGAAGAATACACTCTGTGCGAGCGGCGCATTCCCCGCGCGGTCGCACACCCATTCCCGCTAAAAATTGTATCAGAATGAATTAGCCCCGAGGAGTTCGCTGACGGAGTGGTTTGAGCGCTTTATTTTCGATTACGAAAACAAAGCAACTTTCGCCATGGTTGATTCCGGATGGGTAAAAAACATTGTGATCTAACTCCTTCGTGTTTCGGAAGGCACAGTAAGCCGTTGTTCCTGGGTGTAACTGGAACAGTTTTCACCCCCCAACCTGCATTGTGTCAGCGTGGTGGTGTTACGGCACAAACGTCATCATTGCAGTGTACAGTCGACGGCACATCAAGCGTAACAGTTTGACCTTGAAACCACCCTTACTGTGTTCATAATAGAGGCTGCTTCCGTTGTTACACTTGATGTGATGTCGCCTGTACATGGAGACAAGCAATAAAAAGTAAAATATTTTTCTAACTTTTTAACCGAAATCAAAAAAGGGTATGTTACATTGTCAGAATTCCTAATTAAACCTCATATCCCAAACAAAAAGAAATCAGTTTTTATTTAAATAATGTAAAAGTCTTAATACAATTCATTAGAAAATTCGTTACAGATTTAGAAATTATACAAAAAAAAATAACAAAATAAAATATTTAAAGATACATACCGACGAGTCCATGAATCATGGGATCATTGTCGTAATAGGTATAGCCGATAAAAAGGCTAGCTAGAGGCTCAAAGTGGTTCGGGATCTCTACATCATCATAAATTTAAATTCAATTAAAATGGTGATATGTTTTTTTTATATAGTGGTATAAAAAAAAAATCATATTATAGTATTAACATGGACCACATAATACAATCTTTAATTTATCATGACATCTGGTCAACCTCTTTTTTTAACACAAAGCACGGCAATTGACTTAACACCACCTGATGTGAAGCGATAAGAAGAGCCTAGTCCATATGCAAAGACAGCTAGCGCAGCTTAAAACACACTGTTCTATCTAGCCGCCTCCAGCTTTCCGGACCTTTTCACGCCTCTATTGAAGGAACCTATGTTATAGAAAGGAGGGAACACATGAGCTGGCAAAAAATTCCAAGTTAAGTACGATCAAGAACAAATCTACTAAACTTCTTTGTGTGTGATGTTGAGGCGGAGGCAGTGGCTCCGAAGACCGGCACGCGTGCTCCTCAGTACGAAGACGGAAGGTGGGGTGGGTGGGATAAGGTCGAAATGCTCTTCAGAGCACTCTCCGTGATATAACCGATAAAAGGCGCTAAACAACGCAATCTTTGCTCGTGACCATCGTCAATAATACGGACAGCACGACGCTGAAATCTGTCCAGTGAATCGAGGAGGTACTGGGCGGAGCCATCCCACACCTCATGTTCTACACCATCATGTGACACAAAAATACTTACTTCACTAACAACAGTCTCGTACGGTATATCATCGAAGAGGAACTCCCAGCCATGTTGACAGGGCTTGGTCAGTGTGGTGTTGAGCGGAGGTGACATGGTCTGCAGCACCTCCGTCCAGTTCGCGTCGTACACGCTGCACCGATTCCAATCAAGCCCTTGCGCTGCTCCCGGGATGGACAGATTTCGTCTATGTAACAAATATTTTACAGGGAAGGCAATTCGTCTGTTCTTCCTTAGTGCAACGAACGCTATAAGGTTACGGTGACCGCTTATACACGTTTGTATGCTTGTGTGCCACCCTTGTGAAAAAGAAACAAGGATTCGTTGTATAAATTGAAGACAAAGAGTAAAAGTAAAAAGCATGTTAGATCTTATTCGAGTAGACGGCTGATAAGAAGCCGGCGAGCAAATATACCATTTGTTTGTGTTTTTGCTTTAAATTATTGTGTTTTAGGTAATGTTGATTGCGAGATCTGGTCGAGAAAACGTTGTATTATTTTATATGTTTTGTGGTGTAAGGATAGGAGTGCGCTCCTTCAGAGGAGGGAGAGGGGATAGGCTTCCCCTTACGGTATGGCCACGGGAACGGGCGGCGGCATCTCGGCAACCACTGCGCGCTGTCTCGATGTCGGCCTCGCAGCGCGTCGTCGTGACCTCACAATGCTAATTTTGAGAGGATCAGCAATGAGTAATCTTAGAGTTATTTTGTCCCAAAGGCTAAACACAAAAGAAGAAGATCAGAATGCTCCTGAAAAAATCCCCTACATACTAGATATTCCTGGGTGTTGTGTGAGTCTATATAAAACAATCTATAGGCTTTGAACCAACAGCTGTACTCTTGTCATGCCATGTGTTACCTTAAATCAATATTGAGGTGTTGCAGCTCGGGCACCCGGCACCAGTGCTGCTGCGGCGTGGCGGAGATGAACATCTGCATGCTGTACACCCCCACGAACGTCATGAAGAACGGCATCATCGCCAGGAATAGCAACTTCTGGTACGTGCCCATCTCCCCCACCTCCTGGATGATCCGCTCGATGGCGTCTGCTTCTTGAGATTCAGGCACATTGTCGTTCAGTTTCTTTGCTTCCTTATAATTTGAGATAAAAAATCCAACCTAAATCTTAAAAAGAATGTACAGCTATGTCTATGAAATACATAAGGTGCACAAATTGTTTTATTCTATTATATTCTTGAAACACGTTTTCCAAAAACATTTCAAAGCATCTTCAGAAAGTTTGAAGGCCAATTTTTATATGATTCGATGATGGGATAGCCATGATAAAATTCTCCATAACTTTCAATGATTATAGATCTCAAGACTCTGATATCAAAAAAAAAAAAAAAAATTAATGAATTGCCAAGAACGATTTTTTTCTAATTTAGTAATCTTTCGAACATTGATTATTATTAGTTAAAGTGCTAAAATAAAATTAGAAATTTTCCTCTTATTTAAGTAGGTATTTCACAAAACTACATCAATGACATAACACTAATTTCCGCTCCGACAAATTTTTCAAATCATCGTAACAAAAATCTTAAGTCTCGTCGCGTCCTCATTAGTCGTCAGTAGTTAGCAGTTATACAGAAAGTTGCGGGTTCGGTTCCCGCCCAAGGAATCAATATGTTTTGTGCAAAAATGCACATTATTTTGTAGATGCAAGAAGATAAATTTGCCGACAATAAAAAACATGAGCTATATTAGTTTATAGAAATGGTTTGCAACTTTCAAAAACATTCATTTGATAAATTATCATGACATTTAACATTGGCTGCATTATTTTTTAGAAATGTCATAAATTATCAAAAGAATAAAATGCTTTTGAAAGTTGCAAACCATTTTCTATGAGCTAATATAATTGTATTGTCGGCACCCCCCATATTTAAATTAAAAACCGTTTAAAACACAAACCTTAACATGTAGAGAGCCTTCCATTTTTTTGTTTTAATCGTTATTTTTTCACAAAACCACGCACCTAACTATACCGCCACTAAAAATGTCACTGAAACCACTGAGGAATATCGCGCAGAACCCGATAGCTACTACAGATACGGAAGGATATTTATCATTTCTCTGATTATGTTGACTTTTCAATGAAATTTTTAATCGACAAAATCAAGACGGTCAGAATGTTACCTCACGTGCGATAAGTTGACGATTGTCACACACTGTGCTTGCATAAATTGTATCATACGTGTGTAAATACTAATTGAGATTCTGGCAGGCCTTGTATTTTTAAATAAACCCTTTCATTCATTTATTACTAAGTGGTAGGCCCGTATGTAGGGTCGTCTGGGTAGGTACCACCGCCTTTCTTATTTCAGCCGTGAAACAGTTCGCTGTGTTTCGGATTGAAGGGAAAGGTAGTCAGTGTAATTACTGGGCATGGACGGCATTTCATCTTAGGCCCCAGGATGACAACGCACCTGTAAAATCAAGTGATTTTCCCTTGTTATTGCAGGTGTCTATAGGCGGCGGTAACCGCTTACCATCAGGTGGTCCGTCAGTGTTTGTCATCTAGTTGTATTAAAAAAAACATAACCAAATGAGCAAGGTCGCTAGAACTGGGAGCGTGCGTTGAAATGAAATATCTTTAGTCAAATAGATAAGCACTTTCGAATCGTCAAAACCCCGTAATATGTCTATTACAATAAAAAATAGTGTTATCTAACAATGTCATAATATCTGTGTGTCATCTCTTAATTTTAAAGTGAACTAACAATGTCATAATGTCTATCTGTCTGTCTGTCTGTCGTGTCACGTGTCTGAATTTACACCGGTGTAAGTACCTATAATTTTATAGTATTATCATTATGCAGGTTATGTAGTAAGGATCAAGGTGTCATGTTTTATATAATAACTAATTGACAACTTTCATTTTAACAGGGTGAGCAACTGAGTAATGCTTGATACGGGAATAACCGGTTGCTTAGCTTAATGCGGGCTTTGTTTGCACACTAACACAGAACGGATTCTGTGGTTGACAAAATGACAAAAATGCAATCCAAATATGGAGTACCCAGTTATTGTTCTGAGAAGTAGATTCCATTAAAATCCATGGTCGGACTTGTTTTATAGGACTTAAACAATGATATTTATGTTTACTAAGAATGCGCTCTACGGAAAATAGAAAATTTTAAGTAACCCCAGGCCTCATTAAACATCTATCTAACACCATCTCATTGAGACTATTCATAAGAGTCCAAACACGCTATATCTGCTGTAAGTTTCTGAAGAATTAGGGATCCCGCAGACTTTTTGATGGTATAGGATCAGCTCAAGGTTAGTATGTCATGGGACTGTCACCGAAGTGACAGTATCTACACCAAATTTCAAATCAATCGAATCTGTGAAAGTTAGTAAAATCCTTTTATCATTTAGAAAATGAGAGCTGATAGTCATCAAACGCCTGAACTGATCTTCATAAATTATAGAAGAACCATCCTAGTCACGTCAGCTTTCAAAAAAAAAGCAAACGTTTAGGAGCTAGGATGCCACAGACAGACACACAGACACACAGACAGACAGACAGACACGTCAAACTTATAACACCCCTCTTTTGTCGTCGGAGGTTAATAAGTTCACTTCACAAGAAGAGATCCTTCGCCAGTCCAAATACTAAGTGAAAATATTTCAAAAGGGGATTCAATAAATTAAACAAATCATCGAAGAACTAACTCCTATTTATTATCTAAGTACATCACATTATTTTTGTACATACATGATAATACATACTTATTACAGCTCAGACTTTGTATATACTAAAAATAAAATCAACTCTTGTTATTACTGGCAAATGCACTAAGATTAATGTAGGTACAATTTTTTTTAACCGACTTCAAAAACGAGGAGGTTCTCAATTCGGCCGGTGTTTTTTTTTTTTTTTTTTTTCTATGTATGTACACCGATTACGCCGAGATTACTGATCCGATTTACGTGATTCTTTTTTTGTTCGATGCGGAATAGCTGCCATTTGGTCCCATAAATTTTTTTTCAAAAACAGTTGGGTACTTTGATATTAAATTTAAAAAAACTTAAATTATGAAGTCGTCTACATATGCGAAATTGCGATGTTTTGCTTTTCAAATGACTTTTTAGTGAAACGATACGATAGTAGGAAACAATATAAGTTTACGATCACCCATCTAGCTTCGACCGTAGAAAGTTACCACTAAAAATTGTGAAAAAAAAATTTTAAACAAAAATTAAAACCGACTTCAAAAAACTGAAAAGGATAAAATAATTAAATTTAAGTAGGTATTCATCCCCTAGAAACATATTTTTGGAGTTGGTGCTAAGTGGTTTCCAAAAACAATAGAAAGTGAAGCACCGACTCCAAAAATATGTTTCTAGGGGATGAATACCTACTTAAATTTAATTATTTTATCCTTTTCAGTTTTTTGAAGTCGGTTTTAATTTTTTACATTCTTGTGCCATAATCTCTTGGAAATTATATGCATTGAAAAGTGTTACACCAGCATTTAAAAATTTTGAATGCAATATTTGAAGAATTAAAGAAAATTAGAGTCACTATATTATTATAACTGTCAAAATATGGTGAAGGTAGTTGCATGTGACTATGTTAGTGTACATACCTACTATATTAAACCGGAATCAGACACAAAAGTTTTAATTACAAAATATGAAATTACAGGTATTAACGTAACTTGTCACGTCACAATTTAAAATAAATAAATAATTTGAAAAAATTGAAAAAGTTACACAATAAAATCATAATAATTAAATATACCTACATTAAACAGTTGACAGCTTTGACAGCAGTCGTATTTCGACTGCTGTCAAAGCTGTCAACTGCTCTCTCCTCTCTCCAGGCTGCTCTCCAAAAACTACACATGGTTTTATGGTGGAATAAATACATCAATTCAAAGCAGGTAGTTCACTGAGTACCTAAAAGTAGTAAAGAATTTACGAATAGTTTTCAAATATAATGTCCGCGACCATGGTCATCAAAAATGGGACATGGTCAACTTCTAAATAAAAGCAAAAATAGCGCCAACTACGACTGAATAAGTCAGCGCAATGTTACGCTTTATGTGCTGTCCACTGCTAAATGCAGCATTTTATAAATTATATTTTAACTCTAGTTAATATGAAGTAAATAGAAATCGGTTATTGCTCATTTTTTCATTTCAATTATATTGTAGTAAATACTATCAAATCACAGCTATCTGGAAAATATATTTATTTATTAAATAAATATTATAAATAGGAACGGCATCTTGTCGAACCAAATAAAATGTTAAGTGTGGAAATGATTCCACACTTAACATTTTATTTGTCTCTAAGCTCGATGTTGTCACAGAGCTCCTAAACGCTTATTTCTTCACTTAAAAATTTCTAATAAAATAACAAGATTTTTAACAGGTGCCATTTTTTTAAATTATCTAGTACAATTTTAGTGGATTATGTAACAAATTAGCGGGTCCGCTAGAGGTCACTTGATTTGATACAAAGAGTTCAAGAGTTCCAATACTTTAAAATAAACTACTCTTAATTATTATGTACTTAGACATATCATTTAGCTGCATCTTTTATGGGTATTATTTGCTTACAAATCCATTATTAAATCTCATTAATGTCACGGTAAATATAACATTACCGTGCTTTGAAAGGCTTTTTATGAATTAATAACATTTTGACAAGGATCTCAGCTTGATAATTTTGTAATAAACCAAGCCCAGCGTCTCTCTTTAGAGCAGAATAATTTTTAGTAAAGTAACATAATTATCATCGCTTCTATAACTAAAAAATTAAGGGCCATAGTTTTATGTAGTATCATATTAATTAAGAACTATTCCTAGCTGTATACATTATTATACAAATTTAGAAAATATTCAAACCGAAAGAATTTCTTGCTCTTGGGCGGTAACCGAACCCCCGCCTTTATACGGGTGAGTGCTTTGATCACTAAGATCAGAGGGCTTAGGGTCATAATCCAATGAATTTATTCTAGTTTTGTAATGCAGTGTTTTTTTTTAATTTTATAAACGTCAAAATACTGTCAAACCTGAGTGTCGAACTAATAACCTTTTCGTGTTCGATTGGAATGAAAGAGAGGGATATAATTTTTTAAATTACACACGCCTACAGATCAAGCGAAGCACTCTAACATTTGTAAGTACCTTAACCCATTGTAATAAAAGTCAATTTCCTACTGATTATAACGAAAGCTTGATGTGCGGTCGCCTGTGCTACATACCTATTGACACCAAGTCCTTAAGTGCTAAGGGCCTTATTAATAAAAATTGTTCTTCTTGGATCATCCTCGGAATATAAATATGACAATAAAACATAGAATACCTATTCCGAGGACCATCCAAGGAGTAAAACTTTTATTTCTTAAGTGTATCTATATCGCCACAAAATAATAACATTAACGCTATAAAAAATACTATCTTCAATTTATTTACATAATTATTATCTAGTTACTTCTAATTATTTACTTAACATTATCACTTATTAAATAGCACCTTTTCATTAACTTAATTGTAATTATTCAAGAATGTTAATAGATAGAGATTATGTTAGACTACTCTTATAATTAAGGGGCAAGACAACCCAAGCGAAACTATAAAACAGTGTGCTAGAACCACGGGAGTAAAGAACCGTATTAGAACTTTATTTAGGTCTAATCCCATACTATACCTACATAAGAATTATAAAACTAACGGGTGGTCGAGTGGTCACACTGGTCAGTAAACCAGAGGTTCCGGGTTCGAGTTCCGGTAGGAGTTAGTGTGTATGTGTAATTGACTTGAACATTTAGATGTTTATTGGTTTTGGAGCGGAATCTCTGGTGCTCAGAGCAACTTTCAGCCCACCGACTCTGAGTTTGTGAAAAAAAAATCTTCTGCTCCATACATTTCATGTGGGTAGATTTGACCGCTTGTATGGAACAAAACAGCAAAAAATTTCGCATTTTCAGAGTTAGTTAGTCCCATAACGAAAATGGTTCAGTTGGATGATCTGAATATCAGAATCTAAAATTATTTAAAACTTACTAGGTATGTATAGTAAAGGATAATTCTTATATTTTGTATTTCTATAGATTTACTGTCCGTCGCTTTAAATATTCTATCAGATAACAGTAAACTTACTAAAGTTTTGTGCCACGCATTCTTATTAACAAAAAAAAGGCTGCTTAGTAACTATATAAGTAAGTAAGTATTAAAGTTATCCCACCTTCCCCCTTCCTTCTCAGAAGCACGTGTGCTGGAATTCTTTACCATTGTTCCCTCCTTCCTTAACATGGCTTTATATTATAAAGTGTATCTACGGAACAGGGCCCTTAAATCTATATTTGAATGTTCGTTCGGATGCTGTGCCGGAGCTGTATCGTATTTAAGTGAGCAATGCCCCCTTATTCTCAATTGTCGGATCACGGATTCGATTCGAAAAGTCACATGCCATCTCGCTTTGACGCACCGCGAAAAAA
The DNA here is from genome assembly GCA_947347705.1 of Nymphula nitidulata. Taxonomy (NCBI): domain Eukaryota; kingdom Metazoa; phylum Arthropoda; class Insecta; order Lepidoptera; family Crambidae; genus Nymphula; species Nymphula nitidulata. Next base: position 4,245,353 of record OX374620.1, read on the forward strand.
GTGTCAGTTATAGAGTTTCCGAAATTCGATTATTTTCCGACAGTTGAGAATAAGGGGGCTGATCTTATACGACGTGACGAATAGTCAGTTTTAATAAGAAATACCTACTACAACGTAATAAACTTATAAACGAGTAATACACATTCTGGCACACAATTTTATTTCATAAATCTGACCTAGTGCATACCTATATCCTCTAACTAAATGGTGCGCTCGATTCCCCCCTACTTTGTAACTGATTTGTGCTGAAATGTGCTCGGTGAGTAACCTTTCCATTTCCTGTACTGTAGCACCTCAACTGGAGACAGCAAAGGTTCCAGACTCTGATACCGGTTTACGTGATGAGAGCTCTCTCCTTGTCTTTATTCCACTCTTCGCTGTCGTCGTCTTCATGTTTCCTGAAGAGAAATAGTCATTCATTATAGACATATGTAAATATTTTTAAGGGCAATAGCTAGGCAAGGCTATTAGACGTTTTAACTCGAGTGGAAATTACCAATATGCAAGTTGCTATGTCCATTTTTATACAGAATGCTGACGACTATACGACAATAAATTTCTTATTTCAGGCGTGAAACAGTTCGCTGTGTTTCGGATTGAAGGTAAAGATAGCCAGTGTAATTACTGGGCATGGACGGCACTTCATCTTAGGCCTCAGGATGACAACAAACCTGCCATATCAAGTGATTTGCAGGTGTCTATAGACGGCGGCAACCTCTTACCATCAGGTGGGCCGTCAGCTCGTTTGTCATCTAGTTGTATAAAAAAATAAACATTTTGCAACTTTCAACTACATCTTATTCATTTTTTGCAACTTTCAAGTACATCACATAACATTTGTTAATTTTTTGTACATTTGATAATTTTATAACATTTCTATAAAATAATGTAGCCAATGTGACATTACTTCATATTTAAATGTCATGAAATTATCAAAAAAATAAGATTTATTTGGAAGTTGCAAAACAATTCTATGAACTAATAAAGTCTACGTTTGAATTTTTTGTCGTCACCCTCTGTAGTTATGAAATATTTACTCAAGTCGAAATCTGTCAAACATAAACAAATTAGGAGGAAATCATAATAATAATAATATTCATACACTCACACCTATTATCTAGCCCAAAGTAAGCATCATTAAAAGCTTGTGTTATGGATACTAGATAACGGATAATTAATTATAATAATATGTATATAAATATTACAAATATACTAAATAAACATATAAACATCCATGACTCGTAAACAAATGCTCGTATTCATCATATTATGGGAGTCATGGTGCATAACATGGCCGAGGCGCGGCAGCGCCGTACTGGTGTGGCGTAACGAGTCCAGGCATATTTATACGTCTAGAACGAGAGGACCGCCGTTGTGTCTCGCTCCCACACCGCCTCGCAGAGCAGCGTAGACAAATGGATGTGCGCACCAACCGACCATCGGCCGGGCACTGAGACGACGAACGAGAGGACTGGACATATTAATACTGTGCGAGTAGGACAGCCTAATTACCTATCTAGCCAACTCTGTCCAACAGTCGTTTAAATATAACACGCCTCTCTCAATAAACATTCATTAATCAGCTGACCATTGTTTTGCTTGCCACACTCTGCCCAAGCCTCCACATCTGGTGACCCCGACGTGATCAAGTCCGCTATACAACAGCAGCTCAAGAAGGACTCTGTGGAGCTCCTACTATAACATGGCAGAGGGACAGCAAGAAAAAAACTTTGCAGAGGCAAACTACGACGTCAGCGCTGTCTCCGTGCAATCAAGACTTCTTCCCTTTTGGCGAGAAATTCCCCGTGCCTGGTTCATCCAGTTCGAAGCCGTAATCGACCCATTGAGGACCTCTGATGACCAGAAGTTCCGGTACCTACTACAACAGTTACAGACGGTTGACCTGCAGCACCTGACCGATATCTTATACAATCCACCTTCCACTGGAAAGTACGAGAAAGTGAAGCAGCGTTTGCTTGAAGCTTATGACAAGTCGGACGTGAAGAACTTCCAGAAACTAATTAGTGGCCTGGAATTGGGAGACCAGAAGCCCTCTCAGCTTTTGAGAAAGATGCGAGAGTTAGCCAGTGGCATGATCACCGAGGAAGGTCTCAAGATCGAGTGGCTGAACCATCTACCCGCACAAGTCCGAGTCGTACTTTCGGTGAACAAGGAGTCATCGCTGGATACTCTCGCTGCGATGGCTGACAAGATGGTGGAGTATGCGGAAGGTCCCAGCGTCGCTGCAATATCGGTGTCAAGCCCGTCGACGCCAACGACACAAATTGAAGCCCTGGCCAAACAGGTAGAGAAGCTGACACTCGAGATCGCCGAACTGCGACGGGGCCGGCCGCAACGAAGAGACCGTCGCCGTCCATTCAATGCTCGATCCCGATCACGCTCGCAGACGACGCAGCGCACACACACACCTAAGCCTGGAGACGCCGACTGGGAGTGCCGTTACCACTTCCGCTTTGGAGATAAAGCGAGGCGATGCGAGTCACCCTGCTGCAGGAGGAAGAAGACTGCGGAAAACTAAAATCGACATCGACAGTGGCGGACGTCGGTGTCGCACATACTAGTCATCGCCTGTGTGTCTTCGATCGCGACACCCGAGAACGTTTCCTCGTTGACACAGGCGCCGACATCTCAGTTTTAGCCGCCACACATAAAAAAAACAGAAACAGTATTTCAAGCGCCTACAAGTTATACGCAGCAAATAACTCACCAATCAACACGTACGGTGATAAAACTTTGAGGTTGAACTTTGGACTCCGCCGCAGCTTTTTATGGACGTTCGTGGTAGCTGATGTGAAGACATCCATCCTGGGTGCTGATTTCTTGCGACACTTCAAGCTGCTTGTCGATTTGGACAAAAGGAAGCTAGTTGACAAAGTCACCGAGTTATCCGTGGACGCACTGGAAGTCGCAACAACTTCTGAGTCAGTGCACGTCGTTAGCAGCCAACAAGCCTACCACAAGATCCTCATGCAGTACCCTGATGTGCTCCGGCCAATGTCTCTGAAGCAGCCGAGCAAGCATGAGGTCGTTCACCATATTGAAACGACAGGCCCCCCACTCTCCGCTCGTCCGCGCCCCTTACCACCGGATAAGTATCAAGCCGCGAAACAAGAATTCGAACGCATGCTGGAGATGGGCATCTGCAAGCCATCCAAGAGTCCTTGGGCAAGCCCCTTGCACGTCGTGAAGAAGAAAGATGGTGGACTACGAGTGTGTGGTGATTACAGACGGCTTAATGCAGTTACACAGCCTGACCGCTACCCCATACCACGCATACAAGAGTTTACATATCAACTTCACAACAAGAAAGTCTTCTCCAAACTTGATTTAAAAATGGCATACTATTGGATTCCTATCGCCAAGGAAGATGCAGAGAAAACAGCCATCATAACGCCGTTTGGGTTGTTTGAATTTAATTGCATGACGTTCGGACTTCGCAACGCAAGCCAAACTTTCCAGCGATTCATGCATCAAGTGCTGAGAGGGATAGATGGATGTTTTTGTTTCATCGACGACATCCTTCTGTGCGGAGAAAATGAAGATAGTCACCAACAACTTCTGCACCAGGTACTTCAGCGTCTGGACCAACACGGTGTCACACTAAATACAGAAAAGTGTGAATTCGGGAAAACGTCAATAAACTTCCTGGGCTACGACGTATCGGCGGACGGCATCAAACCTAGTGAAGATCGCATCAAGGCAATCGCTTCGTACCCCAAGCCGAACACTATCATTGAACTACGACGTTTTCTTGGCATGATAAACTTCTACCGAGACTGCCTACAACGTCAAGCCGAGCTGCAAGTTGAGCTAAATAAGTACCTGCACAACAAAAAGAAGAATGACAAAACATTGATCAACTGGACACCGCAAGCAGAAGAAGCTTTTGAAAAATGCCGGCAAAGCATCTCAAAAGCTACCTTACTCAGCCATCCAGTCGCCGGCAGCGCCCTTGCCATCATGACCGACGCATCTGATCGCAGCCTCGGCGCCGTTATTCAACAGAAAATAGACGGTGCATGGAAACCACTCGCTTTCTTCTCCAAATCGATGAGCGAAACTCAACGCCGCTACAGTGTGTACGACCGCGAACTATTAGCAATGTACACAGCTGTAAAACACTTCCGAAGACTCATTGAAGGCTGTGAAGTAGTCATTTATACAGACCACAAACCACTCGCTTACGCACTCACTAGATCAGCGAGCAACAGTGACACGCCCAGACGAGAACGACAGCTGCATTTTATTAGTCAATTCTGCTCGAAGATCTCATACATTAAGGGAGAGAAGAACGCAGTCGCCGATGCACTATCACGCCTAGATGAGATACAGTGTCCTAACACCATCGACTACAGACAGCTGAGTATCGATCAAGACAAAGACGAAGACCTAAAAAAATTAAAGTCACAGAGCAACTTGAAGTTTGGACAGATAACACTACCTGGTCTAGATCGGCCTATCACGTGCGAGCTATCAACTTCAATACCGCGACCCTATCTTCCAGCGACATACCGTTATGCAGCCTACAAAGCACAACACGAATTATGTCACCCGGGCATCAGAACTACAAGAAAATTGATGACAAGCAAATTTTTCTGGCCGTCCTTAAACAAAGAAGTTGGGCAGTGGACTAAAGCCTGCATAAGTTGTCAGCGTGCTAAAATACATCGACATGTAGCCACACCACTAGAAAAGTTTCCGCCGTCGCAGCGCTTCGAACATTTACACATCGACATAGTTGGCCCGCTACGTTTATCAAATGACTATCGCTACTGTGTCACTATCATCGACCGCTGCACGAAGTGGCCCGAGGCAATTCCGGTGCGTGACGTCACAGCTGAGATCGTCGCGCAAGCATTATATGACACCTGGATAGTAAGATTCGGCTGCCCACTGCGCATCACAACAGACCAGGGACGCCAATTTGAGTCCTCTCTGTTCAACGCGCTCATGAAAAAATTCGGCATCACTAGACTGCGCACCACGGCCTACCATCCACAGTCAAACGGCCAAGTTGAACGGTGGCACCGTACAATGAAAGCCGCGCTCATGGCTCGCGGCGCAACCACGAAGTGGACAGAGGAACTCCCCACCGTGCTACTAGGACTACGGACTGCACTACGGCAAGACAACAACCTCAGTCCAGCCCTCATGACATACGGCACTACACTTCGCGTACCCTCTGATTTCTTTACGCCCCAAGACGCAAGAATAGATGACGCCGAACTAGTGCGCCGTCTCGCTCACACGATGTCGTCACTCACACCCGCCCCGCCCCGCTCACCGTCGACTCAGCGTCCTTTTGTCTACAAGGACTTAGCAACGTGCACACATGTGTTCATTCGCAACGACACAGTCAGACCGCCTCTCACACCACCCTACGATGGCCCGTATGAAGTACTCAAGCGATACGACAAGAACTACAAGATCCAGTTACCACTACGGACTGCAGTTGTGTCACTAGATCGTCTGAAACCTGCTTACATCGTGACAGAAGACATGCATTCCGAGGCCTGCACTTCAAGCACCCAAACATCGGCAGCAACCTACCACTCGACGACGCCTCCCCATGACTCGACCACTGCATCTGCAAATCAACCCTATATTACGAGAAGCGGTCGTGTAGTAAAGAGAACCGTACGCTTCTCTTGAGGGGGAGTGATATGGGAGTCATGGTGCATAACATGGCCGAGGCGCGGCAGCGCCGTACTGGTGTGGCGTAACGAGTCCAGGCATATTTATACGTCTAGAACGAGAGGACCGCCGTTGTGTCTCGCTCCCACACCGCCTCGCAGAGCAGCGTAGACAAATGGATGTGCGCACCAACCGACCATCGGCCGGGCACTGAGACGACGAACGAGAGGACTGGACATATTAATACTGTGCGAGTAGGACAGCCTAATTACCTATCTAGCCAACTCTGTCCAACAGTCGTTTAAATATAACACGCCTCTCTCAATAAACATTCATTAATCAGCTGACCATTGTTTTGCTTGCCACACTCTGCCCAAGCCTCCACAATATAAACATTTGCTCCTACCGGGATTTGAACCCGGGACCTCTTGAAGTCTACGTTTTAATTTATTGTCGTCACCACCCTGTAGTTGTGAAATATTTACTCCAGTCGTAATCTGTCAAAGATAAACAAATTAGGAGGAATGGCACTAACCCACAAAGCGAGAACTCCCTGACGATCCGCTCGCCGTCCTCGATGGTCTGCGGCATGTCGCGGCCGCGGGTCTCGGGCAGCATCACGCCGCAGCCGCCCGCCGCCAGCCCCAGCGAGCCCAGCACTAGCAGCGGCAGAGGCCGCCACAGCCGCTCCTGGAAGTGTCATTGTTTCGTCATCATAATTTAACTCGCAACATCGATGTTTCCACTACGATATGAGCAGTGGCAAAACGCAGCTTTTCGGCTGTCATGCACGCCGTATAGTTTCTGCGCGTGAGTCGAGGGTAGTACATCATAACCGATATCGTAGACGCATACATGTCTTACGTTCTCTCACCAAAAATATCCTCATAAAATACTGTGTTTGTGCAAAATATGTGCAATCCTAACCAGCTGGTAAAGGATCGAAGGTGGAAGGTCATCGCGAGCAGTGGCAGCATAAGGTACGTGAGTGCATTATAATTGTCTCTGTTCTACTTCATATCGGAACATCGATTTAAATTACATCGTGGACTGTTTGAGTCTGTCCCAAAGGTAGCATAAAGCCACCATCAGTTTATTCGATCTTGGTGCGTAAGGTGCATTTGCTACAGTCATCATCATTCACACCAGCCTATATGTCCTACTGCTGAGCTTTCATACATGGGAGAAATACATGAGGAGCTTGGGCCATAACACCTCCACGCTGGCCCTATGCGGGTTCGTGAGTTAAATCGGTTGCAGCAGCAGCATTACAAAGTTTGAATGACCCATCCCGAGATCGACCATGGCGAAAGTTGCTTGGTTTTCGTAATCGAGTCCAGAGCGCTCAATCCACCACGCCACTAAGGTCAACATCAACATAACGTACAAGGATATTTAGTAACTAACTAGTTTCACTATTGTACGCACTTCTAAAACTTGAATTTCTTTGCCAGCACATGTGTCTACTTACTTCCTATTACCTGGGTTCCTTCAAAAGAGACATGAAAAGGCACCTTATAGGCCGGCAAGGTAGAGGTGGCTAGAGCAAGCTGCACGACCTGTCTTCGCATATGGACTCTTCTTACCGCTTCATATCAGACGGTGTTGAGTCATTTGCCGTGTTATGTAAGTTTGCATAGAAAAAAAACGAGGTTTGTGTGGACCAATTTCGACTGAGCCCAGGTAATAATATTCATAAACTCACACCTATCGAACCGGCCCAATGCTCGTACATATCATACAAACATTTGCTTCCACCAGGATTTGGCTCTTTGGTTGTGCCTGTGTCTAAAGATTGTTATAGAACTATCATACCGGCTTTCTCCCATCATCTCGTAGATATTAATCACTATGATAGTTACCGAGTAAACGATGAACGGCGACACGACCGTAGCGACGTAGCCGCTGACGTGTATGAGGGAGGAGCCTGAGGCCCGCACTCTCGTGGGCAGCAGCTCCGTGGACCACTGGATGGCCGCGTTGTATGACATGTTCACGCAGAACCGCGCCATTATGGCCAGCGTCACCTGCGGGATGCCTGCGGGAGTCACCAATCATTATTTTATTCATTTTTCGAAATATCCTTCAAACATTTAAATAAAATTTATGAACGTAAAGAGAAAACCGTTAACCTTCGTAGGCGTCCCCTACTAAAGTTTCATCACGATATGATCAATGATTTCGGAGCGCATAGAGGACAAACATACATGCAAACATTTTATTCCAATAGATCGTGTTAAACAGGGTCGGCCCTAAATGCTACGGGTGATTACTCTACCGTCGTGGAACTAATCCAGTTAGAAATCTTTGAGTTAACCCCGAGAATACCCATGATCAATGAAAGTTAGTGTGGTGGAGGAAATGCAACATGTTTATGGTAAAAGTACCTACCTAAGTATAGCGGTTGTATAATAGACTCTATCCTCCTTGCAAGTATTTATTTATCAACACGTATCAATAATCAATACATGGTATGAATGAGTTCAATGACTGATAATGACAAAGGAGTCCTACCTACATGAAAAGTTTACACTTACCTACACGCAATCATTGTATATTTTGATTAATTTATCAAAGCTTTAATGAGAAAGATTGATTGATTGAATAACATTTTCACTAACTTTTATACACACAATTAAGTTAATGATACATGAATGAGAGTTAATAATGAAAATTACCCCTTGAGACGCAATACATCCCTTTGAACCCCGATAAAACAGACACAATTAAATTTTAATTGTTATGGCAACTTAAGTTGCCGTCTATGCATTGAAGGATCCAACGTAAAATAAGGTGGTGTGTAAAACCTCCTCCAAATTTTATCACGGTTTAGTTATTATAGCTTAAAATTTAAATAGTCAACCAATTTGTAGTATTTGTCAAGATATTGGTCATTTTATGTTTTTTGCCTCATTTTTATGGAAAAAAAATAATATATATTTTTCTTTCAAAAAATTAACAAAAGATTTCATCTGTAGTAAAGAAAAGGATTATGAATCAGCTACACGGGACACAAATAAAGGAAACATTGAATTCCTTGTATAGAAGATAAAGAGGCTGGTCTGGATATTGAATGTTTCCTTTACATCATTGACATCATAGACTATAGAGTAATCAGTACCAGACAGAAGTGGACACTACAAGACTATTTACTGTTTATTCCTTTAAGAAAATTTGAATAAATCATTAAAGTACTCACCTCTAGGAACAAAAGCAGCTATGAGCGTCAGGCTGCCTGCTATAGTTAGAGGCACACACGTTAACATTCTGCGGCCCCATCTGTAATATAATATTTAGGAATCAGGAAGCAGACTGATTGACACAAAGAAAACATTTTTTCCAGTTGTATCCAGTAAAATAAAAAGTATTTAAGTTCAATTCTAAGTACTGCTTCTATTTCAAAGCAGATTTCAGCAGATGCTGTGGTTAGCGGCAAAGATAACTGTTCCACATCTATCATTCCATTGAAATTTGGTGAAATTGCTAATTGGTCACCGTTTCGTATGAAGGAATAGGTTCCTATTATTCTCTTGCTTCTCCCTCAACTCACCTGTCTAATATAAGAGCTAATAACGTGACGGAAGGTATTTCCGTGGCAGATGTGAGGGTGAAAGTGATGAAGAAGTCCAAGCCGAGACCCTCGGACATGCGCACGAGACCGTCAAAGATGATGGCGCATCCCATGTACACTAGCACCATGTACATCATCATGCGGCGCAGGGGCCCGCTGCGGAACAACGCCCAGATGGACTCGTCCGCGTTGCGTGTCTGACGAGACGCCACCTGAGAACGATAAAGTAAAATGCTTGTCATTAAAGTCGGGTACATGCCTACCTAGACAAATTACCTACGTATCAATAAGGAATAGCTCAGCAATTTTGCTAAATAATATAACCGCATTATTTTGGGACACTTTCCATACTAGAAATAACCATCCATAAGTTGCAATGACGATAAATGGAATGCTTCTTGAAGAAGTTGTGTTCATTGGCTACCTAGAAAAGCAAGCAAGCAAACAACCGTAATGTAGGTAATGACAATGACACAAATATTTTACAGGGTATTAGGGATATTTTACAGGATGCTCTCGAAAACGAAGGCAGATGGCAGTGCTGGTCACTCTAAACACGATTTGATAGAAAATATTTTTTTTATCGCAAAAAAAATCAGCTCTTCCATACAAACAAGTCATTACCACAATTTGTAAGAAACAACACTTTACATATCCTTTAGTCATGAAATTCCATTTCAACACCTAACATTGCTCAGCAGAGATTAATTTTAAAGTTCAAAATTACTAATAACATATTAGGCGTAGGTAATAGTTGTAATATTCCAGTTGATGCAACGTACAATAAATTCATCCATGACATCCTGCGGGATCTTGGTGCCGTTGACACGCTCAAACTTCCTCAGCACGTCTACGGCCTGATTCACGCGTCCCCGTGATGACAGCCACCTGAAATATATAGCGTTGGAATTACCTAAATCAAATGCTATGTATTAGGTATGTAGGTACTCCAGTTATGTGGTAATTATGACGACCGCCTGGCCGAGTGGTCTGTACCCCAGGCTACTCGGTCAAGAGGTCCCGGGTTCGAATCCCGGTAGGAACAAATGTTTGTATGATCAGTACGAACATTTGTTTACGAGTCATGGATGTTAATATGTTTATTTAGTATATTTATAATATTTATATACATATTATTATCATTATTTCTCCGTTATCTAGTATCCATAACACAAGCTCTTAATGATGCTTACTTTGGGCTAGATAATAGGTGTGAGTGTATAAATATTATTATTATTATTAATTTTAAGTTATGTGGTAGGCCCCCAGTAAAACTACCATTAATTACACTGGCTACCTTTCCCATAAATCCGAGCTGAAATAAGAAAGACAGTGGTACCTAATCAAAGAGAATCTACATCCGTATGGCCGTCTGAGTAGGTACCACTGCCTTTCTCATTTCAGTAGTGAAACAGTTTGCTGTGTTTCGGATTAAGGGGGAAAGGTAGCCAGTGTAATTACTGGGCATGGACGGCATTTCATCTTAGGCATCTGGATGACAACGCACCTGCAATGTCAAGTGATTTTTCCTTGTTATTGTCTATAGGTGTCGGTAACCGCTTACAACTAGACCAGGTGGGCCGTCAGCTTGTTTGTCATGTAGTTGTATAAAAAAGTGTGTATTCTTCTGCTATCATTGCTGCCATGAGAATATCATATATTACTATGATGCTTAATCTGAGGGATGGTGATTCATCATGTGTGAAGGTGGTTTTCCACCAGAGGGGCGAGACGATAATTAAAATCGCACTGACCCTTTTCCACTAAAAATTGCCCGCGCGAGCTCGAGCGAGATGATTTTCCACCATAGTGGCGAGATGAGGATTGAAATCGCACAACAATAAACCTATCGCGAGAAGCGTGTTTCTGTTGCAAAGTTAATTTATATCGGAAGCAATACGGTTCATTTTTACACAAACAAATATTTTAATTCACGTCTCGCACATCCTCGTCAATCCTGACTATTTCCACCAAAATTGCGCGAGGCGAGGATTGAAAATTTGCCATACAAATTTTAAATCTCGTCTCGTCTCGCCCCTCTGGTGGAAAACCACCTTAACAGTTGCACTACGAAAGCCGCCTCTATTACAAGCGACGTAAGGGCGGTCCCAAGGTCAAACTGTTACGCTTGATGTCCTGACGACTGTACCTACGGTATCAGTTACTACCGTTATCGTATAAGAAAATCTTTTATCATCCCTGTAAAAGGACTGTATTTTTTTCTCGTTTACAAACCAACTGATTTATAAGTGATTCATAAAAGAACCACAGGAGTAGACAAGCGTATAAAACATCGTAGTAAGATATCACCATGATGTATTGTGTTAATTAATACTTACTACAAAGAAACTTCTATCTATATTCTAGTAAAATACCTACTCTCTATATTCTGTGGTAAACAAAAATGTAAGGCAGGCACGTGGCTGTAGTATTCGCATTCAGACCGAGCAAATATTTAACAAAACTCGGAAATGATCATTAAAACCATAAAAGCGGAGAGCCGTTAGTTACTAAACTTCTAATCTTGGCGTTATTAAATTTTTTATTTTACGACATTTTTACTTGTACACATTATCTAAGTACCTACAACCAGCTAACACTTAATAAACAAGGAAATTAAGCAGAATTATTTGGGCTTAATAAAACCTAAAATTACTCATTGTCTTATTTCTGTTAATGATTGACAGACATAAACGTCCTTGTCATGGTATCATTATCATCTTGTAACAAGTAGTAGAGATACCCCGAATATTAGTTTTATATTAGGTATTCGGCATATTCGGCTTTATTTTAGATTTTCGAATATTATTAGTTTATGTGCCGAATTTCTCATTCATGTATAGTCTGTTGAGAGAAACCCCGGTCTTCTGATTTGTCCGAAGAGATTATCTTATACTTTTATGGTAATGGATTTCGTGAGATCATTTTTGATAAATGCATCATCTAAAGGTAACTTTGAACTTATTCTATGTTCATATTAAAATCTGTTTTGATTTTGTGCGTTGATAAACTTGCAAGAAAAACAAATAAAGAAAAATAACGATGAAAAAAACTAACTAAAAAATCAAAAACATCATCTTTATTAGGACTTTAAAAATGTTCGTGAAAGTATTTTTATTTTTTTCGACGAGACGCGGGTTCGATTCCCGCCTGGAGCATACATTTTTTTCATTGTTTCCTTTCTTTATATGTATTTCTAATTCTATGTTATTGTTGTGTTAGCTATATTTAGATTTTATAATAGGTAGGTTAATAATTTCTACACTTCTCAGTTCGTTAAATAAAAAGAAATAAGACAGTAGGTAAATGCAAGTATGTATGGCAAGTGCCTTTGCTCACGACAGGTTTGTATACCTGTTCTTTTATAAACCTGTTTTTTGGCCGTATATTCGGTACATATTATGCCGAATTTTCGGCTGAATATTCGTATTCGACTGCACCTGTACTTGGCGCACCTCTAGTAAGTACCAACTGACGAATTGATAGGTATTTAGATAGCTAGTTTGCATCACAATGAAGTTAGTTTCTTTTGAATATCTTCGTGTCACGACATACCTACATTGTGATTGTAATGAGTAGAGACTGACATAACAAAAAATGTACCTTTAGAGATACACTTTATAGTTAACTTTAATAGGTAAAATGTTGTAACTGTATCGTGAAAATTGGTGTCAAAGCTTTGCATCAGTGTGATGCCGACAGTAATTTGGTCTTTGCTGGAGCATTGTGGTCCGAGAGGAACACGCAGACGTTGCCGAATCAGTATACTGGAATAATCAGTATACCAGTAGTATCAGTATACTAACGCATTGTTGAGCGGTAAGGACTTGGGGGCGGCGCATCCTGACGGAACGAGTATATCAAAATTGCGCCTTTCTTCGTATTGGGAATATTTCTAGAGAAAGACAGATGGGACGTACTAAAGCTGTTTTATACCTAGCACTCTCAGGAACGACAAATGGCACCACCAGAACTATCAGCATCGGCAAGCTCGTGGCCAAGAGTAGATTTCTCCAATTCCCGATCCAAAGCGCCAGCCACGGGAGCACGACGCATCCACCCCCGAAGAATAGGGCGATTGACATGTTGGCCACCCAGGTCCGGTGACGGGGTCCCACATACTCCAATACTGTGGACATTGAACGACATATATGGAACATTAATAAGGTCTAAGTCTGGATACCCTCAGGTAACACCGTCTTTGCTAATTCGTTCAAAAACAGATGACTATATATGTTTCGGATTGATGGGAATGGTAGCCAATGCAATTACTTGAAATACAAGGCATTTCATCTTATTTCTCTGGATTGATTTTTCCCTTGTTATTGCAAGTATTTATAGGTGTTAGCCAGTTACCACCGGGTAGGCCCTTAGTTTTTTTAGTGCAGTTGGCTTTTCATCTACTTGTACGGGTATAAGAAAGTAATTTGTTAATTCTGAAATCTACCTTTCTCTTTTGCAGGAACAATGATACCATCATCCTCAAAGATGGTCTACGTAGCCATAGTTAAAGGTAACTAAAACACAGAGTAAAAATGGAAGAAGCTTGTGAACAACTCCATTCAATGCCAATTTATTTTCATAATCACAATTGTCGATCGGAATTCATGGATTATGAATTCCGCTTTTGCTTTCCACTTTATATAAAAAAATATAATGTATAAATGTCCATTACTGAGATATGTAATATTTGAAGCGTATACATACTTGTAAGATTTAATGTCAATTCGATGATTAATTTATTTATAATTACTTATAATTACTCAATTATCAATATGATAGAAATCAGCTGTCTATTGAGATAAAACATTAACCTTCATTAGTAAAACTTCAACATTCATTAGTGCTTACCTAAAATATACATCATCATGAAGCAGCTGTCATAAGCCATTCCCACTAGGAACCGGCAGAAGGCGAAATCCCAAAGACCCGTGGTGAATATGCTCGCCACGCCTCCAATACAACCCATCATATTTGTACCTGCGGAACGAAGTCATGGGTCATTTGGATCTTCCATAGAAAATATTGCCAGTATACATTTTTCAATTGTGTGTGCGAATTACGTAGATATTAGGTCAAACGTATCTAACGCGTCTCTTTATGAACCTACCTATTCTGTTTTATATGTGGCCATCCAAACATCATCGATTTTTTCGGTGATACCTCTACAATCAATGATGCTTTGAGTAGGTACCCCTGATGGTTATAATTAAAGATACGGAAAAAGTCACCAATTTATTAATGAAGCGTTTGGAATTCGGAACATACCATTTATTCGGGCGACTTTAGTTTGATGTCTTGTGAGCGATCAAAGGTTATGCTATCGTTTTAGTTTTAGCTAAAGATCCCGATCAGTGTTTAACAGGTGATCTTTCCACAAACTACACACAAGTACAGTAAAATCTGTCTAGGCTTTACTGTACCTACTTGTTGTGTGTATATTTTTATAGACTCATCATATTTATCCCACTATTAGGTACTCCTGCTTCCACTAATCTTCAAAATTATAGTTCGTGATCCCGCTTAGTGGGACCATTAGTCATAGTAAAAGTAGGGTGTGTGGTTCCACATCCACAACCACAAACCCTTCTTTTCCTATGACTAATGGTTTCACAACCACAAACCCTTCTTTTCCTATGACTAATGGTTTCACAACCACAAACCCTACTTTTACTATGACTAATGGTCCCACTAAGCGGGATCAGGAATTTTAGTTTTACAGAATGACAATACTGACGTATTATTACGTTTGGTTCATGGGACAGGGGATGGGTTATAGATCTAATATATACAATGTCAGCACCAGCAACCAAATTCACCAAAGTAACAAAAAAAAATAAACGCGCATTGGGTCATGCATAGCGTAGTGGGGCTATGGCCCAAACTCCTCATGTTTCTCCCGTGTAGGAAGGCATGTGGCCATGGAACGTATATGTATAGGCTGGTGATGACCAAAACAAATATAACTTTTCAACTTTGTTACACTACGCAATCTCGGTCACGCAGCTCGTCATACAGTGTCATTGACCCTTCATTTTTTGATATGAGATTTAATATTTTGCGATTTATTTATCAAATACAAAAATTTTACAGATAAATTGCAAAATAACAGTTTCAAGGTAAAGGTTTCAAGGTTTTCATAATTTGATTGTATTTTTAATGTTACATTCGTGGTGGCACTCGTGGAACAGCCCTCTTATTACCTTCCACTGCTAATTGTCATAATAGGCACTCTATGACATCTAACTTAGTTAAAAAATATGCGCAGGAAGTCGTCAATACATAACAATCGTGATAATAGTAATCTTTATGGGCTTTGTTTGCAATAAATGTCCAAGAAAGCCTGGTTATCTATAGGCTTTGTTACCAATGGAGTTAGTTAATAAGCCGCCTAACCAGCCGGCATGACCAAAACAAGTAGTTCAATCCTCCAGCAATAGAAGCACTGGAAATACCCACTAAAACTCCCTGGTAACTCCACTGCCCTTCGCGGGGGTAGCCTGGGCTCTGCCGAAGCAATTTCACCAGCCCACCCCCAGGCAACCTGACCTTGTGGCCAGGTTTCGCGCCGAAACTTGGAGTACCACCTAGCCAAAAATAAAGTTGCATAAAGATGCTTGTTTTGTTAAATCAAATAAAGTGTAATTACATCTCGCAAAACTTTGGTTATGACGAAAGTAATCGAAGTAGTTTGCCCAAATATTCTTTTTGTGTTGTCACCCCTAAGTGGTAGTATATTATTGTTTAAAATTCAAAGTGAGTGTGATAAGCGAATCTATCTACATAGGTACATACCTATGTAACACTTGCCGAGATGTAACAAAATCAACTTAAGAAAAGATTATGATAGAGATGATAAAGTTGATAACAACTACATCCTATTACTTCTAATCTTAAGATCTATTAAACCTTTCTATAAAAATAGAGGTTTTATCTGAAGTTCTGAAGAGATCTGTTTACAGGCTATAAATATTAAATATTATATTCGAAGTTAAATTCTGTCGCCGCCATCTGGTTGAATTCGCCGCTTAGTTGGATGCCTAGCCCGTTGATTAAACGCCGGCATCCAATCAAATACCTAGCGCGACAGTTAATTGAACTAGACACCACCACCATCTTAGACCAGTTTAGGGCCTAAACTGAGTATAATAGTTTATTCGTATTACGACGCTATCTACGACTATGACAGCGACGTTGTTCAGGAACCAATACTGAACCGAGCGAAATATGAATCGCTTTGATAAAGACGGTAGTAAGGCCCCTGGTGTATTCAAAATATTTCTCAGATTTCGTTTATAGTTACTTTGGTAAATTAAATAATCGTTACAAAATTTTTGACATGTACTTATGTATTTGGCCCCTTTAGCTAGACTTAACAGTAGGTATTTAATAGTTTTTTTTCTAAGCTTTTGTAAGTAAAAGGGATTTTGTCTCTATCTCTGAGGGATTTGCCTCTATCACCTAGATAAGACTCGTAATAGCTCTATAGATAGAAAAGCCGTATTGCAGTTTGCGACTCGGTACACTATACCGGTAGAGACCTTTTCTGTTTCGTTGCTAATGTTTATATTGGAATAGTGTTGTTTGATATCTGATCATTTTTAATTTATTTTACTGTATTACTTCTTACCAACCAAAGCGGGTACTCTTCCAAATTGATCAGCCAGCCAGCCAAAGAATATGCCCCCGACGAAGGAGCCGGCGAAAAACACCGCCTGCGCAAGAGGTCCGAAGCCGGCGAACTCGCACACCCAACCACGCTGCAGACAAAAACATTTTTATAAACAAGCTTTAATTTAAGTTCTCTAAAAATAAGAAAATGAACTGTTATATTAAATCAAATCCAACAATTTATTACATTACTGTACGGTGTACAATAACATTACCTTAATATCAGCACTTTTGTAAGCCGTTCATATTAGCCATATATTAATTTTATTGTATTAACTTCAGTTCGCCATTAGCCAGCATACAATCATCACGCGTTCTCATTAATAATATCATTTTAGCATAGCATAGTTCAGTGTAACGTTAACATAGCAATAAACTTTCTGTCATCATTCTCTAATCTTTTATTAACATTCGTAAAGGTGTATGCCGCCCCGTACATCTTTTCTGGTCCTTCGATCCTTCAGGACCTCGCGCATGTCGGTTATTTCGGTCATCGTGTGAGGAACTGTACCGAATCAGTGACTAACAAGTGTAGTGTATTTATCAGTGATTAGTGTCCACTAGTTCATCATCAACTAAGCAAAGCGAGTAACGTAACTCGCCCTCAGCAGCAGCAAAAACTAGGCGGGCAAATTAGAGCTCGAGCCTAGCAACAGCGAGCACGTAGCTCGCACCTAGCAACAGTGGGAAAGCAGCCCACGCACAGCAACAGCGAGCAAGCAGCTCGCGCAGCAGTCTTCTATACGCGAGCATATAGCTCGTGCACAGCAGCAGCACATTGGCGAGCACAAAGCTCGCGCCTAGCAGCATTCATCTCAACAGCGAGTAAATATCTCGCGCTTAGCAGTAAAACACCAGCAGCAGCATTCAGCTCGCGCTGTCCAGCATATTCAGCGTTCGCAACATTAACAAACAAGTAAGGTCTTTCCTATTTTATTTAACAAACATTTATAACAGCAGCAATGGAGATTAATGAATTATATATTGGTCAAGTGGAAATCTTCGAAGCTATTAAGAAATTGCAATCGAATATTAAGAAAGATAGCTCGGAGCGTAAAACTCCTGACTATTTTAAAAGGCGTCTTGAAACTTTAGAAACTTACTGGGGAGAATATCAAGGGAATCATGACAGATTAAAAATGGAATCAAGCCGAAGTCATCAATATTTTACAAATAAAGAATACGAGCAAACATATGAATTGTATAAGTCGGTAAAAGAATATATAAATCAGCAGTATCAAAGCATTCATTTGAAGAAGAGCATAGTATCAGCAGGGACAAGCGCACATCAAAAAGATGAACAAAGAGAGAGTAAG
Organism: Nymphula nitidulata; assembly: GCA_947347705.1. Lineage (NCBI taxonomy): Eukaryota > Metazoa > Arthropoda > Insecta > Lepidoptera > Crambidae > Nymphula > Nymphula nitidulata. The sequence continues at coordinate 4,263,566 of OX374620.1, forward strand.
GAGAAAACAACACAAGAGCAAAAAATATCAGACGTTTCGGAAACCCCGGGCCACAGTCAAACTTTTGCTACATCGCGAGGGTCTACGAGCAAACTCGACGAAATGATCAAAAGGCAGATGGCCAATTTCAAGGCCTTCATTCGAACCGTAGCAAACATTGACGTGGACTCCCTTTCAGACAAGTGGGAGTTTGATGACGCGTTAAAGTCACTACAAAGCAGATGGGGAGCAATCGACTCCTTACATTGGGAAATCGATAGCGAGTTAAACGGCGAGAACGAAAGCTATGACAGGATGTATTACAAAAACGAGCAAAAATATAATGAATTGAAGAAAGAAATAAACAGCAAGTTGTGGTCAGTCTCTCATAGGGAAAGGTCCACCCCTATTTTAGATATACCGGTTTTTCACGGTCACTACAACCAGTGGATCTCTTTTAAGGACTTGTTTGAAGAAGCAATCCATAAAAATCCATCTCTATCATGTGCGCAAAAAATGCAATTTTTAAAATGTAAAATAAAAGGAGAGGCCGAAAAACTAATCCAACATTTACAAATAAGCACCGATAATTATAAAATATGTTGGGATATTTTAAACAACCGCTATAACAATCGAAAACTAATATTCACTTCATACATTAATACTCTTCTAGGAATACCAAATATAAACCAGCAATCATTTCTGCAAATAAAAAGAATGCACGATGTTTCAATAGAATGTCTACACGCAATAAAAAATCTAGGTGTAGACATCTCTACTTGGGACCCTATATTGGTCCATATTTTAGCTCAAAAGTTGGATCCCGAGACTTTTAATGAATATTCTGAATACGTAAAAAACCCACGTGATTTACCTATCTTAGATGAATTTCACAAGTTTTTGGAATCGAAATTTACAACATTAGAAACAGCTAGAAAAAAGCAAGAGATGAGGCCATCAACAAACAACAACATACCGTCACCTTACAACATCAGAAAGCCATATTTTTCATTCAACAACAATTATAACAAACAAAAATTATTTCAACATTTTCCACAAAAATCATTACACGTGCCGCAAATATCATGCCCATTATGCAAATATAATCATGGCCTATATAATTGTAATAAGTTCTTAGAAATGAACAATGAAAATAAAATAAAAACAATTCGTAATTTACATATTTGTCAAAACTGCTTATTCGATCACAAAGGCAATAAATGCTTATCAACAAAGCGATGCCGCATTTGCGCAGAAAATCATAATTCTTTGTTACACGATGCTTATGCGAAGTGGAAACCGAACACGTATGGTAATAACGCAACATATTCAAATAACGTAGCACACACAAAACCGACAAATTCAAGGCAACAAGAGCACGTGGCAACGGGATCTACGTCACACGTGTCCCAAGACGATGCTTCCGAAGTACTCCTTGCAACAGCTAAAATCAATGTTTTAGCAGCAGATGGAACTACTCAAACAATGCGAGCCCTCATCGACCAAGGGTCGCAGATTTCCCTCATAACAGAACATGCAGCACAAACATTAGGTCTTAAGCGCCAAAAATGTAGCGGCGTAATATTCGGTGTTGGACAAACCGAAAATAATTGTAAGGGAATGATATCAATTCAATGCTCGTCGCTTTACAATCAATTCTCATTTAACACAGACGTATTAATCATGAATAATTTAATCAAGCATTTACCAGCACAATCATTTACAAAACCAACATGGCCACACATACAACATATAAACTTAGCTGACCCCGAATTTAATGTAAGCCGACCTGTTGATCTGTTATTAGGAGTCGACGTATACTCACAGATCATCATGAGTGGCATCATCAAAGGCGAAAAGATTTCTCAGCCGATAGCACAGCAAACACACCTAGGATGGTTGCTATGCGGTAATGTAAGAACTTACCATTGCAATGTGGTATTAAATAACCTTGAAGACATTAAACAGTTTTGGGAAATAGAGGATATTATTCCCGAATCAAACGCGTCCCAGGAAGATCAAAACTGTATTCAGTTTTATAAACAAACAACGAAAAGAGGGCCTGATGGTCGGTACGAAGTGATGCTTCCTCTCAAGGACGACATAAATGAAAAACTAGGATCAACAAAACAAACAGCATTAGCACAGTTTTTAAATTTGGAGAAAAGATTCAGAAAACAACCCAATTTAGCAAAAGAATATAAATTATTTTTTCATGAATACGAGGAATTAAATCATATGAAGCGCTCAGTCGGTAATATGACACCGGAATGTTATTTACCGCATCATTGTGTAGAGCGAGAAAGCAGCAGCACTACAAAATATAGAGCAGTTTTTAACGCGTCTCAAAAATCGTCGTCAGGTTTTAGCCTTAATGATTTGATGCATAAGGGACCTAATCTCCAACAAGATTTGCAAAAGTTAATTTTGAAATTTAGACTGTACCCCTTTGGATTTACTGCTGACATAGAAAAAATGTTTAGGCAGGTAATGCTATCAGAAGAACATCAAAGGTACCAAAAAATAATCTGGAGAGAAAGCGAAAGGCACCCTATACAAACCTATCAGCTGACCACAGTAACATATGGCACGAAAGCAGCGCCTTTCCTCGCCATGATGACCCTGAGACAACTAGCATCAGACGAACGTAAATCCTATCCACAGGCAGCACAAGTAGTAGAAGAATCGTTCTATACAGATGACCTTGTCCATGGTGCATATTCAATAGAAGAAGGTAAAATCCTTATAAAAAATCTTCATAATCTATTACAACTGGGAGGATTAAAACTACGAAAATGGTCAGCAAACAATAAAAGAATATTAGAAAACATAGAAAACTATAATCAACAACAAGACGTGTTTAGCTTCAAATCGGAACATCAATCAAAAATATTAGGATTATGTTGGGATTCAAAACAAGACAAATTTTTATTCCAATATAACATTGACTGCACATTAAGTAAACCAACAAAAAGACAACTTTTGTCGGAAATATCAAAAATTTTTGACCCCTTAGGCTGGCTATCACCAGTCACTACTAAATTAAAGTTACTATTTCAAAAAGTATGCATGTTACAATTACACTGGGATGACGTAATACCAAATGATATCAATATAGAGTGGAACAAGTTACGAGCGGATATAAAAAGTATTAACGACTGCGAAATACCTAGGTGGATAGGATGTCAGAGAGCTGACGTAATACAACTACATGGGTTCTGTGACGCGTCGATGCAAGCTTATGCGTGTGTCATCTATGCGCGTATAGCAACAAATAAATCGATAACAATAATCGCTGCAAAGTCAAAACTTGTACCACGCAACAAAAACTTAACAATACCGCAGCTAGAACTATGTGGCGCTCAGCTACTATCCAAGTTAATGGCAAAGGTTATAGATTGTTTAAAACAACACAAAGTCGAAATTTACGGCTGGAGTGATTCAAAAGTGGTATTAGCGTGGATAAAAAGCAAATCAAATAAATGGAAACAGTTCGTTGCAAACAGAATTAAAAATATAAATGAAATCATGCCGGCTGATTGTTGGCAATACGTAAGGTCAAGCGAGAACCCAGCAGACTCAGCAAGCAGAGGTTTACACCCTAACCAACTGAAAGAGAATATTTTATGGCATAACGGGCCAGCCTGGTTATCTTCCTTCATATCTGAGCAAAGACACAGTACTGAAACATATACTACAGAAGAAGAGATAATGAAAACAAAGCAGTCTAACATGATTATACACTCACAAAATCATATCTCTATAATACAAAACTTGCTCGATAAGCAAAGCTCCTTTTCACGAGTTACTCGTATCGTAGCCTGGATGTTACGCCTCACAAGCAAACATTATAAAAGCAAACCATATTTAACACTAGAGGAATTAAAGAAAGCACAGTTGTTAATTATTAGAAACGTGCAAAGCAAAGAATATAAAGAGGAAATAAGCAATTTAAAAGCAAATAAATTATTACCACAAAAAAGCAAAATATTAAATTTAAATCCTTACCTGGACAAATCCGGGATACTGCGTGTTGGCGGAAGGCTCGAAAACTCGCATATTCATCCTGATATGAAACACCCTATAATCATACCAAACAATGGTCGATTGGCCATACTTATCATTAATCATGCACATAAACTTACCTTTCATGGAGGAGCAAGATTAACCAATGCGATAATTAGACAGAAGTATTGGATCTTAGGCGGCAACAGATTGACAAAAAAGCAACTGCGATTATGTGTTATTTGTAGAAAACAAGATGTAAGCAAACATTATCAATTAATGGGTGATCTTCCACCTTCAAGAAGTAACCCTTCACGTCCTTTCTATAATACTGGGGTGGACTATACTGGATATGTTTTTGTCAAGTCAAACAAAGGACGCGGCATTAAGTCCACCAAAGGCTACATAGCAGTTTTTGTGTGCATGGCCACAAAAGCTGTGCACCTTGAATTGGTGTCTGACTTGACATCATCAGCCTTTCTGGCAGCTTTACGCCGCATGGCTGCTAGAAGAGGTACTCCAGCTCATTTATTCAGTGACCAAGGAACATGTTTTATAAAAGGTAACAGAATAATCCAAGAAGAGCTGGAAACATTTAAACAAAATCAAGAATTTATGCAGGAAATAACAGAATTAGGAATTTCCTGGCATTTTAATGCCCCCTCGTGGCCTTCTGCTGGAGGATTGTGGGAGGCCGCCGTTAAAAGTTTAAAACACCATACCAAGAGAGTAATTGGTGATCAACGGCTCACATATGAAGAGTATAGCACATTGTTAGCTCAGCTTGAAGCATGCCTAAACTCAAGGCCACTGTGCTCCTTAACAGAGGACCCGGGAGACCTAGATTTTCTAACACCATCTCACTTTTTAAGTAGCGGACCTACCTTAACATTAGTTGAAACGGAAAAGGACTTAAGAACTCGTTGGCATATAACACAAAAAATATTTGGCGATATCTGGAAACGCTGGCGCAGCGAATATCTAACACAGTTATCAACACGCTGTAAGTGGAGAAGGCCGCAACGTAACTTTCAACTTGATGACGTAGTGTTAATACACGATGCTAATCTACCAGCAGGAAAGTGGGCTCTAGGCAGAGTTATCGATCTTCATCCGGGACCCGACGGTTATGTCAGAGTTGTTACTCTAAAAACAAAAAATGGAGTCATAAAAAGACCTATCGTTAAATTATCAATATTACCCGCAAACCAAGAGAACAATCAAAAAGAAAACCTAGATGTGAAAGAAAGCGAATGCAAAGAAGAAGTCGATAAACACCAACTATCAGAATCAAACAAGCAAACAGGAGAAAAGAAAGAAGAAATAAAAAGAAACAGACGAAGGAAAGGTTTTTGTTTTTCAACAATAGTCATGTCTATTTTATTATTATTTTTGAATGTGCTAACTTCCGTAGAAAGCAAATATAACATAACAACCTTACAAGAAAACAGAGGTCTCTATTTCGACAAGGTAACCAACATGTACCTTGTAAGAGACCATTGGAAACTTGTCGTTTATTACGACATGAATCCTTATTGGGAAGGCACACTAGCATTTACAAAGTATCTGAAATACTTAGAAAACATATGTTCCACGATAAGAAACGCGTCACATTGCGATGGGATAATATTACAGTTACGTCACGGTGACGCGGAGTTAGCGTACTACAATCAAATATTACTGAATCAGCAAAACGATGTGCGCCCACGACGGAGGCGCGGCCTTATCAACGGAGTGGGGAGCATTGCAAATACATTATTCGGAGTACTCGACGACCGCTTTGCTGAAAAGTATGAGAAAGATATTGCTCTCATAAGAACAAATCAAAATCATTTAGCAGCATTATGGAAAAATCAGACATCGGTGGTGGAAGCAGAGTTCAATTTCATGAAAAGAACAGAAAACGTTATGGATAAACAGCATAAATTTGTCAACCAAAAAATCATAGACTTCGAAAAGTCCATTAACATTCTGAAAGCAGAAATAAACAATGTGTCAAAAATCAATGATTTTACCCTCACTGCCTTAATGACCAATAACATATTAACCCACCTTAAAACTATGCAAACGTCAGCCTTAGACACTATAACGAACATTTATAACGGAAAATTTAATCTTCATCTTATTACACCGGAACAACTACGTGATCAACTCAACATCATATCAGGAAGACTACCTAGTGACTTGCGCTTACCTGTCGATACTGCTGAATTATCTAAAATCTATAATTTGCTCAAAATGAAAACTAGAATAACAAAGCATTACATGATCTTTGAAATAAAAATTCCATTAATAAGCAGAGATATTTACGAAGTTATGAAACTCTTTTCCATACCGCGGCAACTGAAAGAAATGATGACACTCATTAAACCAGTAAGTGAATATGCAGCTATAAATTTAAAGAAAGACGCCTTACTATCATTGTCTGAAAATGATTTAAAATCATGTTTACACGTAGATACAGAAATAATTATGTGCTATCTAAGACGCCCAATTTTACAAATTAAAGATGATGAAACCCTGTGCGAAACAGAAAATAACACAAGAACATGCAGAACTACCTCTACCAATTGCTTAAACAAATGGGAAGAGCTCAACAAAATAAACAGCTATCTTTACTTTTGTTGTGATAAATGCTCACTTAAATTAATTTGCGCGGATCAGGTGTCAGCCCTACAATTGAAACAAGCTGGCTTGCTTATAGTGAGTCATGGCTGTATTATAAAATCAAAGGATTTTACAGTGTACTCACACAGATTAGACACCAGTAGTCTGAATATTATGCCAGAATTAGAAACAATTGATATCGCTCCTATCAATCACATTATAAACATACCTATGACCAAATCAGACATATTTGTTAAAGAAAACGATAAGATTCAACGCACCATACAATTGGCTGAAATACAAAATCAAATTGATGTAATGAAACAGACAATACCGTTAAGTGACGGAGTATCAAACCATGATATACATCACTATGCTACGATATACACCGTGATAGCAGTTCTAGGAATTGTAGCAGCAGTGGTGGTGTGGAGGCGGTACTTACGGCGTGCGGGAAGCGCTGCACAACAGCAGTCAAGACCTATTCCGAACGTACAATTTAGTGTCAGTGAAAACCGAAATAAATTACATAGTAGTGATGTGCGTTTTCAATCTAGTGATAGTGATAACAAAGGGCAATATAGTGCGGGTTGTTCGCGAAAAATACAAAAAGATATGAGCACATCGCCGATGCTCCGTTCAGTGCTATCAATTCCGGACAGCTGTGCACAAATGTCAAATCACTAGTTATTATTAATTTTAGTTTTTAAAAGAAATGCCCTTCATCTTGTTAATAGTTTAAGAATCATCTCACAGCATCTCTCATCTCTTTTCTCCCCCGGGAGCATGTACGGTGTACAATAACATTACCTTAATATCAGCACTTTTGTAAGCCGTTCATATTAGCCATATATTAATTTTATTGTATTAACTTCAGTTCGCCATTAGCCAGCATACAATCATCACGCGTTCTCATTAATAATATCATTTTAGCATAGCATAGTTCAGTGTAACGTTAACATAGCAATAAACTTTCTGTCATCATTCTCTAATCTTTTATTAACATTCGTAAAGGTGTATGCCGCCCCGTACAATTACACTATTTAGTTAGGTATACCGGGTGTCACAGTATTCCGACATAAAATTAGGTGCGCGGTTGTGTGTGTCTCCTTGTGTGGGGTATAACCGTATAACTGGAGTGTGTCGTACGATACAAAACAGTACGCATTTTTTGGGTTGTCACGAGCAGGACAATGTTTTAATTAATTTAATCGGAAAATAAAAGTGGTCTGAAAGGTGTCGAACTTTCAGAGGTACCTAAGTCTTCACAGGTAACTCAACCACCCCCTTAAATTTTATTTCGGTTTTTCGGAACACACTTTAAAAGTTTAGTTGGAAGATTAGACCCGAAAATTTATACATACATGCACACACACATCATACATACATGCACACATACATGCAGTTAAATTAAAGCTTGTAATAAGTTTAAACTTACCGGTGGACCTTAGGGTCCACCTGGAGTTAAAAGTTCATCGTGGCCTGCAATCAAATCGTTGGCGGGCACAATTCTTCAGCCAACACAAGTACACAACGCTTGCTCCTTCGAAAAGCTATTCCATACCCATGTAACCCATGTTTGCCCTAACTTTAGACTACTGATTCACGTCGACTCTCTTTCAAACCCATTTGCAAGATAACCTGAATATTTCTAGGCTGGTAATAGGTATCTTTCAACTTAGTTCGCACTAATATAGCATTAAATTGGTTGGCTCGGCTTTGTAGAGTTCGCGGTAGAAAACGAAAACGAAGACCGAAGAAATGCATTGCACTACGTATTTTGTGAAATAGAGACGTCTGACTGCGCTCTACATGCTCCATCGGAGAAATGGGAGTAAGTAGGGGTCTAACATCAACCACTAAATTTGACATGATCAGCGGTCCTGCAAACTTTCATGTGCATTTGAGAGCATGACCTGTAGTCGCTAGAAGCACAGACTTTGATCTACAACTCGGTCCAAAAGACTTGGAATAGTATGTCACGGCCCCATATCCGGGCATGGACCTTTCGCGCTACATTATTTATGCTAGCTTATGTTTGCTTATTCTTAAGTGAGGTTTGTGCTTTAAATAGTACGTATAATGTAAGTAAATACGAAGCTTGGGATTTAATTTTATGAGTACACTTTACCGATTTTGACGTGACTAATTGTTCTTTAGAACTTAACACCTGTTATCTTCGATACGCTTAGAGTTAATTAGCATCAATTACTGTCACTGTCACGGCTATTACTATGCTTAAAGATTTGTGAGTTGTTTTCGTCTTTTAAATTATTTTGGAAGATAAAATCATTGTAGGCAAGGGTAACATTAATTTAGATATTTGGATTGCTCTTAGTGCAGGAAATAAGATCTTCAATGGATGTGCTTGACAGATTTATGTGATACCATGTGATACTGATAAAAGTTGCAAGGCTTGCGGCGCGTTGCTGAATTTACTGTCAACTTTAGAGGTTAGTACCTTAATATCAACATGCTCCTTTAAGATGAGTCATGGAAATATCAGGCTTACAAGCGATATTGAACCCTAGAAGTACAGTAATAGAGCCAATTCTACCACTCATTTAAACGGATTATTTAACCTGTACGCGTAGTATGACGAACTTGAAAAATGGTTTGTATTTATCGCAATATCATTTTTCTCGAGCTATTATAGGAGTTGAAGTCTCAATCTAAGGAAAAGAAACCCTTTTTCGAGCTCCTCATACTAGAGACTGAAATTGTTTGGCATGGTATGTGTCGCCACTAGCATCAAAATTTAATGTTTGTGTCTCCCGTGATTGCACAGGTTGAGGTATGATTTCAGTGCCAAGGTTTTGCAAAGAAAAATGGGATGCTTCCAAAATGCGTACGATGGTTTATCCAGAACACGAGAAAGATACCTCTGGGGTTCCGGGCTGCGGGTTTATTCGCTTACGAATTTTGGCAGTATATGTGATGATCACTAAGCTAATAACGTTGTTTTTTTTGGGGCTGACTATTTCTGGTGGCCGTAAGTGGGTTTTACAGCGAAGCCAGGGTTTTCAGGAGGATGAAGAATTTCGGCGAGTCGTCTTCAACCGTTAGGGACGAAACACCTCTGGAGCATTTCTATCGGCAGGGATCACCTCCCGATGAGGTTTCTCGCTGTTGGTTAGAGTCTCCGGGGCTATTGAGCTAAGACGACACGACTTTAGAGTACCTCTAAAGTCTCGGACCTCGGCTCAGAAGACATCATTGTGATAAATGGCCTAGTAACGTAGCAATGTTTATGAAATTATTTGTTCCCCGTTTTTGCAAAAATTTTTATTGATGCTCAGCTCCTATTAACAGTCCATTTATCGAGGAAGCTGCGACTAACTTTCTCAATAAATGGACTGTTCAACACAAAAAGAATTTTTCAATTTAAGTCAGTAGTTCCCGAGGTAAGCGCACTCAACCAAACAAACTCAAACCCCCTTATTTATAAAACTCTGACTTAAGTTAGTACTGGCCTAAAACTGATGTTGCCACTGTCTTTCTTTTAACAAATATAAGTGACAGCATCAATTCTAGACGTTTATAATAAGGGGGTTTAGGTTTATAATATTTAGTTTTCAAAGATTCTCACCTCACTAACAACAGTATGGTAGGGTATGTCTCCTAGCTCGAATTCCCAGCCGTTCTGGCAGGTCTTGGTGGGCGTGCTGTGGTGTGGCGCCGTCATTGTGTCCAGCACCTGGCTCCAGTTGGCGCTGTACGTCAGGCAGCGGTCCCACTCGCCGTCTAGAGGCACCGTTGACAAATTCCTCCTAAGGATCAACCATTGTATATTTTTAACTGACTTCAAAATAGGAGTTTCTATGTTCCTCTGTGTGTATTTTTATGTATGTTCACCGATTTTTCTGAGCCAATCTGAAAGAGTATTTTCAGATTCCAACTTTCAGATTGGTCCGATTTAAATTATCAAAATCGATGCAGTACTTTGGTTTTGAACTTTTGGTGCTAGAACAATTAAGTCATCAATGTAAGCTAAATTGCGGATTTTTGCTTTCCTGTGACTTTTAAGTGGTACGATGTTTAAGAAGTAAGAAGCAATATATTATATGACAACCAGAGGTTAAGAGACAGACAACTCGGCAATACTGACAGATCACCAATAGGTACCTACAGCTTTGACCTTAGAAAATTACTTATTAAAAACAAAAATTAAAACCGACTTCAAAAAATTGAAAAGGACAAAATAATTAAATTTAAGTAGGTATTCATCCCCTAGAAACATATTTTTGGAGTCGTTGCTTCACTTTCTATTGCTTTTGGAAACCACTTTTTTTCACAATTTTTAGTGATAACTTTCTACGGTCGTAGCTAGATGGGTGACCGTCAACTTATATTGTTTCCTACTATCGTATCGTTTCACTAAAAAGTCATTGGAAAAGCAAAAATGCGCAATTTCGCATATATAGGCGACTTAATAATTTCGGTTTTTTAAAATTTAAAACCAAACTACCCAACTGTATTTGAAAAAATTTTAATGGGACCAAATGGCAGCTATTCCGCATCGAACAAAAAAAGAATCACGTAAATCGGATCAGTAATCTCGGCGTAATCGGTGTACATACATAGAAAAAAAAAAACCGGCCGAATTGAGAACCTCCTCGTTTTTGAAGTCGGTTAAAAATTGTGAATAAATTGGAGTAGGTGAAATTAAACAATAGAAAGTGAAGCACCGAAACCAAAAAAATGATATTTTTTTTATGAGTTTTTTTTTAATTTTCAGTGTTTTGATTGCAATCGTATTTTTTTTCCTTTTTTTTCAAAGGGTCGTGCTGTCAATACGAGTTACAAGAAATTAAAACATGGGCTATAAGTACAAAAATGATTTGCCACTTTTAAAACATAATTATCTCATTCATTTGATAACTTCATATCATTTGTATGAAATAGTTTAACATTAGCTGCATTATTTTATAGAAATGTCCTAAAATGAATAAGATATTTTTTAAAAATGGGAAACCATTTCTATGAACTTATATCGCCCATATTTTAATACTACCTCAATTCAACATCCAAGTGCTCTATCTCGGGCACCCTGCACCAATGCCGCTGGGGCGTCGCGGCAATGAACATCTGCACGAAGTAGACGAATGCGAAGAAGAAGCCAAAGGGCATCATGCCGACAAACAACAGCTTCTGGTAGCGGCCCATCTCGCCTACGTGGGCCAGCACCGCCGATAGCGCGTCGCCGTCGTCGCCATTCTTCTTTTTCTCTTCTCTTGCTGTCTGAAACCAAAAATAAACAGACAAATAAATATTGGCGTTTACATTGGCGTCCTTTTCTTATGCATTATTAGGCGAAATAGCGAAAAAACATACGGCGTTGTCATTAATTCTGTATCTCACTGTCGGCATCTTTCGATAGGCATATGTAGAGCTCTTTTTTGCTCAGAGACTGGTCACACAAAACTAGATATTTACCAACGTTTAGTTCATCAGAAAACCCCGACCTGCCTTACAGACTTGCCCGGCAGTGTCGGGGACAGCGACAATGTAAAATAAGACATACCAAAAGAGGTCTACTTCGGCTTTTTACTTTTTTAGTGCGATCCACAATTCACATCGTCCCAATCGATTCTTGAAATTTTATATTTCATTGTAATTATTCCTTTTATTTTTTAGACCTACTTATGTTTGATTGTGTATGTTTTATACATTATATTTTTTATATTTAAGCGACTTAACAACGGCAAAATTTTGAGACTAATGTCGTCATCAAGATTCTAATATGTTCGGTCTGAGTCTTTTAGTAATACTTAACCTAGCAATTTATTATGTTTGTTAATATCTCTTTTGTAGTATCCATAAAACCAGTTCATGATATTAATATTAAATGTAAGAATATTGGTTACTCTCGTTTTTACAATATTAGTATGGATAACCTTTGATGAATATTACTTAATTAAACACTAAAATTACGAACTCTATAATTATACTAATTGCATAATTAACTGTTAATGAATAATATTCCACAATGTACATTGGAATTCCTATCTGTCCAGCCAGACAGCGGTAATTTTTAATGGTGGAGTTTAGTCACTGTCACGAGGTAGGTATTATATAGGTACATAAATAATAAACACATTTACAGTCATTGTTTCGCTACGACACCTTTTTTCAGGTTCATCAAACTGAAAGAAAATATCGCTGGGTATGTGTTTATAAACAAAAAATTGATACTATGAAGTTTTGCCGTAGGTTGCCAAAATTAAGGATAAAAATAATGTGTTTATGCTATCTTAAATCCACAAACACAATAGTTTAAAAAGTGTTTAAATTAAAAAGATATACATGTAAATGTTTAGACTAGAAAAACGATATGACCTGTCCGGGATGGGATTCCGCACCCTTCCACAATCCACCACTGAGCTCCAAAGGACTTGGCATGTCATAAAACGCATCTTTGTTCATTTCGAAAGACTTCAAGAAGGTCTTAATCCGACGGTTTTTTGGTGTTGTCTATATGTTACGCGAAATCTCCTTAAAATCTTCGATAGGTCGATTAGTTTTCTGTTTGAAAGCGTATACGGACTCGTTCCATTACAATTTGGTGGGAATACCTAATTCCCATTATGGATTGGTTTTATCAAGGTTTTATAAAGATCTTCGGAGACAGGAGAACAGAACTTCTCAACTCAACTAAGAACATTCAAGCGTGGAAGCGATAGTAGATAAAAAATAATAAGTATGAAATGTATTTTAACCAGCGACAGACAAGCCGATAATGCTAGGCTGTTTCCAAAAACTATAGAAAGTGAAGCACCGGCTCCAAAAAATACCTTTGCCTTATATAAATACTTAAATTAAATTATTTCTGTCTTATCAGTATTTTGAAGTTGGTTTTAGTTTTGTTTGAAATTTATTTGTGCACGTTATTGCCATTGCTATTTGGTCCACAGAATAAATGCGATTTCTTATCGCCAATTCATAAATTAAACACTCAAACTATTGCATGAACGCGATTATTATTAAAGTTACAGGAAAATATAGCAATTTAATAAAATACGGGGACCGAGAATTTATTTTAATTGACTGGGTACTGTGTTGTTGAATAATAAAGTATCATATAATATCATACATAAACTCTACTATAAATTGTAATGTTTCAAAGAGCAAATTTAGAACATTCTTTTGCTCTCCTAAAGCTGTTTTAGTTTAAAAAAATATTTTCTTTATAGTTTGACATTCTGCAAATTTTATCTCACTTTCTTACATAGTAAAACAAATCTTAACGATGCGTTTCGCGCTCTCCTCTACAATATAGGTTTATCGTTATTTCAATTTCAATTTTGTATGTATAATTTCGTAATGATAACATATTTCGTTGTTTCGTTATGTTGAAATTTTCAAATAATTTTTTCTTGTATTTAAATAGACCTATAATAGTAGTTACTTATTAAGTAAGTAAATCATTGCTTTGGTGATTACAGGCGCGTAGGTAGATATTATAAGTACCGAATATCATGCAACATAATACTTCTAAACTATACTTAATTGAAAGAATTTATGAATATTTAAAATTACTAAATTAAGTTAGGTACAATATTGCAGTATACTTCCTTCCAAAAGAAATGCACTCAACACTTCGCTTTCACACTTATTCCAAACACACAAACTAGTAAACCACAATCAAGTGATCAAACCTCGTAATGATTCATTTCTATTTTCTCCTTTTGTTTCATGGTTATTTTTTAAAAGTTTTTGTTGACACGATTCGTGCTCAGCGTCCGCGTGGGCTCGGCCAACAGCGGACGAATACCGAATGAAACTGATAACAATTCTCACTATCTGTATATTTAAGCAACATTACAGTATACTTACTATACAACGAATAAAAAACCAGCAACTGTGAGTGGCCTATAGTTATTAGCTTATTGGGTTCGTCTCATCGATAAACGGTATTATTGTTAGTTAAATCGAACGTGATAGCGACTTGGTTTAATTAATTTAGTTATAGTTTTGTGAATTTATGTAAAGTATACTGTAATATGAAGTACAGCGTATCGTAGTAACGAACTAGTGAAATCAATAGTAGCTAGGTGATAGAATAAAGAGTGATGGGAATTCGAACTAAGCTAATATCTGAAAGAAAGAAGAATTTTTTGTTTTCAAATAGGCCACAAAGAAGCACTTTTAAATCGTCAAAAACACATTTTTATAACTATCACAAAAATATATTAACTAACAACGTGATAGTCTCTGTCTGTCTGTCATGTCATGTCTGAATTTACACCGGTTCCAAAAGTTGAACTACCGAGAAGATTCCGGCAATAAACTCGTGTAGTCACTCTTTTCAAATATTAAATTACAATGTTTTTAGTTAAAAAATTATAACTTTTAGCAGTGCAGTGCCGCCCAGCGATAAAAATAATCCAAATTAGAAGAGAAGGTATATTTATAAACGAGCCAACAAACTAGGTACCCAATGTCAAAAGTATTATCGTTATTTTCAAGCTATCTGACAATGCACAATCACAACATAAGTATACAGAGGTTAATAGTCATAATACTCGTAAATAAACATATAAAACATTTTAGAATTTTAATGTGTCCACTCATTCTTATCATCTTAATATTCTTGGACCTTATAATAGCCTTTTTTCATTAAAGTTTGTTTGACATATAACTTAAGTTTGTGAAAAGGCAGTTCAGTTACATTTGGTGGGACTTTGTTTTATAAATGTGTATACATTTCCCCATGAATGAGCGACTTGTCTTGTGAAGTTTAAAACTTCGAACAGCAAGTTTATTTTTATATCTAGTGTTTAAGTTATGAATATCACTATGTTTCGAATAGGTTTGTTTAAATTTTGAACATAAATTATTGTTTAACCGCCAAAGTCAAATTGTGTACATAAAAGTTTTTAGTATGCTAGCCTACCTATATAAAGGTAGTTACAAAATTGAGTACTAGATGGCGTTGTATTTTTGGTTTCATTTTCTAATTGGCGGTGTTGAGAATTTCTCCATATTAATGACTTTCCTGAGGAATTATAATAAATGGTTCTCGACTTACGATCAAATTGTTTTTTTTATACCATCACCTTTTTTAGAACAGTTTTCCAGGCCTAGTAGGGTGGGGAATCATACAGGATAGTGATGGGTCGTACTTGCTAAATCCCGTACCAGGGCGACCTGGTACGCCAGCTAACAAATACCAGGTCCGAAAACCAGGTTTCAAAATACTTGCAAGTATTTTCTGAGTGCATAGAAAAATAGACCTTAAAATTCTATAATAAGGAATACAATCGCATGTATAGACCCGACCGAGCTTGTCAGCGAGTAAAAAAAATACTTATATAGTACCTAATATTGAGAAAATGAATACCAACTAAACTACAAATAAGGATTACGGTAATTATGGGAAAAATACTTGAATTGTTTGCAACTTTTTACCTTAGCTTACACGATTATTTTCCGTATTCTTGTCTGTAAATTTTATTTTCCTACTCCATGTTGGAAGGGCGCAAAATAGGTACTATAATACTTGTATTCAGGAAAGGAAGTATTCATACGGTGTGGACACACTAATTAGCTATCTTATCCTTAACTTGAAACACTAAACTACACCAAATAATAATAAAAAAAACTATACAAATGTTCAATCAATATTTGCGTAATAATGCCTTAAGCTTAAACTCTTTGTAGGTATTAAAATTGTGTCAAGGTCGCAGCTCAACCAGAACACAACTAAACAAGATGGATGACTACTTTCTCGCACGTGCCAAACAGTCAAAAATATTATTACAAAATTTTAAATTCATAGAAAATTACATATACCTATTGCACGCGCAATAATGAACTTTATTTCCTAACTAATAGAATAGTTCAGTTCCGTAAAGGACGCAAACATAATATTGTAGTAAATACACTTGGCGCGCATTATGAGTTCAAAGTTTAAAAATCATAAAATATGCTTCATTTTAGATTCATTATTACTCAAATATTAAAGTCTAAATTCGGTTAAAGTAGATAGAACGGGAGTGAGTCTCGCATGCGCGGCGCTATAATACCGATCATACACGACGGGGTTTTCGAGCGAGCCCGAAGAAGAAAGTACCTACAAACAGAGCCAAAAACACAGCCATCAAGTAAAATACTTTCAAAGTATTTTATTTGAAATTCATCCCAAATTTACTACACATAAGGATTACAATAGCTTTGGCAAAAAAAATACTTTTATGGTTTGAAAGTTTTTATTTGGCGTATACGATTATGTTCCTTATTCTAATAGCAGTAAATATAAATTTCCTACTTCTTAGTTAAACGGCTCCAAATACTAGATGGACGCGCCGGCCTGACAGACGATCGAGTGCGCTCACGTAAAAATACTTTAAAAGTATTGCAAGTATTTCAGGGCTGAGACCTGGTTTACGTACTTCGAAGCAGAAACCAGGTTTTAAAACCTGGTCGCGTAAATACGTTCCACCCCTAATACAGGGTGGTGGCGTCAATACGACAATAAATTGAATCATAGGCTCTATTAGTTCATAGAAATGGTTTGTCACTTTCAAAAACCTCTTATTCATCTTGTCATTTGAATGAAATATTATAACATTGGCTGAATTATTTCATAGAAATGTCATGAAATTATCAAATGAATAAGATGTTTTTGAAAGTGGCAAACCATTTCTATGAACTACTATAGCTCATGTTTTAATTTATTGTCGTATTGACGGCACCACCATGTATACAGGGTGGTGTTCAATTCAGCCAATGTATCCTGTGTGTGCATAAGTAAAACTTACGGTTTTCGGTCGAGATGTCTTCTATCATTAATAAAGTGAAAAAATTAAAGGTATAAAGTACTTATTGGTTTTTTAAAGTCCATAAATATTTTTTTTCTTTGTGTGTTATTTTAGCATCACTGTATCAGTACTATCAGTTACATACTTAAAAAGTAGGTTCTATTACTACTAAACAAGGTCGATTCAAAGTCCAAAACGTACAGAGCCTTTGTGTGTAATACCACATACATATACACGCATTGCTCCATGGTACATACATAATGTAATTCGATAGCATTAAAACAGTTAGAAAAAATATATATTTATTTCAAAATCATGTTTAGTCCTATTCAAGGCTTCGTTAATGACATGTTGTCATTTTTTTACAAAGGAACAATCCAAACAAAAACTATAGTTGATTCAACTGATTCAAGTGTGTAAAATTAAATGAGCTAATATTTAATTAGCTCATTTAATTTTACACACATGAATACATTAATATAGGTATAATATATTATATTATAATAATATAATATAAAAATAAGGAACCGCAAGAAGAGAGACAAAAAATGTTTGATCCTTTAGTTAGATAATGTATTTTGGTGTATGTGGGAACTTACTAACTTCTCTCCGGGCGTGAGATTGTAATTTGTGGTGAAAATTTCGTCAGTGAGGGGGTCATAAATTATTTATGATCTTGACTTATAATTGAATTTTGACTAAAAAATTTTACGTCTAAAATACGAGTTTACCGTAGCAAGACGCTCGTAGCGCGTAGCACCTTGGGCACTACGCACGCGTTACCTATCCTGTAAAATCGAGAAAACGTTATGTTGACTTCAAAGGCACAGAATACATTAAATAGGGCAGAAGTTTAACTATTATCTAATCTGTAGCAGAAGGTGCTCTCCGTAGACAAAATAAATTGCAATTCAGGTCGCACAGGGTTCTTTGGCGTAACGATAAATTCACTTCTATGTTGCCTCTCCTTATATCTCGTCAAAATTTTTTGAAAATCGATTGGTTAGTTCGGTTTTTAAATCAAAATATCTGGAATGAGTAAAGTCGTCTATGTATGCGAAATTGCGGATTTTTGCTTTTAAACTGACTTCAAAAAACTGAGAAGGATAAAATAATTAGATTTAAGTAGGTACCCATCTCCTAGAAACATATTTTTTGGAGTAGGTGCTATATAGTTTCCAGAAACAATAAATAGTGAACCACCTACTTCAAAACATAAGTTTCTAGAGGATGAGTAACTACTTAAATCTAATTATTTTATCCTTTTCAGTTTTTTTAAGTCGGTTTTAATTTTTGTTTAAAATTAAAAAAAAAATATACAACTAGATGACAAACAAGCCGACGGCCCTCCTGGTGGTAAACGATTACCGCCGCCTATAGACACCTGCAATATCAAGGAAAAATCACTTGATATTGCAGGTGCTTTGTCATTCTGAGGCCTAAGTTGAAATGCCGTCCATGCTCAGTAATTACACTGACTACCGTTCCCTTCAATCCGATACACAGCGAATTGTTTCACGGCTGAAATAAGAAAGGCGGTGGTACCTACCCAGACGACCCTACAAAACTTAAATATTAATTAGTAATTTACTAAAATAGTAATTATATCCAGGCGCCCCGGCCGCCCGGGCGGGTACGCAGACTCCTGGCTTTGGCTTTTAAAAGTTATTAATACTATAAAAAAAACAATATCTTTAATTAATACTTCGTCATAACGATTGTTGTCACAATTAGCGGAAACGCTAAGTCCCCAATCATCCACTAAATTGAGATTTGGATTTTAGATACGGATGTTTCATGGGACGGTGACAGGCTGTTTTTAATTAGGTAAAGGTATTAACAATGGATTTTTTTCCGTAATTTAGATATTTTCTTAAAAGGAACCATGACTTTGTATTTTAAATTTGATTATCTGTGAAACACTTAATAGGTATTTTATTATGTGTGAGGGTCGAAGGTTTAAGGTCAAATTAGTAAACTATGATATCAATGATTACCAAAAGTTTTTCAATCTTGAAGCCCGTTGCTCGAGCGTCTGTTCTATAGTCTTAGACCATTATGGTCCATAGTTACGACGTAATCGCTTCCCACTTTTGTTTACCACCATTGTCGTCTAAAAAATATTTTATAATATTGACTTATTAAAAAACAATACTTATCTCAAATAATTATTTATTTATTTCAGCCGTTGCATCATATGCAATCTGTGTCGAATTGGTCCGTTTGAAAATCAATGGGGAGGCCTTTATTCAGCAGTGGACAATATGAAGAGATCAAGCCCGATCACTGTCGTGACGAGCTGACTGAGCTGAAAGTAAACAATCATCTTCTTTCTGTTTGTCACTATAAGGTTTGTTATCTAGTTGTATAAAAGAAATCTGTACTGTAAATAGATTTAGGTACGCAACTATCACCACAGGTGGACAATTTAATTACTTTAATTGTTTCACTAATTAAGTATTACCTCGTGACTAATTGTAATCCGCGTTCCCGCGGTCATCAACACAGTTAAAGTTGATGGAATCAAACAATTCGCGTCCATTCATAAGTAACTTCTATTTATATTGCTTCTTATGTTTCCGTAGTCGCAATGCGTCACAGACAACATTCAACGAAACTATTCTAACACACTGCAATATGTCCACAGTGCGAAACGCTTCGTCGACAAATCCAAAGTCCATTTTTACTAATAGGTGACAAAAATAATCACCATGTGGTAATGTTATTGTTTTTATTGAATTATTTCAACTTGTTATGGACTCGATTTTGCATCGGTGAACGTTTCGCCGACAAATCCAAAGTTTGGATTTGCCCAGGAAGTTTGGATTTGTGGGAAGGCCTGTGCCCAGCAGTGGGACGTATATAGGCTGATGATGATGATGATGCTTAAAATATATCTATAAGATAAAAAAATGTGTTTATCCCAAGGTCTGTACTTACTACTACTTACCTACATAGATTTAAAATTCTCACGTCATCGTAGGTATGTAAGTATTAAAATAAAGACAATG
Source organism: Nymphula nitidulata (assembly GCA_947347705.1). Lineage (NCBI taxonomy): Eukaryota > Metazoa > Arthropoda > Insecta > Lepidoptera > Crambidae > Nymphula > Nymphula nitidulata. Next base: position 4,283,931 of record OX374620.1, read on the forward strand.
AGGCAGTTTGTTTCTAAAGTTGTCACGTACGATCTACGGTCCATGACTTTTTAAGCGTTTAATAAAACACTTGGTAAATATGTCAGATCTTTATTTTAACTTTTTCTTTTATACACAACTTATATTACAAGTAGAGGTAAGTACTGAGTCTCTCAATCAGCATACTTGTTAAATGATAATTTTAATCGCAATAGGTATATCTATTTTTCCTTTTGAACTAATGACCATTGGTCATAATAGCGATTAATGAAAAAAAAACTTTTAAACGCAAAATTAACATAACGTAATGAACAACACGCGAAAGTCCAACACGCTAAATGACCAATGTTATGTGCAATGACGTTTCGAATCTATTTACACTGTCCCCACAGTGTAAATAGATTCAATAGCACCCTACCTACTAAAGTAAAATTTCTCCTTAATAGAGCACAACGATCACTTTTCACTTATTTTTAGCCGTAGAGATGCTTAAATACGCGAACCTATAAAAACTTTGAACTTCTATGTAAGCCACCAATTCACTCTAGCGTTAGGGAAACCTACGCCGGTAACCGGCCCTGACGTCAGGTTATAGGGCGGACAATGACCTTCTATAATAAGCTGAGAAGCTTCAATTTCATCACATCCGAAGACATGGAATCAATATAGGTGCTTTTAGCTACCTCGCCCAGTACCATGGATTTATTGTATTGTTTGTATTATTGATATAGGTTTAGTTTGGCCAAACTAAGGTCGAAGGTCAATTGTCAAGACGGGACGTGTATTGCAGACGCTCATTGGCCAAACTAAACCTATATCAATAATACAAACAATACAATAAATCCATGGTACTGGGCGAGGTAGCTAAAAGCACCTATATTGTAAAAAAACTGAAATTTTAAGGAAAATAGACAGAGATAGAGAAATTAAATCACTAATTTGTGATGCTTATTTTATTGCAACGCCTAAGAAACTAGGTAAGTATATTTAGTTTTGGTAAATAAAACAAATTTTATGATGTAGGTTGTCTGTAACATAAAGAATACATCGCGTAGTAAATGATTGTTTGGTCAGATGTCAAGCTGAGTTCATTATTATTTCGTAACCCATAACCAACAGTTAAATAATACGTATTATTACAGTTAGACTTGTATTACTTATTGCCATACCTTTATACTTATAGATAGAAAACAATATAGACTTATAAAGTCGTCTATCTCATCAGTAACAAAAAATAATTCATGACATGTAAGTTCAGTCAGCAAACAATTATTAACCACCGACGCAAAAAGACGGTGTTACAAGTTTGACGTTCTGTTTGTGGGTGTCTGTCTATGGCATCGTAGCTCCTAAACGAATGGATTGATTTTGAATCGGTTTTTTGTTGTTTGAAAGCTGACATAATAGAGATAGTTAGCTTATAGTTATATATATAAAGATCAGTTCTGTTCAGGCGTTTGATGACTATCAGCTCATTTCCTACTTGACAAAACGGTCTTACTATCTTTCGCAGATCCGATTATATTTCATTATATGGGAATAAAAGTCACTGTATAGGAATGAGAAATGCCCACAAACCAACTACAAAAGCTTTCTATTGTTTTTTGTGGAGACGCCGCCGCGCCGATGCTGGTAAGGGAAAAAAAGCTTAATTCACGGTGGTTGTTTAAAATCAGCTCCAACTAAGTACGCCGGTATTATTATTTTCGTAAGCATAAGTACGGACGACAGCACATCAAGTGTAACAGTTGCACTACGAAAGCCGCTTCTATTACAAACGCAATAAGGGCGGTCTCAAGGTCAAACTGTTACGCTTGATATGCTGTCGACTGTACATCAAGATAGAATTCACTCATCCATAATCTCTTAGGGCCAACGAAATTTTTCAAGCGCGAATATCACGCATATGAGAATAAAAGTACCGCTGTAATAGGAGCTTTTACCTTAATTATTATTTATTTATTTTTAACCGATAGTTCTTATTAACCGCCAATAAGACAATTAACTATCAATATTGTTTACTTAAAGTGATCAGCGTTGTGTTATTGGTGGGTTTTATGATAGCAGTATGTGGATAACCAGATTGTAAACAAACAAAAATGATGATATTTATATGAATTAACATAATTAAGACTGCAAGTTCTACATTTTGGTAGATTTGTTCTTTGTTTATTGGTTGCTAGGTTATTTAGTTATTTAGAACTAGATGGGTATGTGGCTTCGCCCGTCTACGTCTACATTGAATACCGGGAAAAGAAAATAAACCATCAGGTATATTTTCTTTTTTCTTTTCCTTTTTATTTTCTTTTTTCTTTCCTTAGATCCTTTTCCCCATTCTTACGGTGTCAGTTTTTGGGCAGTGTGAGGACGATTAAACGCGAGTTAAATGCGGTAAATTGGTTTTATTTAAAATATAACTAAACATACACACTTAACCTCTTTAGGTGTAATAATTAGCACAGAATAAATTCCTCTGTGATTAAGTGTAGCTCGATATTTAGACATGTCGTAGGAGCTTTTCCAGAATGTAACTTTTGTAACATTTTATGTTGCTTTTGACTCTCACTCATGTCACTTTCATGTTACACGTTACTTTTAGGATTTACTAAAAAAGTAGCGTAAAATTCACACACCGAGTAGTCATAAAACTACTCCATGAAGTAGCTCAAAGTTGCCTATTTTTTATTGAATAGTAAGTCTTATGATTATTACGATTTTTTCGAAGAATGGGAAATAAGAGTGCTATGTTTTGTGTAAGAAAATGCCATATTACAGTATTAGAGTCTTTTTCTACATTAAAAAAAACTAATATTACTTTTCACATGAAAATGTTACTTTTTGAACTGTCTGGTGTTACTTTTACTATCGGCCACTGGCAACACTATGTCGTAGTCCGATCGTTGAATTCTCTAGATCGTGTAGGTACCGAGGAGTGCCCGGCCTGGCGACACGAGCGCCACGAACTTCGTATGGTGCTCGGCGGCGGTCACCTCTCGCTACCAACCATGATAAGAGCCATGGTTGGTTAGCGAGAGGGTTTGGGAGGCTGTCGCCTCTTTCTGCGAGACTGTGCTCACGCAGAAGGAGGCAGCGGAGAGGGAGCTGGAGTAGGATGCTCTTGCCGCTCCTATTCGGCGTAGACGGGTAGGTGCTAGAAGGCGGGCCGCGGCGATCGCCCGACTTCCTGCGCCTAGACGGCCGCGTACGTGGGTGGCCCCCACGCATGCATGGCACATGCCGCCACGTCTGGGATTGCCCAAGTGACTCTGGGTAATCCCCATCGGCGCGAAACCTGGCCGTAAGGTCGGGTTGCCTGGGGGTGGGCTGGTGAAATTGCTTCGGCAGAGCCCAGGCTACCCCCGCGAAGGGCAGTGGAGTTACCGGGGAGTTTTAGTGGGTATTTCCAGTGCTGATAGCGCTGGATGAGCCCCGCCCCACATACGCCCGCCGCTTAGCCAGCGGCGGGTAGGTTAGTAAACGGATATGTAAAAAAAAAAAAGATCGTATAGGTACTGGTGACTTTTCGTGTAGGTAATTGGTAGGTTCAGTATTAGTTATTATTGATTACCATTTAAACCTAAAATGATTTGGTTTCATCGTCATCCAGCTTATACAGTACACATCTACGTCCTTGCTGCTGAAACTTGACCTTCACGAGAGAAACATAAGTAATAAGTATTTTGGGTGATTGCACTACCGTGCTCATCCGATTTGGATTGGTGGATAATAACGCATTCAGTAACACTAGGACTGGCGGATTTACTGGCGGATAGATTGTTGCCGGAGTCTTCTCGGTAGTTCAACTTTTGGAACCGGTGTAAATTTATACATGATAGACCGATATACAATATGACATTGTGAGACCATTTCTTAAATAGATATACATAATTTGTGATTTTTGACGATTCGAAAGAGCTTCTTAGGAGCCTACTTGAATAAATATATTTTTGATTTGATTTTATATGCCTTTGGTGACACGGGACACCAGAGATAGGTAATATAATTTATATTTTTAAGCCCATCCGGAATCAGCCATGGCGGAAAAATCTCAAAAATTAATTAATTATGTTATCTATCATTATCATCTTATGATGAATAAATAAAGTAAAAATGAGCCCTGTATGTGGCTCAAGTGTGCGTTTCACATTAAACGCAACGACCGCGCTTCTCGTATATTTTGTTTTTTTTCCAAAACTATTTAACGGAAGTTCTACTGAATTACCTGATGCTTTTTTTAAATGGGTTAGGTTGCCTCGTCTGTCAAGTTGTATGGAAACGCCAGCAGTGCCTGTGTTGAGAAGGCAACTATTTTTATAATTGACGTCTCGATGTCGGTTGCAATTAGGACTGCTTATTTAAAGCCAATGATGATATTATTTGGTCTATGCTAATGCTGACGCATTGGAGATTAATTTACACTAGGGCCGGATCGTTTTGTCGTACGTAGAATAGAGAAGAGATATCCTCAATAAGTACATCAGAAATTGAGTTCAAGGCTTTTCAGTCCACAATGTACACGTATAATTTCCTTTTGATAACCATGCTTGGATGATAACTAGTATGGACAATTGAAATGCAGGGCACGTAGAGCAATTACTCTAAGCTGACATTACTAAGTTGTTGTTTATAGGCATTAGGAACACGTCAATACGTGATAAAATTAAAAAATCATTTGTGTCTGTAAAACGTTGAAAACCTAGGATAGTGTGCTCCTTCTGAACAATCAAATAAAAAATGCAAAGATAAAAGTATGTTTTTTTTGTATGTATGTTGAGTTCTACCTTTTTTTTATATTCAGTTATACGGCTCATGGTTTTTATTCAAGACCTAACATGCCAGTCATAAAATAACAGCAAGAAGAGCATGTCATTTGTTTTGGTTTTAAAGTGGTTTTAAATATTCGTCGCTTTACTGATAAAAGGGAAGAAAGCAAATGAGAAGGATAAGCAAATGAAATAGATTTATATCTTGATGATTGTTTCCGTCCATGTTTTGGCTTTTGTTTTATAATAATAATATTCACACCTATTATCTAGCCCAAAGTAAGCATCAATAAAAGATTGTAATAAGGATACTAATTAACGGATAAATATTGATAGTAATATGTGTATAAATATTATATTTACACTAAATAATTAAATAAACATCCATGACTCGTGAACAAATACTCGTATTTATCATAGGTACAAATATTTGCTCCTACCGGAATTCGAACCCAGGACCAGCGGCCGAGTAGCTAGTATAGCGAGAGTCACAGACCACTCTTCCAGCCAGTTGCCAAATATAAATACTTTCTTGATAATTCTAAGCTCTAGCACATTCGAGAACAAGAAAAAGCAGGAGTAGGTAAATTAGGTTTTAATCTTCGTGAGGTATAGCCTTGATTATGCAGAACATCACTGCTGAAGGAGGTATAATTTTTGTGCTTTATCTGTTGCAATTTAACTAATCGATTAAATGTGAGTTTTCAGTCGGAAACTATGTTGGAACGTTTGTTGCTTGCCTGAGGAACGCTATTTGGGTTTTTACACTCTACCAGAGAATAATACCTTATACTGTACGTCTAAATACAATTCAACCCTATGCCCAGCAGTGGGCGTCTCTTGGCTGATATGATAATGATGATAAAATTCAATTATAGAATTTTGTTTATGAAAATAAACATTTATGTAGAATTACTTGTACCATTTTCCGGTCTAGAAGTTTTTAAGCTTCTTCAATAACCTAAAAAGGTTAGGACCATAAAAAGTGGTTGTGTATTCACATTTTTTACTAAAGCGATTCTCCGCTACCTGCCTAGGAATAAGTCCAATTAACAGTTACCTACTGATCTGGGACAAGAAATAAGTGGGTAAGCAAGTCGTACATACATCGTGCAAGACGATTGAAGGCCGATCAACGTAATGACACTAATATCCATACATAAAGTCACATGATATAAATAAAACAAGCTAAATATAAAATACGGTAAAATAAGTAATGGCTAAAATTCCGGCTACCATATGTAATATGGAAATATGTAAATTCTGGTGTAACTTCATTTTTAAAATAGAATTGTTTTCGAGTATTAAATTTGTCATTTTTTATACCAAGTTCCTTATACTATACTATACTAAAGTTAGTAATAAAATAACTTATTGTGGTGTTCTCGAGTATTAAATTGGTCATATTTTATATCACGATCTAATATATTACATACTAAGGGTAGAAGCTAGGTATGGTAGGCCCGTATGTAGAGTCGCCTGGGTAGTGTACCACCGCCGTTCTTAATTATTTCAGCCGTGAAACAGTTCGCTGTGTTTCGGACTGAAGGGAAAGGTAGCCAGTATAATTAGTGGGCATGGAAGGCATTTCATTTAAGACTTCAGGATGACAACTCACCTCCAATACCAAGTGATTTTTTCCTTGTTATTGCAGGCGTCTATAAGTGACGGTAACCATCTTGCCACCAGGTGGGCCGTCAGCTTGTTTGTCATCAAGTTGTATAAAAAAACTTTGATAGTAATTAAAGACACTCTTTTTCACCTAATGAACGATTACACTTATTCAAAGACTATTCACAATAATTACATTTTATTTTTAAAAAGCCATCTATGAACGTAATATCGTTTGCATAACTTTAGTAAAACAAAAAAAAACACAAACTGCATAACAACGTGAAAAATAAAAAGAAACAAGTTTTATACGTAGGTAGATATACGATTTAAAATATACCAAATATACAATAAATGAATGTGAATATAAATTAATAATTAACATGTTTGACAACCGTCTGGCCGAGTGGTCTGTATATAGGTAGTGTTACCCCAAGCTACAGGCTATACTGGCCCGACCCCGGTTCGAGTCCCTGCCGATGCCGGGAAAGGCAGATGTTTGTGTGATAAACACTAATAGTTGCTGTCGGGTCATGGTTGTTTAAATATTTGTGTATGTATATTTCTAATAAAAAATATCTTAACATTAACATGGACCAAATATAATATATTAAATATGCCGCGTCTGGTCCAGGTCTTGATCTTCTGGCAGTTAGAGGTAAGATTATAGCCAGTTCCTCTGTGGTTGAGGATTCCGAGTGTAGCTCCCTTCCATCTTCGGCTAACCCCGTTGAGAATTTAAAAAAAAAACGTTTTCTAGTTCACCATAACACAACCTCAACAACACGAGCAACAACAAAAAATCAATAACTGTTATTTATAAAACAATAAAAACCTATCGAACCTCAAGGAAATAATAAAGCATAATGGGCTCTAATAATATATCGCTAATAATAATACTACAGTAGAGCAAGGAGTGCATCGCGATAAAAGGTAATTGGAAATCAACCGGGTTGATTGAAATACATCCAGTCGTCATTAACTAAGTACCTACAGTTGTTGTAGATAGGTGGGTAGGTACATCAATAGACTTAGATGTAGGAAGGCCCTTTACTAATAACTATGGTATAATAATAATAATAATATTTATACACTCACACCTATTACCTAGCCCAAAGTAAGCATCATTAAGAGCTTGTGTTATGGATACTAGATAACGGATAAATAATGATAATAATATATATAAATATTAGAAATAAACTAAATAAACATATAAACATCCATGACTCGTAAACAAATGCCCGTACTCATCATACAAACATTTGTTCCTACCGGGATTCGAACCCGGGACCTCTTGACCGAGTAGCCTGGGGTACAGACCACTCGGCCAGCCGGTCGTCAAATAAGCCTTATACTTACGTTTGAGCGCTCTGGTTTCGATCACGAAAACAAAGCAACTTTCGCCATGGAGATGGGTCAACCAAAATTTCTAATCTTGAGCTCCTTCGTGCTTCGGAAGGCACGTCGAGCTGTTGGTCTCGGTTGTGGGCCAGCGCGCTGGTGTTATAGCCTTATGGTCCAAGCTCCTCATGTGTTTCTCCCATGTAGGAAGGCCTGCGCCCAGCAGTGGGACGTATATAGGCTGGTAACGATGAAGCATTATACCTTTAGTTAAACAGTGTGGTCTTGTTCGCTCGTATGACAAAGATCTCCTAAATCATTTGATTGAAAGTTTACTGTATGCGCTAAACTGTAAAGTGATTCTGAGATACAATTTCAAAAGATTCATCATCATCATCATTACGAGGGTTAATATACCTCGTCCCTCAAATATAAACTTTCTACTTTCAGTTATTAATCCAGAAATCATTAATAGCCTATCAATTTCTATCAAAAAATACAAAATCAAACTATAAATAAATACTTTTTCCGCTTTACCCGCTATTTTTATATTATTTTGCCCTCAGGTTGTCCGACCGACCACGTGTCCTCAAACCGATCATAGTCATCAATCACCGTGTCTTCTCCAAACTCGACACTGGCGGAATTGTCAAGCTAGACATAGCCATAAACAAAAAATAGAATAGAATAGAATAGATCGGAAAATAAATCGAAGATATTACTTTCAGTCAGTGGTTTTATTATTAGACACGTCCAAGACCGTACAAGTGGTCCGGCTCGAAGTACCACTTTGTTCGGTCTTTGTCGTCGAGGGGAGAAATAAAACCACTATTTTAAACAGAATAATAGCAAAATTCCCTGTCATGTCAAAAAGTCCTCGTATAAGTCGTCGGTCATAGACGCAGCTATGGAGGTTGGAAGCCGCAACACAAACGGATCTGTGAAAGTTAGTGAAACCTATTTATCATGTAGAAAATGAGCTGATAGGCATCAAACGCCTGAAATGATCTTCATAAATTATAGCTAAGAACTATCCTAGTCATGTCAGCTTTCAAACAAATCAAAAAGAATCAAAATCGGTTCATTCGTTTAAGAGCTACGATACCACAAACAGACACACAGATACACAGCTATACAGACAGACACGTGAAACTTATAAGACCCCTCTTTTTTCGTCGGAGGTTACCAAGATTACAGATAAAACCGTCTTCTTAGGGCTTTCCATGTCAGTAAGAAGATTAAGGTATCGAAGCCCTGTCGCAAAGAGTTTTTCATAACAACACATTTAATCTCTATTTTTAGTCCCCGACGAAAAAGGAGGGGTGTTGTAAGTTTGCCGTGCTTGCTGTCTGTGTATCGGTGTGTCTGTCTGTGGGATCGTAGCTACTAAACGAATTGACCGATTTTGATTCAGTTTTTTCTGTTTGAAAGCTGACATAATCGGGATAGTTTTCAGCTATAATTTACGAAAATCAGCTCAGGCGTTTGAAGACTATCAGCTTATTTACTACTTGACAAAGGGTATCACTAACTTTCATAGATCCGATTGATTTGAAATTTGGTTTACTGTTACTTCGGTGGTTTTTCAAGGCATGCTCACCTTAAACTGATACTGTACCACCAAACAGTCTGCGGGATGCTCAATTCTTCAGAAACTTACAGCAGATATAGCGTGTTTGGGCTCATAAGAATAGTCTTAATGAAATGATGTTAGATAGGTGATTAATTGACGCCGGGAGTTGCTTAAAATTTTCAATATTGTATATTTTTTTTTCATTTTTTGAAGACTAGGTATAGTCACAAATATGTTATATTTGAATTTAAAATAGTTACCACAACCACACAAGGAAACTGTGTTAATTGTTTTGTATATTTATTTTCAAAAAGCGAATATGGCATTATTCGTTAGCATGACGGAATCTGTCTGTCGTTTCCATTTTTCTGTTGATAGTACTAATAAGCATATTGGACATTTATATTGTTGTAAGTGCTCGCGCGGGTTGTTGGTATTCGGTACGCTACTCGGTTAGCATAACAATGCAGATACATGTTTGCCTTTGATAAAAACGTAGAAAAACACTTGGCGATCACTCATTATAATTGACAGTTTGTTATTGGCGTTATCTCGTTCAGATCTTTTGAATTAAGGTACTTAATTAAATGAAAGGCAAATATGGTGGTAATTTATTACAATAAGGGTAAGGACACATCTGCTGAACGTACGGCGTGGCGCCGAAACTTTAGCGACTGACGGTTTCAGTCTCAATACTCCGTTGCCATGACAAACCAAATGCTCAGAACGCGGCGTCTTGTTCAGCGCGCTACGCAACGGAAAATAACGCGTAACGCGTCGCGTGATATGTCGCTTGCTGTGCAAAATACGTTGAATGTGTATTTGCTGAAATAATCGCCCGACGGAAGGTTCGGCGTTACGCCGAACACGACGTAATTTCGACTGATGTACGTGTGTGTCATAGGGGAGTTCAAAACACTGCGAGCGTATTCAACCGAACGTTCGGCGCCGTACGTTCCGCAGATGTGTCGCGACACTAAATCGACAATCGTACAGTCAAACGCACATAAGCGTAACAGTTCTTGAAAAAGTCCGACCTTTTACGTTCATAATAGAGGCGATTTTCGTAGTGAAATTGTTACACTTTATGTGCTGTCGTCTGTACATGCCGCAAGAGAATGAGTGAACCTGACCTAGGTGGCACAAACGTGACGGCTTTACTTACCGTGTCGTGTAAACTGCGATAAAAAGTTTGACAAATAAATATGTCGGCGCCGGCCGACAGCCTTATCGGATCGGCCTATTGTGAAGAGCGCTATTTGAATACAATACGCCAACAAGCATCCTAAATATATTACTACGCGGTTTCGAGCTAATGTGACTAAAATTGAATAAATATCGGAGCAGAAGCCTTGGCGGCATTCTGTGTGTAGAGACAGCGTGATAGTGTTACCTACTCACGAATGTGTTACTTTTGTGTGTGTGTGTGTGTGTGTGTCCCGAATTCCACAACTTAAATATTCAAATATTATATCAAATTTTATTTATACACTAGCTTCACCTTGCTTTGCAGTGCCCGTAAAAAGAAAATTGTTAGGTCTTCTTACATAACAAAAACTACATTTATTAAGTACCTAAGGAGGTACATATTTATACCTGCCTGTAATCTATTAATAAAAATAATGTTTATCCTTTAAGCTTTCCGAAACCATTGATCAGAATGTGATGAAACTTTGGTAGGGTGTTCCGGACAGGCCTGCGAAGGTTCCTGGATTATAAAAACGTTTTTTTTAATACAACTAGATGACAAACAAGTTGATGGCCCACATGGTGGTAAGTGGTTACCGCTGGCTATAGACACCTGCAATAACGAGGAAAAAATCACTTGGTATTGCAGGTACGTTGTCGTCTGAGGCCTACGTTGAAATGTCTTTCGTGCCCAGTAATTACACTGGATAATTACCTAGTAATAAAACATTTTTAATATTGATTAAGCATATCTATCTCTGTCTGAGGATCTCGGTGGATGGCGTAGATGTTTAAACTGTCTGGTTTCAATTACGAAAACAAAGCAACTTTTTCCATGGTTGATCCTGGGATGGGTCAGCCAAAATTTTTAATTTCGAGCTCCTCCGTGCCTCGGAAGGCACGTTAAGCCGTTGGTCCCGGTTGTTTTACTGCAACCGCTTTAACCCACCAACCCGCATTGGGCCAGCGTGGTGGTTTTATGGCCCAAGCTCCTCATGTGCTTCCCCCATGTAGGAAGGCCTGTGCCCAGCAGTGGGATGTATACACAGTGGAAAAAATATATAGGCTCTGGAGGGAAACTACTTTAAATCCTTCAGTTATCTCATTTTACTGAAAAGAAACATTCCTTTATTTTTGAAAAGAAACAAAACTGCATTCAAAGATCTTCTAAAAGTCGCTTGTCTCACCCGGAAATCGAACCAACTAAAAATTTAAAAAATAAACCCTCGCTATTAGTAAAAAAAAACAAACTTTTATCTATCTATTTAAAGTTGTTCCCCTCCAGGGCCCATAGATTTTTTTCACCCTGTATAGTCTTGGTAATAATGATCAATATCTGTGGATAGTACCTATATCGGGACTAAGGCTTGACCCAGATCTCGGTCTGAAATAAAACCAATTTACCGGATTTAACTCCGGACTCCGGAGTTAAATCCGGTAAATTGGTTTTATTTCAAATGTGTAGTGCTCGCGAAAATGTAAGACAATACCAGATCTCGGTCTTTGGCAGATATTAATTTTGTAACAAACTATGTTAATAAAAAGGAATAAATAACTAAGAAACATAATTATTAGTGTCTGTAGCTAAAACCGTATCCTTGTAGAAAGTGTGGGAAAAAATATGGAAAGTGCTAATTTATTTTCGCCCTTGGCCTTAGTCACGCTATTTCCCATTTTACCGGTCCACGAATTCACCAATTTATACAAATTATACATCTACATGTGTGGGGGTTGCTTTATGCCCACTTATTGAATTCACCTTTCACAATTACTCATTTAGAAACTTAAGGGCCGATGTCGCTTGTAATAAATACACAAACGCCATTTTATGAGGATTTAATTCGCGGGTTCGATTCCCGCCTCAGGACGTGAAATTTTTCTAGATTTATATTTTAATTACTAAGTAATTTTTCAAACATTTATCTTAAAATCAAAAATAAGAATAAAAATAATAATTTCAGCCGCAATGACTGGATTGATGACCCCATGAATAAGATATACCTAGATTTTGAATTTTATTTTGAATTTTTTAGGAGATTTTCTAGTTTATATATTTCTTTATGTATCTTGCAAACATTTATTACAATGTTAAAAATGAAGTTAATAATATTCACGAAGGAGGTAACTAATTGTGGATGTAAGTAACTATACCTTGAACGGTCTAAAGTCATAGAACAGCTATTTTATAGTTTAGTATTAGGCTCGTTAAGTATAATAGATTTAGGTGAAATAATCGCAGAATAGAAGTCCTGTTGTATACCCGATAGTTGCTCTAGCAACTTGGCTTGCAAACAAACTACCAAAACACTAATAATAGACATGCTATCGAAACCTTATCGAATAAAATTGAAATCTAGATCGTTAAGACTCTATGACTCAGTTTCACCGCTAGCCGACCCGCAAAAGGCATAAAAGTCAGAGCCAGTTACATAATAACTACAGCCCTAACACTTATATAACCGATTAGATCAATGAATTGTCGAGTATTTTATTTAACCCATAGTTTAAAATGTATGTCCAATAACTAGTAGATGGTAAAGCTGGTCCCGTCGTCCATTGCACTCGATACGATCGATTGATAATGATATTATTGTGTAGGTAATAGCACTAAATAGAAAAGTATTTCTTAATCAAATCGGTAATCATTTATTTATAAAATAAAAATAATTACAATAGATATCACATTGTCCTGTCCAATATATTTTGCCGTGGTTTTGCTTATAACAGGCATAGAAAATTTTAATGTAAGATTCATTTAATACAAAAATACAAAAAAACACTAAATACAGTTTAAAAGTTTTACCACAATGCGCAATGGCGAAAAAAAAAAGAATTGGTTTAAGAAATTGGTGCCTATGTTAACAATTCTTGATGTTTAAAATATGTATTATTATTTTAAGCATTGATTGATGGTAATAAAAACATTTTTCGATATACAAAATTAGTTATTCAGTTCAGTTTTAAGGGGCCATGCCCATGATGCTTTTATTTACTACGGCAGGTTTTTACCAGGGCGCGGGACTTTGAATTTTCACCTTACAGTATTAAACTTCCTATATACGTTTCCACGATCACCGACCAGAAAAATTACAGTCATAATATGTCTTCTACAAGACATGAAGGCGCGAGTCTGTAATGCCTCAAATGCGTGGCGAAGTGTAGTAAGTAAAGGCCCATTTACACGGTGCAAGTTAACTAAAGCAAGAAATGGCATAGTCTAAACAACACATCAAATTATTGATCTTATAAGGCAAGTTTCGTCTCAAAACTGTCCTTGGTGTAACAAGCCTTGCATTCGATTTGTAACTAACTTAGCAGCAGTTAGATACAAATATTGATGTTGAATTATTGCGCTTCTCTACTTATTGCATTAAATTCTTGCTCTTGTATGTACAAGAAAATGGTATCATGTAACGTTGAACGTCTAAGCAGAAAACTTGATATTGGCACAATCCATTTATGGAAGACTGGGGTAATTATGAGCGTGAACTGCCTATCTCCAAGCGAGGTCGTTTATATAATGCTCAGTGCCATCATTTGTATCGAACTGGTGCCTTGAACCTGGGTAGAGATTTTCAAATACTCTTTACTCTTAGTTAGACCATCAACTGCCTCGTTTAAAATTTACTCCGCCCTACCCTTATAGCGCTAACGAAGATCTAGCGAAGTGATCAAACCGGAGTAGGTAAGTAATGCTTCCTAATTATAATGCTCGTTATCTAATACGTTTTTATAGCTTGCCACCACCCGTCATGGTGTAAGATTTCGGAGTGACGTACGGTCATCATCCGAAGAACAATGAGTTTTGAAATCCGATAAAAAGAGGATTGGTATATATTATAGATACACTAGATTTACCAGCCGTGATTCTATCTACAGCACCAGATGCAATATCCACGACAATCTAAAGTTTTAAGTCGTGTCTTTGAATCCAGCTTTTTTCGCCAGTAGCCAGAGTTCATAGGAAAAGCATAACGTTAGGAACAGAAGGACTCATCTTCTAATGATGTCAACAAAATGATTTCTCTTGGCCTCTTGATTTTTACAGATCAGACAACGCGTGAGCTGAGCTGCGGCCAAGGTGATACGAGCTTCTATGGCGTACTTTTCTATAAATACGGTTGGCCGTATGCTGCCTTGCCAGTTGCCACTTGTGTCTTATAAAAAGGCCTCTGTACATAAAGGATGATATTTTTTGTTTTCACTTGTAACAATATTATCTTAATATCTAACGATGGGTCTGTACATTGCTATTTTACGAACCCACTTAACTCACCAACGTATACCAATAAACCACTTTCGACGAAGACTTCAATCAAACTTGTGATTTTTACAAGATGTATTTTTTTATGATACTTATGTACATTTTATTGATAATTCTTCTGTTGTGTAGTACGCAGGCCGATCGAAGATTGTGTAATTTCAATGTTTTTACGATCCCTTTTTTATGTATACATGTACCTACTTATTTATTTATTTATTCATTTATTTCAGACTTAAGTCCATAGTTGATTAGTATTTTAGTAACAATATTGTCTTACGTAACTAGGTTAGTAGTGTTAGTAGTGATATTAATTATTGATAAATTTTAAATAATAAATAAGATAGTACCTACATAGGTTCTTAATTATCTATAAAAGGAGGCGTTCCCTAACTGAGCATTGGTCAGTACAT
This sequence comes from Nymphula nitidulata, assembly GCA_947347705.1. Taxonomy (NCBI): domain Eukaryota; kingdom Metazoa; phylum Arthropoda; class Insecta; order Lepidoptera; family Crambidae; genus Nymphula; species Nymphula nitidulata. The sequence continues at coordinate 4,299,060 of OX374620.1, forward strand.
GAACCATACCACAATAGTTCATGTACTGACAATCGAACCTACTTGCAAATACCTTTATACACAACACGGCATTTTAATCAACACCACATGTTTTTTTTTATGTGTATGATAGGCAGAACGTTTGGCCACAATCTCACCTGATGTGAAGCGAAGATGAGGCCTAAGATGGTACACGCTCGCCTAGAAGATGCTTGTTCACTCTGGCCTTAAAGATATCCAGATTATATTGATCCGGGAAAACAGACCCTGGCAACGAGTTCCACTCCTTAGCTGTTCGCATAATGAAAGATGAAACAAAGCGCTTCGTGCGGATGGGAGACACATGATGAGAAGCGGTAAGAAATATCCGAAGATAGCTAGTTACGTGAACACACGTTCTAGCCGACCCATTAAGTGCCAAATACGCCTCTTTTGAAGGAAACAATGATAAACAGAAAGAATCTTTGTGATGTCATTAGACAAAGAAATATAATAAATACCTGTTTACTTAATAAAGTACTAACTATGTTTCTTTGTCTAAACTCCAGTAAATTTTACATGTCATTGTTTGAACGGTGTACGGGCTTACGGGGTGTTGCTGAGCATTGCGCATGTTTCTTTGAAATTACTACTAACCTAGAGAGGAGCCGCCTCAATAGAGCTTATTTTACGGATACCTACTATTTGCTTGTATTTAACTGATTACCATATAAACCTAACCTAACCAACCTTAAAAATGTAATTGATCATCAAAAATTATGATTGGTCATGAAAATACCGAAAAAATAAACAATTTGTACACCAATGATTATTTTCAATGACCACGCTAATATTTTTTGTAGACCCTTTAAATATTTCACGAAATAATATACTAAATAAACATACAAATATCCATGAGTCGTGAACAAATGTAGATAGATTGACCATTCCACCAGACAATCGTCAAAAGTTGTGACCCACCCAAGATCCACCATGGCTTGCTATGACGATCTCAATATTTGTAAATAATCAGGTTTCTTTCTTAACGATATAGAAAAGCTCGCTGACAAAACAAGGTTGCTTCTAAGAGAAGTAATATTCATCATCACCTCAAGTCTATCAGGCCCTCTACACGTAGCACTGCCGAGCACAGCTTAGCCTTCCTGCATAGGTGGGAGAAACACATGAGGAGTTTTGGACCACAGCATCACCATAGACCACTGGCTCTTTTCAGGTTAGTGGGCGATATACCTATAGGCTTATTGTGCAAAAGGTGCAAGCGCGTTATATCAAATTAATATGATTCATAATAAAGTAAATTGTTCTTATAATATTTATGAAATGAGAAAAATAGGTACTTACTGAACAAAATGATGCATTGTTTCCAACAAATCGCTCCTAAGTTGACAAAATAAATATCTGACCTAACGTGCACACGAGAAACAATGGCGCATTTATGTTATTATTTTATGTTACGAGGATTGTGAATTATATGAGATAATTTAAAGAATATTTCATTACTGAAATTACACTAAAGTTGAATGGCAAAAGAATATGAACATACATTTTTTAGAAATTTTTATTACTTATATTGCGATTACTTGGATAAAAAGGTGCAGCATCCGAAATAAATAGAACCAATCAAAAAGTAACAGAAACATTGGAAATGGTATGATGTAGAGAGCGTAGAGAGAGAGCCTGTATGTGAATGGAAGAAAAGAATAGTATTTATTTTGATAGAGTATTTGATTACAGTATTGAAAGACTTATTCTGAGCCATCAGCCAAACTGCTCAGCTCAGAGGAACAGTGTAGGTGACTCTACCAGTTTGAACCAATTACGATTCCGAGAGTTTTTTCCTTTTTATGATAAAACTTAATATTTCTAAGCAGTCTATTGTGTCTCTTAAAAATATTATTACGGTTTGAAAGACACGTGTTTGTAGAAATAAGTGACTACCTAAACCTAAATTCAACACTAATATTATCTATGTCAAAGTGTTTAAATAAACCTGAAAGGAGGACTTCTCAAATTGAAACGAATATTTATTCCTGATTTTGAAGTTAAGAACGTTTATTTTATTTCGTGTTGTGTTACTTACTAATATATTTTTGCAATTATAATTTAATAATTGAACATCGGTAGAAATGAATGATTTCTGCTAGCTCCATCAACTACGAGCATAGGCGCGTACTATCTTAGTAACTATATACTTACTTACTATGATTTATCGTTATAGCGTGCAAGCATCTACGACTTATAATTTCAAGAAACCATAAAACAACAGAACAAAATTATACAGCAGCCCGCCTAGCATGACCACCGAAACGCGATATGATAAAGCTATTTATCGCTTCGAACTGTCAAAAATCATTGGATATAACCACCATCTTGAAATTTTATCGAAACTGCGAACTTGTATTGTATATATACATATACATGTCGTATCATATCGCGTTTCGGTGGTCATGCTAGGCGGGCAGGCCAGTCATACAGTTGTTTACTATCTTTGGTACAAGTAGAAAAAATTAAATACACACGCAAATATTAAAATGTATCTTTTTATAAAACTAAATGAAGACGTGTTTGAGTTGGTGCCGCATGCCGATGCCGCCGGAGTAAATATTACAATCTTGAGTGGCCGTCACACCCTTGGCCGCTATCTTAAGTGTTGTCATGGCATTATCTTTGGGTATATTTCATAATCACCCCACTCAAGAACCCAGCAACTGCATATGAAACTTAAGTTGATAAGAACATTCTTGCAAAATTTCAATTGTTCTTCTGAAATTTGTAGTTTTATAAGTACCCACTTAAGCTTTTTTTTTAATCTCATCCCGATTTCGCAAACTGACTTGAAGCGCAATAAATGAGCTAGTAATGTTAGTATAGAGTCCATTCCATTTTTTTCTTGAGGATGTTGTTTCTTTTAATTTCATTCGGTATAAAACATTGAAATATGTAAATGTAAATGTTAACGACCTGTAAATGTATTTTAAATTGCATGTAATGCTTCGTGGCCCTCGAAAGTAGCACTGCAGACCACTGCGGTGGTACTTTCGCAGACCACCGCAGACCATTTTATTGTATTTACAAAAAAATTTTTAAAACAAAACGTGGGATTTGTGAAGTTAGGTCATTTTATTTTCAAAGTAGAACGTATTTTTTTATAAATTAACATTTATTCCTAAAGTTCAAGATTCCATTTAGGTCAGGTGATTGATATGTAAGCGTGGATACACGATTGTTTTCCAAAATAATAACATCCCGCCGAGCACTGCGCCCGGCGCCCTCGCATGTCAAGAATTTGTGTCCAAAATAACTCGTCGTCTGTCGTTTACGTTCAATAGTATAACATACGTACACTTTAGTGGTTTAGGTGGGGCTTATAATGTTTTCCATATACTCTTTGGTGCCACTCTGGTCCGATGAATAACTTAGTACTTGAAGTACTTCTCGCAATCACTGATTTTCCGATTTTTTCATGCAGTCTTTTGGAGCCGGTGGACGGGTGAAGTGCCTACTTTTCGTAAATATCACTGTTTTTACCGACAGTAACGTAATGTTTTTTAAACATTACCTATAAGTGGTCATAAAAACCGTAGTAGGAGGGACATAGAGGTAGGATATTTTATTTTCCATTTGATCTGAGCGCGCCAAATGACTCTACATTTTTAGTGTCGGCGTTCTTCTTAGTAAGGACGTTGTGTCGGTGTCTTAAATATAAGATACGTCATACGCAGAATACCTACTTTGTAACAGAGCGCCTATACAACCTTAACTTACCTAGCCTTACGATAATCGCTATCGCTAAGTATGGAAAATGTATGGGATCAGACATATGCCCTCGAAAGACTTTCGATCGCAAATGTCAAATCTCATACATTTTCCATTTAGCGACAGCGATAGCGGTTGTCAAAATTAATGTCATCTTATCTTGTCGAGGCCCTCGGGGCCGCTGCGGTTGTCGTTTTTCATATGATTTGGCTGAACAAGATAGTAAAGTTGACATCGAACGAGATAGTAAATTTTCACAAACATCAAACGAAATATTAAAGTTTCACAGACATGAAAACTTACATTGGGGTCGCAGAACTCATCGAATAGGAGCAAGAGGCCATAACAGGTCCCTAGGCATCAAGCTTTGAGTAGCCACTTCGGATAGTTGGCCTGCCTGCACCGCACTACGAAAAGCGGTCAAAGCGAGATTCTGATTGAGATTTTTTAATGTCTAAAATATATTTTTTATATTTAAATCTCACAATAATCTTTTTTTATGTGAAACATGTCATAATATGCAATTCATTAGAGACATGGTAATTTGTTTTAAATTAAAAACTAAATTACCATGTATTGTGATATTTCACCCATAAATTAGTGAAATAAGTAGTTGCGCATGGACATTATTATGTAAGCTGGTATCAATTATTCTCCAACTCTCCACCGATATTCCAAGAGAGTTCAAGGTGCCGAGATAATGAAATTGGCGAATTATTTATCAACAACTTCCCTTGGACGGTCAACTACGAAAATCATTAATCTGAATTTCTATACAAACTAAAAGAACGTTCGAATTGGTAATTGATGTGATGTCTGTGTGTTTAAAATAAACGTGTCTTAACTTACTATAATCAATCCATTATAAAATATTCCTAAATACAGAATACAGAATTCATCATCACCATCATCATCAAACGTCTCACTGCTGGGTACAGGCTTTACTACATGGGAGAAACACATGAGGAGCTTCGGCCATAACACTAGCGCGCTGGCCCAATGCGCGTTGGTGGGCTAAGGCGGTTGCAGAACAACCGGGACCATACGGCTTAACGTGCCTTCCGAAGCACAGAGGAGTTAATACAGATTTACCAATCCCGGGACCGACCATGACGAATGTTGCTTTGTTTTCGTAAAAGGAAACCAGAGCGCTTAAACCAATACTCCACCGAGCTCCTCAAGTCCGTATTTAAAATATGCGTATCTTAAATCAATATAATCGATCCACTGAATATTTTTCCACGGAATATTTTAATATTCCGTTATACAGATACACAATCCGAAATAAAATTTGGAATTCTAGGGTTGTGGGGATCGATATCTTGTATGTGCGCAGGTTGTGTGAGTGTGTGTGTGCGTGTGTGTGTGTGTATAACTGTAGTGTGTCGTACGTACGATACGCCTAGTACGCATTTTTAGGGTTGTCACGAGCAGGAAAATGTTTTTATTATTCTTAATTTTTGATTTTAACATTATTATAAATGTTTGAAAAATTACTTAGTAATTAAAATAGAATAAAACTAGAAAAATTTCACGTCCTGAGGCAGGAATCGAACCTGCGACCTTTCGCAATCCGGGCGACTGCTCTGACCACTGAGCCACCCAGGACTTGGGATATCCCTGTGAAATTCTTCTAGTCTATCTTGTATTTTGCGTTTATGAGCTAACGTCCACCCTACAAATGTCGAAATATTCTATTTCAACATCCGAAACGAGTATTTTTACAAATACCGACGATTCGGTTAAGTTGGGGCAGTGCTTTCAAATATTCTTAATTTTTGATTTTAACATTATTATAAATGTTTGAAAAATTACTTAGTAATTAAAATAGAATAAAACTAGAAAAATTTCACGTCCTGAGGCAGGAATCGAACCTGCGACCTTTCGCAATCCGGGCGACTGCTCTGACCACTGAGCCACCCAGGACTTGGGATATCCCTGTGAAATTCTTCTAGTCTATCTATCGTATTTTGCGTTTATGAGCTAACGTCCACCCTACAAATGTCGAAATATTCTGTTTCAACATCCGAAACGAGTATTTTTACAAATACCGACGATTCGGTTAAGTTGGGGCAGTGCTTTCGCAGCTTTTCGGTCGCAGGTTCGATTCCTGCCTCAGGACGTGAAATTTTTCTAGTTTTATTCTATTTTAATTACTATGTTTTTATTAATTTAATTGGAAAATAAAAGTGGTCTGAAAGGTTTCAAATTTTCAGTGGTAAGTTATGATAACACAACCACCTCCTTTTTTCGGACTTTTGAAGCACACTGTATGTCGAGTTATCTTAAAGGATTTCGTTTTATTATATAAGTACTAGCTGCACCCGGCATGCTTTGCAAGGCCCGTTAATAGAAAAATGATAGGTTTTATAATAAAACAAGTTTGTAATCCAGGAACCTTCGCAGCCTTCGCGTCTCCAGAACACCCTAACAAAGTTCAATCACAATCTAATCGATGGTTTTGGAACGCAGGGGACAAACATAAAAACATTGATTTTTATGTAGGTACTTAAAAGAATATCAAACATGTTGTTTAAACAACATCATGACAACAACACGACATGTAGTGTTGTAGATGTTCAAACATGTTGTTTTTCAAACATAATAATATAATAAGGTTATAATAAGATTAAAGAATATTACTAATTTTAATTAATATAAATACATAGATAGATTGACCGTGGGATCCAGCGCACGCGACGCAACCACAGGAAAAGTCAACATTACAGTGATGTCTCGAATTAACCGAAAATGAGTTTCGGCCAGCAAATTTTATTAAAATTATGAATATCCTTAAGAAGCGGATACTGGATAAATTAATAGAAGTTGAATAAGCCAAATAACTTTTCGTATAATATACCTTAATCTTCTAGTTCACTCTGAACACGAGTCGATTCACTGCGCACTATCAAAATATGGAACCGCGGAACAACGCGGTATGGACGGTAGCTGCGTGCAGCTGCACTATACAGCGCAATGCAACTTCAGAGCGAACGATGTTTTTTTTCGCGAGCTGTAATTAGAGTGGATTTTAAGAGTCAAGATATTGTGTACAAAATACATTTTTTGTGGTTGCTTTAGTGGCCTGGGTGCGAGTCCTTTAAGCCAATAATGTCTTAATTATATCATCTAGCTTTCTGTAATCATTAAATTGAAATGCGAGCATTTCTATAAAATAATGCAACCAATGGTATATTATTTCATACAAATGTTTATAAATTATCAAATGAATCAGATGTATTTGAAAGAAAGTAAAAAACTATTATAACCCATGTTTTAATTTATTGTTGTGTTGTCGTGACCACCCTGTATTATGCCGGTCTTCAATACGCGAATACGTCTAACAAACTTCTTACATACAACAAGAATTACAACAGAAGTCGGTTAAAAAAAATCCTGTTTGACGCCGTCGAAAAAGCTCCAGTCATTGACGACTGATATAGCTACCCAGTTATTTTCATACAAAGGAAACTATTTTTAACGGAACATCTGATTATCAAAATTGATTGTAGAGGTTTATTGACTTGCCTACTACGTAGGTAGCTACGTATAGAACTTTAATATCTACTTTTAAAAGTATGCATCTACTCGAGTGAAAGTTGAGCACAACTTGTGGTACTTGTAAGCTCCTTTACTTTGTGCTTTAAATATGATAATAATAATCTATGAAGTATCATATTATAATAATCATTGAAACAAAAATAAAGTAGATACTTACGTTTAAGTTTATTAACTAATTTTACACCGTAGGTTATGTTATGTCTCACGTGTTGCAATTATTATGAAATACTAGTTATTTTTACTAATAGACCGCCAGTTGCAATGACCAATTAATTGATATTATTAATTGACAATGGTAAATCAACTATCTTCAGTATAATTTTAAATTATTAAAAAGTCACTAATATTAGTAAACATTCCTTAGTTCAAAGTATTGGTAGAAAGAAGGGACGAGTGCCAACTTACCATTTTAATCACTCAGAAATAGTCTGCCCCCCGCAGATTTATTTGATTTTATTATTACTATACATAAGATTTACTTTTCACTGTTACACTAAATTGTATAAAAATAACCGCGACGTAGCAACTACTTAGAATTTTCTAAACCAGTTGGCGCGACTACTCATCGCTACCTCACACACCACTACTGGCCTGCCAGATGTTTTACAACATATGAATGACTCGACTCTTGATGCCGGCTCGAAATAGCAAATACGACTTTAAAACGCCTGGGAAAAGTTTAATTTGGAAAGAAGCATTCCCGTCTGAATAGTAATTACTTGGCTATTTATTTTATTCGCGTAAACTTTTAGTTCAGTGAAAGCACCAGCGACGCAGTGCGCCACCCGGCGAACATCGAGTTGACCAATAGCGAGTGACGTGTTTGTTTATCGATAAAAATCCTTCAAGGGCAGCTGAAAGCTTCAGAGCGCCCCGCTCCGCAACAACACTCCAACACTTTCAGTAGGATATCCAACGTAGAAACCTACATCTTTATTTTCCAAACTGGATTCACCGTGGAATTTGGTTTACCAAGTAAACGGTAATACTCTTTTCGAGTACTACTTATAGCAGTTTTAGTTAGTATTCTATTCTACCTATATCATTAATCTGTGTATTCTACTAATGTTCTTAATTTTATTTTAAATTTATTAAAATTGTTTTTTCCAGTTTAGATATTTTTCTTAGTACTCTAGTAATGGTGTGTACATTGGTATAGTTAATGTGTGCTGTGTTCGTACTCTTTCCTTAGACCATATTATTATCTTGTCCTTATGGTCTAAGACTCTACCGTGCTACATGTTTCGTTTACTCCACCTGTGCAAAACATCCTGAGTATATTATACTTTTAATAGATATATCTATGGCATATAGTTTATGGATACTTCACAGTTGAACGGAATTCAATAAGCGATGCTATCTGTCTGGTCGAGTGGTCAGTAACCCAGGTCCAGGGTTCGAGTTCAAGCCCAGATGTTTGTATGATAAGTAGGAACTACTAACATTATAGTCATGCTTGCTTGTAGGTATGTTTTTTTTATTAAAGTGGGTTCCCTCTTGATCCCACTCTTGCTCCGAGAGAAGTGGAGAGGGGGGTCGACGAAGTAGCGATGTGTGTGATATTTCTCTATTTGCAAATTATTTATTATGTTCTTTTATCCGGTGTCATAGCATCAGCTCATACCACATTTTTTCACCATTGACGCTTAAATTATACAGATGTTTAAGCTAAGCTAGCCTTCATCATTACCAGCCTATATACATCCCACTGCTGGGCACAGGCTTTCCTACATAGGCCCACGCTGGCCCAATGCGGGTTGGTGGGTAAAGCGGTTGCAACAACAACCGGGACCAACGGCTTAACGTGCCTTCTGAGGTACGGAGGAGCTCGAGATAACAAATTTTGATTGAGCCATCCCAGTATCGACCATGGCGAAAGTTGCTTCGTTTTTCGTATTGAAACCACAGTTGTCAAACCAATACACCACCGAGCTCCTGCAGCCTCCAGCTTTATGTTGTATAAACACATGTGTATACAGGTGTTGTTGTTGTATAAATAAATTCAAAATCGTGACGTACATTATATCAACGCACAGGCACAGCCTAAGCCGCTGGCTCTAGAGGCAATAAATTTGGAAGGAGTGTTCTTTAAAAAGTGGAGGTAAGTTTACCTATCCACTAAGAAAGGTTTTTTAAAAATTTGATATCTGAATGGGGATGATTTGGGGTGTAAGGGGTTCCGAACAACACCTTGCGGGATCCAAGCCAACCTCACCTGCACGTGGTGCACCCTGCTGTTCAACAGACGAGGCTCTGGCGCTCCCCACCAACCCGCACTGGGCCAGCGTGGTGGGTGACGGCCCAAAACCCCCCCATGAATGTATCACATAAACCCAAGGCCCCAAGTGCCCGGCGGTACCGGACGTCGTGCCGGCGGTGATGGACGTTGGCGAGGCGCCGGGACCAGGGGTGCTAAAAATCCCCGGGTGGCGACGATATCCCATCATATGAATTTGGCCCTGGCAACATACAACACATGCACACTGCGGACCGAGAAGAAGCTGCTGGAACTAGAGGAGGAATTGAGTAGGATTCGCTGGAGTATAGTGGGACTATCTGAAGTCCGACGAGAGGGCGAGGACACGATAGTTCTTAAATCCGGCAACCTGCTCTATTTCCGGGAGGGCGAAGATCTGTCCCAAGGTGGTGTCGGGTTCATTGTCCACAAGTCTCTCGTGAACAACGTTGTACAAATCGGAAGTGTGTCGAATAGGGTGGCGTACCTTATACTCAGAATTACCAAACGGTATTCATTGAAGGTCATACAGGTTTACGCCCCGACCTCGACTCACCCCGACGAGAAAGTAGAAGTAATGTATGAGGATATCTCTCGGGCAATACATACTTCCAAAACTCATTACACCGTTGTCATGGGAGACTTCAACGCAAGGCTGGGCAAACGTGGCGATGATGAGTTGAAAGTGGGGCAATTTGGAGCTGGAATCCGGAACTTCAGAGGTCAAATGCTGGCCGATTACATGGAGAGGGAGGGACTCTTTGTGATGAACTCTTTCTTCTAAAAACGGCCGCATCGAAAATGGACCTGGAAAAGTCCGGATGGCGCAACGAAAAATGAGACCGACTTCATCATGTCGACTAAGACTCGGATATTCAATGATGTCTCAGTGATCAATTCGTTTAACACGGGGAGTGATCACCGAATGGTACGAGGCACATTGAACCTCAATGTGAAATCCGAGAGGTATCGACTGATGAAGTCTACGCTCCGCCCTGCAGCTATCCAGATCCAAAACCCCGAACTCTTTCAGCTCGAACTGCAAAATCGCTTCGATTGCCTGGAGGACTGCACAGATGTGGACACTTACAATGACAGGTTCGTGGAAGCTGTCCTTACGGTGGGTTCTAAGCTCTTCAAACCCAGCCTTAACAAAAGGGCTAAGAAAATCTCCGAGCCAACGTTGAAGCTGATGGAGGAAAGACGTATGGTTATGCAGTCTTCTGAGGATGCTCGTCGGCAGCTCAATAAGCAGATCTCTAAGTCCTTGACTCGAGACTTACGCCGATTTAATACAGAACGTATTAAAGAGGCGATCGAGCGGAACAAAGGCTCCAAAGTGTAACGACTGTACGAAAACGCCACTATGTCAGTCCGCCTCCAGGATCAAAACTCGAAACCAATACGACTTCAGCGAGGTGTGAGACAGGGCGATGTTATTTCGCCGAAACTGTTCACAGCCGCGTTGGAGGATGTGTTTAAGCTTTTGGACTGGAGAGGACTTGGCATCAACATTAACGGTGAGTACATGACGCACCTTCGTTTTGCTGATGATATCGTGGTCATGGCTAAGACCCTGGAGGACTTAGGCACAATGCTCGACGACCTCTGTAGAGTCTCCCAACAAGTGGGTCTTAAAATGAACATGAATAAGACGAAAATTATGTCGAATTCCCATGTTGAACCCGCTCCTGTGAAGGTTGGGAGCTCTACACTGGAAGCTGTTGACGAATATGTTTACCTGGGACAAACAGTCCAACTTGGTAAGTCCAACTTCAAGAAAGAGGTTAATCGACGGATCCAACTCGGCTGGGCAGCGTTCGGGAAGCTTCGCAGCATATTCTCGGCCCAACTACCGCAGTGTCTCAAGACGAAAGTCTTTAATTCGTATGTGTTGCCAGTGATGACTTACGGAACTGAGACGTGGCCGCTTACAATGGGCCTCATAAGAAGGCTCAATGTTACCCAAAGGGCAATGGAGAGGGCTATGCTCGGGGTTTCTCTGCGTGATCGAATTAGAAATGATGAGATCCGCAGGAGAACTAGGGTCACCGACATAGCCCGAAGAATTGCGAACCTCAAGTGGCAGTGGGCAGGCCACATTGCAAGGAGGACTGACGGCCGTTGGGGCGGAAAGGTCCTCGAGTGGCGGCCGCGTACCGGGAGACGCAGCGTTGGTAGGCACCCCACAAGGTGGACCGACGATCTGGTGAGGGTCGCGGGAAGCCAATGGAAGCGGGCAGCGCAGGACCGATCGGTTTGGAGATCCCTGGGGGAGGCTTATGCCCAGCAGTGGGCGTCTCTCGGCTGAAATGATGATATCTGAATTATTCTGCGAAACTTTAATTTCTACCCAGAGAATAAAAAGTTTCACGGAAAATTCAAGTCTGCAGCGGTTTTCCGAAAGATTCTTAATTTTTGATTTTTAACATTATTATAAATGTTAGAAAAATTACTTAGTAATTAAAATAGAATTAAACTAAAAAAAATTCACGTCCTGTGTAGGGTGGACGTTAGCTCATAAACGCAATATACAGATAGACTAAAAGAATTTCACAGGGATATCCCAAGTCCTGGGTGGCTTAGTGGTCAGAGCAGTCGCCCGGATTGCGAAAGGTCGCGGGTTCGATTCCTGCCTCAGGACGTGAAATTTTTCTAGTTTTATTCTATTTTAATTACTAAGAGGAGCTCGGTGGCGTATTGGTTTGAGCGCTCTGGTTTCGAATACGAAAACAAAGCAACTTTCGCCATGGTCGACCCTGGGATGGGTCAACCAAAATTTATAATCTCGAGTTCCTCCGTGCTTCGGAAGGCACGTCAAGCCGTTGGTCCCGGTTGTTACTACAACCGCTTTAACCCACCAACGCGCATTGGGCCAGCGTGGTGGTGTTATGGCCCAAACTCCTCATGTGTTTCTTCCATGTAGGAAGGCCTGTGCCCAGCAATGGGACGTATATAGGCTGGTGATGAATTACTAAGTAATTTTTCGAAAGATGTTTCACCGTGCAACTGTTCGCCGATACGACGTTTCGTGGGTGAAAATTCAGGGAAGAAATTTCACCTACCCTTCAATTAAAATTATGAGACATGTGTTTTACAGTTATTCTAAAATCATCCCCCAACTAGGGGTTCGAAAATCCTACACGACTCGGCAATCTCGGCATGGGACGACACTTTTTGTTTGTACAAAGCACGTCAAATGAAATAACTTAACGCCACCTGATATGAAGCGGTAAGAGGAGTCCATATGCGAAGACAGCTAGTGCAGTTATAAGACACTGCTCTTTAAGCCTCTTTTGAAGGAACCTGTGTTGTGGCAAATAATTCCAAATTCTGGAGGCACAACAAAGAAACGATAGGCACTAAATTTCTTTGTGCGTGATGTTGAGGTGGAGACAGTGAATTGATGCCTCTGAATCTGAACACCGGCACGCGTGTTCCCGAGTAGGACGGGGGAAGGCCAAAAAGCTCTTCAGAGCACTCTCCGTGATATAACCGTTAGAAGGCGCTAAGCTATAGCATGTACATTTTTTCCAAAATCTGTGAATGCAGTTTAGAATATCTTAAAAAGTTATAAACGGTCTCCTAGGACCGTTTTTCTGTAACTATAACGGTTATGGTACGGGTCCTTACTATCCGTCTCAAAAAACCAACCAGTTTTTAATAAGGTCAACTTGATGAGTGCAGCGAATGATGAATCTTCGCGTCATCGTGGAAACCTTTATTCATGGGTAGCTTTATGTAAGATCATACTTGTTGTAATTCATTTGTCTAGCGGTGGACGTCTTCCGGCTGGAATGGAGATGATAAGGACACCTTACCTTTCATGAATGATTTTGTAAGTTAGTAAAAAAAAAATCGTGTTTAATATTAGCAGTTTAATATGGTGTGACTCTATTATTCCCAAAATAAGCAGTAAACAGTGTTACTAATTGGTTTCCGACCGAAACTAACAACATGGTGACAATCACTCGACAAAACTGCTTTATCTAATTGATAGTGCAATTCATTATCTATTTTTGTACCGTATTACTAGGCTTTAAAAATGAAGCAAATTAATAAAAATACTTTTAAAAAAAATAAAAATGTCGCCAACCGTAAAAGAATATAAGCAGAGATTTTGTTTTGTTTTCCTCACCCATTCTGGGTAGGCAAAGGGAGCTATGCCCATACAGCCAAGTCTTTTGTAAAATTTTTGTATTGATATGAAATGAAAATGAAATTTAATGAGATGAAATGAAATGAAACTTAACCTCACTCATTGAATCAAATCATTAAATCTGATACTGAAACAAATTAGTAGCTTCTTTTTAGAAATATTTGCATGAATGATAAAAACTTCTATGAATTTTTTTTAGTAAAAACTTCGTGGTTGGTTTTTTCTTTTTATTGGACATTATTTTGACAGTTGGGAAAGAGAACGCACGAGTTCGGAAAAAGTAAAGAAAAAGTTCGAGTATGTAATAGACCACATCCCGAACACTATACATAATCCCTGCAATACGCCACTTTTTAACCCCCGACGAAAAAAGAGGGGTGTTTTAAGTTTGACGTGTCTGTCTGTGTATCTGTGTATCTGTATCTGTCTGTGGCATCGTAGCGCCTAAACGAATGGACCGATTTTGATTCGGTTTTTTTTTTGTTTGAATGCTGATGTGACTACGATAGTTATTAGCTATAATTTATGAAGATCCGTTAAGGCGTTTGATGACTATCAGCTCATTTTCTAAATGATATTAGGATTTTACTAACTTTTACACATCCGATTGATTTCAAATTTGGTGTACTGTCACTTCGATGACATTCACATGACATACTAACTTTGAGCTGATCCTATACCATCAAAAAGTCTGCGAAATGCTTAATTCTTCAGAAACTTACAGCAGATATACGTGTTAGATAGATGATAATTGACGCCGGGGGTTACTTAAAATTTTTAATTTTGAAATTATTGTGCAACTGTATTATAAAGAGTATTTTTGCTCTTCGATAGCTGAATGCAAAAGCCGTTTTTATCCGCTAGACTAGAGGATAAAGTATAATTGAATTTAGAACATCGTGTGCACTAAGTTTGTGAATACGACATATTTGTTTAAATTCATAGGTTTAAAACAAAAAACTTGAAAACAAGTAAAAAACCTAAAATGAGTGATTCTAGCGTCGAAGAAGTTTACTTGACGCCAACAGAATTGACTGAAACTGAAAATAATGCGCAAATGTTTTTTTTTTGCATTGAGTAATTTTCTCGTTGAGGTGGGATGAAAAGGTACATGTTGCACTCGACTTGCAAAGATTTTTCACCTCGTGCTCTTTTGATTCCCTCGCTAACGCTCTTAGAATCCTTCGCTTGCTCGGTCATCAAAATTGAGCACGCGGTTAAAAAGCAACTTTGCACTCTTGTATAACAAATACCTAACTATTAAATTTTTAACAGCGGCCTTCTAAAACAAATGATTTTAATAAGCATGTTTTTTCAATGGTTGCATGCAATTAGGATATCATCATCATCACCAGCCTATACACGTCCCATTGATTAGGCCATTGCAAAGGCTATGCCCTTATGGAGATAATATATAATAATTGCATGAATACATGGGAGTCTTACATGATCTTAAATACTCCTAGAAATTGTATCCAGCCTGCAAGCAGACGTGCAAATTTTTATATTGAAATATATTAAATTTAATTATTCGCAAATCTTCATAAAAAACTATTAACAACCAAATATATTCAATCATTAATTTGTCAAATACATTCAATTATAATATTAAAATTCTTAAATTAATAAAATATACATTCAATGTTAGAAAAATGTCAAAAGAAAAGTCATACTATCTTAAATTATTAAATACATTAAATTAAATTATTGGAATCCTTAAATTAGTAAAATAATCAGGCATTTAAATATTCATTAACACTATAGAAACTTTTATCTCGCAACCAGTTGATGAGAACTCTTTTAAAAACGTTCCCTTCCAGTATTTTAATGCTCTCAGGTAATTTGTTGTACAGCATTATGCACATATTGAACACATTATGTTTGTATATATAAGTATGGCAAGGGGGTTGATGCAACATGTGTCTGTATTGAACTGATGAGTCTTTACAAAATAACAGACTTCTTTTATTTACATACAGGGCAAGGAAAGAATACCTAGGTTACGAAATAATGGCTGACAACTATCCGTAAACCAAACGTTGCATATGGATAGAGATACTCATGAGGAGTATCTCCCATGTAGGAATGGATAAATTTAGGGTCTAGCTAAACTAAAAGAATGAAGAAATTAAAAAATATTTTAATAATTAAACCGACTTCAAAACACTAAAAAGAAACAAATAAAAATAAAGTAGGTATGTTAACTCATAAAAAGGTATTTTTTTGAAGTTAGTGCTAAACTGTTTCCAGAAACAATTTTTTAAAATTGATTTTTATTTTACCCAATAATAACTTAGTTTTCGGACTTTTCGCTACCTATCGATTTCATCATGCAAATGTTTTGTCTCAAAATCTCCTATAATTGGTAATTTTGTTTTGAAATTTGGAATGTAAGTTTTGGTTGGTCAATCTTTGGTCAAATGCTAGGTAGCAACGGGGCAACGCTACAACGACCACATTCCTAATGATAATGGTTATGTTATGGTTAACGAAAAACAAGTAGAACGTTCAACTGGTGTACAGATTATGATTAATTTCATTTATTATTTAAAATAAACATAAATACTTATATATTATAAATTCGTGGTAAAACTTAATACCGCGATGCAAAGGTACCTAGCGCCATCTATAAATGGAATCATTAGAAATTAAAATGTAAAACTAAAAAAATTTCACGTCCTGAGGCGAAAATCGAACCCGCGACCTTTCGCAATCCGGGCGACTGCTCTGACCAACTGAGACACCCAGGACTTGGGATATCGCTGTAAAATTCTTCTAATCTATCTGTATTTGCGTTTATAAGCTAACGTCCACCCTACAATGTCGAAATGTTCTATTTCAACATCCGAAACGAGTATTTTTACAAATACCTACGATTCGGTTAAGTTGGGGCAGTGCTTTCAAATTATTCTTAAATTTTGAATACTCGTCTTTAAATACTCCTAACTCTCCTCCTAAATGCGCCTAGTTAGAAATACACTTTTTGCTGTATTCATCTGAAATTGCTTAAAATAATACACAGGCGCTGAATGAACGCAATGAATTTTCATCTTCACGGACGTTTATGATTGATATTTCATAAACAAAGCCCGTTTGTAGGGTCGTCTGGGTATAGTATTTATTTACTACAAATAAAAATAGGTAAAAATCCACAGGTGCAAAGTATCTTATTTCCTATTTTAAATTGACAGCTTTGTCGCAGGTGGCTTAAAGAACTTGTATCCAGGCCAGTAAAGCAGCCCAAAAAAAGCTGCCGTAGACGTTTTTAACCAATCAATGGATAGCACAATGAATGCTGCCGTTTTAGTGGTTAAAATGCGTTTTGATAGTGATCGATTATTGGCTACTAAACTGTAAATGACCTATTATTCGTGCGCCAGATGACATTTGCATTGCAGAATGCAGCCATATTTTTGGTTTGACAACTTTGACAGCAATCAGCAGCTATTATTCTAAATTGTGTTTTCTTACGGAAGCGATTTTCTTTCGTCGTAATTTAGTTGTGCCTTAAAAGTTTTCGACGATTTTTGCATTAAGAGTGCTTTAATGGAAGTAAAATTCTAGACGATTATATCAAGTGTGGAATTACCTACTAATTCTTCGTAAGTACTGCTTTTCGACTTGGTATGTGTCATACATTTTTGCAACATATACGATACGACATGTTTATTGTTCAAATGAAATTATTGTTGAGATTAAAACACGTGATCCAAGGCCAACTACGAATGTCATGAAATAATCGAATTATCTGATGTGATACCCTCGTTGTCTTGTACAATAGGTATTATTTTAAACTTACCTTGTTGTAGTCTGTTGTTATAATAGGTACAAAATCATTGTTATCACTGGCTAGGAATTCATGTGTGACCCAATAACTAATACATACGATTGAAGTGTCAAAAACCTTATGTTGATTCTATTAAGATAATAGTATTTTGATATATTGGTCAGTGGTTTATCTTGGGGTTAAGAGCTCAATTACATTAATAATCCAAGCTGCTAATCGTACAAATTACTTTTTAGGCATTGTTTGTAAATGCAAAGTTTTTACAACATCCCTTAAGCAGAAAGTGTCCAAGCAGTTGACTTTAAAAACAAAATAAAAAGACTAACATCTGATTGTAATTAAATAAGGTAACCTGGAATTTGATTATCTTACTAAACCATGACTACCAAAAGGAAAACATTAGTTGCATTTAACGTAAGATATTTTATTTAAATTGTCCATTACAATAACCAACCATTGCGCGTGACCCCTTGGCCTCATTCTATCTATCTCTGTTTATCGAAAATCTAGAATAATCCTGACAATCGGTATATTATTTAAATACAATTTTTTTAAACAATCACTGAATGTGCCAATACATACTACAATACATAGCCTTAGGCTGTTTTAACCTTCAAGAAACTTATTAAACATAAAGTTCCTATTGTATCTTTTGAAGTGAAGTTAACTTTTTGATACTTTTTTATAGGTGATGTATCCACTTTCTAACAAGTTGACCAATAAGAAATACTTGAACAATCATTAATCAGTTATTGTTAGACATAGGTGTTTAACCATTTAAATCCTAATAAATATATTCCATGTTTCAGTGCTGAAAATGTTACTAACTATACCCTACAAGAGTTTGTGTTGGCTTCTATGAGATGTGAAGGAGCTGTTTGCTGCACAAGAATATACTGGGTGATGCAGCAGTGAATCACAATGCTGTCCCTCATCTTGCAAGTGCTGGGGCTGCTGGCTGTTGTCAATGGCAACATTATTGTCTATACACAGGACATGCCACACTTAGTGAGTTCTTAATTATGATAGAAATTATAAAAACAAAACCAAAAATCATAATTTTTTAGTCAAGGCTAAGTTGATATGGGTATAAAGTTTAGATTCACCATGGGTATTCAATTGTCATAATTATTTATGTCATATGCTAACAGTTCTGAACAGTGTTGAAGACAGTCATGACATTTATGAGCAAAAAAAAACCTTTTGTTTTAATATTACCATATTTTACACTTCTACCCATTGACCACATGGAACTATTTTTTTTATTATATGGCCTTGATTCTGCCAGTTTGCACAGGTCTGACAATTATTCTTGGAATATGCATGGTATGTTTTGTAACACGATAGTAATATTGAATGATGACCAGTTGCGAGACCTAAGAATAAGGCACAAGAAATATGTTGTCAGTAGTAAATATGTAGAGTAATATGTAATTCAGAGAATTCTTCTTTAATAACATTAACTCACCAACACGCATTGGGCCAGCGTGGTGGTGTTATGGCCTAAACTCCTCATGTGTTTCTCCCATGTAGGAAGACCTGTGCCCTTTAGTAGGATCTATGAAAATATCTATGACATCTTGTCATATAAATTTATCTGTATTAAAAATTAAACCTTTTGATAAACTTGTTATTACATTAGCTTCATTTCTATTTGCATTGCTGTTTGCAACCCACATGATTGTAATAAATAACTTAGTCTTATTTTATAAATATTATTAATTTGTTAAGCTGTGTTAGGAACTTAGCAGTGTAATGGTTTGAGCACTCTGGTATCATTTACAAAAACAAAGCAACTTTCGCCATGGTCGATCCTGGAATGAGTCAATAAAAATTTGGTATCCTGAACTCATCTGTGCTTTGGAAAGTATGTTAAGCTCTTGGTTCCGGACTCCCGGTTGATACTGCAACTGCGTTAGCCCACCTACCCGCTTTGGATCAGCATAGTGGTGTTACAGCCCAAACTCCCCATGTATTTCTCCCATGTGGAAAAGGCTGTGCCCAGCAGTGGGATGTTTATAGGCTGGTAACGATATTAATGATGAAAGAAAGCCCATTTACAAGTGAGACATACTGGTGGAATACAGGCAACACTAAGTGCATTTAAGACATCAATAGAGAGAACTTAAATCTGCAATTGAGATTTAAGTTCTCTCTATTGATGTCTCTTCTGGAAGAGATCTCTTGTAGATATAAGTTCACGTTTGCTAACTTATGTTACATGCATTATATTTTTCGTAATTTTAAAGTGAAATAAAGAGTATAAATTATTAGTGTAAAACTATTCTTTTGGGAGGCTTATTTATTAATTTTAACATTATTTACTTGTAAATTAAACATAAAATGAAAGAATGAATGAATAAAATATAAATGTGAAGTAAAGTGAACATCCTATAATGACTGCATTGCAGACACAGGACTTTTGTTATAGACTCCCTTTAGTCTTATTTGTCTTGACAAATTAAATTTTAAATAAAACTTTTCATATAAATACAAGTATTTAAATAATACTAAAGTTTGTTAAAAATGTGCAAAATACTAGTTGTTTCTTTAGATACCAGAAATGATTAAACATTTGTGTGATGTAATCATCACCAACTGAAGCATGCTGAAATGTATTAATGGTAACTTAACATCAGTGTATATTCAGTTATTCAACTTGCTATAAGTACAAATTGCATAACCAAAATTCAATTAAAATATATTACTAAACATAAAGATTGTATGCCTATTGTTGGCCCTGTGGATGACTTCGACACCAAACTATAATTGGTCAGATAGCTGTACACTGAGAAATGTTATTGAATATTAATTAATTATGTGACTTTACTGACACATTATTTCACTGTTCAGACTTTTTGTAATATAGGCTTTTATTATTCTTTGTATTAAAATAATACTTTCTTTCCACACTTGATAAACATTTGACTACACTCTCTGCGCCTAACACTATGATCAAACAGATTATTAAAAGCTTATTTTCAATATTTATTGTTCAGAATTCAGATGCAACATGATATTTTCGTTTGATTTTATCACATTATTTCATCTTATATTAAAATTTTTAAATTTAACCCATTATTTTAAAATGTAAAAGTCATCATCACCAGCCTATATACGTTCCACTGCTGGGCACAGGCCTTCCTACATGGGAGAAACACATGAGGAGTCTGGGCCATAACACTACCACACTGGCTCAATGCGGGTTGGTGGGTTAAAGCGATTGTAATAACAACCGGGACCAATCGCTTAACATGCCTTCCGAAGCACGGAGGGGCTCAAGATTGTAAATGTTGATTGATCCATCTCATAACCAACCATGGCGAAAGTTGCTTTGTTTTCGTAATCGAAACCAGAGCGCCCAAACCACTAGGCCACCGACCTCCTCCGAAATGTAAAAATACTTGGTTTATTTAGCTGTTCAAACCTTCTTTGCCTTGACTGATGATTCACAAAGAGCCACCCGCGGCTCTACCTGTGTGGATGTTGACTATCGCGCCTTGTCCTCCCTCGGTGTAATTTATCTCCATGGCAAATTTTATCTAAACCATTTCACAGTTAAAACTTTAAAGACAGTCTGACTGAGTAACTTTCGATGGATGAATTGTAAACTTATGGACCATTGTACTCGGACCATTACAAAGTACCTATCGTTACGCACTTTGCGGAGGCACATTTTATTTGATACAGGCTTACTCTGTCCAAAGTAGGGAGTCAAACATATTCTGTAATATGTATTAAGGACTCTATTGTAATATGAGTAAGGTGCGGTATACCTACATATTTTTAAAGATTAAAATGATATCTACATTTAAATGTTTATAACGCCTACTTTATTGTAAGAAATACAAATAAAGAAAGTGATTAAAAATTGTAACAATTTTTTCATTGTTTTTTTAATTTTTCTTACAATAAAATCTACATTTAAATTTCTAAAATATGTATACAGCACAGCAGGCACAGTCACAATTATGTATATGTGACTGTGCCTGATGCTTACAATTTTCTTTCGTAAATGGGAAAAGTAAACTGGTACTTTTGCAATAGCGAATGACGAGTATTTAATCTGTAGATAGTCTCGTTATCAGTGCACTAGGTTGTTGGAGCTCCGAGTGGATTCTCACATTAGACACGACATCAATACGCGTAGTAACCCCAGCATACATGGTCGACGATAGGACTTCGGAACGTGGCAAAAGTGGAATCGGGTGAAGATCACTTCATGTAAAAAGTGACTGCTATGTGAAAATAGTGATTTTTGCTGTGTTAAAAATGTCACTGCGTTTCGCTGTGAGCGTTTTCCAGATACTCAACATGCAGCATTTTGTTAGTATTCTGTTGTATTCAATTGCGTTCGGTGAGCGAGCGAGAGGAGCTCGGATGGTTTGAGCAGAGCGCTCAAACCATCCGAGCTCCTCACTACGTCACCGCTCGTGGCGCTCTGGTTTCGATTACGAAAACAAAGCAACTTCCGCCATGGTCGGTCCCGGGGAGGGTCAATCAAATTGACCCATAATCTCGAGCTCCTCCGTGCTTCGGAAGGCACGTTAAGCGGTTGCAGTAACAACCGCTTTAACCCACCAACCCGCATTGGGCCAGCGTGGTGGTGTTATGGCCCAATCTCCTCATGTGTTTCTCCCATGTAGGAATTCCTGTGCCCAACAGTGGGACGTATATAGGCTGGTGATGATGAATTGCGTTCAAGAGGTGAAACCTTTTTTTGGTACGGAAATTAGGTTAATCTACTATTAACCAGTTAAGATTACATATAAACCTTAATTGTAAATTGTTCATTGTATTAGCGTAGGTATCTATCTATATCCATATGAGTCACTAATTGTTTTATTAACACTACATTGGACAAAGGTATAGTTGCAATTAGTATATCGGCTTGCAGATAATAGTCCAATACCTATAGGAAGTTTAGTACACTGTTTATATATGTACAGTCGACAGCATGTCAAGCGTAACAGTTTGACCTTGAGGCCGTCCTTACTCCATCCGTAATAAAGGCGGCTTTCGTAGTGCAATTGTTACACTTGATGTGATGTCGTCTGTACAATAATACCTACGTTTAATTTCATTCATATTCATTTCATGTTTTTTTTTATTACCGTCTTAATACTCATAGATAGGTACTAGTCGTACTTCCCCCACTCTCGGGGGAAGATCGAACGGATTTTTGATGAATTGAGCAGCTTTGTATTTGAAGTCTCGTAGAATAGTACACATTAAATTGTATAAAACTATGTTTGTAGTGAGTAAAGAGAAAAGAGTCTGTTTTTCTATCATATCTATAACATAGTTTGAAAGGGATAGAAATAAGAACACCGTTTTTGGTCCACAGCATACGGAAAGCTGTCTTCGCGTTCGCGGTGTGGAAGCTACTACGGTTGGGAGGGGGACTTAAACATAACTTAGTTTGAACTACCTATTTTTTGGGATCGATGTAAATCGCAATCGGCGTCAGCTTTCCGTATTTGCTTTAATAATAAAAATATGATGTACATACCTACCTAGTAACATTATTTATTTATTATATTATGTAAGTAAGTATTTTAATGATAAAACAAGAAAAACTTATAAATTAAAATAAGGTGTGTATGTGCGTCGCCTGCATAGTTCTAAATCTGTTTCGAACCGGAAAAAAACAAAACATTTTTTCCCACGAAAATGAAACAGGGGGAAGATCAAAGGGTGAAGGGGAAAGATCGAAGTAGTTTCTAAAATCGTTCAAGTAAGTAATAGAACTTTCTAAAGGTCACTAGTCTATTAGAATAAAAGTGCCCTGAAAACTTAGAATGTTAGATCAAGTAACGTCTTTTAGATACTTCAATCTTACCCTACTAGGGAAAGATTGAAGTAAAGATTCCCACTACCTGCTTTATTACGACCTTGTTGCACAGAGAGTAAACCCTATAACACAAATGAAATTTTATGAAACCTGATACCAAGGTATTGTTATCAGATAGAGGAAGAGTTCCGCGACATGCCTGCGAGCTTCGGGCCGGACCTGCCGATGGAGGGACTGCGCGGGTTCCTGGTGGTGGGCGAGCCCAGCGACGGCTGCGGCAATCTCACAGTGCCGCCCGCAGCCGACAACTTCACCGGCAAATGGATCGTGCTGGTCGCCAGGTAAACTTAAAATTATATCTTATCTTACAGTGGGGCCATGACTAAGTCACAGTGCACTTCGAGCCATCGGGATCTTTTGTGCCTCCCCAACGTTTACTCTTCCTGTGGCCAGAATATAGATGCCATTAACCTAACTATACACATTTAGGCAGTTAGGGTTTGTAGTCTTCTGGCTTTGGATATGCCACTTCCAGAAGCCTCATTCTGGTTCTAGCTTAAAAATCTAGCTTACAAAATTATAGCGATTTAAGAAATTGCGATGGCGAATTTTGAAATAAGAAGTCAAGAGCAGAAAACGTAAAATGGATAAATTAGAGCCATTGCACACCGCGCTTGATAAACGTGCTGCTATATTGAATGCAGCGTGGTGGTGTTATGACTCAAACTAAACTCCTCGTGTGTTTCTCCCATGAAGGAAGGCCTGAGCCCAGCAGTGGGACGTATATAGGCTGGTGATGATGATCTTGAATGAAAATCGCACACAACGCGCGTAGACACCGCGTTTTTCATTCCACGTAGCAGTTTGTTTGCGCTTGTTTTCATTACAATGAATGTGCTATATAACTCTGAATTGACAGCGGTCTTCAATAATTCAGAATACCTTTCATGTCAAATTTCAATGATTTCGATTGATATTTACGCTAGAAAATCAGCCCCTGAACATACAGTCTACTTGAGAATTAAAATCAAGTGCCATCCCTGCTTTATCTAAATACTTCGATTACAAACAATCAAGGCTTAATAACTTTCCACTTTCAGAAAGCCACTTAATCTTGTTTTAAAAGTAAAGGTACTACTCCACTATTTTTATAAAAATGTGGGGTTCTGAAAATTCGAATGACTTAAAATCGAGTAGCTTATTTAATTAGCTTTGGAGAGAAGTACATCAAACACATCGCTGTTCAAATTTCTTCGAAATATAATAAGCCTATACAAAAAGAAGTTTCGGAATCCGATAGACTGCGCCTAGGCACAGGAAACAAATGACTGAGATTGCTACGTGAAATAGCAAAACCGATTAATCTATTATTACCGATCTATTGGCCGCTGTTTATCTTAATTCGTACAATGAACATTGGTTGCTTGTTCCGATTCTGTTACGCTTATGGTATGTGACGCTGTAGTGAGTAGAGGCCTTTACTGTTTGTTCTGCGTTCCGTGATAACTTTTCTTGTGTGTCTTGACTTTAACATTGAGGACAACTTCTTACACAATAATATGAGCAAAGGCGGTGAAGTGCTTTTACTCGCATATAGCGCCGGTCTTACCTCACGCAAACCAAACTGATTATATAGCTGAAATAGAACAGTAAAGTCCGTTTGCCACTGCGAGCAGAAGAAACTCCGTACGTATCTTTCATAACATTGGGAGTCCAGAGACAGTAATTGAATTAAAGATTTTTTTTTCTAAAAAGTATATATCATGGTGCGAAACATTTGAGTCCCATAACTTCGGAACACGTTTGGTGGTATGTCTTGTACTTTATCGTGATTGTGAGTTGGCGCTGGACTTTTTACGGAAACATCATAGAAAGTGAACCACCCACTTCAGGATTTTTTATGTTTTTTTTGTGACTTCGTGTTGTAAATGAGGTTTTAGTTCAACTCACAGTGGGACTTTGTTTTAATTTATAAATATGCACAAATGGCCAATGGCAATAGATGTTACATCATATTCAAAACGTATAAATGTCATAAATCCCTTCACATCAAGGTGCAAAGAGCAACAGCAGTGAGTGAGTCATAAATGAACTTCCGTGGTAATTACGTCAATTGGTGAGATTAATTGGAGAGACTGTTATTTTATATTTTGTATAGTGAGTAAATTGCGGTCTGCGGCCCGTTCACACAAATTGCGAGTTATCCTCTGGATATCTTAATCACATGACTCATTTGACACTCGATTGTCATCTGGTAATTGTCGAGGGATGGTACATCGCTTTTTATTTGTGTGAAATAATGCGCGCTGTACCACCCACATTATTATGCACTTTAGTGATTATTTGGCACTTAAGAATATGTAAGATTGGGATGATTCAGTCTTAAATATTCTTAAATGCCAAATAATCTTGGTAAACCTCACACCTCACACCAGAAGCATCACTAGCATTATACACATACCTAATTGTTACGGAATATTCCTTTAACGTTATGCAGGCAGCTTAAATAAAACAGGCAACATCATTTCCGTAGTGGCATACGATTTAGCCAATCCTGTGTCGCTACGTGGACAGTACGAGTAGGCTTGAACTTTTTAAAGGAAGTAGGACATAGACTACCATTCGAATTTCGAATAGTTCCCAAGGTACTGCGAGTGTTTATTGGATACGGTTACTCCATCTATCTATCATCCTATTTTTTGCCACACTAAAAAAAATTAAAGCAGCTCTATAAAATCCTGACTCGTCTAGATTTTCTAGAATAACCGTTAATAATGTATTTTTTGTACCTTCAGGTATAACTGCAGCTTTGAGGTGAAGGTGCGCAATGCGATGGCGGCCGGCTATGACTGCACCATAGTGCATAACGTTAACTCTAGTGATTTAGGTAAGTCTCTCGTATTAATCACTCGTAATAATTTACCTACATATTCATCAATAGTATCATTTTTGAGGGATTTTTGAGGTATATGGCATTATATGATATTATATATAAAACAATACAATTATTATTGTAATGACGTGGTCAGACAAGTGTTTAAAATTAATGAAAGATGATTGGCTTTATTAGGTTTTTGTATATTAATTGTTGACCTTTGTGTATTGTAATACCTATATTGTGATGGTGCATTGTCGGATAGCCTTTAAATACAGTAAATATTCTTGTCATTAGGTACTTATTGGTACGTTAATATACCTTTTTTTATACTCTGTGCGACACTGCACTGCTAAATACCATTACTGTGTAATTAAACATTGTAACTTAATAATTGAAAAGAGTGACTACACGAGTTTGTTGCCGGAATCTTCTCGGTAGTTCAACTTTTGGAACCGGTGTAAATTCAGACAGACTGACAGACAGACAGACTGACTGACTGACTGACAGACAGACAGACAGACAGACAGCCAGACAGCCAGACTGACTGACGGACAGACGGACCGACAGACAGACCGATAGACAGACATTATAACATTCTTAGCTTACGTAGATCCAGATAAGACAGAGAGACAAACATAATGTAATTGTTAGTTAGTTAATATTATTTTTATGTGATAGACATAAGGGTTTTTTTGTTGACGATTCGAAAGTGCTTCTTGGGGGGCCTAATTGAATAAAGGTATTTTCATTTTCATTTTCACTAAGTTTTAGTAGAGATGATCAAAAAAATCAACACTATTACGTTGTCTTAGAGTGCTGTTTGGTGCAACTCTGTGCAACACATTCGCTTCTCTTTAGTTAAAACTCTGTACACTCTTTTGTATTCGATAATTTTACTCGTTTGATCTCATATCTACCGACCTAACTAATAGAGTTGTGCAGACTAGCATGACTTTTATTTGCTATCGAGTGCAGCCGTGTATGTACAAATCATTAAACGGTCTTATAAGACTAATAATTAGGCGATAAGAATTTGAATCTAGTTTGTATCGTATTATAAACTTAGTAGTAATAATCTTCACCACATAATTAAGAACATTTCAATATACACCATACAACAATAAAACGATATTATATTATTAATGTATTTGTGTATATTTATATTACATTAATCTATTTTTTATTTTCATTTTTAAACATACAGACGACAGCAAATAAAGTGTAACAGTTGCACTACGAAAGCAGCCTCTACTACGGACAGAATAAGGGCGGTATTAAGGTCAAACTGTTACGCTTGGTGTGCTGTCGACTGTACAATGCAGTGACTTTAAAATTTTCCAATATCTTCAAAATTTGAATAGTCTCTTCATCATGCGTTGAACTGGGAACACTGTGTAGAAGTGATTGCAGTTCTTTTCTTTGTATTTATAGCAATCAACTTGTCCTCCGCCCCATTCACAGTATTACAATGTATATATTTAGTTGTAAATTATTATTAGTTTCAGTACTTAGCACATAATGTGTCTGACTATAGCGAAACTCCTGCGCAGATAAGCGTAACGCGCTTGATTAACTATACAATGTAAGCGGAGAGCGGTTGTTTGTCCGGTTATCGAGGCTAAGTGTCTATATCACATGTTCCGCTAATATGAATCATTGTATTAAATAATTTTGTATTCCAGAATTTCCCCTTTCAGTTCGATTGTAAACCCTGTTGCTTTCAATATAAGAAACGGCACCAAGTCGAATCAGTTGATTTGGTCGTGAATGTAACGATTATGTTTGTCAAAATATAATTTGTTTTATGTCTTAAGATCGCCACAAACTTGCGAGCGTTAGTGGATCGGTGATCTTATTTTGTTAATAATACATCGTTCAAGTTAGCGGAGTGTGATTATTTATTCTCAAAATGCTTAGTTTTTCATCTTACATTCCGAATAATAAACTTTAAATTAATTAAAATTTAAACCCTATTTTTCATCTCTTGATTGTATAGTACAACAGTTATCGCACTCCCGCCCCTTTGCGTTGGAGCCTTGACGTATCTCTCGAATACACGCCTATTGTATATTCTATTTATTATTTCGCGGTATTTTATATATACTCGTCCTCGCTCAATATGGAGAACGTGTTTGTTGATATAGTGAAATGTCTTAAAATGAAGCACGGAGTTGAGTTAGTTGCCAGTTTTCTTAAATTTGTGAATCGAAAACACATTTGCCGATAACAACACATCTGCATAAAGAACTTCATAATGATATTTGTCCCACATCTACCCACAGGAAAAACAGTGAATCATTCAATCTAATCAGGGGCCTTACCACCATCTTTACAAAAGCGATTCATATTCCTCTCGGTTCAGTATTGGTTCCTAAACTGCATCGCTGTCATAGTCGTAGATAGCGTCGTAGTACGAAATAACGATTCTACTCAGTTTAGGTCCTACACTGGATCGCGATAAAAGATAGTGGTACGGGTGCAGTTTAATAAATCATCAGATCAGCGATAGCGGAAATCGCTGGATTGGTCTGACTCATTATAATAACTTGTGAAACGTCAACGCTATACCGCCTCCTTCACAGAACACGCACTTCGAAAAAAAAACAATTTATTGTGTACAATCGGTTTTTACTATTAGTTAGGGGTATAACATGTCCAATGTCAAACTTACTTCTTCATTTTGTTTGTCTCTAACCTAAATTGACCAACGTTTTAAGATAAATTTAGATAACTCTAGAACTGTGAACTGCAAAATGAAAAATAAATATACAGAAACAACCGAGTCGTATAGAAAAAAATGTAGAGCATAGAGTCCGCGCCACCAAAGAAGTCCCGCGTCGAAAAGATGAACTACAGCTGTTTGACACGAGAGTTAAATTTGTTCTTGTTTTGATAATAACCCGCATTTTAGGAATATTGGTATTAATTACGTTTTTGAATATTCAACTTTTATACGATCTTTTATTATTGTAAATAAATAATACATATTACCCACATTATAATAATGTGTGGCTTCGTATTTTGAATTTAGTCACCTCATTCTTTCATTTCTTTCCTTGAGTCGTGACATAAGGGTGGGGTATAGGGAACAGAAGACCCAATTTCTACATCCACCAACAGACGGTAGGTCGGCGTAGTAAATTTTGTGGTCCTGGATCATTTATTGATAATTTTCTTACTTTTAAAATCGAAAACTAATTACGACTGGGTAGATTAAGAACATTTTGTTGGCAACATTTTTCCATCTGCTAACAGCGCCGCGTCTACAGGACTTCTTATGTGGTGCAGACTCTACATTATATCTCACATGTCAAAGCGATAGAAATCAAAAACGTTTATATCTTTCATTTATTCTCATAAGTACCTACCGTATTACATATTATCCATAATGTACTAATAATAAAATATTAATACTAATTAATATTTAATAATAAAATCTTGACTGTTGTTTGGCAGAGACAATGTCAGCGAAAAATTCTGACGGCATCAAGATCCCGTCGGTGTTCGTGAGCGACATCGCGGGCCTGCTGCTCGCTGAGAAGTACAGCTTTGGCAACGGGTAAACCTACATATTGTCTTATTTGTGTCATTAAGAATAACAATGGCGCTAATTCTTCCTGAACTAAACCTAGAATAATTTCTTCTCTTACTTTTAATTTAGATAGAATAAATTTTTATGAGGCCGATTGGCAACTATTTCGCATCAAACACAAAAGAATCATTTAAATCGGATCAGAAATCTAGGTGAAATCGGTGTACATACATAAAAAAACAACCGGATTGAGAACTTCCTCCTTTTTGAAGTTAGACTAGAAAAAATTCATAACGTTATCCCAGTTCCTCGGCAAGCTCCGCGATCAAAACAGTCACTCGTACTGTGAAAGGTCGCGTTCCCGCCCCAGGAATCTTTTTTTCTACTATGCATATTTTTCTCAATATTGATTTTACAAAAATTATAATATTAAAATAAATTTAAGAGAACATCTTAAAAATGATTGGTTACTGATTTTGTAAAACTAGATGGTCTGTTTGCTGTTCAATAACTTAATCCTTGAATGCCCAGACGTCATCTATAGTTGACATGACAATTAAAATTTAATTGTGTCTGGTTTATCGGGCTTCAAAGGGTTAAGACGGCAGAGATTGACAATGGAATTGACAAGAAAATTTTGGTACGCCGTCATCTTGTGGCTGATTTAGAAAAAAGAGACAAGTTTAGTATCTAGACCGACAGGCTGCATTTCAGCTGCACTCTGACTGCCAAATTGCAGTTCTGACTGCAGCAATCAAACTGCCAAACTGCAGTTCTAACGACTGCACACTGACTACAAGCTATCTGATTTGCCTAAAGGTATAGAGCCGAAAGGAAGGGTGACTACCTCATATCCTGGTCGCGATAGTGTAGTCGGCGTGGCCAATATGTGCCTCGGCTGCCATACTAAAAGAGAAGTAAGAAGTAAGATATTGTATTTGATAATGTTTTACTTTATAGTAAGTTGTAGACGTGCTGTCCTAATGCAACACAAAATAAAAAACAGCATTTTTTTTCTAGTCGCACACCGACTGCATTGAGACTGCAGGTTAGCAGTTTAATAGCAGTCAGCGTGACTGCTATTAAACCTGCAATTTGGCAGTCAGAGTGCAGTAGAAATGCAGTCCGCCTGTCTAGAGCCTTAGACTAAATTAGGTTTTTTCCAAACAACTAGATGATAAACAAGCTGACGGTCTACCTGGTGGTAAGCGGTTACCGCTGCCTATAGACACCTCCAATAACATGGAAAAATCACTTGATACTGCAGGTGCGTTGTCACCCTGAGGCCTAAGATGAAATGCCGTCTATGCCCAGTAATTACACTGGCTACCTTTCCCTTCAATCCTAAACACAGCGAACTGTTTCACGGCTGAAATAAGAAGTCGGTGGTACCAGACGACCCTACATACGGGTCTACAACCTAGTAGGTTTAGTTTAAAATCCATCCTATAGTTTAAGCTAAAAAAAATTGACCAACAGCAAGTCCTGAATATACTTTTTTGGCTACAATTCAATGTGTGATTGGTGGCAGGTACTACGTAATGGTGAACGGCGACCTCCCGTTTAACATCAACACGCACTTGCTGCTGCCGTTCGCTGTGGTCGTCGTTGCCTGTCTGCTCATCATTATCATATTTATGGTGAGCTAATACTGATTCATAACCTGTCAAGCCACACAGACACAATCCCCCTTGTTATAAAACGTGGACTAAAGTTAGTCCTGGTCTAAAACTGATGCTGTCACTTATATTTGTTAAAAGAAAGACAGTGACAGCATCAGTTTTAGACTAGCACTAAGTATAGTCCGCGTTTTATAATAAGGGGGAAAGGGGTTTTTTAAATTCTTATATGTTGCCGGGAGTCTTACGCGCCTTAACAAACAAATACGAGGACGACACTGAAAGTTTTTAGAACTAGTTACTTGTTCTAAAAACAATACAATAAAAAATAAGTTTAAATTAAAAAAAATATCACTTTGTTTTGTGCATGTTTTTATTGAGTATCTATACAGTCATATCTCATTTGTTTTACGGTTTAGCGGCAAATTGAAAATGGTCTGAGTCAGAAAATTAACGCAATAACTTTCTTGTTGACTTAAAAGACATTCGATGTCTTTAAGTGGACAAGAAAGTTATAGTAGACTTCGATTGGCCTTTCATGATGAAACCCCATTACGCACCACTGTTTACAACGGGTTTAATGAGTTTAAACTAGGTCACACTAATTTTACCGATGATCTGAGTGAGGGGTGGCCCTCTACTGCGACGACTGAAGATAACATCAGTATTGTACGGCGTATGATAAGAGACTGACAAAATTAGTTAGCTCAGCTTATGATTTTCTTAGAACTTTCAGTTTGACCCTCGTATGTAGACTCTCTTGACGAATGAAAAACCCGATTTTCAAAAAAATGCAGCAACCATAATAGTAACTGAAACTGAAGGGTAGTTGACATTTTTTTATTATTTCATAAATAAGAAGTTGAAGTAAGAAGAAGAACTCATAAAAATGTTGCTAAAGAAATAGTATCTCTAAGATCAATAGGTTCACAGATATAGTGGTATGTTTGATATGTTGCGGCGCAACGTCTAAAAACGCTCCATAGAAAATCTAAGGAACACGTGACGTCACATGTTACACCATATTACTATATTAAGTATGTTTTTATTAATATTTGTCATAATAATAGTTTTTTAAATTGATGTCAGCAATCTAATATCATTAAAATTTGATAAATTTTGAAAATAAATATGATGATATTTTTAATTTTCAAAAGAGTACAACTTTCTACAATATTTCATATCTTTTAAGTTTGAATTGTTTTATGGGTAACATTAGCGTATATTTTCCGAATTTGTGAAAAATAGCGCCATATTTATACTTGGCAACATCCCAATTCGCAGATAGTTAAATGTATCAAGGACCGGCGGCGGGCGCGCCGTCACCGACTGCCCAGCCGGTCTCTGAGGAAGATTCCCACGTGCAAGTTTAGTAAGGGAGACCCGTACGACACGTGCGCCATCTGCCTCGACGACTACCAGGAGGGCGACCGGCTCAGGGTCCTGCCCTGCGCCCACGGTAAGACCCTGATCCGCAATGGCGATCTAACACCGCTATTTTTTTTATTCATATCCTAGGATAGGGCAGAGACCACCTTCGAGGTGGACCGACGATCTGGCGACGGTCGCAGCTAGCCGCTGTATGCGTGCAACGCATGACCGATTGTCCTGAAAATAATGCGTCCGCCATCTTGGATCTGGAAATTGATGTTGTATTTGAAATCGGGACCCCCGAAAACCACGAAAATTATACCCATATTGATTTTTTATTAAAAAATCGCGTCCGCCATCTTGAATTTCAAAATTGATGTTGTATTCAGAATCGGGACCCCCCAAAAACCACAAAAATGATACCCATATTAAATTTATACCATAAAAATCGCGTCCGCCATCTTGGATTTCAAAATTGATGCTGTATTTTAAATCGGGACCCCCGAAAACTATGAAAATGATACGAGACAAACTCAAACTCAAACTCAAATATTTATTGCAAATTAAGTGTTACAAGATCTAAAGATATTATTGTTATTACAGCACTTACAACTTAATTACCCTTTTCGAGTATAGCAACAAAAAGACAATAAATTTCCTAAAACAAGTCCAAGAAGTGTCAAGTTCGACAAGTTGAGATGATGATAAATGCAGCCTCTCTTAGCATAGGTAGTATTTTTTATGCAACTAGGTAACCACCTGGTGTTAAGTGGTTGCCGTCACCTATAGGCACCTACCTGCAATAACAAGGAAAAAAAGCTTTTTAAAATGTGACACTCCTGACCGGCATGTCCCAAGTGAGTGTATGAATTTCGGGCTCGCTACCGCCCCCCTCTCGCCCCGCGTACCCCTCACGATTGCTCTGTCTAGACATGCCCGTTGGCTGACTGTATGAAATTTATATAGACTGTGCCCATACTATGTATAATGCGTATGTGTTCCAGCGTACCACGTCAAGTGCGTGGACCCGTGGCTGACGCAGAACCGCCGCGTGTGTCCCGTGTGCAAGCGACGCGTGCTGGCCGCCGGCGAACGCGACCGACGCCCCAGGGACTCCGACTCCGACGACACCGAGCCCCTGCTCGACCCCGAGCCCAGGACGCAGGTACGAGCCCGGGGACACAGGGACTCCGACCACACCGAGCCCCTGCTCGACCCCGAGCCCAGGACACAGGTTACGAAGCGGGACACAACTACGGCAGGGGCGGGGGGGACATCTACGGCAGGGGCGGCGGGGGGGGGGGGACATTTACGGCAGGGGCGGGGGGACATTACGGCTGGGGCGGGGGGGGGACATCTACGGCAGGGGGGGGACATCTACGGCAGGGGCGGGGGGGACATCTACGGCAGGGGCGGGGGGACATCTACGGCAGAGGCGGGGGGACATCTACGGCAGGGGCGGGGACATTAATCCAATGATTTTTATTTTATTTGTTTATTTACAGGGCGGTACATTCGAAGAGCAACGAGAAAACCCGTTCACTCGAGCCGCGCGCCTCATGTCACGTCTGCGCAGGTCCAACAGGAATAACGACACTGAGGTGAGTACCAGGGCACAACGGAAAGTTTTTAGAACTGGTAAACAACTTCATTGTAAAACAAAAACAACAGTAAAAAAAATTTAGGGATATAATAATTCTTTATCAAGTATAAGTAACTTTTATTTAGTTAGTGTATTATTTTCATGATTTTGATACACTATATCCTTGTACGTACCTTTACACTAAGGTTAGGGTTGGCTGCAAGACATCTCTTTTAGAGATAAGCTCACATTTACATGTGTTTTCATAATGTATATTTTCGTACCATTTGTTTCAAAAAAGGTGACATTCTATGCCACAAAAAGCGAACATAACAATAGTCATTTTTAATCTGTTAAAAACAGGGAAAGAAAATTGTACTGAATTTCATTCATCCTCTAGGGGGAGAATGTGATTTAAATTTGGAATACTTACCGAAATTTATACTGAACTACATCTGTGTTTACACCATTTAGTTTGTATATAAAGCACAAGCAAGTTTGTATATAATGTACATCTTTTTGAAAACGGAATACGCACAAAAATGGAACTCTCTCTATCAATAATTGGACCAATGTTTCGAATGTTAACTTTTACTTTTAATTGTCATTATTTTTAATAAATGCTTATCTCATATTATTATTGTGTTAATTTTTTCGCAAATGGTACGAAAAGTAGGGTTTTTTCTCGGTGATAAAGCTGTCTTAGTCTTGGGTGAACTTAAATCCCTCGCTACACTCAGGACTCGTCTTAAATCCCTTTGCTCGTGATTTAAGTTTTTAACACCCTCGCTACGCTCGGGAGTAAACCTCGAGACCTTCGTTACGCTCGCGATTTAAATCGTCACCCGCGACAGAAGACACTGCTTTATCCCCTTGGTTAATAATCTACTATTTTATGAGTTATATGTGTGCAATAAAGGTGGGTCTTCTTCTATACCTAATTCTTAATGAGACTACCTAAAAACTTTTACTTTATCTTCGAAAATCACACTAATTTATTCAATGTCAAAGCTCCACCAACTGCCATAGTGAAGGGTTTCTGAGAGAGATAAAAGTCACGGGGGAATGAAATTCATCCAAGATAACATAGAAAAAATTATATATTTTATATTGATGGGTAAACAAATAACAAAATATAATAGCCATATAAAAATACGAAGACAACTCTATTTTTTATTTTGTGTGAATGTATAAGTAGTATTGATTCATGTAACATTGATAAAAAAAAATAAGAATCATAAATTAGAAATATAAACTAACCTAAATTTGAACAACAATATTAGTTGCACATTATTGGTCACAGCGACCCCAAGCACTACCATAAAAGCATATCTAACCTCTTCCGCTGCGCAGACGACGCTGAGGTGTGAGAGGTTAATCTGTCAAGCGGCGCTGTACCTCCGGAGGTCTATGGCTAATAAAAAATCTATTGTCTGGAATCTGATGCTTCACGGGTTAAATATTTTATTGTTTGACTTGAATAAAAAAAGTGGTCCTACCGTATTTTTTTTATCATTTGTCTATTTTGCATAATTTGATTAATGTTTTTTCCATCGCCCTAGGAAACTGTGGCTGCTGAGGAAACTGTGCAAAGTGCTGACGGAAATGAAGAGTAAGATTGTTTTAAGATATGCCAATAGCTGCACATGTGCTCCACCCGTTTAGGAAGGCCTGTGCCCAGCAGTGGGGCGTACATAGGCTGGTGATGATGATGGTATCAATGCCCTCATTGCTGAGGAACTTGTGTCTTCACAATTATATACAACTAGGTGACAAACAAGCTGACGGCCCACCTGGTGGTAAGCGGTTACCAGCGCCTTTAGACACCAGCAATAGCAAGGAAAAATCACTTGATATTGCAGGTGCGTTGTCATCCTAAGGCCCAAGATGAAATGCCGTCCATGTCCAGTAATTACACTGGCTACCTTTCCCTTCAATCCGAAACACAGCGAACTGTTTCACGGCTGAAATAAGAAGGGCGGTGGTACCTACCCAGACCACCCTACATACAGGGCCTACCACCTAGTAATTAATATGCAAACCCACAGACATGAATAAAATTTTAGTTTAAAAGTAGATTCATCATAATTATTCAGATAATTATCAAGATAAATATAGGTTAATAATTATCTTGATAAGTATAATCGAAAATAGTGGATCGGAACGCGCCACTTAACGTTAATAGCGGGGATTTCCCGCATAGTCGTCGGGTTTTCGTATCTAAACTGTCACTCATTCATTATTGTCTTCATTCATTTGTTTTGTGTGTGGCCGAAACAAAAAAATTGAATTTGTTTTTTTAATTCTTAGCGTTACCTACTTGAGATGTGTACAAAAATATAGAATAGATTGATTCCTAGACATTACGTCATCATCATCAGCCTATAAACGTCCCACTGCTGGGCACAGGCCTTCCTACATGGAAGAAACACATGAGGAGTTTGGGCCATAACACCACCACGCTGGCCCAATGCGGGTTGGTGGGTTAAAGCGGTTGTAGTAACAACCGGGACCAACGGCTTAACGTGCCTTCCGAAGCACGGAGGAGCTCGAGATTATAAATTTTGGTTGACCCATCCCAGGGTCAACCATGGCGAAAGTTGCTTTGTTTTCGTATTCGAAACCAGAGCGCTCAAACCAATACGCCACCGAACTCCTCAGACATTACGTAATGCCACGAAATAGAGACCCTGTTTGCTAATGCTTTGACTGTATTATAAAACAAAAAAAACCCTGCCTGATAATTATCGCAATAATTATCAAGGTGCATATTTATCTTGATAATTTCAATCCTTGTTTGTAAGTAATTGAATAGGGTAGTTGACAACTTTTTTTAAAATTCATAAATAAGAAGTTTATATATAACTCATAAAGAAATATTGCAAAAGAAATAGTATGTCTAAGATCAATAGTTTCACAGATACAGTGGTATGTTTGATGTGTTGCGGCGCATCGTCCAAAAACGCTCCATAGAAAATCTATGTAATAGGTGACGTCACATGTTCCGATATTACTAAGAAATATGAGGAGCTCGGTGGCGGATTGGTTTAAGCGCTCTGGTTTCGATACAAACAAAGCAACTTTCGCCATGGTCGATCCTGGGATGGGTCAACCAACGTTTATTATCTCGAGCTTCACCGTGTTTCGGAAGGCACGTTAAGCCGTTGGTCCCGGTTGTTGCTGCAACCGCTTTAACCTACCAACCCGCATTGGGCGAGCGTGGTGGTGTTATGGCCCAAACTCCTCATGTGTTTCTCCCATGTAGGAAGGCCTGTGCCCAGCAGTGGGACGTATATAGGCCTGGTGATAATGATGATGATGATGTATGGGCATACTGACAAAATTATTAGTAACTATGTATTATGTATGTGATTTTTCATAGTGGTTTTAATTGATGTTAGAAATCTAACATCATTAACATATTTGATAAATTATTATTATTATTATTAAATAGTACAATTTCAACAATATTCCATATCATCTAAGTTTAAATTGTTTTTATGGTAATCATATTCAACCTTAGGCAACATCCCAATTCACTTCAAATGTTTGTCAGTTCGGACACGGCCCCGCTCGTGGGTTCCGCGGCGGTAGTGTCGGAGCGTCCGCGCCGCTCGCGCCGCCGTCCGCGCTCGTCGCCGCGCTCGTCGCCGCGCTCGTCGCCGCGCTCGTCGCCGCGCTCGTCGCCGCCCTCGTCCGTCACTGTGGAGCACTCGATCAACTCGCGCGCGGCGGGAGAGATCGGTGAGTGCTATTACCACCACCTAGACTACCGCGAGGTAAGACAGTTATGTTTGTTTTTATTTTTATCACATCATCACCAAAAGAGATGTTTATAAAATGTATGTCATTTTGTATAAGTTTGTCCATTTCGCTCGCTACATTTCTTGCTCATCACATCACTCATACAAAAATGATAATGGTTTATTTATATTTACATTTATTCTATATTTAATAACTAACTAAGTTATCTGAAGTATAAAGTAAAGCAGGGACTGGGCATTATACAGGTGATCACAATAATGCGGCACTTAACTAAAACATGGGCTGTATTAGTTCATAGAAATGGTTAGCAACTTTCAAATACATCTTAATAATTTGTTAATTTTGTGACATTTCTATAAAATAATTCAGCCAATTATAATTTCATAGAGATGTCATGAAATTATCAAATTATTAAGATGTATTCTTAATTTTAACATAATTATAAATGTTTGAAAAATTACTTAGTAATTAAAATATAATAAAACTAGAAAAATTTCACGTCCTGAGGCAGGAATCGAACCCGCGACCTTTCGCAATCCGGGCGACTGCTCTGACCACTGAGTCACCCAGGACTTGGGATATCCCTGTGAAATAATTCTAGTCTATCTGTATTTGCGTTTATGAGCTAACGTCCACCCTACAATAAAACACACACACACATAAATACTCGTTTCGACATTGTAGGGTGGACGTTAACTCATAAACGCAAATACAGATAGACCAGATTGCGAAAGGTCGCGGGTTCGATTCCTGCCTCAGGACGTGAAAATTTTATAGTTTTATTATATTTTAATTATTAAGATGTATTTGAAAGTTGCTAACCATTTCCATGAACAAATACAGCCCGTGTTTTAATTTAATGCACTTATGACGTCTGGGCGTTAAAGTATTAATATTAACAATATATAGGCCCAGTAAGTTTTGTAAACACATAGAAAACTTTAGAAAGCGTTTATGCTACCTAAAACCTACAATTTATTAAGGTCTATTACTTATAAACACACCCTTTTAAATGTCAAATTATGTGTCAGTTGTCCATTTTGCACTCACATTGAGACCGAGACACACTTCACTTAAATTGAGATTTTGCGTGTGTACAGAATTGACACAATATTGCTTTTATATGTGTTTATAATCATCCTGAACCTTAAAGTTCAAAATAGCGATGCATTGTATACAGAAAGTATGCTTGTTCGATTTACATGTGTAAAGTATGCTATGACGAATCACTTCATTGCGAATATTTGCTTGCTTTACTGCTAATTTAAGCTACTTTTAAGTTCCGGAACCAAAAATAGAAAATGATAATGACCAAATCTGGTCTTGATCAGTGAACCTAGCAACTGGAAAAGGGATAAATGACGTTAATATCTATTTCTGAAAATGCCCAAAACGGCTTGATAAGGGACTGATTCCCTAGATACATAGTTCCGAAAACACTGAACAGATTAAAAATTTGTTATTGTCTAAAATTTAAAGTATAACGAGAAATCTATTCTTGAAGTACATGCTTCGTTCTTTAAATGTTATAGTTAGTAAAATAGACTCCATAAAAATATATTTTAAAGTAACAAAAATTACCACGTATTCCCTATTTAATATTTGAATAAATTGGTAAATGATAAGATTCTCTTTCAAATAGGCGTAGCGGCCCTGCCAGCGCAGCCTCCGGGGCCTCAGGGACCGCACCACGTAGAATTATGAACGGGCCGCGGCTCCACAGACCTGTACCATACGATACTTAAACATCACAGATTCTATTGAAATTAAATGTCTGACCCCTCGGCGCGCCACCGTCATCGTCATGTCATACATTTGTAAAATTAAACATTTATCAAATTACAATAATTTGGTTCTTATATACGACATGACGTTAATTGTGACGAGCCGCTTCCTATAGTCAGACATTTATTCTTTACGGTTTCAATATTATATCCATAGTGATAGGTCTAATAAAGATTTAATTTAGCGCTTCGACGGCAGAGATAATGTCTAGTTGATCACTTTCTGTTATAATATGAATTTACATTAGAAATCTCGCAAGTTCCTGTGATCTCGTAATATTTTCGTTTAACAAAATTAAAGTCAGAAAGGAGATGGTAATGTTTTGGGTCAGCTCATGAGCGGCATTTCAAATTGTAAACATTAATATACTGAATAACATGGTTTCCATTGGATAACAGAAAACTCTTTTATTTTATTGCAAAAAATAACGAAATAACATTAAAATTGTATAAACTGGCAACATAGAAGTCATAAAAATGCACAGTCCATAGCTCCAATAACGTTGTTAAGAAATTGACTTTAATGTCATATTAACATTTATTGAAATTGTCTTTCCGAATTTTCAACTTGGACTTGTTTTACATCTAAACAATAATATTTTCCCATACACATACTTGGTCAAAACTCTGGGCTGGCAGAATTGTTATCGTTAAGATAAACACATTGCCATTACTAAAAGAAGAAGAACTTAATGTTACATGATAATTATTATTATAACGTGTATGTCATAAACTCGATACTAGCAGAATTTGTCTAAACGAGAAGCCATTAAATTAACAGAAGAGAAAGAAGAAGAATATTTTGGCCGCCACTTGAAGTGTTTTTGTAGTTTTTTGAAATTGTTTAAACCTGGCTATGAAGAAATAAAACGACAATATTCAACGTAAGTCTTAAAAAATAAAATTGTATTATGACATTAACATTTTGATTTCTTCAAAATGGCTAACTCTGTGATGTTTTTCAACAAATTAATTTTTGATTTGCTTCTTCTATCAGTCAACATTTATATAAATGATAAGGTAAGGTGGATTCTATTACTGTACATAAATAACTGTACGAAAATATGGTACGTGCTCCTACGCTGGCCCAAATATCATAGGAACTTTTACTATCACCTTTTTACAAAATTATCTACACAAATAGTGATAAACTTCGTGCTTTCAGAAGTCTAGTAGCCTCAAATACCACAATTCAAACATCAGTGATAATCCCTATTGTATAATCCGTCTAAATTGAAATGGTCGTACTTGAAGTTTACCCGTCGGTATATAAATAAGGGAAATGTCACATCTTTTGACTTTTCAATTTTCCGAAATATAAAGTGAGGAAAAAAAGTATGTTGTAAGTTGTAAAGTGTGTTTTGTTTTTGTGTACTGTGTCAAATAAATGGACTATTTAGCTAACATACCCAGTAGACAAAAGTTTTGACTGGCCAAATCAAAATGTAAAACGATTTTTCATAGGTGTGAAAAAAACAAAACACTACTAAAATCCTCGTGTTTTTATGAGCCTATTTGGCCTATCTGTTTTAGTGGATAAAGTATCGAAACCGGACATAAGTGATACCAGACTATAAATAGTTAATTAGGTACTGGAGACCTATGATACAAAGTAATATTTTGGTTACACTACTACATGTGTACGAATATTTGTGTCAATTCAGCCTAGCAAAAATTCTACCGTAGATTTTGTTTTTCTCTTATACAACACTTGTCACTGTCAATAAATGTATTTTATCCACACTCATGTTTTTAAATAATGATCTCAAAGGTGAACATTATTGACATACTATTTAACAACACAGATAAATAAAATTAAAATTATTCTTAATTTTTATTTCAACATTACTTTGTTTGAAAAATTTATTTACTTATAAAAATATCTGAACTAGAAAAAAATCACGTCCTGAGGCGGGGATCGAACCTGCAACCTTTTACAATCCCTGAGCAGTCGCCCGGACTGTGAAAGATCGTGGGTTCGATCTCCGCCTCAGTACGTGAAATTTTTCTAGTTTAGATATTTTTATAAGTAAAATTAAAATTATAAAAACCGGTAATATTATGATCATTACAACATCGTATATATTGATTTTAATACTACTATTTTTCTTAAAAAATAACAAACCTATGACAAAAGTGTTTCAGACAGCCAAATTGTGTTACTAGTTGACACTTGAAAAATCTAATTGAGACCATAGAGAATCTAAATGACTTATTTGACTGAATGTATGAGTGTAGATAAAGTAGTGTATGTAACTGCTCATAACATGGTATTAAAACACTCGCGTGAAACTATTTTTTTTAATTACCTCTATGATGTGACAATTACTTAAACTAGTATTGTGAAATAAGGGAATTTTGTATTTGAAATTCTGAAGAGTGCAATACTAGGCTATCCGAGCTACTACTCAATACATGATAATAAATAGCATTAAAATTAATTATAGTTTTAATGACAACACTATATTTTCCACCATTTTTATTTTGCTACGCTGAAAGCTTCAACACCAATATATTATTTTTCTACACGCAAGGGGCAGAGGAATGTATTATTTGTTAATAATAATTTAGACAGTATGTGGTGTTACGGGATCTAGATGGAAATAGAATACAAAATATTAAATCACAATGTACAGCAGGAACGGGGCTATATGTGGTAAGGTGCAATAATATACACAAGTGAACGAACATAACATTTAGCTAAGGATTTTCAGTAACTTTTCAAATGTGCGTGGATGGCTGAATCCGAATTAATAGTGAATGCGATAAAATACTCAAAGTAGTCCCTGTGGCAATTTTAATCGAAATTGTCACCGATCCATTCACTGTGAAACAATTATTTATGTTAGTTCTCTGAAAATTTACATGCAATTGGATATGTTTCGTAACAAAACAACATTTGCACCTGTAGCACGGACCGTGGACAAAATCTCTCCACCACTTATGACCACTTATTATGAGACGAAATGTTTTATCTCTTTCGTTCTCTCAGATGAAAAGAGAGTGACAAACTTTTGTCCACTCGTAAGGGAGTTTGCCATGCTACGGGGGCTGGTGTGAGTCGCTTCAATTTGGTATTATATTTAACACTCTACAGTTACTACACCGAAAACACCGATGTATTTTCATGAGGATATCCT
This sequence comes from Nymphula nitidulata, assembly GCA_947347705.1. Taxonomy (NCBI): domain Eukaryota; kingdom Metazoa; phylum Arthropoda; class Insecta; order Lepidoptera; family Crambidae; genus Nymphula; species Nymphula nitidulata. The sequence goes on from OX374620.1 coordinate 4,342,003, forward strand.
CAGTTACGTTAACGCAGATTTTGTCTCGAAAATATTTTATAAATGCTATACTGCAATTAGACTTTAGAAATAACCAGTATCTTCACTAACATGGGCAGCTGCCAATTTCTTAAATCGATGGGGTTGTGATGCCGACCGCCAAGTACTATTCTCTGATAAATAATAATGTTCATAGAATTAATACTTACATTATTATAGTACCTCTTTATAGATTATAAAGTTGACCATTAGTGAATAAAGAAGATTTTTGTTTTAACTAACCATTACTATTTAGGTTTATTGTGATTTTGATTAAAATTAAATATTAAAAACCTATATAAAGTTAATATAATTAAATAAAGTTTTTGAATAACTGTGGGCATAATAATTTATATGATTATTTATTTATTGTGTTTAAAAGACAATGCGATCAAACTAATATAATAATGAGATAACAGAGTATACGTAAAATAACAGAAAATAAAGCTGATTAAATATTACATTATTTTCTAAAGTAGGATCTATGATCTGCAATTCTACAACACGATGACGGACTCACTACTAATAAAATAACCAGATTACTAAGCTATAGAGTCAATAAACTCAATTCAGTATGATAAAGTTTTTACTATAAGTTTTTTTTCTAAATTTTGTTTTTTACTCTAATTTATGATTACTTTACTTTAATATCTAACCTTAATATGTGAAGTGGGTACTTATCAGACGCAATAGGATGTATTCTATTATTATTATTATGGGTATTGAATAAAGGTTAAATAGGTATACATTCGAGTAGCAACCATACTATATGAATGCATGGTGGGTCACATGATGCTGAAGTGTCAATCCACTTTTCAGCTCGACCATACTTCTATGATGGGGCTATACTGTACAAAGCGCAGTATGTACAATTTTATTTTAATCTGTCTGCTTTGTTTGAAACATTTTATCCACCCAAAATTATAAGACCAGAGAATCTTTAATTTTATTGTACACAATGCCCATTACATATAAAAATAGCTAATGAGTCGTGTCCACGCATGATCTGTGTATTCGAAAAGCAGTGTAAATCTATAACTGTAAAAAATTGAAGCAAACGCGTGTTTGTTTTTGATGCTCGTATACTGTGTGCTAGGCAAACAGAAACGGAGCTACACGATGTCAAGTAAATATTCGTAAACAACATTTTAAAAGATGCGCGAAGACTGAACTGTTGGTGCGTGTACGCATGTGTGGATGCTGCCTAGACTCCTATTAAACGCAAGTACTCTTGAATGAAAGTATCGTTGCTTTCTAAAATATTTGTTTTTTGTATATGACTGTGAGATTACTATTACTTCTAATTAGGAGTAACCAATTGTTCGTCTCTTTATGTAAATGAGTATATATTTCTTACGATAAGTATGTATAGTGAAGATGTATTTATATAAATCGTCTGTGTATATAATTAAGATTAATGCGTTATATTATAAGTGACTCTTCGTATATTGTTATTGCCATGAATCAGTAGAGGTAACTGAGCCCTTTTGTTTAACTTTAAATTTACAACTTTATGTTTAAAAATAACTATGTGATATTCTTTTGTTTTAAATTTGAATCGAAAGTGTCGGAATATGGATTTTTTGTAAATTTTCATTGAAATGGCTGTTCCGACAACGGTCTATCACCGATCCACTTAGGATATAACCAAAGAAATAAAATCGTTTTGACACGATAGCTTGATTTTTATTCCGATCCCGATATAAACCTTTAGAATATTTCACCTATGCTTAAAAATAATAATAATTAGGAATATAGGTACACTATAAACCGTAAGTATCCCCACATTGTTTTGGACTTTTGAAGAGTATACTGTCCAAAACAATGTTTAAATACTTACGCTTTATGAAAAATAAACTCTAAATAAAAAGATAATAAAAATAACAAAATTATCATTTATTTCATTTCATTTCACACAAGTAATAAGTGTCACTTATATACAAACAGTATACATAAATAACCAAATATTCAATTACATTATTCACAAGTCGCTCAAGAAAAATTGATTTTGCATGAGAGATTCATTGCTAGACCTTGTCCCAAAAAACTTACATCAAATGGAATTTGTAAAGTGTTTTGGAGTTTGAAAAACTACAGTAGAATAGACGACGTCATATTGAAATGTGCAGAAATGTATTACGAGAAAAAAAGGTAAGCTATTTTTTACAATATGGATTAACAATGTCAATTCAAAGACGCAACTTTGCCTAGTTATTTTAATATTATACTACGATAGAAAAACAGTTGGGATTAAGTGTATGGTAATTATACATTTGTTTCATTCTATGCCTCTACCTACATAGTGACCAATGTTTAGATGTCGAGCTCCATTCTGGACTAATGGAGTATATTATACATTTGATCCATACACATCTGTACGTTAAAGAAACATAAGTAAATCAAATAATTAATTACAGCAGATATTTTTCGCTCATTAGAACGGAACATGAGTAAAAATACATTTGTGGATGTTATATTAACTGTGGGCTGCAATAAACCAATATTTAATGTTTTGAGTGCAACTAGAAACCAAACCCCAATAACCGATCAAATAAAAATAGTATATACGTCAAATAAATTCATTAACAGTAGATTTTTTTGCTTATTAACAAAACATGTGATCGCTATGAAAACATTAAAAATAAGCATAGATTTTTTAAATTAGGTTTGGTGGTAATTACACTGTCTATCAATGTAATAATTATTATGGTCTTGAATGATAAGGCCCATTTTGTTTGACCTATTATTTTAATGGGTTTAAACGAGTCAAATGTACAATAACGGAGGTATATTTATATTATAAACAAACAGTATTGCACATCGGTCTACTAGAGTTAAGCCCCATTTACACTATGCTAGTTTCTTATCAGTAGCATTATCTTGATTGAAGCAAGAAATGACTTACATGGTCTAAACAACACATTAGACTATGCAATTCATTTCTTGCTTTAATTTAATTGTATGCTACAGGCAATAAACTAACATCGTGTAAATGAGCCTTTACTCTGATAATCCGATGGTCATATATGTATTATGATATTCATATAGCACTCGCCTAGCTTTTTCGTTTTCTATAGAAATTAGATGCCACTACGGGACTGGTTGTGGGGAAGCCTGCCAAAACCATAACCACTTGTTGGTTATGTCGAAATGTCGGACGATCGCATTGTCCAGTGCCACCACCTAAACCAGCACTTAAAACCGAAATCATTTTGGTTTTAAGTGGTGGCAGTTACATTTATATAATCTGTAAAATTTTGAGCCATTTACAACGAAAATGATTTTCCTTATTATTATAATACAACAATACCTATGACAATATTAGTCAATATGTCATTTCAATATCTCATTTGAATAGTCTTCACAAACCTAAGGGGGTTTACGCCACACAGGTGCTTATACAAACTTTCAAATCGAAAATATTGGACATAAACAAACAGATTCCAACAAAACTGGTCAAACAACAGTTCGAAAAGTATATTGAAATAAAGAAATTATTACATTTAGTTTGTATGAAAAGCTCAAAATTGCTCTTTTCAACTTTATGACTGTTTTTCGGAAAATACTCTGATAACTATTTAGACGAGCCTGACTTGCACATGCATGGCAAGTTAGGTTACAATCGGTTAGTTCGTTTCCAATATTTTTGACTTGAAAGTTTGTGTGAAAAGCCGTGTGTCGTAAACCATCCATATAGGGTAAATAAACCTTATAGGGTGTAATACGCTAGGGTGCGTTCAGAAGGTACACTCCTAGTTGTTCGGCTGTTTTAAGACTCGCTATAATGTCTGAAACAATCTGTTTTATAACCTCAAGTTTTGACAGACATTATCAGATTTACTTAAAAAAATGTATGTGTATGTATATAAAATACTCATTATTGTTGTCATTTACAAAATTAAATGCAAATGTTATAGAAACAAACCAAAAAATAAGGTAGAGTTCGAATGCCCGGAACGGTTAGTTGTGTCAACTGAGCCCTCGAAGTGTTCCCTTTGAACGCACGCTAGTGTTGGAAACTTAAATGTAAAATTTAAGAGGGCTTCAAATTTAAGAATTATGTAGCCTTGATAATGGAGTGGTATAGCTCGCTCATATAAGCCTTGCTGCGACAGGAAAATTAGGACGCCCGCGCCCAGTAACTCTAACTCAACCTGCGATATTTTTCTTAATATTCAACTTAACTGTCAGAAAGATATTTGAAAAAAATATTTCGACTATAAAAGATCATGTCATGAACCCCGGTTCAGTGGATTCGATTCCTGAACCGAATACACTACTTGTCATTCTGGGTGACCGGCAATTGAACTACCGAGGACTTATTTCCTCTAGCGATTTTGCTTTCGTCTTATGAAGCTAACTGTCTCCCCAATATCGAAATTACTATATTATAAATCAACAGCCGAAGGTCACCGACATAGCCCAAAGAGTTGCGAGCCTCTAGTGGCAGTGGGCAGGCCACATTGCAAGGAGGCCGTTGGGGCAGAAAAGTTGGTAGGCCCACGATCGACGATCTGATGAGGGTCGCAAGAAGCCGATAGATGCAGACAGGGCAGGACCGATCGGTTTGGTGATCCTTGGGGGAGGCCTATGCCCAGCTGTGGGCGTCTCTCGGCTGAAATAAGCAGCCGAAAAGTTTTTTTTTTTAATACTGAGCCAATTCAATTTCGATAGTTTTTTTCTACGACCTAAAGAAAAGGAACGCTAGTGGCAATAATTAAATACGTCTATAGTACACTATCGATTAACCAAAGCGAGATTGGGTTTATTGTCAAGAAATTGTTTCGCCAAAGTGTCAGAATACCTTTTCAAATATATTTGTCAATTCACTATTTTTGCTGGTTTTAAAGATTGGACATATTTCTTATAATTGAAATGAGCCCTTAGAAACATTGGTTCTGAAACATCTACTGAAACAAGTTTCTTTTAATATTTACTAAAAAAAAAAATCTGATTTTCTGTGTGGGCGCCGGCGGGATGAGGGGCGAAAGTTTACTATTGAACTTAAAAAATGTGTAGCGGGTGTTAGTACTTGTGTATGTAGATGTGGTAGTGGCGGCCTGTCAGCAGTAGTATAGTACTTATAGTACTTGTGTATAGTACTTGGCAGACGCGGCACGGCGGGCGACGTCATTCCCGCTCGCGCGCCTCCGCTATCACGCTGCGGGCTTGCTCTATCGCTTTTCTGGAACAAATAAAGTTAATAATTAAAATATAATAAAACTAGAAAAATACTACTCGTAATAATACTCGTTTCGGATGTTGAAATAGAATATTTAGACATTGTAGGGTGGACGTTAGCTCATAAACGCAAATACAGATAGACTAGAAGAATTTCACAGGGACATCCCAAGTCCTGGGTGGCTCAGTGGTCAGAGCAGTCGCCCGGATTGCGAAAGGTCGCCGGTTCGATTCCTGCCTCAGGACGTGAAATTTTTCTAGTTTAATTATATTTTAATTATTAAGTAATTTTTCAAACATTTATAATAATGTTAAAATCAAAAATTAAGAATAAATATTTATTTTTTTTTGGTAACAAATCGTGTATGTGATGACCAGCCCCCTTATTCAGAAACTGTCGGATTACGGATTCGATTCGTAAAGTCACATGCCGTCTCGCTTTCACGCATCGTGATAAAAAGTGCCAGCTATGGAGTTTCCGAAATTCGAATCTTTTCCGACAGTTGTAAATAAGGGGGCAGCACTGTCATCTGGCTTCGTTTACGGGAGCGTTCCCCTTACACTATGTAGTAGTCTAGGGCGCTGGACACACAGAAAGGACGTAAGACGCAGACGGCATACATTTTGTATGAAAGAGACGTGAAGAGACGTATGTCCACGCCCCGTCTGCGTCCTACGTCCTTTCTGTGTGTCCAGCGCCTAGAAAAGACGTCAATAAGATATTCAAAAAGTATACAGATTCTCATAATCTAACAAGAATGTACGATGTTCGTAGTGTTACTGGCAGGTTCAACGACCTGTGGCTAAATTATGCAGACGTAAATTATGCAGATGCTGCTTGTGATCTATGTGCAAGGATAAAATGTATCCTTTCCCTGGGGGAAACCCTACAGCGTAGTGCGGGGCAAGTTCAGCTATGCTGCTCCCGCTACATCCGGTATGGAGCCGGAGCTTTTGCGAAGGGTGTTGGGGAGTCTTTTTCCAAACCCCGGGCACTTCGAGCCCCAAGGATGACTCCACCCGATTTCACCTTTGAGGTGTATATTAATGGTCCCCCCATGTCAGACGTGGAGTTTGACATGGGAAGGGACCGGCTCCGGTGCAAGAACAAAGCACCGGAGCCAGACGGCGCCCCATCTAAAGTGGTGGGAATAGCCCTAGGGCCTCTCGAGGACCGGTTTCTGATGCTGCTCGACACATGTATAGCGTCGGACCGCTGCCCTAGCAGGTGGAAAGCGCGACGTTTGTGCCTCCTCAGAAAAGAGGGCCGCCCCGCCGATTCACCATCGGGTTACAGGCCGGTGGTGCTGCTTAATGACTCCTGAAAGTTCTTTGAGAAAGTAGAGATGAGAAAGTTTGAGAGGATTTTGTCGAAGGATCGAGGATTGCTAGTTCGGCATTCGCACAGGCCGGTCCACTATGGACGCGGTGGCCCGCCTTAAGAGGGGGCATAAAGCAAATCACTAATCGTAGATTTGATTTTAATCATATTAAATCAAATCCAAATGAGCTGAAATTTTAAATATGGTAATTACATTATATTTTTGAGGGTTGAGTCAGAGCAAAAACATGAATTTATAAAATTTTCTCGATAGAAAAAAATCACAAAGATACCTCTGACTTTCAACGAGATTTAATTTATTGTCCAAATCACATTACTTCACAACAGGGAAAATTGATAAATATGTGAGTCACCATGTTTCCGAGGGCTTCTACTAGCGGTTTTTCAATATATGTTATGGTTTGCAAGTAATTAATAAAAAACTATATTGGCGCATACTCCATTTTCCTTCCGCGCTAAACGTCATCGTCCGTCTCTGTCAGTCGCATGGTAGGCCGCATGATATTTGTTTTGTTTCATTCGCGGCTGCTCTATTGAGACGGGAAGACTATGTTTCTGCTTTCTCGCGCGCCCTCGGCAATATTCTCGCGAATAATTTGTAGTTTATAACTTAAAAACCATAATATTGTACATATATTTTAAAACTATTGCTTAAAAAGTTTAATGAAACGTTGTAAATTGTGATTTTTCATAATTATTAAAATAAAATGCTATAAAATGAAACTGAAAATCCAAATGACGGCTAGGTGTCAAACTCAAGTTTTTTGTTTACTCACTTTTTAATTGTTGATATCGACCTTATTTTTATGTACATTGAGCAGAAATCGCATTGTCTTTGCAATCTCAGTAGGCGTAGTATATGTAAAATAAAATCATGCTTTGTGTTTCTTAGTGACTTACTCGTATTTGATTTATTTGTAATAAAACTTTTTTCGATGGTCGACATTTTCATATGCATTTATAAAAATCACAATATTATAGGGCAGTTATCAATATGCAGTTGGAGAATCTAACACCGTAAGGGTTTATACTATTCACCTATGGCATAATAAACTTTATTGCAATTTAATGATAACAATGTTTTTTCAGATCAGCATCGGAGTAATACCACCACAACTACATCTAATTAAAAAATCTTAATAAAGTGAATTCTGTAGTAAAAAAATTTGGTATCTACTATAAGATGTTTAAAACAAAAAAACATTATAGTGTCATACATAATGTATGCTAGTTAAAGTTTATTTCTTATGGATCACTAGAGGTGATAAATTCAATGAGTGGCGAGATAAACTTTGCTATAAAATCGTTAAGACGAAGGATAGAAAGCGGTGAAGAAATTAGTAGGATATACCTAATGCTCCATTGGCGTAGACTGACTATTCGCGTCTGGTCGGATATCAGGAGACGCGGGTCGATTCCTGGCTGGAGCATATATTTTTTCATCGTTTGCTTTCTTTACTTGTAATTGTTTTAATAAAGTAGGCGTTTAATCGCACCAAAAACATTAAAATATGAATAGTTTATTACTATTAACAACAATAAAAACAAAAAAATTGTCTTTTTTTAATGTAAGTTTTACTAAGTGGTGCATTTCTTCTATGTTATTTTAAGATGGAAAATTGGAAATACATTTCATAATAATATAAAACGTACAAAAATGAGTTAATTTAAAGACGGGATATATTTGTTCATAGAAATAGTTTGCCACTTTCAAAAACATCTTATTCATTCGATAATTTTATGACATTCGTATGAAATAATACAACATTGGCTGCACTATTATATAGAAAGGACATGGACTAAAGGTGGTTCGGGTTCACCAGCTGTGTCGAAAGTTGTCTAAAGAATATTACGAGTTCATTTAGCATTTTTCAATACAAAATGTATGATAAATGTTTTAGGCGATTTATGACATTTCTAGTACACATACATGGTTTGGTAGGTGGGTGCCTCGAACGCATTTTTCTTCGGTAGGATTTTTTCCTTAATCGAATTTTGCCACGATCGTGTTTTGTCACGTGTGCTTTATGTATAATCGATTTTTACCTTAGTCTCCCATCTCATAATCTCAGTTTTTCTAGCCGCATTTAGACATAAACGCATATTCAAGAGAATAAGTGAGTGTCAATGTTTTTGAGCTCTTCGTCTGTATCTGTTGGTAACTGTAGGTTAAAATGACGAAAAAAAAATTAAATTTTCATTTTCATGAAAAGTAACTTTAATAGCCTAAATGTTTTTAAACATTTATTATATTTTGAAAGTGATACACGTAAAGAGAAAAACAAGTTGCAGTCTTTCAATTTACAGTAGGGCAAAAAGCATGTAAGACTATGCTGTTAGGCAAATTATTTATAGACAAAAAAGCGAATCAGACAACATGCTGTAAGGCAAATTACCTTTAGGAAAAAATACGATTATACATAAAGTACACGTGACAAAACACGATAGTGGCAAAATGCGATTAGGGAAAAAATCCTACTGATGAAAAATGCGTTCGAGGCGCCCATCTACCAAATCCCTTAAATGGTCCTTTAAAGTGTTTTGATCCCCATACGAAGTAGGATCGATAGGCTTAAAATTTTTGTTTTGCTATTTAACACTTTTTAACCGACTTCAAAAAAAGGAGGAGGTTATCATTTCGCTGACTGTACATTTTCTCAAAAACCTGTGAATGCTATTCAGAATATCTTAAACAGTAGTGTAGAAACATTTTCTTGTAACTATAACGGCTAAGTACCTGCCCTTACTGACCAGTCTCAAAAATCCAACCAATAATTTGATAAGTAAAAAAGTAAATCCTCATAAAATAATGTGTTATAGATATTTTTTAATAAAATAATTACAAAACTATGAGTGAAAACACTTTAATACATAACTTTAAATAACTATTAATTTTAGGAAAAAAAGCCAAACCTTTTAAAAGTTATTTTTTGGATGAGATTCTAAAGTTTTTGCATTTCATTTAGTATAGAGGTCCGCGCCACGGTCCAGAAAGTAAAGGCGGCGTGGCGTTGCACTGTTAAACGTACTCAGTGCAGGGCAGTGTCGCCGGTGTGAGATTATTTTTGTTTGTACATATGTGATTGAAAAAATATTTACTTAAATAATTTTCACTACTGATATTTCCATTTCCACGCCTTCTAGGAAGGTTCTAAGAAACATTATCAAATCTTCTATTTCACTCTTAGGTGTAAATTTTAATGCCTCTCTGACCAATATTAGTGAGCATCTCGTTATATGTCCCCGGTAACATCAATATGCCAAGCTTACTGATAAGTTTTAAAAAAACATGACAAATGATTCAACACCACCTCATGTGAAGCGATTAGAAGAGTTTTTAAGTGCAGACAGCCACTAAGAATTCCAAGTTTTGGAAGAACGACAAAGAAACAAGTCACTAAACGTCTTTATGAGTGATGTTGGAGTGGAAACAGTTATTACAACAGAATTGATGACACCGAAAACTGGCACGCGTGCTCTTAAGTAGGAAAAAGGAATCTGAGGTAAGGTCTAAAAGCTCATCAAAGCACTCTTCATTATTATACCCAATAGAAAGCGCTTCTCATAAGCGTCACAATGTGTCGAAGCAATTTTAGAGGCTCAATTGTGCTTGTGACCTCTACGTCACTAATTATATGGACAGCACGAACACTGCAATCTTTCCAGTGCATATACTTAGTAGAGTGTAATCCAACAGGTGCGAGTTATATTCCACGCAAGATCGGTCCTTTGTTATAAAGCAAATATACTTGGTCAGCCGTGAAAAATCAATGCACCTCGTCGTGTAGTTTCTTTGATTTGGCTTTCAGCATATCTCCATGAGAGAACGCAGGGGAATGAAAGGTGACATTTTAGTTGTGAACGCGCACACTTGTGGTTTTTAGCAATAAACTCAACAAGATTATTCAAACCCCGTTTAGACATAATAAGGTTTAACTAACACAACAACCCTGTCCGTTGAGCTCGAGGATAATATTCATTCTCTCTTTCTCGGTCACAATACGCCCCGCCCCTGGGCAACCGTAATATCTATCTACCATGCACTGTACTGTCATCTGCATAGCTATTAATGTTACAATGATTCAGTTTAAACTGATGTAGCAGCAATATTTAGTACAGTTGATGGTAACCTAAATTTTGAACGAAATATGATTTCATTTTCAAAAGTAAATAGTACCATTGAAAATACCTCTGTTTTGGATTGTTCATTAAACTTTTAGCGTATCTATAACATTTTCCAGATGAGTGACATATCTTTATTTCTCTTAATGTGCCAACTACATCTAATTCAAGAGCACCCACAAATAAATTACCCGCATTGATTTGCAATTAGAGATGATTTCAGTATGTTGCACCATTTACAAAAATTATATATGCAGATAGTTGATATGTATGCGAAAATAAATAGGACAAGGATACATTATATTTCATTCGAGAAAATAAAACAAGACTTAGATCTTAAGTTCACAACGATTTAACATAATTTTAATCTGAAAAAGATTCTTGAATTAGTAAATTAACTGTGTGTCGCCTTGACGAAAATTTGGTCTAATTTTGACCCCTAGTAACAATAAAAATCTTAACTTCAATATTACATTGAGCCAATATGATTAATATTATAGACTAGAAATGCATTACATTTACTCCTAAGAAGCTACTGTTGCTTTCATGTGAACATTTTGCGTATACTATGTTATGACGTCGGCAGGTGACTAGACGAGCTTGATTGACAACACACTGCAATCGTGCCTCGCGATGCGGGGGGTGCGGGTGAAATTTGATTTTTTTCTAGCTTTAGGCGCACTCTTAACGAGTGGGCTTAGGCGGCCAACAGCACGGGAGTTTGTAATCACGGTGTCTCTTGACATCGCGAATGCATTCAACAGCCTCCCCCACGAGTGCATAGAGGAGGCGTTCGGGTTTCATCAAGTGCCCCTCTACCTCGTCGTCCTCGTCAAGGACTTCGTCTGTGTTCCTCCCACAGAGGAAGTCCTTGACGAGGACGACGAGATGTATGAGAACATGGACGTCAGCGTCCAATCATGGACAATGGCAGCTGGAGTACCCCAAGGTTCCGTATTGGGACCTTTTCTGTGGAATCTGGGGTATATCTGCGGGTCGCGCTCCTGCCGCGGATGGATGTAGTCTGCTTTGCGGATAACACGCTAGTCGCAGCAGGAGCGGGTGAATGGATCGGTCGGCACTTCGATGGTCGTTCGGCGCATCCGCCTTCTGGGGCTGGAAGTGGCTCTTACGAAAACAAGAGCCTAGCCTGCGTCTTAGGGCTTCTCATGCCCTAAGACGCAGAACCCCACCGGAGCTCGAAGTCCGAGTAGACTGACGGGTATCCGGACTTCCTCTGGGAGTACTTCTCAAGTACCTCGGTTTGGCCCTGAACCCTTTAAAACCCCACGAGGGCGGCGGCTCGCAGCGGGCCGGGCGCGGCAGGCTGGCTATAGACTAGTGTACACTCACAGGTGCAACGGGTTGTCCGCGTGTAGTCCCGCCAGCGCGCGCGTGGCGAGCGCGGCGAGGCGGTGGAGGGCGGCGGCTCGCAGCGGGCCGGGCGCGGCAGGCTGGCTATAGACTAGTGTACACTCACAGGTGCAGCGGGTTGTCCGCGTGTAGTCCCGCCAGCGCGCGCGTGGCGAGCGCGGCGAGGCGGTGGAGGGCGGCGGCTCGCAGCGGGCCGGGCGCGGCAGGCTGGCTATAGACTAGTGTACACTCACAGGTGCAGCGGGTTGTCCGCGTGTAGTCCCGCCAGCGCGCGCGTGGCGAGCGCGGCGAGGCGGTGGAGGGCGGCGGCTCGCAGCGGGCCGGGCGCGGCAGGCTGGCTATAGGCTAGTGTACACTCACAGGTGCAGCGGGAGGTCCGCGTGTAGTCCCGCCAGCGCGCGCGTGGCGAGCGCGGCGAGGCGGTGGAGGGCGGCGGCTCGCAGCGGGCCGGGCGCGGCAGGCTGGCTATAGACTAGTGTACACTCACAGGTGCAGCGGGTTGTCCGCGTGTAGTCCCGCCAGCGCGCGCGTGGCGAGCGCGGCGAGGCGGTGGAGGGCGGCGGCTCGCAGCGGGCCGGGCGCGGCAGGCTGGCTATAGGCTAGTGTACACTCACAGGTGCAGCGGGTTGTCCGCGTGTAGTCCCGCCAGCGCGCGCGTGGCGAGCGCGGCGAGGCGGTGGAGGGCGGCGGCTCGCAGCGGGCCGGGCGCGGCAGGCTGGCTATAGGCTAGTGTACACTCACAGGTGCAGCGGGTTGTCCGCGTGTAGTCCCGCCAGCGCGCGCGTGGCGAGCGCGGCGAGGCGGTGGAGGGCGGCGGCTCGCAGCGGGCCGGGCGCGGCAGGCTGGCTATAGGCTAGTGTACACTCACAGGTGCAGCGGGTTGTCCGCGTGTAGTCCCGCCAGCGCGCGCGTGGCGAGCGCGGCGAGGCGGTGGAGGGCGGCGGCTCGCAGCGGGCCGGGCGCGGCAGGCTGGCTATAGGCTAGTGTACACTCACAGGTGCAGCGGGTTGTCCGCGTGTAGTCCCGCCAGCGCGCGCGTGGCGAGCGCGGCGAGGCGGTGGAGGGCGGCGGCTCGCAGCGGGCCGGGCGCGGCAGGCTGGCTATAGGCTAGTGTACACTCACAGGTGCAGCGGGAGGTCCGCGTGTAGTCCCGCCAGCGCGCGCGTGGCGAGCGCGGCGAGGCGGTGGAGGGCGGCGGCTCGCAGCGGGCCGGGCGCGGCAGGCTGGCTATAGACTAGTGTACACTCACAGGTGCAGCGGGTTGTCCGCGTGTAGTCCCGCCAGCGCGCGCGTGGCGAGCGCGGCGAGGCGGTGGAGGGCGGCGGCTCGCAGCGGGCCGGGCGCGGCAGGCTGGCTATAGGCTAGTGTACACTCACAGGTGCAGCGGGAGGTCCGCGTGTAGTCCCGCCAGCGCGCGCGTGGCGAGCGCGGCGAGGCGGTGGAGGGCGGCGGCTCGCAGCGGGCCGGGCGCGGCAGGCTGGCTATAGACTAGTGTACACTCACAGGTGCAGCGGGTTGTCCGCGTGTAGTCCCGCCAGCGCGCGCGTGGCGAGCGCGGCGAGGCGGTGGAGGGCGGCGGCTCGCAGCGGGCCGGCACGCGGCAGGCTGTCGGCGAGCGCGGCGGCCGCCATCGCCGCCAGCGGGCCCGGCGCCGCGCCCGCGCCCATGCACAGCGTTTCTGTCCAACAAAATTGTTTACTAGTAACGCTTTGTAATTTGTCAAGCCGTGTAAAAGGGTTATTACATTTGGCTAAATTTACTTAGCTAAATTCAACATGTTAACTGATTAAGATCGGCAGTCGCGACTCTGATTGGCTAATTAGTGTGTCTAAATGTCCTCACATTGGTCTAAATTCAGTCTAACTCATTTAGCTAAATAAATTTAGCCCTTTAAAGTCACGGGCGAGCCATTTGGCCCGCGTGCTATTCGGACGTCCCAAATGGCTCGCTAACCTGTCTTTTGGAATCAAAATAACTGGAAAAAAACCATTGCATTTATTTTGTATTTTCTAAGATATACAGTGATGTTAATAATAATTATATTAGCGTTGGAATAAGTATGCTGCCGTCTATGCCCCCAAAGGCTAGAGGCTAGCTATCCAGATGTCAGGCTGGCGATCTATGTCCTTAGAAGCTAAAAGTGTAGTTACCGAGCAGCGCCATGACGAGGCGGTCGGCCCGCAGCAGCGGCGGCGGCGCCGTCAGCGCCAGCGACGCCCGCAGCAGCCGCACGCCCGCGCCCAGGCAGCGCCGCCAGAACACGCCCGCCGGACCCTCCATCACGCTGAAACATACACACACACACAATTAACACTACTATATTATTATTTATTATGGACGTGGTTAATCTGCCCTTGTCATAAAACTTTCCTTTTGCGGGTCCACTGGAAGTTTTTCAAGAAATAATTGAAAAAGAGCCTAATTCGAGGGGGTCTGATGAGCAGTGTCACAGGTTTGTTCTGAAACCTATTTCAGGCATTAGACACTCACAAACTTATTACGCAGCATAATTAATATTTTATTTAAGTATAGACTTTTTAAGCAAGTTTGTGAAGAGTGAAGATTTTATTAATTTATTTTATTTATTCGATTTTATCGGCAAGATTGGTGATCGACTTGCCACAGACACCATTCCAGAAGTCGCGCTTTCTGGTCGCTCGCCCAAAGCTCTCGAAGGCAACTTTGTCCTTACTACCACTAGGTAATCTTGACTCAGCGGCGGCAGGCACACGTCAGCGGCGGGCGGGGCACTGACCTCGGCGGCGGCGGGCACTGACCTCGGCGGCGGCGGGCACACGTCAGCGGCGGGCGGGGCACTGACCTCGGCGGCGGCGGGCACTGACCTCAGCGGCGGCAGGCAGACGTCGGCGGCGAGCGCGGCGTGCAGGCGCGCGCGCGCGGCGGCGGCGAGCGGGCGCAGGGCGGCGCGCGCGGCGGGCAGCGCGGCGTGCACTGACCTCGGCGGCGGCGGGCACTGACCTCGGCGGCGGCGGGCACTGACCTCGGCGGCGGCGGGCGGGGCACTGACCTCAGCGGCGGCAGGCAGACGTCGGCGGCGAGCGCGGCGTGCAGGCGCGCGCGCGCGGCGGCGGCGAGCGGGCGCAGGGCGGCGCGCGCGGCGGGCAGCGCGGCGTGCACTGACCTCGGCGGCGGCGGGCACTGACCTCGGCGGCGGCGGGCACTGACCTCGGCGGCGGCGGGCGGGGCACTGACCTCAGCGGCGGCAGGCAGACGTCGGCGGCGAGCGCGGCGTGCAGGCGCGCGCGCGCGGCGGCGGCGAGCGGGCGCAGGGCGGCGCGCGCGGCGGGCAGCGCGGCGTGCACTGACCTCGGCGGCGGCGGGCACTGACCTCGGCGGCGGCGGGCACTGACCTCGGCGGCGGCGGGCGGGGCACTGACCTCAGCGGCGGCAGGCAGACGTCGGCGGCGAGCGCGGCGTGCAGGCGCGCGCGCGCGGCGGCGGCGAGCGGGCGCAGGGCGGCGCGCGCGGCGGGCAGCGCGGCGTGCACTGACCTCGGCGGCGGCGGGCACTGACCTCGGCGGCGGCGGGCACTGACCTCGGCGGCGGCGGGCACTGACCTCGGCGGCGGCGGGCACTGACCTCGGCGGCGGCGGGCACTGACCTCAGCGGCGGCAGGCAGACGTCGGCGGCGAGCGCGGCGTGCAGGCGCGCGCGCGCGGCGGCGGCGAGCGGGCGCAGGGCGGCGCGCGCGGCGGGCAGCGCGGCGGCGCGCAGTAACAGGCGCCGCAGCCGCACGCACGCGCGCACGCACATCGGGTCCCACGCCTGCTCCACCAGCTCTGCGCGATACACATCGAAATCATAAGTTTTCGAAATATTATCAACAGGAAACCACTCACATCACAATTCATTGCTCTCAAAAAGTTTATAACCTACCTATTTCAAACTAACAAATTCTGAACTCGTATCAAACTCTCGTCCGGACAAAGCGCCCAGTATCAAACTCAAGTCACAATTTTAACCAATTTTTTTAAACAATAATAGTAAACTAATCTAAATCAATTTGCTATGTTGAAATAAGAGTGCGGATACCGGTCCTTGGCTGTGGGTGCGTGAGGTCACTGACCCGTGAGCTAGGTGTGTGTGGGCGTGTGAGGTCACTGACCCATGAGCTAGGTGTGTGTGGGCGTGTGACGTCACTGACCCGTGAGCTTGGTGTGTGTGGGCGCGGGAGGTCACTGACCGGTCAGCTTGGGCAGCACGACGCGGGCGACGAGCGCGGGCACGAGGCGCCCGTGTGACGTCACTGACCCGTGAGCTGGGTGTGTGTGGGCGCGGGAGGTCACTGACCCGTCAGCTTGGGCAGCACGACGCGGGTGACGAGCGCGGGCACGAGGCGCCCGTGTGACGTCACTGACCCGTGAGCTGGGTGTGTGTGGGCGCGGGAGGTCACTGACCGGTCAGCTTGGGCAGCACGACGCGGGCGACGAGCGCGGGCACGAGGCGCCCGTGTGACGTCACTGACCCGTGAGCTGGGTGTGTGTGGGCGCGGGAGGTCACTGACCCGTCAGCTTGGGCAGCACGACGCGGGTGACGAGCGCGGGCACGAGGCGCCCGTGTGACGTCACTGACCCGTGAGCTGGGTGTGTGTGGGCGCGGGAGGTCACTGACCGGTCAGCTTGGGCAGCACGACGCGGGCGACGAGCGCGGGCACGAGGCGCCCGTGTGACGTCACTGACCCGTGAGCTGGGTGTGTGTGGGCGCGGGAGGTCACTGACCCGTCAGCTTGGGCAGCACGACGCGGGTGACGAGCGCGGGCACGAGGCGCCCGTGTGACGTCACTGACCCGTGAGCTGGGTGTGTGTGGGCGCGGGAGGTCACTGACCCGTCAGCTTGGGCAGCACGACGCGGGCGACGAGCGCGGGCACGAGGCGCACGTCGGGGTCGGCGCGCACGGCGTCCTCGCTGGCGGCCGTCGACGCCTCGTCCTCGTCCGCGGCGTCCTCCGACGACGCCGACGACGACCCGCTCGACAGCCGCTCGCGGCGGACGCCGTACATCATCGCGCATCTGCACACGACAGTACTTTACAGAAATATTCGCAAGACCACCTAAATTCAATCTCAATTTTTTGATTTTTAAATTTATTTTCATTTATCAATCATTTCAAAGACTTCAGGCCCTCGAATTAGAATTATATCGGGATATTTACAATGTAATTTGTTCGTAACGAGTTCCCGATATTTCGTGTTCACGTTAATGTTACCATGAAAGTTTGAAGTGCTTTCATGCCTTAATTACGTTACATCTAAAAATATACTTTATAGTTTTTCGATAAACATAATGTATTTCACAAAAATCAATTCGGGTTTAGGAAAGGATCTTTAACGTCTGCGGCGGTTTATTGTTTTTTAGAAGCAGTATGGCATGCGATTGACAGTAAAAAACATTGTGCGGCTCTTTTTTTGGACATGTCGCGTGCTTTTGATTGTGTTCTTCATCATGTACTATTAAACCAAGTGTATCGTCTAGGCGTTCGTGGAGTTGCTTTGAAACTTATCGAATCGTATCTTAGAAATAGGTCTCAGAAGGTCAAACTAGCTTCCATGAATCAAAATACTAAGTTCTTACATTCGATTGAATCAAAATCTCAGATTGCTACTATGGGTGTGCCACAGGGTAGTATCTTGGGACCAATGCTATTTTTGATTTACGTTAATGAACTTCCTGATATAGCTAATCATCTGTGTGTGATGTTCGCTGACGATGCATCAGTTTTATTTGTAAAAAATGACGATATGAGTGTTCAAGATTATGAAACTACTATAATTCTGACTTTTAAAAAAAATACTGCCTGGCTTAATTCCCTGAATTTGACTGTCAACTTGCAAAAAACTAACATACTGTAACTAAGAAACTATAAAAAAAGAGTCGTTAAATCTTGACATAATACTTGATGAAACCAAAATTACTGAAATCGACCACACTAAATTCTTGGGATTAACGTTAAGATACCCATTTGAACTGGAAACTTCACTTAGAAACTATAAATGGTAGAATTGTTAATTATTGTTACGCTTTGTCAGTGTTGGTTGACGTATCGTCCGTGGAGGTGGCATTAAACGCTTACTATGCAAATATTTATTCTATACTTAGTTATGGGATAATATTTTGGGGCAATTCGGTCAATATTACAAGCACTCTTAATTTTTGATTTTAACATTATTCTAAATGTTTGAAAAATTACTTAGTAATTAAAATAGAATAAAACTAGAAAAATTTCACGTCCTGAGGCAGGAATCGAACCTGCGACCTTTCGCTATTCGGGCGACTGATCTGACCACTGAGCCACCCAGGACTTGGGATATCCCTGTGAAATTCTTCTAGTCTATCTTGTATTTGCGTTTATGAGCTAACGTCCACCCTACAATGTCGAAATATTCTATTTCAACATCCGAAACGAGTATTTTTACAAATACCGACGAATCGGTTAAGTTGGGGCAGTGCTTTCAAATATTCTTAATTTTAGATTTTAACATTATTCTAAATGTTTGAAAAATTACTTAGTAATTAAAATAGAATAAAACTAGAAAAATTTCACGTCCTGAGGCAGGAATCGAACCTGCGACCTTTCGCTATCCGGGCGACTGCTCTGACCACTGACTGACACTGACCCTACAATGTCGAAATATTCTATTTCAACATCCGAAACGAGTATTTCGAGTGTGTGTGTGTGTTTTACGAGTGTTTTTGTAAAATACTCGTTTCGGATGTTGAAATAGAATATTTCGACATTGTAGGGTGGACGTTAGCTCATAAACGCAAATACAAGATAGACTAGAAGAATTTCACAGGGATATCCCAAGTCCTGGGTGGCTCAGTGGTCAGAGCAGTCGCCCGGATAGCGAAAGGTCGCAGGTTCGATTCCTGCCTCAGGACGTGAAATTTTTCTAGTTTTATTCTATTTTAATTACAAGCACTTTTATTCTGCAAAAGCGATCCATTAGAATAATTTTTAGTAAATGTCACGATGATAGCCTAAGACCCATATTTATTGAGAAACAAATTTTGACTCTTTGCAGTATATATATATATTGGAGATATGCAAGTGTGTAAGAAATCGGAGATCAATTTTCCCAAAACTTTCTGATTCTAGAGTAAGAGAAGTGCCAATGAGAAAATATAATGATTTAGCTTACCCAAGGACTAACTCCCAGATCTTTAAAAAGAGTACTTATGTGTAGGCTATTCAGATGTATAATAAATTGCCTGTAAAACTAAAAGATCTTCCTGACCAGAAGTTTACAAAATTCTTAAAAAAATGGCTTCTATGTAATGCATTCTACGACTTGAATGAATTCTTAAATAATAGTGACAAATGAATATAATAATGACCATAGATTTAATTTGTCAATACATTATAAATAAGTACATATATGTTTTTTATAATTAATGTTTAAATTTTTATATTGACTAAGTACCATGAATTGTAATAATATTAAAATCAGATTACCTACATTATCAGTTTATCTAATTATTGTATGCCCGTTAAGGGTAACTGTTTTTACTCATTGTGAGCAATAAAATCTAGTACTATAATAATTTGTAACAGTTATACAATAAAATGTTCTTATTCTTATTCTTATAATATGCCGATAGAAATAAGTCAAATGGCCGATCCATTTAAGTGACAACTTAACATTTCTAAAAGTGATTTTATCTTTTTATAATAACAAAACCGGAGCAGTAGAATGAAATAAAAGCAGATAATTTTATTTGAGTTTCAGAGATTGAAAACAGAATCAGCACCACTGTTTAAATAAATTACAGAATGATTATTAAAAAAATACTATGCTCACTTGTACCAGTCCATTTTCTCATAGTCTTCATTGTCTTCGTCCGCAAGCGGATTCCACATGATTAACTGTGAAAAACAAAACATGAAATGGATTTATTTCGCTTTTAATGTGGTTACAGAGATACTGCTAGAAAAATAGTTAGATCGCACATTTAGTCGTTTCCAACATTCAACAAGCAAATGTTTTATTAATATCAATTTCATGTCCAAATATTTTAGCCCCTGACGAAAGCAAAGGGCAAAATTTTTTAACCCCCGATTTTAACGGCGCCAGCAGCCGCGGCAGGCAGGCGGCCACGTACGCGTCCGTGTACAGCGCGGGCGCGGCCGTCAGTTACCTGGTGCCGCACGTACGGCGCCAGCAGCCGCGGCAGGCAGGCGGCCACGTACGCGTCCGTGTACAGCGCGGGCGCGGCCGTCAGTTACCTGGTGCCGCACGTACGGCGCCAGCAGCCGCGGCAGGCAGGCGGCCACGTACGCGTCCGTGTACAGCGCGGGCGCGGCCGTCAGTTACCTGGTGCCGCACGTACGGCGCCAGCAGCCGCGGCAGGCAGGCGGCCACGTACGCGTCCGTGTACAGCGCGGGCGCGGCCGTCAGTTACCTGGTGCCGCACGTACGGCGCCAGCAGCCGCGGCAGGCAGGCGGCCACGTACGCGTCCGTGTACAGCGCGGGCGCGGCCGTCAGTTACCTGGTGCCGCACGTACGGCGCCAGCAGCCGCGGCAGGCAGGCGGCCACGTACGCGTCCGTGTACAGCGCGGGCGCGGCCGTCAGTTACCTGGTGCCGCACGTACGGCGCCAGCAGCCGCGGCAGGCAGGCGGCCACGTACGCGTCCGTGTACAGCGCGGGCGCGGCCGTCAGTTACCTGGTGCCGCACGTACGGCGCCAGCAGCCGCGGCAGGCAGGCGGCCACGTACGCGTCCGTGTACAGCGCGGGCGCGGCCGTCAGTTACCTGGTGCCGCACGTACGGCGCCAGCAGCCGCGGCAGGCAGGCGGCCACGTACGCGTCCGTGTACAGCGCGGGCGCGGCCGTCAGTTACCTGGTGCCGCACGTACGGCGCCAGCAGCCGCGGCAGGCAGGCGGCCACGTACGCGTCCGTGTACAGCGCGGGCGCGGCCGTCAGTTACCTGGTGCCGCACGTACGGCGCCAGCAGCCGCGGCAGGCAGGCGGCCACGTACGCGTCCGTGTACAGCGCGGGCGCGGCCGTCAGTTACCTGGTGCCGCACGTACGGCGCCAGCAGCCGCGGCAGGCAGGCGGCCACGTACGCGTCCGTGTACAGCGCGGGCGCGGCTCGCCGCCAGCGCGCGAGGCGGGCGCACACGCCGCGCACGCTGCGCCACGCCGGCAGCGTGTCCGCGAACAGCTGCGCGCTCGCCGCTCGGATCGCCTCTGCGAACGACGGTACCATTACACAGTGGTCGCGACTAGACGTATGCGGAAAAGTGTACTTGAGACGACTTATATAAACCTTATATATTCTGTACAGGTTTGTCCCTTTCAAGATGACAGTGGTTTGTTTAGATTTATTCTTCATCTAAGTTGGCTAAAGAATACACTGATTTTATGATGGAGTTTTTGACTGCTATAATGAGTCAGCAGTAACAATTTGTATGTGCACGACGGAATTGGACGGCACCCGAAGGTGTTTCGTGCACCTGAAGGAGGATAGAGCTCAAGTGAAAATTGTGTGTCAAATTGATTCTACGAGATTTAGTTAATTCCGGGTCAAGGTTGGTGTAAATTGAGCCACGTAGTTCCCACGGGCCAGTACCTGTCTCGGCCGCGTGGTGGTGCAGCTCGGCGGGCGGCAGGTCGTCGTCGCTGGAGTCCCCGTCGCGGTGGGCGGGCGCGGCGCCGGCGGCGGCGGCGGCGGCCTCGCGCGCGCGCCGGCGAGCTCGTCGACGACCCTCGCGCTCGGCGCAGCGGCGACGCTTCTCTTCAGAGTCTACCGGCTTCACGGAGCCGGGCCGAGCTGTTGTAACAAAGTGACACGTTCACATAACAATTGTAAATGACGTACCATAGACCACATATACCTCAATGAATTTTCCCATATATACCTTATATAATAAAAACTCCATATGCGTTAGCAATAGAGAAAACAAAACAACGTAAATGAAAAAGTAAAGTATCAAATAATACGACTAGAGGAGCATAATTTATGTTTTAGATGAAAATTATTGATCATAAATTAAGATATTTTTTTTACCAATAACTATGAGGCCTTGATATGACCTTAAAATAAATGATTTTTATTTTTCATCAGCCCATGATTATTGCCGAATGAGCAATGATCATATCATATCAGATCAGCCCCTCAATTCTGCTATTTATTTTCCTAAACCGATCGGCAGCGTTTCGGTATCGTTACTATTGCGCTTTTGATAAAAAAAGGTATTCCACTAACATTGCTTATAAAATCGGAACGCTAGCGAAACGCTCTCGGTTGGTTCAACTATTTGACAACTGTCACGTTGGTGACATAAACATTAAAAAGTTGTGAAATTCGGTATGTATATCGTGTTTTTGGTAGTCTTTGTAAATCATATTTATTTAAAATATAATTAGAGGGTCGATTCTGCTATTTATTTACCTAAACGAATCGGCAGCGACTGGTAATGCGGTTGTGTTATAAAATAGGTATTCCACTAACATAAAGCCGGAACGCTAACGAAACGCTCTCGGTTGGTTTAACTATTTGACAATAGAAACTGTCAAAAGTAAAAAATTCGGTATATACGTATATAATGTTTTTGGTAGTTATATTTGTTTAATAAGTAGTTGAAGTAGTTTTAAAATAAATTAAATAGTAATTTTATTACATATAACTCAATGTGAAAATGTTTTATTTTCCAAAAATATCGGGAAAAATCATACATTCATGATAATTATGATGACTCGTCCAAGGTTTTTTATCCAAATTATACTTGATGCAATCCTTTAGGCACAGGAACTAAGTTATAGAGTACTTTTTATTCTATTTTGCGAAATTAAACGTTACACAATTACTGCCGTTGTAAAACCGTAACTTTTGACAGTTCAACCAAAGGACTACCGATGCGTTTCGGCTGCCATAAATATTTAGCAGAATACGAAACAATGATTGAACCGAACGGTTCGCGTTACGTGTTTGTTAGTAGAATATCAAACTGATGCGTTTCGGCTACGTTTCGATTGCGTTAAGTTAGCAGAATACAAAAACGTTGTAACTTAAGCGTTTCCGATTCGTTACAGATCAAAATACAATAGCAGAATTGGGGGGCAGTTGTCAAATCGTAGGGAGCAATATGCATCAATCCTGTAAAGAATATTTCTCAATATTCTTAAAAAAAAAAGAAAAATTAGACGAGCTGATTGACGACACAAACGTATCTGGAAACTCGTCGACTTTGCCAGAGTCCGATAGGTTATCTACTCTAATAAATCCACTCGCGCGCGCACATCCTCGGCCTGGTCGCGCACGTGGGCTCGGCGTCGTCGGTCACTGTGTGTGACCGTGTAGTACCTGTGAGCGCGCGCACATCCTCGGCCTGGTCGCGCACGTCGGCTCGGCGTCGTCGGTCACTGTGTGTGACCGTGTAGTACCTGTGAGCGCGCGCACATCCTCGGCCTGGTCGCGCACGTCGGCTCGGCGTCGTCGGTCACTGTGTGTGACCGTGTAGTACCTGTGAGCGCGCGCACATCCTCGGCCTGGTCGCGCACGTCGGCTCGGCGTCGTCGGTCACTGTGTGTGACCGTGTAGTACCTGTGAGCGCGCGCACATCCTCGGCCTGGTCGCGCACGTCGGCTCGGCGTCGTCGGTCACTGTGTGTGACCGTGTAGTACCTGTGAGCGCGCGCACATCCTCGGCCTGGTCGCGCACGTCGGCTCGGCGTCGTCGGTCACTGTGTGTGACCGTGTAGTACCTGTGAGCGCGCGCACATCCTCGGCCTGGTCGCGCACGTCGGCTCGGCGTCGTCGGTCACTGTGTGTGACCGTGTAGTACCTGTGAGCGCGCGCACATCCTCGGCCTGGTCGCGCACGTCGGCTCGGCGTCGTCGGTCACTGTGTGTGACCGTGTAGTACCTGTGAGCGCGCGCACATCCTCGGCCTGGTCGCGCACGTCGGCTCGGCGTCGTCGGTCACTGTGTGTGACCGTGTAGTACCTGTGAGCGCGCGCACATCCTCGGCCTGGTCGCGCACGTGGGCTCGGCGTCGTCGGTCACTGTGTGTGACCGTGTAGTACCTGTGAGCGCGCGCACATCCTCGGCCTGGTCGCGCACGTCGGCTCGGCGTCGTCGGTCACTGTGTGTGACCGTGTAGTACCTGTGAGCGCGCGCACATCCTCGGCCTGGTCGCGCACGTCGGCTCGGCGTCGTCGGTCACTGTGTGTGACCGTGTAGTACCTGTGAGCGCGCGCACATCCTCGGCCTGGTCGCGCACGTCGGCTCGGCGTCGTCGGTCACTGTGTGTGACCGTGTAGTACCTGTGAGCGCGCGCACATCCTCGGCCTGGTCGCGCACGTCGGCTCGGCGTCGCTCCACCAACAGCGAGCATCGGCGTCGGTGCAACGCCAACGCTCGACTCTCCAGCGCCTCTAGCTGCGGCATCTGCGCGGTAATGATCAACAATATCTGTACAGTTTCAGAATCACATCTTACCGCGAGGTCGTAGGCCGGCAAAGCAAGCGTAATACTTTTACCAACACTATTACTGAAAACTAATAAAATAATAAATTTATGAAAATCTATAGGTATATCTGATAAAAAATTTCAGGAAAATATATACGTGTAAACACTTATTTGCAAAAGCAATTAATTTTTTTTTTTTTTTTTATACAACTAGATGACAAACAAGCTGACGGCCCACCTGGTGGTAAGCGGTTACCGCCGCCTATAGACACCTGCAATAACAAGAAAAAGCACTCGATATTGCAGGTGCGTTGTCATCCTGAGGCCTAAGGCCATATAATTACTTAAAAAGAAAAATAAGTAATGTATTTGAAATATCCTCCTCCCGACAAATTAAATTTTAAGACCTTTATAGCTTTATGATAAAGGAAATTAAATGTTTTTTGCAAAAATAACTACGAAAAAATGTTGCTTATGAGCAAGTCCAAATGATATGCCAACTTCAATTTTGATAATAGTTAATATTGAATAGTTGGTCGTGAGAACGGTGTGTCGCGGATACCTTCTCGTCGAGGCACTCGATGAGGTCCGTGATGAAGCCGCGGGCGGCCTGCGCGCGGCGGTAGGCGGCGTCGAGCGCGGCGGTGCGCTCGGCTCGGTGCTCGCGCACGCTCGCCGCGCGCGCGAGCCGCTCGCCGCACTCCGCGCGGTACGACCACGTCTGCTCGCGCTCTGTCTGCAGCTCTTGTAGCCTGCGCACACATCATATACTAAGTAGTACACGGTGGACCGAACATTTTCACACTTTCCAAAGATACGTCTACTAGATAGGCCCGTATGTGAGGTTATCTGGGTAGGTACGGTCGACCACAGAAGTAGCTGAACACTTTAGTACCATGTCACAAAGACTCTAGCGACAATATAGGACAACGCAACTGCAATACCAAGAGATTTTCCCTAGTTATTGAGGGTGCCTATAGGCGGCGGTAGCCACTCACCACCAGGTGGACCGTCTGTTTGTTTGTCGTCTAGTAATAGTACAACAGAAGGTTCACTCTCGCACAAAAGTTAAAAATCTTATATATAAAATTCCAGTTTCACAAATTTAGTTACAATAGGTACTCCTCCGAAACAACTTGGTCGATTTTCATGAAATTTTATATGTACATTCAGTAGGTCTGAGAATCGGCTACTATCTATTGTTTTTTTTTTCTATTTATTGCAAAACAACGTTTGCGGGGTCAGCTAGTTTAGGTATAAAAAAAATTGCCTACTTTCACAACCGTTACCTCGTTGCACACGGAATTAAAACTCGAGAGTTCACATTCCTTTAGACACCACTCACTCGAAACCGATTGAGCGGCAAGAGTTGCTCTTGCCGCGCGAGAAACCGAGCAACCTGTGGGATTCTCGGTTACTCACTCAGTCGTTTCATGACGTCACTTGATATTGCAGGTGCGTTGTCTTCCTGAGGGCTAAGATGAAATGTCGTCCATGCCCAGTATTAAATAAGTGTGAGACGGTGACTATTACCTGTCCGTGAGCGCGGCGAGCAGTAGGCCGGCCGTGTCGAGCGGCCGCGCGCCGGCCAGCGGGCGCAGGTGCGGCGCGGCGGGCGGCGGCGGCGGCGGCGGCGGCAGCGCGAACGGGTTCAGCTCCGAAAGCGACTCTGCTGCAATACGAACAGGGGTCACATTCGTCCGACATAAAGCATACGCTCTTTACACCGGGTGTAAGGGGACCGCTCGCGAGAACGAAGGCTATCAGCTCCGAAAGCGACTCTGCTGCTATACTAACAGGGGTCACATTCGTCCGACATAAAACATAGGCTCTTTACACCGGCTGTAAGGGGACCGCTCTTGAGAACGAAGGCTATCAGCTCCGAAAGCGACTCTGCTGCTATACAAACAATGGTCACATTCATCCGACATAAAACATACCTACGTTCTTTATACCGGGTGTAAGAAGACCGCTCTCGAGAACGAAGGCTACCAGCTCCGAAAGCGACTCTGCTGCTATACAAACAGGGGTCACATTCAACCGACATAGGACATAGGTTCTTTATACCGGGTGTAAGGGGACCGCTCTCGAGAACAAAGGCTATCAGCTCCGGTAGCGACTTTGCTGCTATACAAACAGGGGTCACATTCATCCGACATAGGACATAGGTTCTTTATACCGGGTGTAAGAGGACCGCTCTTGAGAACGAAGGCTACCAGCTCCGAAAGCGACTCTGCTGCTATACAAACAGGGGTGTCATTCATCCGACATAGGACATAAGTTTTTTACACTGGGCGTAAGTGGACCGCTCTTGACAACGAAGGCTATCAGCTCCGAAAACGACTCTGCTGCTATACAAACAGGGGTGACATTCATCCGACATAGGTTCTTTATTTATTTGATACCGGGTGTAAGGGGACCGCTCTCGACAACGAAGGCAGCTCCGAAAGCTACTCTGCTGTTATACAAACAGGGGTCACATTCATCCGACATCGGACATAGGTTCTTTATACTGGGTGTAAGGGGACCGCTCTCGAGAACGAAGACTATCAGCTCCGAAAGCGACTCTGCTGCTATACGAACAGGGGTCACATTCATCCGACATCAGACATAGGTTCTTTATACCGGGTGTAAGAGGACCGCTTTCGAGAACGAAGGCTATCAGCTCCGAAAGCTACTCTGCTGTTATACAAACAGGGGTCACATTCATCCGACATCGGACATAGGTTCTTTATACTGGGTGTAAGGGGACCGCTCTCGAGAACGAAGACTATCAGCTCCGAAAGCGACTCTGCTGCTATACGAACAGGGGTCACATTCATCCGACATCAGACATAGGTTCTTTATACCGGGTGTAAGAGGACCGCTTTCGAGAACGAAGGCTATCAGCTCCGAAAGCGACTCTGCTGCTATACAAACAGGGGTGACATTCATCCGACATAGGACATACGTACTTTATACCGCGTGTAAGGGGACCGCTCTCGAGAACGAAGGCTAATGACAGTGCTGGAGACCATCAACACGACGTGCTAACAAAACGATTGAAATCGCGAAAGAAAAAGCCTAGCTTTTGGAACCGGTGTAAATTCAGACAGAGAGACCGACATTATGAAATGGTTAGTTAACGTAATTTCAGACAAGACAGACAGACATTATGATGGTGTTAGTTAACACAAACGAGATGGTAAAGTTTTGAGTCAGCTCATGAGAAAAATTTTAGATTGTAGACAATAATGTACTGCATAATATGGTTTCCATTAAGTAACACAAAACTCTTTTATTTTATTGCAAAAAAATACCGAAATTAATAAGTATTGTATGAAATAGCAACACAGAAGTCATAAAAGTGGCCAAGTGTCCATAGCCACAATAACGCTGTTAAAAATTTAATTTTAATGCCATATTTACATTTATTGAAATCAAAATTACGTATTTTCAACCGTGAATATTTTGGGTGCACTTTAAGAGTTTTTGTTGTTTTCCGAAATTGTTTGATCCTCGGTATGAAGAAATAAAACGACAATATTTAATAAAAAAGTTGTAAAAAACAAAATTGTATTATGTTGTTCTTATTTCTTTTGTTTAAAAATGGCGACTTCTGTAATGTTTTTCAGCAAATTTAAATATTTTTTGCCGGCTCTATCAGTCAAGATTTATAGAAACGCTATGGTAAGATGCATTCTTATAAAAATAACTGTACGAAAAAATGGTACTCACGAGCTGCCCCAAATCTCATAGACACTTTTACAATCTCCTTTTTGAGTGATAGTCATACAAATCAGATTTTTGACGATTCGAAAGTGGATCTTAAAAGTGACCTAATTAAATAAGTTATTTTCATTTTAAAGGCAATAAAGAAAAAATAGAAAAATAAGAATACCTAAAAGAAAAAATAGTTGATCGTCCAAAAGATCTTCTTCTGTTCTATGTGGCAATGTGTTATCTTGCAAAATGATAACAATTCTGCCAGCACAGCGCTTTGAGCGAGCATGTGACAATGTGTAAGTAGTAGGTACAGATGTTCAAAATGTGCAGATGCTCAGATGTGCGGTGTTCAGATGTGCTGATGTGCAGATGTTGAAATCATGCACTTCTACCATATGTCGCTTAAGGCTAGGTCATGCGTGCACTCCTGTACATTTGGCCAAAATCAGGGTTAAGGATAGCTCAATATGCGAGTGCGGCTTGGACGAAGGAACCACTGACCACATATTTTTCGAATGCCCCAAGAACCCTACATCCCTATATAATGTTCTTCCCAGTGATATCCCTAAACCCATTAATTTTAAATCCCTCCTTCGTTACGTAAATACTCCATTTATTAATATGTTATATGTGATTACATAACAAAAACTAACATAAGATTATAAATATTTGTTTGTCTGGCCTAACATACTAACAAGTGTATATATATTTGTGTCTTCAGAAATTTCAACAGCCACTCGGTATAACACTTTGGTTAGCCTTTTTATGTACGCATTGTACTTTCACAACCCGTAATAAATAAGCAGAGTCAGTGGCCATCGACATATGGGATTATTAATCACAAGAATTAGATCTGAGCTAAGAACTGGATTCTGGCGAAATCAATGACAACGCCAACATCCAAAAAGAAGAAGATATTGAATTTGTTGATAGAACTGAAAGACTTTCTTACTTAACTTATAGCATACACCTATCTAATGTTATTACCAGTAATATCAGTAATAGCGGGCATAGCTTTCTGCATCTGCTGTTCCTCCCACTCCTCAGCTTCGCTGTCCAGTTCCTCGTTCGTAGGAGCCGCTGCGGTGCCTCCTGTGGCCATATTTGAGGCGTTAATTAGGAATCAACATAAAGAGATCGAGCAAATTACATACCTATAATTGTTGATGCCAAGCTGTCATAAAAATTACAACAGTTCCTATTCTTAAGCGAGGTTTTGACTAGCAAGTTCTTGCTGCAAGTTTTGAGACGGCGTTATATGCACGAGCGAGTGGAAAATAATTACCTCTCACTCTTACGCATAGCTCTATCTCGAAACTTGCAGCAGGAACTTGCTAGTCTAAACCTCGCTTTAAGTTTCAATATCAACAATCTATCAAATTTTCAGGTATGGTGCCGAAGCGCGTACACTGGTAGCAAAGTTACTCAGCGATATGTGGAATCGGCTATGCTCGGTCTTTAAATGGTTCACTAGCGCCAAAGCATTAAATTGATGAACTGTTCAAAAGTGTATCAGAATAAGCACCACTGCGACAGAGGTAAACTAAGAAATTAGTAACGAAACAACGTGTTGCGCTATAGGAGCAAACAAATTCTAGCAATTAAATCCCACGCGTGAGTATCCATAATTTAACTAGGCGGCGGCGCGGCGACGTATACACTACTTTAACTACACTCATACATACATTACAATAAGTCACTACTAACATCAATTGATATTGTTTTATACACAGACAAAATGGCAGCAAATCTACATTAAATTGATTCAATTCACTGTCTTAGCGTTGCGCGCGCATTAATGTTTAAATTCTCTATGGTGTCAATTCAGTTTTTTAAGTTTCAACTAGTAACTCAATTTGGCTGCCTGGAACTTTTTTGGCATAGGTCTGTTAATTTTTAAGAAAAATAATTGGAACATCTGTCAAACCGATGTTAGAATGGTCATTATGCTACCGGTTATTTTTTTAATTTTCATTCTAATTGTCTGTGTTGTAAAGTTTGTCAATATGTTTGCCTTTGAGATCATAATTTGAATTTTAATACATGAGTGTAGATAAAATGTTTATCTTACTTTTCGGCTTATCACTGGGCAGCTCGAGCCCCCTGACATGGAGGCGGCCCTCCTCGTCGTCGTCGTCGCCCGAGCCGTCGTCTCTCACCAGCCGCGACCCCGGCGGGTTCTCGTTTTGGATCGGTACGTAATCGCCCCCTAGTTCGCGAGCCTGTAATGTGAGATTACGAGTTAGCTACTGGTGTATGCAGGTAGTTTGAGATTTTGGAGGATTTAGAAAAGAGTTTACAAACATGCTTTGACTGTTTCTCACTGGAGAGAGAGTGGCTATAAATATAGTTCTACTAAGCTATCTTTCGTTCAGTTGTTATGGTCTATGAGATTTATGATCCCGATGAATGTTAATGACATAGCTTCGACATTTCAAAGATAGACGTTAGCTAATCTAAATAAGCAAAAGTAGATAGACTAGAAGAAATTCATAGGGTTATTCCAAGTCCTTGGTAGCGCAGTGGTCAGAGCAGCCACCCGGATTGTAAAAGGTCGCGAGTTCGGTTCTCGCCCCAGTACATGACATGACAACGCCCAATCACACGCGCGCCGGCCTGCAGTCGCACGTTAGTTCGATACTCAAGCATCGCGTCGCGTCGTCGTTAACGGCCTGGCCACGGGAAATTCGCCGCGGCAAATATTCTATTTGCCTGAACGAAAACAAATGTATGGAAATGTACTCAGCAGGCCACGTGTAGCGGCGACCGGTGACCTCGCCACCTCGCCAGTCGCGACGCCGCCGCCGCCCGTTCCCGTGGCCAGGCCGTAAGATATTAACTAAAACGATTCGATACACATATACCTACCTAAACATCTACAAGAGATACTTATTTAGTTTCATAGACAAGATTCGCACTAACGTATGCCATAGCTTATTTCATAAGTTAAAGGATATATGGAGAGATTGAAAAAATACAATGTTATTCTGATCTACATACTACTAATTACGTACCGAGCCTAAGTTTCTTTAAAACGTCATTTGTTCACAAAAGAAGAGTAACGGCCCGGCCACGACTTTTGGCTTAGCGGCGAGCGGCGCCCATGCCACGACCGCTTCGAAAATACTTTGTTTTGTGTGTTAAAATACTAATACCATTATTAGTATTAGTATTATAACACGATCTGAAAGACAATTATATACTATCACTCTTTTCTTCTCTGTGAGTTTAATCAGCGCTACAAAACCGTTCTAAAATCATATTTTATTTAAGAAAGCCGCCGATGAGTCCGTTCCTCCGCCGCCGTCTGCGCCGCTCTAAGTCGTGGCATGGCACTATAGCCGCCATATATTTGTTCTCGCCGCTCGTCTTGCCGCGCGCCGCTGCAGAACACCGCTGCCGCTGACAGATGCGGGTCGTGGCATGCTCGTAACATTTTAGTAATTTGATCCCGCTCGGCAAGGTCGTGGCCGGGCCGTAATAGACTTATAAATGGTAAAATATTCAGAATAATTATTCTTCAAAAGGGGACAACCGTAACACTAACGTAATCAAAAGATAATTATAAGAGTTACACGTTAGAAAGAGAGGCAACTTCTAGCAACAGACATAACTATAGCTAATTAGTGCTGTGCAACCTGAATTGCACTTTATTATCTCATACCAAGTCACTATTCATTTAAATGATTTAGCGGAGTGCATTTTCTGTAACTGGACTATTATGTTTATTTAAATCACTACACCTACCTATCAAGCAAGATCTCTCTCTGAACTCATAGGTTTGCTGGTAGAAAATACAGTTTTGAGTTAAGCTCGCCTGTGTACATGTTTTATTTTGTTAATTTTGTTTTAAGTTGTTTTGTGTACTATAAAGAATAAATAAATAAATAAACAAATACACTGCTGAGATGGGTTTAGAGAATTTATATATTTATTTTTTGTAAATTCACAGCCTTCTTGGTGTCAACTTGAGGTCGCTGCCACAGCTAATGCTACAAGGACGAGGCTACATTAATATGAACAAAGTAATCATTCCTGCTTCTTTGAAAATCCAATACGCAGTCCATGAGCTGTCTACTTAGAACCAAATTCAATATTGACAAATCCACAAAAAAAAATATTTACAAAATAAAAGACTGTTTCTACTGTTTATGGAACTGGTAATGGGCAAAAGGACGACGAACGAGCTGATGGCACGCCTGGTGCTAAGTGGCTACCGTCGCCTATAGACACCTGGAATAACAAGGCAAAAATCACTTGATATTGCAGGTGCCTCAGATGGCCTAAGATGAAATGCTTTCCATGCCAGCTTCCTTTCTCTTCAATCCAATGTTTACGACCGAAAAAGAGACGGCGGTGGCTACCCCAGACGACCCTACATACGGGCCTACCACCTAGTAAGAAATCAGAGTAGAGAAGACGATCCTCATAGGTTGTCGGCGAGCGTTGCTCCCTCACCTCTCATACCTGCTGTCGAGTCTTGCGCGCGGCGTGGATGAGCGCGGCGTCGGGGATGAGTCCCGGCGCCACGGCCAGCGCGGCCCTCACCGACTCCGCCCGGTACTGGTGGAAGCCACGCTCTTCCTCTTCCTCCTCCTCCGGGCTCTCGTCAGACACGTCCCCCGCCCCATCTGCCGCGAGAGCCTCCCGTCCAGACAGTATCAGACCCTCTAATGTAGTTTTCTTCTTTGCCTTCCCCTGCTTATTATTTTCTGTGCTAGGTATCTCATCCTGAAGAAGAGAAAATGTATATTGAGATTAGTTTGTAACAACAGTTCTTCTCAGAGGTCCAAAAGAACGAGAATGGGGGAAAAATATACTAATTTAATTATATTGATAATTCATTTTAGGCAAAAATTTCCAAGATATTTGAATTAGAAATTGCAGTAGGTATACCTGTCTCTTTCGAAACAACTTTTTACATGAAAGATGTACAGCACGGGTAAACTGTGACATCAAATTTTGTTGGTTGTCCTTGTCTAGCCTGCAACCTAGTGGTTGTAAGTCGGATATTTATCAATATTGTAAATTAGCCTAAAATAATTATAGCAAAATCCCTATTGATAACAAAATGGTTACATAAGTTACATAATACTTTAGCCTAAAATATATTTAAAACAGATTTGCTTACAAGATTTTTAAAAATGATTAATTTAGTAACATATAAACTAATAATTTCAAAAAGTAATAAAATAACAATTAATTTAAAAACATTGCTTGCAGTATGTAGCCAATATAAAATGATTACATAGCTGTTGCTTGAAATAGATGTTCAACTAGATATAACACATCAGAATGTACCATATTTTATGTATTTAAATTTCAGTAACTACTCTCAAGGCATATTACCTCCTGAACAATATTGTCATATTTATTACTATCACCGTCAGGGCCACGGCGCTTTTCCTTCTCCCTGCGTTTCGCGAGCCGCTTGCTCTGTGATGACTTCTTCACTTTGAACACCTCTCCATCTTCCTCTGTCAACAAAATAACAACTTTATTTATTTTTCTCAACAGAATAGCTTTGGCCTTGCATCTCACATTCTTTTTTGTATAGTACAAAAATGGCAATCAAGCATATGGCCCACCTGATGGTAAGCAGTTATGTAGTCTATGGATGCTTGCAACACCAGGGGTATCAGTTTGCGCTTTGCCGACCCTTTAAAAACCTTGATGGTAAGTGATGGTATGGCCGAAGATGGAAACAAGCTACATCCGGATCCCTAAATTACAGAGGTACTGGCAATCTTACCTTTAGCTGCTAGAACACAACAAAGCTTTTAACAATATATTTCTGATAGTAAAGGCAGACTTAGGAAAGGTAGTGGTATCCAACCAGGCAGACTTATAAAATGCCCAACCACCAACCCCACTGAGCAGAAAATATTGCCCACATGGGAACTTAATCCTGGACCAGGAAGGTGGCCTCAGTCACTAGACCACAGAGGTGGTTAAGTGTGACTACCAACATTTATGGAGAAAGTGCATTGCAGATTCTCTAAATTACCCAGGTCACTTAAAAATAAAACATCAAAATAGACTCAACTAGTCTATTGATGCTGAAACTTGACACATTGAAAGAGTACAGGGAACAAGGCAATCTCTTCTGTACAAACAAACTATGCATGAAAACGAATTATTCATATTTTCCTAGATTTAGGAGATTTTTTCAGATAAGACTGTACATACACCTGGCCAGATATGAAACATCTCTTTTAACTAATTTATGGCTATTATCTATGTTTACACCTACCTCTAGCCTTCAAATCTATTGGTAGAGAACTTTTATCTCACAAAGTGACACACACTTTAGGAGATTTCTCTGGTAAAAAATAACCAGGAATTTTTTTACAGTTTTCAATTTATTTATCACACAAAAACTACAAGTTTCCAAGATCTAACATAAACATGTATTGTGAATTTAGTATTTGAAATAAAAAAATAGAAAACATAAACATATTTACATTTTGTATATAAATTCATTTTAAACACTTTGCACCTGAGTGTGAGTGTGCATGGATCACCTAATAAAAATTTGATATTTAAAGCTTGACAGAAACCTTAGGGGACTTAATGAGACTGAGCTAAATACAAATTTAAGGATAGTAAAATGCCATAACTTTCTCACCCTGGCTGGTAAAAGCTAAATGTTAAGATTTAGCCTATTGCCAGGCTCACACCTAGTTAGATACCTGTGTATTAAACAGATGAATGTCATATTATGTTGATTGTTATATAGATGCTCACAAGCTTGTAAACCAGTTTTAGACGCCAAGTAAGTATTATAGTTGCATACATATTTTAATGTAATGTGCTTTCATAGTAAAATCGAGCACTCTCGTTAATTTTAGAAATACTAGTGAGAACACTTTTGAGGTTACCTTCATCGGCAAAACTGAGAAGCGATGTTGTTTTTATGGGTTTATTTTCTTTCCTTTCCTTTTCGTGGCTAATTATAGGCGGCGGCGGTGGTTCGGGATCGCCATCATCTTCATCATCAGCACAAAACATACGCCTTTGAATTTTCTTTGGCTTGCGGAATAACGACATTATTCTCTCTCGTCTAAAATTTTGGCAGTGTAAAATGCATGCACTACGTACGCCTTTGAAATAATAGAATTCACTATTCCTAAACTATTATTTTAGAAACTATAGAACAATTATTTTGAAATTATTGTAATTTTATAGAAAATGTAAAAAATACTGAAATGAACGAAGAATGAATGAATAAATATCATTCAAAGTACTGTGATAAATAGAGTCTGGCCAGTGTATCGTGTCACTCGTATTTTCAATGAAGTTTTTTTATGGCAACACTTGAAATGCCATATTGACGTTTCATTTCTCATTCTTTAATTGAGTTTTATTTGTAGTTTTACCTTAAAATAATGTCGAAATCAATAAAAAGTAATACTCGAAAGCTTGTATACAATATGATACATAAATACAAAGATGTACATAGTGAATTTAATCGGAAATCTGTAGAGAAAATTCGACATTAGGAGGAAATAAGTTCGCTACAGGTTAGTTTATTGTTTTCAGGGCGTTATGGCTTGATACTTTTCTGTTTTCTGCCCACATCACCTACCTAATAAAATCCAATATTTCATAATATTCATGTTTATCGGTTATTTTCAGAAAGTGTATATGAAGAATTAAAACTCCAAATATTAATTCACTTAAAACTTAGAGAAGCCCGAAATGTTGCATGCAAGATCTGAAGAAAGTTTTCTGCCTGGTGCTTTAATAATTTTCAGTGCAAAATCCAAATCAGCAGCTGATTACCATGGTGACATGAATGCATAAAAGTTATTGAAATGGATAAGGGAATATCTATCTATTCTAACAAAGCCATGTGTAATTTTTATTTATAATGCAATGCAAGTTACCATGTGAAACTAACAAACAAACCTCCCACAATGTCTAATAGCAAAGGTGGTATTCGGAAATAGTTAATAGAAAATAATGTAACATTTCAAGAGTACCCATACAAATGTTATTGTGCTTTGTTCGTGACAACATATGTATTTAGAATCTGACTTTGATTATGAATCATCCTGTACAACATTAAATATGCCTTTTTTCAAATTTTATTTTATACCCGCCCATTACTTTTTATCCTCTTTTTTCCCCTGTTTTAATAGTCAGCCAGTAAGCGTCTATAATTACTAGTAGTAAGCGAATAGCTGGTAATTCATTACAATTAAGTATGTTATAAGTAGAGCCTTTAAGAAAGTGAAGTAAGTAAACATTATGATTTAAAAAATTGAGATTTGTGTTATGATTGTAGTATAGATTTTATTTAAATTTTTCCAGTCTATTATTGATGTTAACAAATTAAGTGAAAGATACTATTTTTATAATTTATTTATTTTTAAAGTATCGTCTGCCTATGCCCAGTAGTGGGCATCTGTCAGCTGATATGATGACGATAAAATTTACGTGAAGTTCAATATCACACTTTTCTTTTTCTTTTTACATAGAGAATAGGCAAGTGGAATAGTATTTGAAGTTCTATATAGCACTAAATCAGACAACAATTCGAATATTTTAAGGCAAGCTAATTAATAAGCTGGTATAAAAACTGTGTAATGTAGTGATAGCTTGCCTACCTACGGCCATACTTGGTCTATCATAATTTATATGGTCTAACTCATTAATGCTCATCAAATCTATTTTATCTATACCAAGGATGATATATCCATAAATTATTCCCATGATATATTAAGTCTACTCAAGTTTATGAAACAGATTATTGCGTGAGCATATATCACCTTGTGTTTTAAGAACCATTAGAACATCTAAAAGAGTATTAAAATTATAAATGCTTTGTTGTTTTTATTATTAAATTATTTTTTTAAAAAAAGAACATTCCTAATGCCCTCGCGTTTCACCATGTATAAAATGTTTAAAGCTAAAATAAGATTTACTCGGCGTCATTGTGGCAGATAATCTGATACCCGACGGTTTTTAAAACCATAATAACTTTAAATTATACTCGTGAGGGAGCTCGGTGGCCTAGTGATTTGAAGTTAAACACTCGGGTTTCGATTACGGAAACAATGCAACTGTCGCCATGGCCTATCCCAGGATGGGTCAATCAAAACAAAACTATAGTAATTAAAATATTATGTATTTAATAAGGTAGGCATCCATTTAAATAAATTATTACATACTTAAAAAACGAAGTATCAAGACTATTTATTCCTTGCGAAATAAGTGTTTACAGCTAAAGATTTTTTTAAATTGCCGCTCTTTCTCAGTGACACGATTCACTGGCCAGAGTCTATGAACAAGAGAAATCACATCAGAAATCAGTCAAAATTACTGACTGACACTGAAGCACTTTTTTTTATTTTTTTATAATTTATGAAGCTTTGGCTGCTAAGGCCATTAGCTTAGACAGTGACTTATTTCTTCATTTTATTGCATTGAAATGCTGATGTAACACATTTCAATGCTTCTTGGGACTATTTGACACGAAATATATGATAACAGTCACTTTATGCGCTACTTGATGAGGTGGATAACCACAAAAAAGTTCTCATCGTATTTCACAACATAATCACTTTTATTCTAATAATATTTTAGTTGCACGTCAACACAAACACTTTGTATATATAAAAACACCACTTTTATGACACAAAGTTCGCTCTGACACAATTTTTAATTATTGAAATAAAAATTTTGACCGACGCTATTAAAACCAGCGTTGCCAACTTCCACGGTCTCAATTACCCAAAAACCTAACTGAAAATCCCCAATTTTGGGGAAAAAAAAATCAATATTCCACACATTTTCCCCACAAATTTTCAGGAAAGCAATAAAAGAACTGTTTTTATAAATCAAATATATTTATTACATATACTTATTAAGTATTTAATGATTTTCATCAAGGTATTTATTGCAGCTCTTTATTATGCCCGTTTTGTCAACATATCATTCGAAGGATCAAATTTTAGGTTCCCTCCTTTCTTCTTAATACCTTCTCTAGTGGTCATAAGCGCTACTACAGTGTCATTGTGCAGGCGATTACGATTCTCTGTTTTTAAATTCTTTAAAACACTAAATTTTCTTTCGACAGATGCGTTTGAGAAAGTTGTCTGCGATACTCTGTCTAAGTTTGATGGACATAAATGTTGCCATAATATAAACTGTAAAACTTTCCTGCCGCCGGTGAAATTGCTTTAAACTTAAATTAAATATTCGTACATATTTATAAATTATACTTACTTCTTATGCTACTTTTATTACTTCTAAGTTCAGTTCTAGCGTAAATGTCTTAATTCCCCGCATTTTCCCCACATAAACGCTCTCCCCTCAAATTACCCAATCGAACTGAAAATCCCCGCAGTTTGGGGAATTCCCCACAGATTGGCAACGCTGATTAAAACCTTAAAACGCGCCAAACACTCACTCAAGCACCATAGAGTTAAATATATAGCACAGATTAGAAAGAGTATGTCTAAATATATAGGGGGAATGTCAAGCACTCAACTCAAACTCAAGCCTATGACGAAGAAATACTATGGACCTGCCCCAACTACCTACTGAGCGTGCCTACCTAAAGTTCTTGGACCACTAAAGATAGCTGCCTCTTAAGTGTTGTAACTCTCTATGTGCATCTGCTGTCGATATAAAATTTACAAACTTATGGATGAAGTACAAAGATAGGTTTATTATTAATGAAAAAATATATATACAAGAATCTTCTTTAGTAAGTCAGTTTACGTGGCTAATTTCAAAAGAACTTATAAATTACAACGTGACAACAACAAAATATCGTTTGACAAAAAAATATTTTAGCTCAGACTAGCTAAAACTCAATTTTGAATTACCTTGTATATTACAGTCTTAAGTGATATTTTACCCGTAAATTATTCCGGGAGTTTTAAAGTAATTTTATAGATTTTGATGTGTTTTTTCCGAATTTCAACTTTGTCACTAATTATTTTTACTCGTGCCATCATACTGGAAAAATTGCGGCTAAACGTAAGTATTTGACAGTGGCCCTAATTCTGGCGAACACATGCTAAGTTTAAATTTAAGTTCAGTCTATTTCTTTCTCTCAAAATGAAAAAGAAAAGGATGGCTGTCATATAAATTGACATTTAGAACGGTGCGTTCAATTTACGACCTTATTGGACTTGCCAAAATGCAGTGTTTACGAGGCACCTCCGTACATGCCGTCTAAAATTGACATAAACCATAGATAAGGTCGAAAAGTGAACGCACTAAAACGATGTTGATACTTTTATATATTCAAATAACTTAAACAAATTAATTGCTGAGTATTTTGCTCGTTTGTCGTTAAATTCACTATAACTACATATGTTTAATGGTATGACTTTATGAAATGAACTTAATCTACTAAAAAATTCAAACTATAGCAGAGGTGCGTTCCAAGCCTACACTCCAAACACTCAGAGTTGTTTTTTGCCTTGCTCTAAAGTCTAAGGTGTGGAACGACACAAGTTGGTTTTATAACCTCAAATTTTGACAAGGAGTTCAATCATTATCTAAAACTATTACGTAGTCTTCCATTCTGCAATAAATTTTCTGTATTTTGTCTATATTTAAGCTTTTATTCAATTTTATTTGAATTAAACTAAAAATAAGAAGTAACTTTTATGAGATTTGACATATCCCATGTCATTTGACGGATGGTCACTAATACATATGACGTTTTAAACGTCATAGTGTTTTTTAACCATCGAAATTGATTGTCAAAAAGTTACAACTCTCCGTGGCTCGGAACCTCAGAACAATAACTAAAGCATATTGTTCTGAGCTCGAAACGGGGTATTTGTGACAGCCAAACGTCATGTCGAACGGCACAGGGGCCTTACCACCTTCTTTATAAAAGCGATTCATATTCCGCTCGGTTCAGTATTGGTTCCTAAACTGCGTCGCTGTCATAGTCGTAGATAGCGACGTAGTACGAATAAAACGATTCTACTCAGTTTAGGTCCTAAATTGGATCGCGATAAAAGATGGTGGTACGGGTGCAGAACGGCCTTAGAGTAAAAAGTTGTGGGCTTGGAACGCGCCGCTGCATATATAATGGGCCTAATTCTGGCGAACACATGCTAAGATTAAATTTAAGTTCAGTCTTCCTCTTTCTCTCAATATGAATACGAAAAGGATCGCTGACTTAAAATTTGACATTTAGAAACATGCATTCAATTTTCGACCTTATTGAACGTGATAAAATGCAGTGTTTAGGAGGCACCTCCGTACATGCCGTCTAAAATTGTCTATGGTTCCTTTGAAATCTCTCTAAATTTAGATGACAGCTCTAAACAAATTCTTGCCATCTTTTTCCTATTACATATTGCGCGAAAGAGATATACTGTACTTAAATTTAAACTTAGAGTGTGCCGCCAGAATTAGGCCCAATACCAAAGATAATAAAAACCATTTACCATAGACTAGTGACATTGACAGCAAATTAGTGTTGCTATTACAAATAACAATTAGTTCACGCACGGCACACTCTTTTTTGCCAAGCTGTACGTCTCACAGCTTTCTAACTGAATACAAACAAACTGAAGTAGAAAATGTTTGAAACGAACATACTAAAGGTCGATTCCCACATATCAGACATGCCTCAGTTCCGGCACAGATCCGGCACAGTTCCGTATCAGTTGCGTCAGTGATTCAATTCACACATGTCAGTGCCCGCTCAGTTCACGGAGCTTCAGTGAAAACGTGTCCGTCGTCAATCGTGATTGTATTTCCTATCCATATACTTTGCATGAGATAAATCATCTCTAAATAGAGATAAAACTCTATATTCACGAACCAATTCTATTAATCGCTCGTCCTCTATTTTGTT
Source organism: Nymphula nitidulata (assembly GCA_947347705.1). Taxonomy (NCBI): domain Eukaryota; kingdom Metazoa; phylum Arthropoda; class Insecta; order Lepidoptera; family Crambidae; genus Nymphula; species Nymphula nitidulata. The sequence continues at coordinate 4,383,017 of OX374620.1, forward strand.
TTTGTTGATGTCGGCGTCCGAGATCCGTCAGTGATCGGTCCGTCCGACAAAAAATATCGTTGTCGACGATACCTTCCGTGCCGGAACCACGCCGGAACGGACACTGAGAGCACTGAGCCGTCACTGAACGGACAAGTGGAGATACGTTCATAGATAATGTATGAAATAATATTTCGCACTGATACGGAACTGTGCCGGATCTGTGCCGGAACTGAGGCTTGTCTGATATGTGTGAATAGACCTTTATTGTAATAAAACTTGCCGTAGTTGATTCGCGACAAACTCTTCCAAGATGCATTGAATTTATTACACTATTCTAACATTTCAATGCAATAAAAGCAGAATAAAGAGAATACTTTAGACATGGCTTTATGAATATTATTTCCCCTTGCCTTCTCTGTAATAGAGAGAACACTAAAGGAACTAAAAAAAATAGGGTGTTTGGCGGGTTTTTGTGGCATCTGTCAAGATTATTATAACAGTAATAAAAAATTGATTCGGAGCGAACATTTCGTTATAAAAGTAGTCCGGTACCGCTAGGTTTTGAGGTTCCAAAAATATTAAAGTTTATGATTTTTTGCATACAGTTAGTATACTATTTGACTAACCTAAATCATGATTTTGTGTCATTTTTGATGGTTGCTAAGGTCACAATTTAGGTATTTGTCTTTTTATGCATTATTTCGTTAAAAAGAAAATTAGAGTTTAAAATTTAACTTCCATGATGATAACAAAGTCATTACTGATATACATAAGCTTTTTGTGCCATCTCACTCCATGGGAATACTGGATTTAACCAAATACTTACCTATCGCTGTATTAGCTATAGAAAAATATTAAAGTTGGTGAAATAAGTGTTAACAGTTCTCTAACTCTAGTATCTATTGTTTAAATCATTTTGTGTCATATTCATCCATGGTATTCGGAACTATAATTTTTTTCCTATTTCACCCCCTGTAATAGCCATAAAAGAAAATTCAAGTTATTAGAGTTTATGTCTTTATTAATGTTATGGTAAAAGGAAGCTCTATGCTTAATTTGTGTCGTTTTTATCCATGGGATTTTGATTTATATTGTTTTCAACATTTTGTGCGAAGAACACTAGCGCGGCCACAGCGCGGCAAAGGAGCGCGTAGGCATTCACTGGCTCCGGCGACCGGCTGCCGGCCGGGAGCGAGGCGCTATAATTTGTTTGTTGTTGTACGAGTAGTGACTTGTGATAATTGCATAGAAAATGGAAACTAATATAACATGTCTTATTTGTGGGCTTATGTTGGGTGGTTAAGCTGTAAAATAAAAAGAAAGGATTTTATTAACGCATTGATGCCTCCCGTAAATATACACACCTTACCATTATCCCCATGCCTTCATGAATTGGAAGCGCGCCGCCCATCGGCGGCGGCGACACCTCGAGGAAGTACACAGCCGCCCGCCCATGGGTGACCTCGGCATTTCGACATTCGCTATTTTTTTATATGTTTTAAGAGCAGAGTGATTTGTTCGATTAAAGAGCGCATACTATTGTGAGTTAATTATTACAAAAAATCATTTTCATTGGTGTTATAGCGATGGAGTGTGAAAGTGACTTCCGAATTAATTTATAATAATGCAAAATCGTGTCAATTGTATTAAATAAATATTTTCCAAATAACATTTATATGCATGGTAAAATTTCCCTGTTAATACAAATTATTTATATATTTTTTTCCAAAAAATCAAAATCATAATGAATTCATTTTAATTTAATTAAATAATACAGTGATTTGAGTATCTCGGTGGCGATGGCGTAGTGATTTGAACGCTATAGTTTCGATAGCAAAAACAAAGCAACTTTCGCCATGCCCGAGATGGGTCAATCATAATTTATAATCTCGAGCTCCCCCGTGCTTTGGAAGGCACGCTAAGCCGTTGGTTTCAGTCGTTACCACAACTACTTTAACTCACCAAACCGCTTTTTATATACAAAGCTCAGCAAATGAGTCATCACATCTGATGTGAAGCGGTAAGAAAAGTCCATGTGCGGAAACAGCTAGTGCAGTTTGAAAACACACTGTTCTAGCCTTGCCGGTTTTTTTAACACTTCTTTTGAAGTAACCCATGTTATAGGAAGGAGGGAACACATGTGCTGGCAAAAATTCCAAGTTTTGGAAGTCCGACAAAGAAACTAGTTACTATACTTCTTTGTGCGTGATGTTTAGGTGGAGACAGTAGCTTTGATGACTCCGAAGACCGGCACGCGTGCTCCTGAGTAGGAAAGGGGAAGGTGGGATAAGGTCGAAAAGCTCCTCAGAACACTCTCCATGATAAAGCCGATAGAAGGCGCTTAATGATGCAATGTCACGACACGACGGAGTTGTAGAGGTTCTAGGCTGTTCGTGACCTCTACGTGGTCAATTATATGAACGGCACGACGCTGCAATCTGTCCAGCGCATAGAGGAGGTATTTGGCGGAGCCATCCCACAGATGCGAGCAATATTCAACGTAAGACCGGACCAGAGTTTTGTATAGCAGTCATAATTGGTCAGGTGTGAAAAATCGACGCACTTTTGTTTTTCGATATATTTCCTCTGATTTATGATCGCAGCATATCTCCATACCGAGCAAGTTGATGTAGCTCTGTGCCGAAAGAGTAGTTAGTGCCCTGAAGAGACGGAAGGGGAAGGAACGGCAATCTTTTGGCTGTAAACGCGCACACCTGTGTTTTCTTAGCATTAAACTCAACAAGATTGTTAAATCCCCATTCAGATATGAGGTTTAACACCCTATTGAGCTCAATGGTAAGATTGATTCTCACCCTCTCGGTTTCAATGCGCCCAGCCCCTGGGCGACCTTAATATCCACCATGCACTGTACTGTCATCCGCATAGCAATGAATATATATCATTGATATGAAGAAGAAAGAAGAAAGAAAGAAGGCTCTGTTCCACAGCCTTGTGGTACACCGGTATTCACTAACATGAATAACAAAGCGCACCCATCAACGAGGACACGGATCTCCGCTCATGCAGGAAGCTCGCGATCCAGTTGCAAAGCTGAGTGGGCAGACCGTATGCCGGGAGCTTGGAGAGAAGAGCCCTGTGCCAGAACCGATCAAAAGCTTTGACAATCTCAAGGCTAACAGCTACTGACTTACCACGATTGTCAATAGCTTCACACCAGACATGCATTAAATATGCTAGAAGATCACCCGTTGACCGTGTCGACCGAAACCCACACTGACGATCATTAATTAATGAGTGACCTTCTAGGTATCGGACCAGCTAGTTAATTAAGATCCGTTCCATAACCTTGCAAAGAACAGAGGTGACAGCTATTGGACGGTAGTTAGCTGGGTCTGATCGGTCTCCCTTTTTGGGGACTGGTTGCATATGGCCTCGCTCCAAGATTCCGGCACACACCCAGAAGAGAGAGAAAGGCGGTATAGCCGCGTTAAGACGGAAGACAACTCCACTACGCAGTTTTTCAGTACTATCGCTGGGATGCCATCAGGTCTCGTGCAACGCGCTGAGCATCCGCTCTGATGGAGGCCCTTTTGCAGGACTTGGTGGCATTGTTATAGGCTGCTTTCAGTGTGTCCATATTGGGATCCCCATTGACTGGACCTGCTCCAAGCGCGGTATGCCGACTGTTTGTTCTCAACATCTAAGGCACACTCGCGATTGAACTAGTGGTTACGCCTGCCCTTACTGACCAGATCGGAGTAAGAGATATAGTACTCCATCCCTAACTTTATCTCACCAGCTCACTCAGCAGTAGCGCTAGCATTCGGCTTCGACTCACTGAAACAGCGCTGCCTCCAAGGAACAAATGCAAAGTTATCCCGCATACCGCCCTAATTTGCCGACGCATAGTGCCAGATGCGGCGCTTGGCCACCGCAGATAACGGTGGCGACGCCCGTGGCACCCCAGCAGAAATCAGGCAGTGACTCGATGATCCCAAGGGAGCTAGAACCTCTAACCGATATCCCTCCGGGCTAGTCGTCATCAGAATGTCCAACAAAGAGGGTGCGTCCCCGACAATATCTGGAATCCTGGTGGGCTGGTTAACCAGTTAAGTCAGGTCGTGCGTGAGAGCGAACGCATGGGAAGTTCTACCAGCATGGTCAGTTTTGGGGAAACATAACCACGTCTCGTGGTGAGCATTGAAGTCTCCCAAAAACACCAATTCTGCGGCTGGAAACTGGTCCTGCGCAACATCTGCCACCCGACTAAGGTGTTCAAAAAGTCGAGTTGTCTCCATGTCACCGCTGTGGGATTTGTAGAGGCAAACGTAGACACGGCAATGAATGCCCAGGTCCACGTGCACCCCGAGAATGGAAAAGAAAGGGTCCTCCAAGTGGCGTAGATGGTGACAGCAAACATCCGCCCGGACAAACAAGCATACCCCGGACTTCGCTTTGAAGGACTCTTCAAGAGCATAGCCGGGATAGTCCAGATACCTTGTGTCAGCCGGGCGGAGTATTTGCGTCTCCGTCAAAAAAAGCAGCGCTGGCCGAGCCGTCTCAAGATGTTGGTAGACGACATTGAGATTAGCATGGAGCCCACGGAAGTTAGTGAGCCCGACCTCAAACAGCGTGGCTGTAGTGGGGTCGTGCACCGTATTACTTGTCGCTGCCATGGATAGATATAGGCAGTCAAATCGTGAGGCCTGTTTTGCCAGGTAACAGCCGACAGTAGAGAAGCGCTGACCCGCCAGACGGAAGGGCCCCCGAACCCTCCCGGGTATGGCCGCTGGAACCCCACCATCCGGTCACTAACCGGCACGACGGACTACCCCGAGATTATGCGAGGCATGATAGGGCAGCCTCACGATCTGGTTAGGATAGCTTGGGCCCCTGTACCGTGCCACGGGTGGCCAGCGGAACAGCCGTTTCTTCAGGTCTCCCTGGCCGACGGGTCAACGCAGTCCACCTGGCACTAGTCAGACGGAAGCCATCATTGACCGCATCCATCGCGGCATCGTCTCCCCAAGCTCTGGTTGTACGCCCACTGATCCCGGAACGCGGCCACATGTGGTCACTTGGTGGGTTTTGCGCCTTGCGTACGGTGGTCACTAACCAGGGTTTTCACACCCTACCACCAGTGGAGCAGTTGATAGCTCAGAGATCCCTTAGTCGCCTCTTACGACACCCACGGGAAGAAATAGGGCGCCGCACGGTAATTTAAAAAAAAAAAGATTTTAGAGATATAATTGTTTTATTACTACTAAGTATGTTTATTAATAAGTCTACTATCTCTAGAATTGTTCAATCAGCTTCAGAGAAATGGGATGTCCATATTTCTAAGCACTAGTCTTTGCCTCCCGTAAAAAAAAAGAGAAAAAGGTTACCTATATATATTATTATATAATTTCTCTCACAACATGCGGTACCCGCACTTGTTTTATTTATCAAATAAAGTATGCTCTTAAATTTTTAATTATGTACGGCTTTAAAACGGATATGAAATTATTTCGGATTATCCGATCTTACCATTTGATGTGCTGTCGTGTGTACATATAAGTATAAATTTATCAATCCTTGTGGTGACAGTAATAAGTGTACAGAACATAACAATTTCGTATTATAAGTAGGTATATTTTTTATGTATAATTACTTTACACATTATACACACGACACTTACTTATATGTACACACGACAGCACATCAAGTGTAACAGTTGCAATACGAAAGCCACCTCTATTACGAACGCAGTAAGGGCAAGCTCAAGGTCATACTGTTACGCTTGATGTGCTGTCCATTGTACAAAACAACAGCAGGTCAGCTAACCGTAATATGAGAAAAAAAATCCAATCAATTTTCAACCTAAACGTAATCGGTTTAAAGTACAAAAACGTTTAGCTTACTTCGGGCGTTTGTGTTAACGTGACCTTCGGTTGACTGTTCCTACTTGCTACTCTTTGCAAATGTGTGTAAATGCTCCGTGCAGTACACAACGCGCTAGCGAACTAATATTTATGTAGGAAATTAAATATGTTTTTTAAGTATATCATGAATTAAAGTGACACAAAATTTAATAGCAGATATTTTATGCTTTTGTGATATTAAATGTGTAAACTCTAATAACTTTAATATTTTTTTACAGCCGCTATGGCTTGAAAAAGCTAAATGATTGAATATCTTTATAACCCATGGCTTAATTTGGCACAAAATCATGTCAGGGTCATATTTAGGTGCCCTGAGTTAGGTTGTATCTGTTTTATCAACTATAATATTTTTTTGACACTTTTAACATATATTGGGCCCCCTGTCAATTTGCACTGGACTAAAACGACACACACTTAGTTTGCACACAGCCTAGGCTATTTTACACACAATATTAGTATCATTTGACACATTAAATTATTTTTGGCAGTTTTATTTATATTTTAACATTTAGGTCACAAAATATTGAATTACTGAAAATGCAATAGCAAGATTTGACACAAAAATTAAATATAAGCTTTTTAGGTAGAAGTGTATCCCCTTGCAAAAATTCAGAAACTTTAGAATTTTTGGAACTTAGCACCTCAAAATCGCCTAGCCGTACCGGACTAAAGTGGCGTAGTTTTATTATTCAAGTGTTTGTGTTGACATGTGACTAAAAGATTATTGTGTGAAATACGATTAAAACTTTTTTGTGTTTGTCCTCCTGATCAAGTAGCACATAAAGTGACTGTTATCATATATTTCGAGTCAAATACTCCCAAGAAGTATTGAAATGTGTTACGCCAGCATTTTAATGCAATAAAAGAAGAAATAAAGAAATACTTAAGACATGACTGTCTGGGAATTAGTTTCCTTTGCCTTCCCTTTGTAGGGAGAATTAACCAAAAAAACAGGCTTTCTTCCTTCCGCCATTGTTCAGTCATCATCCGCCATTTTGATTTTAGTCTCAACCCACACTAAGTGTGAGTTCGTGTTGATTCGGTTTTGGTAAGTTTTCAAATCACTTTGTATCTATCGAATCCGTATTTTATTTCTAATAATTTATTAGATTATCCACTTACACAATTTTTATATTTATACAAAATCATTATATTTTTTTTCTCTACTGTGCTTCTCATTTTCAGTCCTTAAATTTCTTCGAAGTCCCTACTACACTCACCAAGATGGGTAGGGAGGACAAAGCTACCTGGAAAACTAACTACTTTACCAAAATTATCGTAAGTTTATACATCGTATATATTAACGGAGTAGGCTCATCTTAATAACCTCAAGTGTCATTACAATTGAGGTTATTATGATAAGCCTACTAAGTTAAATTCTATAGACCTTTATTAAAAATTAAACGTTTTTCTACATCGCTTTTTACTAAAAAGACTAAAATTGCAGCAACTGCTCGACGAGTACCCAAAATGTTTCCTGGTGGGTGCAGACAATGTGGGTTCCACCCAAATGCAGCAAATCCGTATTTCACTTCGTGGACATAGCATTGTGCTGATGGGAAAAAACACCATGATGCGTAAGGCCATCAAAGATCATTTAGAAGCCAATCCGGCACTCGAGAAGCTACTGCCCCATATTAAAGGCAATGTCGGTTTTGTCTTTACCCGTGGAGACCTTGTCGAAGTAAGTTTTGATTATTAATTTAGAATTATTATAAAGAGTGTTCAGATTCTGAGAATCTCTCTATGTGCTATCTAAAAATCAATATTAAAATGTTATTTCTTAATAATAGTACATATCAGCTTCAGTAAAAGGTATCAATATTCACTAGGTACGTGATAAGCTTCTGGAGAACAAAGTTCGCGCCCCAGCCCGTCCTGGTGCCATTGCCCCACTTGCTGTTGTCATCCCTGCACACAACACAGGTCTTGGACCTGAGAAAACTTCTTTCTTCCAAGCTCTCTCCATCCCTACGAAAATTTCTAAGGGTAAGAAACATTTTATCTAAACAGATATTGACTACTTGCTACATTATAATGTCTGTTTATATACCAAGGAGTGGTATGCTTACTTTCTTTGGTTCGATTGCGGACTAAAAAAACTCTTTAAATTTATCCTAGTGTGATTGTCTACCCAATAGATATTGCACTGGCATTTTAAAGATACATATTTTATTACAAACTTTTATACTTAAGGCCTGACATGGAGTAGATTTTACTAAATTTTGTCTTAGTATATTTGGTTAAACTGACGGAAGATTTTCTGCCTAGGTACTATTGAAATCATCAATGATGTGCACATTTTGAAACCTGGTGACAAGGTGGGCGCGTCTGAAGCCACCCTACTCAACATGTTGAACATATCTCCCTTCTCATATGGTCTTGTTGTGAAACAGGTATGATTGTCATTTACTTTAATTTTTTATTTTGTCAAACTGCATAAGACTCCGGTATGTATTATGACAATTAAAAACCAATTATGGCTGCCACATATCAGCGTTGACATAATTAATAGAATGAATAGTTCAAAATCTGCAATGTGCTTAACCAAAGTGTTGAGTACAGTTTGTATTTTATGTGCACTCTGATAATTCAACTTTGGTAAATAATTTGCAGATGGACTTAGTATTGATCAATCAAATGGCTGATAATTAATTCATTTGCAAACAGTATTTCTTAATTATATTAACAAGATGCAAGAGTATATAGCAAATCCTAACTTGTTTTTATTAAAAAACAGGTGTATGACTCTGGTACCATTTTCGCGCCAGCCATTCTTGACATCAAGCCAGAGGACCTCCGCACCAAGTTCATGGAAGGAGTAGCCAATGTAGCAGCTGTTTCTCTGTCTATTGGCTACCCAACTGTTGCATCGGCACCTCACTCCATCGCCAACGGTTTCAAGAACCTGTTGGCTATTGCTGCTGTCACCGAGGTTGAGTTCAAGGAGGCCACCACCATCAAAGAATTCATTAAGGTGACTATCATATCTTGATAATTTACTTGTTTTATTTTGTGTACATCATGTTTAATTTACTTTGATATCATTTTGTCATTTGTCATGTAATATTATGACTTGCCAGTGTTTTCGATCTGTCTGTTACACTGCTAGTAACTGAATTGAAACAAAGAAATAAACTAGAATATGTAGTAGTGCCAAAGTCACTGACATTTATGTGATGCTTGTTGTAGTGAGCAGGGCACATTACATTCAGAACAGACAGCTGGTTGGCCATTTAGGTTCTAGAATGGCGACCACATACCAGAAAGCCCAAAGTAGACAAACAGTAGATCACCCACTAATTTGACAGACAACCTGGTCACGGAGGCGGTTAGCCCTTGGATGCAGGCTGCGCATAACTGTTCCATTTGGAAATCAATGGGAGAGGCCTTTGTTCAGCAGTGGACATCATAGGCTGCTATGATAAAGTACTGCTATGAAATCAAAGGAAAAAAGTGACAATACTTCAGTGTCTGTTCTAATACCAGTGAAATTTCTGTAATTCTCTGGATTCGCTTTCAGACTAAAGAAATTCTTTAAATTTATCCTAGTGTATCAGTTCATAATGAATGTTGCACTGGCATTTTAAAGATACATAATCTTTAATAGCTCTTTAGGAGTACTGTTATTTTTATACAATGTTGATTCTATTTACATTATTTCAGGACCCATCCAAATTTGTTGCTGCAGCAGCAGTCTCTGTTCCCGCCGCCGCTGGTCCAGCCGCCGCCGTCAAGGTAGAAGAGAAGAAGGAAGAAAAAGAAGATTCAGAGAGTGATGATGACATGGGCTTCGGTCTCTTTGACTAAGCTATGTTCCGCGTATGTCAAGAACCCTGCTGCATATCTCTTAAATACTTAACATCAGTTAACTTATTTTGTGGCTATACAGTTTTGTTCTTAACATACTAAAGAGCGGTTGCTAGTACCCGCCGGGTAGAGAACGTCAACGCCGCCGGGTTTGGACACCCATATGGCGGCCGGCGTGTATATCTCGCTGAGTGCTTGTCAATAAACTCTTTATATATACTGTTTTGTTATATTTTATTCCTTTATTCTCATATTACATTCTTAAGGTCTATTCACACATATCAGTGAAGCCACAGTTCCGGCACAGTTCCGTGACAGTGCTAAATATTATTTCTCTTATTCTTGTCCGTGTCAGTGACGGCACAGTGCTCTCAGTGCCGGTACCGGCAAGCACGGAATGGATCGTCGACAACGGTATTTTTTGCCGGACGGACACATCACGGACGCCGGCATCAACAAAAACAAAATGGAGGACGAGCGATTAATAGAATTGGTTCGTGAAAATAGAGTTTTATATGATTTATCTCATGTAAAGTATATGGATACGAAATACAATCACGATTGACTACGGAAACTGTGGCTTCACTGATATGTGTGAATAGACCTTTATTCGTGGTTTATTCCCGGTCGTCTCCACTGGGTACGAGTGGGAATTTGGGTCACATTTACACCACATTACACTCTAATTATTGGCATAACTCAATTTCACCTAGCAGATATTTTCTTGCTGGGGTAACGCACTCGACGACAGGGTGGGGATGACCCGGAATAAACCTTATTCGTAACATGCTCATAACATCAACTAAGCTGAATAAAATCTTAAAAAAACTGCTTCCATCTGCTGCCTTGTCATTTGACAAGTACATTGGTATATACCGAATTCCTATCGGAGGACAGGCAAAGAACCCTCTATGAACATCATCACCAGGCTATATACGGCCCACTGCTAGGCACAGGCCTTCCTACATGAGAGAAACGCATGAGAAGTTTGGGCCATAACACCACGCTGGCCGAATGCGGTTTGGTGGGCTAAAGTGGTTGCAGGAACAACCGGGGCCTTCCTAAGCACGGAGGAGGAGCTCGAGATAGCAAAATGTGATTGACCCATCCCAGGATCGACCATTGCAAAAGTTGATTTGTTTTTCGTATCGAAACACATATTTTATATTCTCTTTGCTCACATACGCCACCGAGCTCCTCAGTCCGCTTACTTATTTGCTGTTGCTATATGAACATAGTAAGGCCACAGATTAATAACAGGTAAGGCCTCTGCCTCGAATCTTGCGGGTAGCGGGAGCGGCAAGATCTTATTCGTAAAATCAAATTGGACCGGCCCTCGAACTCGAAATCAGCGGCGCGGGCAACGAGCGGTGCACTCCAGTCACAGATTACTATAACTCACAGCTATAACTCCAGTCGAGCGGTGACCAGTGACCGCCCGCACGTCTGCATTGTAGTGTTGTGCAATTTATTTTTGTGACGTGCCATATGTCTGCGGACGTGCTAGAGCAAATAATTATTTCAGCAATTTTTTTAACCTTCTTCATAATTTTGATAAAACTCCTTTTATTTTCCTTGCCCTATAGTAGGGATTCACTTCTTTTGCCCACAATAAATCGAGCGTTAGGAATTTTGAATCAAAAAGATGTTGTCGCCGTTGTTCGGACATTTCGTTCGCGAATACAAACAAATATCTCGACGACACAAGCACGAACACAACACTACGCCGCTATTATAGTGCCGCGCGATCTGTCCTGAGGGCCTAGACAAGATGCCATTTGACAATCGCTATCGGTAAATGAAAAATGTATGGGATTTGACATTAAGTATCGAAAGTCGTTCGATGTCTTATGTCAAATCCCATACATTTACCGCTAAGCGATAGCGACAGCGATTATCGAGTGGAATCTTGTCTAGGCCCTCAGAGGGCCTAGACAAGATGCCTATCGATAATCTAACGACAACTGAAACTGAAAACTAACGACAAAAAAGGAGTTTTTGGCGGGATTTGATGGTAATAATTACGAAATTGTGTCTGAGCGAACGCTGTGTAATAAAACTGGTGTAGTTTTATGTAGCAAGTGTTTGTGTTGGCATGAAATTGAAAAATTATTGAAATAATAGAGAATTTTATCGCGGTTATCCTATCCACCTCATCAAAGTAGCATCATGGAGGCTTTAATCGTAATATTTGGCGCCAATCTCTCCCAAAATGCATAGAAATGTGTAACACTAGAATTTTAATGCAATAATTTCAAAATGAAAGAAAAGACTTAAAACATGGCTGTGTGGGCTTGATGTCTTGAATCTTCATTGGGAATTCTTAGAAATATCTGTGGTCAAGTCAAATGTCTATTGTTGTTTTGTTTGGCAGTTGCCATTGTTGTGGTTGCCATTTGACAGTGTCAGTGTTTGTTTGGCACTGTTTGTGTACTGATCACACTCTGTTGATTTGGTTCTCTATTCTTTGTTTGGCGTTGATTGATCTGTGATCTAACATTTATTGATTTTCTTAGTTATTAAATTCGACAACTACGCCTTATATAAAATTAATACAACAAATAATCTATTCAGTTTACTTCACCCAACTGGTTCAACGTATCGACACTTCAAGACCTTAAAAGTGAGTTACAATTTTATTTTGTAACAATCAGCCGGTATCAGACCTTCAATAGGCATATTATTATACAATTCTGATAAAACAAAACTATGGAGGATGAAGCTCAACGACAACTGGAATTGGGGAGGCAATTATTTTCCAGTGGCAGTTACAGCAAGTCTTTCGATTGCTACATAACTGCGTTCAATAAAAATCCAGAATTAAAAACACATCTTGAATCAGAATTTCGAGATGTTCTAATGCAACTCAATGAAGTACTTTTGAGTGCTGGTAAAATGGACGATATATTTTTAAATTTTGCTAAAGCTGTAGAAGTGTTCACAAGCAATTGCAACTTGATGAATGATATTGGCAAGTATCTTTACAAATTTGGCTTTTACATAGAGGCCTGGGCGCACTTTCAGAAAGCTCTAAAATTGAATCCCAATTTTGTGAATGCAGAAAGAAATTTAAATTCCATCAAAAATCTGCTGCTTGAGAGGTGGCATTTTCGAATGCTGAATGATAAAATTCGCAATGAAGCATATTACAATGCTTTAAGTGAATGTGTTATAAGACTAAAAGACAGTGTCCTTGATATTGGTACAGGCACTGGCATATTGGCAATGTTTGCTAGTGATTGTTCTGCAACAGCAGTAACGGGTATTGAGGCTTCAGAAAATATGGCTTGGATGGCGGAATGTGTTACCCAAGGTAATAATAAATATGATATAGTCATTGTTAACAAGATGTCCACCACAATGAATTATAGAGATATTGGGGGGAAAAGATCATTGGTAGTCACAGAAATGTTTGATGCAGGCTTATTTGGAGAACACATTTTGCAAACATTGTCTCATGCATGGGAATATTTTACCATTCCCACAACACATATTATACCAAATAAAGCTGAATTCTTTGTAATTGCTGCAAATTCTGAACATCTTGATAGAAAGTACCACTTATGTCCATTGGCCAAAAAACTATTGAATGTTTCAAATTTAAATATTCAAGTGTTGACTCATGATGATCCTTATGACTGTGAAGATGTTCATTTGATAAAGGACATTAAGTACTTGTCAGAACCTGAATCTCTTTTGACAATTGATTTTAATGATTATCGTGATATTCAAGACAAACTTAGCCGTACTGAACCTTATGAAGTTCGATTCACTGCCAAAAAAGATGGGGAGATTAATGTAATTATTGGCTGGTTTAACTTATACTTGACAAAGCACATTTCTCTTACTACTGATCCAAGATCGAACGAAAGAGCTAATGCTTGGCAGCAAGCTGTATTCTTTGATAGTGCACCAAAATCTGTCAAAGAAAATGATAACTTTGATGTTGACTTTTCAATCAACGGAGGTAAATTGACTTTGGAAACTTATTGCAATACCCCTACTATGAAAATTTCCCCAGAAACGCTGAGATTTTTAAATGACAATGAATATATAAACATGATATCTGGATGTATTGGCATGGCAAGCATTTATTTGGGTCAGATGGATGATTTATCTCATATTAATATTGTTGACTTGTGTCCTTTTCCTATATTTGGGTTGCTGATGTTGAAACGGGGAATAAATTCTCTCATTTGCTATGCTAAAACTGACAGTGACAAAAAATTCTTTAAGAAAGTATTTAAAGCTAATAGGGTTTCTTGGAATAAAATAACTGTTTTAGTGGGGGATGATTGGGGCTCGGATATATTTCGTAATGAAAAATTCCATGCAGTATTTTGCAATATTCTTGACATGTGTGGTGATATTGAAATGCGTTTCAGAGATATAGCTAATGATTTAAAGAACAATCATCTTATGCAAGGAGGACTGTTTATGCCAGCAAACATTAAACTACATGTTGAAATTGTCAACAGCCATTGGGTAGACATCAATAACAGAGTGTACGATGAAAATGTAAAAAATTATAAAGTAGCAGAATTTATTAACAAATATGAAGTAACCCAGAATTTCTGTATTGATTTTACTCACTTAGAATATACTCCAGTTACAGAACCATTGAATCTGGGATCTATATATAGTGACACCAGATTAGGGCGAGAAGTAATAAACATACCTGTGACAAAGGGTGGTCCTGCAAATGCTATTTTATGTTGGTACACCCTGGAAATCATGACTGATTTGGACGAGATCACAACAAGACGGCCAGAGAGTTTCACCGATGGAATGCTGTACTTGATTCATCCAAAGTCGCCATATTTACCGGGCACATCTGCACGTTTTTTGCACTGCACTGACCCTGATGGATCTTTTAAACTAATGCTTGAACCAGAAACTACTTAAATGTACTGCCTTTTGGAATTGGCAAGTAACTTTTGATAAATATACTATAAACATTATCTGAATTCATAAGATGTGGTTGAAGTAAGAAAATGCATTATGGTGCAACAAAATGAGGTCACAGTGAAATGAACTGCAGTAAGATCAGTTGGTGTGATGACAAAATGTACTTAAACTGTTATAAGTTAAAAATACTCCTTTGATTAATGTCTACTGAGTTATGTACCTATTTTAAAATGTATGATACACACGTAATTCATACATGATTCATATTATTTCTATTATTTAGGTAAATCCATTAATAATCGTAAAAGAAATGGAATTGCAAGAATTTAAAAAATATATTTTATAATGAAGTGATAAAGTTCAATCAGTATTTACAAGTGAAAGTATTTTATATATTTTTTGGATTAGATAAAATTTGTTAGCTTAAACAATATCATCTACCACTACTTTTGTAGTGTTTTGCTACTGTGGTGAGAAGGGTCGATAAATCTCATAGTAGAGGAAGTGTTGTGGAGAGAGGGACACATCCTCTTGATTTTTACAGGGTTGGCGGGTACCTTTAGTGTTACAAGCATTTTATAGGCTATGTTAAGTGCTTAGCAGGATGTTGTCTATGTATAGTGAAAAGATCTGTGCAGTATATATCTCTAGTCTATGGATGAATGTAACTATATTTAAATGAATTTCCATAGCAGGTTACCTAAGTCAATATTATTATATTAAAATCGTAATTCTTGTCTCAATGAAACTCTTAAACCATGTGCCACTAATAAACTATGTTGAAGTAATATGTTTATTTATAAATACTCGATATTTTAATAATGTTATTAGGTCAATCGTCCAAAAGTCCAACTGTTCGTTCAACCCTCCACATGTAGAGGGAGGTAGTTCGTAAATGTTTCACGATATTGGGTCATGCTGACCAGCGATCGCTCCGGTGGCGGCAAACTGGTAAATCATACCCAAATCAAAGGAGTTGGTCAACATACACGAACAGACAGACCCTCCACAACACACATCAATGTAGTCATTCACTCAGGCGAAGCAGATATGTGTGAGACGCCGTAGCACTATTTTTTTTAAACCTGACTGATATGACAATAACAGGAACAATACACCGTACTCTTAAATTGAGAGTTTTGTGATGGGAATAACGAATCAGAAACAAAAAAATAATCGACAACATGATAAAATAGCATTACACGATGCTTGGTTGAGAATAGCAATAAACTAGTGGATGAGTTAAAGAAAAAGGGTTCTGCTATTTCAGGAACCATATTCTCCAGACTTTCTCCGTAAAGTAAATAAAACTTACTATGTAGTTATATATTGTCATCCACAACTCTTTTTCATTGTACTTTTTTTCCCTTCGGTTATAAAGTTGTATATTCACTCTTAAGTAATAACTAACAACACAAAAGCACTTATCTCTTTAACATCCGCAATGTGAATGATGTTGGAACGCGGTCTTATCGACATGTGGAGGGTATGTTAATCGTGAGTTGGGGACAGATTGGAGTCATGACGAAGTGTTGAACTGTTGAAAGATAGTGTGGAGTCGGCGTTATGTGTCCATTATTACGTATTTCTTTCAAATAAATGAAACCACCTTACCCCGATTAACTATAGAAACATAATAATAATCTTGTGTTATGGATACTAGATAACGGAGACATAATGATAATAATATGTATATAAATATTAGAAATATACTAAATAAACATATAAACATCCATGACTCGTGAACAAATGCTCGTACTCATCATACAATCATTTGCTCCTACCGGGATTCGAACCCGGGACCTCCCGATCAAGTAGCCTGTATAGCAATGGGCACAAACCACTCGGCCAGCCGGTCGTCACTATAATTTATATCTATTTTTATATATGCCATCTGCCTTAATACAATCGCTGTTATTTGATTACCAACGAATAAATATAAACTGTGTTCGTGACTGTACAGACAGAAGATCGAAGAGTACGAAAAGGCATTCGATGCGATCGAAACATTGGCCCGTGATTTAGTCTCTTTAGAGGTACCACATTGACTATCGGTATATCGAGGTGATGAGATCCTTGTACGAGAGCGCCACCATGTAGGTCCGTGTACAGAATCAGTAACGAAACCTACATAACTGCAGAGAAGGGTAAGACAAGGAGATGTAATATCTCTGAAATTGTTTGCCGCTGCGTTGGAAGACGTTTTCAAACTACTGGATTGGACAGGACTACATCAATATTGACATCACTCATCTTCGATTTGCCGATGATCTCAGAATCTCTGGAGGAATTGAGCACAATGCTCGACGACCTAGACAGAACTTCCCTACAGGTAGGTCTAAAAATGAACATGGACAATTCAAAAGTTATGTCGTATACACGTCTTCTGTGCAAGTTCGCAGTCTCACAACAAGCAATGGAACGAGCTGTGTTAGGTGTTTCTCTGCGAGACAGAATCAGAAATGATGACATCCGTAAGAGAACCAAAGTCACTGGCATAGCTCATAGGATTAGCAAATTAAATTTGCAGTGAGCAGGGCACATAGCACGCAAAACCGACGGCCGGTGGGGCGTTATAGTTCTAGCATGGCGACCACGTACTGGAAAGCGCAAAGTAGGACGGCCTCCCACTAGATGGACAGACGGCCTTCATGGTCACGGTCGCGAGGAGCCGTTGGATGCAGGCTTCGCAGAACCGTTCTATTTTGAAATTTTGTTCAGCAGTGGACATCATAGCTGGTATGATGATGACTGGTTATTATTATGGACTCGCCGACCATCCAGCAGGTCCACCTTCCCGACCATTTATGAATCCCAGCATGGTGTCATAAGTGGGATAGTTCTCATCTATGTCTAAATGAGCTTTGTATGGAAGGCAACCTAATCCTTCAAAGATATGGCTATATTTAGAAATAATGATTTATACTGACCTTTGTTCCTTGGTTTGGTTAATTTTTTGTACCTGGAAGACTCTTTTGACAATACATTTTTTTTCACAAGTCTTGTGCCCGACTAAAGTGCTACAATTGCATGAAATTACTGTGAAATATACATTTAACTTGAATAAAATTGACAGTTTATTAAACATGTACCAAAATTGGGTATTAGCTGTCCTGAAACTGAAAATATTTTATTATTGTTCTTAAAATAGGGATTTTATTGTGTCTTGTCCAATTATTTTATTTCCTACATTTGACTTTGAAATGTGTTAACTTGTCAAACTTACCCTGTTTTAATTATTATTCTTGTTGTGTTTAAAAAATCTGTGGTTTCTCTTTTTGCAAATTCCATAGATTTCCCCTTTGGCTGGACACGACTCTGTGTATTTGACCACATGACATTTTTTTGAGTTTGGAGACGATTTTGGTGACTTGTACGATTTTCTATTTGGTTTGGTTTGGTTAGATCTTATTCACAAGGCTTGGAGTATTTCTGGTTTCACACTACCATTATTGTTTATTTATTTTCGTCGTCGAGCATTGTGCTCATTTCGGACGATTTCTCTTGTGATGATTCTTCTAGTGCGTTTTCTATATCCAGTTTTTTTTCTTGTAATAATTTTTCTTTTGTGTATGTATTGCTTAATCCAACTAAGAACATGTCTTTTGTGAGTGTGTTTTTAAGAGATTATACCTCACACGTGGCCGAGAAATTGCTCAATACTGTAGTGTAATTTGTTGATGGTATCTTGTGTAAAATTTATACCTTTCAACCGTTATGTTGCTACATGGGTTGAATTTCTTGTCGAATTTTTGTACAACCTCGTGGAGAGTTATAGTCGGTGATTTCCGGTCTATTTCAAAACTTTTGAAAATCTCAATGCCTTCTTCCCCAATGGCATTGAGCAAGATCGCAATCTGCTTTTGTTGCGACTGGCTGGCAAACTTCAAACACCATGTTTGGTTTCGTGGATGGTCGGAAAGGTGGACGTGCTTGATGGATGGTGAGTAAAGGCTGATTTACACTTGCATAAGTACAGTAGCGAGTTAACTTGCGGTCTTGGCGAGTTAAGTTCTTAACATTGTTTGGACGGGAATTTGAACTTAACTCGCCAAGACCGCAAGTTAACTCGCTACTGTACTTATGCAAGTGTAAATCAGCCATAATAACCAGTATCTTCATTAATATATTTATATTATAATGAGACACACATGGGCAAAGTACAAGAGACTTGACAAGATTGCCATAGACAAAATATACTTATTAATTTAAAATGGTAAGCATGCAACATTAACAACAATAGTAGGCAACATCAAATACCTAACCCCCCCCCCCCCCATTATAAAATGCCCCGTTTATTAGAGAGAAAAATCTTTAAATAAGCCTAATTTTTAGTTCTGTAAGAATAAAAACTGTTATTTTTTAAAATTCGAGGCTAAAGGTTATTATCCCCTTATTTTGTTTTTTAATTAAAAAAACATTTTTTCTTCACATTTATGTTTGATTTTGTGCGTTTATATTATAACGCTTACTTTTCAATTGAATTGAAATCTCGTGGGGTCCGGCCAGACGCTATCACCAACCACTATGCCACCGGAGCACTAGGTGTTACCTACAATTTCTTCACCGCTTTCAAACCTTTTCTAACTTTTTTATAGCAACGTTTCCCGCCTGGAGTATATATTTTTTTCATCGTTTTCGTTCTTTATTTGTAATTGTTACAGAAAATTTATTTTCCGAATGAATTTAAAAAATTACAAGCATTAAAAATATTATTTCCAGTTTATTTTTCCTTTTTATATCCCCTTTTTTAACGTTCCTCTATGATTGTATGTACGATGCGTTTAGGCATGACCATCAATATGTGGCGGAAATCATAAATGTAAACATTGAATTATACAACTGACACACTCCGCCGAGGGTCTACAACTTTTTATTTCTTGGTAGATTTACTCAATCACTATGTATTGTTTGTATTCTTGAATACATTTGACAACTACTTATATTTGTAATTTAATAGCCTATTAGAATCCATGCATAATAATTTAATTTATCAAAATTCAAAGTAGGATAATATACTTCGTCTCTTCCCAGTTGTCACCACTGGCTTTGTCACCACTGAGGATAAATGGGAAAAATAATAATAATATTTTTGAATTAACGCTGTATGTGTATTTAGTTAGGGTCTATCCACCTAATTATACTATTAGTTATACGATATTAGTTACGTTGGGAATAATTTTATTTGGCATCTTCTTCACTTTTACATTGGATAAATAAAAGAAAGCTTTAATTAAAGTATTTATCATATTTTAAGCTTACATATGACTCTGAATTACAATAAGCATATATATTATAAAAAAAATACAATTTACGTCGCTTTTTATGTCTAATCAAATAATAATATGTATATAATAGGTTGGGGAAAAAGTTTCTTCGCATTTTTTAAGAAAATTCAATACATTTTTTAATATAGTTTATTTACCTTTATCTACATATATATTGTACCATTTTGTTCGATAACTTTTTGTCATATTGTAGGTAGGGACATGATCCCATTGCTATAGAAATTTTGGGGTTTCTGATCAAAATACCGCAAAAAGTGGTTTTGGCAGTCCTCTCGTGATGTTAACCTGACACTGCCTAGAGAATTCTGAAGAGAGCGAAACAGGTGGAAATCAGAAGGTGCAAGGTCAGGACTATACGGCTGATGTATTAACACCTCCCAGCTAAACTCTCTTAATTTTTGCTGAGTGGCTAAAGATGTGTGAGGTCTAGCATTATCATGATGAAAAACCACACCCCTTCTGTTGATTGATTCCGGCCGCTTTCTCTCAACTTCTTGCTTTAATCTCATCAGTTGTTCGCAGTAGAGTTCAGAATCGATGGTCCTGCCTGGTGGTAACAGCTCATAATGAATAATGCCCTTCCAATCCCTCCACACACACAGCATCACCTTGTTGCGAGTTAACCCGGGTTTCGCCACAGTCTGTGAAGCCTGACTGGCCTTTGACCACGACCTTTTTCGCACGTTCTTGTCGTACGTGATCCACTTTTTATCACCAGTTATCAGCTTCTTCAAAAATGGTTCGGTTTCATTACGTCGTAACAAATAATCACAAATTAGTACACGGTTCATTAGGTTTCTTTCAGTGAGCTCGTGGGGTACCCAAATATCGAGCTTTTTTGTGTACCCTCTTTTTTTAATGCGCCAATACTGTTTTGTGGTCAATTCCTAGTTCTTTAGCTACGTCGTAACTACTGATATCGCGATCTTGCTCCAGTTTTTCAAAAATGGCATCAATTTTATCCGTAATAGGGCGACCAGAGCGACGTGCATCTTTGACATCAAAATTTCCGGATTGTAAACGCTTAAACCAAATTTGTGCTACTCTCACAGACACTGCACTAGGTCCATAAACATCGCAATTTTTTTTCGCGGCTTGCGTTGCATTTTTACCTTTTTTGTAGTAAAATTTAAAGACTTTTTCCCTAACCTAATATTATTTTCTATAACGTTTAAGATGTCTGAGATATGGCAACGTTCGAAAATATTTATTCGTTATACTTGAGTTTGTACTCGGCACCACCACATAAATTATTGTACTTTATAGCTCCACCATCAAAACCAGGGTACTTATTTAAGAAAAGATAACCAAAAGCTCTTTATGAAGCCCATTGTAATCTTTTTCGCCAGAAACACTGGCTCTGTTCTTAGAGCGAATTCACACGACATTTTTAATTAAGCTTATCGTTTATATCGACACAAAAACAAAATTAAATGAGACGCGCTGTAAACGCGCTTTAGGGTCGTTTTATTTCACTAACATTTGCTTAACTTAAAGTCTCTTAGCGATTTTTAGCTCAGTCTATTTAAAGGAGATAGAAAGAGACAAATGTCGATAAGAGCCACCTAAGCCTAAGGAATGGTTAGTGTGAAAACGGGCATTAGTATCTATACCAACGCAAACTATATTTAAGTTTGAAAAATGCGCGAAGACAACGCTCGACTATAAAACGTCGTGTGAATACGCTCTTATTATAACATTAGATTAAGATATAGATGAATAATCAATTTGTAACAACTTAAATTACGCGTAGTCATGATCAATGTGATATTTTAAATGTTAATCAGTAAATCAAATAAAGATCTGAATGTCCATCAAGTTTTTCACTTTATGTATTTTATGCGGAATTTTTTATACCTATTTCATACTACTAGAAAAAATCGCTACCGCAATCACTAAATAGAAAAATGTTTTTGATTTTCCATAGCGAAAGGCGTGATATTTATTTATAGGGGATGATGTTAAATACCCGAGTATGGAGGCCTTTACTACATAACAATTATTATACTGATATAATAATTGTTATGTAGTAAAAAAACAAGTAACTTTATTGTTTCTAAAAATAGCTTAGCCCCAACTCCATCAAAATACATTGTACCTAGGTACCTACATAACCCTTAACACCATTCGTGGGGGAGCAGAGTCCCCCACCAAGCATGTTTTTATATATATTATTCTTATTTTACGCGTTACGCGCTCGCAGCTCCGTGTATTCTCAGTAAAGCTCGAGAGGTCGCGGGGAGTGGATTTTTGTCAGACTGACATTAGTGGTTTGCAAGGTACGTGATAAAGCGGGACCTAGGTCCCCCACGTGTGTAGTTACGTAAGTATTTTTTTTTTGATAATCCTTTCATAAGATGTGTTTTTTTAGATTTTTGGCGCAAATATAAAAACTTAACTCATAAGCAGATAAAAGCTTGACTCATAAACAGATAGAAAATTTGTTAAATAAATACATTCGGATGTAAGTGAAAATGAGGAGATTATAACAGAGCAAATATCGGACTTGAGTAATTTGGAGGTAGAAGCTAGTGATGACGATACGAAAAGTGAAGAAGAACTTGAAGATGATTTGAAATTCGTGATTTAAGCAAGGAATAGCGTAATATGTATCATCATCACATCATCACCAGTCCCACACGTCCGGCACGTCCCACTGCTGGGCACAGGCCTTCCTACATGGGAGAAACACATGAGGAGTTTGGGCCATAACACCACCACGCTGGCCCAGTGCGGGTTGGTGGGTTAAAGCGGTTGCAGTAACAACCGGGACCAACGGCTTAACGTGCCTTCCGAAGCACGGAGGAGCTCGAGATTATAAATTTGATTGACCCATCCCAGGACCGACCATGGCGAAAGTTGCTTTGTTTTCGTTATCGAAACCAGAGCGTTCAAATCACTACGCCACCGAGCTCCTCGTATGTATGTAATATGTATACATACTATAAAATATAAACATAATATATAATTATTATAATAACTAACACAACTTATAAGACTGAAATGTTCCTACAAATTTGTTATAGACTGATAGTAAACAAAACTACTTGTGATTTTGCATGTTATTGATAATATTAAAAATTATATTATTGTGTTTTATTTTTATGTTAGTCTGAATGGAAAATAAGACGCATTTGGTTTTAAGTTATTTTTTTCATTTTTATTTTAGTACATACATAAAAAAGATTCTAAAAAATTGAAACGAAAAAAATAGTTATTTTGTGTTACACGTTAAAAATGTGTATTTTTTGTTTATTTTTTTAATAAAACGGTTTTCGCTGATTTATAACATGTCTTTTTATTATTTTACTAGAAAAAAACCTGAAAAAAGTTAATAATTTCCAGTCAAATACATAATGAATACATGGTGGACCTAGCTCCCCCACGAGTGTACATATGTGTGATTCAAAATAACGAGTGGTGCTAAGGGTTAAATTTAATTATTTTTTTATCACCATGAGATGATGACTAACATAAGCAAATACTTGGGTGGCTTCAGAAAAAAAACTTGTAATATGTGCCAATAAAAGGTTTGCCTTCGATTTCCCTGGGATCCCATCATCAGATCCTGACTTGGTGACAATGTAGCCAGTGTAATTAAATTACTGGGCATGGACGGCATTTCATCTTAGGCCCCAGGATGACAACGCACCTGCAATATCAAGAGATTTTTCCTTGTTATTGCAGGTGTCTATAGGCGGCGGTAACCACTAGGTACCATCAGGTGGGCCGTCAGCTTGTTTGTCATCTAGTTGTAGTTGTATATATATGGCAACTTCCATGGACGCTAAAGGCCACTTTGGATCCGGCTTCGGAACAGTCCAGTGGTTTAGGGTATCGTCCGTAAGTGGATTCCTCTCCGTAAAAAAAGGTAGGTAGGTAGTAATAGCTAATGAAACCAATAGGAATGAAATAACTCCACTATCCCACCTAATCTTCATTTTAGTCCTCAGGACAGCAAGAACACGCAGCTGCAATACCCAGTGATTTTATCTAATAAAAACATGACCAGTAAGCAGATGCAGTTCTAGTTCCTTTATTGAGATAAGTCGCAATAAATCGCAATGGATATAGTGGGACAAACGATCCCAGTTTTTCCATCAATGAGTATGTGAAATGGATAAAGTGGGATACACCCCGTCCAGAATGACGGTAAAAATCAAAACGTATTATTTATTTTATTCTACTTTATTATTAATTAATACTGTAGACCAATGACCACATTGAATTGAAGTGCCAATTTCACATTGGAGTGCTTTTTTGAAATAGTTAACTGTTGGATGCAGTTGTGGTGAAAATCCCAGCTGTCCATATTTATTGTTACCCGTGGTCCATATTGTACAGTCTTCAAGCATTATCGCTGTATGTCGTGAGCCACAATCCATATCTATAACATTTATGTCGATTTCCTCATCATGTTCATCTAAAATATCAACTAATGTAGGTAAAGGGTAACTTTTAAGCCCTTCTCTATTTAAAACACCCTTTGTATCTGGATGACGCACTCCCAACTGTCCTGTATCATTCCAACCCCAAGTGTATAAGTCGCCAAACTCGCTCAAAGCCAAACAGTGCCATCCTCCTGCTCTGATCTTTGTAATTTTGATACCAGCCAAAGCCTCTACTTCGGTCGGAGTTTCTAAATTGTCTAAAGTGCCATGGCCAAGCTGCAACCGCCTGCAAAGTCAGCAAACTTAGTAAAAATACTACTGAAACACTAAATCTAAATTGAAGTTTGTGTCTCTACCTCAAAATGGACATAGCTATCAAATGACATGTCACAGTTGTTGACAATTTATAACAATTGTTAACTTGGAATTGGAATTCAGTTGGAAAACGACAAAATGCCGGTTTTAATAAGCAATTGTTAGTTACTAGTTCCTTAAAATTGTGTATGGTTTGATTGATCCCTATCAATCCAAAGATTCCAGACACAATTGGTTTTTAAATGTCATAGACTCCCGGGAGTTGCTGGAGTCTAACTGCAGCATAGCAGATTAAAGTAATTTGACAGTATAAAATAACTGTTTAATTACTATTTTTAACCCCCGACGAAACAAAAGGGATGTTATAAGTTTGACGTGTCTGTCTGTATATGTGTGTGTCTGTCTGTGGCATCTCCGAAGCGATAGAATGAAATAAAGGTTCCAAAGTGTTCGCAAGGGAAGTGTCTGTTGGACAAAGCCAATTGACAAGCCTGAAGACTGAGGATGGCAGCTTAGTGTCGTCTAAGCCCGAGGTGGCAAGGGAGGTCGAAAGGTTCTATGGAGAGTTTTATACCAAAACAACGAATCCCGCTATAAGTTCTCACAAAGACCCAAGAGTCCGACTGAATCGACACTGTACCGAAGATATCCCGGACGTCAGCCTATACGAGATTAGGGTGGCCCTCAAGCAACTTAAGAACAACAAGGCACCGGGGGAGGGCGGAATTACTGCAGAGCTTTTGAAAGCGGGTTGTACATCGGTACTTAAAGTACTTGAGAGGCTATTCAATTCCGTCATATTCGAGGGTGCAACGCCACAAGCGTGGAGCGGAGGTCTGGTGATGTTGTTCTTCAAAAACGGTGACAAAACTTTTTTGAAGAACTTATAACCCATCACGCTTCTGATCGAGCTACATTTACAAGTTGATTTCAAGGGTCGTGACGAATCCTCTCGCACGTAGGTTTGACGATTTCCAGCCTCCCGAACAAGCCGCTTTCCGTAAAGGATTCAGCACCGTAGACCACATACATACGCTGCAGCAGGTTATACTGAATACCGAGGAGTATAAACGGCCACTTTGCCTGGCGTTTGTGGACTGTGCCTTCAATTCTATCGAAACATGGGGCGTGATTCAGTCTCTTCAGCGGTGCCACATTGACTATCGGCATATCGAGGTGATGAGATCCTTGTACGAGAGCGCCACCATGTCGGTCCGTGTACAGAATCAGTATACGAAACCTATCCAACTGCACAGAGGGTTAAGACAGGGAGATGTAATATCTCCGAAACTGTTTAACGCTGCGTTAAAAGATGTTTTAAACCACTGGACTGGACAGGACTCGGCATCAATATCAACGGCGAGTACATCACTCATCTTTGATTTGACGATGATATAATAGTCATGGCAGAATCCCCAGAGGGATTGAGTATAATGCTCGGCAACTTGACTGAACTTCCCGACAGGTGGGTCTAAAAATTAACATGAACAAGACAAAGGTTATATCGAATACCCATGTCGCACCTATACCAGTTACAGTTGGGAGATCTGTTCTTGAAGTTGTTGCCGAGTACGGTTATCTCGGACAAATGGTCCAGCTAGGTAAGTCCAACTTCGAGAAAGAGGTAAATCGACGAATCTAACTTAGATGGGCAGCGTCCGGGAAATTGCGTAAGATCTCGTCCAAAATTCCTCAGTGCTTAAAATCGAAATTCTTCGACCAGTGTGTATTGCCAGTGATAACATACGGTTGTGAAACGCCGTCACTTAGCAAGGGCCTTCTGTGCAAGATCGCAGTCCCTCAACAAGCTATGTTAGAAATGAGGACATCCGTAAGAGAATCAAAGTTACTGACATAGCTCATAGGATTAGGAAATTGAAGTGGCAGTGGGCAGGGCCCATAGCACGCAGAACCGACGGCCGATGGGGTGTTAAAGTTTAAGAATGGCGATCACGTACCGGAAGCGCAAAGTAGGACGGCCTCTCACTAGATGGACAAATGACCTGGTCAGGGTTGCAGGGAGTTGTTGGATGCAGGCTGCACAGAACATTTACATTTGGAAATCAATTGGGGAGGCCTTTGTTCAGCAGTGGTCATCATAGGCTGGTATGATGATGATGATTGATATCCTTAAAGGGTGCTGTCCAGGGTAAAGTCAACGGCATAGTAGAATGGTAGAGTACTAACTATCCCAATGTAGACAGCATTGGTATAGTAGAGTAAAAACTAAAACTGGTAGAGTACTCGAAACTGGTACAATAGTAGCCATCTCAAGATATAGATACTGAAGTGTTTCACATATGTTATACACTGAAGTGTGTAAAAGTGGGTATGATTGTATGTGTCTACCTTAACAATAGCTAAATATTACCCTTTTGACATTTACCAGCCCACCACTGCTGGTGGGTTGAGTACTGTGCTCAGATAGAATTTAAAACTACAATATAATACACTCGGCGTCAAAGCAATCGCACCGCTTAGAAAATCACTTGCAAATGTTATTAGCTCTTGATATGCACATGCAGTCGCATTAATTATGATTTTAATTAAAAGGTTACTTAATTAACTTAATAAAAAACATTACTTTTCAGTAACAAATTGTTAAGTATCGCGAGAGGGTGATAGGTACGTCAAGCAAACAAGCGAGTCAATTGCATACTACTTTATTTGCTAAACCGGTGGGGCGTTGCCCGCAACCGTAACTACTTACACATACATATATAACATCCCTTCCCCATATAGTTAGGATTACATATATTTTATTCACTAAACTTAACTTAACTTATTGCTAATCTAGGTATGTTCTGACATGTTACTAAGATCGCGCTCATTGGCCGTTGTCGGCGTTGAGAACACAGGACTTATAGCCTGCCTCCTCCGGGAGGTCATGACAGGCGGGGACGCTGGGTGCTCGATCTCGGAAGTCCTGTCGTCCGGCTCTGCCAATAGCCCACCTTCCTCTATCGGTTCTGTTATTGTGGTTGGTTGCGTTTCATTGGCTATACATGTAGGCTCCAAGTCAGGCACCACGTCTGGATACCAATGTCCCCTGTCACTGTCGTGGTGAGGCGCGTACGGCTGTGATCTTATTTGGTCTATGTGTCTAGTGACTTCGCAATCTAGTTGGGGTACATAATAGGTTGTTGAAAAAGTTTCTTCGCATTTTTTAAGAAAATTCAAAACATTTTTTAATATAGTTTATTTACATTTAACTAAAGTATGTAGGTACCATTTTTTTCGATAACTTTTTGCCATCTTGTAGGTAGGGACATGATCCCATTGCTACAGAAATTTTGGGGTTTCTGATCAAAATACCGCGACAAGTGGTTTTGGCAGTCCTCTCGTGATGTTAACCTGACACCGCCTAGAGAATTCTGAAGAGAGCGTAACAGGTGGAAATCTGAAGGTGCAAGGTCAGGACTATACGGCGGATGCATTAACACCTCCCAGCCAAACTCTCTTAATTTTTGCTGAGTGGCTAAAGATGTGCGAGGTCTAGCGTTATCATAATGAAAAACCACACCCCTTCTGATGATTAATTCCGGCCGCTTTCTCTCAACTTCTTGCTTTAATCTCATCAGTTGTTCGCAGTAGAGTTCAGAATCGATGGTCCTGCCTGGTGGTAACAGCTCATAATGCATAATGCCCTTCCAATCCCACCACACACACAGCATCACCTTGTTGCGAGTTAACCCGGGTTTCGCCACAGTCTGTGAATCCAGACCGGCCTTTGACCACTACCTTTTTCGCACGTTCTTGTCGTACGTGATCCACTTTTCATCACCAGTTATCAGCTTCTTCAAAAATGGTTCGGTTTCATTACGTCGTAATAAAGAATCACAAATTAGTACACGGTTCATTAGGTTTCTTTCAGTGAGCTCGTGGGGTACCCAAATATCGAGCTTTTTTTGTGTACCCATTTTTTTTAAATGCGCCAAAACTGTTTTGTGGTCAATTCCCAGTCCTTCGGCTACGTCGTAACTACTGATATGCCGATCTTGCTCCAGTTTTTCAAAAATGGTATCAATTTTATCCGTAATAGGGCGACCAGAGCGACTTGCATCTTTGACATCAAAATTTCCGGATTGAAAACGCTTAAACCTAATTTGTGCTACTCTCACAGACACTGCACTAGGTCCATAAACATCGGAAATTTTTTTCGCGGCTTGCGTTGCATTTTTACCTTTTCTGTAGTAAAATTTTAATATGTATCGAATTTCTTCATTACATTCACTCATCTTGGCAGTACGAAAAACTAATGAAAAACACACATTTTCCTAATTTGAATTTGGAATTATCTTTTTTAAAATCAAAACTTTTAATGATACCAAAACCAGCCAGATACAAATAGTACAGCCAAAGAGATTTTATTACAAGTTCATACATACTATAATGCGAAAAGACATTTTCCCCAACCTAATATATTAAATACATTACGTTTCCGAGTTTCTTCCTAATAATGCCTTGTATCCAGTAATAACGCTTGTTGCTCGTATTCTTTGTTAGCCAAACATTGTCGTTCACTTTAAAATCTGGTCTTTGGGAACCCTTGTAATATTTAGCCTGTGAATACTGGTTACGTTTGACGGTTATGGCTAGCTCTGTGGATGAATATTTGAATAAAGTCCGGACCCAGCAATGGCGGGCCGCCGTCGCGAATCACGTACACGCCCAATGTATGTGTACTGCCGTTGTAATTGTAAGTTATAGGCAATGACACTATTCCTAGAGTTTTTATGTTTTCACCCGTATAGCTGAAGAATTTTTTATTGGTAAATGACAATGCTATCTGTTCGAAATTGCATTTATACGTTTTCTCAGAGATAACGCTTACCGCCGATCCACTATCGACTTCGAACTCTAAAACTAGACCACCGATCCTGATACTCTCTGTCATCGGTTTGCCTTTGACGCACCGAAAATTTGTAAAAATACTCACCATCGTCGCCCTCATCCACGTATTTCACTTTATCATCGAACGTACACATCCTACGGAGTTTTTGTAGCGACACTGACTGAACTAATGATTGGTCCGCACACAATGCACTTTTCCTGTTTGGATATGCTGAACACGCCATCCGGGGTGGGTGCGCCGACGCTGCTAATGCCGGCCACCGTCGCCAGTGACGAGGCCTGGCGCGCACTACGCACGCTCTCTGCCAAGTCAATGGCCTTCCCCAGTGTCAGTTCCTGCTGATCCTGAGCGAATAGCTTGTCCCGCTCGTGGCCTGCCGCCATGCCCATGATAAATCTTGTTTTAAAGTTTGACTACGTCCCCATAATCAAATTCTTCCACATTGTTGGGTAATGCCAGGTCACTTGTTAACTTGAACGTCGATTCACTTAGCGCACTCAGTAAGATCGCCCTTCGTTTGACCGACGCTTTGTCGGTTACGTGAGTTATGTTATTAGCGATGGACCACTGATTTAAGCGCGATTTATAACTACTCCACTCGTTCGAGAGGTGGTCAAAAGTAGACAGTACGCCAAATGATACTCCCGTCGACATTTTGAAGTTACTATGGATTCGGTCGTCGCCACGTGTTAAGTATCGCGAGAGGGTGATACGTCAAGCAAACAAGCGAGTCAATTGCACACTACTTTATTCGCTAAACCGGTGGGGCGTTGCCCGCAACCGTAACTACCTACACATACATACATAACACAAATAAAACCTAATGCAACAAATAAAGTGTCACAAAAATTCGATGCAAATTTTGCTACCCGTGAGGCCGTGAGTAGCTAGTTGCGCTTCCTTTGTGGGTATAAAACGGTCAACACGGGGTCAATTTGGGTCATGATTTTACTAAAAAAACACCTCAAAGATGGATACCACAGCTGATGAAGCCGCTCAAGTGGTTGCACTACTGCAATCAGGAATGCGGCAGTGTGATGTCGCCCGGCAGCCGAACCTGAGCCGTTTTTCCGTTCGAAGAGAGTACCAGCGCTTCATAGAGACCGGTGGCTATATCCGGAGATATGGCTCCGGTAGACGTTGCTGCAAGAGACCACCGGTTCATTGTGTCGCACTCTTTGAGAAATCGCTTTTCCAATGCTGTTGAGTTGGAACAGCAGCTCCAGGCAGTTCGCAGACACACCATGAGCATCTCTACGGTTAGAAGACTGAAGGAGAAGAAGATAGTGGCCAACAGAACTGCTACGGGTCCGAAATTGACTGCAGCGCATCGGCGAGCCCGCTTGCAGTTTGCTCGTGAACACATGGATTGGACCCTTCAGCAGTGGAGAGCTGTTCTCTTCTCAGAGGAGATTCGACTGTGTCTTTTCTGCAACGACCGACGGAGAAGAGTATACCGGAGGCAGGGTGAACGTTTCGCCAAAGCCTTCCCAGGATACGGTGGAATATGGGGGTGGATCCTACATCTCCCGGACTGAAGGTGCTCGCGGACATGGGTCCCTGACTGCTCGCCGCTATGTCAGAGAGATCCTGGAAATGCATGTGGTCCCCTTTGCCGAATCTTTTGGCGAGAGGTTCACATTAATGCACGACAACGCTCGCGCTTACACTGCAGCCAACGTGAGCTACTTCTTGCAGAGGTCCAAATCTGTGATGCAGTGGCCAGCGAGAAGTCCAGACCTGAATCCGATATAGCACATCTGGGACCGTCTTAAGCGTAAGGTTTGATCTCGGGATCCAGCTCCTTTGACTCTACAGGAGCTCCAAGACGCGGTGATTGAAGAATAGGGGTTTATCCTTCAAGAACAGCACCTTAAGTTGGTGACATCCATTATGGACTGTATGGAAGCCGTCATCAGGCATGGGCTAGATTTTAAGTTAATTTTAAGTAAGAATTTTATTATTTTTAAATTTTAATGTTGCTTGTATAATTATAATTAAACAAAAAGTTAAATTTATTTATTTATTGATACTTCTTTTTGTTACCATCCTAATGATACCCAACACTATCCTCTAACTAAGATTTAAGAATTTTTTGAAAGGTGCGATTTTTTTGACGCCAAGTGTATATGGGTGCTGCACAGTGACAAATAAGAATACCTACCTTCCGTTTCCCCATGTGTATATTCTTCCTGCATCAGTTAACAATATGAAATGCTCATATCCACATCTAATATCACTGACTTTGCCAATACAATGACTTGTATCCAATAGGCTAGGCAGGATACCATTGTATACTCTGCCATCAGTAGTCAAACATAGGCATGAATTATTAGTAACAGCCACTTTCCAGATATAACTGTCTCGTCGAGCTCTCTTAGAAGGATTTTCTAGTGGGAATTCAATATTTAAATTTATCTTCTTTGTTTCATTTTCTTTTTGTAAATCAATTACCCATAGAGTATTTAGTTTTTTATTAATCAATATAAGGTTGTAGTCATTGCCAACCATGGTCAGATTAGTTTCAAATTCAGTAGTATCACAATCTTTTGGTATATCTACTTTACTTAGTTCATTATCTTTGCCATTCCAATCACCAGATATATAAAAAGCTTTTTTATATTGAAAAATATTATAAGACCATCTTGTTTGTAACAAATCTGCAGCGTTGATATCAAAGTCATAATTATTTTTGTTTGTTTGTGTAGAACGGAAATCAGAAATAATTCGTTCGTTTTCTAGCCACTGTCCGAATAAATTAGTACCAGCTAATCTATACATATTGGCTCTCTGTATTTTTATCAGTTTAAAAATGTTTAACTGGATTCTGACCAGACATTCACTTAATTCTTAGATAGAATTGCCGTACGATTGGTGTAATATACGTATTAATTATCCAATATTGATCTGTAATTCCAATTGAAAGTTTTGATTTTAAGTTTTATTTATCCACCCAAGTTCAGGTTCTTACTCTTTTTGATCATCGGCAGTGACATCGATTTCGCCAGAATTCTGTTTTTAGCTCAGTCAGTATGTCTGACGTTTTGGTGATTTGTAATCCTGATTACAGCAGAGAATTCTATTCGTTTACTATAAATTAATATTTACACGGCAAAAACATAGACGTTTCATTCAACTTTCTCCCTTTTGCCTGTTTGAGTTGACAGTTTTTTTTTTAAACGAGTAAACCACAATAGTATCAAACCACGAAGCCAGCCGCAAAATAGACCGGCATGATTTATTTTATGGATAATTCGAATTAGTTTTAGTATTTATTTTTAAATCATCTTGAATAATTAGTAATACAATATCTATTGTTATAATATTATTTAATATTG
Organism: Nymphula nitidulata; assembly: GCA_947347705.1. Classification (NCBI taxonomy): domain Eukaryota; kingdom Metazoa; phylum Arthropoda; class Insecta; order Lepidoptera; family Crambidae; genus Nymphula; species Nymphula nitidulata. The sequence continues at coordinate 4,415,789 of OX374620.1, forward strand.
ATATGAGATCGAAAATTATCGTGATTGAATATTTGTGAGTTTCATATATTGGATGAACCAAAACGTTACCAAATCAATGGATCCGCTTCCGCGTGAGTCGTGAAGTGAAGAGGTTTACGCCGGCAAGCAAGGTATTTTTCCTAGAATATCTACTTTGTATCAATTTTATTTACATCCGTGATATTTCAATTTATAAATTCACTTTATTTGTACGTGTTAAAATGAATCTCTGGTGCCCAGATGTGATGTTACGAGTTCCATGCAATTTTTGAGAACAAATCAATATGGCCCTCAAACTGGGAAAATGCAGACTTTGTTTGAAGCTGGGGGACTTCTATTCCATATTCACGATCGACAATGCTCTTCAACTTGCCGAAATGGTTATGGAATGCGCCCGGGTAAAAGTAAGTACAATTACCAACAATATTTTCGTCTTCACTTCTCCGATTTTTAGTTCATTTCTGTGAGTGAAAGACGACACTGTTGCCGTGTTGAAAACCATGTAATTTGAATAACTTGCGCATTTCGTACATTATGCTATAGAGCACGTGTAATACCTTTGCAAATATTAAACCTACATAATTTTGTAGATTTTTTGTAAATATTCATGATTACAAGGGACACTATTTTTCTATTAATGTGCTATGTATAAGTGCCCGCAATAAAATAATAGTTTTATTTGGAACAACAAAATTTTTTGACATTGAATCTATTAAACATAAACCTTGATCATTCTACACACATCTACATCGAATTTCTGGAAGTGATTTTACTTTTCATAACATATTGCTATGGATCTACTGAATTAGTAGATCCAGTGTGTGTTCTATTATAGTATTGAGTTTAGTATTGTATACTAATGAAATAATAGAGCACACACTATCATTAATTAGCAAATTGAGTTAACTTATGTGATGGTTACATTTGGATACTTTAATTATCTATTTAATATTTTAAAATAAAGAGGCCAGATATACCAGTGTATACAAAATTCCTAACTCGCTTTCATTTCTCTTTATGATACTCATCAAGCCCATTGTTTTCTTGTTCTATTTTTCATCCACTTTATGAGATAAACTAAACTTTTCTTAACCCTTGAAAAATTATCATAAATTTCTGATGGTGTTAATGATAAAATCATGTCTTTGAGACATTAAGCACTGTTAATAGGGCTTATTTAGAACACACAAATTTTTAGTAATTATTAAATTTCAGTTTAAATATTAAATTAATGGTATGAAACACATATTTTATAACTATTTATTTATGTATAATTATGTAAGGTACACCAAGAGCATTCTATACATATGAAGGATTTGGGCATATCAAAGTGTTTTAAACTTTGTCTGGTCTGTAACCCCTTGCTATACAGCCTACTTGGTCAGGGGTCTGGGGTTGGAATCTCAGTGGGACCTAATGTTTGTATGATGATCAGTGATTGGATTAGGTGTGCAGTTTAGGGTGTACGACCTCAAACATTATATTAGTATGGATATGCTAGGGGGATTGTGGGAATTCGGAAATATTCTGTACGTGTAAGATACATTTTGTCTTGTCAGAAATTATAAAAGAAAAAAAGTATTCAATAAGTAATACATTTTAAATGATTATCATTTTTAAAGTGAAAAGAAAGGGAATAAATATATTATATTCTTAATTTTTGATTTTAACATTATTATAAATGTTTGAAAAATTACATAGTAATTTAAATACAATAAAACTAGAAAAATTTCCACGACCAAAAACGTCCATCCTACAATGTCGAAATATTCTATTTCAACACGTTAGCTCATAAATGCAAATAAAAATAGACTAGAAGAATTTCACAGGGATATCCCAAGTCCTGGGTGGCTCAGTGGTCAGAGCAGTCGCCCGGATTGCGAAAGGTCGCGGGTTCGATTCCTGCCTCAGGACGTGAAATTTTTCTAGTTTTATTGTATTTTAATTACTAAGTAATTTTTCAAACATTTATAATAATGTTAAAATCAAAAATTAAAAATATTTAAAAGCACTGCCCCAACTTAACCAAATTGTTTTTTTTTATTTTGTTTTTTTATACAACTAGATGACAAACAAGCTGACCCCCCACCTGGTTTCGTATGTTGAAATAGAATATTTCGACATTGTAGGGTGGACGTTTGCTCATAAACGCAAATAAAAATAGACTAGAAGAATTTCACAGGGATATCCCAAGTCCTGGGTGGCTTAGTGGTCAGAGCAGTCGCCCGGATTGCGGGTTCGATTCCTGCCTCAGGACGTGAAATTTTTCTAGTTTTATTGTATTTTAATTACTAAGTAATTTTTCAAACATTTATAATAATGTTAAAATCAAAAATTAAGAATATTTGTAGCAGGATTTGTTGTTATGGTATATAACTCTCCATAGAACCTTTCGACCTCCCTTGTCACCTCCGGGCTTAGACTATACTAAGCTGCCATCCTCAGTCTTCAAGTTGTCAATTGGCTTTGCCCAACAGACACTTCCCTTGTGAACACTTCCCTTGTGAACACTTATTATAATGTTTAAAGTATTAAAAAAATGATAGTTTTTTGTTTGTTTATTTTTTCAAGTGTATGCTTTGTAAGAAAGTAATAATTTTTACTGGGTCTATTTTGTGTTCCCATGTTTAGCCTAATCAATACATAACTTAAATAAACACACTCAAAGGCTAACCATTCATAAATTTGAAGTACAATCTTAAGTGTATCCTAAATATTAATTTATCAGCTTGAAAAACCACTGTTGAGATTAATCAGTACCTACTTAAAGGGGTTAGGTTTGATACCGTTCATAGAGGGTAAATCAAATAGGTATGTGCAATAGGGTAGGTTACTTACAAGTATGAGTAGTACCCAAGCTGCTACTGTAGCCACTTACCACCTTGTACTAAAAAAGGACTATGATTTGTTCATCTGAATGTGTGTTTTTCAAGTTCTTGAAGGAATGTCTAATATCTGTGTGTTGTACATACGCACAATGTACCAAATTGCATATGCTTCAAGCATATTATTTATAAATATATTTATGAATTATATATTTGTAGGTATATGAAGGAGATGGGCTCCCTGACAAAATCTGTTCTGAGTGTATACAGAAGCTCAGCAGTGCATACATCTTCAAACAGCAATGTGAAAGATCTGATCAGGAATTACGTCGTAACTATGTTCCCCCACCAGGTAATTAATGTTCCTTTAGTTCAGTGTGATAATTTATGATCACTGGTTAGGTCAGAGCTCTCCCTTAATTTATATTTAATAAAAATAATTAAGCTATTAATATTTATCTAGCTAGATAAAATCATTGAATTATATCATTCTCAAAATAAAGCAATTAAATAATACTATACAGGGTGGTGCCGTCAATACGACAATAAATTAAAACATGGGCTACATTAGTTCACAGAAATGATTTGCCTCTTTCAAAAACACCTTATTCATTTGATAATTTCATGACGTTTGTATGAAATAATATAACATTGGTTGCTTTATTTCATAGAAATGTCATGAAATTATCAAATGAATAAGATGTTTTTGAAAGTGGCAAACCATTTCTATGAACTAATAAAACCTATGTTTTGATTTATTGTCGTATTGACGGCACCACCCTGTATAGCAATTCCAAATATAAAATGGACGATAAATTAAAATGTAACTGATAAATTTACAAAATTCAGTTATCAACTTTGTCCGAATTTTTTTAGGTTTCACAATTACTCCACCAGCCGTTCCAACCAATAGACAAAGCAGTGATTCTGCATTCTCAACGCACACTGACTTATCAAGTCAGACAAAGCCTTCATCTTCAAATGAAGGCATCACATCTCCGCCAAAAAGAAGCCGGAAACGCAGCCATGAGAGCATTGATAACACCTCAGTAAGTAGTCGGTCACACGAATTCGCACCCAGCACCAAACGAGTCTCGGAACTCAGAACCACAAAGAAACGGCAACGCACGCAGACGAGCAACAATTCTTTCATAGACTCTGATTACGATGATAATAGCATATCCCAATTTTCGGCTGCGGAGACAGACTCTGATGAACCATTGCTTAAAAGAGAATACAAGTGCACGGAATGTGACAAAATCTTTCAAAGCTTAAAAAGCCGCGCTGTACACATGAGAGTTCACTCTGCAAAAAACGATAAACTAACTGGAGATATAGTAGTCAATATTCCAAAGAATGTCACAAATGATGCAAATGATGACGACGACAAATTGGGCTGTGACAAATGCGGCAAAACTTTCAAATTGAAGATAATGTTGAAGAGACACCACGAAGTGTGCGGGAAAACACCCCAAACGTCCCCTCGAAAAGAACTGCTCATCTCTTTGGAGCCGATAGACGCAATATCACCAAAAAAAATCGACTGTGAAATGTGCACAACCAAATTTAAAACTATTGACAATCTACAAAAACATATGAGAGTAGTACACGCAGCAGTTCTTAAAAGGGACAGTTTTGAAAAGAATATACAGAATGGGAAAATGTCTGTACCTTGTATTTACTGCCGAAAACCATTTGACGATTATTACATTCATAGTGCACACTTTAATATATGCCCTGAAAAGATCGAAAGAGGTATGTTTGAATGTCCTGTGTGCCAAAAGATGACTTATAAAAAGAGTGCGTATTTTCTGCACATTAAGAACATGCATTTCGAACCCAGGAATGCCGATAATAAACCTGTAGTAGCATCGGAGCCCAAAGATGAGAAATTTCAATGCCGCATGTGCAGCAAACAGCTTGCGTCGCAGGAACAACTGATCACGCATCTCGCGGCGCACATGTCGAATATCGAGGAGCCTGATGAGGAGCCTGAAATAATAGCTGATGACGATTCCAGGTATGGTTTGTTACTTTCACACACTACTATTTTTATATTTACTATCCATATTTATATTTTTAATTTATAAAAATTTCAGGGCAAGTACTATAGATGACTCGGCATCTGCCATTTCTGAATATAGCAGTACACATGTTTCCAGTGGACCTCTCAAATGCAGCATGTGTGATAAAAGATTCAAGTATAAGAAAGCCCTTGAAACTCACGAACTAAAACATTCAGAACTGAATATGAACATTAAAACTGAACCTCCAGATAAGATACAGTCGAATCTCTTACGCGAAACGAGTCGGCCGGATGTCGAAACGGAGTCTAGTCAAGAAGAAGGTGATGATAATACGTGTGATATATGCGAAAAACAGTTCTCTTATAAGCGCCTGCTTATACAACATAAACGCACCAAACACAATCAGTGTTCTGGCACGAAAAGAGCGAAAATCAACTTAAAAGATTGCTTTGTGCGGTGTTTGATATGTGATGTCGAAATGAAAGTGAGTACTGTCAATGAGCACAACCAAACACATATATCGGTTAACATTAAGCCAAGAAATTTATACAGTTGTGCTGAATGTGGAGAGCAATTTAAGAGCTGCAGCGCTCTGGCCAACCACATTAAGTTTGTTCATCGGCTCAAGCAGGCTCCGAGGCCGAAGAAGACGAAGATGCTGGAAGGTGGATCAGAGCTGGCGGATTTTTGTGAAGTCGTTGTGACAAAAGCGGAACCCCTGGAGCTAATCCAGAGTCACAACGACTTTGGCGAGGTTCCGGACGAGGCCGGCGCGCCGGTCGTGAACATGGCCGGGTTCACTTGTCCTATATGTCAGAAGAAAATGCCAACTCTCATTTCACTCAAGAGACATGTCAACTGGCACTCTAATGTTGGTAATAATATAGAGAAGAAGATTGAATGCTTTGTATGCCAAGAGGTAAGTTGTTTTTAGGTTTTTGTTCCTTTCCACCCATGACTTAAATTATGTTTTAAGAATCTTCGGCCAGATCAGCTGTTAATGGTGGATTATTTTCGCATTTTTTTGTAACCATCTTTTTTTATTGTACTTTTTTTTTATCAATAAGGAATAATAGAACAGTTCATAACGATAATGTTACAAATGAATGGGGAAAATAAACAGTGTCATAGAGAGGTAAAAAGACTTGCTAAAATTAAAGCCAATTTGGCAAAATATTCTGAAAACAAAAATTTTTAGGTAATATCTCAAGAACCACAAAAATCAGGGATCACACATGGATGTGAGAAATAATTTTTTGGACTAGACAATTTGGGACACATGTATAAATATACATTTTTTTAGAAGTGTCATATCTTATAATAAACTGATGATACTGTCCTGCACCAACGTAGATGTTGTTGTGATAAATTAATTACAGAGTTTGGCGGTAAACTAGGACTGAATGTTTAATTTGCCCCTTTTGATTAAATGTAAATGATTTGTTTCAGTCGTTCCGCTTCCAATGCCACTACAAGCTGCACATGCGCGAGCACTACCGCGACCCCAACCTGGACCCGAAGCACCTGACCTGTCCCATCTGCAACCGCAAGAGCAAGCACCTACGAGCCGCCCTCGCCCACATGAACTTCCACAAGCAGACCCGCTTCAAGAGCAAGGACTACCAGTGCGCTATCTGCAAAAGGGTATTCCAACATCGAAAGGTATACTTGTCACACATGGCTATACATTTCAAACGAGGTGAAAGTGTCCAAAACACAATAGTCGGTGACGTGGTGCCTAATAATGTCGATAAAACTGCCTTTGACGGAACTCACACCTGCCAATTTTGTGGCAAAGTGTGCGACTCCGAAAACTCTTTGAAATGCCACATCAGGTGGCACAACTCGAAGTCCTCGCTGTACGGTGCGAGACACGAGTGCACTATGTGCGGACTGGTGTTCACCAATAAAAGGAGATTAGAACTTCATACAAGAACTCATTTTGAGGATGACAATGGTCCATACAAATGCCCTACCTGTGGCAAAGGGTACATTGACGAAGATTATTTCCGGAAACATGTCAAAGGTCATAACTTTGACAATCAGGTACACAAAGATAGAATAGACAAGTTAAGGAAAGATAAAGTGAAATGTCCTATTTGTACACGTTTCTACCCTGACTTGGTGCGGCTTATTAGACATTTGAGAAGGACCCACCCAGAAAGTAAAATGATCAAAACCGATCCCGACGCTCCGCCGCCTATCTACTATTCATGTAAACTGTGCGCCAAAATATTCCTGGACCAGCGGAGGCTGCAGAGACATGAGGAGTCTCATTTGAGGAAACCTCTATTCTTCAAATGCAAATTCTGTGGTAAGAATACTATTTCCCTCAAGAATCATAACTTACACATTAAATCACATTTGACACGAAATTACTTCGACAATCCATTAAAATGTACTCAATGTGATGAAATGTTTATAAAAGGCTATGACTTACATCATCACCTAAGGGATGTTCACAATACCAAAGAAACTTGGATAGCAGAGCGGACAGAGCAAACATTGGAGGGTCCGCTAAAGGAATTACAATGCTCCATTTGTCTGAAGGTATTGGCCAGTAAGGGCAACTTTGAAAGACACATTGACTATCATAACACATTGAGGTGTAACTATTGTTTCGTATTCTTCAGCACCCTAAGATTTTTAGAAGGCCACCTGGCATTCAGTTGCGATAAAAAGAAGTTGATAGGTGACACGGAGATATATCCCAAAAAGATCAAATGTGACGAATGCTACAAAGCTTTTCATATACAAGTGAAGTTAGATTGTCATTTGCGAATAAAACACAACATAAAAACATTTAAAGAGGCTTCTTCTAATAAAAAGGAGATTGTTTGCGATTACTGCTTTAGAGTGTTTGAAAACGAAGATGCATTAACTGGACACAAAATATATCACCGCACAATCGGCTACTATGGCTGCATTTATTGTAAACGAAAGTTTAACACACTCACTGTGTACAGAAAGCATAAGAATCACCACTTTTCACAGTTAAATGTGGATAATCCGTCGAAATGTGAACATTGCGATGAGACGTTTGTCGCCTTTAGAGAGATGATTTACCATATGAGGGATGTCCATGGCGATGACAAGGAGTGGATCATCATGCCCAAAGACTCCATAGAGGAGACTTGCCACATCTGCAACAAGACTTTCTTCAACCTCCACAAACATCTGACTTATCATGAAGAGAATAGATGCAAGAAATGTGCCGAGTACTTTTATTCCAGAGCAGATTTTGACAACCATTTATGCGCCATAGAAAGTGACGATGAAGAGTTGCAGGCCAACGGAAACAGTATCTTGCCAGCTTACGAGGAGTGCCGGTTCTGTTTCAAGCCGGTTACTAGATCTAATTCCAAGAAACTACACGACAACATCCACAGGACTTCCGGGGCGATATCCTGTCGGTTTTGTAAGCTTAAATTCAAAACAATGGATGCGTTTAACATCCACGCGTTTTCTCATAGAAGTAGGAAATACAACAAGCGGCCGATTAAGTGTCGAAAGTGTGGCGAGAAATTCGTTAAGTATGGGCCGTTCATGAAACACATGAAGTATGTTCACAAGAGTAATATAAAGGTTCATTACCGCGCGGTGGTGAGGCCGGAGCGTTGTGTGGTTTGCGGCGACGAGTTCCCCAACCTGCACAACCACTACCGCGCTCACCTTCTAAACCAGTGCCAGCTCTGTGGCAAGTACTTCACCTCGGCCAAGGTATTCTCACAGCACCAGTGTGACAAAGAAGATACGGACCCTACTAAAGTGTTTGTGAGTGACGAAAATCTCCAAGTTCTAATCAACTCATATGTACCTTTGGACCTGAAGGACGATGAGAAATTTTACGGGGAAGATGAAGCTGAAGAGGAGGAGGAGGAAACTGTTGCGCTGACAAACGGTCTCGAACCGAAGGGTGACATCAGTAAGACTGGTGAACCATCTGTGACTATAAATTTGGCAGAGAAAGACAAACTGAGTCAGGATGAGAAAGACTTGCATTTAATGGTTTCATCTCCGATAATATCGGACGTGTTGTCTCTTTATCAACAAAATGAAGATAAGAAACAAATTGTGGATGATAAAGATATCGTGACCTTGACAGATGACGATGACTCTATGGACATCGATGTCAGCATACCGGTTATTACGATTGATTAATAGGTGTTTTATTATAAGAAAAATCATATACAGATCTGCATATTGTTGAACTAAAGTATCTTCATAATACAGTACTAGGGATTTTGATTTGTAAATTATAAATATTATCATATTTACTCTGTACTGTACTTTTTATGAACAAATTGTGTATTCGTCATACTTTGTCTCTTTTAAGGGTGCTGTAATAATTTTAATAATCATTAAACATACAGGATAGTGTTTTCAAAATCGTATTCATTTGCTAGTTTCTAAAGCCATGTGATTATATTTTGTTTTGTTTTGGTGGCAGCCCGTTAACTTAGTTTGTTTGTATGGAATTACAGATAGTTCATTGTAGGTTGTAGGTAATTCAAATTTTGTAAGTTTTTACTAAACACTCAATGGACTTACAGCTTGTTGAGCTATAAGTATCACTTTATATCGAGTTAAACTATATCTATACATATAAAGGACATAAAAAGTCACCCAAATGTGTACAAATACCCAGAATATTTAATTTTTTTGAAGGCACTTGTGCTTGTTGATTGTTCTAATGTTAGTGGCCAATCAATATTGGTCTAATTTTGGTCCGATTGCGAACGACACTCGCTATGTTGTGCGTCTTTCTTTTAATATGTATATTAAAGTTCTAAATTGATGTTAAATACAGTTAGAGATATCTTATATTGTCCTTGACCTTTCGTCTTACACTAACTAGAAAATCTTCAAAGGGTTTGAGTCGTAATGCGAAAACAGCTCTTATTAGTAATGTCTTAAGGTCTCTCAGTTACAACTATTATTCGTGATGTGCTGTCGATTATAAAGATAAAATGCATGGAAGGAAAAAGTAATTAATAAAATGTTTTATTTTTATTTGAGTATCTTGAAGGGTCTAATATTTATATTTTGATTGAGCGAGAATTATCAATTAGGCCCATGATCGTGTTAAACGTAGTAGGTACCAATAAAGAGCACAAGTTTACATATTTTGACAATTCTGTCTAGATTTGTAACACTAATTTTTATTGAAGTGTTTGCACGTAATTGTATTTTAGTAAAGAATACTAAACTTATATTGAATATTATAAAATGTTTTAGTGCAAATGATGTGCTTATATGGGCAACCATATACAGTTTTATTGTTTAGATAATGTTAAGAATTATGTAAGGTATATTAAGATTTGAATTACGTATTGAAAATCTGTTTGAATTTAGTGGCTGGCCGGTAAGTTATAGCTACGACCGCGATATATCAAAGGTGTATCCATGCGTCGGGGGTTTGAAACTAATGGATCTCGTCATCCTTGAGAATACGGCAGATGACTTGAGAAATTAATTTACATTGGGTGTTCTGGAATCTACGTGCTTTATTTTATAGTCCATTATCAGATATTTACATTTCATGCAACAATCGCTCATGTCTTCGGCGACGTCCCGCCTGGTACCTACGTTCAGAGTTACTGTGAACAACTTCGCACTAATAATGATTTTACAAGAATCTACCCTAAGAAAAATGTCCCATATAAATATCGGGGGTACCTCTGAGGCATTAAAGTACTTTCGCAAGTTGACAAGTCAAGGTTTGTCGTTTTTCATACTTAAATAATCTCCGTGTTATGAATGGAAGATCTAGTAGATTAAAAAAAAACTATGAAGGCCCATTTGTGACGTCATGTCTTCGTTCAAAGTCACGTGACTTGTTTACGTTGTACGTATTTTTTAGAACATTAACAATTAACTTGATATTAGACTTTAATTTGACCTCGATTAATTATACAACACCAAACTAGATAAGTATATTTCTTAGTGTCATCTGCCCCATTGTCCTTCATTGCGTTCTATATTCAATGTAATAGACTAGCTAGAAACATTGATATTGTGTTATAAAATAATAAATTTGGCGACTTCGTCAACACCCATGAATGTGTGGATATACCTTATTTGTTATCATATTGGTCCTAATTCGTTTTTCACTAAACCTAATGAATGTAAATTCTGTTGTCACTATCTCAGACTAAATTTCAGTTATCTGCCACACTTTATTTTCACTTTAGCAGAAAGTGTCTAGCCGAAATTTTGCCGATCCATACACTGAAGACTGACTTATTTTATAACTTGATCTGTCAAACCGCACATTCGTGACATAATTGGTTTTTATTGTCTTAGCTTCCGGACAGTATTTAAAGCGGTTCCACAAATTACACTTAAGTTATTAAAAGTGCGTTAAAATACGGGTAAAATGCTTTATTTTTCTTGTCTAATTGTGATGAAAGGTTAACAATGTATTCATCGTTCACAAACTCAAATTTAGTTTCAGTTGATGCACAACAGAATTGGGGCCATTGTATCTTTTTATTTCCAATGAAGTTTGAAGTAGCTAATTTTAGTTGCGGGCTGACGAAACAAGTTTAGTAGGCTTTTTTGTATGAAAGAACGAATGTTACAGTAAATCTGAAATCAGATTGTCCTGTTCTAACTGAATTGGAATGAAAAAGATGCAATACCAAATAAGGCTTAGGTAAAATGATTGGGTACCATTATGATGTAGTGAGTAATTTTGAAACTTTACCAGCTATTAGGCTGCCATATTTGTAAATTATTATATTATACGCCATACGATTTTAAAAATTATGAGACACCTGATTATTATGTAATATTAATAGGAATGTTTTGTTTTTTAATTATGGAATATTATCTTCAAATATGAAAAGTTACACAGTAACGCAAACGCGGGTATACGCAAAGTTGAATGAATATTTTCTTAGTGAATGCAGATAGATGTAGCATGTACTAGTGTACTTTGTATATAATTATTTTTGGTTGTCATTTTGAGTCCTATGTTTTTTTTGTAACTGAAACTTATAGGCATTTACTTGTAATCGCTTTCTATTCCAAATGACAAATGACTATGTTGTCGTCATCGATACATTTAGAATAACATATATAAATAAGGTTTAAAACTTTAAACAGAGTTTGTCTTATATTACTTTAAACGAAATATTTGTAGGCCTGTGTTTTTGGGTATTTTTGGAATGTAACCTCGGTCTGTTAGTGCGTTTATATAGCTCCTAATTTTAAGAAATAACTTACTTAATTTCTGCTTGTTTATGATTGCCAAAGGAAAGGGAGTATATTTTTTATTGTAAGTGAATGTTCGTATGTAATACTAGTAGTTTAATGTATGGATAGGTAGGTATACATAAATGTTAGGGAGTAATATTTAATACTAATAGTTATTTTCTGTCAATCCTACATAAAATGTTTCGTTGCATAAGAATATAGATACAACTCGTGGAAAATGCCTCTGAATTAATAGATGGTCTTTTAAATTTTGTTATTACTTTTTGGGATTTTTTTTCATACTGAACAATTACCGTTCTAAAGTCTAAGCTGCATCATTAATTTGGTTTAGAATAAGTTTATTTTGCTATTTGTTAAAATAAATAATTCTCTAATGAAAACTCTTGTGTTTTTCTAATTTTACATCTATCGGGTTTCATTCTCTTGATTTTTTCACTAACCATTCCCTAGGCTTAGGTGGATCTTAACGACATCTGTCTCTTTCTCTCCTTTAGGTAGTGAGATAAAAATCACTAGGAGACTCTTAATGCTAAGCAAATGTTAGTGAAAACGAGCATTACTTTTATTCTTTGCATAGCCAGAAATAAAGACTTACAAAAAATCTTACCCACATGACACTACCGCCTCATAATGTGGTTTCATTGGTGAGTACTGCAGTGTGATTCACAAACAAAGATATTCGACATCGAACTTGACGTTTGACAAAGACGACGAGCTGCCATTGGTTTTGACGTTTGCGCACTGCGATGCGTGAATCCGTATTCACTAATCTCTTCGTCGGTCCCTTGTCTGTGTACGATTGTCTCTGTTTTGTTTATACGACATGAAGTACAATCGATATTTTTTTATTTCTTTTTTGTTGTGTTAAAATTGTATCGCAATGACTTCATTCAATATTTGATAGTTTTTTTACATAAAGATATAAAAATCAACCACGTTTTAGTTCCGGTTCACGCCGTGCTCGACGTCGGAACGCTGGTGTCGCCAACGGTTGTCAAACAAACGCCAAAAGTATGACGGCGCTGCCGACAGCCACGAATTCATGGCTGCTGACTTTAGAGAATCGCATAGCTGCTCGCTAGAGCTCGTCGAGAAATAAGTAGTTATGATGTTAGCAGAGGCACAGAGTTAGCAGTGTCTTCCATACTGTGCAGTGCCTTAATAAAACAAAATGTATGTCTACATTGAGGAGCCACTTCGCAATTTTAAACGGCTTAACAGTTCTATAGTAGTAGCTTAAAAAATTATGTTGCCCCGATCCTGGATTTTGTAGTGGAATACTTCAAAAGTTTAATGGACTCAGAAGTAGGAATATTATGGATGAATGTTTATCATTAAAACAGGTAGGTACAGCCGACAACACATCAAGCGTAACAGTAATCTTAATACCGTCCTTACGCCGTTCATAATAGAGGTGAAACTATTACACTCGATTTGCTGTCTGCGGTCAGGTTCAATGAAAAGCCTAGTTTTAATGAATATATTTTTATTTCGTCAACATAGAGTTAAAGGTGGTAATAACGTACTGTTAGTTGAATCGCGCTTATCTTATATATCACGACATTAACAATTAAAATATAAAACAAATTTAATATTATAAAAATAGCTTTGCGCCTTTTACATTATACATAGTGCTTGTTAATTACATGTGCTAATTGGTTACTTAGAAACATAACAATTGTAGGGAAATGATAGAACAGCCACTTACAAGATAACAGACATTATTAATAATAAACAAGTTGAAGATTAGATTATATAGTTTAAAAATACTGTGCACTCCATCCCAATTCTATATAGAATAAATGTACACAAACCACTGTTTGTGTGGCTAATGAGCAAGAAAAGTAGCGAGTGAAAGGGACAAACCTATACAAAATGATATTTTGTTTGTTTACAACCATTCTTTATCGAATTGGGTTCAAGTATAGTACAATTAATCATAAATATTACACTGAAATAGTATACTCTATAGAATTGTATTGTAATTAGGATTTAAGTTCGATTACCAACCTATATAATGTCCTTGTGTTTAAGTAGTCTCGAATATACAGAACAGTACAGCTATAAAAAAATAATTTTACTTTGAAAGTAAATCGCGAATAATAACTTAAAAGTGATATGAATTGAGGTTTCCCATCTTATTATGCCGCTCTTCGCTTTATACCTTAACAATATGCGCAGTCTATGCCCAGATTCGACTTCAACCAATCGCTTTAGAATCACTGTGGTTTCCTCAGTCAAATCACTTACTTACGTCTAATTATATACACATATACAAAAGAAAATACTTTGTTGTACAGATACTGTTACACCTAAGGGGAAGGACACACCTGCCGAACGTACGGCGCCGAAAGTTCAGCGACTGACGGTTCAGTCGTAATATTCCGTTGCTATGACAAACCAAACGCTCAGAACGCGGCGTCTTGTTCTGCGCGCTACGCGACGGAAAGTAACGCGTAACGAGTCGCGTGATGTGTCGCTTGCTGTGCAAAATACATTGAATGCGTATTTGCTGAACTAATCGCCCGACGGAAGGTTCGGCGCTACGCTGAACGCGACGTAATTTCGGCAGATGTGTCATAGGCGACTTCAAAAACACTGCGAGCATATTCAACCGAACGTTCGGCGCCATAAGTTCCGCAGATGTGTCGCGACACTAAGTGTTTATGGAACATACTTTAACAATGTCACATAAAATATAATTGAATAACTATTGACTAAATTCTAAACATAACTGATGAACGTGTTATTTATTAGTCACAGAAATTAATATTAAAACTTCTTAGAAGATTTCGCAAGTGCATTACCGTATATTGCACGATCAAAAATTATATTAAATTGCTTTCAACAAGTAATCCTTTTTTATAATATTACTGAAATACAACGCGTACACCAGCAACGTAAATCAAATGATCATAATAAAATAGTGTTACATTTCTATTGAGAAAATTTCTAAATGAAATCCGATATTGAAGGGCTATGACAAGTTTGTATGATATAAGGACACTGCTACACAGCGTCTTGACTAGTACATATCATTTACACGAGAGGCACTGAATACACTTAGTACTAACACATTGGCACACCGATCACTCTCTCTTACACCTAACCGTTGCTAGTCCACAACCGTCAGCTAACTTTCCTAACCATGGCTATTACTTTACACTACTGGGTATTTTCGTTTAAACCAGAGGTTCCCAGACTTTTTTCTCATAGAACACTTTAAAAATTTAGCTGATTCCAGTGGACATTCCTACCATATTCATAAAACTCGACAAAACTAGTTTTTTGTCACACCAGACCCCGTCGTGTCTCCCGTGGACCCCTGGGGGTCCACCAGGACCACTTTGAGAACTAAGGGTCTAAACCCATAAGGACGGTAAAGTTCCCTTCCCACGTCCATGTTCCTTATGTTACTTTTCAAGGTCAAATGAAAATCTACAGAATGAGCACGTGAGCCTATAAAAACAAAGTATTCTTAGAATAAAAAAAATACGTAGACGAGAGCGATTCGCAGCAGACATTGTGTCGAATTCGACATGAGTCGAAATAAAATGGCGTAAATATTTTAAAACATTTTTTTTCTTTTTCGCTGGTCACAGAGAAATATAGGTATATGCTTAGTGCTCGAATGGTAACGAGTGCTCATTGTCACAGATATTCAGTACAGATAGGATTACTTCGACATTATTTATCAAGATATCTCGCAACAACTGGAAAACGTTGATATTCTTTCTGATTTTTATAACAAAATTAGTATTTTACTCGTATTTTGCTCAAATATGGCGGGTAATGGAACTAAAATAGCTTAGGGTCAAATACTTCATACAAATTGCTAGTTTCATTCACAATCGACTCAACATTATAGTATTATTGTCTTAAATACTCCCTAACAATGGCATGGCGCTGCTGATGTTTCCTTATGTACCATTTTACAACATTCGACACAAGACGTACTACTTAAAAAACGCCTGTGTGTTAAACGCCCTTGAAAATATAAAGACTTTAGACTAAAGAATCCTAATATTATTATTATGCATTTAGATTTTTTATATCACACCATTTTAAATAAATGTTAACTAAAACTAAACTTTGCTAGTATTATAAGAAATAAGAATATAAAAAAATATAGGCTTAAACTTTAAATTAGCGATTGGGTATGTGTATGAGCTTACCGTTGAGCAATGTGTTGGGCTCAATTTGTTATTACAACTATCATTAAAGGGTTGAATATATAAAAGGTCTAAGTGTAAATTTTATTCTGACACTTTGTTTTCTTATAATTTTGTAACGTCTGGCACTTAAAAAAATATTGACCACTTGAAATGCAGGCACTTACACCCGTTTACAAACCTCCAATTGCAAAAACATAATGATTGGAGTTGATTCAGTATCACATGGAACATTAAAAACAGCTATTAAATAGTGCTGTCTCTTTTTCTGTCAAAGAATAAAAAAGAGAAAGCTCTGTTTCAAATAGTTTCAATTAATGGTGGCGATTACGTTGCGCGTTATCTAAAACCAAATCGAAGTTCAGTGCAGCTCTTTCGTTTGAATCCAACATGATAAGGATAGATGATAATTGCCGTCATTTCAGTTTCTTATATTGAATTATTAGCAATTTCACAATGCTCACGGTGATTGCTTACGTTACGACCAACGAACGCAACGATCACGTAAACAACGCGCAATTGGCGTAATGTCGCGTCAGACCGTTTTGTGAGCGCGTTCAGAATAATGTACACATACTTCAGCCAACTTAGATAAAAATTAAATCGCACACCCGGTGAAAAATTGTCACAAGACTCAAAATCAAGAATTGAGTAAATGAACTCTTAAGTTTTTGTGAATATGAATTATATTAAATAGTAATAATAATGATAATAGATTTAAACTAAAAGTAGTATTATACTTTATGGCGTTTTTACAGTAGATAGTAATTAGAAAAATACTCGTCTTACCGCAAAAAACAGAATTTGCCCTTTTCTGTGTTATGACAGTTTTAAGCGGGTGTGCGAAATGTAAACAAACCTTTTTATGAGTTATCTTTTGTATGAGTGATGAGCAAGAATGGTAGCGAGCGAAAGCGACAAACCAATACAAAATGACATTTGGTTGGATTACATTAAAAGAGATGTTTTATATCCGGCCAGGTATATGTACACTATCTCAAAAAATCAGGAAAAATCTCCTGAATCCTGGAAAAATACCAATAATTCGTTTTCATGCCAGGTTTGTTTATACAAAAGTAGAAATTTTTAGTCAATTTCACCGATATTCAATGTGGCAATATGGCGGGTGACATAAAAGTCAACTAAACGTCACCTAACACCAAGTGACATGGACGCCATGATGAATATTTGGCTGTGTTGCAGTTTTTTCTATAAAATTCTTGTTTTCTACCACGCAACAAGCCGGACAATTGAACGCTGTTCTGCATATTTTCACGTATTTTTCAGTATAGTGTACATAGACCTGGCCGGGTCTACATACATTTTTGTAACATCTCTTTTATTATTTATCTAAGTTGCCTCAGGTCTTAACAAAAATATGACCTTAAACCCTTACTCATGACATCTGTCAATCTGACGTTTGCACACTTTTAATATTCTTCCTGTTTTAATAATGGCAATGTGTTTATCTTATAGATAAAAATTCTGCCAGCCCAGAGTTTTGACCAAGCAAGTGTATAGGAAAATAATAATAATAATATTTATACACTCACACCTATTATCTAGCCCAAAGTACGCATCATTAAGAGCTTGTGTTATGGATACTAGATAACGGAGAAATAATGATAATAATATGTATATAAATATTAGAAATATACTAAATAAACATATAAACATCCATGACTCGTAAACAAATGTTTGTACTCATCATACAAACATTTGTTCCTACCGGGATTCGAACCCGGGACCTCTTGACCGAGTAGCCTGGGGTACAGACCACTCGACCAGGCGGTCGTCCGCCGCAAAATACTATTGCTTCGATGTAAAACAAGTCTGTTGTGAAAACTTGGCTTAGTATATTTGAGTTAATCAGCTGAGCGTGTCACTATAAACATTATTGATGTCGCAATAGCTTGCGTGGCATGCAGTCACGTGCAAAAAGATACTTTTGACAGTCAGTAACTCTTATTGCTCGGAAAATAAGACAGATAAGACGGCAAAAGACTTACCTATCGCCGAAATTATGTGATTACTGTATGGATATCCCTAATACAGGCATAAAACGAAATCATTATATTCCTTGTTGTATTGGAATGTAAGGGAAGCATTGATCTTAAATTTAGTAGAATAGATGCTGCAGTGAAACCAACATTATTATTTGTGTACATTCATAATAAATCAAATCAAGATGCCACAAAACATCGACTGGTTCATCCCAAGTCAACATGAACAAATATTGTCTAAAATACAGATTAACCTAATATCTTTTGACCTGCCAAAAGATACAATAACAAGAAATATATAAGTGAAAACCTCACTTTAAATTCAGTTACTAACCCATTCGTAGATTACGACGTTACTATATCAGGGATCAGGGACAACACAAATATCAAGTAAAATATGAGGTCCCTGAATGCACTAACATTGGCAACAATACTTATTTACAGAACACAGTCATAAAACTTTAATTCAGACTAAATATTCACTATAGATTTCAAGGCATCGCCTGCTTTCTGTTAGTCTTTTATAACTGTAGACATTTTTTATTTGTCTTGGGTGGTGGTAAAGTTTTTAATAAGCAAATTTTTTATTTACAATGTTTGTAACTTCTAAACAAAAGTGACCCACCTCAAACATTTTAGCGAATTCTGAGTTATTTAGAACAATTCCTCGCTGTAATTATAGTTACTCTACTCTCGAGTAATTGAGAACTTGCCTTAGTAACATCGCACAGCCCCCTTATTCTCAACTGTCGGATCACGGATTCGATTCGAAAAGTCACATGCCGTCTCGCTTTGACGCAGCGCGATAAAAAGTGACAGGTATAGAGTTTCCGAAATTCGAATTCTTTCCGACAGTTGAGAATAAGGGGGCAGGTCTATAGTTCGTATTATGTTAACCTCATTATGCCGATTCTACTAATAAAATAAAATAAGAGTATATAACTTCTAATAGGTTAGTTAGTATTAGTATTATGTATTTATTTGCTTTTATAAATTTGTGAACCGGTTGGTCGAAATAAATAAATAACTAATAATATCTACCATTTGAAGATCGTTCAACGTTGAATGGACTAGTTTTACAATAAAAGCTAGTAATGCCTGATGTATGTACAGTACTTCAGAATAAATATTGTGTATCGGCAAACCTCGTATTTAGGATCATGACTGATAGCACCGAGACAGTATACAGTTTGTTAGGGGGACTCACGAAAACGAACCCAGACGGCAGTGCTGTCAGAAAATAATTTTGAAAACCCGGAAAAAAATCAGCTGTTCCAGACAAATAGGTCGTGTAGGTATAATGAATTTGATGTTAATATACTATATTAAATTGAACCGTAAATATTGTCTTTCATAGCCGTCGTTGGCGTAGGCACAGGGAACGGTATCGCTTGTTGGCTATAACCGTCAAAATCTAAAATGTCGTTGGAATAGGCACTAGAAGCATTCTTCTTCCGGGCAACCTAAGGTGATATAAATATTGAAGAACGCAGAAAGGGTATATTTGTTTTGAAGTACTGTATAATGAATATTGTTACAGCATAGCGAATGGCACCGCGTCATCGACTGGAAGAGCGGTGACTTCCACATTCCGACATCTTTACACTTAGTACTACTAAAAATGTCACCAAAATATTGTTAATAACTGCCCCCTTATTCGCTCAAAATGACAATTGCCCCGTTCTTCCTGGTGGCATGTGTTCCCTCCTTCCTATAACATGGGTTCCTTCAAAAGAGGCGTGAAAAGGCACCTTATTGGCTGCTTTTCTTACCGCTTCACATCAGGTGGTGTTGAGTCATTTGCCGTTCTTTGTATAAAAAAGTTCCAATACTATACGATACGGTTCGTTGTAAAACATCAATGTACGTGCTAGCACCAAAGATTGCATCCATCGGCACTTGTCATTTGAATTAGCAAATAAGGGGGCCGCGGGCGAATTCGCCTGTTGTGTTTTGAAATGAAACGAACCACTAGCGCTTCGGTTACGTTTTTGTATTCCGAATTTTCAACTTTCAAAAGATTCAGTGGGCCTGATTCAGAAGACACACTTTAATTCTAAATTAAAGTACAGTATATTTCTTTCTCGCAATATGTAATAGGTAAAAAGAGAGCAAGAATTTGTTTAGAGCTGTCAATTAAATTAAGAAGGTTTCAAAGAAACCATAGACAATTTTAGACGACATGTACGGAGGTGCCTCCTAAACACTGCATTTTAGCACGTTCCATAAGGTCGAAAATTGAACGCGCTTTTTTAAATGTCAATTTATATGACAGGCATTCTTTTCGTATTTATTTTGAGATAAAGAAATGGACTGCACTTAAATTTAGACTTAGCATGTGTTCTCCAGAATTAGGGCCAGTCACAAACGTTTCAGTTGTCAAATAGTTGAACCAAGAGCGTTTCATAAGCAATGTTAGATACATCAAAGCCGCAATAGTAACGATACCGAATCGCTGCCGATCCTATTAGGTAAACCAAATAGTATCTGGTATTGTTGTGTAACGAATGTGTTTGATAGGTACGTCACTTCCGCGTCCGGGTGTCACCGCGTCACTGGGCGGCGGTGGTGGGGATGGCGGGGCGTCAGTCCTCCCACTCGCCGTCGCTAGTGGTGGCGCCGCTGTCGTCGGAGTCGGACGAGTGTATGGCGCGGTTGCGTTCCTCGAGCGCCCGAGCCAGCGCGCCCGCGAGCCCGTCGGCGCCCGTCGCCGGCCGCGCGCCCCCGCCCGCGCCCTCCGACGAGCGGCACACCTGCACGGAAATCACGCGCCGCTGTTTAAAATTGTAAACAAAACCAAACAGAGATGAGGTGTAAGACCGGTTTTAGAGTCGCGCTGATCATCAGCGCTGACAGGCTAATATAAGGCGCCGACGCGCCACTGAGCTCAGTTATCGTTACTGTGTGACGAAAACCGCACGCGCCGATGAATACAGACGATTGCAAAAATGAGTCGCAATATTGATACCGTGATTGAACAAGTTATGGGTAAACTCCTGTAACTGCAACGTAGTAACTTATCCTGTAACTTCGTCAGTATCATCTCATCGAAACTTCTTGATGAAATGCGAAAGTAGTTAAAGAACTTGGTTGTGTCATCCCTTAACTGGTTAAATAATGTCACAAAAGCACCCATTAGTAATCTTTGAGCAATAAGTGGATGAACTTGAAGTTTTTTTCTTTGTTGTTGTTGAAGGGTTTTTTTTCCATAACAGATACACGGCAGCAACTTTTGGCCATGTCTGTACTTCGCAGCGGTCAGCATAACACTAAAACGAGTTCCCACGACAGCTACGCGCTGCCGAGCTACGCGCTGAGCTGAGAGGCGCTGACGATCAGCGTGACTCTAAAACCAGCCTAACTAGTGATGTGTCAACTCGAATTGGGCTTAGCTCGAATTGACTCCTCTGGTATTCTCTCAGACTCGAATTAATAATTATTAATAAATAAATAATTATTAGCATAAGTATGTATGTACCTACACTATAAAATTAGACTGATATTATTTTGTGAAGAACGTTACAAGACTAGTTTTGTTGTTAATTAATAAAAAATCCTTTACAATAAGACGATATAATCCAAAAATACATAATTATGCAGATTTAATTCCTTTTTTAACAAAATTATACCTACTTCCATTAATTATAATTTTGTCCCAATACATATTTAAGCCTGTCAATCTGTTTTCAATTGCCATTCTTTTAAATATTTCATTTACTTATTGGTAAAAAAAAAACAAATTGTTCACTCAGTTTCATCTATATAAACCGAGTTTATCTACTCGAGTTCAGTTCGAGACTAACGATGTGCCAACTCGAGAAAAGCACAACTCGATTTGAACCGAGTTAAAATTCACATAACTCGAATCGAACTCGCGTTAGATGAGACTGAGACTGTGAGAGACACAAAATAATATCAGTCTAATTTTATGGTGTAGGTACATACACACTTATGCTAATAATTATTTATTTATTAATTATTATCAATTCGAGTCTGAGAGAATACAACTCGAGTCAATTCGAGTCAACTCGAGTTGACACATCACTAGGTGTAACCATACGTTTATTTTTTTTTCGCTCTGTGCCTCTCACTCTATGGTTCCTGGTGTTTGGGCGGTGCCATTGCTAGTAACTTGTGTTTTTCTTGCGTTAATAAATTTCAAATAATAACTATTGAGTAGTTACTGTTTGTTTTTGGCATAATCCTTCAGCCGCCATAACAACACGCCAGTGAAGAGCGATTCCGCCACAAGCCTTCTCGTACAAACTTTTATGACGAAGATATTGAAAACGAACAAGCCGTTTCTAACGAAACATGCTATGCATAAGCACGTCGGGCATGTCTAAAAAGTTATCAGAGGACTTTTCGAAAAGTCTAATAACAAAGATATTATTCGCGATTTTTATTTTGTATAAAAAGTTAACGGTTACTCTAGGCCCTTCTTATCCTAAGCGAGTCTCGAAGATGGATCGCCGAGGATTATATCACATACATTTGTATAGCGGTCCGCACACTACGCTACCGGGATACTACGCGTCTGCTACTAGTCACGCGATACCCGCCTCTTTTGAATTTCAAATTTTGGCAAGATGGCGACGGAACAACAGTTCAATATTAAATTGTAATTGTAATTTTCTTTGTTTTCAGTAGCGTAATGTACGAAACTCGAGTGGCGAACAAGTATCTTAATGGTATGCGACTGAGGTATCGTCTCTTGCGAATATCGTAATATAAGAAGGGGCTTACACGCCAGTTAAGAATCATTACGCCGCAAGCCTTCACGTACAAAAATACGAAGATATTTAAAACGAACAAACTTGCCATGCATAAGTAAGTTAGGCTAGTCTAAACAGCTAGATGACTAAAAAGCTGACGGCCCACCTGGTGGTAAACGTCCACAGAGAAATTATTGGCGATTTTTGTTTTGTATAAAAAATCTTACATTGGCTCTTACTCTAAGACTGTTTTTCGAAAAATCCACTAATAAGTTTTTCTATTCTATCCTAAATAAAAAAAAATAAATGCTGACACGTGAAATATAAGTAGGTAAGGTAACTCACCGCGCGCAGCTCGACTCCCTGCCTAATTTCACTAAGTAGATTACTCCTGTTGTCCTCGTTCGCCGCTGGCTTGGAGCTAACTTCGACGTGCTGAAAGCAAATGCTTGTCTTTAATACTCGTAACATATTACAAAACATGAATATTACCGAAGAAGCATTGGGCCCATTCGCTACAGTTATATTTACTACAAATCTATTAAATCTATTAAACACACTACAAATCTTTCTTTCAGTATTGATGCAAAAAGGATAACAAATAATAATAATAGTGCAGTGTTGTCTATGTTTAATGTATATTTGACTTTTTTTTACTATAAATTTAAACCGGGCAGGATATCGGAGCATAGTTTAGATTTTCTGTGCTGCGCTGGCCTAAAGGCCTCTGGCATTCGGGCCAGAAAAGTACAAAAAATTAAAAAAATCTGCACTACGCAATATTAAAATCCCGTGTTCGAAATTCAAATTGATTTCGCTCACACGTAAGCAAAATGCACCTTTCTCGTTTTAGACAGGTGAAAACAACAATGAGCACTAACCTTGAGGTTCTTGTTCCCGCTACGTATGCTCTCCATTAGCATGGCGCGGGCGTCGGGCGCGGCGGGGGCGGGGGGCGCGGCGGGGGGCGCAGGGGGCGGCGGGGGCCCGGCGAGGGCGGGGGCGGGGGCGGGGGGCGGCGGCGGCGCGGGCGGGGCCAGCGGCGGCGGGGGCGGCGGCGGCACGGGAGGGGGGCCGCTGCTGGGCGGGGCTGAAACAACACGCGCGTAGATGGTTATTGGGGATGTTACCTTAGTTTGAATAAAAAAAAGAAAAAAATTCTCGAAAATTTATCAAAAATGTTGATGATCAGTATTGGGATGTTGCCTAAGTTTGAATATGGCGGTATTTTTCACAAATTCGGAAAATATACGCTCCTGTCACCCATAAAAACAATTCAAACTTAAAAGATATGGAGTATTGTTGAAGTTGTGCTGTTTGGAAAATTCATAAATATGGTAATTTTTTCCAAAACTTATCAAAAATGTTAATGACATTTGATTGCTGACATCAATTAAAACAACTATTATTATGACAACTATACATAAAAACATACATGTACAGTTTTTATAAATTTTGTCAGTATGCCCATATGTCTAAGATCCCGCTATAGAACGACCATCACCGAGATGTTTATTTGATGAAACGTATTTTATATTTAATTTAATATGTCAATAAATATATTGCATATGGGTCGCCTAACAAATTTTAGTCCAGGGTATGATTAATAATTAATTTTAAAAATTTTTTTTTTTAAACATAACCGGAAGTCTGGACTGATTTTTCGCAGGCACCCCTATACCACCGTGTTCATAATAAGTGTTCATAATCTTTCATTTTAATTAATTTTAATTCAATAATCAGACCGGTGCAAAATGCTAGTATCGATTTACCTGTTTATACCTGGCTACCCGAGAGTTGTGACCGGAAAAGAATAGGCAACCTAACGTTTGCATATTCTATGGGCTTCATACTTTCGATTGGTATAAAATTTGTCTAGTAGTCAAACCGGTGTAATGTTTAAAAAAAATTTTTTTTAATTATTATCTAATCATACCCTGGACTAAAATTTGTTAGGCAACCCATATGCATATATTTATTGACATATTAAATGAAATATAAAATACGTTTGATCAAATAAACATCTCGGTGAAGGTCATTCTATAGCGGGATCCTATACTAATACATTTTGTAGTAATAAAGGAACATGAGACGTCACATGTCCCGTAGATTTTCTATGGAGCGTTTTTCGACGTTGCGCCGCTACGCATCAAACATACCACTGTATCTCTGAAACTATTGATCTTTAACATACTATTTCTTCTGCAATATTTCTTCATGAGTTATAACCTTCTTATAAAATAAAATAAAGTTGTCAATTACCCTATTCTGTCCCACCTCCGTTCGAGCGGGCTCACGCCCTCACTCACTTCGGTTGCACAGAATTCCCAATAACCATTGTATGTTTTTGTTCCTTATGTTTGTTGTCACAGTTCTAGCAGCCGTACAGGTTAGGTGGCGCTCGAAGTCTTATAAACCGATGGCTCAGAATACTTATTTAAATATAGGAAGTGGAACATAAGAATTTTAACAGTTTATTGGCTTTAACACAATGACTGCAATGTGGTAGATAGAGCACAAGCTTTTCAATTTTAAACATTGTGATAACGAGCTTTCTAGTTATTGGGAACAGAATTCCCAATAACCATCTACTTACGGGACTTGACTATTTTCTATTTCATGAATAAGAAGTTTAAACCACCTAAAGAAATATTGCAAAAGAAATAGTATCATCATCATCACCAACCTATATACGTCCCACTGCTGGGCACAGGCCTTCCTACATGGGAGAAACACATGAGGAGTTTGGGCCATAACACCACCTGACCCAATGCGGGTTAATGGGTTATAGCGGTTGCAGTAACAACCGGGACCTACGGCTTAACGTGCCTTTCGAAGCACGGACGAGCCTGAGATTAGAAATTTTGGTTGACCCATCCAGGTATCGACCATGGCGAAAGTTGTTTTGTTTTAGTAACCGAAACCAGAGCGCTCAAACCACTACGACAACGAACTCTTCATAATGGAAATCGTAGAAAACACAACAATTTATTGTATTTTTATGGAATTTAGGAGGCTTATTTTTTTTTGTTTTTATGAGATTACAATAAAATACAAATTATTTGTATAACAATTAATTTTTGTATTTTGAAAATAGCATGAGTTTATAGTAAAAACTTGAAGAGTCAACGGATTTTTTTTTATGATATAGCACACATTCAACTAACTTCATGAACTGGACATCGACGGCATTTCATCGTAGGCCTCAGAATGACAAGGCACCTGCAATATCAAATGATTGTTCCTTGTGTCTATAGGCGGCGGTAACCGCTTACCACCAGGTGGACCGTCAGCTATCCGTTCTTACTAACCATTCCCAAGGCTTAGGTGATGCTTAACGACATTTGTCTTTTTCTCTCTCGTTTAGATAGACCGAGATAAAAAACGCTAAGAGACTTAACGCTAAGCAAGCGTTAGTGAAGACGAGCAAGCTTGTTTGATTTTTTTAAACATACAAGTTTAATATTATAAACATAGAAGGCAAACAAGCTGACGGCCCACCTGATGGTAAGTGGTTACCGTCGCCTAGACACCTGCAATAACATGGGAAAATGACTTGATATTGCAGGTGCGTTGTCATCCTGAGGCCTAAGATGAAATGCCGTCCATGGCCAGTAATTACACTGGCTACCTTTCCCTTCAATCCATTTCCTTTCTTGTTTCACGACTGAAATAAGAAAGGCGGTGGTACCTACCCAGACGACTCTACATATGGGCCTACCACCTTATCTTATCTTACTTTGGGGCCATGACTAAGTCACAGTGCACTTCGACCAATTGGGATCTTTTGTGCCTCCCCTGCATTTACTCTTCCTGTGTCCAGAATATAGTTGCCATTAGCCTTACTATATCTTTAGGCAGAAAGAGCCTGTAGTCTTCTGGTTTTGGATATGCCACTCCCAGAAGGCTCATTCTGGTTCTAGTCAGGGCATCACAATGACACAAGAGATGCGTCATAGATTCCTGACATTTAATATTTAATAGATTACTGATTTTGTGTAGCATGTGGTTAGTATGAAAATGGCCTGTGAGTCCCCAATTAAAAGGCGAGGCCCACCACCTAGTAAAAGTAGTTATTCGTCACTAGTTTGTCATCTCTTTGTATAAAAAAACTTACGTTGTAGGGGTCTCGGCGGCGGCGGGTTCCGCGGCGGCGGCGGCACGGCTCGCGCCGGCGGCGGCGGCGGCGCCCGCGACGCTGCCCACAACATTTATTTATTTATTTCAGAAACAAACAGTCAATGTAATATATAAAATTCTCGTGTCACAAATTTAGTTACCATCCTCCTTCGAAACGGCTTGACCGATTTTCATGCAATTTCATACGTTTATTCAGTAGGTCTGAGAACCTAAGTGATAAGGGTTGTCTACCCCTAACATTTTTTTTTATATTTTGATTTTTTTTTTATGTGGCATTAAAAAATACACACAACCCTATTTTCACCCTTCTATCACCAACCCCTATTTTTTAATAGACATTTTAGTAATTCACAGCGCTCTATGCCTCTTTCACTCATATACCACATCCTTACACACTTACAATAAGTTAGTTTTTTTTCTACACTACAAATTTTTTAGAAATAATTTACATGGCAAAACAACGTTTGTCGGGTCAGCTAGTATACAATCAATATTACATACATACATTATATCATATCTAGACCTTTAGTTTCCTTATTCAAATTATGTTTGAATACACTCTAAAAAAATTAATTATCATCGCAATGGAAATTACAATAATGTTGATTTGAGACTCCTCTAAAATTATTGCAATGAGTTACAAAAAACATCCAAATCCATGAGTTTGCTGTTGCAAGCCCTACACGAACGCCTAATGAAGCTTGGTGATAGCTAACGTAACGTTTACTATACTTCTTAATAGAGAATAGATTTTTGACAACACAAGTCCTTACATTTTTTCGAGGTACCCTTAGATTAATTCTACTTAATAAGGATGCACAATCTGTAGTATTATTTAATTTTTTCTATAAAAAATATTTATTTATAAATCAACATAAATACAATGAGAATTAACAGTGTACGCCGCACGGCTCATACAATATTTCAAGTCGAATACATTGAAAACAAACAAACCCAAATCAGACTTGCTCAAGCAAGGCAGAGGGCTTAGATATGATGCCATCTGACAATCGCTATTGCAAGATAGAAAATGAATGGGGTTTGACATTTGCGATCGAAAGTCAATCGAGGGCTAATGTCAAATCTCATACATTTTCCGCTTAGCGATAGCGATTATCGAAAAGCATCTTGTCTAGACCTTCAGGCTCGTCTAAAAAGTCATCAGAGGATTTTTCAAAAAGTCTAATAATAAAAATTGTTGGCGAATTTCGGATTGCATGAAAAGCTAAAATTGCTCTTACCTAATTTTAAGACTGTTTTTCGAAAAATACTCTGATAACTATAACGCCTAGCCTGATTTGCTTGTGCATGTAAAGTCTTATTAGATTGGGTTTGTTTGTGTCCAATATTTTCGCCTTCAAGGTTTGTATGGAAAGCTGTGCGGCTAAAACTCCCTTGTTTCAACAAATCAATCAAATAATTGCACAAAGGATACATACATAATTAACATCAATAGCAAGAAAAAAAAATACAATTGGCGGCCATATTGCTATGCAGCAATCTCTTCCTGGCAACCTGGAGTGACAGGAAATAATACTGAATCAGTTTCTTTTGTTGATGTTAGTTTTTTTTTCAAATATTTAGTTTTGCGGGTTTGGTTTCAAGAACTTTTGATTGAAATGCGAGTGTGTGCTAACTCAAGTTATTTGGATTTTATTATTTCGTAAATTTAAACTTTCCACATCCTTTCTTAGCCATATCATTTCCGGTTTAACCAAAAATACATATACCTACAAGTTGTTTGGTACTCGGTTTAACAAATGGGCACGTAACCATGTTAAAATAGTTATAAAATTACTAAGATGTGATCAAAAGTTCAAAATTCTAGAATTAATTTTGAAATTTCGCATGCATTTTGTTTAATTGACTGATACTTCTATTTGTATTGAGGAAATTTTTAATTTATTTTTCAATTTTGAATTTTTGTTAACACTAATAGTTTTTATATGAGTATCTTGACATATGTGCCCGCTTGTTATGCTGAGTGACAAACACAATCACCATGTACAGTATAGATATATTTAAAACGTATAATAATAATAATATACTGACGTGGAGCGGGCGGGTGCGGCGGGGCGGGGCTCCGGGAAGGCACCGGCGGCGCCGCCATTTGTCTCTCACTCGACACAACTGCACAACACGACATTACCAAATTACAAATAGATCTGATAATAAAGTGATGATAATGTTAATATCATATTAGATGTTAAAATATTGTCTTAAAAGTATATACCGGGTGGCAACATAAATTACAACATTGGCTGAATTGTTCATAGAAATATTATGAAATTAACAAACGAATAAGATTAACTTGATAAAAGCAAAACATTTCTACGAACTAGTACGTCGCGACCCTATGTAAATTACAATATCGTCGGTGGGCGTGCAAGACCGCGTAAGAGCAGTTCGCAATACCGCGTATGTGCTTTTTGTTTATTTCACAGGATGGAAGAAAAAAGATATCTTGGATATTTCTACACATTTCTTTGACTGAACTTGCTTGGGGTTTCTCTGGGTATTGTTTAATGAGAATCTGGCATAAGCGAATATATTTCCATTTTGCGACTTTTGTAAATACGCGGTATTGCAAACTGCTCTTACGCGGTCTTGCACGCCCACCGACGATAATAATATGTATCTGTTAGGCGAGTTCTAAGATAGGTAGATACACTTCAAGCGAATTTAAACTCTGAGCCCATTGTGTTACAAGAGGGTTTACCTTAAGCTGGCGACACTGGAACATATTTAAATACCAAAATGTGTTATGTACCTCTAACAGGCTTCTGACTCTCGTGTAGCTCTTCTTTGACGGCGTCGATCCCGCCGTTCTTGTTGATGAACTCGTAAATAAACTGTCTAGTCGCTTGGTCCTCCAGCTCAGACTCCGACACGCCTGCTTTGGAGAAGAACGACCGCATCTCCTCCTCAGGCAAGTTGCCCACGTCGAAGCCTGCCGAAGGGAATATGAAAATTTTACAATGTTCGTGCCATCTAGTGCCAACAAACTGAACTACTATGGGTAATATATTGAAGCAAATATTGTACAAATTTATTAGGTTTAGAAACATGTCATATTATACAGGTTGTAACGCTCTCGAAAATGGAGGCAGGTAGCTGTGCTGGTAAACCTAATCAGGAATTGAAATCGTGAAAAAAAAAAACTCTGCAGTTTAATACATGTAATGCCTAGACGATCTGTTTGTTTGGGGAAGGTGTTTTTTCGAGATTTATCTTTTACGAGAGCGTATATACCTTTATTAGCATCCCAGCCGACGTGTGATATGTGTTTGAAATCCTTCGGCGCCCCAATGTCTGCTTTCGTCAGTTTCCTCGTTGGCTTCTTTTTCCCTGACGCCTTCAACGTGTAGTCTCCGCCTAGGAAAAATGTTATTTAATACATAGGTATTAGTTTATTAAAGGAATAGGTTAGCAAGTTGATCCGGACATGTATCTATAGAGAATTCTCATGATTTGTTTCCGTTTCATCATCATCAGCCGATATACGCCCCGCTGGGGTCAGGGCTCCCTACGTTGGAGAAACACATGTTTTCATATAATAAGTGTTTTTTCTATACAACTGGATGACAAACAAGGTGACGGCCTACCTGGTGGTAAGCGGTTACCGCCGCCTAACGACACCTGCAATAACAAGGAAAAGCACTTGATATTGCAGGTGCGTTGTCATCCTGAGGCCTAAGATGAAATGCCGTCCACGCCCAGTAATTACACTGGCTACCTTTCCCGTTAATCCGAAACACAGCGAACTGTTTTACGGCTGAAATAAGACAGGCGGTGGTACCTACCCAGGCGACCCTACATATGGGTCTACCACCTAGTGATATACCTGTACTTCGTATATAATTACGTACTGCTAATGTTGGCCTTGGGCATGAGCGCGGGCGCGGGCGGCGGAGGCGGCGTCTGGGCAACCCCATTTTGTCGCGGCGCGTGGTGACTGTTGTTGGACGCTGTGCTATTGGCGCGCGCAGCCAACATCGACCGCTGACGCCGTTCTGATGGACCGAACATTTAACATATCACATACATAGATTCATAATAATGGGGTCTTCAACAGATGCCATGGAAAGGAGAGGACCACAAATGTATGAAGCCTGGGCTTAAAATAATTTTAATTTTGAATCCTACTTTAGTAGGTTGAGTAGGTATAATTATTTGGAATTTTAGTGCAATTAAAAATATTTTATAGCCCCCCGTTTATTTTAAAGACGAACATGAAAATGCCAGACTATAGTTACTTTTTCCGTATTGTTATTGCATTAATATAACAACCACTACTTTTTACTTTTAAAGTATATAGCTGGAGCTAAAGCTATACTAAAATCTTAAAATATTTACAACAAAGCATTTGACATGTTTGACGACTTGAAAAACGAGGGAAAAACAAATCTGTGTTTAGTTTCTGCTGGAACATTATTTACATTTTTAGACAAACGGGCAATTCGAAAAATCTGATCGATTTAAAATCAAGTAGCTTATCACCATACATATTACACCACACACACCACCACACCATACATATTATTATTAGTAGATTACCATTGTAAAGAGGTATATCATATTGCTGTTCAAAATTATTTGAAATTCACTGAGAGACTAGAAACACAACGCAACCACAATAATCTTACAAAGCAGCCGGAGCGAGACTTTGGTATCATTTTAATATAATTTAAAAAGCATTCGTTTATTTTGCCAAAATTATTCTAGATTTTTTCATGGAATCGACTATTAGAAATAATCATCATATTTCTTGCTTATCTTTGGACTGTGGACATTCTTACACCAATATTTAGAATCTAGACAGGTTGAACATGGAGTCTGTGCATATAGATAATGTCAAATATAAAATAATATTAATTAATCAGGTTGTCAAACGTATTTTCTAAATTCTCTGGTAAAAATACTTTTGGTCACTGCGATACAAGCATTGCTTAGTGCAGAGGCCGTTAAAAAGTAAGTTTGAATTGTTACTTGATTTTAATTTAACGCGATTCTGTATCAGTACCATTTTTATATGTGATGGATGAGGAATGAAATTAAACACGTGGTTGTAGACCGACATATAATTTACAGGGTGGTGCCGTCACTACGACAATAAATTGAAACATGGGCTATATTAGTTCATAGAAATGGTTTCCCACTTTCAAAAACATCTTATCTTATTCATTTGATAATTTCATGACATTTCTATGAAATAATGAAGCCAATGTTATATTACTTCATACAAATGTCATGAAATTATTAAATGAATGAGTGGTTTTTGAAAATGGCAAATCATTTCTATGAACTAAAAAAGCCCATGTTCTAATTTATTGTCGTATTGACGGCCACACCCTGTATAAAAGACTTAAACGTAGATCCTGGTATTATTATTATTATTTGTATTTGGGACTTGTCAGTCTTTACTGGTTTGTCACTGCGACCTGAAATATCTATTGTGACTTGCCGCTAATAGTTTATAGTAGAAAGTAGAGCCTTAATTTTGCGAACCTATTAATCACACAAAGAGCTACACAAAAGCTCTTTGAATTAAACAATCTACCTAGGCTTCCAATGAACTAGCCAATTTAATCAGATGGCTGACGGTTCAGCTATCATTAGTTCATTCGACGTTCATGAAGGGTGGTGCCGTCTATACGACAATAAATAAAAACATGGGCTATATTAGTTCATAGAAATGGTTTGCCACTTTCAAAAACACTTATACATTCGATAATTACATGACATTTGTATGAAATAATATAACATTGGCATAAATAAGATGATTTTGAAAGTGGCTAACCATTTCTATGATATAGCACAAGTTTTTATTTATTGTGGTATTGACGGCACCACTCTGTATAGAAATGTCGCGGCAAAGCGAGTTTTCAGCCATGTGTTACGTGCCAACATTTAGATACGTTAGAAGCCAAACGTAATCAGTTGATATTAAATTATAATCTACGATATCTTGTGCAACCACGGATACCTATCATTAAGAAACTTTTCGTCACATTTTAATGTGTTTGATGCGTGGGCGTCCAAACGCATCAAAAACATTGGCCCTAATTCTGGTGAACACATGCTAAGTCTAAATTTAAGTTCAGTGCGTTTCTTTCTATCAAAAGGAATACGAAAAGGATAGCTGTCATATAATTTGACATTTAGAAACGTGCGTTCAATTTTCGACCTTATTGAACGTGATAAAATGCAGTGTTTAGAGGGCACCTCCGTACATGCCGTCTAAAATTGTCTATGGTTTCTATGAAATCTTTCTAAATTTAAGTGACAGCTCTAAACAGATTCTTGCTATCTTTTTTCTATTACTTAATGCGAGAAAGAGATATACTGTTCTTAAATTTAGAATTAAAGTGTGTTCCCAGAATTAGGCCCATTGAGTGATTAAAATAGCTTTTCTCACCTTAACTGGATGTTTAAAAATGCTTGTAAAAGTATTCTTTCTTATCACTACAGGTGTTGACTTCAATGAGTGACAACTATAGCAACGTTCATCTCATAATCGTTGCTATTAAAAACGTTAAAAAAGGATAGAAAGCGGTGAAGAAATTAGTTACACCTAGTGCTCCGGTGGCGTAGTGGTAATCGCGTCTGGCCGGACATCAGGAGACGCAGGTTCGATTCCCGCCTGGACCATATAATTTTTTCATCGTTTTCTTTCTTTATTTGTAATTAAAACTTTTCGTCGCTAAAATACCCCACAACTTTTGTGACTTCAAATTATCAATTTCTGATATTTAACAGTATTTTAGCTGTGATCACGACGAAGATATCTTTTTAGGACTCTCTACCCAAATAGGCAAAAATTGAATAATTATCGATTTGTTTAAGAACAGCTTTCAACTCGTTCATCATCATCATTATCATCACCAGCCTATACACGTTCCACTGTTGGGCACAGGCCTGCCTACACGGGAGAAACACATGAGGAGTTTGGGCCATAACACCACCACGCTGGCCCAATGCGGGTTGGTGGGTTACAGCGGTTGCAAGTACAACCAGGACTAACAGCTTAACGTACCTTACGAAGCACGGAGGAGCTCGAGACAACAAACTTTGATTGACCCATCCCAGGATCGACCATAGCGAAAGTTGCTTTGTTTTTCGTATCGAATTCAGAGCGCTCAAACCAATACGCCACCGAGTTCCTCGAGCTTCAACTCGTTACGGCGTTCAAAATAGTTATTAAGTCATGATATAATATAGTCCCACGTGAATACATTATTTTCTCTTCTACCGCATTAATTCACACTCAATCTCGTAATTCAATAAAAGCTAGCTATCGATTCAATAAAAGATACATTGACCTCGGGTCAAACTACTAATTTGTCTAATCTTGTAGATAAAAAAGTCATTACCTACTTATTCGTCCAATTGGCTATTTGTAGCCTACTTTGGATATTTAAAAGTTTTATTCAATCAATAAGTGTTCTTATTTGAACTTCACGCGTACTTTAGTCACATGCTAAAATCCCACATTAAAATTGTAAACCTTTTACTTATAAGGTTTACATGAATGTATAGCTTTATGTTGAAGT
Organism: Nymphula nitidulata; assembly: GCA_947347705.1. Classification (NCBI taxonomy): domain Eukaryota; kingdom Metazoa; phylum Arthropoda; class Insecta; order Lepidoptera; family Crambidae; genus Nymphula; species Nymphula nitidulata. Next base: position 4,450,445 of record OX374620.1, read on the forward strand.
ACGGATTTTAAAAAAATCAGTTAAAACTCTTTAGGTATATATCCCTTTGGATATATCTGGCCGAACCCTAGAAGACGCGGGTTCGATTCCCGCCTAGTGCATATAATTTTTTTATCGTTTTCTTTCTTAATTGTAATGGTTACAATATGCCTAATATGTTTATGCTTAATGGTTATTATTAAAAATCACTCAGAAGATTTATAGTGATGATTTTTGTCTGTAACCTACTTGCTACCTACCTACATAATACATTTATTTATCAAACAAGATAATCAATCTGTGTCAGTTTAAATTTCACAAGTTGGTTACACAATCCGATTCCGAGTGAAAGAACTTGAGACCAAAGTTACGATCTCTTGGCTTTTACCCAAAACCTGACTTACTTATTGGTAAAACGTCCAGCCGGCTTTATCTGATCGAGTTAGCGAAAAGGATCAATTCGAGGCACAAACGGTCAATAAACGTGCAGTTTAAATACTGTTGGGACGTTTACTTACAGTGACGTCTGAAAAGACTTACACACTCGAAGCATGAAATGTGTTTATAAGGACTCTTTTGTAGCAGCAATAAGGTAGTAAGCAACTTTTTAGACGTTACTGTTCTTCTATACGGAAGTAAGCCATGCCATTTTAATATTTAAAACAGGAGAAACCGCCCAAAGTCAAATATAGGCACGTAATCGTTGAGTGTTGTTTAGTGAACACCAGTGGTCGATTATGAGACATGTATGCTATTACATACTTAAATAAATATTTAAACTGTACCATCACTTCCGTTTGGCATCTAGGTTTAGCACGTATCGTACCTATATAGATGCACTGAGCCGTATTTCCTACTCAATAGCTAAAACCAACAATGATGGTTAGTAGTTAAAAGAAAGAGGTGTTTCGTTAGCACGGAGTCAGCGTGTGACCTCTTAAAACCTATTACAGGGTAGATACTTGCTGGGTAGACACAGCACTCCTCAAGACTATAAATTACTCATTGAAGTTAAAATGGTTACCGTTAAAATAGATGGCAGACAACTCGTAACATTGAGCCAATTACAGAGACGTTGAACAAAATTTTAATTTTAGATCTATTGCCATTTAAGTACGCAAACGCCTTGTATAAACACTAATGAATATTCCAATCTATATACAGAATTAAATGATTATCTCGGCAGATGTAATGCAACCATACGTCATCGCTGGCGGTTTGCTTGTGTAGGGCGGGCAATGTTTACTAACACAATGATCACATAACCGAGATATGTTTCGCTTTCTCTGTAAATATCGTATTTTATCAGGCGGGTAACAAATCAACTAGCTCAGGGCCGGGCTATCCGACAAGGAAAACAGCCATTATAAATTCGACTTATAATACAGGCTTAACATGATTTCGCCTAATTGCTTGAAGGCAATTAATTTAATAAACATTTTTATAAACCAACCTTTACAAACAAAAAAGTGATTGTATTTTAAATACACCTTACCCTTGGAAAAAACCTAAATTAAAAAAATATTATAATGTAAAAAAATATTAGACTTCTGAAAAGGGCCAGAGGGTGTATTGAAATTCCATGTATGAATGTAGTACTTAACATGATACCAATCCCAGGGCCTCTTTCTTGGCCCGCCACCAACAGGGAGTTCATCCTTACACGTTGGAACCAGTGGTCTTCACAGTTTCAGAGAAACTTTTTCGCGCGTACCTACGCTCAGGTTATAGAATGAGCTCCCGGCGGAGGTTTTCTCAAAAGACTACAGCATGGGGTTCTTAAAAAGCGCGTGAAAATGTTTTTACTGGGTTGGCAACTCGCAAATGATACCCTGGTGTTGCAAGCTACAATAATCACTGATCATCAGTAGGGCCATATGCTTGGCTTGATTTCCACTTTAGTGAAAATTGAAATTGATATTAGTGATTTATGAAAAAAGTCTTAAGAGTTTATTGTATTGCAATATGACACAGTGCACCCCCAGTTTTAAAAAGACCTGCTAAAATAGATGAACTAGTGGCAAATTACACACAGTCACACATACTCAACACAACTAAGTATGTTAAATGCTCCATAAGTGTATGTAAAAAGCAGGCCTTAAGTGGCCGAAAACGTAGACCGCAATGTGGTGCCAATGTACCTTCTAATTATTTCCGATGCACACTCAAGTGCCAGTGCACTGTTGTCTTAATCATCCGAATTGTGACCATGGTAAATATTGTTTATGTCAAGCGAATATAGTAAAACTAATCACAGGTTGTGCTATAGCTGTTCTTGTTATTTCTGCTTGAGCGGAGTTAGTTTCAATGGTAAAACCGTAACAGTAAGTGTAAGTAAAAAAATAAGTTGCAAATATTATGCAAGTATAAAACAACAAATTTACCTTCTCTCCTTTGTTTTCGTAGCTCAATCTTTTCGATAAGAATATTCCTAAGGACTCTAGCTTCATCTTCACTGGCGAAATTAAAAGCCGTCATATAATCCTGGAAGTAGATTTACACTGTAATTAAATGAATAATGTAATTAAAAACAACTTGTTTCGTTATTTACCTCTGCTTCAAATGTATGTAAATAACTTCTAGGGCTCTTGTACTCTATCTCCATATAAACTTCATGTTCCCAGACAAGGGTCTTTCTGTAAAGGCAGTAGATGCGGAAGAAGTAAGACCGTTTGCCATTGTCCTTTATAAGGCAGAGGACACCAGTGTCTTTTTTCCTCCATTCTGAATGTGAAGGCGCCTCTGTCGTGAACAGTTGCACCACAGCTGTTGCTAAGCTCTGAAAATTTAGAAACATTTTAACGGAAAGGAATAAACAGATAAAATGGTTTATGATATTTAGCCTGTTTCAGGTAAAATATCACATAAACATTCCTTTGAACTACATAATTTTATGTGGAGGTATTCCTTTCATAATATTACAAGAAAACATTAAAAACTTGTGAATATAAATACTACATCAATTATGTGTGTTTACACTATTATGCAAAGATTATGCAAAGCAAAAAACCAAATTATTTTAAAATTAAAATTATTTTTAGATTTTTTTCATATGTAACTTTACAATGTTTAATATTATTTAATAATTGATGTAATGTTTCCTTAGAAAACTAATTATTCTAGAAAACAATCACATCTGGGGACAGGATCGGGGACTTGGTTCAACCCTGTGAAATGGAATGAATCAGAACAAAAAAAAGGTTACTGCCTATGTAAGCTTTATTTATGTTCTGTTTTATTCCATTCAATAAGTAATATCATAGGTAATGTTATAAAAATAATGTTTGTTTCTTTTTATAAAACCTCAGTGTCCTCTTAACGGGCACTGCAAAGCATGTCAGGTGCAGCTAGTATTGCATAATTATTTTAGTGGTTTGTTTCATACTTTTTGGCTCAAGAAGTTTACGGAAAGGAAAACTAAGAATAGTAATTAAATATTATTTATTCAATTTTATTTAAATTTGTTACATGGTGTGGTGGTCTAAATATAGATTCAGTTTTATTTACAGATAAATCCATACAACTAATTTAAAATAAGGTTCTTATTTTGCATGCATTATTTATAGGATTTTTTGTGTAGACTAGATGGCAGACCCATATGTAGGGTCGCCTGGGTAGGTACCACCGCCTTTCTTATTTCAGCCGTGAAACAGTTCACTGTAATTCGGATTGAAGAAAAAGGTAGCCAGTGTAATTACTGGACAAGGATGGCAATTCATCAATAACAAGTGCTTTTTCTTGTTATTGCAGGTGTCTATAGGCGGCGGAAACCACTTACCACCAGGTGGGCCATCAGCTTGTTTGTCACCTAGTTGTATAAAAAAAAAGTGTTACCAAAATAATAAATAAATTGCAAAAAATAACCTTTTACATAATTGCCTGTATTAAGTACCATTTTAAGCTTTCAAAAGACAATAAAAATATATTAATAGTGACAATATATCAATCTAATGATATAAAATCATAATGTAATGAATATAACAATTACAAATAAAGAAAGAAAACAATGAAAAAATATATGCTCCAGGCGGGACTCGATCTTGCGTCTCCTTATTTCCGGCCAGACATGATTACCACTACCCCAATGGAGCACTAGGTATAACCTGCTAATTTCTTCGCCGCTTTCTTTCCTTTTGTAACGTTTTTATAGCAATGTTTTAATGTTCATTGGTGGAGCATATATGTATGTATATATTTTTTTTTCATTGTTTTCTTTCTTTATTTGTAATTGTTACAATAAAGTAGCCGTTTAAACAAATCTAAACATTAAAATGTGATGTATGTGAATATAATTTGCATCCAAATCAATTAACAACAGTATTCATTTACATTAATAAATTGACATGGAATGAAAATTACATAAGATTTCATATTCAAATTTGATGGAAAGTAATTGCTCATTATTAGATAATTTAATTTAAATAAATTATTTTATTTATTTATAATATTATTCATTTCCAATCCTATTCCATATTGAACATGATTTGAAGTGAAAAGCTGCATTAGTTTTATAAAATGTTAAAACCTCCCCCTTTACATTCAACCCGTAGTGCCAGTTCTACCTAATAGACTAAAGTTAAATATGTTTGAAATGTGCTAAATATGATATTCTCACTACCAGTTGGACCCTTTCACATTAGCTTAAATAACATAGTAAGCTATGTTATACTCATATTAATATCACTTAAAAGTATGATATAACTAGAAAAGTATTAACAGTGTAAACAAAGGATCCAAAATTATTGTCACTTTCACTCTTTTTAGGGTATGGTGAAAGAAAATGTTGACTCATTTACTGTAAGGTTGTTAAAGTGCCAAAATGCTTATCATATAACACATTACATATTAAATGAGGAGTACACAAAATTAAACCAGTTCTACAATTATTCAGAGCATACAAAACTTTGTTATTTTAACTTTTGTCAAAACTACTATACGCAAGATATGTGTAAAATATATTTACTTTATTTTACCAAGGAATATCAGATTTTATCTCACCGATATCGACTGATAATTTACTGATATGTTGTTTCTTCCCTACGTAATCTGAAAGTTATGTGAATCACGAGAGCTACTGGTAGATCGCGGATACATACCTGACATTTGGAACCGATGAGACTAAAAACCTGATCGTTTTCCTCTTTAGATAATAGGACACTTAGTCGATTCTCTCCCCTCGGCATTATATTTGATTTAAATAAGAAAACACAAAAAATCACATTTATCAAGCAATATTAGAGACGTCAATCACGTAGCTTTTCCAACATTTTAGCCATAAAATATTTGTTTTTTGACACTGAATACATACTATAAACGATGAAAATACCATTGCTCACTAGAAAAATATGTTCATTTCACTTTTTAATGATAAATATTGCGATAATCTTGGAAAATACTTTCTCCAGATAGGTTTCAGTGACATGAATTTACCAAACTGAAGTTGCCTGCCAGTTTGCCACCAGAGATCTTTGCCATAGCCAACACAGATTGATTACATATTACTTTTTGCCAATTTTTTTTTATAGTTTTTTTAAATGTTCTCTTTATTACAGAGAAGGCAAGGAGAACTAATGCTCATACAGCCATGTTAAGAGTATTTTATTTAATTCTGCAAATATTGCAATGAAATGCTGGTATAACACATTTCAATGCATCTTGGGAGAGTTTGGCGGGAAAGTTATGACGACAGTCTCCATTATGCTACTTTGATGAGGTGGATAACTACGTTAAACACCAACGTCAAGAAATGTTTCTTAACTGGCCAAGTGTTAGTTTAAGTATGTATGTAATGTCAAAAATCAGGAAAAGTCTCTTAGTCCGGGGAAAATACTAATATTTGTTTACGTGTATAGTTTACTGGTATGGTACAAATTCAAAATTATTCATTAATTACATCATTAATCTTCTTCTTATTTTAATAATTGGCAATTATTAAAATTTGTGTTTGAACAAGCATGTGTATGGAAAATACTATTTTTTTGATGTAAAACAAGTCTGTTGTGATAACTTAGATTAGTAGTTTATTTGGGTTATCCATCATTGATCAATAGGGCAATATGGCTGGTGACGTAGAAATCAATTAAACGTCAACAAAGTGACTTTAATTAAAATATAATAAAACTAGAAAAATTTCACGTCCTGAGGCAGGAATCGAACCCGCGACCTTTCGCAATCCGGGCGACTGCTCTGACCACTGAGCCACCCAGGACTTGGGATATCCCTGTGAAATTCTTCTAGTCTATCTGTATTTGCGTTTATGAGCTAACGTCCACCCTACAATGTCGAAATATTCTATTTCAACATCCGAAACGAGTATTTTTACAAATACCGACGATTCGGTTAAGTTGGGGCAGTGCTTTCAAATATTCTTAATTTTTGATTTTTAACATTATTATAAATGTTTGAAAAATTACTTAGTAATTAAAATATAATAAATATTTTTCTAGTTTTATTATATTTTAATTACTAAGTAATTTTTCAAACATTTATAATAATGTTAAAAATCAAAGTGACTTTAAGTTAATTCAATCAATCAAAGAACCCAAAGAACATACTTTTTGCAGAAATTTTTAAAACTGACAGCTGAGGTGATTCTGATGCTGCTGTGCTATATCTGAGGCTATATCCCTCGAACTGAAACGGCTCGATCTCGATTGCGTTACGTGTCAAATCCATAGAGAAATATAATACACCGGTCTAATCAAATCGTACAAAAACGCAAAGCAGCGGATCTTGGGATTTAGTGGAAGCCACATTTTAGTGATTGATAGCTCTGAACTCAGCCAAGATCAAAACGCTTCGATCAATTAAAAGTTAGGGATACTGATACTGACTCAATTTGTTTGTTTTAAGTGTTGAGGAGCTCAGTGGCAGTAGTGGTTCAAGCACTATGGATGTCTCTGGTTTCGATTACGGAAAACAAAACAACTTTCGCCATGGTCATCCCGGAAAGGGTCAACCAAAATTAGCAATCTCAAGCTCCTCCAAAGCTTCGGAAAGCACGTTATGCTGTTGGTCCCGGTTGCCACTGCGACCGCTTTAACCTACCAAACCGCGTTGGGCCAGAGTGGTGGTATTTCCCAAACTCCTCATGTGGTTTTCCCGTGTAGCAAGGATTGTGCCCAGCAGCGGGGCGTATATAGTCTGATGATGACATATAGACATAATAATATATATTAAATATTACATATTGTTGGATATTTTATTTTTAACAGACACCGGGCGGCGGCAGGCGGCTGCGGCCTGCGGTAGCCGATAAGGAACTAAAGGACAACAGCATAAGTATTACGATAAAAAAACATTAATGATTTGGTTAAATTAATTTAATATTTTACCCTTTTGTATGTACGGTTCACATTACACAATGTACCATTTACATTCGATTTTTGTTACTGCCTATTACAATTAAATGTTTATTACAACATAAAACAAACGAATTTATTTTCGAATGATGTCATCAGTTTATTCATAAAGCATATAACCAAAATGTTTGTAGTTGTTGTGTTTGTTTAAGTATGTACAGTAGAGAGCACATCAAGGGTAACAGTTTGACCTTGAGAGCGTCGTTACCGCGTTGACAATAGATGCGCCTTTCTTGGAGCAACTGTTAAACTTGGTGTGCTGTAATCTATACAATAAATATTACTCATATCGACGTCACAGTTACTTGTGGATAATGTTAACAGAACTTTAAGTCACTTATCCGTAGTATTAAAGTTTTCATTGTCATAGGTAGGTACTTTTTTTACAAAAAAAAATATTAATAGCAAAGTTATTTCGTAAAAAATATCGTGTTCGATTTACTTACAAAGTCTTTTCACTTATAACTGTTCAGAGTCAACTCAACCCAAATTAAAACCATTGCAAAAAAGTGTACAATTTTGATAGTGGTGTACTAATGGCACTTTAATACTTAGTCGCCCTATTCGAATCAAGTGAAGTTCAGTACGTCTCTTTCATTTCAAAAGGACTATAGTGACAGTAAGAAAAGGACAGAGTTACCTTCTATTTTATAAAGCGCTTCATGGTAACAAGCTAGTGTGCGCCTGCGCATCTCAAATTAAAATTTATAATTTGTATTTGCAGGACTCAAAAGTCAGCATAATAAGAAGTAGTAAAGACTCAATCCAAATATATGATTGTCTCATTTGTCTGTCCTTTTGTACAGAAATTGAATGAGTGAGAGTAACTGGACTTCATTGTATAAAAAGCAGCATTTACAGACACTTCAAAATTGTTTCTTATAACAAAGGCATAACATACAAATTTGTAAACACATGTGTTACGTTTGATCCGCGGCCCAAACTAATTCCAAATCTGACAACTCCCGTTTAGCTGCTATTAATTTGTAAACATCTAAATGCTTTTAATTGACTTCAATTACCAGAACGGCTACAGAGTCGCCGAAATAATATCGTAGATATGTATAAGATAGGTAGTGGCACTCGCCTTCTAGTTTTAGAGCTATTAGATAAGGCTTCCTTTCCACTGAAACATAGACGAGCGGAGCGGAATATTGCTGAGAAAACGAAAATCAAAAAGCAACCTAGTTACGTTGTTATAAAACACTATTCACTTTAAGTCTTTCACGGATGGCTCATCTCCGCCATTCAACGCTTCGAATTTCAGTTGTATTGCAAAGAATATCGTAATAAAGCAATTCAAAGAATAAAGCACATATTTACTTATTCAGGGAACTTCCACTCCGCTCGTCTCCGCTTCAGTGGAACAGGCAACCTAAGATTCCGGATTACATTTACTAGAATAAAAAGTAAGTACAGACAATTTCCTTTCTACCTCTAAACATAAATTGAATAAAGGGTGTCCAATGCATTAGCATTTAGGAATTATCAACTTCAAGAATTGATAGTTCCAATATTGCCTATGCTTATTTTACTCATTTATAGAGAAATGATGTAGCGTTATGACTCTTATGTCAATACAATAGGGATCAAAAATGTTTACATCTTTGAAGCTAACTGTACTGCCCCTAAATATGGTTCATCGCAAACAGTCCCAAAATGGAAAAATTAGGTCAGTGCTTCCTTGTACTAACCTAATTACACAACAATTACACTTTCTCAAATAATCTGCCGAATCTTGTTTTGAACGACAAAACCAAGCTAATAAGGAAATGGACTATTGAAAACTGTTCAACATATTTCTGCCTATTTTAACACACATTGACCGAGACAGGATTTTCGACCGAGAATAAAGTAAAATCGAGAATAGATAAATGGTAAAAAAATGGAATTTTGCATAATATTAATAGTAGGCAATATCCAAGATATTTGCATAATGCCACAATCGAAAGCAACTCCCGCTAGCCGCACCAAGCGACGAACACGAATCCCATACCGTACAAATGTCTCGGTCATGGTCGAGAAGCGAGACGTGTTCTCGGTCACGCCTTGCACGGAATGTTTGATACACCGGTACTTGTCATTTGTGTTAGCAAATAAGGGGCTGGCCGGGTCTCCATACGTTTTTGGGATATCTCCTTATATGGAAAATACATATGAAATTAAAAATTTGCTCGTATGGTCTGTGTACTTAAATTTTATCTTAGTGAGTAACCAGAACAGACCTCATTAATATGTTATTTCATTAAATATATAAAAAAGTGGATTGATAGCAGAACTACAATTATATTGCGAGTTCACATTAACACTATAATATAGAACAAAGTGAAATTATACAATATCATCACATATAAGTTACTTTACATAGAATTTATGAAAAGATTTTTAAAAATATTCGAAATTTATATTTAGGATAAGGTATGTATTACATAATTTGGGACACATCAACTCTTAATTACTAAAACAAGGTTTAACTTTGTGATAAATAATAGTCGCTATACATCAGCTATTGTGTATAGGGTATATACATCAGACTAGACGTAGGCCAATCGGAGGCATATAGCCTCGGTGCTGGTTGTACAGTCACAGGCAATAACATGTAAGTCGACCACAAAAGTAGCTTAACACTATAGTACCATGTCGCACCGACTATTTCGCTCGTACTTAATAGTGTTACCGTACTAATATTGATGCCATAGTTATTGTAACGTGGTACTAAAGTGTTCAGCTACTTCTGCGGTCGACCGTATCCACTTATTTCACAAAGCACTACAAATGACTCAACACCACCTGCAACTATGTAGCACGGGCCGTAGACAAAATCTCTCCCCACTACTTAAGTACGATCGCGGTCTAAAAATGTTTATCAGTTTTTAAATTAGATTCTCTGTCACACCGTGCAGTAAGGGTTAAAATGCTTATCGTCGGTGAGCGTGCAAGACCGCGTAAGAGCAGTTTGCAATACCGCGTATGTGCTTTTTGTTTATTTCACAGGATGGAAGAAAAAGTTAATATTTTGCATATTTCTACACATTTCTTTGACTGAACTTGTTTGGGATTTCTCTGGGTGTTGTTTTATGTGAATCTCGCATATGCGAACATAAGAAATAGCCTACTGGTGCGATGTGTCAATTTTGCGACTTTTGTAAATACGCGGTCTTGCACGCCCAGCGACTTTATGTCCGTTTTCACTAACCGTTCCCTAGGCTTAGGTGACTCTTAACAACATTTGTCTCTTTCTATCTCCTTTAGATAGACTGAGCTAAAAATCGCTAAGAGACTCATAACGCTAAGCAAATGTTAGTGAAAACGAGCATAGTCTAGATACTTATTACTTTTAATATTTGTAAAGAAATCTATTCTAATGACTATTCGATGATCAAACTCATTTTTTAATTTGAAAATTGTCACGTCATCTAAGGTGATGCACATTTTAGACCGCGATTGTACACTTACTAGGAGACAAAATGTGTTATATATCTTTCTTTTGGAAGAAGACAGAGACAAACTTTTGTCCACTCCCAAGAGAGTTTGCCATGGGGGCTGATGTGAATCGGTAAGAAGAGTCCATATGCGAAGACAGCTAGTGCGGCCCGACACATTATTTTTCATTTATATTGTAAGGTCTAAGCATTAAAATAATAAAACATTTGTTTGATTATTATTACAATACTTGTTTTATTTTTAACAAATGGGGATTTGTGAACTTTTTATCCACAAATCCCCATTATCAATTTGATTAGCACTGAATGGGGATTTGTGGAAGAAAAGTTCACAAATCCCCATTGATGGGGATTGTCGATGGGGATTAGTGGAATAACCTGTTCTAGCTGCCTCCACTTGCCCGGCCCATAAGGTGCTTTATCACGCGTTTTTTGAAGGAACGCATGTTATAGGAAGGTGGGAACACATGTGCCTTCTCGCTATTCGTGACAGTGAATTAGGTACATGGTATTGCTCGTGACAGTACTTTGCAGACAGCCGCACATCAAGCGTAACTTGTCAGTTGGAAAATAACACTTATAGCAACGGAATAAGGTACAGATTCCAAATCATCTGGGTCAATATCAGCACTATTTTAGAGAAACAATTCTAACACCACAACGATAAAATCGTATTTTGTTCGTAGCATAACTTTAAATTTGTACAATCACTGAAAGTTCAGATAATAGGGATGTTGACTGTATTATTAATTATGACGCGTTGTGATAGTTTTTATAATACCAACAATAGTTTATTGTATTAATACGGAATTTAAGTAATTTTTAATAAACAAAATGTAATTAAATCACTTTTAGGTCACGTGACAAAGTTTATGACGTCACTTGTTGTTAGCATCGGACGCTAACAGAAAACCATGTGGCAACAGGTGACATCAAAGCAGACACGTGCAATGTATTGGCGTTTTAAAACACTTGTTTTTTTTTTAAAAAAAGTATTAAAATAATTATGATAACTATTTCGGACTATAATAGGTACATACAGGTTGGTGTCGTCAAAACGACAATAAATTAAAACATAATGCAGCCTATGTCATATTATTTCATACAAATTTCATGAAATTATCAAACGAATAAGATGTTTTTGAAAGTGGCAAACCATTTCTATGAACTAATATAGCCCATGTTTGAATTTATTGTCGTATTGAACGCACCACCCTGTATAACCAACAATAGGTATATTGATACTGGCGTAAATTGAATAAGAAAGTTGCAGCTTTTGTCGGGTTTAAAAGTCTTCTATTCTATTTATTGTATTCAATGTGGTGTCACGTGGTATTAGTTTCTTCAACGAGAAACAGGACCAATCCGCCATTCAATAATGTAATATTTAAGGCATGTAATTGGTATAGGTACAGAGCACAAAATTCTGTAAAATCTACAATATCTCACCTTAAAAAACTATAACTAGAATTGTCATTCAAATGTGGGCCTAAGGTCGTGCCCTGTAAGATATATTTTACAATACAAGCCGCGCTTGCGATTCGTCATTGTCTCGTCATGTAGTGTATCTACAGAAGAATAAAATATCTATAGTGCCCGGGGTGTGAGTGCGTTCACAAATGAACCGATTCCAGTCCTGCGAAAATGGAACTCGTGATATGCAAAATTAGCCCTTTAGTGTCTACCACAACGTTTTGTTAAACTATAATAACAATAATTCTGTAGATCACACGTTAAATTTAATTTAAGTTCAGTGCATTTCTTTCTATCAAAAGGAATACGAAAAGGATGGCTGTCATATAATTTGACATTTAGAAACGTGCGTTCAATTTTCGACTTTAATGAACGTGATAAAATGCAGTATTTAGGATGCACCTCCGTACATTCCGTCTAAAATTGTCTATGTTTTACTTTTAAATCTATCGAAAAAAATATGTTGTACTTAAATTTAAATTCAGAATAGTTAGATCTAATCTTCACATTATTTTTCAAAATTTGGGAATATGTTAGAAATGTAGCTGCAGGGGATCCAGCGGATCCAGCTAAATTTTGAAAGTGGTCTATGAGAAAAAAAGTCTAGGAACCTCTGGTCTAGAGCAAGAAAGGTAGCGAGTGAAAGGGACAAACCTATACAAAATGACATCTGGTTTGTTTACACTAATTCTTTATCTAAGTTGGCTTAAGCAACACAGATAATTGACGGTATGATTAAACAGTAATTGGAATGTGACGTTTGCGCATATTTCAACGCAAAAACACTCTCTTCACAAATATTTAGGTAATCTTGTAGCATGCTATGAAAGGACGTACAGACGACAGAGTGTCAAGTGTAACAGTTGCACTACGAAAGCGGCCCCTATTACGAACGCAGTAAGGGCGATCTCAAGGTCAAAATGTTACTCTTGATGTGCTGTCGTCTGTACAGTGAAATTACATCGATGGTTTGGCCTTATAAACCTATTAATTCATATGCACCAAGGCACTAATACAGTGAACTGGGTCTTACATTTCGTATGGCAAATCGTTGAATTTCTAAAATATAATGGTCAACACATTACTATGTAAGTTGCTTTGTTACTAACAGTTATTATGAGTCTTTGTAACTCGAATGAATAAATAAACAATAATAATAACTAGATACGAAACACTAACACCGAAACATGGAATAGGCCCCGAAGAACGTTGAATTCAAATTCGATGTCTTGTTAGAATAGGAAGATTTAAGGCAAATTCAGTTAAATTTGTGCATTTAAAGTAACATTTACAGGTAAAAGCCTTTCGTTATAAGTAGTTAACGCTACAAAAAAGTATAAAAAGCAATGGTCATTTTAATAAATAAAGAAAAATATAAAAATATTCTTTTATTAATTAAGGAAAAGCAAAGGTAGCTAATTTATTTTCTTTTTTTTGAGTTGTCAAATATAACTTTAGATCTCACACAGAACTGACGTGCTTATAATTTATAAACAGGTTAAAGATAAAACCGTGTTTCACAAAGACTATTAAGACAGTACAAGAACCCAGGAATATTTTCTCAAAAAATTATTTTATTGCGGACACAAAAATGACCATTTTTTTTTATCACACAATAATCGTCGTAAAAAAACACGCCGCGACAATGGTATGAATGAATGAATGAATGCGTGTCGCAACAGCACAGGCATTACTATGCTAAACTAAAATGCTATGCTAAAATGTACTCAATATTATAGCTGTTAAATCACGTGAAAACTATACGCTTGTAACTTTACAGGATCTATTTAACTAGATTTGGTGTTTGTATAATTTAGTATACCATATTTAAATATTCCAACAGTGTATTGTGTTGTGATGTGTAAATCTGAATGGTGTGACATTATATGAAATATTAATATTGTTTAAAAATTATATTGTTAATTGTCCTACTGAATATAAGCAAATAGAAGTGCTTACAAAAACGCGTTGTGGAAATCCTCAACTACGTTTAACATTTACATTTTATAATTAAACTAACAGCCCATAAAACAGCCTCAAAATATTTCATAAAAATCAGTTTGACTCTTCATATCTTTACACCTTTTAACAATAACGGAAAAAGCGAAAGTATGATTAATTGATACACAAAAAGAGCTACAAAGTTTGCGGACTCACGAGACAAACGATTCCTAGGAAAGTTATAACAAAGACGCCCATCAAACGTAAACAATTACACAAATAACAAGGGCAATCAATGTATCGTCGGTGGGCGTGCAAAAGCGCGCAAGAGCAATTTGTAAATACCGCGTTTCAGCTTTTTCATTTTACCATTTACAGTAGGAAGGAAAAAGTTAATATCTCGGATATTTCTACACATTTCTTTAACTGAACTTGTTTGGGATTTGTGTAGGTATTGTTTAACGAGAATCCAGTTCAACAGAGTTAAGTGCCCGCTGGCGCGATATTTCAATTTTGCGACTTTTGTAAATACGCAGGTCGCAGTATTGCAAGCTGCTCTTGCGCGGTCTTGCTCGCCCACCGACGATATACTTCGAATGTTTCATTTGTTAAAATAACATTCGACTTTTGTTCTAAGACTAGACAAAGCTATTCTGAAGGGATCAAAGTCATGTGGTTGCTGGGTTTGTTTAGGCCGCACGGCCTTTCATACAATCTTCAAGTCGAAAATATTGTAAACGAACTAAACGATTCTAATAAGATTTTAGATGCGCAAGTCAGGCTAGTGTAAAAAGTTGTCAGAGGATTTTTCGAAAAATACTATTATAGTTGAGTAACTGCCATTTTTTAGATATTTTTGTGCAAACCAAAAATCGCTAATAATTTCTTTTCAGTATATTTGCAAGAATTCCAACAAGAAGTTTCACATTATGAAAATAAATAGGCTTCAGCCAAAAGCGCTTAAGCTAAAGCCCTTCCCAAGTAGGCTCGATAATTCAGTATCGAACCTCTTTGGAAGCGCTTTAGCTCAATACAATTGTCTCGTTTTAATACTAAAGAGAAAGAGATGAAAGATGTAGTTCTAATTTTCAACACGCGCACGTGACGCAATTTCCATATAAGAACGTCAAACATTGTTGCGACTTTCCGACTGATATTTAAAAATAATATTACTGTTCTACTGTTTTCTCGCAATTCTGCTGAGGCACATTGTATGACACACGTGCGGCTATTGGTTTCTACAAACTCGTGACTATGGTAAGCCCTCGATTTCGTCTCGGCATTACATTCGTCTACTCGTTTGTAAAAACCAACGCACTAGTATCATAAATAACTATTTATTAGATTTTTGGAAAATCCACTGACAACGTTTTAGGCTAGCCTGACCTGCTTTTGCATGGTAAGTTTTGTGAGACTCAGTTTGTTCGTATCCAATATATTCGATTGGAAAGTTTGTATGAAAGTAAGTGTGGCATATACGTTCTTAACAACTACCCAGTGTCATTCTGTTATACAATATCTGTTAGTTCATTCAGCCTTCAGAATATAAGGTAGTGGCTTTCATCTCGTTAGGACAATCGGCCAAATACTTCAGTTTATTCTAGATTTATTTTAAAATTGATACCTTATAAAAACTAAATCACAAAGAAATCTAACTAAAGAGATTTTAAGTGCTGCTCACATTTCTAACTACCTAAATAAAAACTCAAGCATAGTGACTAATGTATTGTAATCTCCAGAACTCTCGATATAGACGATTTTATATGCCCATCTTCCACAGACAATAGAATTATGGGCCTAATTATGCAGAACACAGGCTAATTCTAAATTTATTTCAGTGCATCTCTTTCTCTCATTATGAATAAAAAAAGGAAGGCTGTCACATAATTTGACATTTATAAACGTGATAAAATGCAGCGTTTAGGAAGCACCTCCGTACATGCCGCCTAAAATTATCTATGGTTTTTAAAAAATATAGTTGACGGCTTCAAACAAATTCTTGCTATCCTTTTCCTATAGCTAATGCGAGAAAGAGACACTGTGCTTTAATTTCGATTTAAAGTGCGTCCTCAGAATTAAGCCCAGTATCTTCAGAATTAGGCGTAATGTATTTTTTACTTATTTTATTAGGAAAACTTACGCCATTATTAAAAACATAAAAGCTTTAACGTGTATAAGAGCATATATCAACGTTTATGTAATGTAACTAGTAATCAGGCGTGCTCAATAACTTTTAGCTAAAAGCGACAGAATAGAGTAGGTATCCGCTATTCGATTGTATTAAGTCAGTTGTTTTGTGTGGTTGTCCAAAATTTCATACAAAAGCTACAAGTCCCGGTAAATATCTTGACATGACAGTTTTCACAAATGAAAAAGTATGCGCAGTTGCAATATTCAGTACAAAATCTTTTACTCTGCAGGTATTTTAATCTGTGAATGGTATGTGAAGTTGGTTACAGGTACCTGTAATCACAATAACGAATACGATTCAACATCATCAAAAACCCCTTTTCTCGTCTTACATCGTGAGGTCTGTTGAGTTACAACACAAGGCCTAATTCGGTATTACAATGACTAAATCTATATTTAAGTACAGTGCATCTCTTTCTATCATTGTGAAAGGGAAAAGGACAGTTGCGGCCGTGTTCTTATCGCGTAAAAGTAGCGCGGGCGGTAGGTACAACACAAATGACCGGCAGGGCAACCGCCGAAATAATTGGTTTAAAAATTAGTATGGTTTACGACGTCATTAGACACCTCGTACCGACCTAACTCAAAGCCATGTCACTACTATTGACATAGCTGTGAATTAGGCAGTCGCTCCGGCGGCCGTATCACTTTCGGGCGGGAGTAGGGCTGTACCTATATCGTTAAAGTCAAATAAAAAACAACTACCGCCCGCGAGTGGGAATTCCTGTGAATTAGCCGTGGGGGAAGCCCCTCTGCCCTGTCCCGTACCGTGTTGCTCCACTCGTAAAAATTGTTACGTAATGATTTTGGGTTATGTTTCATAAAACATTATTAAAATCCAACTCACCTCCTTGCATGTTTTCTGATTTGTCTATGGTTGGTGACTAATAAGAGTTACCTTTTGATTTTGACATTTATGAAATTTGATATCCTTTTCCTATTCATATTGAGCGAAAGAGATTACAGTATTTAAATTAAGATATTTAGGGTGTAAAAATGTGGCCCGTTGTTCTATGCTGTTACTAATACACTTTGTATATCTAATATACAGTATAATAAATAAGCTTAAACATAATAATAAGCACCATAATGTACTTAAATCATCTCACTCAACAAATAATATTGTACTCTTGTCAAATCAATGTTGAACTAATTTTAGATACAAATAAGTTTTACGTATGTCCGGAATAAACAACAATACTTAATATAAAATTACTAAGCGTTTGTGTATAGCGTAAGTAACACAATATAAACAATCTACGTATATATAGCGATACAATTAAAAAATTGTGCTCTTTAGCCATTTTAACTATGATACTACAGTTACGTCTGAAAAGGTATACACAATAAGTATAATAACAATAAGGTGTTGTATATGTCACAGCCGTCTGGTTAAATCAGCCGCTTAACTGGACGGCTAGTCCGTTGATTGAACGCCGGCATCAAATCAAACGGCTGAAATACAACAAACTCATTGAGCGCAACGTTTAACGAGATTGGCTCAACGTTATGTCAGCCGTCTGGTTTAAATTAGCCACCCAATTGGACGCCTAGGCAGGTCATTTTAATCGAAGAACTTTTAGTGACTGTTTGAGTGATTGGTAGGTTCAAGGTTATTTTTATATGACCACTTACAACCAAAATGATGTCGGTTATAAGTGGCCATAAAATAACCTTGAACCTACCAATTAAACCAAAACTTTTCAGTACAAGACGATCCATTCAATTCGCTAAGTAGTTAAACGTTAAGTGAGTCTAGTTCAATTGACTATCAGGCTAGGCATTCAATTGTATGCCAGCGTTTAATCAACGGGCTGATGATTTAACCAGACGGCGGCGACATATACATATTTTTGAATCTTAAATTATACATTTTTAGACGTCACTGTACATCAATGAACATCCATAAACAAAATTTTAGCTGCAACAAAACATATACAAAAGTTATAATCTTATTAAATTTTAAATAAGGTGATTTATAAAAGTGGCCAACACAGCTTATTTGTACCGTTCACAAAAATATAAGATTAAGTTTTGTTTTTAAATTAGCTGCTATTTCTATTATATTACATTGATCATAATTTGAAGATAATTTTCTTACTGAGATTTAGTAATTGTTATTAGAAAATAATAACAGGCAGTCTTCTATTACGAATCCTTACAATTTCGCCATGTCCGTACCGTAGTCTCAGTAATTTTAATTATTCCGACTCCAAATAATGAATTACCCCATTAGTCGGCATCTCGTGAGAGTAATATTTTATGTCGACCACTTTATACAGCTACAAGAGCAAAATTGTAATTACTGACACACTTTTAAAATGTTATACTTATAAAACTTAAAATAGTTTTCGAGTCTTTCCCATGTTTTATGGCAATGTGCTTATTTAAATAACATAAAATACTTTTGCGAGCGAAATTGTTTTAACAGGCGTACGGAAATAATATTTCACGTCATTAGATAATAGTTAAAAAGAGTTTATTATTTTTTAATACCTAAAAAATTAACATTAGGTTCCACGAAACAAGATATAAGTAGTGCACTTTGTTGGAAATCGTACTTAACTTAGCTACGTATAAATAATTGGTATATGAATTTGGGTTCTTTTATGTGTCACACGGTTTAATAGTATCCCACACTAGTATTAAAACAATTTCGTCAACTTAATGCTTACTTGCACACGTCAACCTTTTATAAAATCTTTCAAAAACTTACTCGTCTACGACTTACTAAGCGTTTACATAATAATATAGTACAGTAATTTAAATTCGACTTCGAGCCCCTATAAAATACCTAAACAATGTTTCACTGCAAAATCTACCTCGTCACCATTGACATACAAGCTATTTTGTACACCGTACCTAGTCTGAGGGAGGGGTACATTACTCAGTGCTTAGTTTACCTGATTGAGATTACTTTAGCTTTGGGCAAGTCCAGATGAGTCCGGGATGGACTGTGAGTGAGGGAGACAGCTCAACTGCAGCTGTCTTTTTTCGGCGGTGGATCGTCGCCTTTGTTGGCGTCGATATCAGTTTTTGAAGTGCTGGGCTGCGGATTGTCTAGATCTGAAAGAAATCATAGAATTATTCGTAAAGTGTACTCCCAAACGACATAAAAATCAAGGTAAAGTACAAAAAAAATACAGAGACATGAATAACATCTATTTGACTATAAATATTAATTGTTTGTGACCGAGAAATCGATGTAGTTCTGAGAATTCCTAGTGATTGTGGTGTTATTCTCAACACGACTACTGTCTTTAATAATTGCAAAGATTAACTGTTGGAAAAACTGAATTAGAAATTAATTTAATAACAACGTCATAATATATTTGACACTATAGTCAAAGTAGAACTTCATAGCATCTGTAAGATATTTTTATTTGTTTAGAACTAAAATCCAATCAGGTAACAGGTTGTGGCTTCCTATCCCATACTAGGATATGTCTTTTTAAACCACTTAAAAAAGGAATATGTTCTCAATTCGACGATTTTTTTTTAGATATAGCTCTTAGCTCATAATTATCTCCGTTAAATGTAGATTTATGTTAATAATTCTTTCGTGTTCTTAAGTCTATAAATGTTTCGAAGTTTATACTTTTACAGTCACGTCTAAAAAAGTACACATTCGAACTCTATTGTTCTAGCAATAAGGTGTTGTATACATATTTTTGAAGCCTTATGTATACATCTTTTTCGACGTGATCATAGACACATAGAACAGCCTTTAATTTACACGTTATATTATACCTGTGTCTTACAAATGAAATCATTGTATGATCTAAAATCCAACATGATAAAACAAATAGTTGCAAACTAAACCTAAACAATATTATGTTATCGAACCTAAATACATACCTAATACATTCATTGTTTCATACAGCAACCGATCTCATGTTAAAATGTCATACTAATATTGGTCTAACATTACCTACCTAAACATAAATATACAATAAGGCTTTGATTTCAATCGTCACGTCGACACGATAGTGTTTAATAACGAAAAGGCTGTCCACACACATTAGATATTCGACCTAGATATTTTTCGTCAACGTAAATAAAATAAACACAGGCCCTTCTTTTCCATTGGCCACTCTGGGCAATAGCACAGGGCCCCGCGATGCGATCCATGGGGCCCCGAGTTTTGTTTGCCGGCACTCGTAGCAAACTGTGGACAAAATCTCTCTCCACCACTTGCTTATGTCGACATATCAGGAGACAAAATGTGTTTTATCTCTTTCTTTCTCTTGGACGCAGAGAGAGAAAATTTGTCCACTCCCCAAGCAGTTTGCTACTTGCGAATACGGCTACGGACCTCAAAGGAGATGTTTTATATCTGGCCCGGGTCAGTATATGTACACTTTCTCAAAAAATCAGGAAAAATCTCCTGAATCCGAGAAAAATACATCGTTTTCACGCATAGTTTGTTTGTATAAAAGTTGAAAATATTCGTCGATTTCACCGTTATTCAATATGGCAATACGGCGGGCGACATAGAAGTCAACTAAACGTCACCAAGGTGACATAGGCGGCATCAATTGACCAAATATACCATATATTTCAGTGTAGTGTACATAGTACATAGGCCGGGTCTCCATACATTTTTGGAACATCTCTTTTTTAACTATTTAACTGTAGGTATCATGCGCGTTTCGCTTTGAGTTCGTGAGATAGGACATACCCACATGTTTCGACTTGCACTGTACTGAGACGAGAACCGTACCCGTGGCCTTTCACAGTCCGGATGACAGCACGTACCATTGAGCTACCAACTACCAAGGTCACTTTCGTCGTAAGCTAACATCTACCCTGTAATGTTTTGTTTACATTTCAGT
This sequence comes from Nymphula nitidulata, assembly GCA_947347705.1. Lineage (NCBI taxonomy): Eukaryota > Metazoa > Arthropoda > Insecta > Lepidoptera > Crambidae > Nymphula > Nymphula nitidulata. The sequence continues at coordinate 4,471,667 of OX374620.1, forward strand.
TTTGGATATTGTGACATAGTGTTGTTTAGTGTCACTATATCTTACATGTACTTATGTTATGATGATGTAAAAGATTCTTCCAAAAAGTAACGGACACAGACTTTCCTTCCTGCACATCACTATTTACGACGGACAAATAAGTTAAATCGGACGCAATATCTTTTTTATCGAACCTTAGACCTACAAAAGTCTGAAGCGGGCAGGCAGCCTAATTTAGCGCACGTGTTTACATGTCAACGCACGCCAGTTGACCGGCTTTTGACGTCAAGACACTGACATTATCAGCTTCATTCCGCAATTTACAGTCATTTGATCGATAAGTTGGAGGAGAGATAAAGCTGTCGTTTGGATGGCGCGGCGGCGAATTCAATTCACATTAACGCGATAAGTAGTGAATAAACCTTTAGAGCCTTATGACTTAAGCAATTAAGACTATGTTTGGTGATGCAATATTTTTTTAGTATGGGCTTTGGGATTATCGCCAATTAATTTCAGGATTATTCCACTGAACTTTGGAGCGGTGAAGCAGAAAATGTAGCAAGATGTTTAAGTACGTCATGATGAGCATGAGGCTCGTATTGATAAACACGATTACGTCAACGAGTGTAATTTGGTGAGAATTACAGACATTGAAATGAAAGATCTAAAGGGAACTTCCTTGGATCCAGATGTCGCAAAAAATATTTACATGCCTTTTTAAGTTGAATTACAAATTAATGCCATTATTAAAGTATACATAGGGCCTAATTCTGGGAACACACATTAATTCTAAGTTTAAGTACAGTATATCTCTTTCTCGCAATAAGTAATAGAAAAAAGATAGCAAGCATCTGTTTAGAGCTGTCACTTAAATTTAGATAGATTTCAAAGAAACCATAGACAATTTTAGACGGCATGTACGGAGGTGCCTCCTAAACACTGCATTTTAGCACGTTCAATAAGGTCGAAAATTGAACGCACCTTTCTAAATGTCAATTTATATGACAGCCATCCCTTTTTTTTGCATCTTGAGAGAAAGAAATAGACTGAACTTAAATTTAAACTTAGCATGTGTTCGCCAGAATTAGGGCCATAGTCTCTCGTGTCACAAATTTAGTTACCATACTCCTCCGAAACGGCTTGACCGATTTTCATGAAATTTCATATGTATATATAGTAGGTCTGAGAATCGGCTACTAGCTGACCCCGCAAACGTTGTTTTGCCATAAAAAAAATGACCAAAAAATAAAAGTATTTTTTGTTCATTTGGTCATTACAAATTAATGCCATTATTAAAGTATGTATACTTTAATAATGGCATTAATTTGTAATTCAACTTAAAAAAGGCATGTAAATATTTTTTGCGACATCTGGATCCAAGGAAGGTACCTCTAGGTCTTTCATTTCAATGTCTGTAATTCCAAAAAATAAAAGTATTTTTTGGTCATTTTTTTTATGGCAAAACAACGTTTGCGGGGTCAGCTAGTAGATAGATAAATTTTAACTCACCAGTTGTGACTAGTTGCTGCAGCCGCGACGGGAGGTCGGAGGTGGTGACCTCTGCGCCCTGTGGGTGCAGAATGTCCGGCATTGCGTTCCTTCGGCCCGTCCGCCCCGTCTCCAGAAATTCCTTGGGTACCTCCTCGCTATTTCTGTCTTGCATTATGGCCATCATTCTCAGCACTGAAACGTTGAAGAGTACTACTTTATCCCATGCTTAGTACACATTTCAAAGGTTTTCCTACTAGTAAAATGTATTTGTTGCTACGAATATGAACGAAACTGAGCTTATTACACACACGAAAATCCTGATGCTTATCTCTGTTAGCTAAGAACTATTGTACTATCTGAAAAAAAAATTGCATGATATTACTTTTATCATTTAGTACGTCGATAGCAAGAATATCGCGAGTTAAGAAAAACTTGAAACGCAATGCCTTTTAAGGAGTTTTACGGGTAATTTATTAATCAGATGACTAGAAATATTTTCCGCTCCAAAGTTCATGCGGTGAGTAATGTCGTTAGGACTTCCAGCGTGTATTTAATTGTTGAAGCCAGTGATCACTTTGACAGATCAGACTGATCTAAGTACCTACGCCTATTTATAGCAAATGTGTCCCTGCCCAGGCAAGTCTCGTCAAAACGAACATTATTAAAAATTTAAGACGAGATCTATTTTTGAGAATAGTCAAAACTATTGCCAATTCATACAAAAAAAGTCGCTCGAATATCTCTACTGAAAAACAGATCATGGCCAAGTGATTCTATAATAAGGGTCATATGCGTCATACGTTTCAAATGGTTTCTTGACTGTACCAAGAGGTCTGTGTTACTCGCCGTCGCCGCTGGCGCATCGCGTCGTTCGCACTTTTTTATTATTTTCAGCAAAGATAACCGCATAGTACCGATTGGCTCGCTATTTCCTTATCTATTTGCCATATTAGAAATATGATATTAATAAACCTATGGGAGAAAACTTGATCAGATAAAAAATATCTTTTTATCGGTACATATGCCCTACTTTTGGTGCTGATTAATGGAAGCTTACAGTCCAAAATGTCTACAACTTTTGTGTTATTAATGGTTGTCATTATTAAACTTTGTTCCCTTATCAGCCCGCTCCAGAAGCAATAGAAAATCATTATCTGATTATCTGCTAAGTAGGTTCTTCACAGATTACAAAGGTAAAAAAAATATTATTAAACTAGCACAGTGTGATGATGATGAAGTTGCAAATACATACTTTTTTGACTTTGTCTTTTACTATAAATATGTACCTATATTATATAAAGCTTAGTAAACATGAGCCTAAAAATTCGCACGATTTGAGTATTGTGTATCGTGGTGATAAATTAAATAATTAGCAAATCAGTTTGAATATAAATAATATGACTCTGAACATTATAAAGAATATGTTATTTTTAGAATATGAAGGTATCCATTTAAAAAGACGGTAAACAATAAAAAAACGTGCAATTTAATGAAAGTACGCAAATTGGCAAATGATAATAAAATAATCATAATTCAAGTTGAATGAACATTTACCTATAGATTGATAACAGAGGATTTAGTGCAATATGTATTGTAATCATAAATTATCTATGAGGTTAAGTAATATAATTAATGAGTAATATAATTAAAAATAGTACACTTCGGATATCAAATACTATAGTGACAGATAGGGTATTCAATTTATAGGTCCTCTGTTCCAAGCAAGAGGGTTTAAGGCGATACCTCGCTCGCACGTTTGCCCGACCGATCACGTGTCGACAAAACGATCATAGCCATCAATTGTCATGTCTTCTCCATACTCGACACTGGTGGAATTGTCAAGCTTGACCTTAAGTCACAAAAAAAAATAGAACAGAATAGAATGTTCAGCATATACCGTAAGTTCAGCGATTTAATCCTATTTTTCCACTACTATTCATCTTGTTTTAAAAAACGTTAAAATTGAATAATCAATATATAATTTTTAAAAAACAAACGAAACATGAAGGAAAACAGTTTTCTCAAAAGAAAAATCCAAAGATACTTTTAAAAACTCGGTAATTTATCAGATAAATTATTTTCAATTTGTCGTTACGTGTACGTGCGCGCGCTATTGTTTGTCTTATTTCCTCGCCATTAGAATTCATATTTCTATACCTTTCTATTTCACGAGGTACCGCCTTAATAGACACGCTGTTGATATTGTGAGATGTGAAGTTAATGTATTTGAATATAATTAAATTTACACAAAAACAGTTGTTTCTATATCCTAATAGTCTTATTTTTAAATACAGCACAATACAATCATTGACAATGAACAGTCCTCGTTAAGTGGCATGTCACTATCGCATTAAGTGTAAAACAGCCTATTCAAGTATGTGTATAGCAAAGTACCTATGATAATTGCTTCCATGACCATTATAATGTTAATGAGGACAGCTTCAACAGATTGAAGTGTCATTTTTTACATAATAATGACTAGCTTCTCAGAATTTAACGGGCATAATATAAATTTTACTCTTTACTTATTATGTTTTTTTTTCAAATAGGCACACTTGTGCTATCTATTAATTTTAAGAAATATGAAAACTTTATGTCTATAATTGAAAACAAGGAACAAAATGTAACCAGTCTTCTTGTTGCTTGCTTCTAGTATCTGTTACCTTTTCTCATTTGTAGTAGTAAGTTATTTTATGTAATTGTGTGTTTAATCGATGTAAATAGGGATGTAAATGTTAATTTTTATACTTGGTGTTGATTTTTAACACTATTAAAACCAAAAGTTCACTGGCTCCAAATCCAAATCCACAAGACAAGGTTTTAAGCCGTCCAGCATCGGATTCCAGACACAATTGATTTATCAATTGTCATAGCCCTCCTGAGATCTTATTCATGGTCTTGGTCTAATTTCCTTTTAAAAAACTTTAAATAACATCACCCTGTCATATATACTTTTCTTGAAATGAGAGAAAATTGAACTTTCATTTAGTTCCAGACAACACACTACAAAATCAACACCATCATGAAGAAAGAAGCTATAATTTTTTTTGTTAAATACTTTTTTGAACTTGAACTTTGCAGGTTCCTAAGAGCAGTGGCACCAAATGTAAGTTTAGTTGCCACTGTTGTCATTTAAATTTATTTTTAAGTGAAGCATCTAATATCAACTCAGATTAAAACTGAAACAGTGCAAACATAAATTTATAATGTTGTTCCTATATAGAAAGCACTAATAAAACTACATAAAAAAGCAGTGTGATGGTATTAAAGGATATTATACAATGATATTGATGTACACTACAATAGTATCAAATACCTCCAGTGTAAAATCTCTGCAGCATTTATAGCAAGCAGTTGGTGGTCTATTGAATACAAAGTTGATAATCTATTTAGCATTGCACCGTAACTATTTAATCATGCAACTCAAAGAATAATACCATGCATAGTGAGTAATGAAACAGAAATTTAATGTGTAAGAAATGTTATGAATAAACCAATTAATGTGGCAAATAACTTTTTTATTTTATTTTTATTGTAAAAAAGAGTTTTATTTGCTAATTTCAAAAATTTTATAGAATTTTTAAATAAATTTTGGTTTATTTTAATGACATTTTCCTGGCACAAAGATATATAGCCTATTTCTAAAACAATCTTTATAATAAAATTGTATGTAGGAACAATGGCTAAGTACCATATCATCCCAAGAAAGTCTTCTGCTGTGTTGTGGACACCAAGACACCCGTGATCAAGTGGAGGTCACACAACGCGTCATGCACCTTACTGGCCTGTATCAATGCAAGACAATGTTAGTAATCTTTAGCATATCCAGAAGAAGAATATCCATTGGTACCAAATAAATACAGTTAGTTCAAACCTGTACTGTCGACATATTTTTGAATATGAGACAAATAGCAGTCAAAAGCACTTTCATCAATAATTTCTCAATATCAAAAATTCAGATTAAAGACTATGTAAGTATAATACAACCAAGCTTTGATTAACATTTTTAATCCTTCAATGCCCAGACAGCAACTTAAGTTGTCTCATAACAATTGAAATTTAATTGTCTGGTTTATCGGGATTTGATGGGTTGATTGAGATATTATTGACAGTTGATAATTAAAAAAGTAGGCATGAGAATCGAAAAATGTTTATATGTTCAAAATCTCCAAAAAGCTGGGCTATAATCATGAGAATAGGAAAATGTAAGTTCATAATCTCCAAATAGCTGGGCTATAATTTATGTGAATAGTTTATGCGAAAATCAAACCCCGCAGTCTACAAGCGAAGCACTGACATACAGCACTGCCTTCGTTCGTATACCTGATTGACTCTTCGCGTGATGACTTCTCCGGTGTTTAGAGACACGACCTGCCTGTATTGCGGACATTTTCAATAATACACACTAAAACTTATTACCACCAACAATAACTTCGTATGAGTTTATTGATTTGAGAACAAAACGGACAATCACATAACTCCGTACGACGTCAGACTACATTTAGAGACACTCTTTCTTCAATGCCATAACAAGTAATATATTAAACCCAAATTTTATAACCTATTTCGTGAACATTCTACACTTAGATCACAAATGATGAGAAGAACTCAAAAAATGAAAGTAGATTTCTGAAATCTGAATTATTTTTTTATTCCCGTACACTTTCCGTCATCCGTCAAGATACGTCAGTCAACACCACAGATAATACTATTATTTTTAAAATTTAATGTCATTGGATACAAGTCCACGTGTCCACAACACAACATTATTGAAGACAAGGGGGAACTAATATCCAATCAGCCATTTCTTACGTTACAGTTCAATGCGTCTTGCTTGGGATTGTTATTGTTACGTTGATGGGGTGGATAACCATGATAAATTTCTCAACGTCTTTAGCATCGAATTCACTTATATTACAATGATCTTCCATTTTAAAATATAACGTTCGCTCAGTCACAATTGTAATTATTATTATTGTAATAAAAATCATAACTTGAAAGACAAGGACAAGGGAAGAGGACAAGTGAACTAATGCCCATAATGCCCAGAATTTTAAGTAATTTCTTTAATGCTTCAAATATTGCATTGAAACTGCTGTATGTATGTAATACAATACATAACACTTTTTAATTACCTATCTTGGTAGAGTTTGACGCGCAACATATGATGACAAGTCTACATGATGCTACTTTGGTGAGGTGGATAACCACGATAAAATCCTCAACGTCTCTCACATCAAATTTATATATTTTACAATGATCTTTCAATCATACGTGAACACAAACACTTGCTTCACAAAACAATAGCATTATGATATTATAATGACTTATGAAAATGTTTAATATCTTTATTTATTTCTGCAAATATGGCAATGAAATGCGGATGCGGGTGACACGCGTTTCAATGTATCTTGGGAGAACTTGGGGCCAAAGGAAATTTTGACATTTTGGTGGGTGTGGATAACCACTATAGAATGCTCAACGTCTTTCACACACAACGCATAATTTATTATTCAAACGAATTATTATCCATATACTACCTAAAAAACTAACCATGAAAGTGGCAGTGGAGACTACCACAGGGTTCAGTCCTTAGTCCTCTGCTATACAACCTTTATTAGAGGTTGACTTAGAGAGGAGTGTTGAATTATTTTGACGACCGGCCCCCTTATTCTCAACTGTCGGAAAGAATTCGAATTTCGGAAACTCTATACCTGTCACATTTTATCGCGCGGCGTCAAAGCGAGACGGCATGTGACTTTTCGAATCGAATCCGTGATCCGACAGTTGAGAATAAGGGGGCGGCTGGCCAAGTGCTCTGTGCCCCTTGCTATACAGGCTACTCGGTCAGCAGTCCCGGGTTCGAATCCCGGTGGGATCGAATGTTTGTATGATGAGTACGAGCATTTGTTCGCGAATCATGGATGTTTATATGTTTATTTAGTATATTTCTAATATTTATATACATATTAGCATCATTATTTCTCCGTTATCTAGTATCCATAATACAAATCCTTAATGATGCTTGCTTTGGGCTAGATAATAGGTGTAAAATTATTATGTGTGCTATTGTTGTGTGTTTGTCACTGTTTGTTTCGTCCTCATTCCAGCTATCAATCATCTCTACTGCGTGGCTATTATCACAGATTATGCTTCAATACATTACTTATTTTCCTAACTTGAGCTTGGCAGAAATGGTTATTTTGTCTAAGAACGATCGACTGCCATAATTTAAAAAAGTGAAGAGAAGTGATTTAGGGATGGGCAAATGAAAAAAAAATATCGATATATATCGTGAGAAAATTATCGATATTTTGATATATAGATATTTTTAGCCGACTTCAAAAAAAGAGGTTAACAATTTGATACGTATGTATGTAGTATTGTCAGAATCGCACAGTTCTTCTATATGTTAGTCCATATCAGCTTCCTAACATAGGTGCCAATTTTTTTAAGTCTATGTTTGTATGTTTGTCCCAGCATTTCTCAAAATATTACGTCGGATTAAAAAAAAAAGATTTTTTTATTAGGTATACTCCAACTTAGGGAACTGTGCAAGTTTTATCAAAATCGCTTCAGGAGTTTAATAGCAACTTAATTAAGTGTGTATCAGTCAAAAGAAAACGCATCGTTTGCTTGACGGCGTAATTCTAACTAAAACTTGTCAATATGCATGTTATTTCAATGTTTGCATTTAGTTAAATGGTAGCTAAACTAAATAAAAAATTAAGATATAAAAAGTAATTTAAACTGGCAAGTGGCGTTATACCTTTGGAGGTCTATGACAATGGAAAAATCAGTTACGTCTGAAATAACTAAACATAAAATAGTTATTTAAAAACAAGTTATTTGAAAAAATTAAACCTCCCTCAAAATACTAAAAAGCAAAAAAAATAAAGTGAGGTACTCATAATCTTTCTCTTTCTATTCTTTCTGGAACAGTTTAGCACCAACTCAAAAAATACCCTTTACAGAGTTGGTGCTATACTGTTGCGAAAATAGGCCCAAAAGGTACTTTTTCACTTTTCTTATGAAAAATTTAAAAGCAAGTCCACTGCTGGACAAATATATCGGTTCTGGACAGCTAGTTTCTTTGGATTTGCGACAAAGTCAACTTAGCCATCTAGCCTAAACTTAGTCTTTTCTAATCTTATAGATCGTAGTAGTAGTAGATACATGATGTGACATTGACGACGCACTCTTAAAAATATCAAATTTGATATCCTGAAAAAATATCGAATATCGATATATCGAAAATTAAAATGTCGGCGATAAATATCGATAGTTTTCTGAAAAAATTTCGATATTTTAATATATCGATATTTTTTGCCCAAGCCTAAAGTGATTGAAGTGAAATCACTTTTAGATTTAGAGCCACCGCACATATACAATTTAAAATCGTACAACTAAATCGCAGAATGTCTAATAGGCATAGAATCTTATGATAGCCCGCACATTATATCAACTTAGTCGTTCAACTAAATAGTTGGTCAACTATCGGCCGATAGCCCGCACACGATAACAACTTAGTTGGTCAGTCGCACGGTAAGATGCAGTGTGACCAGACCCGTGCGCGTGATTTCCCCACGCTTGGATTTTTGCCGACGGGCACGCAGCCGCCGCAGCCAGTCGATCTCTGCATTCTCTTCTTGTAACAAATGAAAAAATAGAACTGCTGATCGACGAAGTCCAAAAAAGGCAAGCCCTTAAAAAACTTATCTGGGTAACATTTCAGTTAAGAATGTAAGGTATGATGTTTCCCACACTCTAATCTGTCACTTAATATCGGATGCACCCTAAATGTTTTGTTCTGTTTTCGTCTTCTTTTTTTAAGTTAAGAAGTGCGTTGTTTTTCCGCATTTTATCGCAGACTTCACCGCGCTAGCAACACTGTCCACCAACTAAGTCGACGAAGTGTGCGGCTATGAAAGCACGCAATTTAGTTGTACGATTTGAAATTGTATATGTGCCAAAGAGAATATAAAATATGTGCGGTGGCTCCTAATGCGCTCCAACTCACATCGCTGTGTGCCAATGAGCGTGATTCGGAATGTACCCATAATTTTGTAGTATAATTTAAAATTAATTTGGCAACATTCTGCTTATATAATGTCAATTTCGGCAGGCTGACAAATACAGCTGATTCGCGAATTTTTCCTTGGTTCATTAGTATTTATGTAATTTAAATTGCTACAACATCTCTTTAGAGGTAAATATAGAAATAATAAATATCAGCGCTGTATTAAATTTTATGATATTGTTTGAATAATAATTTTCCCTACAGATGATCCGAAAAGTAGTTATAGGGTCTGGTATATTGGCTTTGGTGCCCACCGTGAAAGCGGCTTCTCCCGTGCAGAATGAGCCGACCGGTCCAGCTAAACCACCACCGATGAGCTACACCGAGCTGCCCATTTATGATGCTCCCCATGCAGATTACGGAGAGTGAGTTGAATTCTTTATTGAACGCTGCAGTTAATGGTTAGAAGTTTTTAACCACTAATTCATCACCTTTCACAATCCGAGTGATTGCTCTACAAGCACTCAGATTGTAAAAGGTCATGGATTCGTATCTTCGTATAGATGTCTCTTATTCTAGTTCTAGACTAGAATAAAAGACATTTTAAATTCTAAAACATTTTAAATGAAGATGAAATTCTGATCTTAACAAACATAATTTAAATTGTAATGATAAACTATAAATGGAGTATAGATACTTAATTTATAGTTTTCAAATATGTAGATCTCCATATTTGAAAAAGCCTCGACTTCACCAATACATTGGTTATTGTAAGAATGCTTATTTAGGTGTAAACGTTAAACCGTCTCTGTGGTCTAGTGGTTGAGACCACCTACCTCAAATCTAGAGGTCCGGGCTTCAATTCCGAAAAAGGCAGAAATTTTCTATATGGCTTGGTTGGTGGTAGGGCTTTTCTGGCTAGCAACCACCATCTTACCTAAGTCTGCCACCATAACAATAATGTTAACAGCATTGTTGTGTCCCTGCATTTAAAGGTAAGATAGCCAATTCCTCTGTGGCTTAGGAATTCGGGTTTAGCTCGCTTCTATCATTGGCCATATCTTCACTTACCATCAGGTTAATTGAAGGCCAAGAGCTACCCCGTTAAGAAAAAAGATTTCTAATTTAAATGAAGTTTTAAATATGTTAAAGATATCTGCAATCAAAAGAGATTGAGAAGAAGGATAGCTATATACGGACCGTCCTACATCCACCTGTAAAAGCAGTCCGGGAGCAAGTGCAGTCAGTGTGGGACCAAACAGCGACAGTAAAGAATGTTGTCAACACCCACTACCACGAGTTCCAGGATCGGACAGACTGTTAGTTCCATGTGAATATCAACAAATTTCACTATTATAATTCCATCCTATATTATAATTGCAAAACTTAATGTCTGTTGTTTCACTGACATAATTATTAATAGCCATGTATTAAGTATGTCTTTATTAATAGTTGTTTTAATTGATGTCAGCAATCTAATATTATTAACATTTTTGATAAATATTGAAAAAAAATATGACCATCTCTTTAATTTTCAAAACAGTACAACTTCAACAATATCACATATCTTTTAAGTTTGAATTGTTTTTATGGGTTACAGAAGCATATATTTGCGGAATTTGTGAAAAATGACACTATATTCAAACTTAGGCAACATCCCTTTGACTCAAAATAAGCCTTTTCCCAAAATGAAATAATGCTCTGTAATGTATGATAATCAACATATTAGAATGCTGGTGTTTCTAACTAATTTTAGATCATAAGCCCAATAGCTTGAAGCAGGTTTTTTAGTAATTATTTTTCAATAGAGACAAAGATAAATTCCTTATGAAAATGATTGTAGATTAAACTACAACAGTTCTAAAAGTAATAAATATTAATCATTCACACTTTCGTTCTTCTGTTAACATAATTTTCAGACATGATAGAATTTTTACTATCTATAATTTCAGGGATTGTCCAGTTCTTAAGAGAAGAAGAAAATAAAGAGGTGCGTTATGGTGCAGTGGCAATGGGAGGTGTGACTGGATTCATATTTGGCTTAAGAGGAGGAATCATTAGGGTATGTTAAGCTTATACATGAGGTGATCAACAATTAATTAATTACAGGCTACACAGAGTACAAGAAGCAACTGTAATGACAGTGCTCACTTCCAATCTATATTCACACTTACAGTGTTATTAGATTGATGATTGTACAGTCACATGAAAAAAGATGTATACACTTTTCACATCTGTGATCATCATGTGTTTAATCTGATCGTCGTGTCAGCCATCTGGTTAAATGTTGCGCCCAATGACTTGGCTAGTTGTCCTTCAGTCATTTAATTAATTCTCGCGACATATTCATGACTTTGTGGCCAACTGTACATAATGTGCCAAGTAAATTCGCAGCTCTTAAGCCTCCTCTCCACTTCGCAATCGCCAACATTCTAATTGGACGCCTAGGCAGATCGTTTAAATCGAGGCGTTTTTGTGTGATTGATAAGTTCAAGGTAATTAGTTTTACAGTCAGCAAAAAAAGTACGTGCTGTCTCTTATATTAATGTGATAGGGATCAAACTCGTTTAAGTAAATCCTTTTGATGTTGACTATACAATGAGAAACAACGATTTGTTAACACATTAGAAATTACAAAATACTATATGGACCAATTTAGGTTATTTCACTGCCATTTTTAACTCTGATGTTAAGTTTCTTATTCTTAATTTAATTTTTAACATTCTAATAAAAGTTTTAAAGATAGGTAAGTACTTAAAAAATATCTAAACTATAAAAAATTCATGTCCTGGCGCGGGAACCCAACCCGCGACCCTTAACAATGCCACTGTGAAACGCTTCGCCGACGAATTTTTAGTTTTTACGACACATTCAAAATCCATTCCACAAATACTAGTTGAAATAAATCAATAGAAATAATGACATTACTAGTCAGTTCATGGTTTGTTTTATGAAAAGAATGGCTTCGGATTTGTCGGCGAAACATTCGTCGACGTAAAATTCGTCGGCAAAGCGTATGACACCCTAACATCCGGGACAGACATAACGAGCAGAAAATTTGTTTCCCCAGCGGAAAGTGAAGCTCGTACCTCTAGGCCTCAGAGGTTGCTGACTACTCATTTGTAGTTTCGCAAGCTAAGATGAAACCATGACCCAGTTGAAACTACATAATAACCATTTCGAACACTGTTTATTTTACAGAGGCTGCTATACACTGGCCTAGGCACTACTGGCATGGGCTTGATGTGTTTCCCGGAAGAGACAAAAGATCTAATGAAGAGCAACGGTACACTAGCCAAACAATACATCAACATTGCCTACAACTTCCTCTATGGAGGTGGATATGGTTTTTCTAAAACGCTATCATATTGTAATAATTTTTAAACACCAATAATAAACTGTTCATGTTTTTTGCTAGTCAAACCTGGTGATCCTCAACTGGAAATCAAATTCCCTCAATTGTCTTTCCCCAAAGACTTGTCGGAATTCGTTGACTTAACCATATCCATGGGAGGTTCCATCAAACAGGCGATTATGCCTCCGCCATCTAAGGAATCAATAGATTCCAAGCCTCCGGAAAAGAAAGATTAGGTACAATTTTGAGTGTAGGTGATGGGTGAGATGAGTGATAATAATAGCGCGAATGTCAAAGCTTTTTTCGTTTTGTTTTGTGCATTTTCTTTTTCTGCTTCTTTCAATACTGAATGCTTGTCTTAACCCATAAAGACTGTTAAGATGATACCTCGCGATTATGCAGCATTTATAAGAATTCTATCCTGCTTCTCCTCCGACTGCTGTTATTGTATTTAAATATGTCAGAGTTCACTAATCAATAAAGTAATTGAATTAAAACATGAATGAAAACAATTCTCTCGATGAAAAACTTATCTTTTTTGCGATTAATAAGCAAATAGACGAATATTTACTGCTTATTAAAGCTTATTAGAGGCAATTCAGTATTAACTATTGATTCAAAATTTATTATTATTTTTAATAAATAAATTATTATAAGTTCTGAGCGCGTGAGCTATTGTTGTGTTTTTCTGTTGTGAAGTCATATCTCTCTATTAGACACGGTTTACGAGGTATCGCCTTATGCATGCTGTCACTAATATTAGTAGGTACTACAATGAAACTTCAACACAATAAATATATTTTCAAAAGTTTTATAAGCACTACTGTTTCTATTCCTTTTTTGTTCTTCTACTCGTATTTTACTAAGTAAAGTTTAGTTAGCATCAGATTAATCTGATTGTGAAAAGCAATTCTAATACTACAACGATAGAATCGTATGTTGATTGTAGCATCACTGAAATCGTCGACAAGCGAATGGCGATTTTAATGTTGTAGCAATATGGTTGCTTTTCAAACATCATAATAATTTTCGAGCACTTTAAAAGCTTAGATAATTCTAATGCTAAATACTGGACCACATAGATATTATATTTTTTATGTATGGGGATGGGGTATCTAGCACTGAAATATAACTGACAAAAAAAAACGAAATGAATAAATCTTTATTCAATTAGGCCTCCCAAGAAGTACCTACTTACGAATCGTCAAAAATCCCATTTGTATGTCTATCACAAAAAATGTGTTTACTAACAATGTCATAATGACTGTCTGTCTGTCATGTCTGAATTCGGTTCCAAAAAGTCGTGTAGTCACTCTTTGTTATTTTTTTTTACAATCATGCCATAAAACTAGGTGACTACTACTTTAAACTTGCTAAGCTACGGATTCGCCTAAATATATCACTAATCTGTGGGATTCGCCGCACAAATAATCAATGTCATCAGGGCGTGAGTTTGAAGGAAGCTTTATATAATTTTGCAATGTTATTTATTATGTTTTGAGAGAAGTTCTCTTTTTGGAATCAGCGTTTAGATAATCATTTACCATTTTGTATGAAAATTTCAGGTTTCCAAATGCAAAATGGTCGACTACATTAAGCTTCCTAGGTTAAAAAATCACGCTTAAAGTAGCTCACTTAAACGACGCCGCTTTAGCAGAGCATGCGACAAACATTGAAAATTAAAATACCTTTATTCAATTAGGCCCCCCAAGAAGCTCTTTCGAATCGTCAAAAATCCCTTATGTATATCATAAAAAATAATGTTAACCATATATGTCTGTCATTAAAATATAGGCTCAAAGGCGTGCTACACACATGCACTTTCCAATGACACAATAGCCAACGGCAACGACGCACGGCAGGCGGACTTGTCTTTGTAAACTATATCTACAGGGCACGGCTTTAAGACCACATTTGAATGTTAGTTTGATCTCTGTATCGATGCCGGAGCGGTACCGTGTAGGCGAGCTATAGCTTTCATTCATAATGTTTGTTTAATGCTTTGTATTAACCATCAACCTGTCTTCTTGATACTTATTGACTGTGGCTTCTTATGTTTCAGATTATTTATTTCATGATGACTTAGATGAACACTCGGTTTCCTGTGAGTATGCCCGGTATTTTATATTCTAATTTTACGTATTTACTATCGAAGAAAAAGTACAAGTTTATATTTTATCTAGCTTGGGCATGCTTTGCAATATAAAGAGCAAACTGTTAGGTTTTATAGTACTCCAAGAACCTTCGCGGGTGTCTCCAAAACAACCCACCAAAAGTCTCATAACAATTAGGTCAATAGTTTCGGAGCGCATAGGGGACAAACATACAAACATCATCATCATCATCATCATCAGCCTATATACGTCCCACTGCTGGGCACAGGCCTTCCTACATGGAAGAAACACATGAGGAGATTGGGCCATAACACCACCACGCTGGCCCAATGCGGGTTGGTGGGTTAAAGCGGTTGCAGAAACAACCGGGACCAACGGCTTAACGTGCCTTCCGAAGCACGGAGGAGCTCGAGATTATAAATTTGATTGACCCATCCCAGGGTCGACCATGGCGAAAGTTGCTTTGTTTTCGTTATCGAAACCAGAGCGCTCAAATCACTACGCTACCGAGCTCCTCCTGAACATACAAACATTGATTTTTATTTATTTAGAATAATAGATTAGATGAGAATTTATATACTTGATTTGCCTGACGTAGGTTGAATTCTGTGCTTATGCATAATATCAGGGATTCAACATGCGGAATAATAATTGTATCTTTATCAATAACAGCATATACAGGTTGCATCATTGAGAGGGTACAGTATGGGCAGCTTTGAATACTTAATAGATAGGGAAATATGCTATAAAGAACCATGTTGTTTTTAAACACAGGGTGTAAGCGGAAGGTCTCGTATACGTAGGCAGATGGTAATGCTGGCCATCCTAAACACGACTTGATGTAAAAAAAATATAATCGCGAAAAAAAAACGCTGTTTCATACTTTTTGACAATATATGGAATCGAACTAGTCATTCTGCCAAAAGGCTATACCTAAAGAACGTCAGCCGTCTGGTTAAATTAGCCAGGTCGCTTAAATCGAAGAGCTTTTGTGAAATACATCTTATTCATTTGATAATTAAGTAAGTACATGGCATTTTATGAAATAATTTATCATTAGCTGCATTATTTCATAGAAATGTTATAAACTTATCAAATGAATAAGATTGCAACTTTAAAATACCTGCTATTTTAAAGTTGCAAAACATTTCTATGAACTAATATAGTCCATTTAATTAATCGTCACCACCCGGTATAGGTACATACATATAGAACCGAATTGCAACGCAAAAAAATGCCACGAGAGCCATTTAGTTTATTTATTTACAACCACAGCTCACAAAATTGACCTCGGCCTTATTTTAGGACGGCTTAGATAAACTAACGCCCATTTTTTTTCTTCTAATGCCCATTTTTTTTCTTTTTCAGCGACATCGTTATCATTTATGACGTAATGAACTACAGGAATGCAATTTATTTATTGTTTTATAGTTTACAGTGTAAATTGACGAAGAATAAAACTACAAATTATATTTTAATTTAGTTTCTTTGCCTATCATTTTTGTTTTAAACCTATTTCTATAGTTACCTTGAAGATTGGCGCTACAGTGGGTAACTTGGTACTACCATGGACCAAATAATATAGGTAGGTAGGTAAACAATAGGTATACGGTAAAATGGAACTCCTACCAAACCTTCCCCCCATAAATAAGATGTCTTTTGATAATCGTTATCGATAAGTGGAACATGTATGGAATTTACACTCGATCAATTTGATGATCAGCAGATGGAAAATCCTAAAATATTGTAACAATTTTATTACATATAAAAACTGGAGTGCTCCGGTGGTGTAGTAGGAATTGCGTCTCACCGGACATCGGGAGACGCGGGTTCGATTCGGCTGGAGCATATATTTTTTCTTCGTTTTTTTTATTTGTAATTTTTACAATAAAGGAGAGGTTTAATAAAAAACATTAAAATGTCCCAAAATATTTTCCGCTTTACCGAGATGATTACCTATATCTATTATCGTGTCGAGGGGGCAGCCCCCCAAACAAGAATCATTTCGATTATTAAACGGATAAAATAAGGAAATTGACATTAACTGTCAATAATTATCATTTAAATTCGAATTTTAAAAATTTGTTTAGCGATAGAGGATCACACGCATGTCGTCAGATACGCAACTGGTCATATACGCATTTCGTCAGATTACAAAACAAAAACTCATCTAGTCAGATACGCTGTTCGACAGATACACAGTTCTACTGACAAGCAATTGGACAGACACGCAGTTCGACAGACAAGCAATTTGATAGATACGCATTTCGTCAGTCACGCACCGCAAACGCTACTACTAATCCTTTGTAAATAATATCTATAGGTATAGACTGATCTGAACAGAATCTCAGTAAAATAAAACAGTTTATAATGACTAATATTTTTTTTATGCAGTATTGCTAGTTCAGAAAAATTATATTAAATTGTACTTAAAAATATTTGAAAGTAACTGGACAAATATAATATAGAATAACAATCACGTTTTTATAATAAATTATATAACATATGTATAAAATATTTAAGCGTCTGTGCTGTCATATGACAACAGCGGAGACCAACGACTTAAAGTGTCTTCTGAATTACGGAGACCATCCTAACCAAATCAAGAAAAGCAAGTCAATCCTATTGTACAAATCTGTCCAGTTGCGCATCTGTCCAATTGCGTGTCTGCCGAGCTGCGTATTTGACAAGATGCAAATCTGACTACTAGCGAATATGGTAATTTGCGAATTTACCAAATCGCGATTTTGTCGATTTGCGTATTTTGACTGAATACGTATTTGACCACTTGCGTATCTGACGACATGCGTGTGATCCGCGAGGCATCTTGACAGGGATGCAGAAATTAAACGAAACCAACTTTCATCATATAAAGTAAAGTGCACACGCCACACAATCGACTTATTCGACTTCTGTTGCTGACTCTACCTAGATACCCTGCGGGTGGAGGTGTAATTAGGTAACAACTTGAGAGCCAAGGAGTGTGCTGTGTGCTCATGGTAAAGTCCACATGAAAAATTCATTGTCCTTAATCTTAAGCGCCTCGTCCACGGAGAGAGAATAGAGCTAGACAGCTTGGAGACTAATCTAATCTATACTCTCATTTCTACGTACACGTAGAGATCATTAGAGCACCCTATTGCATTTTTTTGCTCCATCGTAGGGTAGCTCTATCATAGAAAAATTTTGGCCTACGTACACTACACTACTCGTAGACTAGATATTCAGTCACGATATACCCTCTCATCAATCACAGCTCTCAGTTGAAAACATGTCGCGGTCACGCTTATCTGCTGCGATTGTGGTTTCTTTGTTATTGAAAAAGAAAAATAAGCAAAAGGTTAAAAGAAGCTGCTGGGTTAAACAATGGATACTAGATCGATCGAAACAAGGAGCATATTGTAATTTAATACAGAAGTTGAAAGCAAAAGATGTAATATTTTATAGAAATTTCCTTCGCGTAGCGCCGTCAGATTTTCAGTTACTTCTAGAACTCATCAAGCCAAAAATTGAAAAACGAGATACTGTGATGCGAAAAGCGATAACTGCTGAAGAAAGATTGACAATCACATTACGATACTTATCCACAGGTAAGTAATTATTAAACTATTATGAATTACATTAATTTTGGATGTCTGTAACAAACAAAAGCAGCTACAATATCTATCCATACTATAATATAAATGCAAAAGTAACTCAGTCTTCCTATCTGTCTGTCCGTCTTTCACGCCTAAACTACTGAACTGATTTTGATGAAATTTGGCACAGATGTTGTCAGGACCGGAAGAAAAAGTGTTTCGCTGACTCAAGCCCTAGCTAAACTGATTAAGGCGTGTAGATAAATCGAGAGCTCTCTATTCATATCGCTTGTCTCGCTCTCGCACCAGCGTCCACGACGCCTTCCAAATAGCTGAGCGTGTCTACGTAGACTGTAGTGATGCTCTAGCTAGGGTAGTCTCGCTAATGTGTACACGTCGTACATTGCCCTATGAGACTCGCTATACGTTATTTTAATCTATCGTGGACGAGGCGCTTTAGGTTTATGCTAAACGTTTATGGAAAGCGGTAGATCGTGTTTTACGGTGAAACCTCGAGAAGGCCGACGCGACGTCCAGCCCCCTTATTCTCAACTGTCGGAAATAATTCGAATTTCGGAAACTCTATACCTGTCACTTTTTATCGCGCTGCGTCAAAGCAGGACGGCATGTGACTTTTCGAATTGAATCCGTGATCCGACAGTTCAGAATAAGGGGGCTGGAGTGGTCAGTAATACAAGAAAGAATATTATAGATGTGGAAAAAATAAACAAATACTCCGTACGCAAAATCCATTTTATTGCTGTTCAAAATAGACTTGGCAATTATTAGACATATATTATTATCAATAAACAATTACGCAAATATCATTTCTTCTCTTCTCTTTTTAGTAACCACAGTTCCAGGTTTATGTTGGGCTTCAGGATGGTTCATAAGTTCTGGAGGACATGTAGACACGGAACTGGCCAGGAGCACCTGTTTAAGGTCATAGAACAAACCAGAATCTTCTTTTGTAACAAATGAAATAGCTTTACCAGTTTTTCCAGCACGTCCTGTACGACCAATGCGATGAGTGTAATCTTCTATACTCTTTGCCATGTCATAGTTTATAACAATACTGACATCCTTTATATCAATACCGCGACCAGCTACATCTGTAGCTACTAAAATATCTTTCGAACCATTCTTGAGACTAGCCAACGCGAAATCACGTTGTTCTTGCCCTTTACCACCATGCAATGTACACGCATTGAATCCAAGCTTCTCCAAGCCCTTTGCAAGGACATCCACCCCTTTCTTTTGATTGACGAAAATAATTATTGGAGGTTCAACTCCACGCTGTAAGATTTCTGTCAGTTTCCTACGTTTCTCATTTTCACCTATCATGAAGACGACTTGTTCAGTTCTATCTACAGGCTTGCCTACTGAACCAATGTAAACAATTGCAGGTCTCCTCAAATAACTTCTAGCCAAGCGTTCTACAGCAGGTGGCATAGTTGCTGTAAACATCACAGTTTGTCTGTACTTCTTTTTAGTATTGTAATTCGCTAAAAGAACTGAAGCATCTTCTGCTGCATCTGTGTCAGGCTTTATATTTGATACAGGCATATATTCTAAAATTTTTTGCACATCAGGTTCAAATCCCATGTCAATCATACGATCAGCTTCATCAAGAACAACATATGTACAACGATTCAGTACTAAGTAACGATTTTCCAAAACATCTATTAAACGCCCAGGAGTAGCAATAACAATCTCGCAGCCTAAACGTAGTTTAAAACCTTGGTCTTCTCTTGATAGACCACCAACAACTACAACTGAAGTAATTCCTAAGGGAATACCAAATTTGTTTGTTTCTTCTTCTATTTGCTGAGCCAACTCACGAGTTGGGGCCAATATTATAGCATATGGTCCTTGATCAGCATCCTCCATGCGCTCACTCTTTGGAAGTGATTGGATCCATGTGAGTAGAGGTATAAGGAAAGCTAATGTTTTACCAGAACCTGTTTCAGCAACACCAATAATATCTCTGTTTTGTAAACCAATAGGGATTGCTTGCCTCTGAATTGGGGTTGGACTTTTGTATCCAACTTTATTAATGATATCCATAATATCTTGATGAAAGCTAGCTTCCTTCCAAGATCTTATTGGATTTGGAATTTTTCCACCCTTTAATGTGATATTGTAATCTTCTCTGAATATTCTCCAATCTCTCTCTGTCATTTCATCTTGATCTTTTTCAGACCAGTGACGATCATCCCATTTCTGTTTGTCCTCTTTCTTTTTAACTTTTTTAAGACGTAGCTTTTCTTGTTCTTTCTCATGTTCTGTTCTACGTTTTTCTAATAAGTTGCCATAAAATTTGCAATGGTCCTTTTTCTGTGCTTTTATATCAATACCTGCTATGTGGCCCCGACCAAAGAATTGAACCTGATGCCTTTCTTTATACAATGCATTATAGTCATTGGAGGTATCTTCTGAAGCATCCCAATCAAACACAAACTTTCTGTCATTTAGCCTCCTTACTCTACGCTTTCTTTTGATAATACCCAAGTAACGAGCCTTGATCGCCTCCTCCTCCCTTTCTTTGTCTTTAGTTTTTGAACCTTCATCATTTTTCTCCTTTTTATCATCACGACGATCACTGGGTTTCCTCTCATCATACTTGCGTTCCCTTTCTCTGTCATCTCGCCTTTCTCTCTCCTCTTTGTAATTCCTCTCTTTTTCGACTTCTCTTTTAGTTGGCACTGTCAAATCTATGGTGGTAACAGTGGGTTTCTCCACATTAGCTCGTATTGCTTCAACTTGTTCACGTCGTCGTTCTAAAGCTAGTGCAGCCCGTTGTTCTTTTGTAAGGAAAACTGGTTTACTGCGTGCTTCCTCTTCGGCTTTCTTTTTAGCAAGCAACTCCTCTAGAGATAATGGTTCGCGTTTTGCTGGTTTTGGATCTTCTTTTATATCTTGCTGTTCATCTTTCTTGAGCTCCTCTTCTTTTTTGTTTTTACTCTTTTCCTTGTCATCGTACCGTCTGTCTTTATCCTTAGCATCGCGTTTTTTTGGGCTTCTAGAACGCCCACGATCTTTTCTGGGACTTCGCGATCTCTCACGCTCTTTTCTAGGACTACGAGATCTCTCTCTACGTTTTATCTTCTCTCTAGGTTCACGTTCATCGTGACGGTGATCTCTGTCTTTTTCACGTCGTTCCCTGGACCGCGAACGGCGACGTTCTGGACTTCTGTCCCGCACCATAGTTATTGATTAAAATAAGAAAACTAATTTTCTTATTCGCATCTAAATGAAGAAATATTATTTATATAAAAATTAACATCACAATCAATTATTTATTATTTGATGAATTGACGAAGAATCTACGACACAGATTCACAGATTACTTAACTACGACACAGCACAGATTACATATCTACGACACACCTTTAGACATACTCTTTCTAATCTGTGCGACACACACAGATCACCTCAGAACAATCGATCACCAAGCAAATATCTACGATTTTTTTTGGTAATTCTCCCTTTAAAGGGAAGGCAAAGGAAACTAATGCCCATACAGCCATATCTTCAGTATTTCTTTATTTCTTCTTTTATTGCATTAAAATGCTGGCGTAGCACATTTCAATGCTTCTTGGGAGTATTTGACACGAAATATATGATGGCAGTCACTTTATGTGCTACTTGATGGGGTGGATAACAACAAAAAAATCTCGTCGTATTTCACACCATAATCACTTTTACTATAATCTTTTAGTTGTATGTAGTCAACACAAACACTTTGTTTATAAAACTATACCACTTTTATAATACAAAGTTCGCTCCGACACAATTTTTAATTATTGTCATAAAAATCTTGACTGACACCACAAAATCCTACCAAACACTATTTTTTTTTGGTACTAATGCCCATACAGCCATGTCTTCAGTATTTCTTTTTTCTTCATTTATTGCATTAAAATGCTGGCGTAACATATTTTAATGCACCTTGGGAGTATTTGAGGCGAAATATATGATGACAGACTCCATATGATGCTACTTGATGAGGTGGATAACCACAAAATCATCTCATGGTATTTCACACAATAATCACTTTTCTTGTAATAATCTTTTAGTTGCACGTCAACACAAACACTTATTTTATAAAACTACGTTCGCTCCGACACAATTTTTAATTATTGTAATAAAAATCTTGACGAACACCACAAAATCCCGCCAAATACTCTTTTTTTTTGTTAATTCTCCCTATAAAGAGAAGACAAAGGGAACTAATGCCCAGACAGCCATATCTTCACTATTTCCTTAATACTTCATTTATGCATTGAAATGTTGGTATTACACATTTCAAAGCATCTTGAAAGTTTATCGTCAAGGTGGGGTAATAAAAAGCATAGAAGTCAACTAAACGCCACCAACGTGACTATATCACTAATCTGTGGTAGTGCCACATGGCTGATTTTTCAATCACCAGCCTTGCCCAGCCCCAAAGAGTAATGTTGCCCAGCCCTATGACCAGTAAAAGTATTCTGTAATTGTCATAGACAATATATAGTAATCTGTGCCTATGACGAAGCCAGCTGATTGATTGTATGTACATTTGACAAGCAAGTTGACAGTTAATCTATAGAAAATCTGTCGAAACCAATAATCTGTGGTCGAAACGTAAAAATTAAAAGAAATATCTAAATATTGAAAAATCAGATAATTTGTGGTTTGTGCTACGCACTCGATTGCATTGCTTTTATCGTGAAGTTTTTAATATACACCTACACAAAACTAACTATCCGAGTAATCTGATACAATGGAATTTCCCAAAATAAAAGACTTTATTATAACTCCTACATTACTTTTGGGTGCTGCTGGTATGGCATATTTATTAAAAAAAAAATTAAGTGATTCAAAAGATGTATTGAACTATATAAATATAGTTATTGTCTCTGATGAAATAATGTGTAATGAAGTAGTCATTGAACTGAGAAGGTAAATACTTACTACAATTTACTACAACTAGTACTCACAACCCAATAACTTTGAATAGGTACAAGTACCTATTATAACAAAATGTAGAATTTAATGTTTACAATAAAAACTATTGAAAATGGTCTGGCAGATTTTTAATGGAAAAAGGGCTAATTTTGTAGATATCAAATATTTTTATTTATGGTTAAATCTTATTTTGTTGTTTAAAAACAGTTAGGAAATTTCATATTATACAATATTTTTCTTTTATTTTTTTTATATTCCAGGCGAAGTAAAATACACCGAACCATAGGTTTTGATTGTGAGTGGGTCACAGTGAACGGCAAGAGAAAACCAGTAGCTCTGATACAATTATCTACATTTGACGGTTATTGTGGTCTATTTAGACTTAACCATTTAAATAATGTGCCTGGTTCTTTGAAAGTAAATGGTTTTTAGTATTTTAATTTAGTTAGACATAACTAGTATTGTTATCGTCTAAAATTCATATTATTTATTTAAGGAGCTACTAGAAGATCAGGAAATTTACAAAGTTGGTGTGGCACCAGGTGATGATGCCAGATATTTAAACCAGGATTACTCTGTCACCCTTCAGTCCACATTAGACATCCGACATGTTGTAGACCTAAGTGGCCACAAAGCTGGTGGCTTGGCTATGCTGTCTCAGTCACTTCTTGGAGTTTCTTTGGACAAAAGTTGGAGGGTAATATTTAATTGTTCTGTTTGTTAAGATAATTTAAAGTACACTATACAATCTTAGTAGCAACATAACTACTTAGAACTACTTATTAAAATTATGATAGAAATCGGCCACCAATGTGGGGCGTAAACATTTTTATGCATGCAAGTGGCGACATTTTAGAAAGAAATACATTTATTCAACGCCATACAAAATAGGTATACACAAAACATAACAAATCAGGTGCATCTTGAAGTGGTAAACTTAAAGACATAAGTGTCTCATACTTTCAATTATTATTTATCATCATCATCATTGCAGCGGAGAGACGCCCACTGCTGGGCATAGGCCTCCCCCAGGGATCTCCAAACCGATCGGTCCTGCGCTATCTGCATTCATCGGCTTCTCGCGACTCTCACCAGATCGTCGTTCCACCTTGTGTGAGGTCTACCAACTGTCACTCGAGGACCTTTCTGCCTCAACAGCCGTCAGTCCTCCTTGTAATGTGGCCTGCCCAATGCCACTTGAGGCTCTCAAATCTTTGAACTATTTTATATATTATAGAAATTGGTGCCCAACTTAGGGCGTAAACATTTGTCACGCATGCAGGTTTTACTTAAAAAATCAGGGTGCGTGTCTTCAACTGGCAAACCTACGTAAAATGTGGAATTAATAATACTTTATATTAGATTTAATTAGGGTATTATGACTAGGTGGTAGGCCTGTATAGGGTCATCTGGGTAGGTACCACCGCCTTCTTATTTCAGCCGTGAAACAGTTCGCTTCGTTTTGGATTGAAGGGAAAGGTAGCCAATGTGATTACTGGGCATGGACGGCATTTCATCTTAGGCCTCAGGATGAGAATGCACCTGCAATAACAATTAATTTTTTCTTCTTACTATAGGTGTCTATAGGCGGCGGTAACCGCTTACCACCAGGTGGGCCGTCAGCTTGTTTGTCAGCTAATTGTATAAAAAAATATAATAGCTCTGTCTGATATGTCTCGGTGACAAAAGCATATAAATTAAATATTAAAAATAATCTTACAGCTGTTATTGAAACTCTATAGAAAGTAATAAAATGTTTTATTTATTTTTGGCAATAGATCCGCTGCAGTGATTGGGAGGCGCAGGAGTTGTCTGATAAACAAGTAAATTATGCTGCATTGGATGCATTTGTAGCAGTTAAGATATTTGTGAATCTTACTAACAGTCTAAACAAAAAAAGTATTTGGTCCTATTTCAGTGGAAAAGTTTATGATGTTTGGTCTGACTTGGACAAATTATATTGGCAGTATGTCGACATAAAGTATGGAAGCTCGAAACCTGTAAACCCTAATGCGTAAGCCACACTTATTTCTATTCTTAACTGATACTATTTCTATTCTTAAAGTGATACTATTTCTGTTCTTAACTGGGTTAGTTGAAATACTAGATTTCCTCCTATATTTTATTTTAATATTTATACGAGTCAGGTTTTCTTTTCTTTATACCACTAAGGTGGCAATCAAGCATACGGTCCACCTGATGGTAAGCGGTTTCCGTAGTCTATGGACGCTTGCAACACCAGGGTATCACTTGCGCGTTGCCGACCCTGTAAAAACCTTTTCACGCCTTTTTTTGTAGAACCCCATGCTGTACTCAATTCCTCAGAACACGCCCCGTTATATAAACGGTAGAACACACACAAGGAGGCAAAATCTCTCCTTAGGCTTAAAGGTTCAATACCGCTTGTGAGCTCAGGATCGTCGACAATTCTCATAGCGCGTCTTTGGAGCACGTCAAATGGTCTAAGCTGGTATCTAGGCACTCCCGCCCATAAATGGCAGTAGTATACTCCATATGGGGCCTGACTTGAGACTTATACAGTAACAGTCTTTGCCCCGAAGTGAAATACCGCCGCGCTCTATTGAGCACACCAAGCTTCTTGGATGCCAGCTTGACTTTATCCTCCAAATGACTGCGTAACTGCACGTCGCTAGAGATATCAACACCAAGGATCCCGATACTCGTAGAGATGGGAAGCGGTGTGTGTGGCCTGACAATTTAAAGATTATTTAGTATTTCATAATATTATAAATTAAATACGTGCATTGTGAATAATAAAAGTTTAATGACAGCCTTCAATCATGACACCCAACCAATAAAAGAATATAACTAATGAGGTCACAACAGTCCTCCACCCCTAATTTGATCAACGTGCCGACGATGACAGGTTCCAGACGCAGTCTCTATCACATAATGCAACTGACCAATTTTTCTCACTATCCTGCCAAACTCCCAGCTTCGTGTTCCACCCACATATGTAAAGAACTGTACCCTGTCGCCTACTTTATGTCCTCGTACAGTAGGTTGATCAATCGGACTCGTAGTTAATTCTCGTCTAGGGAGCATGTTATCCAAATTAGTTTTTATGTCCCTATTGAACATTAATTTTTACGGGCAATCGCCCCCTTCACGAGATGGGACTCGACGAAGCTGTATCAAAATTTTCCTGATCTTTGAATATATATCGCCTGCCTCAGTCTCCATTGCTCTCAGGGCATATTTAATAATCTGTTCAGCTTGGCCGTTTGTTGCCGGGTGATATGGTGCTGATGTGCGATGGGTAATGCTATAAGATTTTAAAAATTCTGTAAATGATCTTGATGTAAATTGAGGTCCGTTGTCGGAAACAATAGTGTAGGGTAAGCCAAATGTACTAAATAAATTTTGAAGTTGGTTTACGCACCACTCAGATGTCGTTCTTATTGTAGGTATGACTTCCACCCACTTGGTGTAGGCATCCACGACTATGAACAATTGTTTTCCTGAAACCGGCCCAGCAAAATCGATGTGTAAACGTTGCCATGGACCATTAGGAGTTTCCCAGTGATGCAGTTCTACCTTGGGCGGGGCTTTTTGTTTCAAGCAGCAACTTCTACAGTTCCTAACCAAACTCTCAATATCATGATCTACGCCCTTCTAGTAACAGTAATTTCTTGCTAGCATTTTCATTTTTACAATGCCCGTGTGACCCGTGTGTAGTTCATTGAGAACGTGTTTCTGTAATGATTTTGGGATAACAACCCTAGTTCCCTTTAATAAACACCCATCTTGTAGAGTGTACTCAATACTATCATATCCAATCGACTCCAGTGGTGTACCACTCTGTAAGAAATCCCTAATATCTTTCAACTCCTGATCCTTATCTATTTCTGAGGCTATAGTTCTGTCTCAACAGGAAGAGTATTGATTTGGTTGTTTTGCAATACGTAAGCTTGATCAACTTCTGTGGCTGAAACTATCTCTGTAGGGAATCTAGATAAATAATCAGCGTTGCAATGATCCTGCGTTCTGCGAAATGTAATGTCGCAATCGAATCCGGACAGGAATTGTGCATAATTAAATATTCGTATTGCGCTCATAGTAGGCAATGTTTTATGGGGATGTAATATTGATATCAGGGGCTTATGATCTGTGATGAGTGTGAACCTTCTGCCATAACAGTACTGAAAGAATTTTTTAAGACCCCAATAAATAGCTGTAGCTTCCTTATCTATCTGGCTGTAACGTTTTTCACTTATCGTCAATGATCTAGAAGCAAAACCAATTGGTCTTTCAGACCCATCTGGCATTCTGTTAGAAAGTACAGCTCCTAGCCCTACAGGTGAGGCGTCGGTAGCAAGGATTAAAGGGAGAGACGGATCGAAATGTGTTAAAACTCGTTCACTTGCAAGTTCCTTTTTTATTGCTGCCAAGCTTCTCTGACAGTTATGGTCCCATAGAAATGTCACATTTTTCCTAAGTAAACGATTCAACGGATGCAAGAGGGAGGCCAAATTAGGTATAAACTTATTGTAATAATTAATCATTCCCAGCAAAGTCCTTAATTCACTTACATTTGTTGGTGGGGATGCCTTGGTTATTGCCGTTATCTTCTCTTCCGTTTTGTGTAGTCCGTTTTTATCAATTGTATGTCCTAAAAAAAAAAAAAAAACATACCGGCCGAATTGAGAACCTCCTTGTTTTTGAAGTCGGTTAAAAATAAGTAATACTATCTTTTAAAAATTCACATTTTTCTGTATCAATTTCAAGCTTACTTTAAATTTAGCTGAGATTTCTAACTGCTAAAATGTTAGTATTTATGCTATTTTATTTTTGATTTATAGATGGAAAAACAGAAATAAAGGAACGAAAAAAGAATTAAAAAAAAACACAGCTTCCATTCGGACAAAGCCACTGTATCACAATTGTTTCCTAGAAGCCCCTGATGGAGATGTGCTCAGCACTTGTGATGTTAAGAAAGCCATGTGGTGAGTATTTAAGTGTGAAAGCAGCCTATGTCATTATACAACATCATTAGTTTATTTTTTCTATCCGGATTTTTAAAAACTTTTATTATTATTTATTACACCAGCAATAGTGCTTCTTGTTCAAACTCTGAGAAACAAAATCAAGCTGTTAACTGATAATTTTTAGCAACACTGTAAAATGTTAATATGGATGTATACCCATCCAGTAAAAGGTATTTCATAAAGAAGAAGAGAAAGAAAAAAGACGTCGAATTTGGTCACAATGTAAGGGAATTAAAAAACATTAGAAGGAATAAAAACTATGATAACTAATGTAACCAAAAGGGTGACCAGCTTAGTATAATGTCATGGCTACATAGAACCACAACACTTGATTTTCTGCTGGGCCCGAGCGATTGGTTGATGGCTAATAGATATAAAAAGATGCGTCGACTTTCTTTACATCGAGTACATTGACATTAAGAAAAAAAATAGTGCATAAAACTTAACTGTCCATAATAAGAAATATATAGGTTAATAATTTATTATACCATAAGAATATTAGGGGCTACTTATGATAATTAAGTATATAAACAACAACATTTTGAAACTTTTTCTCAGAAGAATTGCATTTTTATTGGAAATGTTAGAAAGAAAGGATAATCATTTATTTGACTTATCATAAACTATTTAATACAATATATTTATATTTTTTATAGTTTAGGCTTATTCTGTTAACAATCTACGTAACGGATTAAGTTTTAGTAAAATCAATATATCAATTATATCGCAATTATCTGACCGAAGAAGCACTTTGTAGGTACAAAGAGAAAGAATTAGCAGATATAGTGAATGAGGACCCGCTGACCGTGAGGCTAAGGTTCGAGCCCGCGGGCCGCTCGGTGGGTGACGCCGGGATGTTTTATCAGCTAACCAAGGAGAACCGCTGTGTAGTCTGCGGAGCCGACCAATCGTATATCAAGAAGAACGTGGTGCCTAGAGAGTACAGGAAATATTTTCCAGGTAAGTCTCTCTTTGTCTTTATAGCCAGGGCAACAATGTGGCTGTGGGAATGTCTTTAAAATAATTTAGACAGTTGCATAAGATATGCACAAACATCAAAATGATATATATAGACATTCTTGACGACGTTTTTGACGACCGGCTGGCCGAGTGGTCTGTGCCCCTTGCTATACAGGCTACTTGGTCGGGAGGTCCCGGATTCGAATCCTGGTAGAAGCAAATGTTTGTATGATGAGTTTGAGCATTTACAAGAGCTCTTACAGTGTAGTTTAAAATTAACGGTATTAACCCGTGGGGACTCGCACCTCATTTTCGGACACGGATAAGTATAATAATATAAATCCGATGAATTAAGAGTATTTTTAGTACTATAATTATAAAAGGAATAAAAACAATATTTAAACAAGTATTACATATTTACTGTCTACGAAATATTCAACACAATTGCTTTTGAGCTGAGATACAAAAGTTTCTAAGTTTTTTGGCAATAGGAACAAAAATAACAAAGATTTTCTTATTTTTTATAACAAACATACAATATCACTTTAAATTATTATAAAACAAAACATAATCATCTAAATAAACTTAATAATAGCCAACATTGATATGACTTTTTTTTAAATAATTGAGATCAAAATTTGAGTCTTTTGAATGGAACTAATGGCTATGTGACTAGTTCCTACGATCATCGTTACACCTTTTACACGAGAAACTTGTGTGTTCACGACGAATAAACCCGCTGCAATATTGGCAAGATGTTTTTGTTTTCCTGTCCTTCCTTGTGGGGCAGATGAAGCATCTTCCACGTGAGCCAAGTGTCGGAACTCCTGCTACTTGACTGGTGTTTCCGTTGTTGCCGAGTAATTCTCGACGGTTCTTGGATATTCCACTGTGTGACCTTGTCCTTACCAATATAAGAACCTTGCCGAATATACAGAAGTGGAACGTCACTCAAGTCGGGTCTATCTATTGAGGTAACTGGCACACTAGGACGTAAAAATAGCACCGGAGAAGGTGGTTCAGGGTAGTCATCATTGCCACTTTGACATGTGTCTGAATTATTCGAGTTCACTTCAAGGTTATCTTCTTCTTCTGTAGAAGCTCCATCAGAAATGTCTTCTTCCATTTAAAGTTCCTCGATAGTACTATCTAATAATCGAAATAGACACTTACGTAAACACTCGCTCACGGGTCGAATCGACCCGAACTTACTTTATGCGTCAGTCCTGCGCAAACGCCGGGTGAGAACTGGCTCTCCCGCGGAGGGAGAGTAGATTATAAGGTAGTTTGAAGGTACCTAGAGCGGCGCCACGAAATAAACAACAGTAAAGAAATTATGACCAAATTATTATGGCGCTGGGTCCTTTCGGCCCAGCGCGAGTCCTGACGGGTTAACATTTTGAGAGAAAAAGTTTAGAGAAGTTAACAAAGGTAGAAACTATGGGATGTAGTTATTTCACAACTAAAGTCGCCGAAGTGTGCGGCCTATGGAAGCACGCAATTTAGTTGTACGATTTGAAATTGTAGGTATATGTGCGGTGGCTCTTACTCTGTGATATTGGATGAAATGCAATAGGCACACAACACAGACAAACACCACACACACACCACAGCCAAGCACTCACATACACATACGACACGCAAAGGGCATAATTATCTTAATAGAAATATTTATAAATCTTTTTATGGCTAATGGATTCTTATAAGCACATACTAGGTGGTACATACTTACTAGGTGGTAGACCCATATGTAGGGTCGCCTGGTTAGGTACCACCGCCTTTCTTATTTCAGCCGTGAAATAGTTCGCTGTGTTTCGGATTGAAGGGAAAGGTAGCCAGTGTAATTACTGGGCGTGGACGGCATTTCATCTTAGGCCTCAGGGTGATAACGCACCTGCAATATCAAGTGCTTTTCCTTGTTATTGTAGGTGTCTATAGGCGGCGGTAACCGCTTACCACCAGGTGGGCCGTCAGCTTACAGCATACATATATATAAAACGGAGAGGGGGAGGGGGATTTTTTTTTTCACAATTTTTTGAAGTCACTAGGTACTTCATTACTATTCATAAAAAAAACATTTTTTAAAACTTCGTCCGAAAAAATTAGTCCTGGGTCTCAGGAGGTTAAGTGTGCAATAAAGGGTAGGTACTAGGTAGGGTACTTAAAGTATTGTCATACATGTACATAGTACATATAGAGGTACAAGTTTTAAGACAAAACTCTTACAGAGGTAATGAAAGACCACTCGTGTCACGACGTGGTGCTGTTATGCCTGGGCTGCCACCAGCGCAGTAACATCTCCGACTTAGCAGTCCGCAAGAGACTCGCCGAGGAGTGCAACGCACCAATGTCGTGCAATGGGTTCAGCAAGCGCACTGAGGATAAGGTTTTGAAGTTAGTGTTCATAGTAATTAAAATATAATAAAACTAGAAAAATTTCACGTCCTGAGGCAGGAATCGAACCCGCGACCTTTCGCAATCCGGGCGACTGCTCTGACCACTGAGCCACCCAGGACTTGGGATATCCCTGTGAAATTCTTCTAGTCTATCTGTATTTGCGTTTATGAGCTAACGTCCACCCTACAATGTCGAAATATTCTATTTCAACATCCGTCAATCATTTTTTCTAGTTTTATTATATTTTAATTACTAAGTAATTTTTCAAACATTTATAATAATGTTAAAATCAAAAATTAAGAATGTTAGTGTTCATATTATTTTTTTGTATTGATTGAACGGGCGCGTGGACTACAACGCTTATACCTTATCAATAAACGATACTAATAAATACATCACCTTCGAATAGTTTGTCAGCAATAGATGGTCGCTATGTCACACTACGTTATTCACAATGTTCATACAAATTCTCAAAAGTCGACTTGTGTAGCTGTAAGAGACTTTTTAAAAGGAAGTCAGTCTAAAAAGATAACCTATTAAATTTAGTAATCATTATTTAGTACCAGATATTATTATTGCTGCTAGGGCTATATCGGAACGTTGTTTCGGCCTAAACAGAGAGGGATAAGAGATATGACTTCCTAGCGCGAGGAAAGAGAGCGCTCGTGCGTGTAATGGTAGCAAAAAAACAAATTATATAAATTATTTGATCAAAAAATAAATATGAAGATTACTTACAGAAAAATGCTTCGACACCATTGTGAATATTGATGATATCAACTGTTTTAAAGTAATATCGTTTGCTAATAAACTTTGTTTCTTATTTTTAAGAGCTAAAATAAAATGAATCGCAGCAAAATCTTTAAATTGTGTTTCTGTTTCGAAACGTGTCTAGATATAGATATGAAGAAATGTATATTTGATTTTCAGATCTGTAAGATCTATCAGTGACCTAACCTATTATGGCATTACATACTTATAAAAGAGTGTTTTTTTCGATATTTGAACAAAAACAGACAGTGACCAATATTAATTGGTCACTGTCTGTTTGGTCTTTTTGTTCAATCTCCTCAACTTTTCTTCAAGTAAATGCTACTATTTGTGCATAGGAGTGTCCGGTCTGCGGCGAACACTCTCCTCACGCTGTCCCACAAAATTCCAGAGGACAGACGAAAATTATTGGAGGACCGCATTCTTGAATGTTTTAAGGAGCACTCGGAAGTTACGCAAGAACTTTTAGAAAAAGCGTCTGAGCTGGAAGTTTTGTAAGTATTCGGTTGAGGGCATTCGCTATTTACGATCCTATAGGAGACATAAAACGCTGTTGCAGTTGCATCGCGATTTGGCTACTTTCTGCATTCGGTTTATAAAACGCGCGAATTAGCAATGCATCGATGCTGCATAGCCTTTTTAGCGACTTACGTTCGATCGCTGACGTGAAACCGCGCTGTATAGGTAGATACTACTGAAAATTGGTGAAATTACTTCGGCAGAACCCAGGCCACCTTCCTGAAGAGCAGTGGAGTTAATGGGGTGGGTAACTGGGTATATATTCCTAGTGCCGTTACGATCAGGCGTTACTGGTAGCCCTACCCACTCCCGCAGGTCCGTCGGTCGCTTAGCCAGTGGCGCGGCGGGTAGGTCTGTAAACGGATTCCTTCCCAAAACAAAAATTTGTGCTTAGAGCATAGCGCCACTCTGAAAAGAGCTATTGTGACCACCACCAATGGGGATTGGTGGTGGTCACAATAGCTCTTTTCAGGCCCCACAGTGGCAATCTCTTTACGAGACTGAATGCATCATACACAAACGATACTCATAGAACAGGCACCAGGACTGCGAAAGGTCGTGAGTTCGTATCCTAACCCAAGCTAACCTGCTGGATACGGTCTTCCTACATGTAAGAAACACATGAGGAGCTTGGGCGATAACATCACCACCTTGGCCCAATGCGGGTTGGTGGGTTAAAGCGGTTGCAGTAACATTAGGGACCAACTGCTTAACGTGCCTTCCGAAGTACGGAGGAGCTCGAGATAATAATTCTTGATCGACCCCGGGGTCGACCACGGCGAAAGTTGATTCGACCAACACCATCTGATGTGAAGCGGTAAGAAGAGTCCATATGCTAAGACAGCTAGTGTACGTAGGTAAGTGTGCGTAGCATTATATAATTGTAATAGGTATTATTTATAGTATTATATAAATAAATAATACCATATTTATATTATTGTAATAGGTATTATTTATTCAATTCACATACCTATGACGGTTTATTATCAGTTTTCTTTTGTCTTATTGTTTGAGGCATAGACTTAGAAATTTAAGTAAATTATAATATATTTGACAATATATGTGGGCCGTCAGCTGGTTTGTCATCTAGTTGTATAAAAAAAATATAATTTTTTTAGACATGCGCACACGCTATAGTTAATCTTTTAAAATAATTCTACTATTTTATTTAAAGGTTCTATTCAGCTTGTTATTTCGTTCCTCATATAACTGTGGACAAGCCCTCGGGTTGTAGCAGAATATCGGTGCCTTACTCAGATCCCGTGGTTTGAGTGAGATCAGTCGCTGAGCTGCGACCCTTTTAAGTTCCGCAACACACACACATGATAATCCTTTTTTTGTACCTACCTATTAATTTATTTTATGTTTCTATGTAAATTTGTTATCTGTGTGTGATGGAGAATTTTAAATAAATGATTTATCTATCTATCTATGTATGTATCTAGTATCGAGAATGCGGAGTACGAGTCGCACGGGCGCCGCGTGGTGGAGCACTACGCGGCGGTGGACGGCGGCCTGCTGCGGCTGGAGCGCGCGTGGCGGGAACACTTCGTGGCCAGCGTGCGGCCGCGCTACCTGCCGCGGCTCTGGTCCGTCACGCACAACGAGGACAGGTGCGCCCCGCCGCTCTACCTCATAACTGTTATAATAATGTTAATGCGCTCACACCTATTATCTAGCCCAAAGTAAGCATCATTAAGTGCTTGTGTTATGGATACTAGATAACGGAGATATAATTATGATAATGGCCCTAATTCTGGCGAACACATGCTAAGTTTAAATTTAAGTTCAGTCTATTTCTTTCTCTCAAATTGAAAAAGAAAAGGATGGCAGTCATATTAATTGACATTTAGAAAGGTGCGTTCAATTTTCGACCTTATTGAACGTGCTAAAATGCAGTGTTTAGGAGGCACCTCCGTACATGCCGTCTAAAATTGTCTATGGTTTCTTTGAAATCTATCTAAATTTAAGTGACAGCTCTAAACAGATTCTTGCTATCTTTTTCCTATTACTTATTGCGAGAAAGAGATATACTGTACTTAAATTTAGAATTAAAGTGTGTTCCCAGAATTAGGCCCAATATGTGTACATATAAATATTATACAACATATACCATAGCATATTTTTAACATATACAACATATATACGAGTATGGCCGCCAAAAATTGTACATTTGGGAAAAAATCTGTGTCCTTCTCATAATAGTATTGATAATTCCTTAATGTCATCTTATTTAATGATAATTTGTGTGGTTTCTAGATCGCAATATATCATGTTTATTCATATAAATTATTTAAATTCATTTTGGTTTCATTAAATGAGCGTAAAAATTTTTTTCGTTGAAGGTTAATTTAAGTACCCATACAAAAATCATGTGTCCAATACAGACATCTTATACTTTGAAGTTGAAAAATATGCATTAACTGTTTTACAACATGTTAAATTTTGACTTTTCTAAACTTATTTGTCAATTTGCTAAGCAGTACTATTTTCTTTTTAATAAAATAACGTAAAAAAAGAAAACTAAACATATTTAAATATGTGTCTCGTTTTTGGTTCACGAATGTTACTTCACGTAAGTTACCGATATAAAAGACTGAACATGCTAGATTCCTGGCCCGTAAAAATGTTTTTAAATCGTGGCAGCACAACGTACTACAGGTAAGCTAACATACGGGGAGAAATCGCCATTTTGTTCTCTCTGAAAGTGAACCTCAAGGTGGCCGGCTCTTTTGTCTCGGAATTTTTGTGTGATTTCAAGTGAAAATATGCACGGTAAGGATACAAATTTATTACATTTATTTTAATATGTGCATGTAGAGGCTATTGGTTTAACTATTTATACTATGCAGCGTCTTCCTACTTCAAAACTGACGCGAATATATATTTTTTAGGTTATGACCACAGTGATTTTAGTTCACGAATGATACCATGTGTTACTATGTGTGTTACGTAACATTCGTGATCGAATGTTAGGAATAGTATACACTATAGAACTCGAAGTTAAACCTAGATTTTTATTGAAAATTAAAATTTGTATAATAATAAGTTTTTTTAAAATATTTACTTGGGCATCTATCCCTCCATACACCATATATGCCCATTTACTAAGGGCATCTATCTCTCCATGCAGCATACAGTGTGGTGCCGTAAATACGGCACAATAAATTCATGACATTTCATGAAATTATCAAAGTATTAGGATGTTTTTGTAAGAGGCAAACCATTTCTATGAACTAATATAGCCCATGTTTTAATTTATTGACGCATTGACGGCACCACCCTGTAGGTATATGCCCATTTATGATGTCAGTGTATATTTTTAAATTATTTTTAGTGTTTTGTTATATATTTATTTATATAATTATGGTCTCTTTACTGATTTTTGCAGAACCATGCCACGAAAATAGAAAAGAAAAGAAGGAGTGCGTACGAGAGTATGTACTTGGACTGAAGACCAACTTTATAATTAATATTTTATAATAACAATGAAGAATGTTTCTTAAACAATGGTTTTTAAAATTTAATTATGATTATTTGCATATTTTTTTAAAAATATAACAATTAGAATATTTTAAAAAA
Organism: Nymphula nitidulata; assembly: GCA_947347705.1. Taxonomy (NCBI): domain Eukaryota; kingdom Metazoa; phylum Arthropoda; class Insecta; order Lepidoptera; family Crambidae; genus Nymphula; species Nymphula nitidulata. The sequence goes on from OX374620.1 coordinate 4,508,392, forward strand.
CGTAAAATGATTTTTTGTAATTCGACCCATGTTTCTTAGAGACAATTGCTGTTTCAGGAGAAGAACAATCTCATAAAATTTAGTCGGGTTTTTCGATTACACAGTATAAAGGGCATTTATCCCGCACTGCAGGCATCTATCCTTCTTAGTATTTTCATAGTGGGGCAACAATCCATACAGGTAGGCATTATCCTCAAAAAAAAGGTTCCACAAAAAGCTAAATTTTGCAAAGTCAAAAATAAATAATTATAATTCAACATGAATGATTGAGCTAGCCCACATTCATAGAAATTATTCATAATAATGAATATCTTCAAAATTGGGAGGTTTTTAAAAAGTGGGGCATCTATCCCGTTTTTACCCTAACCTCTTTTGTTTTTAATTATTATACTAGTATTAACGTTTTTTTCTTAATACTTGTACATTGTACACTTGGCCTAACAAAGTTCACATGTGTTACTTTCATTCACGTATGTTACCGTGTGTTACTAATTCACGACTGTTAATGTACAATTTTTGGCGGCCATACTCATACATAAACATATACAACATATACCATAACATATTTTTCTAGTTGTTGTTGTTTTTTTTATATATAACATTTCTCTAGTTTTATATTTTAATTACTAAGTAATTTTTCAAACATTTATAATAATGTTAATATAAAAAATTAAGAACATATAAACATCGAACAAATGCTCGTACTCATCATTCAAACATTTGCTCCTACCGGAATTCGAACCCGGGACCTCCCGACCAAGTAGCCTGTATAGCAAAGGGCACAGACCACTCGGCCTGACGGTCGTCAAATTATATTCGTCGCCGTGTTATATTCTTCCACTTGGACGTGGTACTATAACATTGCGATGTTATAGCACCTCGTTCCTCCCTCCAAATTTCCTGGCAGTATTAAAAGCAACATAAATTCAAAATTCTAATACACACTTTGGCGCTTTATTCGATTTTATATTTCAAAATTTGACGACCGGCTGGTCGAGTGGTCTGTACCCCTTGCTATACGGGCTGCTCGATCAAGAGGTCCCGGGTTCGAATCCCGGTAGGGGCAAATGTTTGCATGATGAGTACGACCATTTGTTTACGAGTCATGAATGTTTATATGTATATTTCTAATATTTATATACATATTATTATCATTATTTCACCGTTATATAGTATCCATAACACAAGCTCTTAATGATGCTTACTTTGGGCTAGATAATAGGTGTGAGTGTATAAATACTACTGTTATTATTACTCACACATAATGTAGATATTATTATGCTCATCAAAGCTGCTTCTGCTAACAAGTCGCGAATGTATACGCGTTTTGAAAATTAATTATGTGACGTTATTACAGCGAACTGGTGCTCGATCGCGCTAATTTTCAACGTAATACCAAAGCTAAACCAAAAACAAAAGCGTTACGTGGCGCACAATTAGTGTTGCGTTAAGCATTTTAACAGCCACCAATAAGGTTGTTTTTTGGAACATACGTTGATATCTTTGATTTTATTTAGATATTTATTCAGTGTAAGTAGGTATATTACATAAATAAATAAAATACAAACATTCTAAATTGTGTAAATATTATATCGAACGGTTTTTGACAGCATTTATATACAAAGACGTTGCAATGGGAACGTATTTTCCGCTGTCCAACAACATTTTTGACGTTTTTAAATAATAACTAAATCAAAAACGTTCGTCCGACAGCGGTAAATACGTTCCCATAGATGGTTGCCATAGTAACGTCTTAGTATCTAGATGTTGTCAATAACCGATCGGTATAATATTTACACAATTTAGAAAGTTTTAATTTTATTAATTTATGTAATTAAAACTTAATAAATATGATATATTATTATAATCAAAAACATCAACGTATGATCCGAAAAAAAAGCTAATTGGTCGCCGTTCAAATGTTTAGCGCGAAACTAATTGTGCGCATGCGCAACATGACGTTTTTGGTTTTGCTTTGATAAACACATTGTAAATTATCGCAATCGGGGCCCTGGTTTACGACTCCACATAAGGGCTTACCACACGTAACGTTGCCAGCTTGTGCGATCGGTATCCGATTTAATACAGATACCCTAATCTTTTATGACCGATATATCAAAAGTAAGTCGGGTACCCACACGACTTACTTCTGATATATCGGTTATTTGTAATCGCTGCTACCGTAAATTTTAGATATTTTATGAGTCACTGATTTTGGATACAGTTAACAATGATACCCCAATTTTGTGTTACCATTTAAAGCGGTATTTTAGTCCTTTGTAAGGGACTATGAAATATAAAGCAATGTTTATATTTCCAGATTGCGAGTTCGTTTGTTAGACGGCCGATTGAACGAACAGGACTTGAAGTCAATGGGCCTCTCGCGGTGGATTGAAGAGTTGAGAACACTTGACATTCCTAAACGAACTAAAAACATATAACTCAATTATTATTTTTATAACGCAATTAAATGACGATATTGGCTCAGCCAATTATTTTATCTATTTTTTATATAGGCAACAGTGAAATTATTTATAACCTGTTCTCAATCAGAATTGGTCAGAATCTTCTGAAAATATGTTCATATTAATGAATAATATGAATAAATAACATTGAATAAAATAAGTGTTGCTGGAAATAAATATGTCTTTTTTTCATTAACCAAATGAAGCGTTATGTTGACAGCAAAGCAGAAGAATCCTCTTGCTGCCAGCAGGACGTTTTCTTAGCGAGCTCTGGCTACCTTACTCACCAAAGGAACATAACACCATGAGAAAGTGTTGTATATCTGCTTTCATTTGTAGTTAAATGCCATTATGCCCTGCCTCTTCTTGAATAAAAATAAAAAGACGTCTCTTCGACTCATTTCATGTTATAATAATTCATTATATTTTGTATCTACGAAACATCTAGGAGCTCAAGTAACAGAAACTTTCATTAAGTTCCCTATCCCTATTCCTACGTCCTTCGTACTAACATCTCTCCATGCAACGCTAGTTCACGGGGCGAGGAAAGACGCGCGTCGGCTGGTATACATAGACCAACATTACTTGTAATTAATCTGTGAAAGAATAGCCTAAAAAGAGACCCATTTATTAACCGACTTCAAAAACGAGGAGGTTTTCAATTCTGTTGGTATAATTTTACAGCAACACTCTTAACTGCCCGTTCGAGACGCAACAGACAGAAAGGTAGAAAGAGATGAAATTATTTTACTCTATGAGAAATTATATTTCATCTCTTTCTACCTTTCTGTCAGCTACGTCTCGAACGGACAGTTAAGATAGTTGCTGTTTGCACCGATTACGCCGAGATTTTTGATCCGATTTACGTGATTCTTTTTTTGTTCGATGCGGAATAGTTGCCATTTGATCCCATACATTTTTTAAAAAATCAGTTGGTTAGTTTGGTTTATAAACCAAAAAAACTGAAATGTGAAAGTCATCTACATATGCGAAATTGTGGATTTTTGCTTTACTATGAATTTTTTGTGAAACGATACTAACGATAGTAGCTGACGTAATGTAAGCTGACGGACGCTTGACCTTAAAACCAAGTCTATTTTTTTGGTAATTCTCCCTTTAAAGGGAAGGCAAAGGTAACTAATGCCCATGCAACTTCAAAAAGTTCAGATTAAGAATCAAAGGCACTATTTCTGAATAACTTAGTGTCTTCCACTAATCATGATCTTAGTCATCGAGAAAATTTAATCACCCTCAGATAGTAGAGGAGACGTGGAAGACCGACCTTCACCGATCTGATAACTCGATGAGACATATTTTTTATCAAATATAATTTATAAACAAATATGCAAGTTATCATAGAACTTGCCTATTAATTTTAATCAATTTTTTTCATCACCTTCACTCTTGTGATAACCGAATGAGTTTTATCTCAATTGAATATGTCTAGGTAGGCTTGCCTACTTATTTCTGTGCATGGCTACCTGACAAGTAGATGTGAACAGGTAAGTCAATATAGGTAACTACACTGATCTGTTAACTAATCGAAATTGATATAATAGGTAATATATTTTAATTACAAAACCAATCGTATAGGCTTGCCTGCAAAAATCGTTCATAAAATATCATTGCCAAGCTATAAAGTTTTCGAATTTTAGCTATTAGAAAAGGAGCGAGAGAGAAAGTAGAGCGTCCGAGGTCCGTGTGATAAAACAGGACACAAAATAGCAGCTGCACGCTACCTGACCGTTGAATGTATCCGAGTGCGCATGCTCGTGTAGACTACTGGCCCGTGTCAAAAAAATGGTGGGTCATTTGAACCACCAGGTGACCTATCTAGAACGATATAAGAGCATAAAATAATAAGATTCAGCACTATGCCGTCACTTGTAAGCTGTCCAACTGAGTGCAGGTGAGATTTCAAAAATTATCGATTATACCAAAATAAGGTCTAGTAAAGGTGCAATGAAGACGTTGATTCCGATAACAACTCAGCGACTGATTCCGAATGGAACTTGACAGTATCCATGTCGTATCAATATCAGTTACAGTTGGAAGTGCTGTTCTCGAAGTTGTTGACGAGTACGTCTGTATCGGATAAATGTTCAAGCCAGTTAAGTCTAAATACGAGAAAGAGGCGAATCGGTGGATCTTTCTCAGATGGGCAGCGTTCGGGAAATTGCGTAAGATTCTCATCCGAAATTGCTCAGTGCCCAGAGTCGAAAGTCTTCGACCAGTGTGTGTTGCCAGTGAAGTCGCTTACTAACGGCCTTCTATGCGTATTCTCAGTTGGCCAACAAGCTGTACATGATCGAGTTATGTTGGTGTTATCCTACGAGATAAAATCAGAAATGAGGACATTTGTAAAAGAACTAAAGTCACTGACAAGACTTGTGGAATTTTCAACTTAAAGTAGCAATGGGTAGGGCACAAAGCATTTTTTTAACAAAATCAGATGACAAACAAGCTGACGATCAATCTGTTGGTAAGCGGTTACCGCCGGCGCTGCCTATAGACAGCTGCAACAACAAGGAATAGTAATAAAATGCCGTCTATGTCCAGAAATTACCCTGGCTATCTTTCCTTCCAATACGAAACACAGGGAACTATTTCACGGGTGAAATAAGAAAGACGGTAGTACCCAGGCGACCCTACATGTGGACCTACTACCTAGTAATTAGTATACAGCTCTGACGGCCGATTGGACGTTAAAGCTCTAGCACGGTGACCACGTACCAGAAAGCGTAAAGTAGGATGGCCTTCTACTAAATCTAGTAAAACCGTACCTGAGTTTTATAAAGCAGACATAATCATGTCTGTTTTATAATAGTCAGGTACGGTTTTGTGTAAAATATTGGTCACACTTATGAGATGGCTCCGCCAAGTACCTCATCGATGCTCAGGACAGATTTAGCGTCGTCCTGTCCCTATCATTGGAGATCACGAACAACCTTGAACCTCTGCAAATGCGTCGAGACATTGCGGCGCTTAGCGCTTTCCATCGGGCTTTATCACGGTGAGAGCTCTGAAGAGATTATTGACCTTATTATTTAATTTTATTAAAGTAAGACCAACCCACTCTTATCCCACTGTCTCCACCTCAACAACACGGACAAAGAAAGTTAGTGCTTCATATCTTTGTCGTCCTTCCTTGTGATTCTTTGTCAGCACAAGTGTTCCCTCCTTCCTATTACATAGATTCCTTCAAAAGAGGCATGAAAAAAAGACCTATTGGGCCAGCAAGGTGGAGGTAGCTAGACTGCACTAACTGTCTTCACACATGGACTCTTATCACATCTTCACATAAGGTGGCGTTGTCATTTGCCGTGTTTTGTATGAAAAAAAGATGGACAGACAACACGACAGAAAGACACGGTGGCGCGGAGTTGTTGGATATAGGCTGCGTAGATGGGGAAGCCTTTGTTCAGCCCTTTGTTTCTTTGTGCAGATATCATAGGCGGATATGATGACATATATAATGAAATTAGTTGATTCAAAGTACCTTATCACCCGAAGCCGTCCACGCACTAATTGAACTTCTGCCTGACGAATGATATCATTGATACACGCCTTGAAAATCAACCTGCACTTCTAGCACAATAGTGACCAAGATCATTAACCAGATTACTACAGCGGTAACGGTGAGGGTCATTGCAGACGATTACTAAACCCAAACAGGTAGCAAAACGAAAATCAGTGCGATCAAAGAGTGTGTTTAAATCAGCCGAAGGCAAAGCCTGTAGCCGTACTAGACTCCCACTCTCCCACAGGCAAGAGACAGCCTCATTGTGCAGAACTGTTTGACGTGTTCAAAAGATTATCTCGCACCAATTTCCAAAGAGCCCTGTCCCATTGTTTCTCTCAGAGTTAGGTTACGCCATTGACCAGCTAGCTTTGGCTTTGGTAGCGGCGCAATGAGAGTTTCAGTGACGCTAATCTTAGTTTCACCATCGTTTTCATATGGTTACATTACATGGCTTATACTGACTAAAACAAATGAAATATATAAAATCAGTGTTAAAAAAATGTAGGCCTTAAAGAGGCCTACTGTCTGTAGTCTATGATATTATGTGTCTAACTCCGACACACAGAAACCATTTTAAAACTCCTCCACGTGGGCAGAAGCTGAAAATTCCGTACAAATAAACTTTAATTTTTTTAATGTCTGATTACGGCTTTTATATCTAATAGAGGACAGATCTTTCGAAATAAATTTTCTGCAAGTCATGTTGGGTAGACATATAAAATACATTTCGTAAAGAAAATAACGAATTCATCAAAATAAAATTGTTAAAAAATATTAACCCGCCTTTTAATTACCCGGAAAAAACCCCCGTTTTTACCTACTTCGGGTATTTACCGGGAAAATACCCGGTAGAAACCCATCTCTAGTTGTGACAGCCAAACGTCATGCTACAACTTTTTACTCTAAGGCCGTTCCGTGGGCCTTAGAGTAAAAAGTTGTCGGCTTGGAACGCGCCCCTATGTGCGCAAATGGTTCATTGCAGACACCGTTGATTTGATTTACAAAATTATAATGGCCCTAATTCTGGCGAACACATGCTAAGTTTAAATTTAAGTTCAGTCTAATTCTTTCTCTCAAAATGAAAAAGAAAAGGATGGCTGTCATATAAATTGACATTTAGAAAGGTGCGTTCAATTTTCGACGTCGTTTTCGTGGGCCTAATTCTGGGAACACACTTTAATTCTAAATTTAAGTACAGTATATCTCTTTCTCGCAATAAGTAATAGGAAAAAGATAGCAAGAATCTGTTTAGAGCTGTCACTTAAATTTAGATAGATTTCAAAGAAACCATAGACAATTTTAGACGGCATGTACTGAGGTGCCTCCTAAACACTGCATTTTATCATGTTCAATAAGGTTGAAAATTTAACGCACGTTTTTAAATGTCAAATTTTAAGACATCCATCCTTTTCGTATTCACTTTGAGAGAAAGAAATGCACTGAACTTCAATTTAGACTTAGCATGTGTTCGCCAGAATTAGGGCCAATGTGTTCCCAGAATTAGGCCCATTGTCAGGAGTGTTTGGCTTTGGCGTGCTTTTCTGGCGTCAGTGAAAATTTTTATTACAATAATTAAAAATTGTGTCGGAGCGAACATTGAGGTATAAAAGTGGCGAAGTTTGTGTTGACGTGCAACTAAAAGATTATTAGAATAAAAGTGATTATGGTGTGAAATACGATGAGAACTTTTTTGTGGTTATCCACCTCATCGAGTAGCACATAAAGTGACTGTCATCATATATTTCGTGTCAAATACTCCCAAGAAGCATTGAAATGTGTTACGCCAGCATTTTAATGCAATAAAAGAAAAAATAAAGAAATACTGAAGACATGGCTGCATGGACATTAGTTCCCTTTGTCTTCCCTTTATAGGGAGAATTAACGAAAAAAAAAAAAAAAATTATAATGTCAACGTTTGAATAAAACGGATTCAACGTCATTTTTGTTTTCTGTTTTGTTCAAATTCAAAGTAGCAAAATAAACTTTGAGTTGAGACTTCTTTTTGTAATTGTCAAATCTGACAGAGGCCATAAAACAAAAATTGAATTGAATTGAATTGACTTCTTTTTGAATAGATGTTTTCTGTTTTGAATTTCTATATGTTTTGAGTGTTTTGTGTCAAGCAAGATCAATGTAAAAGAACACTGTTGGTGCATTCGATTTTTTTCAGTAATATAAATAAAAAACAATGACTAATACAAAAAAGCAACTAAAAATTACTAAATTATTTCGGAAAGGAGGTGAGTGGCTTGTGCAGCCATTAGAATGGTTTATATAAATTGTTTGCTGTTGCTATTTCCCTTGATATTTACTAAAAGTGACCATTAAAAATGTTTGTTTTTTATTTTTAGCTCATTTGCCCGATGATTGTGATGATTTACAAGAAGAGATTCAGCAATTAGAACAGAAGCTGAAGGAAAAACACAATGAGCTTTTCCAAATGCAACGCAATAGCTACCGATGTAAACCTTACACACCAAAGAAAAAGGCTGAGAACTTTATAAGACCTCAGGTTTGTAAAGCTAGGCCTTCAAGAGTAATACCATCTAAAGTAAAACTTGTTAACAATGCCTCGTAATTAACACTTCTTTTGGTCTGCCTGAAAAGTATTTTTTTGGAATGTTTATTTTCTTTCACACTTATCCCCTAAATAACATAAATACACTTTAGATCTGCCTCAGCAAAAAACATTTTCTTGTATGACTCCAATTCCATGTGTTTGAGACCCTTACAAAATACTGCACAGAAATAGATACCTGTGACTCAGTAGCAAGTTTGCAAATTATTTTATTGAAAAGCATTTATCATATTTTATAGTTTCAATTTCTTGTGACAATTGTTGACAAACCAAAATAATGAAAATAAAATCCTTTTTTAAATCATTATAATCATCACCAGAATATATACGCCCCACTGCCACTGTGGTGCATTGTAGCAGTTGCAGTAACAACTGGAACCACCAGCTAATTCTTCTACTTCCGGAGCACAGAATATAATCATTTCTTAAAATACTTTTCTTATTTTGTATATGACCTTTGATTGATTGGCAGAATACGTTCAGTAGGCCCAATGTATAGGTAGCCCAAAGTATAATTGTGCAACTGCTACCTAATAATATTTTATACTCAAATAACTAAGCTGTATGTCCTTGTACTCCTTATATTAAAAGAGTTGTTTTTTATTTATTTAGAAAATTGTACTGAATAACTCTGTAGAGAGTTACAAACAGAAGTTGGAATTAATGAGCATGCTAACAGGCATGGAGGTACAGTCGTATGTAGCAAATGACCATTGCTGCATAATCTATCGCATGCAGCATGATGCTAAGCATGTAGTAAAGCATGGACTGCGGATCAATATGCAATCAGGTATGTATATTGAAGTACTCAGAAACTTGATACAATAGTCTTTTTATTTTACTAACTAATATTGATCTCACTAATATAAGCCTTATGGGCATTATTAATGTCTTATTCAACTTGCTAAGGGTTGAAATACCAGAGACAATAAATGTTTGATTCACAGTGTGGTAAAACATGACTGGTCTTACTTATGCTCCTTAATTTTATTTTATAAGGTACTTAACAAAACAACTTTCACTCACCCTTATTACATTTTAATTTACAAACAACATGTGTGTAACAATAGCAATTCAAATATTATAGGTTCTAATGAAATCTCAAAGTCTTCACTGCCTCTCGGATTTAACTTGAAAACAGTGTTGGAAGATTTTGATAATGTAATGATGCCAGACTGCCTCGGTGCTATCAGGAAAGCCCTAGTAGCTTATTATGACAGACAAGAACAATATGAAGCATTGAAGGTAACAACACTATAACAAACATAGGTATTCCTTTCAAGACACTAGCCTAATCCTTTTTTCTAGTATAATATAAATGTGAATGTTTGGATTTTCATTACTCATTCACACCAGATCTAGATAAAATTTGGCACAGAGATTGATTAGTCTGTATTAAAACAATGGGCATAATTTGCATTAAATGCCCCAAATACGCAACAATATAGTTTTATAGAAATTTAAATTGGATTCCCAATTTTAAAGTAGACTAACAATGTGTTCAGTAGCACAGGGGAGGGCACTTTGTGAATGTCTATTTTTTTTTGAAATTAGTACTTTACTGTCTTAAAAAATATTTAATTAAAATTTCAGAAACTAGTCAACATTGAAGCACAGCTTTTCAAAATCATAGATGGATCACACATAGAGATTTCTTTCCTCGCTCAGAGTTCTGTTGATGAAGATGCTGAGCCAATCAATGTGGTGCTCATGCTAGACTACAGGGTGTATGACATCAGGCCCAAGACATTCATGTTCAAAGAAATTGGTACCTAAGTTTTAGAACACATTTAGTAACTGTATAACACCATCTGTTTAAGTCCCCCTAGGGCAGGGAAGGCGAACCTTTACGTATCAACGTGCCATTTTTTCAAAGAAATGTTTAATGAGGTCATAGACGTGCCATCAAATAATTTTGACATTGTGGTTATTGGGAAAATAATAGTAATAAATACTATCAACTCAAAACTCTTTATTTATTATAGAAAAATAGGAACATTTTGCAATGTTTCAATTGTAAGAGTAATTTAAATAAAGTAAAATTAGTGTGACTTCTGTTGTTGCAGATTAGATGACAAATAACAAATGCAGATGTTACTTTTAACAGAAAACATGCTGAACTGGAGTCATCTGTCGATCAATTTCTAACTGAGTCTTTAATGTTATTCTTCTCTGAAAATGACTCGCAGGCATAGGTTGACGAAAATTTTGGTTAAATAGCATGAGTCAGCTTCTTCAAACAATTAAATGTGTCTCGTGCCCAAAATATTGTGTTGCGTGCCATTGGTTCGCCATCCCTGCCCTAGGGTTATAGATCAGAATAATCCATTTTAATTATTTATTGAAGAAAAATATGTACAGCCACAAGCAATAACATTTACACACATTTGACATTTTGGCATCCTTGACATTTTTTATTATGGAAAGAGTCAAAGCACATTATGTTTTCTGTAGTAAAATGTTAATTAAGTATTAAAAATTATTTATTATTTTCTTTAGATTTACCCGAAGGCGCAGTAGAAGCTCTCAGAGAACAATGCTTTATTTTCAAAAAGAAACCTTTGCACAAGGCTTTCAAAGAAACATTTATCGATGGGGTAGGCCCTTATAAATTAACCCAACAGGTATGTCTTACATTTAAAACTGATGTTAGATGGAATAAAAATATAGGTTTATAGATGCACCCCAAAATGGTGAGCCTCAAGATGACGGGACCAAGTACCCAATTTGAAATGTATCACATTAAAATGTTTGTGCTACATATGTACTATTTGTACCCCGAACCGGACATTTGTACCTCTAAAGGTAAAGGAAGTATGACAAGGTCTCCCTGATCCCGCCAATTTGACGTCAAAGTGGCACGACCTTCTGAAAGCGCTACTCAGAAGCAGGTAATTCACACCCGAAAACTTAGTACTCCAAATGTACATGTTTATACTCAATTTTAAACACAATTGTGATTGCCAGATTAAAATTATGTGATTAAAACATTGGTCCCGCCAATTTGATGATATAAGTTATCGTTGAATTCATACGAAAATTGTTACTACTTGCGCAAAATCAAATGTGGAATCTTAGTATGGCCTAAGTACATGAACTTGTGTAATTTTCATATTCATAATTTAAGTACATCTAAAGTGAGCCAGTATTATACATTAAAAGTTATGCACGTAGTATATACACAATGTTTTGGTCGTCAATGGAAACCCTAATTATTACACTACATATGTACTATGTACTATTAGGGTACTAATAGTACATATGTAGCACAAACATTTTAATGTGACAAATTTCAAATTGGGTACTTGGTCCCGTCATCTTGATGCTCACCCAAAATGGTGTATAAATATAAATTTATACTTTTTTTTTACATAGAATGGGTCGCACCAAAAAGTGAAGCCACGGCGTCGCTTACAGCCGCGACCAGCCCACTACAACAACGACGACACGTTCCATCCAGAAGAATGCACGGACGAATCAGACGACAATGGAGATAACTAAAACGCTTGTATAAAATTCCATAAACTTTATTACAAATAAAATAAAAAATGAATTTTTACAACTGTTCTTAGTTTAAATTTAGCATTTATATGTGCATTCTTATTTTTGAACTAGGAACACTAAAGCCCAACGAAAGTGCAGTGCTCATTTCATTTTATCATTATATTGGGCCTAATTCTGGGAACACACTTTAATTCTAAATTTAAGTACAGTACATTTCTTTCTCGCAATAAGTAATAGGAAAAGGATAGCAAGAATCTGTTTAGAGCTGTCACTTAAATTTAGATAGATTTCAAAGAAACCATAGACAATTTTAGACAGCATGTACGGAGGTGCCTCCTAAACACTGCATTTTATCACGTTCATTAAGGTTGAAAATTGAACGCGCGTATCTAAATGTCAAATTATATGACAGCCATCCTTGTCGTATTCCTTTTGATAGAAAGAAATGCACTGAACGTAAATTTAGACTTGGCATGTGTTTACAAGAATTAGGGCCAATGTCTCCATTTCCCAGACTTTGTTTGGGGATCAAAATCACTTGTTGCAAGTCAAGATAATATTTATTAAAGGGTTATGCAGCATGTGCTCTCCATGCCAAAAGGCTTTTATATTTTACTACTGATTTTTTTTTTAAGTATTTCTAGTTCAAATTAGTATGAATATGTTGCTGAGTTCAACATCATGCACTTGTTATTTGTATTAATAGGATTTAAATGTACAATATCACAAATCGATGTTGGGTTTAGGGACAGCACAATAAGGGGCCATAAAATAAACTTAACTTACCAACCAAATACACAAAATAACATGTATTAATAGTCGGTACACTTTGCACTCCCCTACCCACAGATCTGATGTCTGTGGTCCTACCCTAACTCCTACCTTTGACCTAAATAAACCCATACTCAACTTAAAAAAAGGGATGCCTCAGTAAAGTCTTCAGAAATATCCTGATGACCCTCGAACCCATCTACACTTAAATCGATTGCTGATATTGCACAGTTGAGTTTTTCTCCTAAATATTAATGAAGGCAATTTAATTATTCATGTGACACTAATTTTGTGCGCTTATTTCATATAAATATAGTCTACGTGAATGGAAGTAGGTGTATTGTTGTCCACTACAATATACATTAATACACTTTAAAGAACCTGTTAATTCTGTAAATATTTCTCTAATTTAAAATTGTATGAGGAAAAATAGTTCCCACATTTTTGATTTATTTATATTTTTTTGTGGCTTGTTTAAAAAACTATTTTACTGATGAAAATAGAGAAATGTTAACAGACAGCTATGTAAATACGATAATTCAGTAGTGGAAACGAAAGTCTCGGTCTTATCTGTGTACAGCGTATCAGCCAAACATGATACTTTCCCTGGAGATGAAAGAACTTTGTCTCTCTCTTCCGTCTGATAGAAAGAAAGAGATAAAACGCATTTTGTCTCCTATTAAATGGACATGATCGGTGAAGACAGATCTGCGAGCCTGTGCTACAGGTGTCGATCACTATTTCAGTCTCACAATCAAAATTATGATACACTGGTAATCAAAAGTAAAACTGGGAGATTTATAGCAAAATTATTTTGTTACATTAATGTTTAATAGAAGATTGCACAGTTTGAACTTACAATATCATTCATTATTTTTACAAAAATGCCTTACACTTAAACTTTAACATCGTGCCTTGTCTTTTTACACTTGAAAAAGCTGTTCATAACCCATTCAAATATTAAATGTATTTACACTACAGTAATTATTATTATCAGCATTACACTTTGTGATAATTACAAATTAGGGGCATAGGAAAGTAGAGAGCAGAAATGTTGAGAAAAGCCCCGCTTTAGTTTATAGGAATCTGTCTCTCCTCTCCGCTGTACACACCTGCATATTAAACGAAACACTGACATTTGTGGGTAGGTATCTTAACCTACTTGTTTAAACAATCATTTTCCCATATGATGCCCATTATTACAATTTAAAGCAAATGCTTAACAAATGTTCCGTGTGTATGTAAGTGCACCATAAATATGTAAATGTTTTATTATGTCTATTTACTTACAATATGGATAACTTGATGATATCATTTGAATGCGGTATGAACAGGCCAGCGCTCTTCAAACATTCAGTTCCAATTATTATATCACCCACTGTTACTTATCATGATAACGTTACGCGTCACAATGAGATGTTATGTTTGATTCAGTTAATTTTGGTCAAAGCGAAGAGAGGAAATGTTGGTACAACAATATAAGCTCGTATTATCCGCTTGAATTTAAAACAACTGCGGAAGCACCTCCACATAACAGAAGATAACATATTTACGTTTTTATTGCAGTAAGGTCGCCAAAGCTCATCGAGAAATCGTAAATCTGTAGTAAGGGGACTTGTCTCCTGTGGCTAACATAACCGCATACCACCAGACAAGTCCTATGCCACCTTTGTTGTCAAAAAAAATACCTAATACACTTTTTTTTTTAAATTAATAGTTTCATTTATGATAATAAATGTTTGAATTGAAATAATAATAAAAAGAAAAAGAAATGCATTAGGTTTATCCCGAGTCTTCGGTAGGTCAGTGGTGAGAGCGAATCCGGGTGGATTGTGAAAGGTCGCGGTTTTAATTTCTACCCCAGGAAATGGAAAAATTTTAAATATTGTTTACTCACTCCCTTTCGTCTCACTGCTTGAGTATTTTCAAATAGAAAATGTAATAAAAACAACAAGATGGTATAAATGAATGCTTGAATATTATTAACTAATTATTATTATTATTGCTAAGTAACTTACATTATTGTAATGCAATACAGGGTTCATGATGATACAATAATAACTGGGCCTAATTCTGGGAACACACTTTAATTCTAAATTTAAGTACAGTATATCTCTTTCTCGCAATAAGTAATAGGAAAAAGAAAGCAAGAATCTGTTTAGAGCTGTCACTTAAATTTAGATAGATTTCAAAGAAACCATAGACAATTTTAGACGGCATGTACGGAGGTGCCTCCTAAACACTGCATTTAAGCACGTTCAATATGGTCGAAAATTGAACGCACCTTTCTAAATGTCAATCTATATGACAGCCATCCTTTTCTTTTTCATTTTGAGAGAAAGAAATAGACTGAACTTAAATTTAAACTTAACATGTGTTCGCCAGAATTAGGGCCACTATAAGGATATTTTTTTTCTAGCACAAAGTAGGCATCATTCATCGAGAAATATTGATAATAATTATGTATATAATTATTAGAAATATACTAAATAAACATGTAAAAATCAATGACTCATGAACCAATGCTCGTACTCATCATACAAACACTTGCTCCTAGCGGGATTCGTCCTGACCAATAGGCCAGGTAACTATTATTTGTGTTATTTTTCACCACATAGGTCACTGATTTCTTGAAATTTCGCTTAGTGCAAAGGCAATATTAATGGAAGGATTTTTATTTGTCTCCCACATTTCCTTTCTACGCTTATTTGTATACTAGATTTGATATAGAACTTGGTCCGTGGCAGTGGCGCGTACCTAAATGGGTGGGCGCGCTCAGAGCCCACGGTTGGGCAGTGGCTTCACCTTGTAGATGCGGACCAGCCAGTGCTCGGTGGTGTACGCCTCTTCTAGCACGTCCAGGTTGAAGTCTTTGTTGCCTATTTCTGCTCCCCGGACGCGGTCGAAGCCGGGTGGGCGGCCTTGGGAAATATTATAATATTTATTTTAAAATATTTTAATATAAACACTAATGTATATCAATATCTAACACTTCCTTGCCTGCCTCACATAAGTAAGTATACAGGGTGGTGCCGTTAATGTGACAATAAATTTAAACATGGGCTATATTAGTCCATAGAAATGGTATGCCACTTTCAAAAATATCGTATTCATTTGATAATTTCATGACATTTGTATGGAATAGTGTAACGTTGGCAGCATTATTTCAAACAAGCCATATCACATATTATTTCAAACAAACCATATCAATGTAGGAGATGTTTAGCATACTCTTATTTTATTTATATAATAATCGTAGGGGTACAATAAATAATCTCTCATATACTTATGGTAGCCTGGTACTTCAGGGGATGATCCAGCTACATACATACGAATTTGAACAAAGATTCTACCCAAGAAGGTGTTACTTACCGGGAATACAACGTTCTGTTTAGTTACACTGTCACTCAACGGGAAAGTGGCATTGAATTACAGTGTTACTCATCGGGAATATTTTTCCCAATGAGTAACAGTGTGACACAAAATGGTGTGGCTCAACGGGAACAAAGGCTCATTGTTAATGGGCAGTAATACTGACCTCCCTCTATGTAGACGAGGCCGAACTTGTAGTAGCTCATCTTGTACATGAGGCAGTGTAATAGTAATATTTTTCCCAATGTGTAACAGTGTGACACGAAACGGTGTGACTGAACGGGAACAAAGGCTCATTGTTAGTGGGCAGTAATACTGACCTCCCTTGGTGTAGACGAGGCCGAACTTGTAGTAGCTCATCTTGGACATGAGGCAGTTGAGCAGCGTGGTGGAGCCGTCGGCGTCGACGCGAAACTCGCCCGCGGGCGTGTAATAGGAATATTTTTCCCAATGTGTAACAGTGTGACACGAAACGGTGTGACTGAACGGGAACAAAGGCTCATTGTTAGTGGGCAGTAATACTGACCTCCCTTGGTGTAGACGAGGCCGAACTTGTAGTAGCTCATCTTGTACATGAGGCAGTTGAGCAGCGTGGTGGAGCCGTCGGCGTCGACGCGAAACTCGCCCGCGGGCGTGTAATAGGAATATTTTTCCCAATGTGTAACAGTGTGACACGAAATGGTGTGACTGAACGGGAGCAAATGGTTATTGTTAGTGGGCAGTAATACTGACCTCCCTCGGTGTAGACGAGGCCGAACTTGTAGTAGCTCATCTTGTACATGAGGCAGTTGAGCAGCGTGGTGGAGCCGTCGGCGTCGACGCGGAACTCGCCCGCGGGCGTGTAGTAGTCCGCCTCGCGGATGTGCGCGCCGCGCTCGGTGCTGCCGCCGATGCGAACCATCCACAGGAACTTGTTGATGTCTGCACAAGATGTACAGAGATTTTTTAACAAAAATTAAAATCGACTCCAAAAAACTGAAAAGGATAAAATAATTAAATTTTAGTAAGTACTCATCCCCTAGGAACATATTTTTGGAGTCGGTGCTTCACTATCTATGATTTCTGGAAACAACTTAGCACCAACTCCAAAAATATGTTCCTAGGGGATGAGTACCTACTAAAATTTAATTATTTTATCCTTTTCAGTTTTTTGGAGTCGGTTTTAATTTTTGTTTAAAAAAAACAAATATCCGCAACTTCGCATACGTAGACGAATAAATTTTTCCAGTTTTTTTGGTTTTAAAACCAAAGTACCCAATGGATTTTCAAAACATTTTTATGGGACCAATTGGGAACTATAACGCATCGAACAAAAACAGAATCATTAATATCGTCAAAAGTTCTAAGGTATCAAACATAAAAAAATACAGACAAATTGATAACCACCTCCTTTTTTTGAAGTCGGTTAAAAATGAACATGGACAAGACAAAGGTTATGTCGAATACCCATGTCGAACCTATGCCAGTTACAGTTGGGAGTTCTGATGTCGAAGTTGTTGACGTCTACCTCGGACAAATGGTCCAGCCAGGTAGGGCTAACTTCGAGAAAGAGGTAAATCGACGAACCCAACTCGGATGGGCAGCGTTCGGGGAATTGCGTAAGATCTTCTCGTCCAAAATTCCTCAGTGCTTAAAGTCGAAAGTCTTCGACCAGTGTGTGTTGCAAGTGATGACATACGGCTGTGAAACGTGGTCGCTTACTAAGGGCCTTCTGTGCAAGTTCGCAGTCGCACAACGAGATATGTTAGGGATTTCTCTGCGGGATAGAATCAGAAATGAGGACATCCGGGAGAGAACCAATGTCACTGACATAGCTTAGGATTAGTAAGTTGAGGTGGCAGTGGGCAGCACATACCACGCAGAGCAGACGGCCGTTGGGGCGTTAAAGTTTTAGAATGGCGACCACGTGCTTGAAAGCGGAAAGTAGGACGGCCTTCCACTAGATGGACAGACGACCTGGTCAGGGTCGCGGGGAGCCGCTGGATGCAGGCTGCGCAGAACCGTTCCATTTGGAAATCGATGGGGGAGGCCTTTGTTCAGCAGTGGACATCATAGGCTGATATGATGATGATGATGAAGTACTTATTTTAAAACCTAGTGCCACTGCACAATTGAACATATTATACTCTTCAAATAAAGAGTAGGGTAATCGGTGGTCAATTAGTAAAACGACGTATTAAAAATGCAACTGTAGGGTGATTGGAAATTCAACATTTCAAGTGTTGCAAGCTTCCATAGACTACGGTAACCGCTTACCGGTGGGCCGCCTTGGTAGGAGTTATTCTATGGCTCTTTCGCGTATCCGGTTTTTCGCGAAAGAAATTTAGGTTATTTGCGTATCGGGTCTATTGCCTATAAGGTACTTCACGAATGAAAGCATGGTTATGTGCGTATCAGGTAATTTTCGTATTTGACAATATGCGTTGAAATGACCACAGTGTTCAGAATAGATGCTTGACTAAGCTCTGGACTGTTTAGCCAGACTGTTTCACAATGACATCTCAACTCGAGAGCTAATCCTGCCTTATTTATTTATTCTTTATTGCACAAAAAGGTACAAAAGGAGGACTTAATGCTATACAGCATTCTCTCCACGTCGACCAGTAAGATGTAAAGATACACAATTTAGTTGCAATGATAATTAATGATTAAAAAATAAAAATAAATAAAATACTAAAAAATGTAAACATTGAATAAAAATAATATAAATTACATTCTAATACCATACATAGATAATGATACCAAAAAAATACCATAAGATACCTTCGATAAATTAATAAAACTTTTATTAATATATCCGTCAGTCCGGTCGGTAACTACAATTAGAAACAAAAAAATAGTTGTCAACAGTACCCTATTCCAAGTTTTGGAAGTACTGAGCTCCTCAAAGAAGTTTGATTCTGATGAAACAATATACTGTAAGCATTGACTCACCATCAGAGGAATACCCCACCAGCCCACCAAAGATGACCAGCACGTAGTCCACGTCTAACTCCTGCATAATCTCGTAGGCGCGTTCCTCGGTGGACGCCATCGCTTGGCCCACGCGAGATATGTGCGTGTTGTTCCATGTGTTGTTGTCCACTATCACTGTCCGGTTGGCCATCGCTGTTATCTGATACCCGTAATCCCACCATGACATCACTTTGGCATCCTGAAAAGTATGAAATACAGTGGACCCGCGGTACTTTGACAAACGTTTTGCAGGGCAGTGTCGGACTAACGATTTTGTCGGATTATAGAGTAAGACCCCCTATAGTCCGGATTTTTTTACAAACGAGTACCTTGTAATCTGACAAATTACAGATCCAAACATAAGATTTTATATGCTACACACTGAAGTACAAATCATACTTCATTATGTATGTCAAATTTAGTAAATTAAACAAATATTCTTAATTTTTGATTTTAACATTATTATAAATGTCTGAAAAATTACTTAGTAATTAAAATATAATAAAACTAGAAAAAATTCACGTCCTGAGGCAGGAATCGAACCCGCGACCTTTCGCAATCCGGGCGACTGCTCTGACCACTCAGCCACCCAGGACTTGGGATAACCCTGTGAAATTCTTCTAGTCTATCTGTATTTGCGTTTATGAGCTAACGTCCACCCTACAATGTCGAAATCAATGTCGAATTTCAACATCTGAAACGAGTATTTTTACAAATACCTGCGATTCGGTTAAGTTGGGGCAGTGCTTTCAAGTATTCTTAATTTTTGATTTTAACATTATTATAAATGTTTGAAAAATTACTTAGTAATTAAAATATAATAAAACTAAACAAAATCAAAATCAAAACAAAACTACATTTGCGAAGACTGTCAAAAAATATTTACTAACATGTACATAATAGTCATGTCGGATTACAGGGGGTGCCGGATTAGCCAGGGGCCGGATTACCGGGGGTCCCCTGTATTAGGCTTCTGTAGTTGCCGTCACAATATGCGGACTTATAGTTTAAACTTTAAAGTGGTAGAGGTATTAGCAGCACTATAATTATAATTTTATACTTTATGTTTATAATTATTATACTTTTCCTACCTCTGTGGGCTAGGAGTTGAGACCACCTACTTCCGCTATAGAGGTCTGGGGTTTGATAACTAGTGGGCCAGAAATTTTCTGTCGGTGTGGTTGATGGTAGGGCTTTATATAAGACCACTTGGCGAGCTAGGCTACCATCAACTTACCTAAGTGCGCCGGCATTACAATAATGTTAACAGCATTGTTGTGTTTCGGACAGTTGGGAGTAAGATAGCCAGTTCTGCGGTAGGGGAATCCAGTGTACCCCGGTTCCATCTTCGGCTTTATCATATAACCAGGTAAGATGAAGGCCAAGGGCAGCCCCATTATGAATTTAAAAATACAACCATAAAATCGTGGTCATGGTACAGGCCTGTTGTTTTTATTGCGGTGGTAGTTAAAATCGGTGTTTTATTCTCTCGTGATTCGCCTTTCATAAACGTCGTGTCAAAAGGCCTTAAGAGATTTTGGATGAGTGAATTCAATTCTGGTGTACTTATACAAGTTACCTCGGAGACAGTGCACATTTTTCGTACTCTTAGTCAGTGTCGAGAACATAACACATTTCAATAAAATAATATGTAATTTTTTGGGTATTTTATTATTTTATCGACTATAAAATTCAAGTAACGTCGTCACTAAGCTCGATAGTGAAAGGAAGCGCGGGGTGACAAGCGCGGCGCGGAATTGATTAGTGACATTGATCAGTCAGCGCTATCGTCCGATACGATATACATATAAAATGCCACACATTATTCGTTGTAGAAGTTGTTTTAGAAAGAGAAACTTTTTTTTCGAATTCAATTATCTCGAGTATTTTTTAGCTTATTTTCAATTCTATTTCCACTACAATTTTACGTATTTTTTTAGAAATGTATTAAATCTGTGCGTATATTTTTTGGAACTGATTTCAATTGGGATGTTGTCTAAGTTAGAATATTGCGTTATTTTGCACAAATTCAGAAAATATACGCTACTGTTACCTATACAAACCGTTTAAACTTAAAATATATGGAATATTGTTAAAGCTGTACTGTTTAGAAAATAAAATAAAATAAATTGTTTTCCAAAATTGATAAAAAATGTTAATGATATTAGATTGCTGACATCGATTAAAACAACTATGAATAAAAAAATACATATAACATAGTTATTATTTTATCAGTATGCACATACATTTCTTTTTGTTTTTGGACGATGCGCCGCAACACATCAAACACACCACTAAATCTGTGAAACTATTAATCTTAGACATACTATTACCTTTGCAATATTTCTATATGAGCTATTGTTCTTATTTATGAAATTTACAAGTTGTCAACTACTATCGCGGTAGCTTTTACCTACAATTGTGATACTGACCTCTGCCGTATTCATCTTGAGCCAAGTGTACGCCTCGCGGAAGTCGTCGAAGATGATTCTGGCGCCGTCGTGCGCGCGCGCAGACAGCACGATGGACGGCGACGAGTACGCCTCTGACGTCACCCACGTGCAGTGGAACACGTATGACACGAGCAGACCGCCCAGCACGCACACGAACACAGCGCCCACCTACATCATCATCACCATCATCATCATCATCACCAGCCTATATACGTATATATATATAGTGGGACGTCCCACTGCTGGGCCCAGGCCTTCCTACATGGCAGAAACACATGCCCACCTACATACAACATAGCAATCTACAGTATGTTCCGAGTATCAGAAATAAAGCCGTAGGTCCCTTCTACAGGATATTCCGAAATAAAGGCGTTGGTAACTGCAGCCGCTTTAACCAACCAAGCCGCATTGAACCAACGTCGACATTAAAAGAAAGAAAGATTTTTTTATTATTTAAATAGGCCACAGAGAAGCACTTTTAAATCGTGAAAAAACACATTTTTATAAATATCACAAAAAAATAAATTACTAACAACGTCACAGTCTCTGTCTGTCTGTCTGTCATGTCTGAATTTACACCGGTTCCAAAAGTTGAACTACCGAGAAGATTTCGGCAACAAACTCGTGTAGTCACTCTTTTCAAATATTAAATTACAATGTTTGTACTTACTATTACACATTAGTACATATTGTATTTTCGTGAAGATATTGACGGCTTGAAAGGATATAGTAAGGTTTTGAGACCAGCTCTAAACCATGGTTTCCTTTAATGAGCACAAAACTATTTTATTTCGTTGCATAAAATCAATTATTGCATACAAATGGCAACATAGAAGTCACAAAAGTGTCCAAAATTGTACTATCCATAGCCACAATGACGCAGTTAAAAAGTTGAATTTTATTGTCAAACTAATTGACTTTAATTCAAATTGTCATTCATTTTTTGTTTCGAAAGTGAATATTTTAGCTGCGTTTAAATGGTTTTGTAGATTTTCTCAATCGTTTGACCCTCGCTATAAAGAAATAAAACGACAATAATCAATGTAGTCGTAAAAAATCTCTGTGATAGAACGAAATAACAGTTTTGTGCTAATTAAAATATGTTTTCGCTGCTGTAATGAGTCAAGTTATTAGAAATTTTTAGATTTTATTGTTTGTTACAAAAATAGCTGTAGGAAAATATAGTACTCATAAGCTGGCCCATATCATGCTCATACAAACTTTTACCATCTCTTTTGAGTACAATTTCAAAGATTTGCCGTAAAACAGTTCGCTGTGTTTCGGATTGAAGGGAAAGGTAGCCAGTGTAATTACTGGCCATGGACGGCATTTCATCTTAGGCCTCAGGATGACAACGCACCTGGAATATCAAGTGATTTTCCTTGTTATTGCAGGTGTCTATAGGCGGCGGTAACCGTTTACCATCAGGTGGGCCGTCAGCCATCTAGTTTTATATAAAAAAAAACCACAAGAGTTAAATTTATACACTTTACAAAAATCTTGTTTTTCTCAAGTTTTCCAATGCAGTATTAGTCAAATCCTTAAATTCAATTCAATTCAATTCATTTATTGCTTATTTCAGCTCTAGTACCTATCTTATCCATAATTTTAGTCTTTCTTACCTCAGATCTAAAAACTAGGTTATTGTCATGCTTCTTCTTCTTCTCATGTTTCTCGACCTTCGGCTCAATGTCCTTCACGTGGAGACTGAGCAGACTGGACGCAGCCACACCGGACACGATGCACATGACTGGCGCAAGCACCAGCATAAGACGAACCATCACGCCCTGCGAACAGTTAACAATGAGGGGTTCGAATATGTTGGACTTTCAGAGTGCAGAGGTCAGGTTAAGTTGGTTATATCAGCGATCAAAGTGTATGGGTCACGGCGCGGAGAAGACGGAATGTTACACTCAACGTCGACTCGACACGCTAAAGCTTCGGTTGTCATCATTTTATATTTAAAGTATATTTACAATGCACACAGGTTGGTGCCGTCAATACGACAATAAATTAAAACATGGGCTATATTAGTTCATAGAAATGGTTTGCCACTATAAAAAATTTCGTATTCATTTGATGATTTCAAGACATTTCAATGAATGCATGCAGCTAATGTTATATTATTTCATACAAATGTCATGAAATTATCAAATGAATGAGATGTTTTTTAAAGGGACAAACCATTTCTATGAACTAATACAGCCCATGCTTTAATTTACTGTCGTATTGACGGCACCACCCTGTATGTTTATTTCAAAATTAATGGAGGATATGAAATGTTTGTCGTAGTAATAAGTTTTGTAACGTCTCATCATCATCATGATCATCATTTCAGCCAAAAGAAGTGCACTGCTGGACAAAGGCCTTCCCCAATGATTTCCCCGACCTTCGACCTTCACCAGGTCGTCGGTCCACCTTGTTGAAGGCCTGCCCACGCTGCGTCTGGGAAGACAGCAGAAGACAGAAGATGCAGTGGCGACCGGAATTCCCATTCCTTGAATGAACCTTTCCGTCCCAACCCCAACAAACCCACATCAACATTGTAACATCTATTTGTACCATATTCTAGTAT
Organism: Nymphula nitidulata; assembly: GCA_947347705.1. Taxonomy (NCBI): domain Eukaryota; kingdom Metazoa; phylum Arthropoda; class Insecta; order Lepidoptera; family Crambidae; genus Nymphula; species Nymphula nitidulata. The sequence continues at coordinate 4,532,588 of OX374620.1, forward strand.
ATAAAGATTATGATTATGAGCAAGAAAACAAAAAGTAGTGGCTTTGTTTGAGAGGTGTTCCCTGAGAACAGCCGTAATTTCAGTGTCAAATAAAATTTTTGCCTTTAATCTGTCAAGCAGAATCAATTGTGTCTGGAATCTTGACGGCTTGAAGTGGTCAGTATAATCATTATGGTTAATTATTGAATGAATCAGTCATTTTCATAATACTTACTGCAAAGTAAATGCTGAGTACGCCATATAGGATAATGAAAATGTTGGCGTCTGTCAGCTTGCTGAAGCAGAAGTACAATCCGGCGGGGAACAGGAACACTAGCACCTGGAGGTCGAAGTAGAACGAGGACCACGACGTAGGCTGGTGCTCCGACACAGATGCTATGGGAAATAGCACCTTATTACATGTCAATTAAGGTTTTTTTTTTATAAAACTAGATGTCAAACAAGCTGACGGCCCACCTGATGGTAAGCGGTTACCGCCGCCTATAGACACCTGCAATAACAAGGAAAAATCACTTGACATTGCAGGTGCATTGTCATCCTGGGGACTAAGATGAAATGCCGTCCATGCCCAGTAATTACACTGGCTACCTTTCCCTACAATCCGAAACACAGCGAACTGTTTCACGGCTGAAATAAGAAAGGCGGTGGTACCTACCCAGACGAGCCTACGTACCGGTCTACCACCTAGGGTAAGGTTACATTTTCTTTAGTAATGTAGACAATATTTATCAGTAAGTCATTTAAGGCAATCTACAGAATTAGAATGATATTCGGGATATTTACCGTGTAATATGTTGAAATTGAGTTCCCGATATTCGGCGCAGCTGCATCACGGGTATTTTAAAAATCGTTCAAACAAATCACATGGTACTAAATATCCCGAATATAATTTTAATGTTAATACGATGAAATTTTGGAAACAATCTGTGGACAAAATCTCTTGCTATCCATTATGTCCACTTATTACAAGACGAAATGCATTTTATCTCTTTCTTTCTTTATATTGGATGAAAAGAGAGAAAAACATTTGTCCACTGTTCAGGGAGTTTGTCATGTTACGGGGGCTGGGGAAAATAGCGCCTTACTACTCGTCTTTTGAGGTTCATTTTTCTTTATCGCTGTAGACACGAGTTTTATAATTTTATAACATAGTGTAACTTACCAATGATAGGTATGTGGTTCTTGGCGTAAGATGGGTCTAGTAAAGAATAGAATCTGCCAGTCCATGGAGAGATTTTACCTGGGAAAGAAATGAATTAAAAACAGATTGATAGACATATATAGTTACTTTGGCATTCACAAGGTTAGTCCATTTCACATAACATGAGTCCTGCGTCAGTTCAAATTTGATAGTTGTAACCGTGTTCCCTAATGAAACCTAATCGATTTAGTAGGAAACAATAACATTTTCTCAAAGGAAATTAAGTCGATGTCTTATTGTAACAATTAGGGTTGAGCTACATCTGGCAGCACCGCATCGCATTTTCCTATGCTTCTATCGCTTTCTATTACTCAGAACTGTCATTTACTAGGGCGAGAAAGAGAACGGATTGCGGCCGCACCGACGAGGCTGTCGAATACGTGTTCTCTTTTTCGCTCTAGTTATAACATTTCTGAGTGATAGAAAAGGATAGAAGCATAGGAAAGTGCGATGCGGTGCTGCCAGATGTAGCTCATCACTTACAAATAAATAAAGAAAACGATGAAAAATATATGCTCCAGGCGGGAATCAAACTTTATTAAACCCCCGCGTGTTTTATATTTTTATATGACAAGATGGCAGCATCGAAACATCAGAGAATGTATTCGATTATAATGTTTCAATCCCTATTAAAAATAAATTCCGTTTTACTCACATTATTTAAAAAAATAAAATAACTACAGAATGAAAATCTTAACACCGCCATGTAGAAATGGCATGCTTCGTTACAGCGCCATCTATTGCGCACAAATGGAACTAATAATCCTATAACATAAACCATTTTCTCGCAAATCAGGTATTGTTGCATTTTTACAATGACATTACAATAAAATTATTTTTTGACAATTTATTTTTGTTTTTCTAAAATAGTACATATGTGTTAAATTAAAAGTATGTAAAAATGTGAAGTGTCACAGGACTCATGAGATTTGAAAATGACTCTAATGTGGATGTAGAACCTTTTTTTTCTTTATTTATTTAGGGGCTTTTGTAATAACACAGTTCAGCCCCATCGTACCCATGTAGAACCATGTAATTGCTTACCAGTGATAGTGAGAACGGCCGCAGCTGTCCCGAGCGTGGCTAGCAGCGTTGTGACCAAAGCTTTAAACAGCAGCTCGAAGTTGGCGGGCGACAGCCGCGCGCGCAGGTACTGCGTGAACGCATACAGCTGGCACAGGCCGAACGTGCCGAACGCCTGGGTGAAAAGGTATTAACATTTATTTATTTTATTTAAAGGTATTATGTGTGATTTTCAACATATTTGCCCAAAGAATGCATTTGCGAAGCCTGTTGAACATTGTTCGAAAGTTAAATATTACGCCACAATGGAGCGTAAAATAGGTGCTCACATCTTAGTACCCCACGCTCCGTTGTAGTATTCTTTACGTTTCTTTTTAATTTTCACCAAGGAGTTGCACATTCCAAGATAAATAAATAGACTGAATGATCGAACCTCATTGGAAGTGCTTTTGCTCGATACGTTTGTCTGACTATAAAGAGAAAAGATTTAGTTCTAATTTGCACCACTCGCATGTGGCGCCATTTTCATATTGGATACATCAAAGATGTTTTCGACTATCATAGTGATATTTATAAACAAAATAATAATACATAATATTTCAATGTTTTCTCGCAAATGTGTCAAAAAGAGTCATACTAGGTATACGAAAATTGATATTTGCAAACTTGTGATATGGTAGGCCCGAGACGAAGTATACTTGTTTGTAAAAACCAACTTATCGCACTAGTATAACATACCATAAACATTTCATCATCATCATTTCAGCCGAGAGACGCCCACAGCTGGGCATAGACCTCCCCCAAGCAAGGATCAAACATTTATGGTATATTATATAAATAACTATTTTTGTCCACTAGAGACAAATTAAACTTCTAGCCAATAATGTTGAACAGAAATACTTTATTATGTGAAAATAAGTTTTGTTTTAATCTGTATCGCCTAAGAAACATTATGGTTCCAAGTAATCAATTTGGTTTGGTACTAATTATAATAATGATAATATTAATGGCTTTTCTAGGAAAAAATATCCTCCTTAAAACCAACTAATATTTATATTGCAATCCACATGAGTTTCCAAGGCTCCAAGGCGGGTTGGTAGGTTAAAGCGGTTGCAGTAACAACCGGGATCAACGGCTTAAAGATTATACATTTTGAATAACCCATTCCAAGACCGACCATGTCGAAAGTTGCTTTGTTTTCGTAAACGAAAGCAAAGCGCTCAAACCACTACGCCACCGAACTCTTCTTCCTTTATACTAATCATAAAAAAACTCACAAGCATGTGTTCAGAACTCTGTACTGGCTGAAAACCAACGAAGGAGATCTGCATGGAAAGTATGGTGCCCACACAGTAGAGGGTGCTGTAGGCCACGTAGACGCGCGCGGAGAACCGGCCGAGCATCATCAGCGCTAGCACGTGCAGGGGGATCAGATTGATGAGGAACACGTAGCCGCCCCATGAGGACACCTGCCAAGAAAGAGTATTGGTGCATTGTCGGACAGCCTTTAAATACAGTAAATATTCTTATGATTAGGTACTTATTGGTACTTTAATATACCTTTTTTATACTCTGTGCGACACTGCGCTGCTAAATACTATTACTGTGTAATTAAACATTGTAACTTAATGATTGAAAAGAGTGACTACACGAGTTTGTTGCCGGAATCTTCTCGGTAGTTCAACTTTTGGAACCGGTGTAAATTCAGACAGACTGACTGACGGACAGACAGACAGACTGACTGACGGACAAAGGACCGACGGACCGATAGACAGACTGACATAACATTCTTAGTTTACGTAGATCCAGATAAGACAGAGAGACAAACATTATGAAATTGTTAGTTAGTTAATATTATTTTTATGTGATAGACTTAAGGGTTTTTTTGTTGACGATTCGAAAGTGCTTCTTGGGGGCCTAATTGAATAAAGATATTTTCATTTTCATATTATTGTCGGATCACGTCGGGGTTACCAATTGTTGCGGATCACGTCTTTTCACCGTATATCTTAATAGGGGTGCCATTAGCTGCGTATAAATTATAACTGTAAATGTGCTCTGAAATATTAAGTGGTTTCATTATAACCGAAATATTTGCTCCTGTATCAAACAAAAACCTTATGTCATTTTCAGTGTCTCTGACACCGGACACCGGCGGAACTCTGTACTTTACAGTGCAGAGTTCCGCCGGTGTCCGTACTGTAGTTAGTTTTCCGATTGCTTCCGTGACCAGTTTTCTCATTAATGTGCCAACATCTTACAGTCAATTATAGAGTGATTTTGTACTTTTTATTATACAAACTGAATTTTCCAATTCTAAATCGGAGTTTACAAGGAAAATTATTCGATAAAGTAATAACTGCGTCTTGTACTTTTATTTCATTGATGACTTGGAGATGCTTTTAAAGACTATTTATGGAATGTACTACAAACTGTAAGGGGCTATATCCAGCTATGTATTAAAAACAATTGCCTTTGTTTTTGAACAATTTATTACTTGTGGTTTGATTCATCATCAGCTTATCTACCGTACCACTGCAGGGCACAGGCTTTCCTACTTGGGAGAAACACATGAGGTGTTTGGGCCATAACACCATCACGCTGGCCGTATACAGGTTAGTGGGTTAAAGCAGTTGCAGTAACAACCGGGACCAACTGCTTTACGTGTCTTCCGAAGCACGCAGGAGCTCGAGATTACATCTGTTGATTGACCCATCTCGGGATCGACCATGGCTAAAGTTGCTTTGTTTTCATAATCGTAAACAGAGCGCTCAAACCATTTCGCCACCGAGCGATACTTGTGGTTTGATTAATGTAAGCATCTTGGTACAGAATATGTTTACTTTCCAAAGTTTTTGGTTTCTAACATATTAGTTTTGTAAATTGTATGAAAGTGCAAAAACCAGTAAAATTAAGAAAATTTGCTGGTGTGAAACTTTCATCTGAATGATCTATGATTGGTTTTATCAGTACAGCACTCGAGATACTGAAACTTTTACACAACCCAATCAATGAATGTTAATGTTACTACGGGAACACATTATTTTTATTAGCCTGTAAATACTCTATCATACATGCAAACAATAATTAAATGTAGTGCAATTTGCTGACATAGTAATATTCTACAAACACCTATGACCTAAATCACAAACAATTGGTATCAAGTTTATTTTATCTGCTTTGTCATCAGAAGTTCATTTGGCATAACTAAAACATATTAATCAAAATAGTAGGTTAAACTGCTGTGTGAATTATAAAAATCTTTTCAATATAATTTCAGTTACGTATGCCACAGACAATCAAATTTTAAAGTTTTTGTTGTATTATTTTTGAAGAGAGTGAGCAAAGCTGTAGAACAATATAATATATTCAATTATTCATACACTCACAAAGGAAGCATCATTATGAGCTTTGATTGATAATAATGTGTATAATCATATTAGCAATATGCTAAATAAACATATAAACATCCGTGACTTGTGAACAAATGCTCGTACTCATCATACAAACATTTGCTCCTACCGGGACTCGAACCTGGGACCTGTTGACCAATAGCCTGTATAGCAAGGGGTACAGATTACTCTGCCAGCCAGTCGTCAAACAAAAAGTAAAATTTTACCTACCATGTAAAAGTAAGCAAGTGCTGTCATGGTAGCCCAAAGAATGGTGCCTGTGTTAACTGCCTTGATCCAGAAATAGTAGGTGAGCAGCATACAGAAGATGGCAATGCCCTCATTGTCGTAGCTTCCAGCAACTGATCTGCTAATGTAGCCTGGTACAATGGCAATCATAGCCGCCGCTACTAGGCCTGCCCCTTCATTCTGATAATAGAAAAAACAAAAATTAAAACCGACTTCAAATAACTGAAAAGGATAAAATAATTAAATTTAAGTAGGTATTCATCCCCTAGAAACATATTTTTGGAGTCGGTGCTTCACTTTCTATTGTTTTTGGAAACCACTTAGCACCAACTCCAAAAATTTTTGTTTAAATTTTTTTTTTCACAATTTTTAGTGGTAACTTTTTACGGTCGAAGCTAGATGGGTGACCGTAAACTTATATTGTTTCCTACTATCGTATCGTTTCACTAAAAAGTCATTTGAAAAGCAAAAATTCGCAATTTCGCATATGTAGACGACTTCAGAATTTAAGTTTTTTTAAATTTAAAACCAAAGTACCCAACTGTTTTTGAAAAAAATTTTATGGGACCAAATGGCAGCTATTCCGCATCGAACAAAAAAAGAATCACGTAAAATGGATCAGTAATCTCGGCGTAATCGGTGTACATACATAGAAAAAAAAAAAACATACCGGCCGAATTGAGAACCTCCTCGTTTTTGAAGTCGGTTAATGACATGAAGACAAAGATAGCATTTATTTCTAGAATAAACAATGGAAAAATATATTTGATAATCCTAGTTTGTCCTATGACAAAGGCCTCCTCTAGGTTTTTCCACTTTGTTCTTTCCTGTGCTGTTCTTGTCCATGTTGTACCAGCAACATTCTTTATGTCACTCTCCCATCTTCCATCTATTATTTGATTTATAATTTCTTTTCTAGTCACTTTTCAATTGGAACTAGATTCAGTAATTCATTATAAAGATCTCAATGATATTAATTGATAAATTATTGAATAATTAAATTAAATAAATAAAGGAGGTCAAAGTGCTATATTAATTACATATTTATCGTCGAAAAACTCTTTTAAATTATAATAACATTTTTCGATTACAAACATTTTTAATTGATTGGTACATGATTTGGAATTCTCTAAGTTTTTTATGTGATTTGGTATATGGTTGAATATTTTTATCATCATAGTCTGGGGGATGGAAGTAAATAATTTTAATTTAGATAAGGGTACCATAGGTTTGTTTAAATTTGGTGGTTTTTTACAGTGAGGTCTGCAAGACTCCATTTTGTCTGTGTTTGCAAGTATTCCAAGGCATTTTTATTGCAATATGAACACTTTATATCTTCAGACACTAGTATATCATTGAATAAAACCTGAAGTTGCATACTGCCAGAAACGAAAATTACCTGTTACGCAAATAACCATGCTTTCATTCGTGAAGTACCTTTATAGGCAATAGACCCGATACACAAATGACCTGAATTTCTTTAACGAAAGACCAGATACGCGAAATAGCCATAGAATAACTCCTATCAAGGAATATCTTAAATTTCCAATCACCCTACAGTTGCATTTTTTGTACATTGTTTTACTTATCAACTACCATAAGGAGTAAGGTAATTGTACCTACTCTTTATTTGAAAATTATTTTTTATTATAGTGGCATGAGGCATGTGGCAAGTATGAATTCAAAATAAAATCAATCACAAACCTTAAGTTCCTTAGTCAGCAGATAAGTGACAATAGTAGTCAGCGAAGAGAAGAATGGTGCAAGGAAGACACACACATTCCTGATGTCTATGGTGATGTTAAGGAACTGCATAATGTTGTACAGGGTCGCTGAGGTCACCATAAGGCCCGGATATATTGTGCCTGAATTTAATATTGCAGATACTTTATTTTTAACCTATAATATATGATCAAACGAACTTACCAAGTGAAGTTCGATCCATATTATATGAGTTGCTTCATTCGAAGATATAGACATAACCAGGTAGTCCTCTTATCCTACAAGGCAACGTCGCTTATTAAGAGTATTAAAACTGATTTCCGGTCCGTGCCGGAACTACGAGTATTTAAAAATTTCTTATTTTTACACACAGGAAATAAGGAAATTTACAATTTAAAAATAAAATTTTTGACTAGCCGTTACTCGTTACCCGCGCTCCGATGTCACCTCATTTTTTCAGAGAGCCTAAGCAAAACTCTCTGGGTAATTTAGGGTGGGGCGGGTGTCTATATCTTCGAATGAAGCAACTCATATAATATGGATCGAACTTCACTTGGTAAGTTCGTTTGATCATATATTATATTTCGTTGCTTCATTCGAAGATATAGACATAACCAGGTAGATGTTCAGAGACGTCAATGAAAGAGTTTTGCTATATTCTTAATATCAAGGAATTTGTTAAATAAAGTTAAAATGTATATTTAATTAAACTACATTTAATCAAATCAATGTTCTATTACTTATATTGGCTACCGCGATACATTCACTGGGACGCCCGCCTTGGCGTTGACGGATGACGTCACTGGTAAAGGACCGCCTCGGCGGCGGAAGACTTCACTAAGACACCGGTCTCGTCAGTGGCCGTTGACGACACTGGTAAAGGCCTGCCTCGGCTGCGGCTGACGTCACTAAGACGCCCGCCTCGGCGGTAGCAGTTGACGTCGCTGGTAAAGGCGCGCCTCGGTGGCAGTGACGTCACTGAGACGCCCTGCCTCGGTGGCGGCGGACATGGCGGCTGCTATGCGCGCCGAACATCGCCGCGTCAACGCCGCACTCGCCAGGGCGTGTTTGATCCAACGGCCAATGCAACGGCAAGTGGCAGCTTTGTGTGCTTTTCTGGAATAAACAATTTTTTTAATAACATTTGACCTCAACTTTGAGTTTATCTGTTCCTTGAAAGAATTCTTAAAGGGTCCTGATCCTTTAAAGTTTTAGCCGAGCATATACCGGGCTTTTCTTTACAAATACATTTAACCCCTATAGGTTTTGAAGAAGTTGACATTCAATATAATATATGAAAAGTTTGTAATTTATGTGCCGTGCACAAAATTTTATATTTGGGTACCTTTGTTACTTCTTTTACAATATCCTTAATTATATTTTAGTGATAGTATATATGTATATAGATATTTTGTTAGAATAGTTTGTGATCTATTAAAGAAACAGTATGTGTCTCAGGTGTGGTACCTATCTTTCAGTTAGCAACAGCATGTGTACGGTTGGTTAAAAATATTGGAACCGCATGGCCGGAATGAGTATGGAGCAAAAGGGGCACTATGGATCCAGGACTGGTCTACAAAATTATCATTACAACTTAAAAGAGACATGATACTGTCTGTGTGTGCGGCCTGCCGGGACAACTGTAAGCCGGCCCGGTGCTTGCTCTACAGGCCTGAGTCAACAAACACTCATTATTTTCACAGTCAGAAGCATTTTATTCGGCAATGTAATCCAAGGATGTGAGGGTCAGTAAGGGAATATTGAAATTCCCGATGATTTATCAGCTATGATTTTCTCTATACTTTGACCCGTGAAGGGGCAGGCCTCCTTCGGGTACTTGATTTTTTGTACTTTCGTTTGAAAATCCTCTCGAGACAATTCCAGTTCTGGATTATGTCTTCCACATTCAAAGACTGCTTCAGTGTTATCCTAAGTGATAAAGTAAGATGCGAACAACTAGATGTTATGCTCTTTACCATTGCCAAATAATTATTTATAAATATTGGTACCCTCACACCTATTATCTAGCCCAAAGTAAGCATCATTAAGAGATTGTGTTAAGGATACTAGATAACGGAGAAATAATAATATGTAAATAAATATTAAATATTAGAAATATACTAAATGGGTTGGCTGGAAGAGATCTCTTTTAGAGATAAGTCCATCCATGTAAACTTCCTATTACATGTAACTTACTGTAAGTACATCTAAAGTGCAATAAATAGTATTTATTATATAAATAAACATAAAATTTGTAAAATTTTAACTATTTAAATTGCGTGAAATAGCTGCGGCGGTATTATCAATACGCAATAGTATAGCAGTGATTTTTATTTACATAGAAAAATATCAAAATTAGAAAAATTTCACGTCCTGGGGCGGGAACATAGATATCATTGTCTGTTTTTACACATTTATAATTATGTTAAAAAAAATTAAGAATAGTTATTTTACGTTTAAATTTAGTACCGAAAGACACTGCTAACAGCTCTAAATGATTTACGTGAAACGCTTACTTATTCAGTACCTATCTTTCCAAAGTCTATTCGCAATTAGCTTGTGACACCATTCCTCAGCCTGAGCAAAGTTTTTGAATCATAATTTGACTAATATTTATGACCTAGCTTTAAGACATTTATAATATAATACAACATGAGGTGACAGAGAATATGAATATTTTTAAGAGCTGAATGTTTTAGTCTCTCGAAACTTTTTATATAAAACCATCCGTTATCGTATGGCAGAGCAGGCTGCGCCAAGTGCGCGAATATACGAATAGCACACACGGGCAATTTTTTATTGACCAACTGTGTTACATATAGTATTACGTTTCTTTCCGGATAGTGACAATGTCATGTCTACAAGTGTCAATGACAAAACCTTACAAATTACAAATGTGTTGCAGTTGTATGTCCCTTTTATCGTTAGTTATTATGAAACTAGACATTCAAGGACTTGGTACAGTGCAGCGTACATTTTTTACGCATTCTTCGAAATCGGTCCCTATACACAAAATAACATCTAGATAGATGACAGAGGTAAATCCGCGTGAATGGAAAAGAATAATCAATTCTGTCCTTACTTTTCAAAATATTCTTGGACCTATCGATAATCCGTGATGTATTCCGTTAAAATCATACGTGAGAATTCGCGATATTCCTTTTCTTATGGCAAATATTAAATATTTTGCGAGGGTGTTTATATATTACAGATATGATTTTTCGAGTCAATCACTGCTTGAAAACCGGTTTGGTTTTTGTTGTGGTCTGTGGTCCTCCATTTTTAAAATGTGACAACTTTACAAATTTGATAAAATTCTTTGTTTAGGACAAATTTATCAATTTTTTGTTCGGGGACGGTGCCAAGAATATGTTCGAAATGTACCGATTATCACGGGACTCGCATAGCGATATCGTCCCCAATGTTACAGTTCATAAGCTACCTGCATCAGCTCCGTTTTCAACGGACTACATTTTGGTGTCGAAAATTGTTCGACTCGTGCCGACAAAGGTATAGGGACTCGTCGCGAATTCACTCTAGTACTTGTGTATTGAGTGAATGTTGCCCAGCAATAGTAAAATACATATTATCAATCTGGCGGCGTGTACCTGCGTTAGCGTCGCTGCTGGCCACGTGGCTGGCGGCGAGCGAGCTCGGCGCGTGTGGCGCTCTGCCCTGGTCGTGCCCCCCCTGGTCGCTTCGGACCGGTTAGGGCAGAAGTTTATTGAAACCTGGGGCAGATATGGCAGTTATTGACGAGTTTTTTATTTTCAATTATTATGGCTTGGTTCCTATGACCTTCGAGCTATTGTTGGGTTTCGTTTTTCTTTGTACCATACGATATACTATGGTATTAACCAAAACCAGTGGCAGCCATCTTGACATAAAATCTGGTTTAATAAGTATTGGGAAAATACTGAGTATAATACTGCGAAATTTTGAGGAGCGTTTTGGTTTCGATTATGAATTATGAAATTTTTTTTAATTTTTTTTTTTTTTATGAAACTTTTGATTATGAAAACAAAGCAACTTTCGCCAAAGTCGATGCTGGGAGGGGCCAATCAAAAGTTTGTAATATCGAGTACCTCCGTGCTTCGGAGGCACGTTAAGCCGTTGGTCCCGGTGGTTCCTGCGACCGCTTGAAACTAACAACCCGCCATGGGGCAGTGTGACAAACTCCTCATGTGTGGGAAGGCCCGTGTCCAGCAGGGGGGCGTATGTAGGCTGGTGATGACTGTAGGATCACGGCCGCGGAGAGCCTGCCAGGTTCGCCGGGCTTAGGTAAGGCACGTGGTCCCCCGCCCCGACGGCCGTGACTCTGGCTCGGGCGGCTGCGGCCGCGTGGCTAGCTCGGGCGACCTCGACCGCGTGGTTGGCTCAGGCGACCGGCGGACGGCGTGGCTGGCTCGGGCGACCGGCCGCGTGGCCGAGGTGAGGTCGGCGGTCTCGTCGGCCCCACGAGGCTCGGCATCCACGGCAGGTGGGCATCCACGGCTGGTGGGCATCCACGGCAGGTGGACATCCACTGAAGGTGGGCATCCACGGAAGGTGGGCATCCACGGCGGGTGGGCATCCACGGCGGGTGGGCACGGATGGTCTGGGCCATCAAATGATCGACTCACGGTCGAGCCTCGAATTTGACTCACGGCCAACTTTCGAGGTCTTACTGTTTTGTTTAACACTTGGTTAAACCGCAGGAAAATGCCACATTCAGTTGATAAGATTCGACTCACGGTCGAGCCTCGAATTTGACTCACGGCCAACTTTCGAGGTCTTATTGTTTCGAATAAACCGAAGTTTAGTCGTAGGAAAAAAAGGCCACATTAAGTTGATATACTCACTCGTTTTTCCTAAGTCGGGGGTATCTGAATACACTATGACTCAGCGACGCTTTGGCGGCAGCTTATTCTTCAATCTTCCGATTGTTCCTCGTAGTATTACTATACTCTCTTCTTTTTTCTATTAGATATTATCACAACTTGGTACGTTTGAGTACAAGGAATTAAAAATTTAAAAATAACTCACTAAAAAACTAATATTTGTTACGCAAGAGAGAGGGTACGAACGTTGCCTCGCTTGACAAAAGAATGAGGTGACATCGGAGCGCGGGTAACGAGTAACGGCTAGTCAAAAATGTACTTTTAAAATTGTAAATTTCCTTATTTCCTGTGTGTAAAAATAAGAAATTTTTAAATACTCGTAGTTCCGGCACGGACCGGAAATCAGTTTTAATACTCTTAATAAGCGACGTTGCCTTGTAGGATAAGAGGACTACCTGGTTATGTCTATATCTTCGAATGAAGCAACGAAATATAATCTCCATTTTTTATACAGTCTATATGTGCTTATAAAACAAACTGCATTCCAGTCCTGCCCACCCCATGGATAACTTTAGACATCGGACAAATGAATGTTTAGTAATCATCCTTAACTGACATCATACTGATCATACAGATATAATAGACGAGAATATAGTATAGACATCAGTCTATTCTATACCCAGCATGACATCAATAATTTTAAAGTATGAATATTATGATTTACAAGCAAAATCAGCTATGCTCTACAACACTCCAGCAGCATATCAAAGGTTAATATACATATAAAATGAAATAAAACTGTATGAGAAGTAGTGGTTTTTATTACACAGATAAATGTGACAAAACATTCTTAAATTAATTCAAATAGCAAATATGGCCATTATCAAAACTTTACCATAAATAAACACCTTAAATAATGCTTGTAGGGATCAATTGCACTCAAAAGGTTTTTTACAACTAGATAACAAACAAGCTGACGGCCTATCTGTGGTAAGTGGTAACTGCTTTTACTCAATAAATGAATGCATGAAAAGAAAATGATATATTAAAATACTCCGCCATAAATAATTAATTCATAAGTGCATAATAATGTTGCATTAATAAAAATGATATTATATTGAATGAATAATATTACTCATTATAATAACAAATAATAATATAAAATAAAACAATACCTACCTACACATTACTAGAATATAATAAATACATAAATGCACTAATATTAATATCATAATTTAATTTAATACAATATGGCATTACTTATATTTTTTTTTAGTGCATATAAAATTAAAACAAGAAAAATCAATTAATAACTCATATATCTACATACATTAAAATATGCATATGTACTTATATTAACAAGATTTGATATATACAATTTCGTTTAAGTACCTTTTTAATCTAAATATATTGTTAATAATGTTGTAATTTCATATAGTTTTAGGAAATTTATTGTCTTTTTGTTGCTATACTCAAAAAGGGTAATTAAGTTGTAAGTGCTGTAATAATAATAATATCTTAAGATCTTGTAACACTTAATTTGCAATAAATATTTGAGTTTGAATATTAATTGTAAAACCTTTAATCATTAAATCCTTATTTACTTCATTCTTAATTTAATATTGTAATCAATAGACATGAAAGAAAGAAAGAAAATATTTATTTATGACTTATTTTCTTGCATTTAGAGATGTTAGTTTTGAATATATTTATTCTATGCATGCTCATTTTTTGTGATTTGCTTGATCTAATCACAAAAATGAGGATATATACAATACATGTATACAAAACTGTTATCTTTAAATAAATAATTAATAAATTATTGATGTACATAAAGTTTTCGATTTTAAATAAAATTAATGTAAAACATACCTCCAATAATACGCCCCAGAGGATACCATGCTCGATCGTCAAACCAGTTGTGAAACTTATAGAAGCCTTCCTCCGTGAGATACCTCGTCGTTCGGTAGTTGAAGTAAGGGTCAAATTCATGGATTACACTCTCAAACCGGAGAACCGAGAATAGACGTGTGGCGAATGCTACAAAAACACGTACACGTTATGATTATTGATAAGCCATTGAAGTTTTATTTTCGCATATTTTCAATATTTGAAGCAGCTTTTTTAGCACCTGATAAAGTAAACACCAAAGATAATTTGTTGGAATATCGTCTGAAATGAATAGGAAGCGAGATATGACAAAAGTTACTTACATAAAATTGCTGCCATTGACAAAACAGCCAATTTTATGAATGTTAGTTGCTTATCAGACGTTAGCTGAGGTAGCTTCATCTTGCTCTGCACCTCCACGGTCATATTATTTTATGAATAAGTTACAGCTCTGCTCAAATTTGACATAAATAAAAATAATACGAAAATATTCACCGGCAACCTAGTTCATTTTCAACACACCGACGCAAATTGACAGTTCACTGGAGTGAAGAGCGGCGTGGCAAAATTTGGTCAGTGTTGCCAATTTGGAATTGGTACGGCTACATTTTCCGTGATTTAGTTCGTTTTTGCCACCATTTAATAGCAATTAACGGTAAAGATTTTTATTACAATAATTTGTGTCATAGCCCGGAGCAAAATTTATGATGTCAAGTTGATGTAAAGGATAACTTAGTGTGAAAGATTTTGAAAATTTTGACATGGTTATCCTCCTATTTGAAGTAGTATCATGATGAACATAGTAATTTACTTTCAACAGAATGATGAATACATGAATATGATTTATATTTGGAGTCAACCTAGTCCACTGGAGAATTATTTACTTTAGACATGGCTGTATGGGCTTGATTCCTTTGTATCAATATTAAGGAGAAGCTACAATAAAATTAACTGCCGAACTTTAGAACAATTTTATTATGCTTTATGACGTTAATATGGAGTGAAAGACTAAGAATTGTATATTAACCACCTGAGATTAATTGAAATGTGTTTCTCCAGTATTCTAATATCTGTAGAAATAATAAAAACTGTCATTTGCCATTTAAATAACGAATATCGAAAAGTATCTTGTGTTGTTTTTGCGGGCATCTTGTATAGGTGAGAAAGGGTCTTTCTGTCCAAACTGTAAGCGCGCTATCGGCGCAAATTGTGCTTTTTGGACAAGTAGGTCTGTGTATCCCTCTGAAGAATCACTAAAGGCATAGAAACCTGGATAAAATAGCTATTTAGCTATGGCTACTTTAGTTATTCTTAATTTTTGATTTTATCATTATTATAAATGTTTGAAAAATTACTTAATAATTAAAATGTAATAAAACTAGAAAAATTTCAGGACGTGAAATTTTGCTACTTTAGTTATTGTTCTGAGCTGCTGTATCCCTCCCTCCAGTCCCTACTCGAAATGCCATCTGCATCCGTAGCACGGGCCGTGGACAGAATTGTGTTTTATCTCTCTCTTTCTAATAAATAAAGACAGAGACAGGAGAGAGGGAGTTTGCCATGCTTTGGGGGTGAACATATATTGGCTGAACGCGACCTTACTGTCAAAATCACCTTTCTCTATCATGCTGACTTTCTCTCTCCCACGCTGATCTGTCATCCATCACTTATTTTTCTCGGTCGTTTCCGTCCTTCTAAAAATATATTTATTTTTGTTTTTGTGGGTATTTTCAGCTCAATTTTTAAAGCTAACGTTATTTTATTAAAAATCATCACGTTAATTTGCTTTAATTTTAATTCTCAAGTACGGCATTGGCTGAATTTTGAGGATAAGTTCACAAGACTGTTGCGTGACTAATACTATCTAAAAGAAAGAATAATAAATTCGCGGATATAATAATGTTGATTGTATAAAATTCATAGTGAATAAGATATCTGGAGGTTTTATGTAATGTCCGACGGAGACCCATCCCTTGAAGAGGACATTCCGAAACCGCTTTTGGAAAAGGTCGAAGAGAATGTTTTTACGCCGAAGATAACTACTCCGATATTTTCTGGTGGAGTGAAGCTTCAGCATAAGCGATCTGACGCGGGGGAGACGGAGTCGTTCTTGTCTGATGCTCAACGGAATGACCTTGCGTTCCAACAACTGTTCTGTGATGGAGATGAAGAGTTTCAAAAGGTAATACCTACTTACTCATTCACATAGATCCATTAATATTATTATTAGACTAAAAACAAAAAATGTTGGGGTAAAAATTAATGTCGCTGATTGATAGTCGAATATCAATAGCAAAACAATTGTTACTTTCAGTAGCTCATAATGTAGCAATTCTATATAAGGAGTGCAGTACCATTGATACTATTGGTAGTATTTTTGTCCAGAAAAGCAATACTATTGATAGTATTAATACAACCAATACTATCTATTGTTTTGGACAATCAATAGTTATAGATCGTATATCAACAGTGCAGTCATTGATAGAATTGATACTATTGAAAATTTGAAAGACTATACTATGGATATTATTGATACTATCGGTAATATAGTCATTATTGTTGTCTAATATATGATAATACATATAATATTACCAATACTATTAATGGAGTAGCTGATTTTTAATAAAGCTATACATTTTCGGCAACACTAGTATAGATAAAGATTAATCTAAACGTGAATTATTTAAAAATATGTTTAAAGACATTAGAAAATTATCTTAACTAAAAAATGCATAGCCTGGGTGTGGGACCAAACCTGCAACTTTTCACAATCCGGGTTATTGCTGAATTATCTGAAGTACCAAGAACTTGGGATAAACCTTTGAATACTTTTCTAATCATTCAAATTTTTTTTAATGTCAAGATAAAATAAATTGATTATTTTTAAATCACTTAATTTTATTGTTGATGAATTCAATGACATTTTTGAGACATTTAATAGTAGTGTAAATAATAGTATTACAACTATAAAAATCTAGGTATATAAATCCAAGAATATTTACTTTTTCCTCAAGGATTAATTTTAGTTGCTTGAATGCTTACCAATGTTTGACTAACATGGCTTCCACCTAATAACATTGTAGTAGTATAAAAACTGCCTTTGTGATAGGGAGTAAAATAAGAAAATTACCAGGACCACATTAACAAATTGGTGTTCATTAGTTGAGTTTCTATTATTATTGAAACTTACAATGGAAGAATATAATATTAATGTTACATCCATTAATATGAAATGATATTTTAATTACATCTATACTTGAAAACCTTAATAAAATCTCACATTTGTGTACTTGAAGATAAGTTTTTGTAATTTTAACAAAGTGTTGAAGAATTTTTCACTGTTGTGTTGTTTGTGTTCCTGTGGCGAGTGAGGCAAGTGCTTCTCAAAAAACTCCCTGAAACATGTAACATGTCACATTTTTTATTTATTTTTTATTTAGCCTTATTAGCAGACACAGAAGGGTATATAAAACCATGTTTTGTCACACTTTAGAATTAATCCTCCTCCTGTTCGGTGTGTCCTTGTGACACAATGACATATAGGCCTCCTCCAGATTCTTCCAAATTTCTCTATCCTTGGCTAGTCTAATCCACTGAGGGCCTGCTATTAGCTCTTATTTCGTCTGACCATCTTTTGCGTGGTCTTCCCCTCTTTCTAGAGGTGTTATATCGCGGGGCCCATTCAGTGATTAGTACCTCCATACACACAGTATTAAATGTTCTATGGTTACTTTAAGCCGTGTACATTTATTTGACAGCGCTTATTAATTACTTGCTATTTTCTTAAAAATATTTTGATAGAGAAAGATAACTGTACTTAAATTTAGATTTAGAGTGTATCTTTAGACTTAAGCCCATTGTCTTCCCTTGGATTTTTACTAGGTTAGCAATATAGTATGTGTATGGGTGATGACCTTTGTATCATAAGGACAAACTAGCAAAATGCCCTTGAAGCATTGACTATATGATAGTAAAATGTTGTACCAAAAGATTTACAAAAGTCTATAGACTGGTAACTACCTACGATTCCCATTCCAAGTACCTCAAGCGCTAAGGGCGTCAAGAAATATTATGCCAATAGTTTGTCTTGCCAGCATTCACTATCATAAAAAGTTTAAATCTATCTATATCCTGTTAGGGCTTTAATTTTTATCTAGCACACAAGCTAGATAAAAATTAAAGCCCTAACAGGATATAGCAGTTCAAGTGATCCTGTGTAAATATGAGTTTAGTTAGAAACAATCAGTTTACTGAGGTTTTTGTAATAATTAAGACATCAAGCAATTTAAACAATCTTCAGCAGCAAAAATGTTGGATACAAATTAAATATTTGTTCGCTCTATTTAAATGCTTTAGTGAAAATCATATCTATTTTTCCAACACCTATTGTTGAAACTGGTAAGAGCATACTCCTACTCAATTTATTTAATGTGGAATATATACATAAGTTAGTGCTATCTAAACATATAGTTTGTGATATGTGGTCTATGTCAAACAATACTTTTGTATTTTATTTACAACTAAAAAATATGAATTTATGGGCAAGCCATAGATTACATATTTTTAATTTTGTTCAAACAATTGGTTTCTATATGTCCTTAGACTTCCGGGAGTCTTAAGCAGACAAATAAATCAATAACAAAATAATTTTTATTCTAATAAATGTTTTAAAGTTACTTCGTTAAATGTTAAGACTAGCATTAAGACAATTCTAGATCTGCTCTCACCTAGACTGTGAGAGAACGCGGGTACTTATTTGTAGCCTAAATATCTTTGAAATATTTAAAATTTAAGAACATACTAATAAAATATTAGAGGTACAGATGGCAGCACATCCGGTGTAACAGTTGTAACACTTTAGTACCGTTTACCGTGTCATACTACGCCATTCGCAATGTTCATACAAATTGTCAACAGTATCTCAATATGTTATAATGAAAATGTTTATCGACTTCTGCAGCTGACTGTACTACGAAAGCCGCTCTTATTACAAACACAATAGGAGCGATCTCAAGGTTAAACTGTTATGCTTGATGTGCTGTTGACTGTTTCTATACATAGTAAAAGGTAAAAGATTCATTTAGATTTTCAAATATTCACTAATAGTAGGTAAATAATATTCATTAGATGACTGGAAGAAATCAAGAAGATAAGACCTCCCTTGCATACTATTGTTTACATAATTACATTTTTTATTTGTATTTGGTGCCTTGTAAGTTGCAGGAGTAAGTTTGTTAAGCATTTTTAACAACAAAAAAATTTGGGTAGTATTTAATTTATGTTTCCTCAGTGTTAATTAAGCGACAGCTAAGTAGTTTCATATAATTTTAATGTGCCACGTCACGCGAATTCCCAAGGTATATTATGTTTAATAAAGATAGTGCTATTAACCATTAGGAGGCCATGCACACTCGCCACAGTGTATCGTGGCGTAGTGGTATTTGTTTACCATTAAATATGCCAGTTATCTAACCCAAATCAAGAAGATAGTGGGTAAACATAATCATGATCATAATCTTTGTAAAGAAATACACATAAGGCTTCACCTTGTGCGTGAATATTGTTACGGCCGAAACAGAGAGTGATAGAAGATATGACTTCGCAGCACAAGCAAAAAAGACAACAATGCGACACGTGTGGAGTTTACGCAAACAAATTGGAAATAATTTATTTATTGAAAAACTTAATGATTTTATATAATTTTAACTCTTGAGAACAAAAACTATCGTTGCCTGTTAAATAAATTTCCGCTTTTAAAAATTCGTTTGCTTCAAAAAAGAAAAAAATGTAAATGAGAATGATCTTAATCGGATTTACACAAACACAAAAATAGACACAAAAATGTGTCGACGAAATAGTTTCAATTCATGTTTTCTATTTTCCGAATTACTTTGGTGATTAGTCAACTGTTGACATATTTGGATTCAAGATCAACAGTAGCAGGCAAAATAGAATTAAATCGTTATTAAAATGATAAATATTCGCGAGGTTTCGCCTTAAATAAGTTTACAACTTAGTGATGGAGAATAAAAAATGTACATATTTTGATAATAGTAATACATGTTATGATTGTGAGCCTGGATAATAATATGGGGAACCCCCATAGAGCATCTCCTGGAGTTGCTCTATTATGGGTATCATCATTCCTTGTAACTATATCCAGTGACACTATGCTTTTTGACTTGAAAGTTGAAACCACCTTCTCTGTCCCTACTCAGAAGCATGCGTTCCGATCTTCGGATTTATCAATTAACTATCTTCACCCCAACATCAACATCACGTAGGTACAATGATTGTAATGTAACTCGATTCTATATCGTACTTCCGAAACTTGGAATTCTTTGCCAGCATAATTATGTTCCCTCATTATAATGAATAGTCTTTATTGCAGACAAGAACAAGTGAAATAATACAGAGTTACAAATTAAAAAAACAGTTCAATTGGGCGGCCTAATTGGTAAAAACCAATTTCTTCCAGGCAACCCAAGGTGATAAAATATTGGAAAGAAGGAGAACGCATAAAGGGTGGAACGATTTGAAGGGATAAATAAATAAATATGTTCAAAGTGTGTGCGTGTATGGGTTTCTTCAAAAGAGGCATGAAATGACACCTTATGGGCCGGCAAAGTGGAGGCGGCTAGAACAGTCTGTTCACGCTGCATTAGATGCCTTTATGGGCTCGAATGGCTTGCGGTGTGGTGCCGCACCGTCCGCCCGTGTGGTTTGGCCCTTACTCGCCATGCCGCACGTCATGCTCCTCGTCCTGCCCGTCGCTCCCTATTTTGTCAGTTTTTTGTGCGCGAGTCAAAGAACCGGCAATACGAGCGCGAGTGCCTGGTCACACAATCGCGCATTCGCAGTCTGCATGTCTGCATCGAGCGCTGCTTCGTTGGCGACGACGACGACGATGTATATTTCTTTGTATCACATTGAAATAATTAGCTTTACTAAAAATGCATAGTGCACACGCTGCCACAGTTTCTTCGTCCATTGTAGCAAAATATAAATGACAAGAGAGGAGCGATGTGATTAATTGCGCGAGTAGAGCAGCAGTGTGTGGGTGGACAGAGAGGGCAACATCGCGGCAGCGCGAGGAGCATAGTGTGGTAGGCACATTACTTACACTTATCATTCGTGGTGTTAAGTCATTAGTCGTTCTTTGTGTAAGGCATGTCGCTTGGCGAGCGTTGCTACTACCTGCTGGGGTGTCACGAGTCCTGTTGTTGATAGGCATCCTTATCACGAAATGGGAAGCGGTTCTATACAACCGCAACATGTACTAGTCTTATCAAATAAATTGTTTAATAATTGCAGTCGGCTACACTACAAGTCACTGAACACGAGAACGTACTGTCCATGAGTACATCAATTTTTTTATGGCATAAATCAACGACTTTCTTTCGTCGAATATTACGATACTCAAGTGACGTGCTTATATAAAATTTTAGTGCTCTAGGTGTTGTGAGTTTTTTCCTGTATGATACTTATCTAATTATTTATTATTTAAATAAGAAAGAAATACAGTTATGAAAATATCCATAAAAAATATTAGGGGAAAATTGAAGTAGTTGACATTATTGGTCGTCTATTGGCAACAGAAAGTTGGTTTATCTGCACGCTACAGTTTACATAGTGTTGGAAACTAGCGAAACAGGTAGGTATTTATTCAGTTTGCATATTTCATTTCGAATACACTGGTCGTCTAGTCGCAATATTTGTACTCATGAATATTATTAGACTTGAGTAATGTCACTTTTCTGAATTTGTTTCTTGAGATAGGGTATAAAGATTTTACTTCGAATAGATTAACAGAACTCAAGTGCAATCATTGTTACTCAACTTAAACTAAAGTCAACAAGTGATTCACAGTGCTATGTAGTTTTGGCGATAAACAGAGTATAATAGCAAGGTCAGTGGTGGTTACGTTCGCAGTTTTTTTGGCACAGTGATTACCTATGTTTTATTGATATGATGTCTTGCTACATTGTCATTCATTAAATAGAACTACCGTTGTGAAAAGGCGCGAAAAGCATAACTTTGCTTTTCGCGCCTTTCCACAGCGGTAGTTCCAAGTTAAGTTTTTCAACAATATTATTTACTGTATGGAAATAAATTTTGGCAACGATTTTCCTCATATAATGACGAAGAAGGAAGTTATCTACTTCCATAATTGTTCTAATTATTATCTATAATATATTGTAATGGTTTGTTTTTGTGTTCTAAAATAGGACGATTTTCAGTATTTTGAAACTATTTATCTATATAACCTGTTAAGCCACACATTTCAGACTAGAGTTGCTGAAGAATCGATAGTTTGACAATTGATAGTTTTAATCGAAAATCAGCTACTCCCTCGATAGTGTTATCGATACTATCGATAGCGTACAACTAACTACACATACATCACGTACACACTATTGATATACAGCAATAGGGTACTATTGCTGTATATCAATAGTGTGTACGTGAATATTATCGATATTATCGGTAGATAATATCGATAATATTAGACACCAATACTACTATATACTATATAGGACTATACTATCGATAACGTCGATACTATCGATAGCATTGTCTTTAAAAACTTATATAGTATCGATAGCTTTACATTATCGATACATCGCGCACTATCGATTGTCCAAAGCAATTGAGCTATCGATACTATCGATAGTACAAACGATAATCATACTGTCGGTCTGCTATCGTTTTGCTATCGATATTCGACTATTGATCGGCAACACTATTTCAGACACAATGGTTTTTAATTGAAATATGCTCCCGGAAGTCTAACGCTGCTTAAAATAATCAATAAAAATTTAAGTTTAAATTTTGTAAAACTACCTCCATACCCCAGTTTCTGAATGCGAGAAGTGTCTCTTTGATATTTGTTACTAAGAATAAATGTGTAGATAAGTGATTAGAACTTTCCTGCTTGGGTTAGACGGAGAAGGAAGCAGAAGAGAAAACCGACCTGCAGGCCATGTCTGTGCTGAGCATGTACCAAGACAACATGTCCCAAGACATGAACACAGATCGGTGAGTAAGCACGTCCCGTTGGTGGCAGTTGGTTACCACTTACCACACATCAAAGACTGCACACATATGTTTTTGATGATTTAATTCGCACGCAATAAACGTGAGTGCATATTTGACAACATATCTTTTTTACAAATAGTTAAATGAAAACCCACTTTTAAAATATTGACTTCTTTTTACCAACTTTCTTCTTTCTTTCCTTAAAAAAAACCGATTGTGTTGTGTGACACAATCTGTTGTCGGCTTGTACCTACAATAATTGTCGAGTATTTTCATAATTTGTAATTTGATATTTTAGGGTACATGTTGGTGTCGTTTCTTTTGCCATTCCCTAAAATTGAGATAAAGGAGAGCCGGATAAAGTCACCTGCCTTATTTTTACTATAAATTCTTAAAAATGAAATAGTTAAACTTACTATTAGAAACGACAAGTCAGTTGACACTTCTAAAAGTATCTATCCGACACTTTTGGGAAATCTTTAGGTTTGTTTAAGAGTTTTTTTACGCACGCTTTTACTTGTTCTTTTCTGCCACCCTAGACATCAAGAGATGCCTTTCGACTATCGGTATCACTAAAAATTTAATGTTGTCAATTATGTACGTCAGCCTCCTTAAACAAGATGCCTTTCGATAATCGCTTCTGCTCAGTGTGGGATTTGTTATAAGTCCTCGATCACCCGCTTAGCGATAGATAACGATAATGGCTAATGAAAAACATCTTGTTTAGGGGGAAGGGTTCGCCATTCAATCGGTAGTACTTACCTACTTCTATTTGAAAAACTTGTATTGTACAATTGTTACCGATTGAACACGTCTCGCAGCCAAAATCTGCGGGGTCGGGCGGACCTGGCGCACGTGCTTATGTTATACTTAGACTGATGTTAGTATTGAAACAGCATATGTTTCGTGTGTGTGTGACAATGACTGAAGTTATGAAATCTTACATACGCACTAAATGTAATAATAGCTACGAAAGCAAGATGAACTAACCTTAATGACATTTTCCTAATGTAATTGACACTTACAAGTTACTTTAGCAGCTACTTCCCTTATAATCTTTGAAACCTATTACCTATCTCTGTGGTATCCTAATGGTAACACGATAACGCATAATACCATGCATACGAGTTTATATCAATTTGTCAACAACCGACAATGCAGACACATCACACAATAGAGTAGAGTGACATAAAGGTTGAGGGATTATGGCACATAATAATGTGGGAAATTTCGATATTGAAGTCTTTAAATTTTAAGCCTTAGAATTATTCTAAGTTCTAAGCATACAATCACGCAATTTACTAGCACCTATCTATATCTAGTAAACAAACCGATATTACTACTATACACAAAACTGGTTTACCTAATTGTTATGTTTGGGTTAGTAATTATGTGATCAGGTCTTTGTATGAATGTTTCGTTAACAAAATTAAAATTAGCCCTAGTTTAACAATATTCTCAAATAACTCATATACAATATGTTTTATTGTTAGATAATTATAACTCATTTCAAAGATTGCGGCTTACTTAACCTTAGATACTGATTTTTTCTTAGTAATTATAATAATTAGACGCAAAAAACGGTTATGACAGGCGCCACAGGAATCAATGAATTCCTTGGCCATACTCAAAAATGTCGTCCATCCATGGCACAGAAAGAAAAATAAATTATTTTTACACGATTCAAATGCCGATGTTTATGTCTGTAAAAGAAGTTTCGAGTCTGTCCGAAATGACATCGAGAACTGCAGTGTAAAAAAAAACAGGAAAAGTGCGAGTCGGACTATTCCACCAAGGGTTCCGTACAAATTTACATATTCTACGGTTGAAAGGCTGAAAACTGAATGAACTAAACTAAATGATAAACAGGAACTTTACGATCGCGCTTAGAGAGTATGCCTCAGGCCAAACGTCATTTCCTGTAAAATATTTCAAACTTATAATAATTTACATTTAAAAAAAGCATTAAATATTATTTTCTTAAATTAAGAAAATATGCAGTATAATTTTCCAGATCATTTACTACTAATTAGAATGGAACGAGCACTAAATAATATTTGCATAATTTTAATATTTTATTAATTGTTATACTATTGGTAAAAACCATATACCTAGTCATTAATATTGCCCGTGTGTCACTGTATCTCATTACGTTCTCAAATATAATTTTGTCATTTAGTTACTGGGCTAAACTCTCTACGTCAGTAAACGACTAAGACTCTTTCGCCATACAATGCGGCATGCGCGCGCGCTTTGTTAGATTTACCAGCAGTGTACGCAGCAATGTACGGTAATAAGTCGGCAAACGATGAGCACGAAACTTCGTTTACAGAGGCAAAGAAAAGATCCATAGACGTGCATATATCGAGTTCTTAAACTGTGACCTCAGAATTTGTTGTGTTCCGACTTATTAGATTGTGACTTATCGTTATTATTATATTATGATACTATAAGAAAGAAGGCACTTGTTTGTGTTATTATTGGAACAAATAATAAAACATTATAGTAGAAAGCAATGCGCATTTATGAGACGCAACAGTTACTTGACCTGCCTATTTTTTACTCATAAATTATGACTGCATTATTCTAAGGTCTGCGTCTTTAAACTTAAATTAATCTTTTTGTTATTAGGTTGTAGTTAGACTGATGTACATAATACATTTATTTATACAGAGGCGAAAAAATACTTATATAATTTTAATAACTGCTATATTTTCTGACAATTGTAAAGCGAGTGGTGCAAGAGGTTTTGCTATCATAGTTTTAAACTTTTTCTTTATGAATTATTAGCAAGCGTAGGGCGTTTTTGTTAATTCCTGTTGCGTCTTTCATTAATAAATTGATTAAAATACAAACATTATGACTACCTACTTGCTATAAGTTGTCATGTGCATAGTGCGTATCCCTTTATGAATGATAGATAAAGTATGTGCTACAAAGAATTAACGAAAACACATTTCGCAGGTTATTATTCTCTCTGGAATTTTCCAATGCATGTCCTGAGGCCCTAGTGCAAGTTTAACGTTTATTAAACTCAGCTGTACCTAATATCGTAGGAAACCGCAACAGCGCCTCTTTTGTGAAGTGTTAGAAACTTTTTTAATTATAGAGTCCATACGACGAACGCCGTCGTTACGTTTGACGTAAAACTCACACTAGAGGCACTGTGTTATACAACTCGCCGTCTGGAGAATGAGAAAAATGTTGCGGGGCGGGTCAGAGGTGTGGGTGTCAGTTAGTTACTGCAGCAGTAAGCCAGTGATTATCTTCCGTAAAAAGAGGTGCATGCCATCGAACCTTCGCCAAGTGTAGCTGTTTACAGGGACAACGGTAGCGAAGCGTCCACGCGTCCGGCCGAGGAGTGCGGCTGCGCCGGCGACGCTTCGCCCGGCGTGACCGGCAATGGCAAACCTCCTGATAACCATTGCTCGTGAGTAGTAGCTAAGGATTGGCCGAGTATTGGAACCACTGGATGTTAAAAAGATAATAACCGTTGCTGTGGTTCTTAGTTCATTCCGGTAAATTAAAACAAAACTGGACAGCTTTTTTTCGAGGCCACTTGTGTCACCGTAACTAAATAATGAATCATCTTCACTTTGCACTTCTTTTAGCGATCTCTGAAGCAAACAATAACATGCTAAAATGTGATATTGAAATTTTTTATCTCTTCTAGATGGCTTTATGTACCTAATTGTATTGGATACAAATGCTCGCATATTATCTACCTATCATAAAGATACCGTTAGTATTTATACACTTCCAAATGGTTCAATAAACGGTCAGTAAATTGGCAATCCTTCAAATCAAAGGCCTTAATTGAGTCCATGAGTGTTCGAGACAATCATCGACATCATTGTATATACGTTCCTTTATCGTCATTACAATTATTATGTCCATTTGACGCTGTACACACTGATGGGGAATACAGATAGTTCTTATTAATATCTAACAAAATCGACTAACAGCTTCGCATTTGGCATGATAGGTGGGTGTCTAATATTAAGTAGGTACCTACTTACAATAATTGTATGAACGAATTTGCAGGAAACTCGTTCATATTCAAAAAATCAATGTCACCAACGTAAAGAGATATTTGAATTGATAATTAGCCTCGATAATTATTACTGTATTGAATCTAGAAACTTATCACAATGGTACCAAATCAAAGGGCGTTGATATTACTATTGAAGCAGAAACGTTAAACATTGAATTTGGGGGGTTCTTTTCGTTTCCCGTAACAATTTGTGTAGTTAGTATGAATAATAATATAATTTTGCCCAACTAAATCAATGTCGATGTCCTAGACCTAGACAAATCAAATTCCTTTTACATTATTTTCAAGCGTATCTAACTTCCATACCCCGCCTTACAATAGAAAACTTGTTGAGCTTGTTATTGACGTATATTCGTTTTCCCAACAGTATTGTTATGGGTGGAATACTGAACAATCCTTCCCTCACTTTCAATGACGGTGTTCGAACCATAGACTTCGTGTTGGTCTGGGAATCTGCTAAAGAAGACGCCAACAATCCCACTGCGTTCGAACAGAGGCGGATCTTCGAGGAGAACTTAGAGAATGAGGGTCTGCAATTGGAAAGGGAAGCGCCGGAGAACTTGCACGGATTGCATTTTGTTAAGGTAATTTAGATCAATTTTAGCCATACTACCTGTCACTAAGCTGTGTTTCCACAAGTTACAATAATTCAAATTAATTTTGACACTAGATAAATATATTTTTTTCATTTTGTGAGTCACAGTCAAAGAGTAATGTAAGTGGTCACAGTTCTAACCTAACCATTTTTTAAAATGTCATCTGAAAAATGAAAAGTCGCGCCATATTGACTCTGCGACTTTCGCCTTTAACCGGTTTTTGTATGAACCAATTCTGTAGTAAATTGCTAATTCTATAAGAGGCGGTGTCGATTGCAATCATTTTGAGATTAATCGTGGCGACAGTAAATGTTACTGTGACAACAATATATAATATGACAGAAGTGGGTATACACTGAAGGTCGAATTGGACAGAAATCACTTGAGATTGGGGTTCAATACCAGCACTTCTTGTGTTTGTTTTATCTCAGTTATTTTCTAGTAAATGTGCAAAATTTAGAATTTCTATCTATCTAAGATGACGATTTCTTTGTTTTCAGATACATGCACCAATAGCAGTTTTGAGGGACTACAGCGAAATTTTAAAACTAAGGATGCCGATGAAGGTATGTTTGTTTTAGATATTATCTATGACTGTGTGTATTTCATAGAATTGTCCTTAACCGCAAAGCGTTTAGCATTCTTAAAAGTTTGGTTCTTAGAAAAATCGACCTTAGTGAAAAACAATTAGGTTGTCTTTTCAATGAACGAAATTTTGTTTAGAAAAATAGGACGCTTTCAAGAATGCTTTTAGACTTTATGGTAAAGCTCCCGATTAACAGATTAAAGAGCCCACTCGTATTACGGCTTATAGTATTTTTACCTTATTCCCAGCTTGCTGCTTTGAGTTTTTACTTAATTATCTGAAGTATTTACAATTTGGGTATTAGATTGGATTTACATTATTTATTTTACTAAACTTAAAAAAATAATTGAGTTTAGAGTTCTGTTCTACCTGTAGATATACGTATACTTAGATGGACGTAATTGTGAATCATCCTGCTTGATCATTTTTTCTCAGTGGATAATGTAAGTCTTCAGTAGTAGATACTAGCAAACACACACACACACACACACTGTCATAAGTTTTTCCACTATTAAAAAATAATAATAAAGCACTGTTGTGACTAACAGTTCGCGTTAGTTATATTCTTTAATAGAGTTTTACCTTATATTTATCATGTAGAAGTTTCATGAGTTTAAAAGTGTCATGAAATATGTTCCATTTTAATAAAATTGAAAAATCAATCCATAGATTATCGAAGTCAACTCGTGGTAGACGTAGGTTGAGAGTAAAGTGTAAGTTTTCTTTTGATTTAAAATGATTATTGACAAATTTATTAAAAGACCCTATCGACTAGTCGTTAGGTAGCTACTACGTTTGTTTGTGGTGACACGCTGCCTGCATCGATTGAAGCAGAAATATTTTCATAAAACCCTTAATAAGATATCTTAATTTGGTTCAATCTTGATATAATTTTCTTTTTAATTTAAAAAATATCTAGGAAAAATCCCATTTAAATTGTTTACAGGCTGTTTAGTATATAGTAGAACAAGCGGGCGCTTACCCATGTTAACATTGTCATACATATAAATATTAAGGTGTTATCAAAAATTTTAAATTATAAAACAAATTTCAAATATCTCCACACAAATAGTTTGGTCAGTGAAACAAAATGTATGGGATATATCAGAATTAATTTAACAATTTTGAACTTTTGATAACACCTTAGTGTCTATGTAAATATAAATAAAAAGCGGAACATTATTTTGATTGTATGTACGTTCGTAGGATTGCAGTAAGATACGAAAAGGTGGGCGGACGAATGCGATACTGAACGCAGCAATGTATATGTCTAAGGTATGCGAATGGTGACGCGAGCGCATGGCTTCACTAACAATCGCGCTTGACCACTGTTCACATATGTATAAAGCTAGATTGTGGTTTTGATTGATGTGGTTTTTTAATGTTGATAATAATAATCATGAGTGTATGTTTGGTTTTAAATACAAAAATATTTATAACACAAATCACTTAACATTGTAAGGGGTAAAAGTTTTAAATTGACATATTCACTTAAAATAGTAAGACGCAAATACTTAAGCATCATTGATGATTGTCAGCATTAATTGTAACCTTTAAAAACTAATTCCATACGTGTAACTTTGGTGTAAATAAAGAAAATAAACAAAACTTACTTGTATAGGTGGCAACAGTTAAGGCAAAGTAATTATGAAAGGAGATGTTTATATCCGGCCAGGTATATGTTTATGTACACTATCTCAAAATATCAAGTAAAATCTCCTTAATCTGGGAAAAATACAAATAATTCATTCAAATGCATAGTTTGTTTGTACAAAAGTTGAAATTTTTCGTCGATTTCACCATTATTCAATATGGCAATATGGCGGACGACATAGAAGTCTACTAAACGTCACCACAGTGACATACGCGCCATGATAAATATTTGGCTGTGTTGCAGTTTTTACTATAAAAATTATTGTTTTGTACCACGCAACAAAGCTAATAAAAAGAAAATGGACAATTGAACATTGTTCTGCACATTTTTACCTATTTTTCATAATAGTGAACATAAACCTGGCCATCCATACATTTTTGGAAACTAACTGAATTAAATAAGGTAAACTTTTGAACTAACTGAATTAAATAAAGTAAATCAGATCTAACTATATTTGCTCTATGTTGGTGACGGTTCTTACTAACAATAGTTTCTAACTACGACCATATAATTATACTAATATTGAATCCATAATTTAAAATATTACTAATTGTTCTAAAATGTCGCCATCCCTGGCATGTTTTTTATCAATTTAACAGCAACAATGTAATAAATAAAAACTAGCGTCATTTGTTGTGGTGTGTAAAACGTGTATGGTTTCCACAGTACTTATTAAATTAGCTAAGGTTAATAAGAAGTACAGACGAGAACACATCAAGTGGAACAGTTGCACTTCTAAAGCCGCCTCTACTACGAACTGAGTAAGGGCGGTACTGTAAATTGCGTATAATTGAAAGTTATAAAATGATTTGATGCTTCTCCCAGAAAGGGCCTTATTCGTAGCTTAATGCTTTAATCATCGTAATTTATATATCAGAGCAGCGCATTAATTTAAACTGAATTTATATTAATGTCATTTGCTAAAAATAACTTTTTAGCAAGGTATCATAATTATGTGTATCACATGTATGAAGAATCAATTTCTAAACTTGGTATATAATCATAGCTTTTGTACAAGATGCATATTAGATTTAGATCTACACAGATCGCACACGACATTGGTCTAATTTAGACGAATATTAAAAAAATATTTAATGGTCAAGTATTTTAAGTTATCGCGCTGTCTACCGCCGCTACCACTAACCTAAATTACAAAAGGTGTCTTGTTGTGACGCTATAATGTCGCTTTTGCAGTTCTCAGCATTAAAGGATGTCCATGAGAAGACGAACAGTCTGATAGACCAAGTAGACCAGTGCTGGGACGGGCTCATGTCCAAGATCAGAGTGGACCCGGAGAAGTTTCCGGAGAGGAAGCACAGACTTACTGCCATTTATTCTAAGGACAAGGAGTATTTGTGAGTATAATGGTTACTTGGTTAAGCTTGGTTAAGTCATGATCAATAACGTGTACCCACTTCTCGGTGTTCGTGACCCTTATTGTAAATGGAAAAAGAGTCACGATCAGCGAGAAGTAGGTACAGTTGACCACAGAAGTAGCTGAACATTTTAGTACTATGTCACACCGATCTTGTGCACGTACTTTATAGTTGCTACCGTACTATATTGACGCTAGTCGTTGTGACATGGTACTAAAGTGTTCAGCTACTTCTGTGGTCGACCGTACATGTTATTGCCTGTGACTGTACGGTACTTCAGAATAAGAACATAAAAAAATAACCTTTTACTTTACAAATGACATTTCACAATGTTCTTTTTAAATTATAAATAAAATAAATATTACACGAGCTGTTATGTAAGTGGGGTTGCCACCATTCTATATAATACGATATTAAATAAGAACATTGGCTGCATTATTTCATAGAAATATAATGAAATAATCAAATGAATATGATTTATTTGATAGTTGCAAAACATTTCTATGAACTAGTATAACCCATGTTTTGATTTTATGTCGTATTATCATCGCCACTCTGTATAATATACAATAGTAGATAATAATGCTACAGTATTATAGACTAAAATAAGTGCTATTTTTCTAAAGAAAAGAATTATTATAGTATACAAATCTACTATATTTACGATAGTATAAATCTAGAAGTTGACAACCCTAGCTGTGATGAACATCTGAGCAATAACGCTTTCTCTTAATTTTCATGGAATAAGCAGCGCGTTAGTAGTGCCCCCGGCCTCTGTATCTTTGCTGGAATATATTTCCGGTTTATTGCATATTCCTTCAGCTGAAAACATGAAAGCATTTTTCTTAATTAACCCCCGACGAAAAAAGATGGGTGTTATAACTTTGACGTGTCTGTGTAAATTTTTTCCTGTCTGTGGCACCATAGCTCCTAAACGAATGGACCGATTTTGATTTTTTTTTGTTTGAAAGCTGACGTGACTAGGATGGTTCTTAGCTATAATTTATAAAGATCAGTTCAGGCGTTTGATGGCTGTCAGCTCATTTTCTACATGATAAAAAGTTTAACGTCACTTTCACAGATCCGATTGGTTTTAAATTCGGTATACTGACACTTCTCAGTCATACTTCAGTGACATTCCCATGACATACTAACTTTGAGCTGATCCTATACCATCAAAAAGTCTGCAGGATGCTTAATTCTTCAGAAACTTAAAGCAGATATAGTGTGTTTGGGCTCATAAGAATAGTATCAAGGTGTTAGATAGATGATTAATGAGGCCGGGGGGTTACTTAAAAAATTTCAATTTTATATTTTCATTATTTCACAAAATGGTGGTCCTATGTTGTTTGCACAGATTTGACACGACCGCAGAGTGTTTCTGGACGCCGTCGATACGGTCGCGAATCGTGCAGTTCATCTTGGATCGCAAGAAGTTTTCGCGTGCATCCGGGGACGACTTCGCTTTTGGCATCGCGCGACTGATCAATAACTCTACATATAGCGCGGCGTACCCTTTACATGACGTGAGTAGTGGTAATGGCCCTAATTCTGGAGAACAAACGTAAGTTCCGTGCATCTCTTTCTCTTAATATGAATACAAAAAGAATTCTTATAATTTGACCTTTAAAAACGTAAGTTCAATTTTCGACATTATTGAACGTGTAAAATGCAGTGTTTATGGAGCACCTCCGTACATGCCGTATAAAAAGGTCTATGGTTTCTTTGAAATATATCTAAATTTAGTTGACAGCTTTAAACAAATTTTTGCTATCTTTTTTATATTACATATTGCGAGAAAGAGATACGTTGCACTTAAATTTAGACTTAGAGTGTGTCTTCAGAATTAGGCCCAATATCTTACATGAAAGTTATCGATAGCAACGGTTTCACTGTGAAAATCACTCTTCTTAAGACGGATTGTCATTAAACCTAATTTAGTTAAATATTGTTGACCGTGGTTTCTCTTTTTTATTTAACATTATTAGGAGGAAGGATAACAAGCCATGTTCCAGCGTTTTAACTAAAGTGGTGTACTGAGCGTATCTAAGTAAGAATCTAAAGTTACCTTTAGGATGCTTGCCAGTTTTTTTTTCATTTTAAGACAAAACACGTTTGTCTAAAGAATATATTTAAAAGAAAACAGTCGTTCTTCTAATACACAGTGCTCGCATGGTATCAAAGATTTTAGATAGCTTATGACCAACTATGATACCTAGTTGACATTGACAGGATAAAATTAATTGTCAATTTACAGGGTGATCTCAAAACTCCCGGCTCAATGCGGCATTTATTATACACTGAGTGGGCGAGCGTCTCCAAGTGCCTCAAATACCAACCCTTGGATTACGTTAAGGACTACTTCGGTGTTAAGATAGGTGAGTTACATATAATTTTAACATCCCTTTCATTTTATTGTAATTTAAAAAGGAAGGCGATTGTTGTTATTACATACTAATTGTCCGCCCCAGCTTCGCAAACGAATTTTTACTTTATTTTTGCGGTGTATATATTTAAGATCTCCTCCACTGTTTTATGTCTCACTTACTACTCGCTCACTTTACAGAGTAAGATATTTTAAAAACTTATTCGTACATTTTTTAAAAAATTTCCTTAATACAAACCTTATCCTGACAATAACGAACATAACAAAAAAAGAATTATCCTAGGAAGGAATCCTCCTACTATAGAAATTATATCATAAGAAGTTTTGCGCCTACATATAGATGTGTTGTGTCGGCGATTCACTTTTATTTATATACAGGTTGGTGACGACAATAAATTACTTTCAAATATATCTTATTTATTTGATATTTTCATGACATTTCTATGAAACATATAGCATTATTTTTTAACCGACTTCAAAAACGAGGAGGTTCTCAATTCGGCCGGTATGTTTTTTTTTTTTTTTTTTTTTTTTTCTATGTATGTACACCGAATACGCCGAGATTACTGATCCGATTTACGTGATTCTTTTTTTGTTCGATGCGGAATAGCTGCCATTTGGTCCCATAAAAATTTTTTCAAAAACAGTTGGGTACTTTGGTTTTAAATTTAAAAAAACTTAAATTATGAAGTCGTCTACATATGCGAAATTACGAAGTTTTGCTTTTCAAATAACTTTTTAGTGAAACGATACGATAGTAGGAAACAATATAAGTTTACGATCACCCATCTAGCTTCGACCGTAGAAAGTTACCACTAAAAATTGTGAAAAAAAAATTTTAAACAAAAATTAAAACCGACTTCAAAAAACTGAAAAGGATAAAATAATTAAATTTAAGTAGGTATTCATCCCCTAGAAACATATTTTTGGAGTTGGTGCTAAGTGGTTTCCAAAAACAATAGAAAGTGAAGCACCGACTCCAAAAATATGTTTCTAGGGGATGAATACCTACTTAAATTTAATTATTTCATCCTTTTCAGTTTTTTGAAGTCGGTTTTAATTTTTGTTTAAAATTTTTTAGAATATTTGTTGCCCATGTTTTAATTCATTGTCGTCGTCACCATACTGTATATACGTTGTCTCATTTTAACAAAGTAGTGTAGGTATATATGTTTTGTTTCAGGTTTATATTTCGCTTGGTTAGGTTTTTATACACATATGCTGATACCGGCGTCTATAGTCGGACTTATATGCGTTATTTACTCAGCGGCTACTATGTATTCTAATAAACCGAGGTAAGAAACTTTATTACTTATATTAAAAATACTGGTTATCAACGAAAGTTGTCATGGAATTGTGTAAATTCATGAGTAGTTTAGTTTGTAATTTTGTCAAGAGATGGCGCTGCAAATGCGGTAAGGTTTGCAAACCGAGCGTATAAATATATAATATATAATATTCATACTTATTTACTGGAGATTTTACCATTGTAAACAAAGCTTAGCAGTAATAAATAGGCTCAAAAAGTTATAACGTAC
The DNA here is from genome assembly GCA_947347705.1 of Nymphula nitidulata. Classification (NCBI taxonomy): domain Eukaryota; kingdom Metazoa; phylum Arthropoda; class Insecta; order Lepidoptera; family Crambidae; genus Nymphula; species Nymphula nitidulata. The sequence goes on from OX374620.1 coordinate 4,568,114, forward strand.
CTATATCATATATTTCAGTGAAGACGTGTGTACGTACAACGCGACCATCAAGATGTGTCCCCTGTGCGACTACTTCTGCGACTACTGGGACTTGCGGGACACTTGCTTGCAGTCACGGGTCACTTACCTCTTCGACAACTCCACCACTGTGTTCTTCGCTATTTTCATGAGCTTTTGGGGTGAGCCAACTTACTTTTAATTTAGTGGCAAACGAGCCTACGGCTCGATTGATGGTACGGTCGACCACAGAAGTAGCTGAACACTTTAGTACCCTGTCCCAATAACTACGGCGTTAATTTAGTGCGGTAGCAACTATTGAGTACGATGTGATATGGTACTAAAGTGTTAAGCTAGTTCTGTGGTCGACTGTACGTAGTACTCATTTTTTATCTTAACGGGGTAACTTTTGACCTTCATCTCACCTGATGTTAAGTGAAGATAAGGCCGACGATGGAAGCGAGTTACACCCGGACTCCTCAACCACAGAGGAACTGGCTATCTTACCTTTACCTGCCGGAACACAACAACGCCGTTAACATTATTGTTATGGCGGCAGACTTGGGTAAAATGGTGGTAGCTAGCCAGGCGGACTTAGAAAAGCCCTACCACCAACCAAACCGAGCAGAAAAATTCTGCCCCCACGGGAATCGAACCCCGGACCTCTAGATCTGAGTTCGGTGGTCTCAACCACTAGACCACAGGCGGTTAGCATATGCTAATCTATATAGATTAGTGCTTTGAAATATCGGATTTTTCTAGTACCTCTGCTATCGTGTTTCTGTATTAGTTCATCACTGTGGCCCATCATTATCATCAGCCTATACATTAGGAGTTGCGGACACGAGAAGCTTGAGCCATAGCACCACCGCGCTGGCCCAATACGGGTTGGTGGGTTAAAGCGGTTGCAGTTATAACCGGAACCAACGGCTGAACGTGCTTTCCGATTACTTCCAAAGCACGGAGTGGTTCTAGAGATTACAAATTTTGATTGATTGTTGTCTTAATCGAAATCGGCGCGAGCTTTTTTTATACATAGCGCGGCAAACGTGTCGAGACACCACCTGATGTAAAGCGGTCAGCTTGGAACTCACTGTTCTAGCCGTCTACACCATGCCGTCCCATAAGGTGCCTTTTCACGCCTCTTTTGAAAGAACCTGTTATAGGTAGGAGGTAGCACATGAAGTGGCAAAGAATTTCAAGTTTTGAAAGTACGACAAAGAAACGAGTTACTAAGCTTCTTTGTGCGTGATGTTGAGGTGGAGACAGTGAATTGATGACTCCGAAGACCGGCACGCGGGCTCTTGAGTAGGAAGGGGTGGGATAAGATTGGAAAGCTGTTTTGAGTACTCTCCATGATAAAGCATATAGAAGGCGCTACGCGACGCAATGTCTCGACTCGACACAATAGGGTAGTTGACAACTTTTTTTAATTTCACAAATAAGAAGTGTATAGCTCATAAAGAAATATTGCAAAAGAAATAGTATGTCTAAGATCAATAGTTTTACAGATCCAGTGGTAAGTTTGATTTGATGCGGCGCATTGTCCAAAAACGCTCCATAGAAAATCTACGGAACAGGTGACGACATATGTTCCCATATTACTAAGAAATTTATGGGCATACTGAGAAAATTGATAATAACTATGTATTGTGTTATGTATGTTTATATTAATAGTTGTCACAATAATAGTTGTTTTAATTGGTGTCAGCAATCTAATATCATAAACATTTTTTATAAATTAAAAAAAAAATCAAAACAGTACAACTTGAATAATATTCTATATCTTTTAAGTTTGAATTGTTTTTATGGGTAACAGTAGCGTATATTTTCCGTATTTGTGAAAAATAGCGCCATTTTCAAACTTAGGTAACATCCCAATTGTAGAGGCCCTAGGCTGTTCGTGGCCTCTGCATCATCTAGCTCCTCCCAATGGAAAGGTAAAGTGTAGTGTTTGTGTCCAGCGGCGTGTTTCCTCGAGTTGTGGAAGCGCTACTCGGCCGAGATGACCCACCGCTGGGACTTGACCGGGTTCGACGTCTACGAGGAGCATCCGCGGCCGCAGTACCTCGCGCGGCTCGCTCACGTCAAGCGCACGCAGGTACAAATACACCCGCACTCATGGATACGTCTGGTTTCTCAATTATGAATTAAAATTTCTTTAACTGCATTACACAAATATAAAATGAAAATAAAATAATAGAACTAATTAGGTGTAAACATAAACAATAATTATTACAATAATCACACAATATATGAATATACAATAATTGAACTAGCTAAGTGTAATTATTAAAATACATTATAATAAGTAGCTTAAATCTAGCTATTGCAATAGTTTTTAAAGGAGACGACTTATTGGGCTTTCATTTCGAAGTAATTTAACAACAATGTGATATGTCTCTTTACAAAACTTATTAAATAGGCTACTCGATATTTAGTCAATTGTTTTTTTTTAAAAATATATCTGAAAAATGTTCCAGCAGTAACTCTAATTTAAAACCCCATTCTACTGCGAAAAGCATAAAGTCAGTTTTAAGTTTCTCTGTTGCAAAATTTTTCGTTATACTTATTACTCACATAAGTACAACAAACGGTATTGAGTAAATTATTTTTTAAAATTTTAAATACTCTTTTAAACTTACAACTTTTATTAATATAATGTTAAAAATAGAATTTACAATAAAATATATTTTTTTAAGAATTTTTTCTACATTTCGACTCTACCTTCTCACCATTTTGACGCTTTATCTATACCCACAGACGTACGATATATTCAAAGAAAGAAAGAAAAAATACTTTTTATAACTATCACAAAATATATATTAACTAACAACGTCATAGTCTCTGTCTGTCTGTCATGTCTGAATTTACGCCGGTTCCAAAAGTTGAACTACAGAGAGGATTCATATTGTATTTGTATACCCAGCTGAACGTAGTGACCGGCGAGCGCGAGCCAATGGTACCGTTCTGGCGCATGCGTCTCCCCGCCACGCTAATGTCGTTCAGCGTGGTCGCCCTGCTAGTTCTTATGGCGCTGGCGGCTGTACTTGGAGTGGTTCTGTACCGGATGTTGGTCCTGGGAGCCGCGGTGCTTAGACAGAACACCAACGTGCTATACTCACAAAGACGCAATAATAAATATACACTAAATACGCCTAGAACAAGCTACGGCAAACGTAATATTAAGCACGAAGGAATAAAATTGTATAATGCCTTACCTGAAGACATTAAAAACTCGGACTCACATTATACATATTTTTAAGAAAAACTTAGAGACCACATTTTTCAACAAGACTTGGTATTATAGCTAAGCCATGTCACAAGAAGAGATGAATAATATAGCTTATTATCAGCGACGATCGCATGAAATATTACTATTACCTCCTTTTTGTAAAAAAAATATATTTCTTATTAAGTGAATTGTAAAATTCTTAAAGAAATAAATATCTTTAAACCTAATCTTTCCAACTTTTATTAATATAATGTTAAAAATAGAATTTACAATAAAATAATCATATTGTATTTGTATACCCAGCTGAACGTAGTGACCGGCGAGCGCGAGCCAATGGTACCGTTCTGGCGCATGCGTCTTCCCGCCACGCTAATGTCGTTCAGCGTGGTCGCCCTGCTAGTCCTTATGGCGCTGGCGGCCGTACTTGGGGTGGTTCTGTACCGGATGTCGCTCCTGGGAGCCGCGGTGCTCAGACAGAACACCAACGTGCTAATCACCTCCAACCCCATCATGTTCACAACGGCCACCGCGGCGTGCATCAATCTGTGTCTCATCTGCGTGTTCAATTACGTAAGTAGCATCTTCAAGGTTTTACTAATGTTTGGACAAAAAACGTTTCCCAAAATATCACATCGCAAACTATTTTACGCAAATTTTCATTTGGCAAATAAACGGTTGTCAAAACAACGTATTGCAACTTTTTATTGAGCAAATCTCTTTTTTGGCGTATTATTGTTTTGGTTAGTTTCATTTCACCATATATTTCATTTAGCAAAACTTACTCTTCCCAATACATTTCGTATATAAAATAATCATGTTGGCGGCTAAGGGCCTACTATTGCATTACAAAGTACTGTAACATAAATACGTTTGTATTACTCATATTTGAAATTCCCTGTATTTAGCAAAGAAAAAACATTTGCATACTCTTTGATTTCAGTACCTAAGTATGCGAAGTGATAATTTGAGCAAATATTTTTTTGGAGTATAATATTTTCCAAAATAAAACACTTGCTATATGAACATTTGTCCTAATAAAACTTGACTAAGTAAAAGTTTGCCAAATGATATTTTTACCAAATGAATTATGTGCGAAATGTACAGCTGCTAAAGGTTCATTTGCGAAATGAAACTTAGGCGATAAGTTTTTTGCGAAGTGAAATTTGACGAAAAATAATTTGGCCAAAGGGAGGGATACCATCTTCAAGTGATTTTTTGTGCATAGAAAATAAAGTACAGTCGACAGCCCATCAAGCGTAACAGTTTGACCTTGAGACCGCTTTACTCCGTTCGGAATAGAAGTGGCTTTCGTAGTGCAACTGTGCACTTTATTTACTGACTGTGCAATAGCAGTTATACAAGGTGTAACAAGAATGTTCTCGTAAACGAAGCCAGTTGCCAGTGCTGGTCATCCTAAGCACGACTTGTATAAAAAAAATGAAATCGCCAAAAAAAATAATCAGCTGTTTCATAGAAACAGATCATGTAGATATCAACAGCTGATTTTCACTGCCATCTTCCTTCGTTTACTAGAGTGTTTCCATTGCTTTCAATGCCACTTTACTAGGTGGTAGGCGTAGGGTTGCCACCACCTGGGCAGGCGCCACCGTCTTTCTTATTTCAGCTGTAAAACAGCTCTGTAATAACGCCACATAATTAATTGTTAAAATGCCCGTACCTAACCGCAATCTGTCCTTGAAGCTTTGAAAACGAAAATGAAAATATCTTTATACAATTAGGCCCCCAAGAAGCACTTTCGTATCGTCACTAATCGATTATGTCTATCACATAAGATAATATTAACTAATAATGTCATCAAGTCTGTCTATCGGTCTGTCTGTCGATCTGTCTGTCGGTCTGTCTATCTGTCAGACTGTCTGTCTCTGTCTCTCTGTCAGTCGGTCTGTCTGTCAGTCAGTCTGTCTGTCAGTCACTCTGTCTGTCAGTTTGTCTGTCATGCCTGAATTTAATTTGATAATAATATTCTTAACTTATTTTATGTGTTTTTTGTTGAAAAAATATATAAACTCACGGTCAAATTTTACTTTACATATAAATTGTTCACACTATATTTTTTAAGTTATTTAAATGTATGTAATTTCTTATGAGGTAACCCTGTACATAATCTTTAAATGTAATATACATGGCAAAGATACTGTATAATATTTCATTTTAAGCTAGTATAGTTATAATACTATAAGATTTTGTAGGGGCACGGTTAAGATATATCTAGGTCTATTATATTAAGGTGTATGGCGCTTGAATAGTTTAACAGTAATATCTCCATTATATACAAATTATCTTCTCTCTACAGATTTACCAGTACCTAGCTGAATGGCTCACGGAGAAGGAACTCCTGCGCACCCAGACCGAGTTCGACGACTCGCTAACCCTCAAGATATACCTTCTGCAGTTCGTCAACTACTACGCGTCCATATTCTATATTGCCTTCTTCAAGGGCAAGTATGTGGGACGGCCCGGCGGCTACGTGAGGCTTTTTGGTCATAGACAGGAGGAGGTGAGTCTAATAACTTAATGACTGATGCCTGAGGCATGAAGTCCGCCTGAAGTACTTTTTTTTGCAATAAAGATTAATTAAAGTCGATGTCACAAAAATAGCACATCCAGTAGTTTCTCATACAATCAATCGCACTTTCACTCATTCAGTTTCACTTTTATTTATGTAAAGATTAATTGCTAAAAGTTGTAGGGTTACTAAAATCAATTTTTATTGGGTACTTTATAATCAAGCAAATGGCTATGGTTCAGAAATACTAGCTTCCAAATAAAAGCAGTATTGCATACAATCTTATGCGAGTCAGCAGTGTGTTTTTTTTATTAGGTTTCTATAGTTACAACCAGGGATGTTATGGAGTTCCGTAACCGTAACCGAAACTATCGGATATCCGAATTAAAAAAATATCCGTAACCGTAACCGAAACCGATATAAATGTTTCGGATAGTTTCGGATAAAGGCGGAGTCTAAATGACAGGTTACGTCATGAACTTGTTTGTTTTGCCCGGCCGAGTCCCAAGCCATCACTTGTTACACAAGCCGAAATTTTGTAATTGTGGGTGTAAAATAATTAAAATTTATTATTTATGTAGTTAGTTTTATGATATCGACTGCTGAACAAAGGTCTCCCCATTGATTTCCAAATAGAACGGTTCTGCGCAGCCTGCATCTAACGGCTCTCCGCGACCCTGATCAGGTCGTCTGTCCATCTAGTGGGAAGCCGTCTTACTTTGCGCTTTCCGGTACGCCATTCTATAACTTTAACGCCCCACCGGTCGTCTGCTCTGCGTCCTATGTGCCCTGCCCACTGCCACGTCAACTTAGTAATCCTATGAGCTATGTCCGTGACTTTGGTTCTCTTACGAATGTCATCATTTCTGATTCTTTCTCGCAGAGAAACATCCAACATAGCTCATTGTGCGACTGCGAACTTGCACAGAAGGCCCTTAGTAAGCGACCACTTTTAAAAACCGTATGCTGGCAACACACACTGGTCGAAGACTTTTGACCTCAAACACTGAGGAATTACGGACGAGAAGATCTTACGCAATTTCCCGATTAGAGTTGGTTTCGTCGATTTACCTCTTTTTTTTTAAAGTTGGTCCTACCTAGCTTTACCATTTGTCCGAGGTAAACGTACTCGTCAAAATATTCGAGAACAGAACTCCCAACTGTAACTGCTATAGATCGGAGAAACTCTGAAACTTCATCTTAAACCAAAACACACTCTTAAACATGAGGAACTGTTGTTACTGGAAAATAATAATAAACAAAAACAACAACGAGCACCTCATCAGCTAACACCTTTATAAGAGTGTAAAAAATAGTTAGAATATTATTTTTGTTTATTATATATAATACATAGCACTCGAAAGTGGCAATCAGTCAAATAATTTTTTGTTTTTATTGTTTATTTGACTGATTGTAAAAACAAATAACAATATGTTAAGACTAGAAATAGAAGTCAATTCTTGCTATTTGTTTTTTAAAATTCTACTATCCGTAACCAAAATTATCCGTAACCAAAATTATCCGAAACTAGCGGATAATCCGAAATAATTTCATATCCGTAACCGAAATCGGTAAAATATTATTCTTATATCCGTATCCAGATCCGAAATTTCATATCCATAACATCCCTAGTTACAACTAAAGTCGTTATTTAAAATTGAGCTGTAATTAATAAAAGTTTACTTTCAACCTCTCTACGATTGATATTAGTAAAAAGTATCATGGTTTAAGTATGAGCTTTGTTTTTAATCTGTATTTTGATAATGTTCCAAATATAATAAAAATAAAATCATCGTATCAACCGAGAGACGCCCACTGATGGGCATATACCTCTCCCAATGCCTAATATAAAAATATTTTGAGTAATTTTTATACAGCAATTTATTAAAAATATATTTATAGGGTTATCCCAAGCTTAGATGGTCTCTGTCCCAGAACATGAATATTTCTAGTTTAAACATTTTTCTATCTTTTCTTTTCAACGTTCTACAAAAACTCTTTTGTACAGTGCGCCCCCGGAGGGTGTCTACTGGAGTTGTCCATTCAGCTGGCCATCATCATGGTGGGCAAGCAGTTCATCAACACTATAGTCGAGATGCTGCTGCCCTACCTGCTCGCCTGGTGGAACATCCTCAGGACGATTGGCAGGAAAAACACGTGAGTTTACTGACGGCACGTCTAGCGAATCATGTCTCTTGAAAAATGACTCTTGTAGTCTATAGTATTGTCTTTTATTTTCGCGAGCACTACACATTTATAATAAAACTACTTTACCGAATTTAACTTTCGCATACACACCTTTAAAAAATATCAAAAATGGTTTTATGAAACCGAAAGAATTGACCACCAGGAGTCGAAACCGGGACCTCTAGTTTTCTTATCATGGGGCCGTGACTTTGCCACGATGCACTTCGACCCTTCGGGATCTTTTGTGCCAGACCTCTAGTCTACAGCAGAAAGTAGTACTGACCACTGACCATGGATACATGATTGTCAATAATCCTGTCAATGCTTTTTTTAAAGTTCATCCATTCAAACAATATGTGCAAGTTTATTAAAACTTAGATATCATAATTATATTGTTTTGAAGAATTGGTTTCTCTTTACAAACTGATTCACAAAAGCAGATTAACAAAATATAGCTAAGCTAAGTCATAGAGGAGCTCGGTGGCGGATTGGTTTGAGCGCTCTAGTTTCGATACGAAAAACAAAGCAACTTTTGCCATGGTTGATCCTGGGATGGGTCAATCAAAGTTTGTTATCTCGAGATCCTTCGTGCTTCGAAAGGCACGTCAAGCCGTTGGTCCCGGTTGTTCCTGCAACCGCTTTAACCCACCAACCCGCAATGGGCCAGAGTAGTGGTGTTATGGAGCAAGCTCCTCATGTGTTTCTCCCATGTAGGAAGGCATGTGCCCAGCAGTGGGACGTATATAGGCTGGTAATGAAAATGATGATGATGTCTTAGATAATGGGTGCATATATCATCATATCACCCTATGATGTCCTCTGGTGAACAAAGTCCATTTCCAAACGGAACGGTTCTTCGCAGCCTGCATATACCGGGTGAAAACTGGTTTTAGTAATATAATATGATCATATATTTATTTGAGTCACGCAATTTATCTGTGTGAAGTGATCCAGTTATAATGGTTATTATTTGTCGAATACAGCATCAAGAGTCCATTGCGATGGGTAAAAGACTTCAAGTTGGTCGATTTTGGAAATATGGGGTTGTTTCCTGAATATCTAGAAATGGGTAAGTGTTTTATATTATTATAGACATAATTTTGTTTTAGACTGAATTGAAGGTATATTTTAAAGATATTTTCTTGAAATATTATCTTGCAAATAATCATAAAAAAACAGTTTTCAATACACAAACTTCTGTCTTTATAATATGTATAGGCGACGGCATCGAATCGCGGTGATTCGAACCCGTGTTCTATCAAGACTAGCCGGCCATTATTGATGATAATTGAAGATAAATATTTAGACATGATAGACAGATATACAATATGAGATTGTGAGACCATTTCTTAAATAGATATACATAATTTGTGATTTTTGACGATTCGATAGAGCTTCTTAGGAGCCTACTTAAATAAATATATTTTGGATTTTGATTTTGACATAAATTCGCCGGTTAGTATGTCCGATTTCCCATTGCAGTGCTCCAATATGGGTTCGTGACGATCTTCGTGGCGGCGTTCCCGCTAGCCCCGCTGTTCGCGCTCATCAACAACATCCTCGAGATGAGGCTGGACGCAAAGAAGTTCCTGATGTGCTACCGGCGGCCAGTGCCTCAGCGAGTCACCGACATAGGTGTCTGGTACCGCATCCTCGACTCCATCGGCAAGCTCAGCGTCATCACCAACGTGAGTGTACCACTAGATGACAGACAAGCTGACGGCCCACCTGGTGGTAAGCGGTTACCGCCGCCTATAGACACCTGCAATGACAAGGGAAAAATCACTCGGTATTGCAGGTGCGTTGTCATCCTGAGGCCTAAGATGAAATGCCTTCAATGCCCAGTGATGAGGAAATGCTTAGGAACAGACTGACTGACCTGGGTCGCTGGTTGCTTGCCTAGCCGTAATGGTATTCAGACGCCGTACGTCCCTGCACTCCTCAGCACTCAGTTGATTTTCTGTATTATGTTGATTGTAAGGTGATTACGCGGCGCGAACCGAGTATGAGTTTATATGGTGATGTCTCTTGGGAAAACGATGCGTGCGATCGAGTCCGCTGATTGACCGTGAGAGCACCACGAGATACGGGCCGGTAATGACGAGTCATCAGTCTGTAGGAGTGAATGAAATTGCAATGGGATAGGTAGGGAGGAGCTAACGCAAGCTACCTTCGTCTAAACAAAAAATATGAAATTCGCGCTCCTACAACTGTGTTGTTTACCCATCACCCAGTAATTAAACTGGCTACCTTTCCCTTCTATCCGTAACACAGTAAACCGTTTCACGGCTGAAATAAGAAAGGCGGTGTTACCTACCCAGGCGACCCTACATACGGGCCCAACTAGTGAAAATTATTTTTACTCTTCAAAAATTCCTTATATTATTCTTTTTCATTCTTCCTTCATATTAATACAGTTATTGCATCCATCTAATTGGATATTTCCAATGGCAAATTTCCATTAAATAGTTACAATGGAATCTATTAAGTAACGAATTTATATTTAGATACTAACAATGCGTTTAGTCCGCATAATCACTAAGCTAAGTTAGAAATAATAAATGCTTGTCCCCAGGGCTTCATAATAGCCTTCACGTCGGAGTTCATCCCGCGGCTGGTGTTCCAGTTCACGCAGGGCTCGCTGGACAACTACGTGAACCACACACTCGCTGACTTTAACATCACCGTGTTCCACAATTATAGGCCTATCAAGACCTCCTACAATGAGACTATGTGCAGGTACTACATACATTAATAGAATGATTTCGAAGCATTTTTTTAGTAGAAACTAATTTGAATCGATTTGGTATTTCCTGCAATATCATCATCAATAAGACGACAAGATTAAATAACATCAATCATTTATTTCGGTAGCTTAGCTGGGGGCTGTAAATATTTGCAAGCTTCCTTTGAAGAAAGCTTGCGTGCATGTATACGTGCGTGCGTGCGTGCTTGCGTGCGTGTAATGAAAATATATTTATTTAATTAGTCAAAAAAATAGTGCTTTAATTAAAAACGTCATAATATCTGTCTGTCTGTCACGTCATGTCATGCGTGTGTGCGTGCGTTAGTTATAAACAGCTATTTAAGCAAAGATTAGAACCCTCAAATGACTGTCTGTGTAATCTCAATATGGCTTTTTGTTTATTGTGATATAAAATTGTTATATCGTTTTTCAATCCAGTTATCCCGGTTACTGGTATTACAAAGAGGGCGACGACTACGAGCGCAGCAATTGGTACTGGCACATCATAGGAGCGAGATTGGCGTTTGTCGTTGTGTTTGAGGTGAGATTATACTTTAGTTGTTTATTAGCTTTTATAACAATTTCATTGTTATTGCATTTGTCCATGTTAGTGCGGTTACAATATGTTAAGGCCCACAAACGAAGGTTTGAATCTATCAATCGTACACATAGTCATTATTAATAAAGGATGCGACCACCCGACGGGTTAGGATCTGCCGAATTCAACGTTCGGTCTTCGACTCATTTTTTTTAATCTTATTCCCAACGGTCCGCAATGAACTATTTTACAATTGAACCGAAATGAACGTATTCGGGCCAACGAGAGTAATGTGACGTCATTAGTAACGTCTTAAGGCCGTGCTAACGCTGCTCACGGAAAAGAGGTAGTTTGTCAATAGCGCTAATTCGTAATAATAATAAATCTACATGTGTTAAATCAGCGCAGAATTGTACTGTCGACAGCACATCAACCGTAACACTTCGCCTTGAGACCGCCCTTACTCTGTTCGTAATAGAAGCTGGTTTCGTAAGACAACTGTTACACTTGATGTGCTGTCGTCTGTATATATATATACCACATTAAGGCCTGTAAATGATTATGATGATTATACAAATAGAGATAATACGGACTGGTGTTGCGGTGATTTCCTGAAACTTTATTTATACTTACTAGGAATGTCACCACATTGTTTTCACCTGTAGGTCAATTCTGCTATTTATTTTCCTAAACGGATCGGCTGCGGTTCGGTATCGTTACCAATGAGGTTGTTATACAAAAAGGTATTCCACTAACATTGCTTAAGAAGCCGGAACGCTGACTAAACGCTCTCGGTTGGTTTAACTTCGACTCGATAATTGTGATCAATATTGCAAGCAACAAATATATTTTGGCTTAGTGACTTGACAGTTGTCAACTTTTGACAGTTCGAACAAAGAACTATCGATGCGTTTCGGCTGCCACAAATGTTAAATATTTAGCAGAATACAAGACAATGATTGAACCGAACCGTTCGCGTTACGTGTTTGTTAGTAGAATACCAAACTGATGCGTTTTTGTTACGTTTCGATTGCGTTAAGTTAGCAGCAACAAAAACGTTGTAACTAAAGCGTTTCCGATTCGTTTCAGATCAAAATACAAGGCTGGTATTGTTGAGCAATAAATGATTTGTTTTTTTTTTAAATTATGCGTGTCTAATTCGCCACAGAACGTAGTGGCGCTCGTGATGATAATCGTCCGCTGGGCCATCCCCGACATGTCTTGCGAGCTGCGCGACCGCATCCGGCGCGAGGCCTACGTCATCAACAGCTTCATGCTCGAGGAGACTCGGGCGCGCTCGCTAGCGTCTCGTCGCGGGGCGGCGCACGGGCCGGGACTCGACACTGAGTCCGGGCAGGGACTCGGGCCGGAGCCCTACACGCCACAAGGTCTTGCGCCGGCGCACTCTACGCCCGTTTAACGGTTACGGTAGGCACGCGTGCGCTTCTCCACCTTACGTTTGTTACACTAACAGCGGGGCTCGGTCACTGCTCTTTCTTTCGAGCCAAAAGAAAGGTGAAAGATACGTTTTGGTTTTAACCTGAGTTGAAAAAAATGGGTTCTCTCTTACTCAGAAGGTGCCTATTCAAGCCGGCAAAGCAATCCAAGCCCCTGGCCTTTTGAGCGACCCTATTTAAATAGCAATAGGTTCTATTTTAATTGGTCTGTCACTATTCTGTGTAAGTCAATTCTATTGATAGGATTTTTTGATAAACATCTTTAGGAATATCTATACATGTATAATATGCAAATATCATTAGTTTTTTTTATTAAAAAATATATTTTTCTCGGTTACAAGGCTGAAAATATTAAATATATATATTAAACTGGGGTATGTAGCCTATCTAGATAAATAATTATTTTTTTACACTGCTTGTTAATTTCAAAGACATTTTACCGCTTGACTAGTACAGAATGCCTCGGGCATTAATATCGCCCATTGTACTTCTCTTTGTGCATTAAAGATTGAAAATATAAATAATATCCAATATACATTTCTGAAACGTCTCTTTCTTGTTGGCGGAAATCCAAATAATTACGATGAATCAACTAACTAGTACTAGTAAGTTTTATAAAATATTTAAATTTACTAAGAAGTTTCTTTAATATAATAAAAAAATACTCAACTTTTTTACTATGATTACAAATTTTATTGATAGTTTTTCTTTCTGGTAACATAAATCAAAAGATTAATTTATTATATCTTAATCGAGCAGTGACTGGGAATCGTATTATAAGACTGTGTTGTGTGTGTTTGATACATTTACAAAATGAAGTCCCTGATATTAGAACCCCTTAGTTCGCTTTGTTAGATTGAATAAAAAGTAACCAGTATAAAATAGTTTTTATTAGTGTGGTATATTTTAACAGTATTATTTCGTAAACATTGTGATTTTTTTACAATAAACTTTAATGATATTGTTTTTACAATAAAAATCAATAATATGAATTTGCTTTGCGTAATATAGCGTAACATGTCGTATTAACTTTTTGGAGCCACGAAGATTTCTAATCGTGTAAAATATTACTTAACCTAACTGTTAATATTTTACACTATATTTAACGCATTTTAATTCTTATGTGAAAATACCTGTACGAAAAAATAGTTTAGTAATCGATAACCTTCTGGTTTTGGGTATACGCTTTCCTTACCTGAAAGCACAGCTTTGGCGCCCCACAAAAATGTATCTTGTCCCTGTGTTTTTAAAAATGACATTACTGTGCTTTCCAATGCGCCTAGCATAGTAAGACGAATACAACGTGTTTGTAGCATATACGCTCAATGCAGTCTTATTAGCTTCATTTTGCAAGAAAATCTATTGAAGTTATTAAGTTACTAGTCTGATTTATTGAATGATTTTGGTAATTTAAAAATATTTCAGTATAAAACATTACTTTTGTTTGTCATATGATATTTGGCGCAGTGCCATTCAGAATTGGCGCCAATGATTGAATTGAAGGTCTATTCTAGTTATTCTTGCAAAAATGTAAGCGGTTATTTTCCTAAAGCAGCTTCTACTGATATAATGATTTGTAAGCCGCCACAGGTCAACCGACCGCGACCGCTGGTATGTGAGTGATCTCATAATATATCATGGTAACAGCATGACGGATTGTGTTGGGGATGTGGTCTGAATAACTCTATATGACGGGGAAGAACCTTGTTGAAAAGAATAATTTAGTGTGATAAAATAAAATAGAAAATATACATTTCACAAAACTTTGCCAATGTCTCGATAGTCTAGATATGATTTTTAAATAGATTTGTTAAAATTTGGGTCAGAAAAGGTTCGTGTAAAAAAACGTCTGAAAATACTTAAAAAATTGTTTACTCTTTTACCGCAACTGTATTGAATGTTGTTAATATTTCATAGGTTAGATTATTATTATCAATTGATTTTATGAGTTCTATAGATACTTTGTATCAATGCGTTCAGGAGTAATTTTTTAAACTTTAACTCTTATTTAACTTTAGGTAAAATGTTTTCTATCCAATACCAGAATTGGCAAAGTTGTTAAATGTTTGATTTTTAGTTTTAATTGAAAGGTTCTTATCAGTCATTTACAGATATGCAACAGACTTGTTTACGCACTCATTTTCAACAAAAATAAATATAGTTTTGACACTCGTTGAAGTAAAATTGATGATGCACTCTGCATTGCACGTTTCGCCACTAAATGAAAAACAGCGTCTACAAAACTACGCAAAATGTATGCTTCTGGGTAACTAATATGCAACTATAAAAAACACCGATAAAATCCATCCGCAGTACTAACAGAAATCATAAAACAATGTGATGGCACAAATGAATATGCTTAAGTATTTTAATTTATACGAGTGTTATAGTTTGTGCACTCTAAATATGAAGAACTGACAAATTTACCTTAAGTTTAATTTTTACAAGGTTTTAATTAAAATGCAATGATCTTATTTACATTACTTTTGTTTGAAATTGAATAGTAGTTGAACATATTAAAAATAATTTTAACCAGTTTTTTTTTGTCACCCATGGTTTGTCAACGTAATTTTTAAATGTATTATTGATTAATTGCTTAACGCCCAGACTTCATAAATGTACGCCATAGACAATTAAAATTTAAATGTCTGGTATATCGTGTTGGGAGAGGCATGATAATAATTCGCCCGACATTGTAGCTTAAGGATCATGTCTGCTTCACTAATATAAATTTAATGGCTTATTAGACCAATAATGATGTTAACAGCAGCTTCTATAAGTATTTAGGCGAGTTGTTGCTTGTAGATAAGTTGTTTGAAAACACACGACGCATAGACAACATTTTGGAAAAATAATGCAATCACCTTTTCGTACAAGATGAAGTTTTAACCGATTTACATTTAAAGCCTTTATTATAATGAGTTTTGATCTAAATTGATTATTTTATCATATAAAATTTACAAAAGACATTTGGGGTTATCTGGGGTGTTCACAGTTTCACACAGTATTGCATTTAAAAACATAAAATATGAAAAAGTTCATAAAGTGGTACTATCCACTCATGTAACACTGGGGTCATTCTTTTTTTTATCTCGAAACCATGTTCACAAGATAAAAATGCCCCTTAAATGACTTAAATTGAAGTACACAAGAATAAAATCGAGCGATAACCAAACTTTCTGACTCTACTTCTTTGACACATTTATAACATTATTTTATAACGCAGGTGAACCAGCGGAGTCCAATTGGAACCATATTGCGTTACTGTCCGGGTCTGATTTCGACTTGGCTGCCCACGGAGACACGCAGGACTTGAGAGACATCGCCAGGCACGTGCTAGCGAGCGAGATCAGGGACACAGAGATGAATATGGGCGACCGACCTGCGCCCGCGCATGTTTAACGGTAATGACGTTATATTTGTGGCAGTGGTTTAGTAGATCATTTTATTCTTATATTAATTTAGTAGAGACCTTATGCAAGATAGGTATTAAGTCTACCTTTTGAAATAAAACCACTTTGCCGGATTTAACTCGCATTTGACAACGCGTTCGTTCAACTGACATCTTCAGACTTACCGTGACCACGATCGCTGTAAAGTAATCGAAATGTCGGGTATAAAATAATTATGTAACATCTAATTAAATATTTATTTCAAATGTGTAGTACTCACAAAAATTTCAGACAATACTTAATGTACCTTATTTAACAGCTGAGTTTAGTTTGATTTAAATCGCCCAGTTTTTAAATAAAACATATTTGGTTTTTTGAGATGAATGGTCTTTATACTGTTGGGTAATATTTTATAGTGAATATAAGTTCAAAAAAAACGCGAAAACGTAAAGAAATCATTAGAATTGATTGATTTTAAAAGTCTTTTTTTTGTTTTCTTGCAATTTGAATGTATCTCTTATTGTCATCCGCTTGCCACAAATATTGTTTCGTCTCTTCTTTCAGTAAGTGGTTAAGAAAATTGTAGGAATGGTTGTTACAGCGGTATTTTTTTCGCTCTCTGCGATCGCTCAGCCTAGGAATAGTCTTGTCAAATTAATTGGACTGTAAAACAAAATGAATTGGGCTGACATAAAATTATTTTGCAGTCCAATTTGTTTTTGTTCTTGATAAGTGTATGTTATTTGAGTAGTTTTAAGTGGAAACGTGCGATTTTCTATGATTTTTACACTTTTGTGCTCGACATGCTGAGTCTCGTTCACGTTAGTGATGCTAGAAAGAAAGTCTACAATTAAGACTTGCCTCAATAAAATGTATCTAAGTATTTTCGCTATCGTTTCGAAAACTCACATTGTCTAAATTCTAACAATGTACTTAATAACAGCGAATTTCTTAATAAATAACATATCATTAAATTTCGTCAGTCATTGGCCCTAATTCTGGAGAACAAATGCTAAGTCTAAATTTAAGTTCAGTGTATTTCTTTCTCTCAATTTGATTACTAAAAGGATAGCTGTCTTATAATTTGTCATTTATAAACGTGCATTTAATTTTCGACCTTATTGAACGTGATATAATACAGTGTTTAAGAAGCACCTCCATACATGCCGTCTAAAATTGTCTATGGTTGCTTTGAAATCTATCGAAATTTAATTGACAGCTTTAAAAAAATTTTTTTGCTATGTTTTTCCTATTGCATATTGCGAGAAAAAGATATACTGTACTTAAATTTAGACTTAAGACTTAGTGTGTCATCAGAATTAAGCCCATTATGCTGATTACGACTGAAAATCTGTCGAAATATTTCTTTATTACATCACACTTAATTAATATACGTAATATTAACTAATTTTTCAACTGATGAATAGATAATTTGGTTACTTGTATTACTTGTATGTAGCTTTCATCCTTTAAAACTATTGTCGAAAGGCTTTTAGCGAAAATAGATTGATACAGAAAGTCGCCTCAATACAATGAGGTCAAACATGCGCACGCGCATGTAGACGCGAACGTACGGCGATCTCAATCAATCTAGTCGATACGTTCGTTTGTGTACGTGCTATACGTGGAGGATAGTCCATTGTGTGGAGCTGGCGTTCTGGAACTGTCTATTTTGTGACACATTTGCTGAATGCTCCAATGAAACAGTTAAGCGATTATGACTCTTACAACTATCGCAATAAGATTTATCAACTTTCAATATTGTGTGTTATCTTAGTGCATCGGGACAACTTTTATAAGGGCTATAATGATAAACAATACGGATCTTACTTATAAACTTTTTTGGTCAAAATACTGTTAAATAAGGTAATCCTTTTTATTTTACATAATGAAGGAGAGAAGCAAAATATCTTTGTTATATTTCAACACTCGAACGAGTATTTTTACAAATATTCATGATTCCATTGTTAGGCATTGCTTTTTGATATTTTCTTAATTTAACAGTGTTTTAACTAAAATAGGTTGTATAAGCGTTTATGAATGAGACCGTGTAATAGTGTCTTCGTTATAAATATTTATGCATGTCAAATTTATTGACTAGTGTTTTTATATGTAAAAAAAGCCTTTAGTGAAAAAAATGAATCTCAAGTTTTTAAATTTTATTTACTCTCCGATAGTTTATTTTAAAATTTACTGGATGATTTTTAATCACCCCGTTACTTCGTTTTTTCGAAATTTATTCGAATTTTTTTAAGAAATTCACAGCGTAAAGGCCATCTGGGCCAAGGGTAATAGTATCAAAATAAATTCAATTTCTGTGTGCGTTGAAGAATACTGCCATATACGTGTAGACGCGCGTCTTTCTATTTGGTTTTTTATATAAAGACAATAATGATTATAAACATAAAATTGTGCCAGATACAAACGCGGCATTTAGAAAACTTGCCTTAAATTCAAGTTACCGCATAGATAAGTTCTTACTCTCGAAAGGATCAGTCTCGCATGACGGAATATTCCCGCAGATGCCGTTAAAAACTAGTTAAAGCCTATTTAATATTGTTAATTTACAGGAGCGTAGATTTGATTTACTGTCATTTGATTAACAATACTGTTTAAAAATAATATTTTTCCTTTTTAAATAACATATCTGCTTGTTATTGCTTATACGCTATTTGTGTCTCGACATAAACATAACGCTTGAATTATTTTCTTTATTTATTTAAGCAGAAAATGATATTCAAAGCCCAACTACATTGTCCTGTCTGTGTCCTGTTTATTCCTGGCAAAATATGAACGAGATACTATCGTTGTAAAAATAGTTTTGATTGAATGGAAAGTCGACACCATTCAAATGGAATAATAATGCGTTTTGCCGTAACGCCCCATCGTCACAATGTTGTGGATACGGTGGCACTTCCTATAACTATTTTTAGGTTTGTGATACACTAAACTAAACATTAGTGACTATTTTTTTTTGTCATTTTCCAAAACTAAATTCATGCTATCTACCTTCCTTTCATTTCACTATAGAATAATAAGAACAAGATAGAATTACTTTAAGAAACGTCTAGTTAGTTGACATTAAGCCGATTCGTAGAGTTTTAACTCATTTAAGTCGGGATGGTAAAAGAAGACGATGCATTATGCTTTGTCTACTATTTGCCCTTTGTTGGATTGTAAAAATGAAAGGTTGATTTTGAACTTAGTTTCGATCGGTGGTAATTGGTCATTGTCTCTAACTGGGCTGTGTTTGTAAAATAGTTTCTGTCAAATTTTTAACTTTAGTAAAGTGAGATTTAGACTAGCTAGTTCTTGCTGCAAGTTTTGAGACGGCGCTATATGCACGAGCGAGTGGAAAATAATTACCTCTCCCTCTTACGCATAGCTCTGTCTCGAAACTTGCAGTAAGAACTTGCTAGTCTAAACCTCGCTTATTATGTACTTCTTTTGGACTAGTGTTGGAGTTAGTACAAATTATACGCTGTTTTGATGCTAGCAATGTTTGAACACCAATGTCGCGTATATCATATATGCAACGTCAATTAGCCTTAGATGCTGAGAAGGCTGTCATTGCGACAGCTTCTTTAAGTGTTGTGTCTGGGCGACGTTGGCGGATACAGCGTATACTTTGGACAAAAGTTTACTACGCTATCAAAATAAAAATTGGACGAGTCATAGGGTAACTCCACTTCGCACAGGAAAGTCAACATAAAAACTAATGGCAATGTAACACAAAATCAAAAATTCTATTTTTGTCGTGTTTGAAATATTCCAATTAACGACGATTGATATTTTTCAATAATAGTTTTGGCTGTTTCTTTATGAATACGATTAATTTAAGTCAGTTCTTCGTCTATGAGACGTCCCAATATAGTACTGACTCGATCCTTTATTTAATTTTAATAGCATAGTACGCCGGGGGAGCCCTAGTGTGGCAGCCCGATACGCGCTACCCACGATTGTGATTATTTATATTTAAACCGCGGTGCTGTGTTAATTTCATTATTAACGTAATTTAGCTTCATCTAAGATGTTTGGCTGTTCATATTTTATAAAGAATTTAATACTAGTCATGTAAGTTTCCTTTGTGTCAATGAGACGTAATACAGTTAATTATACCAAACATATTTATGTTTCGATGAGGTTTTGGTGTTGTACAGTGTACTGATTTTTCTCCTATTTATAATTTACAACTTTGAGTTCTGAATTTTATACCAAAATACTATATTGTTAAATACTCTCATGCCAATGTATGACTTTGGCATTTAAGATAACGTATATACAATTGTTTAATTTAACGTTTTTTATATGCAAAGTATATACATAAATAAAATATTTATTACTTAGGTATTTATGTAATTTGATACAAAATCGGCCTTACTTAAAAACGCCCTTTAAGCTATTTTATATCTATTTAGCAAAAAAAAATCTTAAGATGGTTTACGTTGCACGGCTTTTCATATGAAACTATTAAGTCGAAAATAGTGAAAACAAACAAACCGATTATAACAAAACTTGCACAAGCGAGTGAGGGTAGTCTAAAAAGGTACCAGAGGATTTATCGAAAAGCCGCTGTTACTGAACTATAAGACTGTTTTTAGGGTTTGTCGTCGTCGTCGTTGCCCCCTTAAATATCTATTTTATTCTGTTTATTAGTATTTGTTTTTATATAGGCAACGGAAATACATCATCTGTGCAAATAACTGTCTAACTATTACGGTTCATGAGAGTCTTTGGGTACGGAACACTAAAACAGTCTTATAGTTGAACAGCAGTTTTAAGCTTTTCATACAGTAATTAGTTTTGTATTGATTGGCTTTTTGAAAATCCTCTGTCAACTTTTTAGGATAGCCTGACTTGCTTGCATGGCAAGTTTCGTTAGAATCGGGTTTGTTCGTTTCGTTTCCAATATTTTCGACTTGAGACATTGTATGAAAACTCGTGCGACGTAACGCTCCCTCTTTAGCGGCGTTAGCCCTCCGGAGGGCTATGACGATTAAAATCAATTGTGTCTGGAATCTGATAATGTCATCTTAGAGAAATCAAACTAGTTTTAAGAGTGATTTTTATTTACAATTTGGTTCACTACAAAAAATGAACGTTTATGAGTGAGGCCGAATATCTTTATCTTTACAAATGTAATTGGAGTTGTCGTCACTTATTGAATGATTTTGTTATGAAAGATGAATTGTATTTTCACACAATTTAATATTCATACAAATAACAGAGTTCTATTTTGTGAACTGTACTGTACTTACATGCTGAATTGGCCAACAGTTATATATTTATTTGTGGAAGGAATTGCCAATTTGATAGTGCTTTACAATATATTTAACGAAA
Source organism: Nymphula nitidulata (assembly GCA_947347705.1). Taxonomy (NCBI): domain Eukaryota; kingdom Metazoa; phylum Arthropoda; class Insecta; order Lepidoptera; family Crambidae; genus Nymphula; species Nymphula nitidulata. The sequence continues at coordinate 4,589,533 of OX374620.1, forward strand.
TTTTATAAATTAAATAACTTTTTTAAATATCTAGAATTGAGTCTGTACAGATAATTTTTCCAATATCAATCAAAATTTTTCGTTACGTATTTTTATTTAACAAAACTTTTAAGGAATGGAATGGAATACTTTTCATTATATTATTGTATATCTTAAAAGTTTGCACAAATATTATAAAAGTAGTCATTCACGGTTTTACTTAGAAGCTCATTAAGCCTTTTTTAGTTAAAACACTACCAAAACTAGATAATAATGAACTAGAAAAACCATGTTTAACATTGTTTCAATTAAAATAGGTCTGATCAGCGTTCATAAGTGGGACTGTCAAGTGTTTTGTGTAATTTATTTGTTAACATAGTCTGATTATTATTTGTGCAATAATATGGATATGCTTCCACTCGTGTTCAAAACTAATATATCTAGTAAACACATTTTACAAATTATAATAATATGCGTATAGTAAGGATAGCAGCACATTTAGAAGTAAATTTAAATAATTATTAACATCTAGAGTGCTTTTTTTTAACTGATGTGTTTAATTTGTGCAGCGCTATGACGTCAGTATCTCAACGGACCAGATTAAGATATACTGGTCGATGTCGAAGCATCGGATCTGTACAAAATTAAATTCAGTATAACTAACTCACTTTCATTTTAACTAAACAAGAAAGGACGGGTCTCACCATTAGATTTTAGAGCGTTCATACAATCATCATATTCCAATATTTTGTTTATTGAAAAACCGACCTTACCCTTACCTTGTTAGAGACGGTTTTTCGCTAAAGCAAATTTTGAAGTAGCGTGATTTGCTATAAGGGCGCGTAGTATGTGATTTAATTTTAAGGTTTAATGGCCGTTTATGAATAATATTGTGTTAGTTTAAAGCCATAGAGGAAAATAATTATACCAATAGTTCAAAGCTACGAAAAATATTTCTGGCAGAAATCAGTATTTTTATTCGAATTCTAGCCAAAAATAAATATTGTCTCTTCTCTTTACAAGTAGGTATACCTAATCTAAAAAGAAGGGAGTGCTGAAAACTTACTTTTATAAGAGATGTTTCTAATTCAGCCAGGTATATATGTACGGTATCTCAAAAAAAAACAGGCAAAATCTGCTGAATCCAGGAGAAATACTAATAATTTGTTTTCATGTATAGTTTACTTGTACAACATTCAAAATTATTCGTCGGTTTCGCCATTATTCAATACGGCGGGCGACATATTAGAAGTCAACTAAAAGTCACCAAAGTGACATGCGCCATGATAAATATTTAGTAATAATTAAAGCATATGAAAAGAAAATGGAGTTGAAAACTGATCTGCATATTTTTCCCTATTTTTTAGTATACTGTACGTACCGTATAGACCTGGCCGGGTCCCCAAACTTTTTTGTGGCAATTCCTAAAGAGAAATCTCAACGTTTCAACAATATCAGTTACTAAACCTTAAAGTTGAATTTCCTGTTCCTTTCATGTGGAATTGAACTGAAAGAGAAGTATTGAACATGATTTTAGACGATTTTAACTCTGAATCTGTTAAATCTAAGATCAAAAAGTATTTATATATATTATGTTTACTTATACGATACGATAAAGATGCTTTTATATTTCTGTTGTCACAAAATATAGATTTATATAGGAATAAATGTTTGATTATGAATGTTGAGATTCGCTTTGAATGTCTGTTAACAAATTGTTCATCGGTAGGAACACCCTATATCGTAATTATGTACTTTGTACTTTGTGAAACGCTTGTATTTGTAAAGTTTATATAATTATATATGAAAGATTAATATAATGGTTTTATTTTGAGAGTCCTACCACTAATTATCTATTGCTTACAAGAGTAAGTCTGCCCTAATTTTGAAGCAACGTCCTGTCTAACTCAGTTTTGCGTACATATAAATTATAGTAAAGCAGAATTTTCTACGCAGTTATCGATTTATGGTAATCATAATCATAATCATAATCGTTTATTGTTTCCATTGTTTGTTTGGTGTCATCATGAAAAAAGTATACAATCATGGAACCCCGTTAGGGCACTACAATTTGTGGACTTAAACTAATTAAATTATAATTGAATTAAATTGTACAATGTCATATAAAATTCAATAATTAATAACATATAACTGAATACAATAATTAAACACAATAGTCAAATTTTCATAGGTTACTTTACAAGTCATATCAAGCATATAATAGAAATAATAAAATCATTAGGTATATAATCATGATGTCACTATTAAAAAAAACTCCTCTAGAGTATAGAATGATTTTTGTATAAGATACTCTTTTAGTTTTCTTACAAATGGTTCATACCTGACTTCCGACCTAAGGCAAACTGGAATTCTGTTATATATTTTAATAGACATTAGCTTGGTACTGGAATTAAAAAGCTGCAGTCTACTGACTGGTAGAGCAAGATTTCCTTTGGAGCGGGTATTTAAGCATGTATCGCGCATATCATCCTTTGACTGAAAATAATTTGGGTTTAGCCTAACGAACTTGCAAATTTCAAGTATGTACATACTGGTCAGGGTTAGGATTTTAAGGTCAACAAAGTGCGGTCTGCATGTTTCAGTCTGTTTGATGTTGACTAGTATTCGTATGCATTTTTTTTGCAAGATAAATAGGTCTTTGGCGTTAGTGCTATTTCCCCACAGTATGATTCCGTATTGAAGCCAAGATTGAGCGTATGCGTAGTATGCAGATAAGGCAGTTGGTATATCAGTACTCCGTTTAATCTCCAACAGGGCGTATAAAAAACGAGACATTTTGCTTTTTATGCGGTCAACGTGAAACTTCCAAGTAACATTAGTGTCTATCTCTATACCAAGTAATGGGACGCTCTCTACCGATTCTATAACTGTATTGTCTATAGTGAAGTTAAAACCTTTAATTGCAGTTTTTTGACGTGGTCTGAAGTGTATTAACTTGGTTTTTTTTAAATTTATTTCCAAATTGTGATCCCTAAGCCAGTGTAATACATTTTCGAACATATCTGAGAGCCTATTATGAAGTTGGGAAGGAGAATCACACGGGATTAATATTGATATATCATCAGCAAAAGCAATCGAGTAATCATATATTATTTTCAGCAAGTCGTTAATATATATCAAAAAAAGTGTACAACCGAGCACAGAGCCTTGCGGGATTGAATTCGGCATATAGCATTCACTTGATCTACATGTTGTAGTAGTCCCTGTTTTTAAGTCGCAGCTTGCTATCTCAACATACTGCTGTCGTCCGGTCAAGTAAGACGAGAACCAGTCATGTGCGATCCCTCTTACACCGATGCCCTGTAGCTTCAACAGTAGAATTTTAAACAACACGCAATCATATGCCTTGCTCAGGTCTAGCAGAATACCCACTGCGTAACGTTTATTATTTAAGTACTCTAGTGCTTTTTGTATATAGTTGTACACTGCTAGAGTAGTTGAACGGTTTTTCCTAAAGCCGAATTGTTTTTTATCAAACAATTGAAACTTTTCGCAAAAGGTGGTCAATCTCCTACACATAGCCATCTCGAATATTTTAGAGGCAGTCGGCAGTAGTGCAATAGGGCGATAATTGTTAGGGTCAGTTTTATCCCCTTTCTTGTAAATAGGCTTTACCACGGCTATTTTTAATTTATTTGGAAAAGTTCCCTCTCGAAATGACTGGTTAATCAGAAGTGCGAATGGTAAAGTCAATTCATTTGAACATTCTTTCATTAATACGGGGGGCACCTCGTCTATTCCAAAGCTGCGCTTATTTTTCAGGTTTCGTATAATAGAAGAAACTTCCTGACTATTAACTGGCCACAGATACAATGATTGAGTGGTTGGATTAAGGACAGGTCTGCCTGTAGGCAGGTTTCCCTCTGTTTTCCCGCCCACTGCTGAGAAAAAAGTATTAAAAGAATTTGCTATCTCTGATGGATCGTTGCAAATTCTGTTGTTAATTTGTAGTTCAATATTTTGGTGTGATTTCATCCTTTGTTTATTTGTCTTTTCTTTTATAATATTCCACATAGTTTTTATTTTATTGGTAGAGTTCTTCATACGATTCATATATTGCTGTTTTTTTGATGTCGTTACAGCTTTTTTTAATATTTTTTCGTACGTTTTATAATGTGAATGTAAGATAGGATTATTAGTATGCACCAAAAATAATTTTAAGAGACGTTTATGTAAACAGGACTTTTTTATTCCACTTGTAAGCCAGCCTTTGTTACAGTTATTTTTTATTTTCATTTTTTTCATTGTTATAGTCTTATCTAGGATATTTGTCAATGTATCCTGGAAAGCATTATAGTTTTTATTTAGATCTTGATCTTCCCTGATAATTTCATTCCAGTTAAGTTTTTGAAGCTCTAGTCTAAATCTGTTCATATTTAATTTATTAAAGACTCTTTTCTCTATCCATCGTGCTGTCGAAGATCGTGGGAGAGTTGCATTCATAGAGACAAGGATGCTTTTATGATCAGAAAAGCCATTGTCTTCGACACAAAGTACCGTCTGCCTATGTCGGAAATTAGTAAAAACCAGGTCCAGACATGTTGCGCTATGCTGAGTTACACGCGTAGGTTCGCTATTTAGTTGGTCAAAATTATAAGAAAGCATTAGATCTAGAAGAGTTTTTGTCTTTGTTGTGTTTTCCAATACATTTAGATTAAAATCGCCTAATATTATAATGTCATTTTTGTTGTATTTTATCATTAATAGATTCATAAGATTTGTCAAAGAATTGAAAAATGTGTCAGGTTCTCTATTACTATTTGGCCAATATACAACAATAAGTAGTAGATCATTTATGATAACAGCACATATTTCGAACACACATTCTATAGACATGTTAACAATTTCTGTACGCTCACAAAATTTCAAATTATGTTTCAACATTATACAAACACCACCACCTTCATGGTTCTTACGACAATAGCATGAAGCCAACTTATAACCACTTAGTTTTAAAAGATCTAATTTGCTATTTGTCAGCCAAGATTCTGATACACATAATGCTCCTATATAAGGTTTAGTATCCAAGTATGCTTCAAGTAAATATTGTTTATTTTTTATACTACGCATATTTTGGCTCAACATTGTAAATCTGCTAACGAAAAAATGTCTTGTCCGGAGACAATTTACTCTTAGAGACATTCAAAATCAAGTTATCATTTGTGGTAGAATCGATGAACAGGGCTTTTTGGTTGGGTGTTAAATATTTAAGTAAGTCAGCTATGATACATTTTAATCCTTTTCCGTTGAGTTTACCATTAACATATGAGAACATGTCCATTTCTAAATTACAATTTGAGTCCAACAAGTGAGCATATTTATGGTTATTGACATCTAAAAATAATAACATATTAAAGGTCTCGACCCTACAGTTATGTAACATTGCTCCACATATATAAGTAGGTGCACATAAAATTATATTGGTATTTTTTATATTAGTTAGGGTATCTCGAATATATGAAATCAATTGCAAGTAGTCTTTAGATTCCTCAAAGTCAGCTTCTCCAATCATTATTATTACATGGTCCGCCTTGGTGAAGTGTTGTGTCCTTTGCTCGATGTTTTGTAGTAATTGATGTATTCCGCCGTTGGGGGTCATGTAGTGACAGAAATTAAAGAGTGTTGGAATTTCGGTGTTTTCTATTTTTTCCAACAGTCTTGTTTTCTTATTACTGCTAATAATCAACAGATTTTCTTTTTTGTGACAATCTTTTTCTACTACTACTACGCCATCTAGCGGTATGCTTGAGGTTTGCTTAGTATTAGTTTCAATTTCATGGCTAAAATTGAGACGATTTTTGTTGAGATTCTTTTGGTTACTTTTTTGTGATCGCTTTTTGACGGTGGATTTGCATATATCTTTTAAATTATTTACTTTACTTTCATATGTTTTTATTTCATTTTTGAGCTGACTATTTTCCAAAAGTAAGTTTTCTATTTCATTTTCCGCAGAAAGTAATTTTTGTTGTAGTACTTTAACTATTTCTGCCATTTCTTCTAGCTTTCCCTGGTTTGATCTTAGCTCTGGACAGCTTCTATTCAAAATATCCGGGCTTTCGTATGTGGCTGAAGAGTCATCCAAGCATTCCTCATCGGTTTCAAGGGATTCAAATGAGTTTTCGGTTGGAATATTTATTTTAATTTTTTTCCTATGTGTCACGTTTTTATTTTGAGTGTCAGGCGTTACGTTAAATAGTACATTACAGTTCTGGGTGTTATTCAGACATGTATGACATTTCCAGTTAGATTTATTTTCAGTGTCCATTAGGTGAAATCTCTTTTCAGATACGTTAGTACAAAAAATATGGTATGAATGTTTACAAACTGTACATATCAAATATTGTCGGGTTGTTATGCTATCAGTACATTTCTTGCATTGCGAAGTCATCTCGTACACAAATTAAAATCCTAAAAAATTACAAAATCACGCCCTCTATCGGGTAGTAGATTGACTTGCTTTTTCGTAGTACGGATACAGAGTAATTTTGCCTTTTTACGCTAGATGTCACGTTCTGTGCTATCTTAATCCTTAGTGTAATAATGTTTAACTTAACAACTGTCAGATGTCAGCACGTTAGTTTATGGAATGTCAATATGGATCAGCTGATTGGTCAGCTGTGGTGTCTGTGATCACTAATATGTCTTTTTGTTGTTTACATACCTCACAAAATTATTTAAAGGGCTACCATATATTCCTGATGGAGTTAATGGTTTCAGATCGTGCTGTTAGATAAATCAACTTTCTATTTAGTGAAATGTGGATGGTGAACTGTGTTTACTCACAACAAGGATCTTCCTTTGATTCGCACACTTTACGCAGGTAGGTAGGCAAACACTCCCTCAGAATCACTTGAACTGTTAGTAATTATTTTTTCATTGCAGCACGCATATACTTTTCGCAAAAAACATTGTTACACTGCTGTGACACTTATACTTGTAAAGTACCAATGATTATACTTAAAATACTGCGATACTTTATTATTTAGAAATTAATTTTTACAGAGCTACTCTTTGACGTTTCTTCCCCCCCACTTCAATCATACATAGGTGTTAAGCTTGTTCTGATTCCGACTGTACCATCACAGAAAATGTATTCTGTGTACTGTGTGTAATGATATAATCCGAATAAATTATTGACAAAAGAATATTAATTAGTACATATATTATAGCGTATAGCTCTAGTTTGTACTTATGTTCGTAATTAAAATCTTAGACCATAAGAACAAGAATTAAAATATACAACCTAAAAAAGTCTGATTTTCGAAATATCTTTCAGATATTAAAATAACGCTAAAAATGATTGAATTGAAACATTTTTGTTAGAGGTTTTATGTTTCAATCTTATAAACCACTATCAGTGTTTTTTAACTTTTACATATTAAATTACAAATGAAACGAAAAAAAATACAGGACAGTGCCGTCAGTACGACTATAAATTAAAACATGGGATAGTTATATTAGTTCATAGAAACGGTTTGCCAATTTTCAAAAACATATTATTCAATTGATTAATTTCATGCCTTTTCTATAAAATAATTGCAGCCAATGATATATTATTTCATACAAAGTAGGTACCTACTTCAAAATTTTTAATTTCGAGCTCCTCCGTGCTTCGGAAGGCGCGTTAAGCCGTTGGCCTCGGTTGTTACTACAACCGCTTTAACCCACCAATCCGTAATCGGCCAGCGCGATGGTGTTATGGCCTAAGCTCTTCACGCGTTTCTTCCATGTAAAAAGGCCTGTGCCCAGCAGTGGGACATATTGTAGGCTGGTTATGAGATAAAGAACCCCAATATCTGGGACCAGCATTTTATCAAGATGCTCAAGACCTGAACGCATTCTTGACGCGATAGGGGTTGAGGAGCTGGATTTCAGCTGTGGGGCTGAGATTGGCTGTTTTTGTCCCACAGCGATAGAATGAAATAGATAAACTACGAGTGTTCCCATGACCACGATCGCTGTAAACTTGTAAAGTAATCCAAACGTCGAGTGTATAGGTAATGATTATTTAACATCTAATTAAACGTGTGTTAAATATCCGGTAAATTGGTATTATTTCAAATGTGTAGTGCTCGCGAAAATATAAGACAATACTAAACTACCCACCTACTTAGTTACACAAGCATAGGTTAAGTAAGGCAATTGCTTACTTACATTTTAATTCGATTTTAAACTTAATCTGACTACCGAATACAGACGGGCAAAACGCTTGTGTAGTTGTCCAAAGTAATTATCTTAAGCTCAAAGAAGAAACTGTTACCTTGGTCCTCGCCGATGAGAGGTCTTAATAAATTAGGCGCCGAAGCCGGATTACACGCGACATGTTTCCAAAATCTCTAAGGATCGTCAAAGCATAATAACAATCTTTATTTACCGTTACATAAAGATCGTTTTAGTTTGATAAACATTAAATTTTTAGTATATTGTGAGGCTTCAGGTTTAATTATGAAGCAAAGCGTGTTATGAAGGGTTATATACCCGGGTACTGTTAGAGGTATATTATTATAAAATTATTTATCTAATGAATTCATGTCATGTCATAGTGAAAGACAAATTCATCTTATCCCCATTATGTATTCCATTATTACATTACATAAAGCGGCATATAACAATAGAAATAAGATAAAATAGTGCTAGGCACTTTCTTATGTTTATTTATTTATAGCTTTATGTACACACAATATAAAAAAAGAATCAATTTTTAATTAATCTTTGTACACAGGCACTGCTTATTTATAAAGAAATTTCTGCCAGCAGACCTGCGAGAAGGATATGTTATTTACAATTATTAATGTAGACACAGTGTGTGGACTAATATAAATTGACTAAAAATAAAAAAATATATAAACAGTTAAATACGATACATATATACTTCTATAATATAACATAGATATAATATAATATAACATAGATAGATATAATATATAATATAACATAACATAGTTATAAACAGCATTTACGGAAGAGAGGAAAGATAGTGTTCCTTGACGCGTCGCTTGAAGGCGAAAATAGTGTTCAAGTCACGTATGTCAGGCGGTAGTAGATTCCACAAACGAACTGCATGGACGGTAAAGGAATAGGAGTAGAAATCAGTCTAATGAGGTGGGATGTTAAGTAGGTGTTTGAGATTGGGTCTGCAAAGGGCATCAGTAGGACGTAAGAGTGTAAAACGTTCCTGCAGGTATTCAGGGTAGGATGGATCATGGAGAATGTTAAAAAGGAGACAAAAGCCGAGTGTTCCTACGACGACGGATTGGAAGCCACTTAAGTTCCTTACGGTACTGAGAGACATGCTCGTACTTTTTTAGCCCATAGTCAAAACGAATACACACATTTTGCAACCGCTCAAGCTTGTTGAGCAGCTCCTCATTGGCATCCAGAAAGGACGTGTCAGCGTAATCTATGAGAGGTCGAATGAGGGATTGCGCGAGAGCGATCTTCGTTTTGAGGGGCAAAAAATTTTGAAAGCATCGCAACGAATGAAAAGTAAAGTGCACTTTGCGACTTATTTCATTGATGTGAACATGCGAAGAAAGATTGGAATCTAACATAACCCCTAGATTTTTCGCAGTTTGTGTGTAGGCTATTGTAGTAACACCATCTAGTAGCAAAGGAGGCAAAGCAGATAAATTTAGTCCATTGCGAAAATGTCTGCTACCAATAATCATAGCCTGAGACCTGGACGGGTTGATCAACAAACCATATGACTTCGCCCAGTTACTTATACAAGCAAGGTTATAGTTCTTAAAAGCATTTGCAGATTCCATCTCAGCCGGATCAAAATGGTGATAAATTTGCAAATCGTCTGCATAGAGATGAAATTTAGAAGTAAGGGTTTTAGTAAGAGAGTTAATATTAATAAATATGCTTAATAAAAGAGGGGATAGAACGCCACCCTGAGGTACACTAGCAGCCAGATCACACCAGTCAGAGAATGTTTGTTTATATTATTTTATACGAGAATATATACCTTTTTCTGTTACAAGGTCTGAATATTTTGTGTCAGCCAATATAAATAAAACGACGTCTTATACCTGCCTAATACACAATAGGTACCTATGTCTTTCGATATTATTGATAGTTTCAGCAAATAGGTAAAAAAGGTACACCTACAATATCCGAATTTACTTCATAGCTAAAAGAGAATTATAATATTGTTTTGTATGTATCTCTTGCTCGTATGCAAAATGAGAGCATGTTCATCATAAGACCTTAAAAAGGGGTTAGAACATTTTGGCATAGTGTTGACCAGGATTTACCGGGAATTTTTCGAAATAGAGCGGTGCACTTAGAAACCGGTGTATATCGATAGAGGATATACTTAGTAGACGAACAAAAAATGTCAAATGATATAAAGTCCTAAAGCGCAAGGATTTCGAGATTATTCACGTAAAAGATCCTGTATATGAATCCTAATTTATTTACCGACTTATTTAAAAACAATCACATCTACCATTACAGGATTTCCCCAATGCAATAGAGTAGGTAAGTGTACATTTAAAATTTACTTTGTTAAGATATTCATGAAATATATACACCCTTAAATTCCGGAATTGTACAGGAGGATATGTGTATCTTGTTGACATATCCCCCTCTAGTTAATATAGTCATAATTAGGACAACTAGTTACTACATAGGTAGATAGGTTATTTTACTTCATAACATTTTTAGTTAGGTAATTTGATTGCGTGATGGTTTAGCCTAGTTTCCGTTTAACTTAATAAGTTTAATTAAACTAATGGGTGATATTTTTCAGGGTTGCAAATGAATTCGTTTTGTTAATGTCACTTATTAACTACGTTCCAGATGGAGTCCCGGGAATGATATACATGTTGCGTGGATTGTGGAGTGACTGATTACATTACCTACACAAGTACACACGCATGTTGTTAAGGTTCTGACGATTTATGGTAATAGGTTCAAGATAAATGTATCTTGTTATGAAATAGGTTTAGTGGGATTTTGTAGAGAAAGTTAAGTCTTTTATATAATTGTGACATACTAAGTCATGCAATTATCTCATACGATAACGGTAGCAAACAAGCGTACCTTGTGTGTTTTGGATTGAAGGGAAAGGTGGCCGGGTACTACACGGTAAAAACAGATTTCTTAAAATGAAGCAAATTTCATCAAGGCAAAGTAAATTTCTTTGCTTTAAGAAAATGATCCTCTCCCTATAGACGCAAGAAAATATTTAGTCGGTATTAGCAAAATATTCTCTTGGGATTATTTACTTAATTCAACACTAATATACTTAAAAACAGAAAATATTTTGTTGATTTAAGAATACCATACATCTTGAAATAATTGTCTTTATCTTCTTAGTTTAAGAAAACAAAATATTGTATATCTAAGTTAATTTTAAATTTGATTTGAAATTGTAAATATACTTCAATTAATAGAAATATATCATAGAATAAGAAAATATGATTTTGATCAAAATAATCTTATTCTAAATTTAAAATGATTTGTTGTTGTTTCAAGAAATTAAAGTATTATTATAAAATATATCGTTTTTAAATCAAACTCACTCTATATCAGATTAAATATATATTTTTTTGATTCAATTACACTACATTTTTGGGTTGACATTATATTTTATTAATTGGAAATCTTGTTTTATTTGTTTTATAATAAATATTACTCGAAATTAAAAATGTTTTCTTCTGTATATACCTTGTGTTCTTGCCTGAAGTAAAATGTTTGCTTCAGCCTATTCAGCTCCTTCTTAATCCAAGAGCATGTTATTATAGATTTACTAAATATGATTACTTGATTAGAGATGCCAGTTTTTCTCGATTCTAAATATTGCTTTGTATGTTTATTGGTTATTTCTAAAACACAAATAAATTTGAAGAGTAACCTGATTTTGCCTTGCGCTCACACTATCAATGTTTTAATATGACAATGTGTACTTATAACAAAAATGTTTGGGTACTTATAGGAAACTGAAATTAGGTACAGTAGGTATTAATAAAAAGATTTATTAACAAAATGAAAATATTTATTTTTTTAAAAACAATCACCTACAAAAATCAATAATCACAAATCAAAATTTACAAAGAATAAAAATCAAGTCTCACATAAAATTCGCAATTCACTTTATACATTATGGATGTCAGATTAGTATACAAATCACAATATGAGATTATTTTACTGCATTTTGTCTTCATTACTTTGTGGGCCCTTAAATGACTACTGTAATCAACAATTTCTAAATATAAGCAGTCATATAATATTTCGTGATTGTTTTCATTCAATACTATTTTTCTTATTAAATACCTCACATAGTGATGAGTCTCTAGTGTGTCTTATTTTCAATATGTTTTCATAAAAGAAGTCCCAGTAAACATAAAAGTTCAGTGCTTTTTGTGGATACATTAATTCAAAATCAATGTTTATCTGAAATTAAAACAGAAATAAATTAATTTAACTTATTATAACATAATTTACAAACTCAATGGGTATTATTACAAAACCTGGTTTAAACCTGGTCTAAAGTTAGCCTTGGTTTAAACGTGCACGACGCTTTCACTTGTGTCAATATACATACCTAGATATAGACAGCGTCAACTTAGTTCTGGTTTAAACCAGGACTAACTTTAGTCCATGTTTTGTAATAAGACGGTATGTATTCAAAACTCACATTCACCAATAGTGAAAGGAAAAAAGACATGAAAATAACAAACTGAAGTCTTTCACCATCTTCACGGATAAGCCTGGAATATTAAGATAGGTATGCAGTGTTTCTGTCATACACAGTAACATATTACGTATACATTGGATAGATAGATATAATATATTTGTTCGCGTGCATACATGTGTACATTATGGTATGTATGTACCTACGCGACGTTATATGTGATGCGGCACCATTTATGTTCTTCGGTTAACGTCTGGCTGGTAGGTAGGCGAGGGGCAGATGTAACCTATTAGTAAAATAGGTTTGCAAATTCTTTGGTGGGGTGGTATAATTTCGTATCACAAACCTTGTACTTGAGAAGAAGACGCCTTTAGACATCGTCAAACGTTAACCCATCCACCATTATCATTTTATCACCAAAAATTCAGGAACATAGCACTTAGACTACCAACATTTAATGTGTAATCACTAGATAGGTAGCTTACCTAAAGGTAACTTACAAATGAAATTGTGCCGTATATCTCGGAAATTTCCCACGTCGTTAGAAGTTCTTCGATATTTTTACCGTCCATTGTAACATTTGTGCTATGTTACAGTAATCACAATACCTATTAGTTCACTGTCTATTGAGTAGCTAGAAGTTGTTTGTATAATAGTTTGTGTACCTTCTCACCTCTGTTTTAAGTAAATTATAATAAAATTAATAAAAACTTACGTTTGGTAACAGACAAACGTTACGCTAGAAACGAATACGACGAATGATAAATTGTTTGGTGTTGCCAGTTTAAGAAAATATGAGTCGGCAAAAGAACATTAAGTTTTGAAGTGAGAGTTCACGCTTGTACCAATTGCACTTCAGTTTTGTTCAGAAAATTCATTTCTTTAAATTAAGACTAAAATTACTCTCAACTCAAGCAGTAAAGTTTCTCCGACTAACAATAATAATGTTAAAACAAAATCGTTTTGCTTCATCTGAGAGGCCGGTTTTCAGTTTGATAACTCAATATCGTTGATTTAAGACACACTGATACTCGGGTGAAGACTCCGAATAAATCTTGGTGTGAATAAACTATTTTGTCAAAACCAAAACATTGTTGCTTGTATTAAGTGAAGCATTCGTTTAGTTCGATAATATTAAAATATGTTGAAGCAAATAAATTGGTTTATCTCAAAACAAAAGCAGAACATATCATTTAAAGAACATTATTTTTGATTTTACGAAATATTCTGAGACAAAATTTATCTTAGCGCTAGAACAACAGATTTTTACTTTAAATGAAATATACTAAAGACAAGTTAACATTTTTTTATATCAATAAAATATTTCAAGATTATTGGTTTACTATAATAAAGAAATCCTTTTTTTCTGTGTAGGCATGGAAGGCATTTCATAAGCATAAGCCTCAGGACGACAACGCAATTACATTACCAAATTATTTTTCCTTGTCCGCATCTTGCATGGACATATTCGCCTACTCGCTTTTTGACTAGGTGCCCTATAAATATCAAGGGAAAGCGCGTAAGTATATTGACAGCATAGGGTGGAGGGGCTACCCCAGTCGTACGCACAAGATTCGGGTTGTAAATACCTCTCTCTTTGAGAATAGACGCAAAAGCCGAACTTACGCCTGCCGGTGGGTGACCTATTGAAAAGTGCGCCAGGAGTATTATATTACAGTACCTACATTTTCTTGGATTTTACATCCGAAAGTTAATTTACGTATTTGTATAAGGGTAAATAAATCTGAGGGGCCAATAGGCCTTTTCAAGTCGTTAGTGTTTTCACAACAATGCAATCTACCATGTGCCAGACGTAACAAAATTCGGATGATTAGACTTATTCGAATTCGAACTCAGACAGCGCCCGAATAAAATTGGCACATAGTAGATCATTTTTTAGATTTGTCTAGTCAAATTGACCATAGTTTTCCCGAGATATTCCTAAATCCGTAACGTTCCTAATATTTAGATGCCTTTTAACCAGAGAATAACTTTGACAAGTTAAAGATAGATAGAGATACATAATTTTTTGTTGGATAAATATAGTCTGACTATTGAACAACTGGCCCTAAGACTAATATAACGTAATGGTAGGTAATGACCTTTTACTATGCAGAAAAATGTGCTCATCTCTTGTTTTAAAGGGAGCCAACTTGGCCGATCGCCCATCCTGGCCACACAATGGTTGACTTATGGTCTAACTAAATTATTGAGAACTCGGATTTCAATATCCGATAGCTCATATATCTATTGAGCGGCGAAACGTATTGCCGTATGTCGCTATGATGCTAACTCGTACCCACCTCTGTTTGTCTAATAATGTGGCAAAATAATAATTATTAGGTAATAGAGAATATACATTTCACATTTGTATGAAATAATGCTGCCAACGTTACACTATTCCATACAAATGTCATGAAATTATCAAATGAATACGATATTTTTGAAAGTGGCAAACCATTTCTATGGACTAATATAGCCCATGTTTAAATTTATTGTCGCATTGACGGCACCACCCTGTATACTGACGCTCCAACTAATACTGTCGGAAGAGATTCGAATTTCGGTAACTCTATACCGGTTACTTCTTATCATTATCATCATATTAGCCGAGAGACGCCCACTAATGGGCATAGGCCTCCCCCAAGAGTCTCCAAACCGATCGGTCCTGGCCTCATCCATCTCATAGTAATGATGAGATCCGCAGGAGAACTAAGGTCCCTGACATAGCCCAAAGAATTGCCAGTGTCAAGTGGCAGTGGGCAGGCCACATTGCAAGGAGGACTGACAGCCGTTGGGGCAAAAAGGTCCTCGAGTGGCGGCCGCGAACCGGGAGACGCAGCATTGCTAGGGCCCCCACAAGGGGGGACCGATGATCGGCGAGGGTCGCGGGAAGCCGATGGATGAGGGCACTTTTTATCACGGCGCGTCAAAGCGAGACGGCATGTGACTTCGAATTGAATACGTCGACAGTTTCTAAATAAGGGCTCCTCCAAGTAGCAGCACACCCTGAATTTCTAATCCCTAAACATATTGTCAACATCATTGTTCATGACACGCTCTCCGTGGGTTCAATTTATAAGTGTATGAAAGGTGGTAAGCATACTTACATATTCCTAGATATCTATGTACCTACATGAAAATAAGCCACTTAAGTCCACTTGCCCTAAAAAGGTTTTAGTATATGGATAGATAGAATTTACATTGGGTATATTGTCAAGGGCAGATCGCACTTAATGTTTAATTTTGTACGAAGCGGTCAATTTCAATACACACTAAGTACTAATTTTTAAATTGTCTGTCTTTCTAGGTAAAAATTCAATTCGTAGTTAAGTAATTACAATAAAGTGACCGAGGGAAATAACGTGGGGCAGGTTATGTGTCTCTCTTTTGCTTTCCTACGGGGAGGAGAAAAGTGGTAGCATAAACCAAATAATACCAGCCTTGGTGGTAGGTTTTTACAAATCAAATCTAGTTTTAGGCTTTATTTTCAGTTTAAAAAAACCCTTGTTTTTGTAAAAACGAATCAACCAATTTTTGTTTAAGTAAAAAAGTAGCTTAGTTTTCTGCGTCTGACATACTTAGTCAATGTCTATGAGTGTATGGACATAATTACATAAACTCATATACAAAAAAAACTACCTAAGTGCGAGTCGGACTCGCGCACGAAGGGTTCCGTACCGACCATTTTCTATAAACAAGCGTCTACTGGTTGCCGTTTTCAATATCGAGCAAAAATAAGCAAAATAAATTAAAAGCAAAAAAGACCTTTTTAAAAAAAGGTTTTATTTAAATGCTCTGTAAAGAAACAAATATTTTTTTTTTACCCGACCATAAGCAAGTTAGATAAAAGCTTTTAAAAATAACGTTTGTTGTATGGGATCTCCCTTAAATTATTTTATTCTGTTTATTAGTATTTGTTGTTATAGCGGCAACAGTAAATACATAATCTGTAAAAATTTCAACTGTCTATCACGGTTCATGAGATACAGCCTGGCGGCAAGCGGACGGACGGACAGCGGAGAAGGGTCCTGATTTACCCTTACGTTTTACGGAACCCTAAAAATCACAAACGCGCTGTTCTCTTTAAATCTTTCTTTTAGCTGAAAAATATATTATCTCTAATCTATGGCTGAAAGACTCTTATAGGATATAGTATATGTATAGTAATACCTTTTGTTTACATTTTTATTATGATTTGGATAGAAAATGCTACAAAATTTTCGTACACACGTTTGCTTATCAAACGTAACACTTTGAAATTTGTGGGTTCCCTAATTGATTGTATTATGAGTCAATTTCCAACTGACATTGTCATGCTTGAAGTGCGGCCGTCTGTACGTCAGCATACGTCGTTCAGTGCCGCGCTAACACCGGAAGTGATTAGGCGTCTCTGATGTCACGAAACGCGCGTTTAAAAAGTTTGTGAGTGATGTGAAAAAGTTTTTTACATTTGGAGACAGGAGCGGCAGAACACCAAGCAGCTGATACGTCGGTTCGTATACCGTGGTATGTCTGTAGTACCTATTTACATATGAACTTTTTGGATTGGAACTTATGTTTTTTTTGTTTTGTGAGTTGTCAGCAAACGTACAGCTAGCCTGATACCGAGCAACAGTTACGGCAAAAGTAAGTCTCATAGAGTGGTATTATTTGGTTACAGAATGTGTAATTATAATTTATTATAACAAAACTGGTGCATCGCTCATCCTTTTGTTTATATATCAATGGCATCTTTATGCTCCTATATGGCTTTATGTTTGTCTAGCTAATACCCCGTATTACGCTACTCTAGCTAAATTATAGTCACTATTTTAAAAGTTTTATATAGTCGAAAAGTTAAGTTACATTTCAGTAACTTTTTTTCAGTATGTGTTGTCCGATCAGTCCGATGAATGAGAACATTTCTTCACTACGTCGGGAACGGAACCCGCAACATAGTAAAATAGACTAGAAGACAGTCATGGGGTTATCCCAAGTACTCAGCAGCTGAGTGGTCAGATCAGTCACACGGGATTCCCTGGGGAGTGGACCAAAGTTTGTCTCTGTTTTCGTCCAATAAAGAAAGGGATAAAACGCATTTTGTCTCCTAACAAGTGGATTGAGGGTGGAGAGAGATTATGTCCACAACCGTGCTACGGGTGCATGTCTTGGATGTTTTTAACTGACTTCAAAAACGAGGAGGTTCTCAATTTGTTTGGATTTTTTTTTCTATGTATGTACATCGATTACTCCGAGTTTTCTGATCAGCTTTACGTGATTTTTTTTTGTTCGATGCGGAATAGTTGCCTATGAATGCGAAATTGCGGATTTTTGGTTTACTATGGTATTTATAGCTTGAATATTTTTATAAATATCTTTAAAACTTATTTTAGGTACTTAATAATGTTAAAATAAAATTAAGAAGAAAAGTAACGTAAGATACCTACAGAATATTGTAGGATATTGTGGGTATTAGCGGATTATAAGGTGGATCGGTGGCTTGTTGATGTTCTTAGTTGTGTCGCTATTATGTAATAGAGCCGGCTGTTTGGATATGCCGGTAATGTGTTTATGATACGGTATATGCGCTATTTGATACTTGGTTTATACGATGCTAAAGGCGTAGTCTTTTACAAACAAACGTTACTGTGTCAGCAATTTTTTTTAAGCACAGTTCAACATTTCTTGTATGGAGGTCATAATTTTATTTGGAGTCCTATAATTGAGTCATTTGAAAGGAATTTAAAGAATCACTATTTGTCAATGATCACATCATAACATAATCATTGCAACTTTTATATAAGTATAAAATATTTGTATGTAAGCTTTTAGTATAGTATATTTATTATATATCTACATGTATATATTTATAAACATATTTATGGATAGATATGTATGGATATGTAATTAAATATATTTTAAGTATTTTTTATTGTTATGGTTGGTTATCGAGTTTGGATTTGAGTCGGCAATCAATCTCCAGCTCAGTAACGTCCATCAATCTAAAGGAGTTTGCAGATTGTATGAAGAATAAGTTACTTCTGTAATTGGTAGCACTTTATGGAACAATATTCAGTATGAAACTGCTGATATTTTCGCGACTTCAAGTTTTTCTTTCAACAAGTCATAATTGAGGGTCCTTGTTGAGGGTCACCAATACTGTCATTGCCTTCGTTTTCGAGAGCATACCCCTTTACACCCGGTTTTATGTAAAAAAAACTTCAAAAACGTTCGTTAAGTAGATGTCGATGTTTACTAAGACTTTCATGTCACGATTTGAGTGAAATTTAGACTAGCTTTATCGCGCGATAATTTTGGTAGTTTCTTTTTTAACCAACTTCAAAAACGTGGAGGTTCTGAATTCGGTTGGTATGTTTTTTTTTCTATGTAGGTCTATGTACCGATTACGCCGAGATTTCTGATCCGATTTACGTGATTCTTTTTTGTTAGATGCAACTGCAACTATTCCAGTTGCCATTTAGTCAGTTTTTAAATCAAAATAATTGGTATAATTAATCGTTCATTTCTGCGAAATTACGGATTTTTGCTTTTCTATGACTGTTTAGTCTAGCTTTGACTTAAGAAAGTTATCACTAAAAATTGTGAAAAACATAATAAACATAATTAAAACCGACTTCAAAATAATAAAAAGGATAAAATAATTAAATTTAAGTAGGTACTTGTCGTCTAAAAACATATTTTTTGGAGTTAGTGCTAAGTTGTTTTCAAAAACAATAGAAAGTGAAGCACCGACTCCAAAAAATACGTTTCTAGGGAATAAGTACCTACTTAAATTTAATTATTTTATCCTTCATAGTGTTTTGAAGTCGGTTTTAATAAGGTGCCACGAGCGTCTAATGCTACGTTACCGCATAGATGTTCATAAACATGTATTCTTTGCCCACAACTCGTTATAGTTCCAAAAAGTATCCTATATTCTTTCCAGGGTCTCAAACTATCTCCATACTGAATTTCATCTAAACCGGTTCAGTGATTCAGGCGTGAAAGCGTCACAAACATACACATAAACTCACATTCGCATTATAATATTAGTTAGGATTATCTAGTCAAACCATTCAAAGTCTCAGGTATTCTTCCGTTTCAAAGTCCCTAAAAGTGTTACTTTCGAATTAGATTACATAAGCTTTATGGAACCTTCGATCCTACTTCCTTGTGAGTTATTTTATTAAAAGGTATCGAGCATTAGCCATGTTCCGTCCCCTTGCGCCCTTATCTTCGTGGTTACGGTGACTCACCTGGTACATGGCATTTATCGATAGAGAGAAGCTTTCAAAACACTCATGAAACACAACGGCAGTGTTATCGCCTGATAATCCTTGATACACTATAAAAACATGCATTACGCCGTTAGTTTTGCTTGGGTGTAAAGCTATTTTGATAAATCTTGCCAAACAACCCATCAATCACTGGCATTTACTTACATAATATCTGGGTATTTATACATAACAAGTGCTTGTGATGAAGGAACAATAATGGGTACGCATACGCAACGCTTTTATTTTTAGTTTGGCATCGACTAAATCACACTGAAAGCACACTCTAAAATCTAAATTTAAGTCTTCAGTGTATCTTTTTTTGCCAATATGTTTAGGAAAAGAAGTATAATTAGAACTTCAAAATTATTAAAGTAAAACGAGATATTAAAGTTTTGGGACAGCTTCATAAGCACTATTTCAGATTGTAGACAATAATGTACAGTCGATAGCACATCAAGCGTCACAGCTTGACGTTGAGACCGCTCTTACTGCGTTCGTAATTGAGGTGGCTTTCGTAGTGCCACTGTTACACTTGATGTGCTATCTGTATTGAATAACAGGATTTCCATTAATTCTCGCATTTATTATTAACGCCCGTCGCTTAGCAGCTAGCGGCGGGTAGGTCCGTAAACGGATTACAGTAAAAAAGTGGAGTAGGTAGGCATGCTACGAATAAAATGCATGGTTTTTCTTCATTTTTACAGGATAATGAAGTGTCCCGCCCTAGGACTGGCTCTGGTCGGTTCTAGGGTCGGGCTGCCCGGAGGCAGCTCGGTGAAATGCTTCGGCAAACCCCGGGTCGTCTCCATTATGGGCATGGGGAAACCGGAGTGGTTTAGCAGGTATTCCCAGTGCCGCTATGATCAGGCGCTGGGCGACCCCTGCACAGGCCCACGTCTAGCCGACGGTCCGCTGGTCCACCTAACCAGCGGTTAAGGGTATCGTCTGTAAGCGGATTCCACTCCGAAAAAAAAAGAAAAAGGATAATGAAGTGTAATCAATAACAGCTCTTATTTCCATTTTGATACAGCATGAATTCTATGTCTCTACTAATAGAGTTCACTGTGCAGCAAAATTAGAAATAGGCCATAAACTGAAAGGAATTACGAGTATCAGCTCACAATACATGTCAAGGCTAGTGTTGCTTGAAACTGTCTATAATTTACGGCTACCATGAGGTGAGGCATGGTTGGTTGCAGTCTTATTTAAAAAAAAATCTTAAATGTAGAGGCTGCTTTGAAGAGATTACTAAATACGCACCTGCAATATCAAGTGCTTTTCCTTGTTATTGCAGGTGTCTATAGGCGGCGGTAACCGCTTACCACCAGGTGGGCAGTCAGCTTGTTTGTCATCTGCTGTATAAAAAAAAAACACAACACTATTTAGTGCTTATGTAAAAGCAATGTGTGTAACAAAGGCAGCTGTTAGGTGACGTTTATCGGTAAACAAGCCTGATTAATGGGGTTGTTGAACTGAAGCACGTACAGGGAAAAGAATCGTAGCTACAGAAAATTATATTATTACTTGTGGCCTCCCACGGTTCCGCCCGCGTGGAAGTCGGTTATCGTGCCAAAAGATTGCCTGTCTTTTTTTTCTGGATATAATCTATCTCCATTCCAAATTTCATCTAAATCGATTCAGAGGGTTAGGATTGAAAAGTAACGGATAGAACAGCCACAGTTAATTTTGCATAATTATAAAATATTAATTTCAATACTTACTATTCACATAACACAACCATTTATTTTTTATAGACAGAAAATCCTTTATGGATACCCAGAGGGAGCGTAGGGCCTCCCCCTTGGGTTATGTGGGAGTCTCCAGCTCAAGAGCTGACATACCCACTAAAAACTGTCTTTACACTAAGCCACTGTTAAGGCGCGACTGAGGCAGCTCATCGCATTTGTCTCAACATGACACAACCATACCACAAGGCCACCAACTATTTTGAGGTATGAGTGTGTCGTCAGTGAGTTATAAAGCAGTCACGACACTATTTGAAATAAAAATTGCATTTTGTACAAGACTTATTTTTTGAAGATATTTAATTATTGCTAATAGAACACGTACAAACCTCCGTAGATTTGTAAAATAAAATTAAATAGATACTGTCTAAGAGCTTGTCCACATAGTAAACGAAAACCGTGTTCAGGGGATATCTACTAAGCTCACTTGATCATGGTCTTGCTAGGGGAAAATTATTTTTAGTTTATTTTGCCTTTTGATTCTATCCCAGCAGTATTTATTGTAGTATACAAGTGTGTCTGTAGGTGGTTAATGAATAAAACAAAAATTGCAAGAAATATCTAGGTTGCAAAATGGTATCACGTATAAAGTTTCCAAGAAACATTATTATTTGGACCACGAGCAAGCGTCAGCGGCGTCGATCGGTAGATATGTGTTGACAGACGCCAAGGATCCAATTTCCTGGTTACTTCCAGTCGTATTTTCAGTGGTGACGTTGCTGACCGATTCACTTTATTGTGTTACACAAACAATAAAAAAAAACTGAAAATTTTAAGTAACCTCCGGCGTTTTTGATTTTAAACCCCCGACGAAAAAAGAGGGGCGTTATAAGTTTGACGTGTCTATCTGTGTGTCTGTCTGTGGCCTCATAGCTCCTAAGCGAATAGGCCGATTTTGATTCTGTTTTTTTGTTTGAAAGCTGACTTGATTAGAATGGTTCTTAGCTATTATTTATGAAGAGCAGTTCAGGTGTTTGATGACTATCAGCTCGTTTCCTGGGTACTTACCAAAAGGGGTTTACGTAATTTCACAGATCCGCTTGACTTGTTTGGTTAACTGTTACTTCGGTAGTGTCTCCAAGACATGCTAACCTTGAGCTTATCCATCATCATCATCATCATCACCAGCCTATATACGTCCCACTGCTGGGCACAGGCCTTCCTACATGCGGGAAACACATGAGGAGTTTGGGCCATAACACCACCACGCTAGCCCAATGCGGGTTGGTGGGTTAAAGCGGTTGCAGTAACAACCGGGACCAACGGCTTAACGTGCCTTCCGAAGCACGGAGGAGCTCAAGATTATAAATTTCATTGACCCATCCAGGGACCAACCATGGCGAAAATTGCTTTGTTTTCGTGATCGCTACCAGAGAGCTCAAACCACTACGCCACCGAGCTCCTCGCCAGCTTATCCTGTACCATCAAATAGTCAGCGGGATGCTCAATTCTTCAGAAACTTACCTACCTAACCGCTACGGCAGAGAATAAGTATTTTTGAACAAGTGCAATATTTATTTCTTATGGGATCATCATCACCATATACGTCCCATCGCTGGGCACAGGCCTTCCTACATAGAGAAACACATGAGGAGTTTGGGCCTTAGCACTACCACACTTGCCTAATGCGGGTGTAGCGTGACACCAGGGACCAGTGGCGTAACGTGCCTTCCGAAGCACGGAGGAGCTCGAGATTATTTTACTGACCATTTTGTTTTGGTATATAAGTTGACAATGTTTCAGTTTATTTCTTCAATGAAATGCAATGCAGCGTTGCAAACTACTAAGGTCATCTAGGGGGGCAGAAAAACATTATGGTAAGCGGTTACCGTAGCCTGAAGACAACAGTAACAAATAATTCATTCTGTAGGAATCCAGAGCAGGCGGTGTTTTTAGACAAAAGTTGAATATTTTTTTAACCGCCTGATGTAAGAAGAGTCCATAAGGGAACACAGCTAATGCAGCTTAAATTCATCGTTGTAGTTGCCTTCACCTTGTCGTCGTGTTGGGTGTGTTACCCATGTCATCTCACCCATGTTATGGAAGGAGAGAACTTGTACTGGCAAAGAATTTCAAGTTTCCGAAGTACGGCAAATAAGCGAGTTAATAATATTCTTTGTGTGTGAACGAGACAGTGAATTGAGATACTTAATACTTTTTATAATTTCCGCAATATATACAAACCAACAAACACGTATAAGTTTGTTGTGTTTGTTGACTAGGTTAGCCGTTTCCGTTAAGTAAATAAAAGAATATTACACCGATAAAGAGTAATGTTCTGCAAAAACAGAAGTTTGTCCATAAGTATTTCCCGAAGTTCCTTACTTTTGGCCATTTTAGCTGACTCCTGCGAGTCTTCGGAGACTTTTATTAATAAGTCCTTTCCCGAATTTATCTTGCGATAGTTTTATGTCACGGTCTAGTTCAGGGCTATTGTTATTAACGAGTTGGCCACGGCGGCGGCGCTGAATATAATTTTTTATTGATAGCATGACAATAAAATCGGCTATTTAAGGTGTATTTAATTGGCTGGCAAATGAAAATGTGCCTAAGTGGGTGAATTTTTACTGATAAATGATTTTAGTATTTTTTTTTAATGGATTGCTTCTGTTTGTTTGAATGTGACTACAGATTAGGACTACAGTTTCACAAACTAATGATGCTTAGTTTGGGCTAGATAATAAATGACAGTGTAGGAATATTCTTATTATTGAAATTAAATTTAAATTTCATATAGATCTCTGGACAAATCGAGGGAAACGGAGGGAAACCTCTCGACAGAAGAACCATGATTACTATTATTTTATTAAAATTTCCAACTTCCTCGAAGGAAGTGGGGATTCTTCTATTACGTGGACCTTAGTCAAGAGCAACAGTTTAGGTTATGATACAGTCCAGCGAATATGACCTGTGTGCATGTAACCGTACAAATAAATAAAGTCAAGCTGGCATCCAAGAAGCTTGGTGAGCTCAATAGAGCGCGGCGTTATTTCTCTTCGGGGCAAAGACTGTTACTGTATAAGTCTCAAGTCAGGCCCCATATGGAGTACCTACTGCTTCCACTTATGGGCGGGAGCACCTAGATACCAGCTTGGCCGTGCTCCAAAGACGCGCTATGAGAATTGTCGACGATCCTGAGCTCACAAGCGCTATTGAATCTTTAAGCCTAAGGAGACATTTTGCCTCCTTGTGTGTGTTCTACCGTCTGTATAACGGGGTGTGTACTGTTTTGAGAAATTATTTGACATGATGCCCACGGCCTCTTTCTATTATCGCACCGCTCGCCACCTGGTTCATCCTCACAAATTGGAACCAAAATGGTCACGTACTTGGGAGACGTACCTACGCTCATATTGTGGAATAAGCTCTCTGCAGAGGTTTTCTCAAATGAGTACAACAGCATGGGGTCCTTCAAAAAAGGCGTAAGAAGGTTTTTATAGTGTCGGCAAGTGACACCCCTGGTGTTGCAAGCGACCATAGGCTACGGTAACTGCTTACCATCAGGTGGGCCATATGCTTGATTGCCACCTTAGTGGTATAAAAAAAACCCGAAAATTCAAGCGAAATTGCTTACCTTTTGTAGCTCGTTAAAAGCAAACACCAGCGCATCTACCTATAGCACCTATATTTTAATCTCAAAGGAAATTTCAATTATTCGCCCGTTTACATCGCTTCTTATTTAAAAACCTTTTGTTCGAGCTTATTAAAGAGAAATTAGTTACGTAATTGTTTCTGGCGTTAAATACTCTCTGAAAATGTAAGGTACTGTTTTTGTTAATTTTCAATATTTTTATCTTTTTGTTTAAGTAACTTGTTATTATGAAAAGGTACCTGCTAAAGTGTTAAGCGACTTCTGATGCTGACTGTACCTTTATTTTAAGTAGCTCGAAATTTCAGTAAATGCAAATAAATTGGTATTAATAATAATAATAATATTCATACACTTACACCTAATTTTATTGTCTAATTTCTTTTTTGGATAATAATATGTCAATCTTCATTGTAGTTTATTTATATTTTGTCTAAGTGTTGGTATATTTATTTTATTAATTTATATATTATATTGTTAGATGTTTCTTGCACCCACTCTCTTTTTTCCTTCTATAGTATATAACTAAGTATGTACTGTCACTTCTGGTTGCCTGGAAGAGATTGCTGCTTAGCAATAAGACCGCCAATTGTATTGTTTTATTTCTTATTTTTATTGTTTATTATGTCTGTGTTATGTTGTGCAATGAAGAGTATTTGATTGATTGATTGATTGACCTATTATCTAGCCCAAAGTATTTTTTTTGTTATGACACGTGAACAAATGCTCGTACTCAGAATTCAAAAATTTGCTCATACCGGGATTCGAACACGGGACCCCTGACCGGTGTTGTTTTTAACCGACTTCAAAAACAAGGAGGTTCTAAATTTGGTTAGTATGTTTTTTTTCTATGTATGTACAACGATTACGCGGTATCTGATCCGATTTACGTGATTCTTTTTTTGGTCGATGCAGAATAGCTGCCATTTGGTCCCATAAAATTTTTTTCTTTATCAGATGGGTAGTTTGGTTTCTAAATCAAAAAAACTGAAATAAGAAAGTCATCTACATATGCGAAATTGCGGATTTTTGCTTTCCTATGACTTTTTAGTGAAACGATATACGTTAAGAAACAATGTAAGCTGACGGTCAGCAATCTAGCTTTGACCTTAGAAAGTTATCACTAAAAAATGTGAAAAAAAAAATTTAAACAAAAATTAAAACCAACTTAAAAAAAACTGAAAAGGATAAAATAATTAAATTTAAGTAGGTACTCATCACCTAGAAACATATTTTTTGGAGTTGGTGCTAAGTTGTTTTTAATTTACTGAACTGTCGATTCTGTCACAGCGGCAAGAAAGGTATTTTTATTTTTTAAAAGGTTGATCATTAGCGAGGTCGAACTTTAAAAATGTATTTTAGAGACAAGCACTAAGCACTATACAAGATGTTGACATTTTGAGTTCCGCATAAAAGTTACTTACAATTTTTTTATAGATTAAGGTTAGTAGATAAGACAATATAGGTATTTATACAATAAAAAAGATAGGTAACCGATGAGGCTCACCGCTAATAGAATGTAAGACATTTCAGATGCAGCCCATTGCAAAAACATATCACAAAAGTATGTTATTGGAGTTACGTAATTTGGACTAATCAGGCGACCAGTCTGTTAAAACATAAAACAATGCCAGTCTGAACTGAATACGATGAAGTCATTGGTTGTAAATTGTAATAGATTTTATAATAGGTGAACATAAAAGCAATAACGACATGCCTCACAAGGAGATAATTCCGATTATTTACATATTTTTCTATTGTATTGGGTTTAATTACACCAGTTTTTTCAAAGTCTGACACCATTGTTCCATGCTTCCACTCATTATATCAGTGATAGTTTTGTCGACGTCACGTGAATTTATGAATGTTAAGCTAATATGCGGCAAACACGTGATAGAAACGTATTTTATGTTTGTAACGACTTCAAAATACTAAAAAGGATAAAATATTCTTAATTTTTAATTTTAACATTATTATAAATGTTTGAAAAATTACTTAGTAATTAAAATATAAAACCCAGAAAAAAAACACAAAAACTAAGAATATTTGAAAGCACTGCCCCAACTTAACCAAATCGTAGGTATTTGTAAAAATACTCGTTTCGGATGTTGAAATAGAACATTTCGACATTGTAGGGTGGACGTTAGCTCTTATACGCAAATACAGATAGACTAGAAGAATTTCACAGGGATATCCCAAGTCCTGGGTGGCTCAGTTGGTTAGAGCAGTCGCCCGGATTGCGAATGGTCGCGGGTTCGATTCCCGCCTCAGGACGTGAATTTTTTCTAGTTTTATACTTTAATTACTAAGGATAAAATAATTTAATTTAAGTAGGTGCTTATCCCCTAGAATCAATTTTTTGGAGTCAGAAGAACCAACTCAGCAGCAATTACAAAAAACATGTTTGTTTTTTATGATGCTTACTTCCTTTGATCCTACATACATAATAGGCGCGAGTGTAGGAAAAAATATATCCCGAAAAGACAAAAAACGATATAAGCGATATAGCTAAAGCGATCCAACGAATATCTTCAACCAAAGTACATTAATCACTACTTAAGCCCGCCAAAGACATCTGCCGGTACATTAAGTAGGTCTTGTAGTGAACAGCTGGTAATGACCGTGATGCCTGAGGCTCGGATCCGCAAAAGGGACGCTCATTCTCAAACTATGCGACCAATACGTCGTTGTGGCGAGAAGCAAGGACTTACGACAGTTCTGTAAACTTTGTCATGTGCTGGTTTTTGAATGATTTCAAAAAAGGTTTTTTTTTCTCTTTATTTAGTTTGGGGCTTTTATCCACACGGATATGCCAGCCCCATTATATCTTCTCAATTAAAAAAAACGGTTTTAATTTTTTTAGGAATAAAAAATATATACAATTGAATGCGTTATTACTAATGAAGTGATACAAAGGAAAAGAAATCACTGCTCTGACAGTTGGACTAGATTGCATAATTTTTTAGCTGCTTTTGATTTCGGTTCTGCCAGAATGTTTTGTATTAGACCTACATCTTTAATATTTAATTGCAACTCTTTAACTAGTGATTCCCTTTCTGCCCTGTTCTTGACACAGTCCATCAGCATATGTTGTAAATCTTCTATTTTATCACAAGCACTGCAGTTAGGCGAGTCAGTTTTTTTCATTAAATATGTAAACTTCGCCGATGGATAGTGCCCAGAACGAAGGCGTAGTGCAATTTTGATATAGTTTCTATTCAATTTACTATCGTCAAACCAAGGCGCGCGAGTAGTAGTCCTTGTATGGATTTATACCATATCCCTTTGTCAATACAAACTACATCAAAATGCTGTTTCCATTTTTGAAAACATTTTTTTTTTATATCTAGGTACATATTCCGAATAGTCTGGTAAATATTCTAACAGATTCCCCACACTCGCTGCTTTTTTTGATGCCAGATCCGCCTTCTCGTTGCCTAAAAGGCCAATAATAGCCGGAACCCATTGCAACATCAGTTCAATATTAGAATTTTTTAAACTATGAATAACTTTAAGAATGTCATAGGCTATCGTTACAAAAATAGGTCATAGGTTATCGGTAAAAAAGGTTATAAATTCGACTTATATGCATGTAATGCTGTCAGAACGGCACAGTTTTTCTATATGTTAGTCTATACCAGCTTCTAAGCATGGGTGCCAAAGGACATGTTTCATATCATTTCATACCTCAAAAAATCACTAAAAATACTAATAATTAGTTTTCATGCATAGTTTTTTGTACAAAAGTTGAAATTTTCGTCGATTTCACCGTTATTCACTATGGAAAAATGGCGGGCGACACATAGAAGTCAACTAAACGTCACCAAAGTGACAAGGGCGCCATGATGAATATTTGGCTGTGTTGCAGTTTTTTATAAAAAAGATCTGTTTTGTACCACGCAACAAAGCAAACAAATATAAAATGGACAATTAATCACTATTCTGCATATTTTTACCTATTTTTAACCGACTTCAAAAACGAAGAGGTTCTCAATTCGGCCGGTATGTTTTTTTTTTCTAGGTATGTACACCGATTACGCCGAGATTACGAATTCGATTTACGTGATTCTTTTTTTGTTCGATACGGAATAGCTGCCATTTGGTCCCATAAAATTTTTTTTCAAAAACAGTTGGCTACTTTGGTTTTAAATATAAAAAAACTGAAATTATGAAGTCGTCTACATGAGCGTAATTGCGAACTTTTGCTTTTCCAATGACTTTTTAGTGAAACGATACGATAGTAGGAAACAATATAATTTGACGGTCACCCATCTAGCTTTAACCGTAGAAAGTTATCACTAATAGTTGTGAAAAAAAAATTTTAAACAAAAATTAAAACCGACTTCAAAAAACTGAAAAGGATAAAATAATTAAATTTAAGTAGGTATTCATCCCCTAGAAACATATTTTTGGAGAGGATACCTACTTAAATTTAATTATTTTATCCTTTTCAGTTTTTTGAAGTCGGTTTTTTCAGTGTCTTGTTCATAGACCTGGCCGGGTCTCCATACATTTTTGAAATCCCTTCATAAGTGTAAGTTTGTATATTTGTCTCCATATATCACAAAAACTATAAGTTAGATTACAAAATTTCTTGTTTTGTTGGACTAAGCACAGCCCAACTCAAAGAACTGTGCAAATTTCATCAAAATCGGTTAAGTAGTTTTTGAGATAGAGAGTTAAGTGTGTATCAGTCACAACGAAAAAGTGTCGTTAGCTTAACAACGTAATTCTAAAACTTGTCTATGTTCATTTTGTTTCAATGTTTGCATGCAGATGGGTAGATGGCTAAAAGAAATTAATAATGACAAAATTAAAAATTTTACGTAACCCTCGGCATCATTAATCCTATATCTAACACCATCTCATTTAGACTATTCATAAGAGCCCAAACACGCTATATCTGCTATAAGTTTCTGAAGAATTAAGCATTTCGCAGACTTTTTGTTGGTATAGGATCAGCTCAAGGTTAGTATGTCATGGGAATGTCACCTAAGTGACAGTACACCAAATTTGAAATCAACCGGATCTGTAATAGTTAGTAATATCCTATTTTCATGTAGAAAATGAGCTGATAGTCATCAAACGCCTGAACTGATCTTTATAAATTATAGCTAAGCAGCATCGTAGTCACATCAGCTTTCAAACAAAAAAAACCGAATCAAAATGGGTCCATTCGTTTAGGCGCTACGATGCCACAGACAGACACACAGATACACAGACAGACACGTCAAACTTATAACACCCCTCTTTTTTCGTCGGGGGTTAAAAAATAAAGAAACACAACACCACTTAGGAAGTATTTACATTCAACGTAAGCAAACTAATAGCAGGTACATACAAATGTTTTAAATGAATTTTATAATACCTTTTTACTTCCCCTATTTTTTAAAACTTCTAAGCCGTTTTAGTTTTATACTATACAAAAAAAAATACTTTGCAAATGTCCGGTGCCTGAACATACATACAGGGTCGAAAAAATCAATGGGCCCTGGAGGGGATCTCCTTGACTTGGGGACTAGGTGGTAGGCCCGTATGCAGGGTCGTCTGGGTAGGTACCACCGCCTTTCTTATTTCAGCCGTGAAACAGTTCGCTGTGTTTCGGATTGAAGGGAAAGGTAGCCAGTGTAATTACTGGGCATGGACGGCATTTCATCTTAGGCCCCAGGATGACAACGCACCTGCAATATCAAGTGATTTTTCCTTGTTATTGCAGGTGTCTATAGGCGGCGGTTACCGCTTTCCACCAGGTGGGCCGTCAGCTTGTTTGTCATCCAGTTGTATAAAAAAAAAATAAAAAAAAATCCTTTAGTAAGCTTATTTAACTGACAGGAAAGATTCCTTTATATTTGAAAAGAAACAAAATTACATTCAAAGGTCTTTTAAAATTCGCTTGTCTCTCCCGGGAATCAAACCAACTAAAAATTAAAAAATAAACCCTCGCTATTTTATTATACAAATCGGTAGGATTATTGTTCAGGATAAAATTTGTTTAACAAACTTTTGGTCTTTGAAATAAAAAAAGTGAAAACTAATACAATTTTATTTTATCGTCAATACGAAGAAACACGTAAACATGAAAAATTTCAACATTTTTATCGGTTTTAAAAATTTTGAAAGTTATCGTTCGAATTTCAAATTGTTGCCCCGCGTAAAAGTATGTTCCATTTTCAACTTTTCGTCAGAAGTAGTATGAAGTAGTAGTAGAAGTATGCCCATAAATTTATTACTACCAACCATTTAATGATTTTCTTAACGAAGTCTTCAACTAGAACTACTCTTACTATTTCTCTACTTAGAGATAAATAACATTCATACGATATCTTTGGATGTTAGAGAGACAAGTAAATTAACGTGTGATTTTCTTTTTACAAATGAACATTACGTACTAGGTAATGTTAATAAAAAACATGTAATAAGTATTCAATTTCACAGTATCTCGTGCAACGGATGAGTGTAGGAGCAAATGTTTACCTATTAGACAAATTTTATCCTGAACGATAATCCTACCAATCCGTATAATAAAATAGCGAGGGTTTACTTTTTTTTGGTTCGATTCCCGGGTGAGACAAGCGAATTTTAGATGGTCTTTGAATGCAGTTTTGTGTCTTTTCAAAAATAAAAGAAAGTTTCTCTTCAGTAAATTGAGCTACCTAAAGGATATAACGTAGTTCCCATCCAGGGCCCATAGATTTTTGAGCACTGCGCAGGGGATATCGGAACCAAAGAGTACATTTTTTATACGGGTAATCGGAACGTTGCAAAAAACGGACATGTGTCCGGCCGGCGTCGAGACTGTAGCAAGAATGGCTAGTCGCCGACCTAATAATTAGTCATTCATATTACACACACCCCATTCATGGTTCTCACTAACGCTAGATATGGACATGTCACGGGGAATTTAGTCAGTATACGCTTTAGCCACTTTGGGCTTCCTTCCCGCAGTAATTGTCTTGGGGGTTGCCTCTCCATTAGCCGTGTATATTCGTAATTTAACTTGCCCAACTGCTGTCGTCCCTTCGAGCTGTATCGCCAAACTATAATAATTTAATTACCCACTTTATGTTGAATAAACCTATTAATGCTGTGTTCGATACATGTACACACGACAGCACATCAAGTGCAACAGTTGCACTACGAAAGCCGCCTCTATTACGAACGCAGTAAGGGCGGTCTCAAGGTCAAACTGTTACGCTTGATGTTCCGTCGAGTATACTGTGGATAGTACAACAAGTATGACATTTTGGAGAAGCCTAAGTTCTAGTATCTTAGTGGTTAGAGTCGTGGGTTCCGTTACCGCCACAGGACTATTGAGATAGAAAGTTTACAGAAGAAGAAGACAGTACCCATGACCACTGTGTTCCGTTGAAGTGTAGCTATCTCGCTACACTTTACTCAGTCGCTTGCTAACGTAGCTAGAACGAAACGCGTAAGTGCCATGCAAATCACGACGCTTAAGTACAACCTTTTGCTCAATAACTTTAAGCCTAAGGAGTGATTTTGCTTCTGTGTGTTGTCTGTTTGTATGACGGAGTGTGTTCTGAGGAATTATTTGAGATGATGCCCACGGCCTCTTTCTATCATCGCACCGCTCGCCATCGGCAGGGGTTCATCCTAACAAATTGGAACCAAAGTGGTTGCGTACTGTACGGTTTCAGAGAAACTTTGTCCCATGTACGCTCTGAGGTGCGATTCTGTAAGGAATCTCGCACCTCACTTCGTAAGTCACTTCGAATTCAACTGTCAAATAGAGCAAAAAATGTATGAAAATTTGCTCTATTTGACAGTTGAATTCGAAGTGACTTGCGAAGTGAGGTGCGAGTTTTGTTACAGAATCGACAGGCAGGTTGTGGAATGTGCTCTTTGCAGAGATTTTCTCGAATGAGTACATCATGGGGTTCTTTAAAAAGAGCGTGAAAAGGTTTTTACAGGGTCGGCAACGCGCAAGTGCTTCCCCTGGTCTTGATTGCCATAACTATATTAGTGGTATGAAAAAAAAAACTACATCCTATCGTTTCAAAATGGAACATGACTTTTGTATAATGATGATGATGAAAAGACACTATGACATTTGACCTCATAAAATTGAACCTAGTTACTTTAACATAGTTAACATCATAGTAATTAAAACCAATTATCCACCGAAGCACGGAAGCTTTTATACAGAATACATAATTATTATGCATTTGAATCTCGCAGTTTCAGATTTAAATGTTTCCGACTCGGAACATTAAAAACCTGAGTTATAGTTTATAGTTCTATTTCTGACTGGTAATACCCAAAAATTGCACACTTTGGATTGAATAGTATGAATTGGTATGAGGACAGGCAATACTTACAGGACTGGAGAGGCAGATTTACCAACGAGTGGCTTGGGATTGACGTTGAATAGGTGTGTACATTACACGTAGGTAAGTACCAAAAAAATAAAAATGTTAAAAAAATATTTTCCAATATTTTTTTTAACTACAAAAAATGTTTTAAGTAACTTTAAAAAAGTTCCTATAGTAAAGAGAGGGGTCAACTAAAACAGTAACTTGAAAGTAGAAGCCCGCACATTGCTCATAATTACATGTGTGATGTGGTTAATAGTAAAAATATTCTTGATTCTGTTTTTTTATTTATTTCTCTAGCTATACCTTTACCGTTTTACATTCTTATAAGTCAAAGTATCTAATGATAGATACCAGATTACTTTTTCCTCTCAAAAGAAGAAAATACCGACTGCTAAGATTACCTATGTAAAGTTGTAGGTCGTCGGATGGTGTCCTGTGGGATTACTCACGAAACCAATTTCGATCGACCCACTGTGGAAGTGCGCATTTACCTAGATAGTATTTTTAGCATAAGGCAATACGTAAACATGTAGTCTCAATCTAGATATATTATGCATTTTCATAATACGTTATCAATAAAGATATCCTTCACAAGTGAAAAATAGTCCAGAAACTTAAGTGGCAGGTAGTGGGCAGGACACAAGGTCGTAAAACCGATAGACGTTGGGCCTATAAGCTTCTGGTGACCACAGACCGGAAGACTCAGTGTGGACACGCCTCCAACTAGGTGGACCGAGGGTTGGTGAAGGTCTTAAGTCGCTTCCGAGGTGGGACCGACATACGATCGGGCCGCTCCATCGACAATAGAGAAATGTCTCCGGGCCATCCCGTGCTGTCGATGGAAAGCGGCTAGGTTGGTGCGTCGCTGAGGAGTTTAGTGGGTGATAGCCCTCCCTCATAAGGATGTATCCTTATCTGTATACAGATATGACCGACGCAGCGGCAGGAAAAAAGACAAAATAGCGTTCGCGCGTGTAGCGAAATACACATATTATTTTATTAATAAAGAACTCTATGGATTACAAAAATCGCTTCTACATGACCGTGAATATTAATGATATCTACTTTTTAAAGTAATTTCCTATTGAATAGAAATAAACGCATTTAAATGTATGATTTTGTGCATTTATAATGCCTACTTTATTGTAAGAAAACTACCTGCCTACTTTGTTGTTTTCTTTATCGTTTTTTTTTGTATTTTTTACAAATTATAGTTTACGAATAATCTTAAGTTTTCCTTTTTTTAAAAGGTCTTCTTCTTCTTCTTTATTTAATGGCCTCTCGTTATTACGAATTTTGCCAATGTCAATTAAAATTAATCTGCAAATAACTTGCGGCAACGTTGTACGGTGATTGGGCAAGACGAATTCGTTTTCCGAAGAAAACGTAGTCGCCAGCCCTATAAAAATGGATGCTGTCAGATGGCTATGGATGCGCACAACCCGTCGATTTCACAGTCAGCCGACAACAACCTTTAAAAGGTCTTCTCGGAAATAAAATGTATTAAGGCAAACTAAAAAACAGCATTTGAATTACCTCTTTTAAATCTTTGAACCATTTCACGGCTCCAATCAACACGATTGCAGAATGCTGATGTTATCTTCAGTCGTCGCAGTAGAAGGCTGTCCTTCACGCAAATCATCGGTAAGATTAGTGAGACCACGTTTAAACTCATTCATTATACCAGTTATCAATAGTAGTACGATGGGGCTTCATCATGAAAGGCCAATCGAAGTATAGGGTAACTTTCTTGTTGACTTAAATGACATCGATACTCATAAAAATTATCAAAAGATAAATTTCTCACATTAAATTCATACTGATGCGGTACTGAGTTGACGACGTGACTCAGACAATCTTCAATTTGCCGCCAAATCATTAAACAAATGACAAATTAATGTAATACAAACCCAATTATATATGCAAGTTCCATTTTTAAAATTTTAACTTTTTTTTTGTTACATTCTCCCTATAAAGGGAAGGCAAAGGGTACAAACGCCCCCATACAGCCATGTGATGTGTGTGTGTGTGTGTGATGTGTGTGATGCTACTTGATGAGGTGGATAACCACAAAAAAATCTCATCGTATTTGACAACATAATCACTTTTATTCTAATAATCTTTTAGTTGCACGTCAACACATGATATATAAAACTACACCAATTTTATAACACATAGTTCGCTCCAACACAATTTTTAATTATTGTAATAAAAATCTTGACTGACACTACAAAATCGCGCCAAATACACCTTTAACTTTTTTTATTGTATTGTTTACAAGTAACCAGTTACAAATCTTTCAGTGTCGCCATCGTTAATGTTTTCCTCATAATCTAATACATATTCTCATTCTCCTTCTTTCTATAAATTCCTCCAAACTCTTTGTTTCCTAAATTCCCTTACAAACGTGAATTATTTCATTTTAAACTTTTATTCATTTACTACGTACTCATACTTTATTATTTTAAAGATTTTCTCGACTTTCACACGTACCACTATTGTTTATTAACACCAACCACCAGTAAACTCCTCCTGTTAGTAGTTTTTTCTGGTAGAGATCGATTTTAGCAATAAGGTCGCTATATTTATGTTGTTATATGGCTTATTATATCTTTGCTTTGTTTAGGTAAATGTGCAAAATAAAGAATTTTCATCTATTACTCATAAATGAAAATTCTTAAGCATGTATCCAAGCATATCTATGTAGAATGCTAAATATGTATTTTAAGAATAAACTCACGCGCCTCAATCTTTCGCTGCTTCTTGAAAGTGGACAACTTTAAGACATAATTTGCCGGGTTTTCTGTAGAAATAAAGAGCGTGGCTAGGGGTCCGCTAACTAAACAGTCAAAGTTCTAAACAATACCTTCGTAAGGTAGTTTCACGATGCTCTCAGAGAAAACTTTGAGTAATTATTCTAGTCACGTTGAGTAAAAGAAAATAAATATACTCTTTTTTTGTCGAGTAAACATTTATCATCGTCGTCGTCGTTGAAGTGGGTAATTCTTTTTCTAAGAACCGAAGACCACTGATATTTTGAAAATGTAAGGGAACGAGGATTATAGGACAGTGGATTTACTTTAGTTTATCAGTAGTAGATCGTACTTAAATATGTTTAGTTGACCTAAATGTTTTTATATTTATTTTTGTATTTTGAATGAATTTTTGTATGCAGGGTGATGCCGTCAATGCGACAGTAAATTAAAACATGGACTATATTAGTTCATAGAAATGATTTGCATCTTTCAAATACACCTTATTCGTTTGATAATTTTATAACATTTCTATGAAATAATGCAGCCAATGTTATATTATTACAATACAAATTTCATGACATTATCAAATGAATACATCTTGTATTTGAACGTTGCGAAAAATTTCTATGAACTAACATAGCCCATGTTTTAATTTATTGTCGTATTGACACTATCCTGTATGTAGATAAGTAACAAAACTTTATGCAAAAAGTTAAGTTCAAATGCTATGGACATAACTTTTGGCTGGCTGTACATATTATTATTTTTCTAACATCAATGTATATCACCTGTGTTTAGGAAGCAAGAGAATAAATATAATAATAATAATATTCATACACTCACACCTATTATCTAGCCCAAAGTAAGTATAATTAAGAGCTTGTGTTATGGATACTAGATAATGGATAAATAATGATAATAATATGTATATAAATATTAGAAAAATACTAATAAACATATAAACATTCATGACTCGTGAACAAATGCTGGTACTAATCATACAAACATTTGCTTCTACCGGGATTCGAACCCGGGACCTCCCGACCAAGTAGCCTGTATAGCAAGGGGCACAGACCACTCGGCCAGCCGGTCGTCGAGTCATATGAATTGTTGTAAGTATATTTATTTATATTTGAAGTCAATTAGCAGTTAGCACACGCTGATTTTATTTTCATTCTCAGTGTTCTGTGGTAAAAGACTGCTGGAGGGTATTTCCTTTAAAAATAAGCATACCTTTACCCAAATGTCTTGTCCATTATTTCGTGACAGCTGAATCTTGTACGTGTATTGTTAAATAAATAAATAACGCAAGACTTTTAACATTGACACAAACACTAATTGAGATAATAGCTTTATGAAATCGACATTGTAATTTTTAAGCTCATTATGAATTAGAAAGCGATTAAAGAATCGATTTATTACCCAATCCTATTCTACTTGATCAACGTAAAACGTAATCAAGTAAAATGGGATTGACTAATTAATCGAACTTAGATTTATCAACGTACTATATCGAGTATGACAGATCATTGCGTAATACAATAATATTTGTGAGAAATTGATAAACGAATTGATTGGTCTGTAGATCCCACTTTGTCTGATTTAGATTTTTTTGAGTATTTCTCATTTAAATTAAGTATTTCTTATTCATAATATACAGTATGTTACAAAAGTTCAAAATATTTTTTTAGGGGGTGGTCGTGTTCCTTATCAAGAGTTCTTTACCTCTGAAACTTTGACAGCTATCAGACCACTTTTATTTTCCGATTATATTTATTAAAATATTATCCTGCTTGTGACAACCCTTAAAATGCGTACTGTTGCGTGTCGTAAGACACACTACAGTTATACGTCAAACACACAAACAAAAGTCGCGCTCATAGAAGGTACAATATCGACACCGCAACACCTGAATTCAAATTTTATTTCGGAATTTCACCCGGTATACAATAAAAAAAATCTGAGAAAAGGTTTCATTATAAAACCATCGAAATAACAACTTTATTGATAAGTCTCTCACTGATCATAAGCTTATTTGAAATTTATTTTCTATTTCCATAAATAGAAATCGCTCTTTTAACAGAATATCTTGAATAGTAATTCCCTTTCTGATTATTGGAGGAAAGCGGTCCAAGCCCGCCGGACAATCTATTTAGGGAACTTAGATTCCTATGTAGGTGAACGAAGTATTACTTTGGCCAATAGCAAGGGTGATATAAGTATTCCATGCCAATAGGAAATACTTATGCATGTAAAAAAATACTGGTTTAGTACAGACAACAGCACACCAATTGTAACAGTTGCATTACGAAAACCGCCTCTATTACGAACTGTTACGATTAATGTGCTAACGACAGTACATTTACAATAAATACGTAAAATTATGCTTAAAACGGAATTGATTTTGGCCAAAGAATACTCGAGATATTCGAATTAGGAATTTCAGTATTCCAATCTCTTTCTAAAACAACTTTTTTTTATGAAATATGTATGGCGGGCATTGGCGGGTGTGTAATATGATGTCAAAGTTAATCTTCTTGTCTAACACGCAAAATGTGTTTGTTTTCAGTTTTGTAAATTGTAACTGTGTAGGATTAATTATAAAACCTAAACAAAATTGATTCATATTCCCCATTACTTTGAAAATCAATTTCCTTTAAACTCGTTTTTTTTGCTCTTTTTCCGATTTTCCTCATTGACATGTCTGTTAGAATTTAAGTTGGTACTGATTAAGGAAACGATCCTAAATGGGGTAGGTACAGTCGCTCCCACCAATATATTTATTTTTTTCACGTTTCAATAATATATTTCGGTTTCGGTTTCGATATCGTAACACTGACAATGACATGCACATCCGGTACAACTACAACATATGCACCTACGTTAGTGGACATACAACCAATGGCATTTATACTTCCAATTTCCAAAAATATCACAAAATTGCTTAGCTTTATCAATATCTAATTAATATCTAATCTAAACTCCTTTAAAAAAGGTAAACGCATAAAATCTACTGTTTAATAATATGAAAAGATATAACTAGTGCTATTACTTTTTAGGAGCGCATGCTAAATAGTACAGTTGACAGTATATCAAGCGTAACAGTTTGACCTTGACAAAGCCCGTATTACGTACGTAACAAAGTCGGCTTTCGTAGTGCGCATCGCGGTTTATGTCGATGCCCTAGGACAGTGGTCGGCAAACTTATTAGCCAAAAATCCTTTGAACATTACAACAATTTAAAAAAAAGTTGGATGCCAAATCTGCTTGTTTAGTAAACTTTTATTATACTAAATAAAACTAAATGTAATACTTAAGTAATAAATATTTATTAATGCTAACAATGTGCTTGCATCTCCTTGGAAAGTTTGAGTAAGTCAGGTTTGTATGTTGTTGTTTTTAATTTAAGGCATGATTCCAAGTTCTCGTCATTAGGACTTTTCTCTTAGCAAGTTTTTTTTAAAATGAAAATATTATTGTGCCTTCCGTGGATATTTGTGCCAGAGCCGCACTTAAGGAGCCAAAGAGCCACATGCGGCCCTGGAGAGCCGCACTTTGCCGACCACGGCCCTAGGACATGGGTCTCTAGTATTTATGTATGTATGTTTCTCTGGTATGATTTTCAAAGTACCTTTTTACATATTTTTAAATCATTTTACAAAATGATAAAAATAAAAATTAAGATTCCTTAATCGGCGTGCGTGTGAGAACATATTATTATTATTTTATTAGGAACAGATCATCATCACTAGCTTATTCTACGTCCCACTGCTGGACACATGGCTTCCTTCATGGAAAAAACACAATAAGTTGGTCCAATGCGGGTTGGTGAGTTGTAGCGATTACAGGAACAACCGGGACTAACAGCTTAACGTGCCTTCCTAAGCACGGAGGAGCTCGAGATTATACAGTTTTAATTTTTGTTAAAAAAAATTTTTACAATTTGAGTGATAACTTCATAAGGTCAAAACTAGATGCGTGAATGTCAGCATATCGTCGCCGTAGAGAGAAAAATCACCAAGTCGACATTCCGCCAAAAATGAGTTAGAATCGAAATCTCCAAAATCTTCCACGGATTTCAACCTTACAGCCATGTCTACACGTATCATAGTTTTAATTTTAGATAGTGCAGAAAATCACTAATTCTACATTTGGACCACAACACATTAGTCAACAATTAATTAATTAATTAATAAGTTCAACAATTAATTGAACTTAATCCAGGGCAAAATTAACTAAAATAACTTGATTAGTTTTATAATGACTATGAATTCTATAATGACTGGTCTTTTTTATGAGTCTTAATCTAACTAACTAGAGTTATTATTTTTAAATTGGTCCTGGCATGGGTGAAAAGTCACTAACTTTATATAAATTAAAATATTGGCACAGGATTAGAGGATGAAAAATAAATAAGATTGTTTTTTTTAATTATCTCAGTAATTATATGTAATTCATTAAAAGTAATAATGTTACCTTATGCGCTTCTCTATTTTATAAGCTAAGAAACCATAAAATTAGTATCATCGTATACCAAAACTAAGTTTTTTTTTGTTTTCTGAAACTTTAAACCTTCATAACTCAAAACAAGTTCAGACCTATTTAGTGACTTTTCGCTCTACGGCGACGATATATTGTTTCCTACTAACGTGTCGTTTTACTGGAAATGGAATGGAATTATCATCCGTAAAACTCACAGGAAAGCCAAAAACCTCAAATTTCGCATACATAGACGACTTACTCATTCCAGTTATTTTGATTTAAAAATCAAACTACCCAATCGATTTAAAAATAGTTTATATGGGACCAAATGGCAACTATTCCATATCGAACAAAAAAAGAATCCCATAAATCGGGTCAGAAATGTCGGTGTAATCGGTGTACATACATAGAAAAGAAAACATACGAACCGAATCGAACCTCCTCGTTTTTGAAGTCGGTTAAAAGTGTTAGTTGGTAAGATTATTTCTTTAGTAGGTATTCCATCCCGACTGTACATCATCTTCGGCTTTTTTCGCTTATAAATAAAAAAGTTTGGATCATGTACAGTCACTCTTACTTTTGGAAAGTCACCTTCCGTTATCGCCGATGCGTTGATAAATGGCGCCGTTTTTGAGGAAATATGAAAGTCATGTGCACATTCGAGATGTTTAGCTTTTACAAGCATTATTTGTGAGGGTGAAATATGAATAATTTTCAATATCACGTGTGCTTGTTTTGGCTGTAGAATTCCACGGTAGAAAAGAAAGTACATGTTGTATTGTAGCGGTGTATGGGTCCAATAAATAAAGCACTGTATATTTGAGATGTAAATTAGAGGTACATTGTCGCGATATAGAACAAATTTAAAAAATATAAAATTAAAAGTTATACATAACTTCCGGCTTCATTAATCATCTATCAAGAGTCGTCTCATTGAGATGATGGATGGTTCTTATGAGCCCAAACATGCTATATCTGCTGTAAGTTTTTGAAGAATAAAGCATCCCGCAGACTTTTTGATGGTATAGGATCAGCTCAAGGTTAGTATGTCATGGGAAAGTCACCGAAGTGACAGTACACCAAATTTCAAATTAGTCGGATCTGTTAATGTTAGTAAAACCCTTTTATCATGTAGAAAATGAACTGATTAGTCATTAAACGCCTGAACTGATCTTCATAAATTAGCATAGCTAAAAACCATCCTAGTCACGTCAGGTTACAAACAAAATAACCGATCCATTCGTTTAGGAGCTATGATGACACAAACAGACACACAGACACACAGATACACAAATACACAGACAGACACGTCAAGCTTATAGCACTCCCCTTTATTCGCCGGGGGTTAAAAGCTGAACACGTAAAAAATTTGAAACTGGATACAAGTGCCTTGAGACTAAGCAATATTAATTTAATATAAATATCCGGAATGTTAGATCGATAATAACCTAACTAGTAATTTATTATCGCCCAAGCTAACGGCAGGCGTCGAGAGAGAGACAGATACGTCTTCTCCAACGGTCAGAAATAGCATGATTTTTGAAAGGAAAAACCGAAGCGCCAAAGTATGAATTTGAATTTTAAATTCATATTACTTATAAATATTGCCAGTAAAGGAAAGAAATAAGAGGTGCTATAACATCGCAATGTTATACAGGTTGGTGGCTATATTAATTCATAGAAATGGTTTGCTACTTTCAAAAACATCTTATTCATTTGATAATTTCATGACATTTCTATGAAATAATGCAGCCAATGTTATATTATTTCATACATTCGGCCTGACGGGGGTCAGGCGCTCAAGATTGTAGTGTTATACAGAATGGTGATAATAGTTCATTGAAATGTTTTGCAACTTTCACATACATCATATTCATTTGATAATTTCAAGACATTTCTATAAAATAATATAACATTGGCTGCATTATTTCATAAGAATGTTATAAAATTATCAAAGGATTAGGACGTATTAAAGTTGCAAAATATTTCCATAAAATAATATAGTCTATGTTTTAATTTATTGTCGTCACTGTTCTGTATACCACTGTATGCCCTAGCTACCTCTCATTGATTCACTCAATCGCGCCATCAGCAAATATTGATGCTCGTCATTCAAAGTCGCAGGCTCAGCTTAGTACTTATCATATATTTTTCTTTCCCTCCATTAATTTTAGCGAAGCGTATTTGTGGTTGAAAGGCTCTCAATAGCATTACTTTGAATAAAAGGAAGAGGATTTTAATATTTCTACCGTATAAAATGTCATTAATACGTTTCATTTTTGGCTTAACGGATATTATTTTTCCTTTGACGCTTTTGGTCCTATTGCGACGTTTTTTGTTAGCATAAAATGGCTTTATATCTACTTATAATAAATATTTGGTTTGGTATTTGTGTGGTTACACCACAAATTATTACTATATTATACTTTGAGATTTTACTAGATATAGATTACATTTATGAAACATAAAATATCAGCTTCTGTGTCGATGGACATGATGTAGTTGTAGACCTTGTAAGCTTTTATTATGTGACCACAGTGTAATGGAAGAATAACTAGCAGTGTGATTCACTAACACAAATATTCGACATCGAACTTGACGACTGACAAGACGACACCAGCCGCCATTGATTTTGACACTATAGCACAGCGCTGCGCGTAAGCGTATTCACTAATGTCTACATCTATTCTCTTGGCTGTGTATGTTTGTCGCTATTTTGGTTACCTATACGATATGGACATTGGGCCTAATTCTGGGAACACACTTTAATTCTAAATTTAAGTACAGTACGTCTCTTTCTCGCAATAAGTAATAGGAAAAAGATAGCAAGAATCTGTTTAGAGCTGTCACTTAAATTTAGATAAATTTCTAAGAAACCATAGACAATTTTAGACGGCATGTACGGTGGTGCCTCCTAAAAACTGCATTTTGTCACGTTCAATAAGGTCGAAAATTGAACGCACGTTTCTAAATGTCAAATTATATGACAGCCATCCTTTTCGTATTCCTTTTGATAGAAAGAAATGCGCTGAACTTAAATTTAGACTTAGCATGTGTTTACCAGAATTAGGGCCATTGATTGTACTAATCGATATTTTTCCATTTCGTTGTTCTTGTGTTGTCGGAACGGTATTGTGACAATACTTACAACGGTTGTCAAATGGTTGTCAAACAAACGCCAAAAAGTATGACAGCGGTGCTGACAGCCACGATATCAAGGCTGCTGACTTTAGAGAATCGCATAGCTGTATCCTAGTAATCCGTGTAACTATAACTTTGCTGCCAAATTCTTGACAACGTTCGTCGCCGGAAATGCCGCTACCGGTCTTTACGCGGTAATCTGTCAGTTTGCCATACATAACTGGGGAAATGTTCTTGGCCC
Organism: Nymphula nitidulata; assembly: GCA_947347705.1. Classification (NCBI taxonomy): domain Eukaryota; kingdom Metazoa; phylum Arthropoda; class Insecta; order Lepidoptera; family Crambidae; genus Nymphula; species Nymphula nitidulata. Next base: position 4,633,725 of record OX374620.1, read on the forward strand.
TAAAGTTAAAATAACAACAGTCTATTATATTTATTTATAAGGAAGATAACAATCTTATATAAAATAAAAATTAATTGTGTATTTAAAAAAAAAATTAGGATCCTCAAAGTAATTTAGACTGTCTCTTGATCTTGTGTGTTGAATCTCAGGTTTTATAACTGGTTCAGATCCTAAATTGTCGAACTTACAAGCTTGGAGGATGAAATTTTATTATCACTGACAGGAGTGACAAGGGGTGAAGTTATTAATTCTATAAAAATGTGCCATATCCTTTTGTCCCCTAACGCTCACCGACGAGGTCACACACAATAAAAAACCTATTGAGTTTAGTTTGCGGGTACTTCGAAGATCAATAATCTGTGAAGCACTACACTACAATATGTTTTCTATTGTTAGGGATACGCCAACAGGATGGTAAGGAACGAAGGGAAATATAATAACCGGTTTTTTTACTTTAAACTTCAAAATTACTTAATATCGTAATAATTGGTCCTTCGATAAGGACAATAGAAGGTCCATCTACCGATACTCTTAATGGACTGCCTCACAGCCTGGCCAGCTTTGTCTGACCCGTGACGGACACAACGATACACCTAGGACGACTTTTTGACCAGGCAAACAAATGAGCGTCGAGGCTCAAGCTAATTGGTGTGGTAAATGGAAATATAAAGCGCGGTCGATGTCCATTAGGGGTAGGGCTGCTAACTAGGTTTTCGTCAAATGTAATGTTTTATTTATGACCCGCGACTTTGTCTGCGTAATTTCGTGGGAACGTATTCTTGGAAGAAAGAGTATCTTATGTTTTAAACCACATTATAAACAATCTCTGTGCCAAATTTCATCCAGATCCGTTAAGCCGTTCACCCGTGATTGAGTAACAAGCATCCTTCCAAATTTTCGCCCTTATATATTAGCAGGGTTTAATTTTAAGGGACAAGCCTCTTAAGGTACCTATCGGGTCACGGTGGCGGATAGTGACACGTCCTATTGTTTATATGATATCTGCGAATAAAGGGAAACCGATGTAAACATAACAATATGTTCCGGATCTGTTAACCCTGCCGTAACAGGGAATATTGGATAATTGGTGTATTGGAGTTTGTTTATCTTTGTTATTGTTCTGCTTCGCACTTATTAATATAGGTACATTATTTTGTGAATTACTCTGCTGATTGCATAATTAGTATAGTTATGATAATGTATTATCAACATAGGCATTATTATGTACTTAATTGTTATTTATTCCAATATATTTGGTCCATGATTCTATAAATGGAATAAAATTGGCGCAGTAGGATGGTGTTGGCTGAGATGATGATACACACAATTCGTAATCGTTGTTTTGGTCGAGATAAAGAGGGATGGAGATATAAGTTCTTAGAGCGAGGGAAAAGGACAACCATGGCGCCCTCGCGCAAATGATGTAACGTAAGCGACAAAATAAATAGAGGATTACAGACCAAAATATTCTTTACGATTATCAATATTATCTTTCTTTCTTTATTAATGTTATCAAATTATTAGAGCGATTCGTATTCATATAATAATGTCGTTTACTAATTTTGTTCAGCTTTCTTATTTTTAAGTGACTTTTCCGAAAATACAATTGAGGCAAAATGTTTAATTTGTGTTTCTGGTTTTTGTCGCGTCTAGAAAAATATTAATCATTATCATCATTATATCAGCCGATAGACGCCTACTGCCGAGCATAGGCCTTCCCCCAAGGATCTCCAAACCGATCGGTCCTGCGCTGCCCTCATCTTTCGCGCGGCTTTCCGCGACCCTCACCAGATCATCGGTCCACCTAGTACTCCCACAGCGCTGCGTCTTCCGGTACGCGGCGTCCACTCGAGGACCTTTCCGCCTCAACGGCCGTCAGTCCTCCTTGCAATGTGACCTGCCCGCTGCCACTTGATACGCGCAATTCTTTGGGCTATGTCAGATCTCATCATTTCTGATTCGATCACGCAGAGAAACACCAAGCATAGCCTAGCATAGAAAAATATAGAAAAAATAATATCTGACTATCAGAAACGAAAGATCTTTCAGGGACCTATAGCATTAACTAAAAAGGGCAATTTTTTAAGCAAGTATCTTTACTAGTAATCGTTACCACGTGCCTGTACGTAAAGTACGTTTGTTTATATGTATTTGCCAACCCTATTTAGGGAAGCCATTTGGTAGTAATTATTATGGCGAGTGCATCGCCAGGGGACCGCGCAAGTTTTATGTATAGATGTGTCACCGGCTTATTTATGTGATAATGTTTTTACAGCGGTCGTATTTTAACGAAGAACCGGCTGAAATGGAGCATGGAAAACATGTCATAGAACTCCATAAATATTATTCTTTGAAACATTCCTCCTCATTATTTGTGTAAACCTCACAAAGGGAAATATAACTGAGGTATTGGATCATATAGATCAGGGATTCCCAAATTATTTTACGCCCGTATTCACAACGACACTATAAGGTCTCACAGTGCCCGCGGACGCACAGGGTGCCAAATTCCTATTCATACACAATACTTGAGTGACAATCGGCACTATGCGTTTGTCATAATGAACACTTAGCTAAGGGCTAAGTGTTCATTATGCTTAGCTAAAAGCTATATTAATCAACGCATAATGTCGAGCTCACCAAAGAGAATGTAATCACTACGGAGTTTACGATAAAAAGCAAACAAACAAGAAAATTGAAATGTCAGTCAGTGAAGTGAACTACGTAACACTAATCAACCAATCACAGAGCTATATTCAACGCTATACGTCCGCATAGTAAAGATTCGTTTGAGTATTGTTTGTGAATTGAAAGGCTTGTCAAAGTGAACCCACTGAGAAATGCCTTACTTCGCTATGTATTGCTCCTTTACTTACATAAGTATCGTTTGTGAATACGGGTGTTAGGCTCTTGTCCAGGGGCAATAGTAGGGGTCACATGACCCATTTTACAAAATGAGCTGATACCTCAGACCACCATACATACATAGCCAAGTTACTTTAAAAATCCTATCTCTAGTTTGCTTGTGCACGCTTATCGACTTTTTGAGTTTTTTAAAAGTACATACAACAATGATACTTCCGACTAAAATATTAGGCATTATTTTAACAAGTAGGTACACATAGCACAACTTATTAGTTTCAAATAAGAACTTGTGTTAATCAATAGGGGTCGATTTTTAGACATCGTCGGCCCCCAAAATTAGTTTTTGTTTATGTCGACCCCTGGGAAACCGATTTCGACCACTTTGGGAATCCTTGATGTAGATAGACTGAGTCGTATGTATAGGTGACCCGGGTTACAGAAATTCAATATTATTATAATACATTTACAGTACGAATACGCAAGTTTATCATATGAAACGTTCTTCCAGTAACGACATTAGACACGCTCCACCTACACATAGAAAAAGTCAACATTGTGCTTATTCAATTGTAACATTTACATATTGTTTATTTATACACGAAAGTTCTGTGTTCAAAGAAAGTGGGAGTCTTGTCGATGCGGAGTTCTTTTTATTGATGTTCTTTTAAAATACTGTACGTACGTACGTTTTTAGTTATTTATGATACTAGTGCAGTAAGTTGGTTTTTACAAACGAGTAGACATATTTGGACACAGCTATTATTATGGATCATACTGCCCCAGCGGTCCCCATCTACGCAAAACGAGCGTCTTCACACCTCGTTTAAAGGAAAACATCATAGGAAGAAGGGGAAAAGCGAGCTGGCAGAGAGATCCATACTTTGATGGTATTACAGAAAAACGAGTCACCAAGTTTCTTTGCGCGCAAAGTCTTTACAGTGTATAGATGACTACGATGACCAAAATGAGTGTTCCTGTAAAGGTAGAAGGAGGAAGAAGGTTGTAAAGTTCTACAGACCACTCTCCATGGTACCTACTGCTTACAGAACAGATGTACAGGCAATACATGACGTTCAGCGAAACAATGTCACGTATTGTAGAGGCTGTAGAGCGTACTTACATATCGTCGGGGATAGCGCAAATCCGCGATGACGTAAAGGCCACGTATCTGCAATAGATCCAGTTTTAAAGGGGAAGGTTAAAACTTAAAAACTTTTTTATTTCAACAAATTTTAAGCTCACTTCTACACAGAGAGTTGTATTATTGATGTGTTCTCTCTCTTGTTAGAAAAATATATATCCCTTAAAGTAGCACAGCCAATTTTGAGTGAATTGCCCGCGACAACTAAATTGTACAATATGTTTTTATGTGACGATACGCGGATTTATCCAATGCTAGTTACGCGGATTTGCACTATCCCCGACGATATAAGAAAACCTCTTTGCTGCGGTTGACGAGTTAACTTGTCCAGAAGAATGTTTTTTACACATACAAATATTTCAATTCAGGCCCCGCACATCCTCGTCAATCCTGACTATTTTCACCAAAGATGCGCGAGGCGAGGATTGAAAATTTGCCATACAAATTTTAAATCTCGTCTCGCCTCGTCTCGTCTCGCCCCTCTGGTGGAAAATCACCTTGACAGTCTGACCTTGAGACCGCCGTTACGCCATTTGTATTGTAATAAAAGCCGCTTTTGTAGTGCAACTGTTACACTTGATGTGCTGTCGCTATACGCACACGCAAACTACAAAAAATAAAAGCGGGATATTTTTTAATGCATGGCATATGAAAGCACCACCTGTTTATAAGCGGTAAGAGGAGTCCATATGCGAAGACAGCTTATGCAGGTTGAACACACTAATCTAGCCGCCTCCACCTTGTCAAGGAGGGAACACAACATTAATGTGCCCAAATAATTCTAAGTCTAACCAAGGTCTAACCTATACGATGATGCAAGTTAATATTTTAAAGCGGCATTGCAAAGGTTTCATAAATCCGCATTTTACCATTGAAAACTTTTCGGGGATAACCCCTTTGCGTATATTACGGTTAGAATGGATATGTCTAATAAAGTTAGTCCCGTGAATTACATATTCAGAGAACGTCCTTGGTACAGGGTTCATGGTCGAGGGAATATTTTTCAGGTAAAAACTTTAAGGTGATGTAGTTACTCCTAGATTCGGACTGAAGATTAAGTTTTATGGTTAAATTTGAGCATAAATGGTGTACAATTTGAATAGCTTATTATTTTAATTTCTTTATAAACTACGTTCCTCGTCCTCAACGACTGCATTATCAACAATTCTCTCTTAGTTTGCGGTATTGAAAGCGAGTAATAATCGATTGAAAATCTTTACACAATCGATCGTGAAACCAGAGCGTGTGCTCGTATTGCCACACGTAAACACGGAAGTTTGTTTGTAATTGGCGTATCGATTACAATATTTATAACTTTGAAACATTGCAGGACTGTAAACTTAATTGTTTCCAGTCACAAATTAAGGCGGTTCAATTTAATGAATAATATTAAATTGAGCTACTAAAATACGAAGTGAGATACGGAAATATGAACTGGCATCAAATTGTTAAATATATTAATTTGATGATTTTTTAAACGCAAACTTAGTATTTTTTTAAGGTACTTAGTATGTTTTGGTAAGGATATGTTGTCCTTTTCCTCCCCCTCTTTAACGATGCTTCCCAACGATACTTTAAGGAGGGACCGGACCGTGGTCAAACCGTCTTGGCGACACAATAGTCGGGGGGTCGACTGGTAACGCTGCTCCTCAGCGTCAAAAAGAAGGATGATGCTCAGTTTGATATGCCAATGAGAGATGTTCCAAAAATGTATGAAGAGCCGGCCAGGTCTATGGACACTATAATAATAATAAAGCCTTTTATTTACTGTTAGCATTACAATTTCTTAAATATAACAAATACATTAAATTCAACAGCAACCTTAGCCAACAGTTTGTCTTTCGACAAAGGCCTCCTCCAGGGCTTTCCACGTCTTCCTGTCTCTAGCGGTGCTGTCCCACAGCAATCCTGCGGTCCGTTTTAAATCATCCTCCCACCTAACATTTTTTCGGCCTCTGCTTCTCCTTTGGTCTCTTGGCCACCACTCAGTAATATTCTTTGTCCATTTTGGTTTGTTCTCTCGTATAATATGTCCCGCCCATCTCCATATAAGGGTTCAATAGACAAGGTCAAACTACAAACGATTAAAGAGAAAACAAAAAATTCAAGGCTATTACCAAAACAATAAGAACCCTTAAATGGACACTATAAATACTAAAAAATAGGTAAAACATGCAGAACAGTGTTCAATTGTCCATTTTCTATTTATGTGCTTTGTAGTATGGTAAAAACAAGATTTTTAAAGAAAAAACTGTAACACAGCTAAATATTCATCATGGCGCGTATGTCACTTTGGTGACGTTAGTTGACTTCTATGTCGCCCGCCGTATTGCCATACTGAATAACGGTAAAAATGACGAAAAATTTTAAATTTTCTACAAACAAACTAACTATGCATGAAAATGAATTATTTTTCACGGATTCAGGAGAATCTTCCTAATTCTTAATTTTTGATTTTAACATTATTATAAATGTTTGAAAAATTACTTAGTAATTAAAATAGAATAAAACTAGAAAAATTTCACGTCCTGAGACTGCTCTGACCACTGAGCCACCCAGGACTTGGGATATCCCTGTGAAATTCTTCTAGCCTATCTGTATTTGCGTTCATGAGCTAACGTCCACCCTACAATGTCGAAATATTCTATTTCAACATCCGAAACGAGTATTTTTACAAATACCGACGATTCGGTTAAGTTGGGGCAGTGCTTTCAAATATTCTTAATTTTTGATTTTAACATTATTATAAATGTAAATGAAAAAAGATGAGAGAGATGAGAGATAAATGATGATGAGATGTAAATGTTATGTTAATGTTTCAAACATTTATAATAATGTTAAAATCAAAAATTAAGAATATTTGAAAGCACTGCCCCAACTTAACCGAATCGTCGGTATTTGTAAAAATACTCGTTTTGGATGTTGAAATAGAATATTTCGACATTGTAGGGTGGACGTTAGCTCATGAACGCAAATACAGATAGGCTAGAAGAATTTCACAGGGATATCTCAATTCCTGGATGGCTCAGTGCTCAGAGCAGTCGCCCGGATTGCGAAAGGTCGCGGGTTCGATTCCTGCCTCAGGACGTGAAATTTTTCTAGTTTTATTCTATTTTAATCTTCCTAATTTTTTGAAATACTGTACATATACTTGGCCGGATATGCAACATCTCTATTTTAACCGTCTCTGTGGTCTAGTGGTTGAGACCACCTGCCTCAGATCTAGAGGTCCGGGGTTCGATGCCCGAGGGGCCAGAAATTTTCTGCTCGGTTTGGTTGGTGGTTGGGCTTTTCTAAGTCCGTCTGGCTAGCTACAACCATCTTACCTAAGTCTGCCGCCATAGCGATAATGTTAACGGCATTGTTGTGTTCCGGCAGGTAGAGGTAAGATAGCCAGTTCCTCTGTGGTTGAGGAATCCGGGTGTAGCTCGCTTCCATCGTCGGCCTTATCTTCACTTACCATCATGTGAGATGAAGATCAAGAGTTACCCCGTTAAGTTAAAAAAAATCTACTTTAATTAATACCTTCTTTGCTTGAATTATTTATCAAATTCTTCTTATTTCTATGTCACACTACACTGGTAGCCGCTAGCGGCACGGTAGTCTTAATGTTGTCATTAACTTGCGGATCCGCCCGCGTGTGCCTATATCGGTTATGGCGCTAAAAAGTCCGGATATACCCCAGTTTGGCGCCGAGTTAACTAAATTATCGAAATTAGCATTTGGAATAATTTTCCTGGTAGAACAATTTCACACCTCCAGGGATATTATTATGGAACAATAAAATTGCTGGTTTGTGTAATCATGGTTCGAGCGACGACGCACTGAATCTGTATTGAGAAGATTCAGATGAGTCCAGAATGTTAGTGATTCATGTGGTTCAGAGGCATTACATTGAATTGTTAGACCTTAGACCATATTGCTCGTAGCACTGGTACTGTTTGTCTGCAAGATAAAAACAGAAATGATGACATCCGTTAGAGAACCAAAGTCACTGATATAGGATTAGTAAGTTGAAGTAGGCAGGGCACATAGCATGCAGAGCAGACGGCCGGTGGGGAGGTAAAGTTCTAGAATGGCTACCACGGACCGGAAAGCGCACAGTAGGACGGCCTCCCACTAGATGGATAGACGACCTGGTCAGGGTCGCGGGGAACCGTTGGATGCAGGCAGCGCAGAACCGTTGCGTTTAGTAATCAATTGGGGAGGCCTTTGTTCAGCAGCGGACATCATAGGCTGATATGATGATGATGATGTCTGGTACTGTCAGCAACAGAATTCGATTAACACTTTGTTACTTTTTCATAATAACATATTGGTGTATTCTTGACAATTTGTATGAATAATGTGAATGACGTAGTGACCCATAATTTTTCTTACAAGTACCTAAATCATAATCGACTTCTGTTGCTGACCGTACCTAATTGTTTGGACAGGTGGGGCGTCAAAGTCAAAAATCAAAATCAAAATATTTTTATTTCAACAACCAGTAAACAATTATGATATAATGGTGGTTTGGTTCTCCTAGTAGGCAAAAATATTAATAGATTTTTTTCTTTGCAAAGCACGTCAAATGACTCAACACCATGTGATATATATATAATTACCAATAACAAAATGAAAATTAATAAGGAAATCCCAAGTCCTCGGTTGCTCAGTAGCCAGCAGTCCCGGATTGTGAATGGTGGTATAGTTTAGAAATTTTAAAAATATGTTCCATGATAATGTTAAACATAAAATTAAGAATAATATATAGGCAATGTAAGGAATATTCTTTTCAATTCAAAGTGAGATAAAACTCCATACAGACAGACGGGTGTCATCTTGTTGCGGGAAAATAACGGTTTCAACCAGGTAACAATGTTATGTCATGTAATTAGAGGACAAGGAATAGGTATATAACATGCCTCTGAGAGTTAACAAACATTTCATCCTAAATATGTATATTACATCATGAACGCACGTTTAGCGCGGTCTGCCGCCAGTTTGCAGTAATCCGTCATGGCTGACCGGACCATTGGTCACACTGGCTTTACTGGTCATGTATTTGTCACCAAATAGAAACATACAGAAGGTCTACATCAACACTAGTTGGTAGGCTCGTATTCGTCGTCTGGGTAGGTAGGTAGGTACAGACATGAGCAATAAATAACATATACTCAATTCTCGCTGCTATTGACTCTTTTCCAATTACTATAAGAGTCATTTATCATCAACAGTCATTTGTCATCGCCGCGCGCCGTTTCCATTTCAGCCATATAAACAGTTCGGTTTGTTTCGGATCATTATATGAACTGGTTATGTCTGTCACAAAACAACGATTGCCATTCTTTTTTTGTTAAGCTTCGTGGGCTTCCAATTCCTTCTTTTCTCCAGCTCCTTTTATTTCCGTTATCCTCTTCATTGAGTGTTATAGCTTAATAGCCATCTCACGTAATGTAAACTGAGGCACAATAGCCGCGCGCTATGCTTCGAAATCCACTTCCAATTCCAACAACTTCTCCACATTACTTGTCGAAATCAAGCCTTAGAGGTACCTTAGTTGATAGTCAGAAGTAAGCGAGGGGTCGGCGTCGCGTTGCCTACCCAACTATAGCTGCACCGACACCTCGAGGGCAATTACCGTGTCGAGGGTGCGGAGCCACTCCAACTACGTGCCTACGTCATGTTGAGGCGATGAGACGTGACAGTGTTGATCAGGTGCGGAGATGACGTGTGATATAATCTGTATTCCGTCTGAAACTGAGAGAACACGTGCCTGTATGCGTGCGTACTCCTTAGTGCGATTAGTAGAAAACCGGCCTTCTGTATATTTCTATGTTGTGTAATTGTTCCGGTAGCTGTCTTTATGACCCGGCGTGGGTGTCCACTTCAAACGATTCAAATATTTTATTGGAGTAGAATACTTAAACTACGGTTTAGATTTAAATATAGCACTTAACTGTCAACAATTACACATGGTCGAAAGCCGGAAACACCGTAGATAGACCTCCTGACGTCTCCAACATTTTGCGAAATTCTGTCCGCGATACTTCCACCATTAATCTCTTAGGTGTCTCCTTTTATTAAATTTTCCACTGCATCGACGTATCTACAGTATAAGTATAAGAATATGGGGAAGACAAGTGTTCTAACAAGTCGTGCCTAAATTCAATGGTTCTTAGGTAAAAATTTAATTTTTATATTTTCACACAGCAAACGTTTTCACCGCGTAATATTTTCTATAGTAATTAAGGATAAAGGTTTTGTAATTCCCCCGTCCATTAACTCTCTCAATTAGTTAATTAATTGGGTGACATCACAGCTTTACTTAATCCCCGTGGTCCAGAAAGTCACCCTATGTAGTTCATAGGTTAATGCTCGCATCCGTCGGGGTCTCGGGGTCTTGTCGCGGCTCGGGACATCAATATTGGCAAAAGACATATTGCATGCATATGAATTGATTGCTATTACCTATATAACTCAGGCTTATTACTTAGTGTTATGGTAATCCCAAGGACTTTTGTTATAATAAAAGATAATGTGTAATTTTGTAAAAAAATACTGTTTGGGAAAGCACCTTTTGTAGATAGCCAGTTCCTCTGTGGTTGAAGAATCCGGTTTAAGCTCGCTTCCATCTTTCACCTTATCATTACTAACCATTAGTTATCTTCTCAAGATAAAAAATAACCTGACCAGCACCCTTAGTCTGTCAGAAAACACTCGAATATCGAAAACTCTATTTCTGGTAGTTTTTATCGCGGTATGATAGAGCAGATAGAATGTGAATTTATGTACTGAATCCGTATTCCGACATTTGGAAATAAGGTTCCTGTTGCTGGCTCTCTGTCTCTTCACTTCTTTCACTTGTGCTACGGCTATGTGTGACACACACAGGAGTGTTTTTTTACTGGCTGTGCGCTTAGCGATATGATGCGGCCTTCATACTTAAGTATATCACCAATCTGTGAGGATAATATTCAAGAAAAGGGTTTTTTGACAGCTACAGAGTAAGTTATGAAAAAGGAAATTATGTTGTTGTGAATGATGTGATTGAGGTGTTTCAATTCAGCCAAACTAGAACTTAAAATACTTCTACAAAGTCAAGAAATGTCTTTTCAAAAAGGCCCAATACGTGTCGCTGTGCGGACTGCAAACTTAGCAAGTATTTTACCAAGTACTAAGTATCTATGATGGCATTTCTATCGACAGCTATAGAAATGTTAGGCTGCTAATACGCTTGCAAGGTGGTTTTAAAAATATTTTTGATGGGGCTTCTTTCTTTCTTTTGTCCAAGCAAAAGGCGTATGTTCTCTCAAACATTTTGGTTGAATAGTAGACATCTACGCGCTCAATTTGAGGTTCGACTTTGCGTTAGCAAAATAATAAAATAGAAATATAATTTTACATCTTTCTTCACGCTAAGTTGGCCCAAAACGTTTTGAGGTTGGTACTTATTTAAAACTAGTAGGTATGTCGCAGCCGTATGGTTAAATCAGCTGCTTAACTGGACGCCTAGCCCGTTGATTGAATGCCGGAATCCAATAAAACGGCTGATGGACAACTAGCCAAGTTATTGAGCGCAACGTTTAACCAGATGGCTGTAATGTCAGCCGTCTGATTTAATTAGCCATTCAATTGGACGCCTAGTCCGGTCGTTTAAATGGATGAGCTTTTGTGTGACTGTTTGAGTGATAGGTAAGTTCAAGGTTATTTTTTTATGACCACATATAAATAAAAGGATGTCGGTTATAAGTGGCCATAAAAAATAACCTTAAACCCACTAATCAAGCAAAAAGTCTCGGGTACAAGATGATCCTTTCAATACGCCAAGTCGTTAAACGATAAGTGGGTCTAGTTCAATTAACTATCGAGCTAGACATTTGATTGGATACTGGCATTTAATCAACGGGCTAGGCATCCAATCGAGCGGCCAATTTAACCAGATGGTGGTGATAGGTATAGGTACTGCCATATGTAGGTAGAATAAATAAAATTTATCTAGTCTATTCCATTTTCAATACAATGAATATTGCTATAGCACAACATGTTACATTATGATCATATAATGTAGATAAGACATGTCGTTATAATGTGATGTGGTGTCTAAGCTTAATATAAAAAGACGTCACAGTGGTGTTGTTAAGCAAACTAATAGCTCTAAGTGGATCGCCCTTCGTTCCTTTTATCTGATTAAAAGTGTGTGCTATAAGTAATATTATAAAAGTCTTGTCATTGTTCGATAGCGGACATACCTTAATGCACTAGTGTGACTCTATGGGATGTCGACATTTTGCCTCGTTATCTTCATCATCATCATATAAGCTATGAAGTCTACTGCTGAACAAAGAACTTGCCATACGATTTCTAAACGGATCAGTTTCCCGCAGTCTGCAATCCAACGGCTCCCCGCGAAACTGGTCATCTGTCCATCCAGGATTCCGTTCTACTAGAACCTTAACACCCCATCGACCGGCAAACCTGCCTCATCATCAGCGAAAATGAAAGATTTTCCGGCAAACCAAGGTTTTTTGGCCTAATTGTTCCTGTTGGCTGCAGATAGTCTTTTCAGCGTGAAGGAGGCGAGACCCTTGGGGACTCCTCAAGCCAAGGGTACGGATCGCCTCCGGAGGATTTTTAACCAAAAGGCATCACCATCTTACAGTCGTTTAGAGTATCCAGGGCGCTCGAGCCACGAAGGATTCTTTTTTTTACAAACCACGGCGGCAAATGACTCAACACCTCTTGATGTGAAGCGGTAAGTAGAGTACATATGCGAGGACAGCTAGTGCAGCTTGAACATACTTTTCTACTCCACCTTGCCGGCCTTGCTGCCTTTTCACACCTCTTGAAGGAACCGGTGTTTTAGGAAGGGAACACACGTGTCAGCAAAGAATTTCAAGGTTTGGTAGTTCGACAACGAAATGTCTTACTTATGATGAGGTGGAGACAGTGAATTGATGACTCCAAAGACCCGCACGCGTACTTATAGACAGGGGGAAGGTGATATAAGGCCAGAACGGATTTGAAAGAAGTGACACTTCATTGTTAAATTAATTAAACAAAGTGCTGAGGAAACACTGTTATCGCGATTTAGGTTTAATTAAATTGATATGTGCGGTGTCTGTACAGGATATGATGTGATGATTTCACGATATTTCTATGAAATAGTATAACATTGGCTGCATTTCAGTAATGTTATAAAATCATCGAATAAGATGTATTTGATAGTTGCAAAACATTTCTGTCAACTAATATAGCGCATGTTTAAATTTACCGACGTATTATCCTCACCACTTTGTATGTCGCACTCCGACTATAATTTAGACCAGGTATGTATTCAACACATTGCGAGAAACGTCGAGTCAATGGGTTTGAATTAATTCGTCCCGGTTTACCTATATTCCAACTATTTGGATAATGGTGCGGCGTTTGAAGGGGAAGGTGTCTACACCCAACACAGTTGAGGATAAATAGGCGTAGGTTATCAAAGGTTTCTTGTTTATACCTGTGTCAGCTGCGTAGAGTTGGGTACTGTTATACGGGACCCCTCGATTTGGGTTTTAAAAAAGAACTCGACTTATGAAGAAGAAGTTTAATGTTCTTCACAAAATTATAAAATGTAATTATTCCGAAAAGGCGAGTGTTCGCTATGACAATTCCCGGCAGACTGGAGCTCTGACGCTCCCGTCTTGGCTTGGAGGGCAAAGATGCTGATGAAGCATCTTTGTCAGCGTTTCCCTATACAAATCTCGGATATAACAGCCCCCCCTTTAAGAGGAAACTTATAGGAAAATGAGTTTCCGTAAAATTGTTTATTCAACGCGTAAGCGGGGTGGAGAAGTCATTTCTAAACTATGTTCAATATCATCAGATTTATCTTGCTTTGGTCTAGTATCAGATCTCGAAAACTTGCCTTTTCTGTATAATTTTACAATTAATAAAGTAACTAGAGAAATACTTATAATTATTGACACGGTACTAAATATAGGAAAACTAATGTGATTATTAATATTTGATTCTGGATTTTTCAAAGTATGTAAATTATCCATGATTTTATCAGAGTCAGCTTTAAAAGATTTTAAATTGTTCAAATTTACAGTTTTAATTTTTGACATGGAAATGTCAACTTTCAATTTTCTAAAACGGCTTATATTACAACAACTATCATTAATTATATTAAAATCTGAATAAACATGTGGAATACTTATTTTAGGATTAAGATTCCTAACTAGTCTTACATTTCTATGAAAAGCTACACATTCAGGTGGCATACTAAGTATACCTGTACCGAATATTGTGAATTCGGATAAGCTACTGTTACATTCAATACTTAATTTTGTAGGTTTGGACTGAACAAATATCCATTTGTTATTATTCAATTTATGCCAGATATCTATATCTCCGAAAATAAATTTTGTAGAACAGGATTCTGGAAGGGAGGATATAGCTTTTGTAATAATTTCGACTTCACATGAAGGGTTATTAAGAACCGCGTAGACATCTGTGACTTCACAAAGGTAAGTTTCTTTATTTATATTTTTACAGCTATTTAAGTCTTTCAGGAAAGTGTAAGAAGATTTATCTCTGCTTAAGGCCAAGAACTGTTCGGAAGGTAAGATCATAACAAATGAATCTGGCTTGTCACTAACATGTGGGGTAGGTAGTGGTATATTCTTATATATATTATATTCTAACAAACTAACTAAAGGTAATTTTATAATAAACATTAACTTATTATCTAGGTAGTAACAAACTAAATCAGCTACATTAATTAAAATATGAATGTTACTTAAATCTAAGCTTACAGGAAAGTCTCTATATTTTGGGATAACCTTTAGATTAGTTACAATGTCATTATATAGTTGGCTTGGTGTTAATATTGACGGGTGCAAGGTATTACTTTTTACAAATAGGATTGAATTTAACAGATCTTCAATTTTAAAGGATATTGTTAACAAATTGGATTGTAGAGCATTAATAACAACCTCAAGATTTTCTCTAAAATTAATTTTATTTATAGTTTCGGTTACGTTGCGCACAGAGTAGGTTAGTTTTTCAATGACGTCATTAAGTTTTGCCTGATTTTCATTTACTTCCAACAAGGAAGCATTGATACTGGATATCGCGGATTGAGACACCAGTATACTTTTAGAAACAGAATCTGCTAATTTTTTATTGTTATTGTTAAGAGCTTGAATTGCATCATTATAGTTCTTTGCATCATCTTCATCTAAGGTTCCAAATATATGTTTGAGTACGGTACCAACACCGGCAAACCAAGCGGATCTTTTGGAAATACCGTTTGAGATTATATGGGAGATAGATTGATAATTCCTCGAAATGTCCTTATAGAGGGCTTCTAATGGTTGTAACCTGTTTTGACATTGTAAATAGTCTAATACATCGCTTTCACGACAGTAAAATCTTATAGTACTAAAGACTTCGACAACATTATCTATGTGATGCTTAATCGAAGATATTTCTACCGGGATAATGATATGAAATTGATCGTTTACTATCCTTAATTTACCGACAGGGTCGAGAAGTATTCCAGGGCTTTTAGTGATGTAACTAATGTATTGGTTTTCGTTAGCCGTCAGATCAGCACTATAATGTGCGGCTGCCAGCCTGTAAAATTTATAATAGGATTGTAAATATGTATAAGTATTTTGTATATTTATGTCTTGTAACTAATGTAAATTTGTAAAATTAGGTAGTGTATATAAATTGTATATAGTAATGTTATTTAAAATGGTCGTCCGAATTTAATTTTAATCGGAAGCAGGTTTTACTTCGTCAAAATGATGTTTGACGTGCCGTCGGTTAATGAGAAGAGACAAGGTATTATTACCGTGAATTTTTATAACTTTGTAAGGCCCTTTCCAGATTGGTGAGAGTGCCTTACGCATCCTTACATGGTTCTTTAGGTAAACATAGTCACCTACTTTATACTGAACTACACGTGAATGTCTATCGTAATAGTTTTTGGAGCGTTCTTTGGAAGAGTTAATGTTTTCTCGAGCTTTTTGGTGAGAGATTTTAAGGCGATGCTGGAGCATTCGGACATAATCAGGGTAAGTAACGTCAGAACGTTGGTCGAATACAGAGTCTGGTATGTATGGCTTATGGCCAAAGAGGAGCTCGAATGGCGTGAATTTGGTCGTAGTGTGCACTGTGCTGTTATATGTCAATATGGCGGTGTACACGTACTTATGCCAATCAGTTTGATTGTCATTCACATATGATTTCAGATACTCTTTTAAGGTCGAGTGGCTGCGTTCTAAAGCGCCTTGTGTCTGTGGATGATAAGGTGAGGACCAAATTTGTTTAATTTTGAAGAAATCGCAGATTCGTTTAAAAAGGTCCGCAGTGAAGTTCGTGCCTTGGTCTGTTAGGATTGATTTTGGGATTCCAAATAGAGATATGAAATGTATTAGGCACTCGCAGGTCTCCTCAGACGTAGCGTTAGAGATAGGGTATGCGATCGAGAATTTGGTAAGGTCATCTTGGAGTGTTAGGATAAATTTCAATTTGAGAAGGCCCGCTTCAGGCAAAGGACCAACAATGTCGAGGCTAATTCTTTCAAAAGGACGGGTAGAAGAAGTGGTAATTTGCATGGGCGCTCTATTTATTTTACGGAGAGCTTTGTTGGATTGACACAGTTTACAACTTTGTACATAATTCTCAATGTCACTGCGCATATTCTTCCAATAATAACGTTCTTTGATCCTATTGAGCATTCTGTTAGAACCAAGGTGTCCTGCAATTGGAATGTCATGGTTCTCCCTGAGGATTTTAGCGATTTCACTTGGCACGGGATAGATAATGGTGTTATGATGAATGTTTACTATTATATTCGTATTATTAAATAAATACATAAGCATACCATATATTTTTACGAAAGATAGGTTTTGGAATGCGTTTTTAAAGTCAGATATTGCGATTTCACTTATACTACCCGTAAGTAGTACATCGTCACGTGTGGCTTTAAGTGTTTTAAATAATTCGGGGTATGTACAGCTGTTGAAATAGTAAACGTTAGTAAATAAGAAATAATAAGTATTTTGTTTGATTTCTATCTTTTTGAAAGAATGGAGTTCTCGTTCTGATTTGAGGAGATCAGAGGAGTCTTCAAGTGAAGAGAGGACTTCTTGAACATAAGGATTCGAGTCGTCAAAGTCAATTGATACTGGAATTAGTATTGTTTTAGAGTTGCTCTTAAGGAGGCTCTCGTTATGTTCTTTGATTGTTGTATTGAATGTTTCTTTTTTATTAGTAAAGGATTTTAAAAAGGTATTGTAGTCAGAATTAGAGTTAACACTCATTTTCGAAGTTTCAGTAAGAGTTGGAGAGTTCGGTTCCGGTTGAGGTGAGTAAGTAGTTGGCAGATTACGGTTTTCAGGGCTATACACATCGAGTGGAATATCGTCATTGTCTAATAAGGATATAGAAGGTAAGTCGCTACTGTTCATGTTAAAAGGGCTAGAACCCATGTCGATATCGAGGTCTCCTAGGGTTATGGGACTGAATGGCGAATTCTCTTCCTCAACTACAGAAGGTTGATTTAAGTTTTCAGGGACATTGTTGTCACGTGGAGGAGGATCTGGAGTGGATTGGGATGTCACATCGCCAGGAGGACTATCAGCAGGTAAGAGAGGGTGCACAGGATATCGGGATAGTGCATCGGCGTTACTGTTAATTTTGCCCTTTTTGTATTCGATGTCGTAATCAAACTCTTCGAGTTTGAGTCTCCATCTAACGAGTTTGGAGCCTGGGTCTTTGTGGTTAAACAGCCATTTGAGTGGTCTGTGATCAGTAACTATGGTAAATCGGCGTCCAAAGAGATATGGTCGGAAACATTTGGTGCCGAAGAGGATTGCAAGACATTCTTTTTCAGTTGTGCTGTAGTTACATTCAGCTTTATTGAGGGTTCTAGAGGCATATGCGATGGGCTTATCGCTTCCTATTTGACCTTGTGAAAGTATGGCTGATATGGCAGAGTTAGAGGCCTCACACGTTAGTACAAATGGTTTCGTGAAATCCGGATAGGCTAGGATAGGAGCAGATATCAGGTATTTCTTTAATTTTTCGAATGCTAATTCTTGTTCATTTTGCCATGTAAATGGGATGTCTTTCTTCAGGAGATTAGTAAGTGGCTTGGCTATTTTGGACAGGTCAGGGATAAAACGACGATAATAGGAGACTAGTCCAAGGAAGGATTTTATGTCTTTTGGGCACTTAGGCTGAGGGAATTCGCTAACGGCTTTGGTCTTTTCAGGGTTTGGTCTCACCCCTTGACTCGTAATGATATGGCCAAGGTAGGATACCTCCTTACGAAGAAATTCGCACTTGTCTGGTTGGAGTTTCAGATTATAGTGTCGGAGTCTGTCGAAGACGTTAGATAAGTTCTTTATATGTGTGTGTAGATCATAGGAATATATAACAATGTCGTCAAGATAGACAAAACATTGAATACCTTGAAGGCCTGAAAGAGCCGAATTCATTAGCCTTTGAAACGTAGATGGGGCATTTTTTAGTCCGAAGGGCATCCTAGTGAATTGAAAGTGCCCCTGAGGGACTGAGAACGCGGTTTTGGGGGCATCAGCTTCAGAAACCTTGATTTGATGAAAGCCGGAAGTGAGGTCGAGTGTGCTGAAATATTGGGATTTTCCCAACTGATCTAGGATTTCAGATATATTAGGGATTGGATATGAATCACCTATAGTGATATCATTCAGACGACGGTAATCTATAACAATGCGCCATTTGCGTTGCCCGGATGCATCAGTTTTCTTGGGTACTATCCAAATTGGAGAGGACCATGGTGACATGGAAGGCTTAATGATACCTTCATTGAGCATTTTATTTATTTGGGTGTTGACCTCGTGCTTATGAATGTCGGGGAATCTATAGGATTTAGTACTGATAGGAACAGAGGACGAAGTAGGTATCTCGTGTTTTATGAGGTCGGTATAAGTTAGCTTGTCATCGGGAAGGTGAAATATATCGGAGAAAGTGGAACATATTTCATACAGGGCGTCTACTTCTTCTCGGTTAAGATGGGATACACGCAAAAGCTTTATGACTTCGTTAGTCCTATCTAGGACTTTATTCTGATCGTTATTGAAATCTCTAATATTGAAAATAGTACTTGTGTTATTTTCCTCAAGAGGTGAAATTTTTAATTTTAAATCAGATTTAATTACTAAAGGCAATTCAGAGATATTTACAACGGAAATATTAATTCTTGAGTTGGGTTTCACTGTCACTACGCAATTAGCTATAAGCAGAGATTCGATGGGGTTTTGATCAATGATTAGACCTTCTTTTATCTCTGGGTTTAGAACAGAACATTCAATTATTGTTTCAGTTCGAGGTGCAATAGTATAAATGGGCTCAGTGAACTTAAGGGGAAGTTCTAGGTTGTGTACTATTAGTACATCTTTATGAAAATCGATTTTGCTGTGGAATGCCGATAAAAAGTCGTTTCCTATTATTCCGTCATATGGGAAATCTAAACCGGCTATAACGTGAAATTCGTGATTGAGAGAGTTGAAATTAATTTCTATGATGCCTGACGATTGCATGGGGTTTACCGTAGACCCTATTCCCGTAAAAGTCGAATAACTTGCTGTTATCTTAGGCATTTTAATTATGGAACTGAGTTTTATTAGGCTTACAGACGCTCCACTGTCGATAAGAAGTTTTAGTGGTTCGGTCGATACAGAAGTTTGAACTTCGACAAAAGGTAAGTATTTCCTTAATGGCATTATTAAAAAGCATCTTATGATGATGCAAAAATTAAATAATAAATAACAATTGCTTACCTGCTGGAAAACACGACACTTGGCGTTATGATAAGCTAGCGAGGTGCATAATTATGTGGGTGTACGTGATTCGCTATCGCTTTTTGGCTGGAGGCGGATGGCTTGCATCCAATTGCCTTTGTTTGTTGAGGTTTTACACTGTTTTTTACTATTGCTTTACAAGTCCAACATTTGATCCCACTTTTGTTATAAGCTTTTTCATATTTATATTACATAATACGGATGAATTTATGAATAATAATCCGATGGACTCGCACGGATGTACTTGTTATTAGACGATTGTTATTAACAACAAATGTAAATATAATAGAGACCAATTTCAATCCACAACATTGCGAAGAGTATGCCACAGATTGGAAATTGGAAGAGTTTAAAGAATCAGTTTTTTATTTTATTTTTTTATTATTTAATTGTTTTTATCTCTTGTCTATGGTCCTTTTGTCTTACTAAGGGAGAGCAAAGGGTTAAGCCCATACAGCCATGTACAAGTAATATACCATTATTTTGTTTCGTTTTTGTTTGTGTTTATATATCTTTATGTGCAGGTATTTTTTGTATTTGTATGCGTATATATATTTATTTTATGGTTGTCTCTATTTATAATACGTCTTCGCCTAGGCCCTGTCAGAATATCAGCGCTTCTGCGACATTCCGTGAATGTCGCTGAAGCATTTGTGCTGAGACAGGGACCTGTTGGCTTTGCACTTCGTTCAATATGTTTATATTTATAATTATCTTAATTATCGTGTTTCGTGACTGTAATTTGTTTGTTTTACCTAAATATTGTACCTAGTGTTAAGTCAATAAAAAGTTTCTTTCTTTCTTTCTTCTTTCTTTAATGGATTTGAAGTAATGTTATATATCTTAATATTCTGTTTTTTCATTTCAGGTGCGGGGCTAGGAGTATTGCGAGTAAGTTCTGTTTGGGACTCTGATGTGAGCGTCGAAGAGGAATCAGAGATTAGGTCTTCGTTTTGGGACTGGTTACCCTGTTGTGTGACCTGGCGATTGGATGCAGTGGTGAGGTCTCCATTTTGGGGCTGGTTACCCTGTCGTGTGACCTGGGGATTGGATGCAGTGGTGAGGTCTCCATTTTGGGGCTGGTTACCCTGTCGTGTGACCTTGGGATTGGATGTGATGAGGTCTCCGTTTTGGGGCTGGTTACCCTGTCGTGTGACCTTGGGATTGGAGGTGATGAGGTCTCCGTTTTGGGGCTGGTTACCCTGTCGTGTGACCTTGGGATTGGATGTGATGAGGTCTCCGTTTTGGGGCTGGTTACCCTGTCGTGTGACCTTGGGATTGGAGGTGCCGTTTGGAATTTGGTATTGTAGAGGTCGGGCTTCTGGACTCGGGAGGCACCGACGAGAGTCCCTTACTCGTTTAAAGGATTGTTATCGGTTTCGTCCTGGGCATAATCTTCTTGTGAAGTTATAGCATGAATTGGATGATTTCGGTTTTGGAACGAGCTAGAGGGTACGGGGCGATTATTGTATCCATTCTGATGGTTGTTAAATCTCCTGTTATTATACTCACGCTTTCTACAAACATCGATACTATGGCCCGGTATCTTACAGTACCGGCATACTAGGAAACTGTTAGAAGAAGATGATGCGTTGTTACTATTATTATTGGCGGGTGTAAAATTCATACCCTGCTGTGATTTATTTTGGATATGTTGAAAATTTTGATTAGGAAATCGCCTTGGTTGCGAGTTGTTAAAGTTGTTATTCGGATTTTTCCGGAAGGTAGACTGTTGTATTTTCTCTTCCGATACGGCAAAATTAATGGCATCATTAAGAGTTTCGGGATCGCGACAACGGATAACAGTAGATAACCGAGGATTTAATCCTATAATAAAAGTGTGTAGCGCAAGATCTTGCATTGCAGCGACGCGACCAACCAGTTCCGCTTTCTTTTTGGTAGGCATGGATATATTTATTTCTGTCAATAACTTCGATAAACAGGATTCGACTCTAAGTGCGAATTGGTTGACCGTTTCGTTGGTACTTTGATTGCATGCTTGTAGGTCGGAGAGTAGTGCAGCGTAGTGTTTTCGTTCACCAAATTGGGATTTTAAAAACTCCTCTAGCTGTTGCCACGTTTCAAAATCTTTTATTGCACATGCCGTTTCAGCGCGTCCCTCTAGTTGGGATATTATATATTTTAAAAGAATAATTTGTTGTTGTGGTGAGGCAAGATTAGTTGCATTTCTGCAATTATTTATAAAGGCATTAAGGTTTTCACGGTTGCCGTCAAACCTTTTGATAAACTTACAAAGAATATTTAAATCCATTTCTGGTTGCGCTGTAGTAGATTCGTCTTTAGGCATGTGGGGTACGAGTTAGTCAAAACAATTATTTAATGAGCGTTGAACGTTGATAAGGCTACACTAGTCTCGGGCTGGACAATGATTCTTATGCAACAATGTAAGATGCGTATAAGTCGTCGTAAATGAATGAATTGTAACAAAGGATATTAATTGAATAAGATTATACGATATATAACGATTTACGCTCTAGAAATTAAGTTACTTATTTCTCGTCACTGAATAAAAATGTTAAATATCTTGATCACGAAAAGTTGGCAAAAATCACTAAGAATGTTTAATTCACTGAATTTCACTGCATAGAACGTTTCACTGAGTAGCGTAATAATTATTTGAAGACTTACAGGATCACGGGAATCACGGCGATAACGAGATTCATCTCGTTTCGAAGGGTGCCACTTCAAGGACGAGATGCTGGAACAGGTGAGTTTTCTTTCAGGATGCTGCGCTGATGGGGAGTATTAATTTCTGCTGCTGCTGCTTCTTCTTCTTCTGGTAAGGACTTAGAACTGGACAGAGTTTGGAGATGCAGACAATACTACCGCTTTTGGCCCGAAGGTTTTGACACTTCACAGGATATAGGTGAGTACTACCGGGTTAACAGGATATAGTATAAGACACTCGCGGAATGAGACGAACCGAGGATCTTTTTGATCCCACCGCTGCCACCAATGTTATACGGGACCCCTCGATTTGGGTTTTAAAAAAGAACTCGACTTATGAAGAAGAAGTTTAATGTTCTTCACAAAATTATAAAATGTAATTATTCCGAAAAGGCGAGTGTTCGCTATGACAATTCCCGGCAGACTGGAGCTCTGACGCTCCCGTCTTGGCTTGGAGGGCAAAGATGCTGATGAAGCATCTTTGTCAGCGTTTCCCTATACAAATCTCGGATATAACAGTACGTAATACCACCTCTTCAATGAACTTCCAATCGAAAGGTTTCGGTAGTGCAAACTTATTTAAAGTTGTCAATATAAGGATTTGGTTACATCGTGAAATATACTGAATTATATTAAATTTACTCTCGTAATGGATTTATTTTACTCAATTATATTTAAAGAGGATTTTTCCTTACGAAATGTCAGCCTCGTGGCTTACACAATAAGTTATGAAATTGAATTTAACACTATTAACAATTACCTACGTCATACTGCTGTGTCTACAACTTTATAAGGGCGACTGTAGCCGATGTGGGGGCAGCCAAGATACTGTTAAACAGGCGTACTTCGCCATAGAACTGAGGAAGAAATAAGAATTGCAACCTCTTAGACGCTTTTCGTACACATTCCATCATTACGTCCTCAATCGCATTGCGTTCTGTACCCATCTGTTTTTTCATCAAAAAAGCGAATCTATTTAACAGCGTTACCTATAACTTTTAAAGAATTATATTCTAACTACTAACCGTTAATTAAGGAGTTGTACCTTTAATCACCAGCTCATCAACATGAGATGATGACTATCAGTGGAAAATACTTAATAAGTTTAAGAATAAAAAAGCATGCAATACGTGCTTATATTTAAGATTTTCCCTTGATTTCCCTGGGATCTGAATTTTGAAAATCTGTTTACAATTGACTGATAAATCGGCAAATCATACAGTGGAACATAGAACCTTTTCCATTTTTGAAGTCGGTTAAAAATAGTAAAGGTCCTTAGAATAGAAAATAGAAATAGTAAATTTAGTATAAGTATAGGTACATACTATGATTGATTAATAATATTTTTTTCGTTTATAAATTCTTTATCGGGTGTGTCAAGACAAGGCACCATCATCATCATCACCAGCCTATAAACGTCCCACTGCTGGCCACAGGCCATTCTACATGGGAGAAACTCATGAGGAGTTTTGGCCATAACACCACCACGCTGGCCCAATAACCCGCAGTGGGTTAAAGCGGTTGCAGGAACCATCGTGACCACCGGCTTAACGTGCCTTCCGAAGCACGGAGTAACTCGAGGTAGCAAACTTTGATTGACCCATCCCAGGATAGACCATGGCGAAAGTTGCTTTGTTTCGTAATCAAAAGTAGAGCGCTAAAACCATTACGCCACCGAGCTCCTAGGAAACAATAGTAAATTTAGTATAAGTATAGTACATACTAATGACTGATTCAGTTACAATTTCATAATATTTTTTTCGTTTGTCAAGACAAGACACATCTGTATGTAATCACAACCCCTCGGCTCAAATGGTAATCATAATCGGCCTTCTGTTGTTTTACGATAGCGACCAATGTCACGAAGGTCCCGAACTTGTCCCGATGCTCGACTTTATGATAAAGAAATAGCAATAAAACGTTTACATTGCGAAAGTTTAAGCTGACGTCATCTATTATTTTCCCTTTTTACTGTCACCTTCTACGCAATTGAACATTCATTTGAGGAAACCAAGTAGGTAGCTGCTAAAATATTCCGCGAGGAATAGATTGTTGTAGATTGCGTGCTTTATCTTTCTTAGCAATGATTCTAAAACGAATAAAAGGTTATTCAGATTTTATGTCAATTTATCATTTTTTTTTAAATAAAAATGTCATCAGTCTTTTGAGAGTTGACGTCGCACGGCTTTTCCGATTCTAATTTACGCAGCGCACGCAAAGAAAACTCTGAAAAGAAATATTTTCCCCCGTTTTTGCAACACTTTTAATTAATGCTCAGCTCCTATTGGTGGTAGCATGATATTATATAGGCTATATAATACCTCGATAAATATCGGACTATCCAACACAAAAAGAATTTTTCAATTTGAATCAGTGGTTTCTGAGATTAGCGCGTTCATCCAAACAAACAAATAAACTCTTCAGCTTTATAATATTAGTATAGATTTGTATGATATTGAATAGGTTCAATACCAACAAGGCGACTAGGCAAGTATGCGTGTAAACGCATATTGAAAAATATTATTAATTTGGCCCACGCAATATCGCGGCCATACTACACATATTCGGTGGTCACTACTAAGATGTGACGTCACTATCCCGCATCATTTTCCATAGAGCTTTTTGTGACAACTTGTAACCGCATTACAAACTCATCGCAGATATACTTTTTTATATACAACTATATAAGTAGATGACAAAGAAGCTGAGACGGCCCACTTGGTGGTAAGTGGTAACCACCGCCTATAGACACCTGCACTAAAATGGAAATAATCAGTTGGTATTGCTGGTGCGTTGTCATCCTGAGGCTTAGATGAAATGCCTTCCATGCCCAGTAATTACACTATTGCGTCTGAAATATTTATCATTGACCTACTTTTTATATCCTGACTTAATACTATAAACAAGTAAGTGAGTTTGTTTGTTTGTTACGCTTTCACGCCTAAACCACTGAACTGGTTTAGATGAAAATTGGTAGGAAGATAGATTGAGACCCTGGGAGGAACATAGGATACTTTTTGGAGCGATAACCGACATCCACGCGGGCGGAGCCGCGGGGAAAACTAGTTTGAAATAAAGGAAAGTTGTAAACTTTCCCATTCTAAGTGCCCAACTGGGGTAACACCACCACCTTCAAGAGGATTGTGATTTCCAGCAAAGCGAGCTCGACAACTGCTCTGTCTTTAATTAGTCTATGATCGGCTGATCATTTTCTTTGCAAACAAGCTTGGTGATGATAAGCTGTCACCGTAGCATAGACTTTCGTAGCACCATGGACACTACTCACGCGTTGTCCATCCTTTAAAATCAAGAGAAAGCGATATTGACTGTATAAACGAATCCCAGTAGTAGTACTGAAGTGGTGACGACAATAAATTTAAACATGGGCCACATTACTTCATAGAAATGTTATGCATCTTTCAAATTCATCTTATTATAACGATAATTTCATGACATTTTTATGAAGAGACATTTTTTTTTTATAGGTACAACTAGATGACAAACAAGCTGACGGCCCACCTGATGGTAAGCGGTTACCGCCGCCTATAGACAGCTGCAATAACAAGGAAAAATCACTTGATATTGCAGGTGCGTTGTCATCCTGGGGCCTAAGATGAAATGCCGTCCATGCCCAGTAATTACACTGGCTACCTTTCCCTTCAATCCGAAACACAGCGAACTGTTTCACGGCTGAAATAAGAAAGGCGGTGGTACCTACCCAGGCGACCCTACATATGGGTCTACCACATTGCTTCGCTTAGCGCCTTCTATCGGCTACATCACGGAGAGTTCTCTGATAAGCTTTCGACCTTATCCCAACTCCCCCTTTCCTACTCAGGAGCACGCGTGCCGGTCTTCGGAGTCATCAATTCACTGCCTCCACCTCAACATCACGCACAAATAAATTTAATACCTCGTGTCTTTGTCGTACTTCCAGAACTTGGGATTCTTTGCCAGAAAATTGCAAAATATTTCTGTGACCAAATATAACCCATCTTTTAAATTAATGTCGGTCGCATTGTCGTCGCCAGCCTGTATAATTAAAGCAATGGTTTTCATCAACTTAGTATAGGATAATGTACAGTCACAACACATCAAGCGAAACAGGTTGACCTCGAGACCTTGCTCTGTTCGTAATAGAGGCGACTTTCGTAGAGCAACTGTTACACCTGATTAGCTGTCGTCTGTACATTCTGGTTTAGCGAAATTGTCGTCCATTTAATTATTACAAATTTAGAAAGGAAACGAATCCTAACAAAAGTAGACCCGAAGTAATTGGAAGTTTCGTAGAGCAACATCTTTTAATTAAGTTTTTTATTTCTTCAGCATCTATATAAATGGACGCGGCTTTAGAGTAAGTCTTTTAAATGTCTTTTTATTCGTAAATTACTTTTTTACGTCAAATAAAAACAAACAAGCAGATGGACCGCGTACCACCACAGATTAATAACAGGACAGATACTTCACTCTAATACAAATGGTGAAATAATTTCGTTATATTAGCCTACTAGGATTATTATTATTAGCCATTTTAGACGATGCGAGAAGAAATATACTCTACCAACGCGTGCCGAGAGTCGAGAATCCCGCGTACACCGCGTGATTGCGTCATCGAGAGAAAACGTAAGGGCTGTGCCACGACCATAAATTAAATGAAATGACTGAAGAAGAATTTATTAATTATTTATTTATACATCTAATGCAATGAAGTGAATGCAAAGAAAGCCGGTCAATTAAATGTGATTTAATTTAATAAAATGATCAATGTTTTTTTTCCATCTTTGTATTCATTCGTTAGTATTCTAAATCGTGTAAATAACTTTTACAAGTAATGCTTTGGAAAACAGGGGCAAGGTGGAATAAAATCAATTTCTTGTAGTATATTCATTGAAGTGCTTCCCTGCTGGTTCATAAAGACTATATCAAAAATTTTCAAAAATGTTGTTTCTAATTCTTCCACGTAATTGATAAAAGCCTCCGGCGGGACTTTCAGCCCTTCGTAAAACGAAGAATTTTTATCGTACTATTTAAAATGAATGTATAGTCTGGTATCGTCCATATTAGGTTCATCGTTTAGTAGAGAATTAAAGACGCTACAGTTATGTTTCTTGCGGCAAGTCGAAACGGTAGTCGACATTTAGATCTACTTCTGAAGGTGTTTTAGTGCAACGTGCAACTAGCACTTCCCCGAATCGTATTTGTAAATCGAGCTCCATAACAGTAGCACCCTTAGATTATTATTAATCTGTGCCCCTAGTGGAAGGTTAAATCGAAACGAAAACGATTATCGTCGTATTCACCTCTTAAATCATACTAATATTATAAAGCTGAACTGAAGGGTTTCTTTGTGTGTTTGTTTGGTTGAACGCGCTAATCTCAGGAACTACTGATTCATATTGAAAACTTCTTTTTGTGTTAGATAGTCCATTTATCGAGGTATTATATAGGCTATATAACATCACGCTACGACTAATAGCAGATGAGCATCAATGAAAAATATTGCATAAACGGGGGATAAATATTCCTTTTCAGAGCTTTAGTTGCGTGCGCTGCGCAAATGGTTAAAGTTACGCAAAAATCATTTAAGTAAGAATTGTTCGCCTTTAAAAGTTCTAAAAAAAAGGCCGCGACAGCATATGTCTATCTTTCAAAATTGGCTCACTATAACTATTTTTTGGTAACCAAATTTATTCTAAAATAATGCACTTATCTGCGAAGGTGTTTTTATAAACATGATATTGTTCCTTTTCAAAATGAATGCATTATTCACCACAAGTATTTAATTGTGAACAAAATTGTACCTAACATTATTTGATTTCAATGGATATCTTAAAAAATATCATAGTTTTAAAATAACTCCGCTACAAAGTAACCGTGAGCCGTGAGTATCGTATTTTTCGC
This sequence comes from Nymphula nitidulata, assembly GCA_947347705.1. Lineage (NCBI taxonomy): Eukaryota > Metazoa > Arthropoda > Insecta > Lepidoptera > Crambidae > Nymphula > Nymphula nitidulata. Next base: position 4,662,150 of record OX374620.1, read on the forward strand.
GGGAAACGTTCAATGAGCGTGCGTTCAATCTCGCTTGCGGCGGCCCACTGCCGGTCGGATCGCCAGATTTTCACTTAGCGGCCGGCACTTTTAACGCTGCATTTCGAGAGTGACGGGGGCCTGGTACCACTAGCACGAACATTCGAGACTTTCCTTATCGTTATTTATTTATTTAGAAGAAACAAACGGTCATACAAGTTATTTATGGCTAGACTATGATTATTGATAACAGACCTATAGTTTCCTTAATTAGATTCATAATATGTAAACGAATACACCAACTTAAAAATTTCAAACTTAAAATTAACAGTATCGTCCCCCCTCCATCACCTCCATCACCCAGTAAAGAGAATCTATGTAAATAAAATTAAAAAACATTATTGACTCCTGACTACAATGAAGATAGAGAGCAAAATATTTCTTTTATTCTAAAATAAAACTTAGAGTTCTGGGGTTGCGGGTGGTCGATATCGAAGTATGTACGCGGGTTGTTTGTGTGGTATAACTTTAGCGTGTCCTACGGTACGCGATGGTACGCATATTTTAGAGTTGTCAAGAGCAGGCTTGACAATATTTGTCTAATATATAAAATACTCGTGTCACAAATTTAGGTACCATACTCCTCCGAAACCTTTATTTACATGATTACATGAAATTTTAAATTGATTTACATGAAATTTTATATGATATTCATGTCTGAGAATCGGCTACTATCTATTTTTTTTGGGCAAATTGTTTTTTTTTGCAAAACAACGTTTACGGGGTCAGCTAGTAATTTATAATATTATTTTTAATTTATAATAGTCTGAAAAGTTCAAACTTTCAGAGGTAATCTTGACGAGGAACACGACCACCCCCTTAAATTTTATTTCCAACTTTTCTAAAACTGTTTTCTTTGACAGTAAAATGAAAATGACGTCATGCTATTGTTGTAATGTCATGTTTCCCACACAAATGTTATCGTCACACTCGATGACCATACGATGACGAGACGAAAGTTTCTAGAATAGTTCCACTTCCTGGTGGGCTCCAAGCAGCCTGGTGGGCTCCAAGCAGCCTGGTGGGCTCCAAGCAGCCTGGTGGGCTGGTGGTGTGTTCCAAGTGAGCTGCTCGAAATTTCATACAATTAGGCTACAATTTGTAACGAAACGATACAGAAATTTTGTTACCAGTTACCATCGCATCGCTTTAAGACATCGAAAAATCAATGAAATGTTAAATAAAATATTTTATTGTAATAATAATAATATTCATACACTCACACCTATTATCTAGTCCAAAGTAAGCATCATTAAGAGCTTGTGTTATGGATACTAGATAACGGATAAATACTGTTTGATAATAATATGTATATAAATATTAGAAATATTCTTAATAAACATATAAACATCCATGACTCGTGAACAAATGCTTATATTCATCATACAAACATTTGCCCCTACCGGGAGTCGAACCCGAGACCCCTGACCGAGCAGCCCGTATAGCAAGGGGTACGGGGGGGGGGGGGGGGGGGTTAACGAATGGTGTTTGAAATTATATAAACGTAGTAACGAAATGGGAGGTAGTAAAATTAATATGTTAGTAGTTTTCGCTACCCCTAAGTATTTAATAGATACGGTTTTTGTGAATATTTCATTAAAAAGACTATTTAAACCCGTCAAGCATTAGATTGCAGACACAATCGATTTTTCAATTGTCATAGCCCTCCAGAGGGATAACGCCGCTTGATAGATTAAAATGTGTTGAAGTAACAACAGGCTGGGGAGCTGAGTTGAACAGTCAAGTTGTCCCGAGCGAGCGGAAAAACAATACTATAAATTTTGTAAATCGTTATGAGAATCGCGGGACTCATTAAAGAATTTAACAGCATGTTACAGCCTTTGACTTTGAACGCATGATGTTTATATACTTACCTAAACACTTAAATATTGACAAAGTTGCTACTAGAACGGCTTCTATGTATAGTTTTGAATAATATTAAGAGCACAAATATTATTTTTTACATTGCATGTACTTTATAATATTGTTTTACGTTTAATTGATGACATTATATTCTTTTATACAAAGCCAGGTAAATGACTCACTATTACTTGAAGCGAAGTGGTAAGAAGAGTTCATAATATGCGAAGACAGCTAGAACAGCTTAAAACACTGCTCTAGCCGCCTCCACCTTGCCAGCCCAGAAGGTGCCTTTTCACGCCTCTTGAAAGAATCCATGTTATAGGAAGGAAATTTCATGGTCAAACAAAGCCAAATCTTCTAGCACCTTGACGCTGAGTCGAAACGGATCGAAGCCGGATCGAAGCACAGCATAACCTGTAAGTTCCTCACATAAGCATGAATGCTCGCGAAGCTCAAGAGAATTTGACGCTTTGCTTCTACTTGACTCTTCGTCAGCGTGCCTCGTCTCTTACGGCAGTCGGGTGTCAATTGCCAACTATAATGTCGCTAGTTGTGGTCATCTGTCGGAGTCATAAGTAACCAAAACTTATCTTGAATCGCTATTATCGATTTACATGATCAAAATGTAGATTGATCCGGAAATTATGGCTATGCCTTCAATCTGAAAGATATGCCGATTTCGACCTTTACTTTTAAACCATATATTTGCTCTCAAAGGCTTTTTGGATGTGATTGGAATCTTTATTTCATCTCTGTAAGAATGTCAAGTGCAGACATACCGAAGGCGAGCACTTTATTGTCTCACAAAGTGGTCATGGATTTCTGAATGAAGTCTCTATCTACCTGTAAACACCTGAAGGCGTTAGAAAACCCGTCTTGCAAGGATTTTCATTTATTTATTAGGGTATGTAAATAGTGGCTTAACTTTCTGTATACGTATAGTGCTACTAAAGTAGCTTTATTATTGGCTAAGTAACCAAAACCATTCGCAAAGCACGTGCCTACATATGATATAATACAATTATAATCGATGTAAAAATTGCCCTGGCACTGTCATGGTTTGCTCTTTTTATCGGTTCTTATTATTGTAACTTCTACTCTACTTCTACTTGTAATGTCAACGGAGAAGAAGTTGTCTTGTCTATAATACTCGTACCGTACGCTGGGGAAAGTTTTCCAGCATATTGGCATGACAACGCATCGCACTCAGCTGTCAGCTGACTGACAAGTGTAATTAAAGGATTACAATCATGTTAATTACAATATTAAATTTAAACGATGACTGTGTCTTACACTAGTCGCAGATACTGATGCCCGATTGAATCCTGGTTTGACATGGATTATACAACTGAGTAGACAATATATCAATTACTAGCTTTCGCCAGCGACTTCGTCTGCGTTATACGGTGGGAACGCATTCCCAAGATTTTATTCCAGATTATGAACTATCTATGTGCCAAAAACAGAATATAGCTAAAGCGGAATAAATATAACCAAACCACAATATGACTAAAGCCGAACATGACACCAACCTAACAACCCATTCCGTTCATCCGTTTTTTGCTTGATTGACTGACAAACATTCAAAGTATTCAAACAAGTAGTATGATAAGTATCCCTGAATTCCTAAAAATAAATTTCAAAAATTGAGTAGCAAGATTCCACCCGAACATAAGCAAGTTAAATATAAGCTTTTAAAAGTATGTGTAGGCTCTCAGTTCTCTTAAACTATTTAATTCTTTCCGTATTTTAAAAATTAACGTATAATATTATAGAGATAGAGCTCCAGGTTCTATGATCTGCCCTATAAAGGTAGAATTCAACTAACAATTACGCGTCAAGAAATTTGTGTACAATCAATTTGAATTGATTCGCACTATCTTTGGTGAAGGTGGTCTCTAGGTAAAACCATAATATACGTGTGATTCAAAATTTAGGGAGTATATTTGAAATAAAACCAATTTACCGGAATTAACTCGCGTTTAATTAGATGTTATATTATTATTATTATACACCCGACCATGATCGCTGTGAAGTAATCGCAACGTCGGGTGTATAATAAATTTAATAAAAAATGGAACATCTGATTAAACGCGAGTTAAATCCGGTAAATTAGTTTTATTTCAAATGTATAGTGCTCGCGAAAATGTAAGACAATACTATATAGGTATATGGATACGTAAAGCATTACTGTAGTTGTGCTGAACTCTTTGGACAGTGAAATATAATATGATTTAATTTAAAAATAGTGTTTGGTTGGTGTCATGTCACGGTCAGTATAATTTGATTAAAATATTTTCTACGATAGAATATCAGTTTTATTATTTATTTTAAACTGCTTGCAACAAAGTGGTCCTTGAGGCCGGTGATTAATGGAATAAACCAGGAATGCGACGCAGTGAACGATTAGCGGCAAAAACGACGAAACTGGAACCGATAATTCGAAGTAAAGTGATGGACGAGACTACCACCGGGGGACCGATTACCACCGCGGAGACAACCACCACCCTTACTTCCCAGACTATAACCGGTAATGCCAAACACTGTAATCGTAATAGTAGCAGCCTCAAATCGATAACTACAGCTCATTCATGTCGTAGCGGGATTAGTGTTGCCTCTCAAAAACGATTATTAGAGGCACAAGCGATTAGACAGAAGTCTGAAATAGAGCGACAGTCCTTAGAAATAGAGCAGCGAAGAATAGAAATAGAAAAGCAGAGATTAGCAGCGGAGAAAGCTTTAGTTGATGCGCGTCTACACGAAGAACTTGTTATATTGGAGAATAGCGCCGCCAGTTCTAGTAAGTCAGCTCGGACGCGTGAATGGATTGAAAACGTCAACATGGGGAAACAAAACACGCATGATCTTGAGAACGCAGGTAATCAAGTACATGATGATAACCACATGCGCGCCGACGATTTCGGATTGAACCAACTGACACGTGCCATCACGGAAGCATTCAAGGCTGCAGGTACATCCTCCAGCTCTCCTAAAGTAGCCGACAAGTTGCTTGGACGTCTTTCTGCAAGAGATTTACCATCTTTCTCTGGTGACCCACTTGATTGGTTACGATTTAGGAACGCTTTTAAAACGACTACCAGAATAGGCCAGTATACCGAAGAAGAGAACATCTCCCGTCTTCAGCGATGTCTGCACGGTGAAGCCTGGGAGGCAGTGTCTGCTAGACTACTTGCGACAGCATCTGCATCTGACGTCATGACGACATTAGAGATGAGATTTGGAAGACCAGATTTAATACTTGCCAAGCTGATAGCTGATATGAAGAGGGTACCGAAGCTTTCTAGAGCTAGATCTGAATTAGTTTTTTTAGCGACTAAAGTTGACAATTGTGTAGCTGCCATTGAAGCCACTGGTCATATTGGATATTTATACAGTCCTGATCTGACAACTGAGATTATCAGTAAACTTACGGAGCCTATTTTCTACCGATGGCTAGATTACAGCCGAGAATTGACTGCACATCAACCCCAGCTACCCCTCTTAGCAAGGTACATGATTAACGAAGCACATGAAGTCCGCAGGAGGGGAGCAGTAGAATTACCACCACCTAAGTTGAAAGCGACTTCTCCATTCAAAAGACCAGTTTTTGCGATTAACTCGGAGGAGAATACACCTGATGAGACAGTTCTGGCTAACAGCATCCGGGAACAGCGTCAGCCAGCCAAGTGCGTCTTTTGTAATGATACAGGTCATCAGATCAACGCTTGTGAGAAATTTAGAAGTGAAGATGTGAACCAACGCTGGGAGTGGATCTGTAAGCGCCGACTATGCTTCAAATGTTTAAAAGCCACTCATCGCCGTGACCGATGCAAGTCAAAAATCAGGTGCTCCACTTGTAAGGGAGGTCACCATAGACTACTTCATCGAGATGACTGGTCGAAGTCAGACACGAAGGGGAAGACTGATCCTGAAACTACCGCCAATATCTGGTCTGCTAGCAGGAAAAGAGTATATTTGAAAGTCTTGCCCGTAACTGTGGAGGGTCCTGAGAGCGGTCTCGATACCTTTGCCTTACTTGATGAAGGGTCTACGGTTTCATTGATTGAAGGTCATATTGCCAAAGAGATCGGAGCTGTAGGACCAGATGTCGAGCTGTCACTTCAGGGTGCAGTAGGTAATGAGAGCAACTCGAAAAGCCAGATTATCTCACTAACGATTAAGACTGCAGAGGGATCATTCATACTAGATCGAGTTCGTACGGTAGACAATTTGACTCTTCCAAAATATTCCCTTGACGAGGCAACCATTTCTCGATACGAACATCTCAAGAACCTTCCAATTGAAGCATTTCAGGGTCACCCATCCATTCTCATCAGCCAAGACTATTGTCACTTGATCATTAGCCGCGAGATTAGAGAGGGTGGAGAAGACGAGCCTGTCGCCTCACTTACTAAACTTGGTTGGGTTCTTCATGGTCTTTCATCACCTGTATCGAGGGAAATAATACCAGAGTTTTCCTGCCACCTTCGGTCAAAAAAGGAGGAAGAACTTTACCTCACGATTGACAATAGCTTTCACCTTGATATTTTTGGCGTAAGGACCTTTAGGAGAAATACAGATTACTTGAGATTACCAGAAGCAAGTTGTCCTAAGCTTGAGCTACAGCCAGAAACCGCGGAGGAGCATGTCGACCACCGGAAATCAGTGAGGACGGTTAAATCCGTCGCCCTGCTAGTAGAATACTGTATCTTCTCCAGATGGCTGAAGCGTCTAAAGCGATGTGTAGCTAACGTATACTTGTACGCCGAAGAGACAGCTGCCGTTAGAAATGGAACGCCTTTAATACCGCAAAGCAGACTGCAGCGCCTAAATTTATTCGAAAATAAAGGAGGACTGCTATGCATCAAAAGTAGATTATACATCCCCCAGGGTTTGAAGACGCCAGTAATGCTTACCACAAGGCACTACGTCGTCAGACTAATTACAGATCATGAACCTCGACGACTTGGGCATCATGGCAAGACAACTCTGATCAATGAGTTACGTCAACCTTATTACATACGGCGTCAACGACGGACTTACAAGCAACCCGAATCTCCACATATAGGAGGCGAATGGGAGAGATTAAAGAGAGAGAGATTGAATAAAACTGCTCTTGCTGCGATATTACTGGGGAAATGGCCGTTCGACAGGGGACGTAACGGAGAGATAGGAGATTTTGCTTTGGCAGATAGCAGGGCTCCAAGAAACACATGGCTGACGGGTCGTGTGACAGTTACTGTAGAGGGCAGAGATGGTCGTATCCGCATGGCTGACGTACTGATTCGTGGCGGCTCCCTCCGCCGCTCCGTGACTAAGTTGGTACTACTTATGAAAGGTCCAGCAGAGCCAGCTTCCACCTTATGATAACGAGGAGGAGTATGTGCTGAACTCTTTGGACAGTGAAATATAATATGATTTAATTTAAAAATAGTGTTTGGTTGGTGTCATGTCACGGTCAGTATAATTTGATTAAAATATTTTCTACGATAGAATATCAGTTTTATTATTTATTTTAAACTGCTTGCAACAGTAGTATTATAGGACAAAATACTAGAAACTCATCAATTCTAAAAGGGTTTACACCCAGGTATTCTCCATTCAAGTTTAGCGAGCCGGTTACATCAAGCCGCAGCCGAACAACATTAAATTTTGAAGTGCCGTGTTCTGCGGTGTCGCCAGGACTCCTCGAGAGAAGGCTGTGTGGGAAAACTATTTACATAATGACATCTAGTGAATCAAAGGGTAGTCCTTTAAAAGGCGATGTCCCAAAAATGTATATGGGGCGAATTTTTCAAGTAGGTGTAGATGGCCGAATTCAAAACTATGAGGAACAGCAAAAAGTACTCAAAGGAGCCTCGGGCGCGAATTTGATGAAAAATAAAACTGCATCATTGGGTTTTTGAATAATCAATAATTCTCTTACTAGGTGGTAGGCCCATACTATTTTGTAGGATTTCAGCCGTGGAACAGTTCGCTTTGTTTCGGATGTAAGGGAAAAGTAGCAAGTGTATTAAAATTACTAGGCATAGAAGGCATTTCAACCTGCAATATCAAGTGATTCTTCCTTATTATTTCAGGTGTCTATAGGTGGCGGTAACCGCTTACCAGAGGACCGTCAGTTTCTGGGAAGGAATAGAAACACATTTTAATGTTTTTCATGCAAAAGAAAACGATAAAAAAATATATTCTCCAGGCGCGAATCGAACCCGCGTCTCCTGATGTCCGGCCAGACGCGATTACTATTGCCATCGGAGTACTAGGTTTAACCTGCTAATATCTTCACAGCTAAAGGAATGATAGAAATCATTCCTTCTTAACGTTTTTATAGCACCGTTTATCTCACCACTCATTGAAGTTAACAACTCTAGTGATCCGAAAGAATAATTAAAAGCAATTTTAAAATTTCAACAGTTACACTTTCTTCTTTTTTTACTTTCTCCTTTCTTTTTTTGGTTTTGCTTTGTATTCTTTCGGATCACTAGAGAAGTAATCAAAACTTAAAAAAATATCTAATTAAAAAAAAAACTTTTTATTTTTCTAATGTTACCTGCCTACCGATTAATTGTTCTAAATGATGGCCATTTGTTTTCTATACATAGCATTTCATGCATTCAGCATTACTATATTATTGATAATGTTCAAAGTACTTTCCAAAGATAGTTTCAAGGCATCAATTGCATTATAGGTGTCTTTGTAGATTTCATTATGACACACCTCCAGCAGCCTTCAACCTTCTGTGCTTTAACCGCGAAGAAACAATACTTTGGTATTCGAACATAATTTTGTGAAGACGACAGTGCTGTGAGTTTGGGTTGAAACAATATTGAGCCATTTCTAACAACAACACTTCAGCCAATAATAAATGAAGAAAAAATATGCAGAACAGTTTTAACAGCCCATATTTTTCTGTTGTTTTTGTTTTGCTTTGTTTCGTTCATGAATGTTGGGTCGGAATTGACTCGTTCTAGCATGTCCTCAGCGACTCTCATGCGATTGAGTTTTTGGAGAAAATTCAGGTCTTTTGGGACTAGCCGAGCGACCAAGGTCGTAGCTAGGAATTTGTAAGGGGGGGGGGGGGGGCAGGCGTAGACAAACCAAGTATTATATTGTGAGCACTCCTGCATCTTCTAGGGGGGGGGGGGGGGGCAGCCCCCCCCCCCCCTGCCCGTACCCCGCTACGCCCATGCGAGCGGCAACATGTTTCATACCCAAGTGATTATTTAAAATGGTACGGATCGACTTGTGAGTTACAGAAAGTTCGCCGGCTAACTCTCTAAAAGTTGAATGAGGATTTTCAGTCACTATTTCCCTCACTTTTGCGATGTTAACTTCCATTGCAGACGTTGATGGCCTACCAGAGCGATGAAAATCTTCCATCACATCTCGACCGCTTTTGTACACTTTGTACCACTCAAAAGCACGTGTTGTTGACAGAGTCGATTCACCGTAAGCCTTCTGTAAAATTTTCAGTGACTCCGAACACGAAATTCCATTGGCGATGCAAAATTTAAGACCAAGTCTTTGTTCGATGTTTTTAAACCCCGACGAAAAAAAGAGGGGTGTTTTAAGTTTGACGTATCTGTCTGTGTATCGGTGTATCTGTGTATCTTTGTGTCTGTCTGTGGCATCGTAACGCCTAAACGAATGGACCGATTTTGATTCGGTTTTTTTGTCTGAAAGCTGATGTGACTATGATGGTTCTTAGCTATAAATTATGAAGATCAGTTCAGGCGTTTGAAGACTATCAGCTAATTTTCTATATGATAATAGGATTTTACTAACTTTTATAGATCCGATTGATTTCAAATTTGGTGTACTGTCACTTCGGTGACATTCCCATGACATACTAACGGCTGATCCTATACCATCAAAAGTCTGCGAAAGTGTTAATTCTTCAGAAACTTACAGCAGATATAGCGTGTTTGGGCTCTTATGAATAGTCTTAATGAGATGGTGTTAGATAGATGATTAATGACGCCGGGGGCTTCGCAATACACACTAGATATGATATAATTAAAAACAGCACTGTATTTAATATAAATAACTGATGCAACTCAAACTCCACGCCAAAGTGGAAAACAGTTGTGCCAATCTAACAACAACAAAAAAAAATAAGAAATTTATTTTTTGAAAAATTGAAAATGGAATTGAAAGACTATAAACAAATTATCCATTCCCGATACTTTATTGACTGAATCTATAGTGAATAATAAACGCCATAGGTACTTCCATTTTATTACACTTTCTACATGTTGACTAGAAAATGCATTGGGCATTAAGTCCGCCATTAGTAGTGCGATAAAAGTTAAACCTGCAACCACAATAAAATAAGTTTGGGAAATTCCTGCTGCGACTTAGCCATTGTTCTGTATCGCTCACTAAGGAACAATAATTGTAAAAGGAAAATATATATTTCAACAGTTAAAATTACGTGCCTGCGACCTAACTACAATAGCTTCGTGGGAATTGTAGATTCTAATTTTTAATGGGTCCCGAGTCTTTTGGTTACAAAAAGTTAACAAAAGCTTTTTGAATATTGCTACGGACATTTTTCTATAATCTTTGAAAAGGACTGTAACTGTTTTTACAGGTTTGCAACGCGAGTGAAACCCATGGTGTTGCAAGCGTCACTAGGCTGCGTTAACCGCTTACCGTCAGGTGGGCCGTAGGATTTGCTCAACAGGGTGACAATGTATAGGGAATTATCTCGCAGGGAAGTGGGATTACCAGGGATTTCAAGAATCCTGGAAGATGACAATAGCTGGTAGCTTCCAATCTAGCCAGTCATTAAAATATAACAATGGGCTTTTTATGATCATTTCAAAAAAATCTTTTCAAAGCTCCAATAAAGTCTTAGTATGTTATTTGAGATTTCATACTCGTTATCTTACGGGTTTTGATGACATCAATTTCACATTCAATTGATGATGATGATGTGACAAATTTTCTTAACGATTTATCTGTCTTGCACGATTATTATTTTCACTTCTTTGCGTATATTAAAGTAAGTTGTTTTTGTTATTTTTTTGAGAAGAATAGATTATTTATTATGTCAGGTCTAGTGACAGATATAAAAATACATTATTGGGACCTAGATATGCTAAAACGATCCAATCCACAATTCGTTACATTTCTAAAACGCGAGTTTTAAAATTAAATAGTCTAAGTTAATTAATCCCGAGACCGACACAAGTTCAAGATTGGAGTTATTGCCAGTAGCATTTATTGCAAATCCTGCAGTTATCCTGCCTTAAAACCGAATCAAAGGAACTAGTTTTGATATTTTACCCAAAAAAACGCGGTTATTTAGCTAATAGCAATACATTTTCGGTATGCCAAATCGTACCAAACCATAGTTTTTTACATTTTTAAACTACGATGCTTTGATTTTCCCAAAACTCTATGATAAAAGGGATATGTTTATCTGAACACCGTTTATATGATCTACGGACATATTTAATTATCGCATACGCTTACTTCATACTATGTTTCAGGATTTACGATTATGGCTATTATTATTACTATAAAACACCGTTATAAATATTTTTTATGATTTTGTTTGATGTTCAGGGTTCGCATTTTTAAAAGGTTTTGCTTGAATCTATTTATTTGTTTTCTTTTCTGTTCATCATTTTTTGTAATAAAAATTATAGGTAGAAAAACAGATGGTCATTCCCAAGAAAATGTTGATATTCCCGTAAATACTTAACACAACAGCTTATGCTATTTTATGATATTTTATACTACTTATACACAAAATTAGTACTTATTTGGAGGACTTATTGCCTTGCAGTCCTTTTATTTCGCGTATTATTATGGTTTGGTTATTCAAACAAGAATAAAATACGAAAATAAAAATACCGCGTAATACGACTGTTTACTTATTTTAACAAAATATTTTATTTATGGACAGTTTTTAATTCAGCAGGCGTTATAATGACTCGGCAGGTCGAATTTGTGCGTTTATACTTCGAATTATGAAAAAAGAAAATTACTACGTTTACCTTTTTCATATTACAAGGAACATTTAAAGAATAGATTTTCATTCTCCCTGTAACGGGAAGGCAAAGGAAACTAATGCCCATACTTAAGTATTTCTTCACTTATTGCATTGAAATGTTGGTGTTACACATTTCAATACACTTTGTGTGATTTATTTTTTTATACAACTAGATGACAAACAAGCTGACGGCCCACCTGATGGTAAGCGGTTACCGCCGCTTATAGACACCTGCAATAACAAGGAAAAATCACTTGATATTGCAGGTGCGTGGTCATCCTGAGGCCTAAGATAAAATGCCGTCCATGCCCAGTAATTACACTGGCTACCTTTCCCTTCAATCCGAAACACAGCGAACTGTTTCACGGCTGAAATAAGAAAGGCGGTGGTACCTACCCAGGCGACCCTACATACGATACGATGACGGTCTCCATATGATGCTACTTTGATGAGGTGAGTAACCACGATAAAATTCTCATCGTCTTTCATACCATGTAACAAATATACATTGGCCCTAATTCTAGCGAACACATGCTAAGTTTAAATTGAAAATGAAAATGAAAATGAAAATGAAAATATCTTTATTCAATTAGGCCCCCAAGAAGCACTTTTGAATCGTCAACAAAAAAACCCTTAAGTCTATCACATAAAAATAATATTAACTAACTAACAATTTCATAATGTTTGTCTCTCTGTCTTATCTGCATCTACGTAAGCTAAGAATGTTATGTCAGTCTGTCTATCGGTCTGTCTGTCGGTCCGTCTGTCCGTCAGTCAGTCTGTCTGTCTGTCCGTCAGTCAGTCTGTCTGTCAGTCAGTCTGTCTGTCAGTCTGTCTGAATTTACACCGGTTCCAAAAGTTGAACTACCGAGAAGATTCCGGCAACAAACTCGTGTAGTCACTCTTTTCAATCATTAAGTTACAATGTTTAATTACACAGTAATAGTATTTAGCAGCGCAGTGTCGCACAGAGTATAAAAAAGGTATATTAAAGTACCAATAAGTACCTAATGATAAGAATATTTACTGTATTTAAAGGCTGTCCGACAATGCACCATCACAATATAGGTATTACAATACACAAAGGTCACCAATTAATATACAAAGACCTAATAAAGCTAAACATCTTTCATTAATTTTAAACACTTGTCTGAGCACGTCATTACAATAATAATTGTATTGTTTTATATATAATATCCTATAATGCCATATACCTCAAAAATCCCTCAAAAATGATACTATTGATGAATATGTAAGTAAATTATTACAAAATCAAGGAAGCTTAGAGATGACCATTTCCACTAGTGGCACCTGTTCACAAGTATGACGCATGTGCCAGCCATCGCTCCGCTCAACCATATCATAGGGAACGGAGCGACCCGGCACACGACGCCACCACCGCAGAAACTTATAGAGAGCATGACATCTTCCAGCAACCACAAAATCAATGAAATGCTATTGGTGGAAATAACTATATGACATTATAAGTTGCAACCAAGCATTTTTGTCATTTATATAATCGTTAATAGTATAGTAACCTTTGGACATTAGAATTTTCTTAATGTGAATTTTAAATTTGTCAAATGGCAAGTCTAGTACGTTATTAGGAATCTTGTTATAGTAAAGTATGCTTTGACCCATAAAAGTATTAAAAACTTTATGCAGTCTTAGAGACGGTAAGATCAACTTATTTTTATTTCTTGTATTTAATGCATGTACATCGCTGTGTCTTAAGTAGGAATTTAAATTTTGACGTACAAAAATTATGCAAGCATAAATATATTGAGAAGCCACTGTTAGTATATCTATTTCTTTAAATAAGTCTCTAAGAGATGTTCGAGCAGCAAGGCAGTAGATTGCTCTAATTGCACGTTTTTGCAAGATAAATACTGTTTCAATGTCTGCTGCTTTACCCCACAGAAGAATACCATAAGACATTGTTGACGACCGCCGTGCCAAGCTAAACGCCGACCAATAGCAGCGGCTACTTTAATGCGGGGCGCGTCGCATCTGTGATTGGTCGCCGGCTCGCTCACAGCCCGCTAGTTGTGAGCGTCAAACGTAGAATAAGAATAGGATAAGTTAGGGCCAACATTGTAGTCAACTCGCAGCAGTAAAGAAGTGGACATAGAACATTGTACCGACCGAATCAAGAATATAACCAGCTTCAAACACCACCGTTGTTTTCTTCAAGAATCAACCTTATACAGTCCACACCCGTTGGCGATCACCAACAGTTTTGGTCCTTCGAGCGCCGGATCTAAACAAGAATCTTCGTGTCACCAGCGACACTACGGGAAGAAACATGGTTGTGACCAGAAGCCAGAGCGGTATGGAGGAAGACGGACGTCGCGTTTTCGACCAACCTCCACGCTCGCCATCGACTTCGGCTACAGTACATAGAGTCGAGACTACCGCAGAGGAGAGCCAACGCACCGCCGCCGTATTGGGGACCGCGTCGCGAGTCGCACCACTTGCGCATCAAGTGGGTGCGCCCCCACGCCTTACGATCGAAGGCACCGGTACACGCGTCGCCTCTGCATCGACTGCGCAACCGCGAGCCGCCGCGGACGACCGCGCAGCATCCTCTCGACCGATCGAGAGAGACCTCGGCACCGAGCCGACGCGCCGCGACGCCGTTGCACACGGGACGCAACCGGCGACGACTACCGCGATACAGTCAGCGAGCGCGATGACGTCAGCGCCCGCCGCTACTCGTGTACGCATAGCGCGCTCGACGAAATCAACCGCAAGCGCCGTCGCGAGATTACAGTACGAGGCAGAAGAACGCTTGGCCGTTATTCGCCGTCGTGAGCTTGAAATCGAAGAACAGCTCATACGCAAGAAACTGGCAGCCGATATCGCTGCCGTCGAAGAGGGGGCCAGAAGAGGTCGAGCCAACCGAAAGGCTAGACCACCGCGTGTTTGCATGGCTTGACGAATCGAACGTCAATGCCAATGCCGCCGGGCCCTCCGAACAACTACGGGGGGAGCCTGTCGTCACGGCCGCGCATCCCATAGAACCAGCGCCTGAACGCCGGCGCTCTGACTGGGAAGAAAGACGACGATCACCATCACGAGGCAGAGGCATCGAGCAACTTACGTCGGTTCTAGAAGAGATTGTAAAGAAGCGACCGCCGCCGCGTCAAGCTACAGACCTGCCGACGTTTTCCGGATCGCCGCTCGAATGGCTTCAGTTCTCCGCCGCGATGAAAGAGACAACACGACTCTACAATTTCTCGCCGATAGAAAATATAGCGAGACTCCGCAACTGTCTGCGGGGAGAAGCACGGGAAAACGTCGCACCATTACTTAGCACCGCGACGCACCCCGACGTGATTATGAAAACATTGGAGCAGTGCTACGGGCGTCCTGAAACTTTAGTGGACATGGCCTTCGGGGACCTGAAGAGACTGCCAAAAATTGGATCCACCGCGCACGAACTTAACATGTTCGCGGTGAAGGTGCAGAATATCGTCACCGTACTACTGAACGTCAAGCCGGGCTACCTACATAACCCCATGCTTGCGCGAGAGGTGCTCGACAAATTGCACCCTCATCTCAAGACACGGTGGTACGATTACGCCGAGCATCAACTGGGACCAGACGCCGACATAATCAAGTTATCTGCGTTCCTAATGAGAGAAGCTGACCGAGCGCTCAAATTCGACTTCGCGCCGGCCGCCGCTACCACAGCCTCCGCGCCGCTGAGACGAGAGCCGCCTCGCACAGCCGCCAGACAGGAGGCTAAGAAGAAGCCGGTGTATGTCACGACTGAGGACACACAGCGCTGCCCTTCATGTAAAGAAGAAACTCACACACTGCCCAGCTGCCCGAAGTTTAAGAAGATGAAACACGACGAGCGATGGGAGCTAGTGAAACAAGAAGGGCTGTGTTTCAAATGCATAGCAAGCCGTCATCGCCGCTATAACTGCCGACAGAAAATCTGTGGGATCGACGGGTGCAAACGACCACATCATCGCTTGCTTCACAAGAAGGAACGAGGCACCGACGACACAGCAGCAGCTACAAGTGACGACGACGCAGCGGCATCCACAAGTACCGCCGACACCGTGGCAGCCACCAACGCCGCGGGCAAGACAGCGGTCAAACTGAAGATCTGTCCAGTGATCGTTACTGGTACGAGAGGAAGCCGCAAGACCTTCGCACTGTTCGACGAAGGGTCAACCGTCACCTTAATGGACGACCGGCTCGCACAACGAATCGGCGCTGAGGGACCGACTACTAAACTCAGCGTAAGAGGAATCAGTCGCGAGTGCCAAGATTTGAAGAGTCGCCGCGTCAGCCTCAAGATTAAGGGCCTGCGTGAAGACGGCGACTACGAGATGTACGCCCAGACAATGCCGGGCCTAGACCTCTCACCACAGTCTGTACCGGCGTCGGCACTGAAGCTCGACCACCTTCGCTGTCTGGACCCCAGCGAAGTCATCTACCGCGACGCCAAACCCGAGCTACTCATCGGCACCGACAACTGGCCTCTAATTGTGACCCGAGAGCTACTGTCGGGAACTCCAGAGCAACCGGCTGCCTCAAGAACGGAGCTCGGCTGGGTGATCCACGGCTCGCTACCAAGCCGATGGGTGCAACGCCAAGAGCGGACACTACACATCGTGGCAAGCGGTCAACGACTGGAGCAACTAGTCGATCAACACTTCCAGATCGACGCCCTGGGAGTGTCACTAACCTCTACGCATGTCCGCGAAGAGGACAAGCGCGCTGTCACCGTATTCGAACGCACGGTGACACGCAGAGGCAACAGCTTCGAAGTGGGCCTGCCGTGGCGTGAGGACGACACAAACTTACCTCACAGCTACGAATCAGCGCTACGTCGGCTCACTAACTTAGAAAACAAGCTATTGAAGAATCCGCAAGACCGACTAGAATATCAACGGAGGGTTGACAACCTCATTGAAAAGGGGTATGCCAAACCATGCGACGGCACCGAAGACGCCAGCCCAGTCGCGTGGTACCTGCCACACTTCGCCGTGAAGAACCCAAATAAGCCGGGAAAACTGCGCCTCGTGTTTGACGCAGCGGCGAGAGCGCGGGGAACGAGCCTCAACGACCACCTCCTTGAGGGACCGGATCTGCTACGATCACTGCAGACCATTCTATTCCGGTTCCGAGAGGGCACCTACGCAATAACAGCCGACATCGAAGAAATGTTTCTGCGTGTTAAGATTCGTCGAGAGGACCAGCCCGCGCAAATGTTTCTGTGGCGCGGCTGTCAACAAGACAAGCCACCTGAAAAATGGAAAATGACGTCAATGATATTCGGCGCGTCAAGCTCACCCTTCCTGGCACACAGCGTGAGGAACTACAATGCGCTAGAGCACGCGCAGACCCACCCTGCCGCGCTCTTACCTACCACAGAAGCGCACTACATGGATGACTATGTGGATAGTTACTGCATAGACAAGGCACGAGAAGTCATCACTCAAGTCGACGCAGTGCAGCGGGACGCCGGCTTCGTGCTAAGAGGTTGGCGCTCGAACGTCCCTGCAGTACTACAACCTACACGACCGGAGAGCAGGGCAGCTGACAACACTATGGCGCTGGGGGGCGCTGAGAAAACGTTAGGGCTTCTGTGGAGCTCAGACACTGACTGCTTGGGCTTCAACACCGCCTTGCACCGAATTCCGACAGCTGTGAAGTCCCGAGAGCGCCCACCCACCAAAAGAGAAGCTCTAGCCACGGTCATGAGTTTATATGACCCACTCGGCCTCTTAAGCTGTTACACCATAACAGCAAAAATAACACTGCAGAAGCTATGGCGCCTCAAGACAGGGTGGGACGAGCCACTGCCTAATAATATCAACGAAGACTTCGACCAATGGCTAGCCGCAATGGACTCAATCAAGAGCCTACAGCTTCCCCGGAGCTACCACGGGGGGAGAGAGGTGCGCCGCCGGGACCTACATGTCTTCTGCGACGCTAGTGAAGACGCTTACGCCGCCGCCGCGTACTGGGTGCTGAAATACGACGGCGGGCACTCAGAAACCAAGCTTATAGCGGCGCGAGCTAAGGTCGCCCCACTTAAGGCACAGACCGTGCCTAGACTGGAGCTTCAAGCGGCGCTCATCGGGTCAAGACTCGCAAACACGATCCGGAGGGAGCACCGCCTACAAGTCGACCAGACGACATACTGGACTGACTCCCAAACAGTCCTCCACTGGCTAAGGAACGGAAGCCGCCGCTACACGCCTTACGTCGCACACCGCCTAGGCGAAATCACCGAGATTTCGAAACCGACAGACTGGAGGTGGGTGCCCACGCACCTTAACATAGCCGACGTCGCGACACGCGCCGGTTACACACCTCAAGATGCAAACGACGAGTGGTTTGTCGGGCCTGCCTTCCTAACAAGGCCCAGGAGCGAGTGGCCGCAGAACAATCAAGCAGAAGAAAGACCGGAAGAGGTGCTGCAAATCACAGAACCACGACCCGACGAACGAGACACCGTCCTGCCTGAACTGGGTCGATTCTCAAATTTCGACCGACTGATCGCCGCGACAGCCAACGTACTGCTGTTTATACGACGGTGCCGCGACCGGACGACACAACTATCCCACGAACACATGAAGAAAGCGACCGACCTATGGCTTCAGCGGGCCCAACGGGACTCCTTCGCGACCGAGATTGAGTGCGTCAAGAAAGGAGCCGACGTGCCGAGGTCGAGCCCCCTCCACCGCTATGACATAATCTGGGAGGACGGGTTGCTGAAGCTCAACGGGCGCGTCAACAGAGCGGACGTGCCCACCCACCAGAAAAAACCCATCGTCTTGAACGGGCGTCACGCACTAACAAGACTACTGATCGCCAGAGAACACCGACGAGCCGGCCACGCTAACTCCGAACGCGTCGTCAACGACTTGCGGCAACGGTACTGGATATTGCGGCTGCGACCTACAGTCAGAGCGATAGCCGCCACCTGTCCGACATGCCGGCTACGTCACAAAAAGCCGCAGGCCCCTCCGATCGGGGACCTACCCAGAGAACACCTGCAGCCTTATGAGCGGCCATTCAGCTACTGCGGCCTAGATTACTTCGGGCCCATGAACGTGACTATCGGCCGTCGTCGAGAGAAGAGATGGGTGGCCTTATTTACGTGCCTCACAACCCGGGCCGTCCATTTGGAGCTAGTGGCATCTCTGTCGACGGACTCTGCGAAACTGGCGCTACGACGGATGGCAGCGCGACGCGGGTGGCCGGCCGTAATCTATTCAGATAACGGCACAAACTTCAGAGGCGCGGACGCCGAACTAAAACAAGCGTTCCGCGAGTGGCTGCCCGAGTTAACTCGTCTTTCAACAACAAGGGAGACAACGTGGAAATACATCGCGCCAGGCGCGCCGAACCAAGGCGGCGCGTGGGAACGACTGGTGCGGTCAGTCAAGACGGCGCTTCAAGCAACGCTACACGAGAGAGCACCGAAAGAGGAAGTGCTCGCCACGCTGCTCGCCGAGGCAGAGCACGCAGTGAACTCCCGACCATTGACCCACGTGTCAGTCAACCCGGAAGACCCAGAAGCCCTGACCCCGAACCACTTTTTATTGGGGTCATCCAACGGCCTGCCGACCACCGGGACCACAACGGAGGCAGACCGACGGACGTGGAGAGCCGCACAAGCCCTCGCCGACATGTTTTGGCGACGATGGGTACGAGAGTACCTACCAACTCTCGTACCGCGCCTAGACCGACATGGTCGCCGAGACACAGTTAAGACCGGCGACGTTGTCATCATCGCCGACGCCACGCTACCTCGAAACATGTGGCCGAAGGGCATCGTCGCCCGCACCCTTCCTGGCCCCGACGGAGTAGTACGAGTGGCGGAGATTGAAACCAAAGGAGGGACTTTTCGGCGACCGACCAGCAAATTAATAGTGCTGGTCACTTCACCCGCACCTTCCCCGGACCAGAGGGAAGGGACGCGCTGCACAACGGGCACGGGGACGTCGACCAAAGGAGGCTGCGGAGGAACTCCTGCGCCGGGGGGAGGATGTTGACGACCGCCGTGCCAAGCTAAACGCCGACCAATAGCAGCGGCTACTTTAATGCGGGGCGCGTGGGACGCGGGGGAAGCGACGCCACAGCCGCCGACCAATCACAGCGGCTACATTGTTTTCGGGGAGCGCGCGCCGCGGGGAAAGCCACGCCGCAAGCGCATCTGTGATTGGTCGCCGGCTCGCTCACAGCCCGCTAGTTGTGAGCGTCAAACGTAGAATAAGAATAGGATAAGTTAGGGCCAACATTGTAGTCAACTCGCAGCAGTAAAGAAGTGGACATAGAACATTGTACCGACCGAATCAAGAATATAACCAGCTTCAAACACCACCGTTGTTTTCTTCAAGAATCAACCTTATACAGTCCACACCCGTTGGCGATCACCAACAGACATAATACTATGGAAGTAACTAAAGTAAACCAAGCGCGCCGTGGCAATATCAGTATATTGCCTTATTTTTCTAATAGCATAAGCCGCGGAGCTAAGTCTACTACAAAGTGTTGTGATGTGAGGGTTCCACTGGAGTTTCGCATCGATTGTAATGCCTAAAAACGTGGTGGATTGAATTAAATTTAGCGACTGATTATTTAATTTAATGTTTGTATCCACTTCCCTAACATTAGGTAAAATAAATTTAATACATTTAGTTTTCTTTGCATTCAGTTGTAAATTGTTCACAGTAAACCAATTCATTACTTGAGATAGCGCATTGTTTACGTCGTCAAAGTTAACTTTATTTCTATCACATTTAAAAATTAAAGAAGTATCATCTGCAAACAACACAATCTCACAAAATTCCTTAGCAAAGAAAGGCAAGTCGTTTACGTATATTAAAAATAAAAAAGGCCCTAGAATTGAACCCTGTGGAACTCCCATTTTGACATAAGACCCTGAAGATTTTGTTCCATTGATGTCAACTATTTGAGTTCTAGAACTTAAGTAAGATGAGATTAACTTCAGAGCTGAATTTGTAACCCCATAGTGTTGTAATTTTAAAATTAGCGTCTGATGGTCAACGCAGTCAAATGCCTTTGATAAGTCACAGAATATACCAATAGCATTTTGTGAACTCTCCCATGCATCAAATATGTGCCTTAACAGCGCTACACCAGCATCAGTAGTAGAACGTCCCTTTGTAAATCCATATTGCGCACTATGGAAAAGATTATTTAAATTAAAATGCTTAATCAATTGTTCCAAAATAATTTTTTCAAATATTTTACTAAGTGCTGGTAAAATAGAAATTGGACGAAAATTACTAGGATCCTCTCTATCACCTGATTTAAATAGCGGAATAATCTTACTGTATTTCATTAAATTAGGAAAAATACTTTCATCTATACAGTTATTAAAAATTTGCGCGAGATAAGGGGCAATAATATCAATGATATTCTTAACAATTTTTACAGATACATCCCATAAATCCCCTGTATTTTTCAATTTTAGGGATTTAAAAATTTTAATGATTTTTTGAGGAACAACATGGGTAAATTGGAAAGTCTCGCTACACTCGGGCACACAATGCCTCAGGATGGAACTTGCTTCAAGAGAAGAAGAATCTAAATGAGATGTTGTAATCGAAGGTATTTTTGAAAAGTAATCTTCAAATATGCTAGCTATTTCGTGGTCAGAATTAATAATTTGATTATCTACATTTATTGTGAACGTGGTGTTTTGTGACTTGACTTTACCAGTTTCACGGTTTATTATATTCCATGTAGTTTTTGTTTTGTTATTAGATTTTTCAATTTTGTCTCGGATGTGTATCGCTTTGGCGCGGTTACATATCTTTTTGAAAGTCTTGGAATATTTCTTTACATACTCATGAAAGTCCTTATTGTGATTGTATTTCTTTTGTGCGTATAATTCATACATCTTATTTCTACTTTTATATATACCTTTTGTAGCCCAGTCACCAAATTTCATTTTATTATTTGAAGATTTAACTGTCTTTTTTGTGAAGGTATTTTCGAACTCATTTTTTATTACATGAAACAAATAAGTATATTGATCGTCCGGGCTGGAATGTGTGAGTGGCAGTGTGGCTACCTTTATAGCCAATTTATTCATAAAAATGTCTTCACGACTCTTCGTAATAGGTCTATATGTTAAATATTTTGGTTCAATCAATAAGTTATCAACAAAAGCAATCAGCAAACCACAATGATCAGACGTAAGATTGGTAATAACAGACTTTGAAACAGGGTCTTTATTTGAAAAAATATTATCAAGACAGGTGGCCGAGTGGGAAGTGATTCTAGTAGGCTCTAGAAATTGATTAACTAAGTCAAAGGATTTAAAAACGGAAAGTAAACGAGTACATGATGGTGTGCTCTCTAACAAATTAACGTTAAAATCGCCACAGATAATAATATGTTTCCTTTTATTACTTATTTTTTTGAGTACATCTTCCATTATGGACTCAAATGTGTTATAATTTCCAGAAGGTGGTCTGTACACACATACTATAACATAACTCTCTAATTCCACACAAGACAATTCAATTATACGCTCGACTGAAAGACCTACGATATCTTTACGTTCTTTACATTTCATTTTATTGTTAACAAGTATTATATATATTATACAATTATACAAATACAATTATTATTGTAATGACGTGCTCAGACAAGTGTTTAAAATTAATGAAAGATGTTTAGCTTTATTAGGTCTTTGTATATTAATTGTTGACCTTTGTGTATTGTAATACCTATATTGTGAAGGTGCATTGTCGGACAGCCTTTAAATACAGTAAATATTCTTATCATTAGGTACTTATTGGTACTTTAATATACCTTTTTTATACTCTGTGCGACACTGCGCTGCTAAATACTATTACTCTGTAATTAAACATTGTAACTTAATGATTGAAAAGAGTGACTACACGAGTTTGTTGCCGGAATCTTCTCGGTAGTTCAACTTTTGGAACCGGTGTAAATTCAGACAGACTGACAGACAGACTGACTGACAGACAGACTGACTGACGGACAGACAGACAGACTGACTGACGGACAGACGGACCGACAGACAGACCGATAGACAGACTGACATAACATTCTTAGCTTACGTAGATGCAGATAAGACAGAGAGACAAACATTATGAAATTGTTAGTTAGTTAATATTATTTTTATGTGATAGACTTAAGGGTTTTTTTGTTGACGATTCAAAAGTGCTTCTTGGGGGCCTAATTGAATAAAGATATTTTCATTTTCATTTTCATTAAAGAGCCACCATGAATTGCAGATTTCCTTACAAAATTGCTTGACAACTGAAAATTGTCAATAGACACCGATTCGAAAACTTTTAGCCAGTGTTCAGTTAAACATACCACATGAATATCTTGACTTTTTGTAAACAATTCAAGTTCTAGTTCTTTGCCAGCTAATCCTTGTAAATTTTGGTACACAATATTTAATAACATAGGCTTAGCTTTTGTCTTATGGTTCAGTTTAAAGAGTTTTTAAGTGTTTAAGTTCAGTCTATTTCTTTCTCTCAAAATGAAAATGATTATTTATTTATTTATACAAAGCACGGCAATTGACCCAACACCACCTGATGTGAAGCGGTAAGGAGAGTCCATATGCGAAGACAGCAAGTGCAGAAACGGACAATGCACTAGCTGCCTCCACCTTGCCGGCCCAAAAGGAAAAATGAAAAGGATGGCTGTCATATAAATGGACATTTAGAAAGGGGCGTTCAATTTTTTTTTCAATTTTTATTGAACGTGCTAAAATCACGTTCGCCGGCCAAAATGCAGTGTTTAGGAGGCTCCTCCGTACATGCCGTCTAAAATTGTCCATGGTTTCTTTGAAATCTATCTAAATTTAAGGGATAGCTTTAAACAGATTCTTGCTATCTTTTTCCTATTAGTTATTGCGAGAAAGAGATATACTGTACCTAAATTTAGCATTAAAGTGTGTTCCCAGAATTAGGCCCATTGTTGCATTAAAACCATTTTTCAACACTTCAAGGCTTCTTTTCAAGGCTACTCTAACCGGTTACCATCAGGTGGGCCGTATGCTTGATTGCCACCTTAGTGGTATAAAAAAAAATAAAAAACCTTTCAACTACTGGAAGGCTGCGTTATGATTGTGTGCTGTAGTAAAGCCGCCGTAGATTAATAAGTAAGATAATGACTAAGGTTCTGACTCGCATGTCGTTTGGGCCATTCTACACGTGTTCATAATATGTTGTTTGTGATATAACAAATGTAATGAGATGAGACACATCTGTTGTTACGTAGCTTTTGTTATGTTCATAAGATCGTTTACGCCGCACGGTTTTCCATACAAAATTTCAAGTCGATTGGTGAGATAAACGTTGCTATGAAGAAGGATAGAAAGCGGTGAAGAAATTAGCAGGTTATACCTACAATATCTAGTACTTCGGTGGCGTAGTGGTAATCTAGGCTGGCCGGACATCAGGAGACGTGGGTTCAATTCCCGCCTTCCCGCCTGCAGCATTTTATTTTTCATCGTTTTCTTTCTTTATTTGTAATTGTCACTATCTCTATGTCGAAATTTTCTATTTATTTACAGATCCATATTATATTAATCATAGGGCTACACAAAGTCCTCGGTAGCTCAGGTGGTTCAGCCCCTAATCAGGGACGAAAGGTTAAACTTAAGATATCTGAAAGTTCTTGAGTGAATTTCGCTACTTCTATTTTTGCTGCAGACGAAAGTTTAGTGAAATATTATGTTATATTGCACATGCACAGTATTGCACAGTCAATTGTTTCGCCGGATAGCGGCGGCAGGAGTGATAGCCGCACTCAGACGAGACGCGATCGTTGTCTTGGCTATAAACGCCTGTCGCGACACACGGGACGATGTCTCGCAGTTGTCGCCATTCGAGAGACTTTCTTAGATGTATAAAACGGACATTCAATATGCTTTAGATTCAGGCATAAGTGTCCTGAGCGGATGTTTATGACAAATATAGTGTTGTTCAGCACCGATCGGCGGAAGTGAAAAGGGGAAAATTGAATCTAGTTTTTGTATACAGGGTGATAGAGAATAATGAAATAAAATATTAGAAATTCTGGGGTTGCGGGGTGGTCGATATCGTAGATGTACTGATTTTTTAGGGTTGTCACGAGTGGCACAATGTTTTTATTAATTTAATCAGAAAATAAAAGTAGTCAGAAAGGTGTCAAACTTTTAGAGGTGACTCTAGACAGGAAAGACAGCCACCCCCTTAAATTAAATTATATTTTTCGGAACATGCTGTATACACAAACAGCCCAGTGTAGGTAACTACTGGGTATGGAAAGCATTTCATCTTAGGCCTCAAGATAACAACATACCTGCAACACCAAGTGATTTTGCCCTGTTGTTGCAAGTGTCTATAAGCGACGGTAGCCACTTAGCACCAGATGGAACGTCGGCCTACTTGTCATTTAATTGTGTAAAAAAACTTAGTATTGTCTTATATTTCCGCGAGAACTACACATTTGAATCAACTTTGCCTAGTTTATAACTCAAGTCGTCTGCTCTGTCCGCATAAGGTAAGCTTCTAGATGATTGCTCTACGACTAATAGAAAGGTTTATGTTTGAATCGTTTAAGTTGGAAAGTTAAAAGACTAAATGAAAACATAAATCCGCCCCAAGCAGAAATTGCAGCGTAATTATTTCCGCAGAAAGTTTTGAGTTATATTCAAAGAAACTACGGGGACCAGATAAAAAATTGCAGCCTCGACGCTGCTTATTTCAGCTAAAGAAGTTACTATTTGCGTCACAGATTGTAATTAAAAGTAAAAGATTTATAATCGGTATGCATGTTAAGATAATATTTTCACAACACTAATAACATGGTACAGCACTAATGTTATATACTCTTTGGCCCTGAGTCATTCTGCGTACAATGGTTGTTGTTACGATAGATAGTTTCCGTGCTTTTGTATAATTTGTCTAAATAAAACAAGTCTTATTAATCAAACAGTTTATTTCATTAACCATGCACCAATTCAAAATCTTAACATGGTAGCAGAGCGTGGTTTATGAAAAAAAAATACAGTGATAGTATTACAACGGGTTGCGATCCACATACGTGTACTACAATACCATACAAGAAAATGGCGGCGGGCGCTGCGGTGTCTATATTGCCAATACTCAACGAAAAAACTAACTTCTCTACATGGAAGTTCCGAATAAAACTAATTTTAGAAGAGAAGCAAGTGGCATATGTACTAATGAATATAGAACAGGATAAAAAGCAATTCAAAATTGATGACGCTAAAGCCAAATCAATCATAGCACAATGCGTATCCGACAAATTTATTGAAATAATTAAAGATGGCGAGACGGCAAAAGATATGATAATTTTATTAGAAAATATTTTCGAAAGGAAAAGCGTCTATAATAGGTTTTACCTAAAAAGAAAACTAATAACCTTAAAATGCAATGAGCCTCTACAATCATATCTTATAAAATTTTGTTCCATTGTCAGTGATCTGAAAGCCATTGATGTAGAAGTAGATGAAGAGGACAAAATATGTTATCTCCTATCATCTTTACCAAAAGAATATGACCATGTCATTACATCCATAGAGACAATGGCTACTGAAAAAAGGTTAAGTTTCGATTTCGTCAAAGGGAGGTTATTAGATGCGGAAACAAAAATAAACAAAGAAGGGCCTTACCTGGAAAATGCTTTTGTGTGCTACTTATGTAAAAAAGAGGGCCATAAGTCTTACGAATGTAAAGAAGGAAAGCTTCAAGTCAATGAAAGAGGAAGGAGCCGAGGTCGCTTCTTTGGCAGAAGTCGCAGAGGAGGTCGAGGTCAAGGACTTCATGGCAGATTTCAAAGACATGGGGCTACTTCATTAATGAGTGAATCAGAAATTGGATTTATTGCCAGTGTGTACTTAGTGCGACACTTAGTAATTTTGACATCACATTTATTATTGATTCCGGATGTACACAACATATTGTTAGTCAACAATTCGAAAAGTATATGATAAATGTTAAACCATTAGAAAATAGTATCAAAATTTTTGTGGCTAATGGTCAGTATATTTTAAGTAATAAAAAAGGTAATTTAAAATTAAAGTATAAAAATTTAAAAATAAATATTGAAGCTTTGATTGTTGAAAATATATCATATAATTTATTGTCAGTCAAAAAGATAACAGATGCAGGATATAATGTACAGTTTAATAGTTATAAAGTTATAATAAAAGATAAAAAATCATATCTTGTTGGTTTCTCTGAAGGAAAATTGTATAAATTAAATGCAAATTTATGTTATCAAAGTTGTCACATCAATAGTAGTAAAATTCAATCTGATGATGATCTTTCAAATCTTTGGCACAAACGTTTCGGCCATTTAAATAGAAAATGTTTAAATATTTTGAATTTGCCTATCTCTAATAAAGTTTGCAGCCCATGTATGGAGGGGAAAGCTACTAGAGGACCCTTCAGACAAGTACCAAGACCTAGATCTAAAAAGTTGGCTGAATTATTACACACAGATATTGCTGGCCCAGTCAAGGAATGCGGACTTAATGGTGAGAAATATTTCATGACAATAATTGATGACTACTCCCATTTCTGTGTAGTATATCCATTAATTAATAAATCAGAGGCATCTGAAAAACTAGTTCAGTATATAATGAAATTGGAAAATGAAACTGGAAATAAAGTACAGAGGATTAGGTGTGACAATGGTGCCGAGTTCACTGCCAACAAAGTTAAAGTTTTCTGCAAAACTAAAGGTATTAGCTTGGAATATACATTACCATATACGCCTCAACAAAATGGGGTTGCGGAGCGACTCAATAGAACCTTGTATACTAAAGCAAGGACATTGTTCTTAGATACAAATTTACCAAAATTTTTGTGGTGTGAGGCAATTCAATGTGCAGCTTATCAACTCAACAGGTCACCTTCATCTGCAATCAACTTCCAGACACCATGTTTTCGAAAATATGGAAAGAATGATATAACTAGACTAAGAATATTTGGTTCTAAGGCTTGGGCAACTATTATACCTAGAGAAAACAAATTAAATAAAAGAGCTAAAGAAACAAGGATGGTTGGATATAATACTGTAGGATATAGATTATGGGATCCAGAAGATAACTCAATTATTGTATCAAGAGATGTAAAATTTGATGAAACTGACATTAAATATAAAGAAAAAGAAATAAATGAGCAGGAAACATACATTCAAAATGAAAAAGAAATATATACAGAGACTAAAGAAATAGATGATGAAAATACTAGTGATGCTGATATAATATGTGAAGAAACTAACAATGCAAGAAAAGAAACAGTGAAAACTACTAGATCAGGAAGAATTACAAAACCTCCTATACATATGAAAGACTATGAAACTAATATAGTTATCTGCTTAAGCGCTGATATACCAACATCATTTGAAGATGCTATTAAAGATGCAGACTGGAAAGAAGCAATAAATAAAGAACTACAAGCACTTGAAAAACTGGACACTTGGGAAGAAAAAGATATACCTAAAGGAAAGAAGGCAATAGACACAAAATGGATTTTTAAGGAGAAAGATGAAGGCATTAAGAAAGCACGATTAGTTGTGAGAGGTTTCCAGCAGAAGAAAGAAGATATTTTCAATAGCAATTATGCTCCTGTTGCAAGACACTCTACAGTTAGAATGTTTTTATCAAAAGCAGTTCAAGAAGATTTGAAGATTATACAACTTGACATACCGACAGCTTTTCTAAATGGAAAAATAAAGTCAGATATTTACATCAAAGTACCACAAGGATTAAAAACAGTAAATTTAAATAAAGCATTAAAACTGAAAAGATCATTATATGGATTGACCGAATCACCTAAAGTTTGGAATGAGACAATAGATGAATTTGCAAAAAATAATGGATTTTACCGATCAGAATATGATTATTGCATGTACTATAAAAAAGACTGCTGGATGCTCTTGTATGTCGATGATATTTTGATTATTGGAAATGGTGAAAATATAATAAATGCACTGAAAAGAGAATTTAATGCTAAGGACTTGGGGGAAGTCAGAAAATTTTTAGGAATGGAAATAGAAAGGAATAAGGATACATTAATTGTGAAACAAACTATGATGATAGAGAAGATACTTAAGAAATATAATATGAATGAATGCAAAGGAATGAAGACACCAATGGAGATAAACTGCAATATACAAATTAATGATAATGATGAAATATTAGATGTACCTTACCGTGAACTGATAGGAAGTCTAATTTACCTGACAGTGACATCAAGACCAGATTTAACCTTTGCAGTTTCTTACCTTAGTAGATACTTAGATAAACCCAATGAACAAATTTGGAAGGCCAGTAAGAGAGTAATACGTTATTTAAAGGAAACAAAGAACAAAGGACTCATATTTAGAAAAACATCAGAAACAAACTTAAATGGATATTCAGATGCAGATTGGGCTGGAGATAAAAATGATCGAAAAAGTGTAAGTGGCAGTATGATTTTTCATGGTAAAAACCCCATATCATGGTTTTCGAAAAAACAGTCATGTGTTGTATTATCTACAGCTGAGTCTGAGTACATTGCTGCTGGTGCCACAGCACAAGAGCTGGTAAATCTTAAGGGCCTTAATAAACATTTAAATTTTAATAATAATAATACTGCAATTTTACTTGTAGACAATTTAGGTGCTATTTCTTTATCAAAAACTTATGAAAACTCTAAAAGAACTAAACATATAGACATTAGAGTTCATTTTCTGAAAGATCTCATAAAGAAGAACATCATCAGCATTGAACATGTTAGTTCAAATTGTAATTTAGCTGACTTAATGACTAAGAGTCTTTGTAAAGACAAATTTCAAAATTTTGTAAACCAATTTATGTGTTAGTAGGTACTGTACTCTTACTAATTTAAGCATATAGTAGATATTGGATAGTTTTTTTTTATATAAAACTGTAAGTTCTAAGTGCAAGTTACTTTGTAATTTTATATCTAAATATTAATGTTAGTGTTAAAATAAGGGAAGCAACAAATTTAAATCTATTGTAATTAAATTTGAGGAGGAGTGTTAAGATAATATTTTCACAACACTAATAACATGGTACAGCACTAATGTTATATACTCTTTGGCCCTGAGTCATTCTGCGTACAATGGTTGTTGTTACGATAGATAGTTTCCGTGCTTTTGTATAATTTGTCTAAATAAAACAAGTCTTATTAATCAAACAGTTTATTTCATTAACCATGCACCAATTCAAAATCTTAACAATGCATGCAGGAATGAATAACGATTACTAATTTTACCAGTCATTATGGCATGCCTAAAATTTTGGAAAAGGATTGGAAATTGGAGAAATTATTAGAACTACTAAATTACCTAGTTAACCTAAAATAGATAATTGAACTCTGTCCTCCAGCCTCTTTTTATATAGATGAATGTATTTGAACTTCGATTTAGTGAATACAAAATGTAGAAAAATCAGCCACGGAACGACCGATTCACAAAATTTGCCCCTAAAAATGTTTTTTTTAATACAACTGATAAACAAGCCGACAACCCATCTGGTGGTAAATGGTTACCGACGCCTAAAGACACCTGCAATAACAAGGATAAGTCACATGTTATTGCAGGTGCGTTGTCATCCCGAGGTGGCTACCTTTCCCTTCAATCCGAAATACAGCCAGTTGCTCACTCCAAAGCCGCTGAACCAATTTAAATAAAATTTGGAATAGAGATATATAACACAACTACACCGCTCGTTGTGTGATTAGCAGCCACACAACGAGCTATGTCAGGTGTTTCTCTGCGAGATATAATCAGAGGTAAGGACATACCGTAACAGTACCCAAAATCACTGACATAGCTCATGGGATTAGCAAATTGAAGTGGCGGTGGGCAGGGCACATAGCATGCAGAACAGACGGCCGGCAGGGCGTTAAAGTTCAATGATGGCGGCCACGTACCGGAAAGCGTAAGGTAGGACGGCCTCCCACTAGATGGACAGACGACCTGGTCAGGGTCGCGGGGAGCCGTTGGATGCAGGCTGCGCAGAACCGTTCCATTTGGAAATCGATGGGTGAGGCCTTTGTTCAACAGTGGACATCATAGGCTGGTATGATGATGATGATGATGAGAAAGAATAAATCCTGAAAAAAGACATTGGTTACCTTTTGGCGCGATAACCGACATCTACGAGAGCGGAGTCACTGGTGGTTGTTGTCAGCTATAAATAACTTTAAATCAAAATCAAAATAATCAATGTAGATTAATCATTATTTTTTCAATCTCATCGAAACTTTTATGATTGAGATTTTCTGGTGTGGAAATATTTTCAATAGATTTAAGAACTTCTAGTCATAAGATTCGGGAAATTACTTTTATCAATACCTACTTACTTATATTTTATTTCTTCCACAGACAAAAATATAGACTGGTATTAGCTCCGTTAAGACGCTGGTTCAATGTTAGCGATGAAAAGTCTTGACCTAGTAGTATCGCGTCGTGCCGGCCATTAGCTTTGGCTGACGTCGCCCGAGAGACCCTCCAGATGCCTACTCAACGCCGCACACTGAACGGAAGAACATGTACCTATCATCATTATGCATTCTATTATTGACTATTGCCACTAAATATCGCCAAACGTTTAGATTGAGGAGTCACCTTTATATCCATTTAACTTTTGAAGTATTCCACTACAAAATCCAGGATCGACGCTATATACTATTTTAAGGTACCTACTACAAAATAACTGTATTAAGTCTTTTAAAATGCGTTGCTACTCAATCTACACATACACTTAGAAGCGTGAATGCATTGAAAATTAGTCTCACTAGCTACGCCTGTGTTTCAATTCTAGACGACTTCGCTAGTTCATAATTCAAAGTCAGCACTCGCAGCAAAAAATAGCTTTGCTCACTTGTTGAACAAATATCTATGTATTTTAATACATTTGCTCAAAAAGTTAACTTTTCCATGTGAGTTTAGCGTGCGGAACGCTATTCGTTTCCACACTTGTGCTTTTGTTTTCCTCCTGAATTCATGCATGAATTATTAAACATTGTATCTTTTAAGTTTGATTAGTTTTTATAAGTAACAGGAGCGTATATTTTCCAAATTTGTAAAAAATAGCGCCTTAATCAAACTTAGGCAACATCTCAATTGTCTTTTCTATACTTGGCTCGAAATGTACTTTTAAATGTAATTGGCTCCATAGCTCTTTTCCTTTACGGAATTTACTGTCTTTGACAGTCTTAAAAACAATGCGGTGAGCACTTCAGCTTTAAATAATAAAAAAGGTAACAAAATAGCAGACTGGATAGTAATTCCTTGTTTATTGTCAAGCAGTACTCTAGGGTACTCAGCTCTGGTTAAACACTGATTGTCACTTTTATGAATCCACGTTTTATGGCTCTTTCAACTAAAATACTAGTGGACAGAAAATTATATAGGTACTATACGAGTGATAAAATACTACGTAGTAAAGTAAAATAAAGAAATGTAATATTTAATTTTGGTTCTTTTTGAACGTAGCTATCCGTTTGTAAATATACAGGGGAGAAGAAGCAAGAAAATCAGCTAGCTTTGGTCTCCCCTTTACAAGTCAATAATGATTGTTCAAAAATGTTCATATCCAAAACATACCACTTGTTAAATAAAGGTACAGTCGACAACACATCAAGCGTAACAGTTTGACCTTGAGACCTCTTGTTGCATTTGTAATAGAGCCGGCTTTCGTAGAGCAACTGTAACATTGATGTGCTGCCGTATATTTATAAAAAAAAGGTTTTTTTTTTATACTAATAGATGACAAAAAAGCTGACGGCCCACCTGATGGAAAACGGTTACCGCCGCCTATAGACATCTGCAATACCGAGGTAAAATCACTTGATATTGCAGGTGCGTTATCATCCTGAGGCCTAAGATGATATGCCGCCCATGCCCAGTAATTACACTGGCTACCTTTCCCTTCAATCTGAAACAAAGCGAACTGTTTCACGGCTGAAATAAGAAAGGCGGTCGGCCTAGCCAGACGACCCTACATACGGGCTTACCACTTAGTAAAAATCCTGAAAAATGAAACGACCAGTTTGAATGATTCCTGGACAATTTGATTCTGTACTTTGTCCAAGTAAAGATTAGTAAAGAAGAATAACACAAAAATGTCTTTGCTATGTGACCCCGGTTGCTACCGGAGCGGAAGTTTTACAGCTACCTTAATAGTGTTTATTGAAGCGCTTCAAGCGGTTATTTTTCTAAAATCAATTTCAATTGTCCCTCCGTATAAAGTTACCCGTGTAAACTAGATTTTACGACAACAGACGCGTCACAAAGTTTGTTTGTTTGTCGTTGGCAAATACCCATTTTAGAGATATGAGACATTTCAATTTAGAAGAAGCAAACTTTACTGACACGACGGAATCTCGAACAGAGACAAACAGTTAAGTTTTTGTTCTTGATACTAATAAGTATTTCCTTTTGTGTCTTTCTAAATAGAAATAAAAGCAGCCTTTTCTTCGTACAAAAATCTGGTCGATGTTTTGTAGCTAGGAAACATTTTGAAGGGTCTGCTTTTAAATATTATTCCCAGTAGACAGCGTATAATGCAAACAGCTAAGAATTGAATACTTGCTTGTCTAAATATAAATAAAAATAGTGTAAGCAATACAGTAAACTCGCAAACTAACTTGGAGAGGTTAATGCTCGGGAGGTTAAGCTCAAGCGAAATAATCCGAAGTCCGTGTCTACCCAGTAGACAGCGTATAATGCAAACAGCTAAGAATTGAATACTTGCTTGTCTAAATATAAATAAAAATAGTGTAAGCAATACAGTAAACTCGCAAACTAACTTGGAGAGGTTAATGCTCGGGAGGTTAAGCTCAAGCGAAATAATCCGAAATCATATAAAGCAACACAACCTCCCAAATAAAAGCTTAAATCTCATAATAATAATAAAAAACTTACTTGAATACAAGAAACGAAATAAACAATAAAAAGCTACAGAAACAAAAATAGTAGGTACAATTAAGCGTCCTTGCCCAAAAATGCTTTTTCTTGCAGCCAACTTATGGTAATATTGAATAACACTCGTACGAAGGGTGCAAGAATTTAAGGAAAAATATCTAACACATGAATGCAGAATGAAACAAGATACTGTTGGGCGTAACTCCAACATTAACAAATGCTGAGAGTTTGGATGCTATGGCTGCAATGCTGGGAGAGTATGAATGATGCTGAGAGGTCGAGTAAAAGGTGGAAATGAAACAGTTTTTATTTTTTTATTTTTTTTATACAAAGCACGGCAATTGACCCAACACCACCTGATGTGAAGCGGTAAGGAGAGTCCATATGCGAAGACAGCTAGTGTATCGAGTAGTTACGTAAGCTTTTGACCGGCTTTTGTTTGGAATTTTAAGCATGCAGGAACGATACGATTACGATTCGAAATTTAAAAATGATCGTCACAAACTCTTTTAAATTTCGAATCGCTATCGTATCGAGTAGATACGCAAGCTTTTAACTGGCTTTTGTTTGAAATTTCAAACGTGCGTAAAGGATAAAAATTTTCGTGCTTACTGGTTCGTTAGAGTAATGGATAGCCCACGGATGATCCCAATCAATCTTATAATTTGGCCCAGTGTGGTTTTGTAACGGTCTCCCATGTAGAAAGGTCTATTGCCCAGCAGTAACACTCATCAGGCTAATGTTAACGATTACTGATGCTCAAGCAATGTTCTCTTTATCCTTCTCATTTATATATCGAATTAAATCAGTATCAATATTTATTATGTTGTTTACCGCAACTTTAGCTCCACTACGAAATTGGTTCTGCCTTTAGCCAATATGAAAGATTTAGAAATATTGTTGAGATGTGTGCGTCTTGTACACAAAGCATTGTTCACAGGCTTATGGTATTCATATTAATAGGGAAAACAAAATGACCAAACGCGTGAGACGTTCGCCAAAAGTGTCTTTGTTCGTAAAAGCAAAATGTCGTCAATTATTACACAGGCAGAATAAACGGATGTCATTTTGAACCCTGTTATTCATTTGATCCATTTGAGGAATCATCCATCCAATGATGTGGAAGAGTGCGCTACCCTTGTTATAACTTGTTTGTGTAAGTCTCTGGCCCGGAATGAAGCGATTAGGCGAGAACCTAAAAAAGAAATCGCTGATCTGATTGCCAGTTTAATGTTATTTGCGGAACTCGGCTAAATGACTTGAAGCTCTATTCTGCAGTAGCTGTCTTCGCATATGGACTCTCCGTACCGCTTCACATCAGGTGGTCTGGGGTTAGTTGCCGTGCTTTGTATAAAAAAAGCTTTACCGACCGAGCGAATGTTACAGTGGCGTTTAACGTTTCACTCACTGGTGATGTGGTAGTTTTATATTATTCTTTGCTTTGTGGTGTATGTCGTGATCCAAAGTTCGTGGTCCTCAAATTTTTTGCAATACATCATAATCGAAGCAGGTTCATACCAGGTTTTAAGTCCATACAGTCACAGGTTTTGTAAAATAGATTTTTCTTTTAATTTTACTTATGTAGTTCGCTCCTTTCATCGCCCAGCGATGAAAAGCGATGTCTTGAAAAAGATCTAAAAATGGTAAATAGGCTTCGCTCGCTTCGCTTCGTGGATCCTGGGAAAATCATAAAACTATTAGACAAACTTCAGCAGGGTGCTTGTTCCACAACCTGAGCGTTTTTCGTGGAAGAAAACTCATCTGATATCTCATCTCATCTTACCTTATCACGGGGACATTGATGACGTCATATTGCACTTCGACGCTTTGGGGATCTTTAACCTCCCACCAAATTTTTTACGACAAGATTGGCAAACCTATATAAGAAGCGCTTTGAGTACTACTCACGCGTTGCCTACCTGTAAAAATCAAGAGAAAGCATTATGTTAACAGCATAGGGGACAAGTCCCCGGCTTCTACCAAAATCCTTTCTTAAAGACCACTGGCGACCACAGAAAGTAAATACTAAGGAGTATTGCCAGTAAATACTCGTAGTATTAATTGGAGTTATCCAAGCAAAAAAAGCAGGTTTTTTTGCTTGGAGAAGAAGATGGAGGGGCTACTCCAGTTGAGCGCTCAAATTCTAGTAGTAATTACCATTATTCCTTATCTCTCCTAATATAAAATGTACCTCCAACTACATCATCGACGACCGGCTGGTCAAGTGGTCTGTAACCCTTACTTACTACCCAGATGTTTGTAAAATGAGTAGGTGCGATCTTTTGTTCACTAGTCATGGATGTTTGTATGTCTATTTAGTTATCATCAGGATCATCATATCAGCCGAGAGACGCCTACTGCTGTGCATAGGCCTCCTCCAATTCTGTTCGTCATCAACATCATCATCAGCCTACAGCAGTCCACTGCTGGACATAGGCCTCTCCATAGGAACTTCATTTGGCTCGATCCATGGCTAGCTTCATCCAGTTACTGCCAGCCACTCTGCGGAGATCGTCACTCCACCGAGCCTGAGGACGTCCCACACCGCGTTTGTCCATCCGTGGTCTCCACTCAAGTACCCGCTCAATCCAATGGTCGTCAGTTCTGCGGATAACATGGTCGGCCCATTGCCACTTTAGACCACTAATTCAGTTATGTCGATGACTTTAGTTCTATGTCGGATCACTTCATTTCGGATTCGATCCTTCAGAGAAACAAATCTGTTCGCTGAGTAAAATTTCTCGCTTAATACAGATATCGCTGTTCGTCACGAATTGGACCACTGCCTTAGGTGGGCAAGTGCCTATCAGTTCTGAGATTACTGTTTAGTTTTAATGGGAAAAGTTCAATTATACTTGTTTGTCTTTCATTATTTTTCTGTTTGCATTCGTCAATTTGAAGGTTTCCTGGGAGATTTAAATACGGTTGGCTTAAAAAGTATTCGTTGACTTTTTTATTTGGTCCTGTATGTATAATCATGTTTTAAGTAACGTAAACAGTGCTATTGCGGCGGTAGCCAAAATCAGCGCCTATTACGGAGGTATTTTAATTTTCGTGTCTAATTCGTATTTGGATAACTAAATAAAAATAAAACACAAAAATAAAAATACCTTATACTTCACTCCTATTTTTATTCTCGTGTCTTAAAATAAAACTTACTCCGTAATAGGCGTTGATTTTGACTACCGCCGTAATAGGACTGTTTACGTTGTTTATTGTTAATAAGTGCATAATCACTTTAAGTCATGTATATTCATTACAAATCATCTATGAAGAAGAATGTAATTAGCATTTCTTTAAATAGTAGTTAGCATTTACCCCAGCTTACTCAATTAAGAACAAAAGAGTTTTTGCCGCCATTTAATGGCGTCCTTCAAAATTTTTATTTAAATTATTGGATATATGTGTCGAGTGTGTATTGTGTTGAGAAGGTAGGTGAACTATTGTGGATAAAATATTTACTAGGTGGTGTGTCCTTATGTAGTAGGTAACTCTATTCCGTTGTGTTCTATTTCGGCCGTAATGGTCGTTGATTTGGTGTGAAAAACGTTGGGATTCATTATTTATGCTGTCAACGTTGATAGCATAAATAATGACGCTGAATGAACCCTGTTTCTTAATTTTTGCAGGGCGTTAGTTGTGCCCAAGGAGCTACGAGCGTCGATAGGCTACAGTAACAACGCGTAAGTAGTGCCCAAAGTTCTACGAGCATCTATAGGCTACGGCATAAACGTGTAAGTAGTGCCCAAGGTGCTACGAGCGTCTATAGTCTACGCTTTAGTAACAACGCGTGAGTACTCAAGGTGCTACGAGCGTCTATACGCTACGGTCACAACGCGTAAGTAGTGCTCAAGGTGCTACGAGCGTCTATAGGCTACAGTAACAACGCGTGAATAATGCTCAAGGTGCTACGAGCGTCTATAGGCTACGGTATCAACGTGTAAGTAGTGCCCAAGGTGCTACGAGCGTCTATAGGCTATGGTAAAAAAGAGTGAGTAGCGCCCAAGCTGCTACGAGCGTGTATAGGCTACGGCAGTGGTCGGCGGTGCCAAAGTGCGGCTCTAGAGCCGCATGTGGCTCTTTGGCTCCTTAAGTGCGGCTCTGGCACAAATATCCACCGAAGGCGCAATAATATTTTCATTTAAAAAAAAACTTGGTAAGAAAAAAATCTTATTGATGAGAACTTGGAATCATGCCTAAAATTAAAAACAACAACATACAAACCTGACTTACTCAAACTTTTCAAGGAGATGCAAGCACATTGTTCACATTAATAAATATTTATTACGTATGAAATTTAGCTTTATTTAGTGTAGGTACCACTTATTAGTGTAATAAAAGTTTACTAAAAAAGCAGATTTGGCTCCCATTTTTTTTTATTGTTGTTATGTTCATATTTGGCTCTTTGGCTAATAAGTTTTCCGACCACTGGGCTACGGTAACAGTGTTGAAAAAAAAAATTCCAAATCGTTTCATAAATGGGTGATTATTTGAAATTTGGTTAACTTCTGACGTAATTTTGAAGGTGGTGTTTTTAGTTAAAAATCAGAAAAGTTTATATTCTATGCTGTGGCTATAACATCTACTTTGCTGCATCTAAAAGGGCCAGTCTCTTTACTTGATATTTTTAGAGATATTTATGATTTTTTAAAATCAGTGTTCTAGGGACTGACGAGACGTAATAGGGACTGACGCCAAACACGGTTAATATGTCAAATCGCATTTTTATTGCAAAATCAACTTCAACAACAAATTATATCTTAAGTTCAGAAATTATATGAACCATAATCATAGAAATTATTTGTTTAATTATGCACATGAACATAATGTAGCAATATTTCTTAACAATCAAATTGTACTTTTAGTTCAATACTTACAAACTAATAGTCTTTTAAGTAATTAACAATTATTTTTATTAATTATTTTAAATAATCAGCCTTCTAAAGTTCCAAAAAGGGAGACCGTTCAGACCCAGCTAACTACCGCCCAATAGCTGTCACCTCAGTTCTTTGCAAGATCATGGAACGAATCATAAATAAACAGCTGATCCGAAACCTAGAAGGTCGCTCATTAATTAATTATCGACAGTACAGGTTTCGGCCGAAACGGTCAACGGGTGATCTTCTAGCGTATTTAATGCATGTCTGGGGTGAAGCTATTGACAAACGTGGTGAGTCAGTTGCTGTTAGCCTTGACATTGCCAAAGCGTTTGATCAGGTCTGGCACAGGGATCTTCTCTCCAAGCTCCCGGCATACGGTCTGCCCGCTCAGCTCTGTAACTGGATTGCCGGCTTCCTGCATGAGCGAAGAATCCGTGTCCTTGCAGATGGATGCTCTTCGCGGTTCATGTCAGTGAATGCTGGTGTACCACAAGGCTCTTTTCTATCCCCCACACTCTTTCTTCTTAATATCAATGATATCCTTCCATTAGGAAACATTCATTTCTATGCGGATGACAGTGCAGTGCATGGGGGAAATTATGGTCCTGGGCGCGCTGATACCGAGAGAGAGAGAGAGAGAATCTTACCATTGAGCTCAACAGGGTGTTGAATATCGGTATGGGAAG
This sequence comes from Nymphula nitidulata, assembly GCA_947347705.1. Classification (NCBI taxonomy): domain Eukaryota; kingdom Metazoa; phylum Arthropoda; class Insecta; order Lepidoptera; family Crambidae; genus Nymphula; species Nymphula nitidulata. The sequence goes on from OX374620.1 coordinate 4,701,566, forward strand.
CTAACAATCTTGTTGAGTTCAATATTAAGAAGACACAGGTATGCGCGTTCACAGCCAAAATGTCGCCTTTTCTTCAGGGCACCACTCTTTCGGCACAGTGCTCGTTACACTTGCTCGGCATGTTACCTTGTTTCTTTGTCGTACTTCCAGAACTTGGAATTCTTTGCCAGCACATGTGTTTCCTCCTACCTATAACATGGGTTCCTTCAAAAGAGGCGTGAAAAAGCACCTTTCGGGCCGGCAAGGTGGAGGCGGCTAGAGCAGTATCTAAACTGCACTAGCTGTCTTCGCATATGGAGTCTTCTTACCGCTTCATATCAGGTGGTGTTGAGTCATTTGTCGTGCTTTGTATATAAAAAAAAAATCTGCGTCTTTGCCTCTTCAGCCTTTTTTTTGCAATTTCCTCTTTAGACAATGTTTTTTCTTTCTAGGCGCCATATTCTACAATAAATACATTGGTATTATGTTTAAAACCATGCATCACACAGCATGACCATCAGTCCCTTGATGTGGCGTCAGGCCCTAGTCACTATTAGGACTAGGGCCTGACCGTCTAGGGACTGACGAAATGAAACAAAATCAAATGAAACCTATTATTTAAAACATCTGACCCAATAGGCGGTCAAAAAAACAAGGCAGACAAAACTCATATTTACAATAAGTAATGAGATCAATTAGTAATTAACTATCTTTAAAACGACTTACCTAGGGCCTGAGAGTTTGACTGGTATAGTACGTGTTTCTGCAGCAAAGTCGGCGACCACACTAATAACAAAAGGGCTGCCGCGGTTTGGGTCGTGTTTGCAACTAACTTGCCACCGATGCTATTGTATTAAGTGAGTTATGAAAAAGGTATATGCTTGTATGCCGCGTATTTTTGAATTTCGTAAATGACTAGGGCCTGATATTTTTTATCGCTTACACTTTTTGACTTAAAATAATGTGATAAAACATATTGTTATTATAAATTAAATCGTAATCACAATGTTAGTATTGTAATAGTAAACGAATTTAAATAGAGTTTGATCAAATTATTCTTATAGAATTATAATTACAGTGAAATGAATCCTAAATTCGGGAGATCTTACATGGCTAGGGCCTGATACTTGGAGTAAGAAATGTCAATTTTTGGAAATAAAGAATATTATGATATATATCAAAATGAGTGACCGAATTAAATGGACTTTATAACATCGCTTAGTAGTTTCAAATATTGGATAAAAAAATTATAATATTGTGAAAATTGATGCTAACACCAAGTTAACCAAATTTCAAATAATCACCCAAATAACGGAGTTCGAAGGTAAAAAACATAAAAAGAACATACAGCCGAATTGGTGGCCTCCTTTTTTTGAAGTCGGTCATAAAAAGCATGAGCTTGCCCTTCGACCTTTGCCTTCCCCTAATAGGGAGAATACAACAAAAAAAATATCAAAATGTACTCGTAAACAAGAAAAACGTAAATGCCACTATCTAGTATTTATATGAAGTAGAATTATTTCCACCAACAAAATAATATTTTCTTGCTGATTCTAGCTACTAGAAGCTAAACTGTGATCCTTATTAGTTCGTTAAAGAAAACTTGCTACTATTTTCTGCTTTATACAGCCGTATTTTCAACAGAATAGTTTCAATAATTAGTTTGGGTGAAACGTAATTTTAGTTCAATCTAGCGTAAAGTGAAATCAAGCGAAATTACTTCTAGGATTGTGCTAAATGAAAATCTCGTGTAGTCCATTAAACGCTTTGATTGTTCACCAATTTAGAGTTTGTACAATTTTTTTTAATGTGAACACTTTACGAGTGTAGTTGGTAATTATTTAAGCGAAGCACCTAATCTCTTTTGTGGATTTTACTTTGGGATTTGCTGTTAAGAGACTAGATAGATAAAGTTCAACAATAAAGCCACATGATGTACAAAGTACATTTTCATATGCTGTAGTCTTGTTTGCTGTGAAGTTAGGTGAATGAAAGATTACTGAAGTGTGGCTGAACCAACGACTTGGATGGCGAGATTTCATGCCGAGTTACTTTTTTTTTTGATTTTGAATAGTTAAATGAAAAACGTGAGCGTCTTTGCTACGGTAGCGGCTCAACGGCGGGTCGCACACTTGTTTGCTCCCCATGTCGCATTAGAAAATCGACAGGTGAATCTTTGGCATAGGATTCAGAAATGTAAGTAATCTATTGAGCCATATCGAAGAATGCAATGGTCAATAAACCAGTATCAGTTACTTATGTTTTTTGCATTGAAAGCAACTACTGTTTATTCATTGTACAATAGCATGTGCGAACGTAAAAGCCGCGGTTGTCAAAAACATAAATGATAAAGTAACTAAACCCACCTTTAAATTTAAATTAAAGGGTTTTATCTGAATTACAATTTAATACGCCCTGAGGCGTAAGGGTACGCTTGTACTGCCGTCTGCATATTAGACGAGACATTTCGACATTTTGCTAATCATCATCATTACCAGCCTATATATGTCCCACTGCTGGGCACAGGCCTTCCCTGGGAGCACATGAGGAGCTTGGGCCATAAATACCACCACGCTGGCCCAATGCGAGTTGGTGGGATAAAACGGTTGCAGTTACAACGGCTTAACGTGCCTTCCGAAGCACGGAGGAGCTCGAGATTATAAATTTTAATTGGCCCATCCCGGGCTCGACCATGGCGAAAGTTGCTTTGTTTTCGTAATCGAAACCAGAACGCCTGAACCACTACGCCACCGAGCTCCTCCAACAGCTCTCCTCTTGCTAATACACAGACAATAACAAAAACAAGTGATCTCTCATGACGTAAGCTTCCTTGATGTAAGTACGTATTGTTGCTGGGAGTTAAGATTTTATAAGTATTTACACCCCAAAATAACTGAGTCTTCTTGGCTACTTAACTGGGGCTATTTTTCAGAATACCTGTATGTTTTTTTTCAACTATGTTATATATGTCCTTCAAAACCTTAAACGTATCAATTTATATTATCCCCGGGGTCCCGGGTTCGAATCCCTTTAGAGGCAGAAGTTTGTAGTATGAGTATGAGCATTTCTTCGCGAGTCATAAATGTTTGTATGCTTATTTAGTATATTTCTTATCTCCTCTCCGTTATCTGCGTTCATGACACAATCTCTTAATGATGCTTAATTTGGGGTAGAAATAGCGGTGAGTGTATGATAATTAATATTAATATAATAATACATTATTGTACATTTTTATACGATTTTTATACGATTTTTTTTTATATAACTTGATGACAAACAAGCTGACGGCCCACCTGGTGGTAACTGCTAACCGCCTCTTATAGACAACGGCAATAACAAGGAAATATCATTCGGTATTGCAGGTGCGTTGTCGTCCTAAGGCCTAAGATGAAATGTCTTTCATGTCCAATATTTCACTGGCTACCTTTCCCTTCAATCCGAAACACAGCAGTATTATAATATTATTGCGTGTGGCTGACGGTACCAATATTCTATAAATGACCTTTTTTATGTATTGTATATAGCTATACAATACATAAAAAAGTAAAGCCCTATTTACTTTTTTATGTATTGTATAGCTATAGCATTACACATACTAAATCTATGACATCTATGACATCAGACAGTAAACACCTATTCCGTTAATCTCCCCATAATATACAGTATTAAAAATATAATCTACACGTATTTCACACTAAAACTACTTAATTAATGTCTAACTTAGTGCAGTGGGTGTATTGTGTATAAATTCAAACAATATAACGTGAGTTTATCCAATAAATTCCTAAAAACTATTATCAGTTGTGATAAAGTGACGGTCAGCTGTTAAAATATTTTTATTTACGGTCTATTGAATCTACGCGATTCGCACGGTTGCAACAAGGACATTCGATCTATATTGGCGTGCGCGATCTACGCCGGGTCACTAGCTACAGAAGGTGCGTCACCGGACATTGAAAAGGCAACGCAGACGCGACATCTTGTGATTACCATTTTTTTTTTTTTTTCTTTGAGAGGCTTTGAGTAAGTAATGGCACCTATTCAGTTTGTTTGTGGGGGATGCTGCCGAAAAACTACAAATAATGAGCATTTAAAATGCAAAGACTGTTCAAAGTCATACGACCTCGACTGCGCGAATGTTTCCATACAACGTTTTAGAAATACCATGACCAGGGAGCATAAGATTGAATGGGTTTGCCATGAGTGCAGAAGTAGGCAGCCAAAGACGAACAACACAAACACTCCTGTTAGGACGACTCATAACATGCCACCCGATGTTGGATCTCACGACGGAGAATATGACACAAAGTCTGAAAACGTAACCGAACGTAGACGTGGACCTAAACCAGTCTCATCTACATCCATCTGTGATACAAGGGAGCAGGGCGATCACTTTATGTCCACCATCGTTGAGAAAGTTTTAATTGCAATCAGAACCGAGCTACCATCAATGTTTAAGAAGATATTACAGAAGGAACTGTTGCCAATTCAAACGGAGATTCAGGAGTTTCGTGCGTCCCTTGATTTTTTTAATACCAAGCACGAGGAAATGAAAAATGAAATAAACGACTTAATTAAAGAGAATTTAACGCTTAAGAAGGATTCATTAAAACTGGTGTCCACTGTTGAGGAGTTGTCCTATCGATTAAATAACACAGAACAATATCTACGAGATAGTAATTTGGAAGTACACGGCGTCCCTGAACATCACAGCGAAAGCCTGAGGAATCTCGTAAGTCAGTGCTCTTCTGTTATCGGTGTCAATTTGAAGGACGAGGATGTGATCAATTGCGTAAGGGTTGCCAAACAGAACAAAGAAAGTAAAGTACCACGTTCAATCATAGTTAAGTTCAAAAGCGTAGGATGTCGTGATGAGTTTTACTCAGCTATATATAGGTATAATAAAGCAAACCCTCAACAAAAATTAAACACCGCACTATTGGGGCTTGCCGGTGAAAAAAAGCCGGTTTACGTATCCGAACACCTGTCACCTGCCAACAGATCCTTGCACGCTGCAGCGAGGATAAAGGCTAAGAGACTGAACTATCAGTTTGTCTGGGTTCGTAATGGCCGGGTCTATGTTCGAAAATCTCCAGACTCTCAGCACATACATATCAGAACTGTCGGCAGCCTAGATTTAATTCAATAAAACATATAGGTTATAAAACATTGTCTATTGAACTTTAATTTTTAACAGAGAAAATAAGCATTTATTATCAGAACATTAGAGGTATGAAGAGTAAGACTGTGGACATTTACAACACTATTTTATGTAATAACTATGATATAGTATGTCTGAGTGAAACATGGCTAGATGAATCTGTGCTTTCATCTGAGCTGTTTGACAATAGGTACACGGTTACGCGCAGGGATCGTGACGGACGGTTTTTAAAACGTTTTAATAAGCATCACGGAGGTGGTGTACTAATCGGAATTTTAAAAAAATATAATTTTACTGTAATGGAAGGTTGGCAGTCTGACTACGTTGAGGATTTGTGGGTAACAATTAATATTAAGAAGAATAAAATTATTAATCTGTGTACAGTATATCTACCCGACTATATACCTAATACTGATTTCTTCAGCTTCGTCAATAACTGTGAAAAGGTAATCACCGAGCATACTAGTCAAATTACCTGCATTTTGGGCGACTTCAATTTAGGAGATTTTAGATGGTCAGTGGAAACCATGACTCCAATAAATTATTTCTGTGAAAAATCAAAAGTAATGTACAATTTTTTCCATTCCAACAATTTATGTCAATTAAATTTTATTACGAATAAAAATAATAAAACCTTAGATTTAGCTATTGTTAACCACCCTGACTTGTTTTCGCTTGATGGCACAACGCCCATTAGTCGTCTTGATGCACATCATCCCCCTTTTGAGCTTGTTCATCACATTGAAACTCCGTCCCTCCGCCCCAATGATCTTGTTGAGAGACTTTGTTATCGTAAGACAGATTATGAAGCTTGCATCAGGGAGCTTCGGGAAATTGATTGGTGCCATCATGCCAGTGTTCTTAATTGTAATGACCTTGTAGAATTTTTCTACGACCAGCTGTATTTTATAATTAACACACACACACCGAAAAAGAAGTTCCATTATAATCGTTACCCTCAATGGTTCTCCCTGTACTTAAAGAAAACCCTTAGACAAAAAGATAAGTATCACAAGCTTTTTAAGCGTTTTCACAATCCAAGAGACTTTGATACATTCTCCATGCTTAGATCGCGTGCTAAGGCCCAAATGCGCCAATGTTTCACAAATTATATAGACAAAATAGAAAAGAATTTAACTCTAAATATAAAATCATTCTGGCGCTACACTAAGAGCAAAAAACTAACAAACGTTGTTCCCACTATAATGCATTTTCAGGGGCGCGAGGTTAGTGATGGTGGTGATATAGTAAACTTATTTGCTGATTTTTTCTCCTCTGTCTACAGCACTAGCGCATCGGTCGTGTATTGCCCTGATTTTTCTCCTTCAGCTTTCACTATGGCGCCATTCCAAATAAAGTCAGACACTGTATTGGCCGAGTTAAAGGGTGTCAATGTAGCCAAGGGTGCTGGACTGGACCATATCCCGCCAATATTCATTCGTTTCTGTGCTCCGGCTTTGGTTACTCCTTTAACCATTATTTATAATAGGTCATTGAATGACGGAGTATTTCCAGAGCTGTGGAAGACTACTAAAGTAACACCCATACACAAAACTGGTGACAAAAAAAATGTGACAAACTATAGACCAATTAGTGTCTTAAGTTGGTTTGGCAAAATATTTGAATCTATTGTTTATCAGCGCCTTTACAGCCATGTCAGTCCATTATTAAGTGTGAAGCAACATGGCTTTGTAAAGAGTAAATCCACTAAAACTAATCTTTTAATATACACAACGTTTTTGTGTGATTCATTTGACTGTAGAAAACAAGTTGACTCTATATACACAGACTTTTCCAAAGCCTTTGACCGTGTTGATCATTCGATACTCTTGGCAAAGATGCTCCACTTGGGTGTGCATGGTAGTTTGTATCGTTGGTTCGCCTCCTATCTTCTAAACCGATCACAACTGGTAACTTTGAGCGGCTATGATTCTGCACCATTTATTCTTAAGTCTGGGGTTCCTCAGGGCTCTAATTTGGGGCCACTTTTATTCCTGATATTCATTAATGATTTGTTAGGCTTAATCAAAAGTGAATGTTTAGGCTTCGCCGATGATTTAAAAATATACCGTCGTGTTGAAAATTTAAGTGACTGTGGGGCCCTTCAAAATGATATAGACTCGATTGCTAGATGGTGTGATCTCAACCATATGTTCTTAAATATAGAGAAGTGTAGAGTGATCTCCTTTACAAAAAGTAAAAATCCCATATTATACAATTATAGAATATCTGGATGCAAACTTGATCGTGTTGACGTTATTAGAGATTTGGGAGTCTTTTATGATGAATGCCTCTCTTTTAGGTTTCACTTTGATTATATATGTAATAAAGCCCATAAAATGTTATCGTTTGTTATTCGTAATGCTAAACCGTTTAGGGATACAAAGTCATGGGTGTTATTGTACACATCATTGGTACGGAGTACTCTTGAATACTGTTCTTCCATTTGGTCTCCTATCTACGGTACTCATACAGACAGAATAGAAGCTGTTCAAAGGAGATTCATCCGAGCACTTTGTGTGAAAAACGGAATAAGAAAGAAAATAAAGGACTATTCTGAACGCCTAACACATTTTAATATGCACTCATTGGAAAAACGTAGAATTGTCAGTGATCTATGTACTCTCCGTCAGATTGCCAACGGATCTTATGACGGTAGCTTGCTGTTGAAGCTGCATTTTGCGGTGCCGACTCGGTCTGTGCGTAATCCTAAATTGTTTTATATGCCATTGTCAAAGAATAATGTATCACAAAATGATCCTATATGCAGAATGTGTCATTACTATAATAAAATATGTTCGGAATGCGATATATTTAACGATAGTCCTCAGGTGTTTAGGAGGGCTATCACTTCAATCACTCCATAACGCATAGGTTAGTTAAATATAGTATTTCTATTAAGTTTGAGTATTTTATTGTTGATTGTTTACTGTCAAAGTACTTATTGAAAGCTGTGCACTTTTGTAACTGGACCTCAGGTTCACCTTCAGTCTTCCAGCTACTTTTATTTGTAAAATTGTTTTGATCTGTTGTCTGTAATTGTGCCTATGAATAAAAAATAAAAATAAAATAAAAAATACTTATTGTATTTACTTGTATTTTTTTCAGGCAATATTTAGAATTTGTCTAAATGTTGTTTAAAAATATTCAAGTAATGTAATTAGATATTTATTATCTACAGTATTAGTAACATCCAAATAATAATGACAGTGTTACAAAAAAAGTGCATTTATGTATAATATGTCTAATCCAAGACCAATATTATGTGAACACTTAATATGCAAATAAATAAATTGAAATTGAAATCCTTTAGTTTCTGCAAGGTTCACAATCCAAAACTTAAATCATGCCACTAACCATTACTAGGTGGTAGGCCCGTATGTAGGGTCGTCTGTGTAGGTACCACCGCCTTTTGTTATTTCAAACGTGAAACAGTTCGCTGTGTTTCGGATTGAAGGGAAAGGTAGCCAGTGTAATTACTGAGCATGGACGGCATTTCATCTTAGGCCTCAGGATGACAACGCACCTGCAATATCAAGTGATTTTCCCTTGATATTGCAGGTGTCTATAGGCGGCGGTAACCGCTTACCATCAGGTGGGCCGTCAGCTTGTTTGTCATCAAGTTGTATAAAAAATGCCAATCCCAATGTTCGTAATCACCCGACGAGTGTCATATGCCCAAAGCTCAAGCAACAATGCTTACGACGAGAGCTTGGCGTGTCTTGTCGGCGTTAAGTCTGCAAATATCCAAGTGCGCCTTACTAGTTGGTCATAAGAGCGAAAATCACTTGCAAGATTCAAGAAGGTTGCAGGAGAAAAGGTGGCCTATTGTGCGAGTAATCCGGCTCGGGAAGGTTGCCGTGACGTCTGCATGCAGCTTACGGCCACCGGACAATATGGCCGGTCATGAATACACTAGAAAGATCTATATTTAAACTGCGAGCTCTACATTTCGCTTTTCCTACGTTCTTGCCGCTTTTTGAGTCACAATTGAATTCGATCTATGAATATTATGAAAGTTGCCTTACCTACGTAGGCTTACCAATCGGTATTACTGGACTTTATAGAAATATAGTTTGATTGAAAATAAAATATAAAAGTTTCCATTTTAGAAATTAATCAAGTACCTAATAAGTAGAAAATTCTTCAGACATTTTAGAGATATTAAGACTCGTCCGGTTTTTCATAAAATTTTAACAAAAACAGACATTTTTGTTAAAGAAAAGGAAATAAAATATTCAAAGACTCATCTGATGGTAAAATAGCTCCAATGGAAGGAAGATTAGCAATACCTTTGAACATGGAGATGGAAAACTTTTCAACGTCTTAATCTTACAAAAGATACGATCTAAACATTGCTGTGATCGCATCTATTCCTGGTCTCCTCCATCTTCCGCCATCCATGCCTGATGATGTTGTGGCCGCGTCTTGTTCAGTCGCGAACTCAATGTCGTGCGATGTCATCCGCCCACCGATGGAGCGGACGTCCTTTGTCCATTTTACATATTTTTTTAAATATCTTTCAATCATTTAATTTGTCAAGCAGCGCATGACTCGACGTGTCTAGAAGCGAATGCTCGATGGGCAAAAATATATATAAAGAAAATATGTATAAGTCTCAAGTCAGCCCCCATACTTACAGCTGCCATTTATGGGCGGGAGCACCTAGATACCAGCTTGGACCATTTGACGTGCTCCAAAGACGCGCTATGAGAATTGTCGACGATCCTGAGCTCACAAGCGGTATCGAACCTTTGAGCCATAGGAGAGATTTTGCCTCCTTGTGTGTATTCTACCATTTGTACTCAGAACACACCGTTCTGAGGAATTATTTGACATCATGTCCACGGCCCCTTTCTATCATCGCACCACTCGCCACAGGCAGGTAGTTCATCCTAACAAATTGGAACCACAGTGGTCGGGTACTGTACGGTTTCTTTCTCCCCTGTGCGCTCAGGTTGTGGAATGAGCTCTCTGCAGAGGTTTTCGCGAACGAGTACAGCATGGGGTACTTCAAAAAAGGCATGAAAAGGTTTTTACAGGGTCGGCAACGCGCAAGTGATACCCCTGGTGTTGCAAGCGTCCATAGGCTACGGTAACCAACCGCTTACCATCAGGTGGGCCGTATGTTACTTAGTGGTATAAGAAAAATGAGTTACAATAAATGTTAAGAATTGTGATAAATAAGTAGTGTTTTTTAACCTGATTATCGAAGACAAAATATTTTTTAAAGTTTTCAAATAGAAGAGATAAAACAATCAATAAAGCATAGTGACGACAACACGACAATAAACATGGGAAATATTTAGTAATTAAAATAATATAAAACAAGAAAAATTTCACGTCCTGAGGCGGGAATCGAACCCGCGGTCTTCCGCAATCCGGGCGACTGCTCAAATTTCGATTCCCGCCTCGGGACGTGAAATTTTTCTAGTTTTATATTATTTTAATTACTAAGTAATTTTTCAAACATTTATAATAATGTTAAAATAAAAATTAATAATATGGGCTATATTGTTCATAGCAATGTTTTGCAACTTTCAAATACATAGTAATTAAAATAGAATAAAACTAGAAAAATTTCACGTCCTGAGGCAGGAATCGAACCCGCGACCTTTCGCAATCCGGGCGACTGCTCTGACCACTGAGCCACCCAGGACTTGGGATATCCCTGTGAAATTCTTCTAGTCTATCTTGTATTTGCGTTTATGAGCTAACGTCCACCCTACAATGTCGAAATATTCTATTTCAACATCCGAAACGAGTATTTTTACAAATACCGACGATTCGATTAAGTTGGGGCAGTGCTTTCAAATATTCTTAATTTTTGATTTTAACATTATTATAAATGTTTGAAAAATTACTTAGTAATTAAAATAGAATAAAACTAGAAAAATTTCACGTCCTGAGGCAGGAATCGAACCCGCGACCTTTCGCAATCCGGGCGACTGCTCTGACCACTGAGCCACCCAGGACTTGGGATATCCCTGTGAAATTCTTCTAGTCTATCTTGTATTTGCGTTTATGAGCTAACGTCCACCCTACAATGTCGAAATATTCTATTTCAACATCCGAAACGAGTATTTTTACAAATACCGACGATTCGGTTAAGTTGGGGCAGTGCTTTCAAATATTCTTAATTTTTGATTTTAACATTATTATAAATGTTTGAAAAATTACTTAGTAATTAAAATAGAATAAAACTAGAAAAATTTCACGTCCTGAGGCAGGAATCGAACCCGCGACCTTTCGCAATCCGGGCGACTGCTCTGACCACTGAGCCACCCAGGACTTGGGATATCCCTGTGAAATTCTGCTAGTCTATCTTTGGACTTGGGACCTGCCTTAGGACTTGGGATATCCCTGTGAAATTCTTCTAGTCTATCTTATGTTTTTCTAGTTTTATTCTATTTTAATTACTAAGTAATTTTTCAAACATTTATAATAATGTTAAAATCAAAAATTAAGAATATTTGAAAGCACTGCCCCAACTTAACCGAATCGTCGGTATTTGTAAAAATACTCGTTTCGGATGTTGAAATAGAATATTTCGACATTGTAGGGTGGACGTTAGCTCATAAACGCAAATACAAGATAGACTAGAAGAATTTCACAGGGATATCCCAAGTCCTGGGTGGCTCAGTGGTCAGAGCAGTCGCCCGGATTGCGAAAGGTTCGATTCCTGCCTCAGGACGTGAAATTTTTCTAGTTTTATTCTATTTTAATTACTAAGTAATTTTTCAAACATTTATAATAATGTTAAAATCAAAAATTAAGAATATTTCAAATACATATTATTCATTTCATAACTTTATCATATTTTACAAATGTTCTATGTAATAAAATAATGCAGCCAATATAACATTATTTCATACAAATGTCATATGAACTAATATATTTCTATGTTTTATTTTATTGTTGTGTTGTCACCGCTCTGCAAACCTTATACCATGGTTATTAGTAGGACCCGTAGGGTTTTGGGCTTGTATTAAACTTTTTATTTCATTCGCTTGTGCTATAACTTTGTTCATTCCGTAAATTGTACCTCGCATATTCGGCAAACACAGTAACGAGGTAATAAAAGCAGATTTTTATGATGCCTTCCAATGCTGCTTTCGTGCAAAACAAGGAAGAGATATGAAAGCTCAGCAACTGATAACATCGTGATAAACTCACGAATACATAAACAGTGATAATATACCGGCGGCGATAAAATGCGATAATGTCAGGATTTAATTTTTGTCATAAAACCAACCAGTGGCCGCTCGCGTGGATGTCGGTCGCGACAACAGGTAGCCTACTGTCCTTTCACGGGATGTATCTATTAACAAGCCAAATTACTTCTGAATCGGTTCAGGGGCTTAGGAGAGGTAACATAGCAGGGAGACGGCCATTTCTTTTATCCGTAAGGCCGCCAGTTCTGGAAGAAGGCTTCGCCAATAGATTTCGATATTAAATTGACTTTTACATAAAGATATAAAAATGAAAAGCTGTGTCAGCGCTGTCACAACCACAAATTCAAGCCTGCTGACTTTAGAGAATCACATAGCAGTTAGGTAAGCTAAAAAAAGGCGACGACGTTTTATTCGAAGGTTTCTCGCGACTCATCATGGAAGAACATGCTATAAAAGTGTTTATTTGGCTGCACCCCTTCCAAATAAAGCGTTTGTTTACACGGGCTGTTCTCTAAGCGGTTTTTAGCCGCAACGCATAAATCGATCGTGTCCATGAAAGTCGGTCATAAACGCTTAGGTACTTAGGATGATGTAGCACTGTACGCAAAATCTCTTTCCTTGTGAAAATCAGTTCAGCGACTTAGAACTGACAACGTAACAGACAGACTTGAAGAAAATAATATATAATTTCATTATATCAGTGACACACCGAACTCTACCATCCCGCCGTTTCTAAACTGACAGATGTCATCCTAAGAAAGATATAACCTCACTCTTGATCTGTGCTCATAATATGTCTTGTGACTATTAGTAGTCAATTGTAAAATGTAATACACAGAAAGGTGATAAAGGGCTAAATAAAAGACTAAAAACAAACCACAACTCATTTATTTAACACAGACAGAGTATGTATGGATTTTTATTTTTATCAATAATTTTTAGAAGCATTTGGATCTAAAAATATTTATTTGAGCATAATACTTATACATTATTTTCCTGTTTCCAAACGTATAAAATGTTTGCTTTTCGGTGACTGAAGGACACACTTCAGTAATCGTCACAGGGAAACTAAGCAAGATTCGGGATCGCGTGACGTAATGTACTGTCGTGTCTCAGTTCAATTTAAGGGCAGGGAAAGTAAACATAAAGGTCCTGTACACGATGAGCGCGACGAACCCTCTACAAAGTGGTGAGGTCTTCACTTTTTATAGAAATTTAGCAACAAAAATAATAATCTGGGAAGACAAACACAGATATTAATAAAGTGGTCTGGATTTCGCTTACCACAGATAATTTTCAGTGAGAATTTTAATAAGCCTCTACCCACAAAAAGTTTAGGACGCAATCCTAATCCTTCATAATAATATTGTTTATGCGAAAGTTTGCATGGATGGATCACGCCACAACGGTTCAACAGATATGAATCAAAGTAGATGTTTCAGGTTTATATGGAGTCCCGGCTATGAGTATGTACAGTGGTTTTTAAGTTAGGGAAATGGAAATAAAACTATATTTTCCAATTCATTTTCATTATTTGTTGTTTTCCCGTACAAAATACTTTCTGATGTTAAGTGACAGTTTTATAATTATTAATTTATTTATTTAAGGGAAACGTACAGCAATACAATAGCACACAAAAAATATGCATTTGAATATAACAGAATGCCAACAACGTATCCACATATAGCTAAACGGACACAAATTTATCGTTTACTAAAACAAATGTCAAATATTTCTGCTTTTGAATCACACTGCAGTACCCTAGCACGAAATTTTCAAATTTCGAATCGTAATCGTATCGTTCACGCACGCTTAAAATTAAAAAAAAAAACTTACTTAACAACTCGATATGAAGACGATTCGAAATTTAAAAGTCCATTAATCGTAAAAAAATAATCAAATAAAAAATAAAAGATTGCAGTGAGTAGCTATAGTATATACATCGTGATTTACAGGTCGTAATCTCTTGACTCACACTCAACTCATATACCTGTATCTAAAACATTCGACGCGATGACGTAATTTATTCAAATCACACTAGTCCTGGAATTTTTAAGGAAATATTCTAAATATTTAATATACTTATTATTATATCGGACAGCTTTCCCTATGGAGACTGCGTTGTGTGTGTTATCTATTAATTCAGTCTCCCGCCTGTAAGCTTACAGACCGCACGTCTGTGTCACGGCTGAAAGTTTCTGCGGCGATACGATTTCGATTCGAAGTTAATGGAACCTTCTTCGTAAAATAAAATAAAACAGCTTTCAGTGTCGCGAAATAAGTTCAGTGTCATCAGTGATGAGTGCTGTATTGTTTTCGTTTAATCTGTGGATTTCAAACAGCGTTATTTTTTAATTTTCCGGGTTGAGAGTTGAGAGCTTGTTGGAGTATAATAAGCGGTTTATTAAGTAAGTATTCTATATTTAAAATATGTGATTAGAATAATTATAATAAAACTGAGGAGCTTTACACTACTTAACACTTTACTTGTACTTTACACTAGGTACTTAAAGCAAATTATGTACTTATTTGGGTAAAGAAAGTTTATTTGTGAGAATGGAAATGACGGGAGTTTAGTTAATGAGATAAATGAAATTTCTTTGCATAAATACCATAAAAGTATTATTTATTAATTATTATACATAAAGTTTCAAAAACATTTTACCCAAAATTTGTAGGCATGCAAATTTTTGACACAAAAATATTGAATTAGTAACCTCCAACGGCTTCGCTCACGTGGATATCAGCTATTGTGCCAAATGGTAGCCTATGTCCTTACTTAAGATGTAATCTATATACATGCCAAATTTCATCTAATTCGGTTAAGGGTTTAGAGTGGAAACGTAACAGAAAGACAGTCAGATGGACAGACAGACTGAGTTACTTTCGTATTCATAATATTAGTCCTGAGCTGTTGAATTATAATTTTTTAATAGTTATTAAGTTTTTAATAATAAGAAATACAATAATAAAACGATGAAAAATTTGCATGCTCCAGGCAGGAATAGATCCCGCGTCTGGCCGGACTCCAGAAGACGTGGGTTTGATTCCCGCCTGGAGCATACAATTTTTTCATCGTTTTCTTTATTTGTATTTCTTACAAGTAGGCGTTATAAACGCAAATATTGAAACATTTAAATATGATTTTAAATAATATTGATTTTTATAAATAAATATTAATAAGTATATTATTTGTTTTATATAGTCAATTTGTATTTAGTTTTCCTTATATTCTAACTACTTTGTAATAGAGTAGAAATTCTTATCACGAAGCCCATTGCAATAAAGTATTTTTAAATGTATAATTATTTAAATTCACAATACAATAGGAATAGATAAATAACTGCTTTTATTTTTATATGTTACTAGCTTTTGCCCTCGGCTTCGCTCTTGTCTAATTCGGGGTACTTATTTTTTTTATTTAAAATCACTATTTTACACTTTCTTTGCGCTATGCTATGAGTACAATTCAAGATTTAAATGAATTTTAAAGATATACACATTCAGACGTTTCTCATCAATTGGTAGGTTTCAGAGAATAACAGAGGTACTTTGCAGAATTTATTATGTAAAACCTGAAATTATTGTCTGGGATTGAAGTACTATATACGGCCGATAAAAAGATTACTTAACGATGATCACATCGTGTAAAGTTTTTTGGAGTTTAACGGAATACCTCAATAAAATAAATGACTAGAAAGTATCTTAGAGTTAAAGTGGAAAGTTTTTTTGGAGTTTAGTGGAGTAAGCCGAACCGAAAAAGTCAGATACATAGTATTGTCTTACATTTTCGCGAGCACTACACATTTGAAATAAAACCAATTTACCGGATTTAACTTGCGTTTAATTAGATGTTACTTACATTATTATTATACACCCGACGTTTCGATTACTTTACAGCGATCGTGGTCACGAAACGTCGGGCGTATAAAAATAATGTAACATCTAATCAAACGCGAGTTAAAATCGGTAAATTGGTTGTATTTCAAAAAAGTCAGATACATTTTGAGAACCGCCTAAACTATTAAAATTTTCTTTGATTTTGGTCAAAACAAGGATCGAAAACTTTCATCATACTTTTAAAGGGCCAAGCACCTTGAATTCTACTAATTACGGATGCAGCGAAAGTTTCCCGATGACTACTCCTCCCGTCTCCCCGCGCCGCCCGCTGCGCTCGTCTAGGTGCCGATTGACGAAGATCGAAATGGCACCAAATACAAATTTAAAAACCTACTACTGTAACGCGACTAACTAATCTTGATACCCTATAGGTCCTCCGTTCCCCCACTTAAAGAGGAGAATTTTAAAAAATCCCGTGAGTTTTGTCCAAGTGAGTGATTTCAAAGGCTCGAGACAAAAAAAAAATTGCTCTCGTGTGAAACATACAACTTTTCACCTCTCCAGCGAGAATATTGTTATTATACTACGTGCTTCGTCCTCGAGATAAGTATACTTACCTTTTCCTACCTAACAATATGTATAACACTATGTAGTAACGCGTAAGTGTTGCCACTTCAGCACTAATTGAAAAAAAAAAAATTTTTCGGTAGAAATAGGTAAGTATTTCAATCGAGTAATGATAAAATATTTTTTGACACATCCGGTTAAAAATTTAGAAAGTCAACGGCAGTGGGTAGTTACTTTTAACTAACCTTACAGTTTTCCAGCATGCTCTCCTCATTCGCAATTAAGTGCTCAGCTACTTCGCACGCATCAAGATGCCAAAAAAAAACCAAGAAGATGGTATAGAATATTTAGCAAGCAAGTTAAAAAAGCTTGAGAGAAAGTTAAAACGATCACGGCGACGAAAATCTTCATCTGATTCCTTTACAAATAGCTCGTCAAGTTCGAAGAGTTCATCACCAGGAAGTTCAAGAGATCCGTCACCAATTCCACCCGTTTTGTTAGCGTTTTCTGACCAAGGTTAGTAGCTATTTGTACAAAAAATGCAGAACAAGACGCCCATGGCGTCTATCCAGTCGTTAAGACTGATGCGAGGCTTCTCTCACCTCATGGAATGATTTGGCAATTTTATCTGCTTCATTCGGCACCCATGGTGTCTAATCTATCTTGAGAGTTATGCGAGGTTAAAACTTCCTCGTTTAAATGCATTTAAGGGATTTCCCTACGCCATGTACCACCCACGTGTGTACATATACTATAATCGTAGAAATTCGATTATACCTACAATGTTCATGCTATTTTCAGATCGATCTGAACAACACCCAGCTGCAATAACAAAAGAAACTGACTTCTTGGCAGCGGCAGCAGGACCATCGAACATTTTTGTATCCACGGATGTGCAAACATCACATCATCATCATCATCACCAGCCTATATACGTCCCACTGCTGGGCACAGACCTTCCTACATGGGAGAAACACATGAGAAGTTTGGGCCATAACACCACCACGCTGGCCCAATGCGGGTTGGTGGGTTAAAGCGGTTGCAGTTACAACCGGGACCAACGGCTTAACGTGCCTTCCGAAGCACGGAGGAGCTCGAGATTATAAATTTGATTGACCCATCCCGGCACCGACCATGGCGAAAGTTGCTTTGTTTTCAGTAGTAGTAAGCACGTAGTATAATTGATGATTAAACGAACTTGTAAGCGAAGTTCGATCACAATTATACGAAGTGCTTCGTCCGAAGAGATTAGTATAGACACCCTCCCACCCGACAATTGTTTTACAAACAATCCCCTGTTGGTTAAGGAAATAATGATAAATATCTAATATAGATATTCTCCAAACTAAATGACGGGAGCATGCTGGAAAACTGTGAGGTTAGTTAAAAGTAACTACCCACTTCCGTTGACTTTCTAAATTTTTAACCGGATGTGTCAAAAATTATTTTATCATTACTCGTTTGAAATACTAACGTATTTCCACCGGAAATGATATATTTAAATAAATAGTGCTGAAGTGGCAACACTTACGCGTTACTACATAGTGTTATATTGTTAGGTAGGAAAAGGTAAGTATACTAATCTCGAGGACGAAGCACGTAGTATAATTGTGATCGAACTTCACTTACAAGTTCGTTTAATCATCAATAAGTGAGATACACTTACAAATAATTTTAATTCAGGCGTTAAAAAATCATTTTCATCACTCGATGAACTACCTTTTGTAATTAAAATAACAAAATAATCACAATTAATTATAAACACAAGTCGAAAAATCAAAACAATCTGAATATATTTTTCCCGCTTTGTCCACAGATTATATAGACTATTTTTGAGTTGCGTTCCAAAATTACAGTGCATGTCATTTTTTTGATGAGTAAATACTAATTATATTTTTATGTAGCGTGACATTATTGTTTACTGAATCATATAGTTATTATTATTTTTCAAGAAAACGTTCATAAATTAAAATAGTTAAGCTTATAGACTAAAATAATTAAATGACATAGTTGTGCGACTAGGGCTTATCCTGAGTTTCGGAACGCGCTACTGCCTATCTCAAATTTATTTAAAAACTTACTTTGCCTCACGCTCGCTGCAAAAACCGGTTTTCCTTCGAGATTTTACGAAGCAAAAGAGCTATTTTGCTGCTGGAGAGGTGAAAAATCCTTTCTTAGTGCACCCCTAGGAACGGATTGAAAACTACCGAGATGGCACCAAATAAACATTGAAAAATCTACTAGGATAACGCGAGTCTCGTGCCCATACCTCAAAATGAAAGGAACCCTTATAAGCGTTTTTGTAATCAGCGACCACGACACGCGGCAGTGAGTCCAGCCAAGTTCAAAAAAATTTTTTACCAAAAAACCAAATATATCAACCTAATAAAAGTCCAGATAAACAGGAAGTGCACTAACTTGCAAATATAATAAAGCCGTACGTAAAAAAGAGCCGAGTCAGATCCTGAGCTTGAATTACATCCCGAATGAACACAGAACTGGGCACCCTCACATGTTGAATTCTCGATTCTTTTGTCAGTGAAGTCGAGAACGGTGCAATATTCAATATTGAACTTGGCTCTTATTAAACGTTTATTTTTTTGATAGGATTATATCATAAATATTATAATACACTGACAACTTAGATACTTCACAGAGTAATGCGTTTTTTTCTGTAATATTGTAGTATTTTTTCGATTCGTATCGTAATATGATATACAAAAGTATATATTATTTTATCCTGCCAAACATTATAATGAGCTCCAGTAGTTGAAATTTCGCACTCGTAAAAATCACAAAGGGTAATTGTTCTTCTAAAAAAGGGAAAATATTACAACTTCTGGTATTTCCAGGTTTTGCGTTACATAGCGTGAATAAATTCATTTTTTCCGCCTTTTTTAAATCCTCTTTATACAGGGTAATGACGACAGTAAATTAAAACATGGGTTATATTAGTTCATAGAAATGTTTTGTAACTTTCTAATACATCTTATTCATTTGATAATTTCATGATATATAATTTAATATTTAATTTAATATGTTTTAATTTATGGTCGCATTGTCGTCACCATTCTGTATGTTCAAATATATCACGATATTTTTGAAATATTTATGAAATATATGCACTACAAATACATACTTTAAAAGTTGGAAAGCGAGACATGTAATGTCAATATTCTCTTACTTATAAAGGTTATAAATACAGCCTATAAAGTCTGTTAAAGGTTAGTCGCTACTAGAAATCACCCGAATTGTTCTATTAGGTTATGGCCCCAGTCACTTAACGAGAATTTTGGAATATCCTTCAATCAAGAATCAAGAAAGAGCCGTCTGCTAACTTAATTATATGTTGATGACCCATGAATAAAGTTAGCCATCTCTAGAAACAATAATATACTATATCAATAGCAGCAAACCGGTCGTAAGTAACTATATGTGCATCACCCACGGTTATAATAAAGGAGGTGTTTCATATCCGGCCAGGAATATGTACAGTATCTCAAAAAATCAGGAAATCTCCTGAATCCGTAAAAAATACTAGTAATTCGTTTTCATGCATAATTAGTTAGTACTTTTGTACTAACAAATTATTCAGGGTGTTTGGTACATGGTATAACATGTTGATGTTATCATAGACTTAGAAATACTACGGTGCTATCAAAAATACAAATTTGTCTTTCTCCATTCATATAGTTTCCGCGTATGAAAAATAATGCACTAAATCTATTTCAGCAGATTCCGATAGTTGAAAGTTTTTTATTTGTTCAAAAAAAAATAAAAAAAATATTTAGTCTGTGAAGAATGTCAAGGTTAAAAACAAAAACGACACTTCTAAGAAAGGAGGCGGCACACTGCCTTCCACTAAGAGACTCCTTTGTAGGTTCGCGCGTAAACACTGTATGAAGGCCCGTGCACGGTTCGGATTTTCGGCCTCGACTCGGCATAAGATAAGTTATCCATAAGTCCGCTCTGATAAGTTATGAATTTGAGGGTAGACACGACCCGTCGTCGACCTGGCAGCGCAATTTACTTATTCTAGGAAATTTATGTAAATCGAATTACAATTATTCTTTTGCTAGTTATTGACCTGGAGGTTGGGGTTCTGGGATGGAAAGTTTTCTCTCGATATTCTGGGATTGAGTTTCTATCCGGAAGCGTAGTTTTGTAGGTTTAATGGCTGTAGAATTTGTACTTAGTATAATATAGACAAACTTTTATGCGCCTTCTATAGATGGCTAGTAGTCACCTGCGTGGATGTCGGTCATCGCTCTAAAGCTAGCCCGTGTCCTTCCTCAGAATGTAATGCATATCTAGTCATGATGAATTAATTTAAATCGGTTCAATGTTTAGTAGTGAATCGATTTACCGTCCGACCGATAGTATAAGTTTAGGTAAATGAGGGGGTAATGTTAACAGGGCGCCGATCGCTCTAATTTACAACATATTTACCAAAGCAGAACCAAAAACGTTAGTTAGGTACTATGGTTACCATTACTTATGGGAACGTTTTTTTTTTTTAATACAACTAGATGACAAACAAACTGACGGCCCACCTGGTGGTAAGCGGTTACCGCCGCCTATAGACACCTGCAATAACAAGGAAAAGCACTTGATATTGCAGGTGCGTTGTTATCCTGAGGCCTAAGATGAAATGCCGTCAATGCCCAGTAATTACACTGGCTACCTTTCCCTTCAATCCGAAACACAGCGAACTGTTTCACGGCAGAAATAAGAAAGGCGGTGGTACCTACCCAGGCGACCCTACATATGGGTCTACCCACCTAGTAATTTATTACGTATTTTCCGTTGTCCAACAAACCCTTTTGACGTTTTTTTTTCCAAACGTTTTTAACTCTAACGGTACCCCTAGCACGAACACCGGAGCACTAGGTATAACCTGTTAATTTCTTCACCGCTTTCTATTCTTCTTCTTAACGTTTTTATAGCAACGTTTATCTCACTAGTCATTGAAGTTAACACCTCTAGTGATCCGAAAGAATACTTTTACAAGTATTTTTAAACTTCCAGTTAAGGTGAGAAAAGGTATTTTTATCACATTTTAATGTTTTTGATGCGTTTAAACGCCTACTTTACTGTTACAATTATAAATAAATAAAGAAAAAGATGATAAAAAGGAGCATATATTTTTTCATCGTTTTCTTTCTTTATTTGTAATTGTTACAATAGTCTATCATTAATCAGTATTAATAACTAATAAGTTTCATTGCAAATCGAATTAACATTATATGTGTGGCAAATCCTCGTCGCCACTTGATACAATTATCCGTAATCAAATCGGGAACGTTTTCCTCTTATTGTTAATGCAATGGCGGTCGCGACAACGTTGTTTGCACAATGTTGCTCGGCGTTGGCGGGCGTCAACTCGCTAACGAGTTGTGGGGGGAACGTTCGCATAAACTATTATATTAATGTTAAGTGTGGCTTGTTATTATTGAGGATATACTAAAACTTGTGCTTTTGAACTTCCTTCTATTCAAAATTTCAAGCACTTAGCGGCGGGGACGATTTTCTACAAAAGAAAACTAAAAAATTTTCATGAGACTGCGCGAGTGACTTAGTGTAATGCAAAAATCATCTCTGCTGCGCCTGCTCTTGGTCCGCGACGCATAAGGTGCCTGGCGCCTTACCACCATCTTTATAAAAGCGATTCATATTCCGCTCGGTTCAGTATTGGTTCCTAAACTGCATCGCTGTCATAGTCGTAGATAGCGTAATACTACGAATTAACGATTCTACTCAGTTTAGGTCCTAAACTGGATCGCGATAAAAGATGGTGGTACGGGTGCTGGTCTCACTGGTGGTGTACCCTGTCTTACGGCCTAGCTACGGGAACTGGCGGCGGCGGCGTCACGGCAACCACAGCGCGGTCACGACGACGCGCTGCGAGGCCGACGTCGAGACAGCGCGCAGTGGTTGCCGAGACGGCCGGAAAAGTCGCAGCGCAGTCAAGTCCGATTGTCGTAGCAATATTCAAGGGAGACCTCTGCCTCGCAGTGGACGTGTCGGCTGAAGTGATGATGATGATGATACTTCCCGTCGTCGAACGTGATCGGAGCGGACTGGGCCGCGTAATAGGGTAGTTGACCACTTTTTTTTTGTTTCATAAATAACTACTCATGAAGAAATATAATAACTCATGAAGAAATATTGCAGAAGACATAGTATGTTAAAGATCAATAGTTTCAGAGATACAGTGGTATGTTTGATGCGTAGCGGCGCAACGTCCAAAAATGCCATTTTATTATAACCACAAGTGTACTATATTTAGTTATTTGCGGTTATTGAAACGGAGTGTTCTAAATATTATCATGTGGTGCGTACAAACATCTGGTAGATTCTATTAACAAACTTCTCTAAAAGCGTGAGATATTAACAATGTTGTTTTATTTATTTATCGAGCACCAACATAATAAACACCAAAAAGTAAAAATAAGGCCTAGCGACATTGTAAAGTTTTAGCTTAATGTTATTACAATTTTAGGCGAAGATTGCGTGCTTTGTAGAAGCAAGTAAATAAAACTTAAAACCGGCCAAGTGCGAGTCGGACTTGCGCACGAAGGGTTCCGTACCATTCAATAAACAAGCGTCTACCTGTTGCCGTTATTAATATCGAGCAAAAATAAGCAAAAAAATTGTTGTATGGGAGCCACCTTAAATATTCCTTTTATTCTGTTTATTAGTATTTGTTTTTAGAACTAAAACCAATTTACCGGATTTAACTCGCGTTAATTTAGATGTTACTTACATTATTATTATTCACCCGACGTTTCGATTACTTTACCTACAGCGATCGTGGTCACGGGAAGACTACCCGTCTTCATTGTCTTCCCGTGACCACGATCGCTGTAAAGTAATCGAAACGTCGGGTGAATAATAATAATGTAACATCTAATTAAACGCGAGTTAAATCCGGTAAATTGGTTTTATTTCTAATTTATTAATGATATAATTGTAATTTATAAATGTAATTTTTAAAGTCTGTAAATTGTTATTATTAATACAAATTATTAGTTCAACATGATAAAAAAAAATTATATCTACGAATGAAATTATATTACATCACCTGTATCTGTACACAGGGAATAATTCCTTGCAACGAATAAATTGTAAAGAATAATTACCTTTGCGTCGAATCTCTTTACGTCGAGTCTCGCTTTGTCGCCTCCGCGCAAAATGTATTTTATATTTTAGGACCTTATTTATACTTAGTTGAAAATAAACAAATTGAATTGAATAGATTTGAGGTAGGCGCCGCGCGCCGTGGTCCCAACTACTAGACCACACGGGCAATGCATAGATATTACATACATGATTTTTTATAAAATAATAGGTTGCTAACTGGAAGTCGCCGTGACAAATATAATTTCAGATTTGAAATTCAACAAAACCCGAACATTTAAAAACAAGCAAATTCGACCTACAAAATTAATAACGTAAAAAGCAGATCTTACTTTAATCAGAACGCACCCTTAACTCGTAGAGCCAAAGACTCAATATTTGGACCTATTCACGGGTGGCTTCAGGAGGACTCTCCTTTCGTTTCTTTAGTCTTTTCGGATTTTGGAGTT
This sequence comes from Nymphula nitidulata, assembly GCA_947347705.1. NCBI lineage: Eukaryota > Metazoa > Arthropoda > Insecta > Lepidoptera > Crambidae > Nymphula > Nymphula nitidulata. The sequence goes on from OX374620.1 coordinate 4,725,877, forward strand.
TTCTAAATTTTCAGTTTTCAAGATTTTCAGTGTCCAGCAGTTTTAATGGTTTTGTTGTTTTCTGTAGTATTATTTTTATTCGGGTTCCGTACCCAAAGGGTAAAACAGGACCCTATTACTAAGACTCTGCTGTCCGTCCGTCTGTCTGTCACCAGGCAGTCTCATGAACCGCGATAGTTAGACAGTGGTAATTTTCACAGATGATGTAGTTCTATTGCCGCTATAAAAATGTGTAGTGCTCGCGAAAATGTAAGACAATACTATTAATAAATTATTTAATATGTGTCATAACTTAATAAATTTTGTCTAAAATAATAAAAAAAATCTATGTCCTATGTATTACAATTATAATTTTAATATTTACCATTCACCATATTTACCTATAGGTTTGGGAGTCAATTGCCCGAGGAGGCATCAATTTCCTGCTCGGTTTGGTAGGTTCGTTTTCTAAGTACCACTAGCGCGACCACCATCTTACCTACATTTGCTGCCATATCATGATAACAGCATTGCTGTGTTTCGGCAGTAAATTGGAGGTGAGATAGCCGGTTCCTCTGAGGTTGAGGTATCCGAGTAGAACTCGCTTCCATCTTCGGCATCATAATCACGTACTTTTAGGATATATGAAAGCCAACAGCTGCCTTGGTAAAAAATTCGCTATAAAATTTAAAGTTTTTTTTATACAACTAGATGCCAAAAAACCGATTTCACTATCTATGGTTTCTGAAAACAACATAGCACCTTACTTAACTTACTAAAAGTTTTTTTTTATCCTTTTCTGTTTTTTGGATTTTTTTTTCACAATATTTAGTGATAACTTTTGAAGGCCAAAGCTTGTATTGTTTTCTACTGTCGTATCATTTCACTAAAAATTCATAGGAAAGCAAATATCCGCAACTTCGCATACGTAGACGACTTAATTTTTCCAGTTTAAAAACCAAACTACCCAATGGATTTTCAAAAATTTTCTATGATACCAAATGGGAACTATTCCGCATCGAACAAAAAAATTATCATCAATATCGGTTTACCCAGTCAAAAGTTCTGAGGTAACAAACAAAAAAAAAACAACTAACGAAATAAACGAATTGATAACCTCCTTTTTTTGAAGTCGGTTAACAAGCGTAAGGAGGTAAGTGGTTACCGCCGCCTATAGATACCTGCAATAACAAGTAAAAATCTCTTGATATTGCACGAGACACTTGATATTCAACAATCACTTGATATTTTTTATTTGAGTTAATAAGAAATCCACCATATTGACACAGTCATCATTCACCAAGTACAATAAATTTAAATTTGTTCAATAAAAGGGAGGTTTTGTCGTCGACTCTGCGCAATATTCTTTAAAGTCCAGCTTGTCCCTCACGTCCTATATCTTTGTTCGTTGGAGCTCCCTAGATCCGTAATATGAAAAGTAGAAATTTAATAAAGGTACGTTTTGAAGCCACGTCCGTTTTATTGAAGGAATCACATACTGAGAGCAAGGTCCGCATCGGAGGTCACATTGTTACCAACACGTGCCACTAGTTACGACACGAGGATAACGGCGTCTGATAATATAGGTTTAAAGTTCATATTCGTGGAAAAATTAAATTGAGAAGCTCTTTGGCGCTTGCGAAACCAAAGCTGCTTTCGCCATGGTCGACCCCGTATCGGCAAATAATAATAATATTCCTACACACACACCTATTATCTAGGCCAAAGTTAGCATCATTAAGAACTTGTGTTATAGGTAGTTACTAGATAACAGAGACCTATAGATAATAAATATTAGAAGTTAGAAATATACTAAATAAACAGACACACATCCATGACTCGTGAACCAATGCTCGTACTCATCATACAAATATCTGACCCTACCGGGGTTCGAAAAAGCAACAGTGAAAACGCGTGAGTAATGCTCAAGGTGCTACGAGCGTCTATTAGCCTACGGTAACAACGGCTTACTATCAAAAATTCAAAATACATATTGAAAAAATAGCGAGTGCCCTTGCTATTTTTTAAATCAATATTCCTAACTATATCACGCATTGTAACTCGCTGGGCTTCATCATAGAAAAATGAAAGTCAATAAATCAAAATGTCTATAATCACAGATTGGTGAGATTGCCGTGATAAATAAATGAATCATAATTGTATGCATACTAATTTAGTTCCTATATCGATATTGGATTTGCATGTTTTATGGATAACGTATTTTTGAATCACATTGTACCTAGAAATATTGTTTACCCTTAACTAGGAATTTGAGAACCACTGGTAAAATAGAAAATGATATTTTTGATGATTTAAATATACGCTTTCAGTTCATACTTATTTTATAATAACATCATCTAGGGAGCGATTTTGCTATATTTTGACTATTTAATTTACTATTATTTACTATGATTATTCTCACCGCCGTCCGCAGCTCCGATCTCAAACTATCTCCATACCAAATTGGTTAATCCCATCTAAATCGGTATAACAGTTTAAGTGTTAAATTATCATCCATCCAGTCGGTCTGAAAATGCGTGTCTTTAATGTTTAAAGTAATTTTACTGAGGGCCTTACAGATGTCGCAACCTATTTAGTAGCGCGGTGAGTAAGCTCGCCAGAGAAGACTTGTCTCCTATACTATCAACATAACGCGTACTCTTGATTTTTACACTGAAAAAAATATTTAGCCAAAAATCGGTTACATTAGTTAAAACCAAAATTTAGCGCGGTGTAATTACAGCTTTATTTTTAACCTTAACTGGGTAACTCTAATAACTGGTAATAATGCAAACATTATTGTTATGGCGGCAGACTTAGGTTAGATGGTGGTAGCTAGCCGTGCGAACCTAGAAAAGCCCTACCACCTTCCAAACCGAGCAGAAAAATTCTTCCCCCACGGGAATCGAACCCCGAACCGATGAGGGTGATGTGAGGTAGGTGGTCTCAACCACTAGACCACAGAGGTATATTAAACAAAATTAGTAAAATATTGTGTTTGTTTTGTAAAATAGATTATAATTTACAAAACGGTGCATCTCTATGCAACTTTATTTTTGGCTAGGTGTTAACCCTAAGTTATGTAGTCAATTTTTTGAGCTACAGGTATTCGAAAGTTCAGTTGTCATAATTTTCATTGTATAGGGTGGACAGCGCATGAGTGTACCTTGGTCTACCAACGTCTATAGGTTACGGTAACCGGTTGCTTGCTACAGGTGGGCCGTTTGGTTGTTGGTCACTCTTGTATAATTTTCTAACTACTATCCAACAAGTAACCTGGCGGCCCATCTGTGTTATAATTGATCACCAACTCAGCTTCAAAAATAATATTTAATCTGTCAAGCGGTTTTATCCCACCGGTGGGCTATAAAAATTGAAAAATCAATTGTGTCTGGAATCTGATGCTCGGCAGATTAATTATATTACAGCTGCGGGGCAATGGGGTAGTTGAGAACTTTTTTTTTCACAGATGTAGGATGTTTGATGTGTACAAACATCCGACATCTGTGAAAAACGCTCTATAGAAAATCTACGGAACAGGTGACGTCACATGTTCCTATATTTTATTACGCGCGTGCCGGGAGACGCAGCGTTGGTAGGCCTCCCACAAGGTGGACCGACAATCTGGTGAGGGTCGCGGGAAGCCGATGGATGCGGACAGCGCAGAACCGATCGGTATGGAGATATTTGGGGGAGGCCTATGCCCAGCAGTGGGCGTCTCTCGGCTGAAATTATGATGATGTTATATGTATGTTTTTATTCATAGTTGTCATAATAATAGTAGTTTTAATTGATGTCAGCAATCTAATATCATTGAGATTTTTGATAAATTATGGAAAAAAATACCATTTTTATAAATTTTCGAAACAGTTCAACTTCAACAATATTCTATATCTTTTAAGTTTGAATTGTTTTAATGGGTAACAGGTAGTGTATATTTTCCGAATTTGCGAAAAATAGCGGCATATTCAAACTAAGGCAATATCCCAATTAACCATTTGTGTTCAGAATTGAACATTATCACAGTTTAATGCGACTACGTGACTAACATGCTAAGTCCACCCTTGTTAACTAATTAGGTATTGATAAAACTTTGTTGCAAGTGCAATAAAGAGTATAATAAAGAATATCCTATAACTGTTGTGTGGTGTGACCATAAAAAACAAGCAAAGTTTATGCATTATACGTTGCTGGAATGAAAGGAGGTATATTCTCTACAACGAACACGTGTACAGACATTATCTACGTCGTAGAAAGTGCTACGGCATCTGCTACGATACCCGTAGAGTTGCTACGTGACTACAAACGGAGTAATTGTGTGGTTATGCTTGAAAAGTATAGGAATCATTGTTATAGATTATCATATAGCATTAACATATTTAAATTAATTTGAAGATAGAGTAGATTTATATAAACGAAATGTAAATACATAGATCACGGCTTTATTTATTTTACTGCTACAAATAATAATAATAATTATTATTATTATACACTCACACCTATTATCTAGCCCAAAGTAAGCATCATAAGGTACTTGTGTTATGGATACTAGATAACGGAGAAATAATGATAATAATATGTATATAAATATTAGAAACATACTAAATAATCAAATAAACATCCACGACTCGTAAACAAATTGCTCGTACTCATCATACAAACATTTGTTCCTACCCGGATTCGAACCCGGGACCTCTTGACCGAGTAGCCTGGGGTACAGACCACTCGGCCAGCCGGTCGTCGAAATAGGTAGTAAAGTTACAGTAGATAATAAAGTTTGATGTTGAGTGATTGGTACATCCGCATATCAAGCGCAACACGGTAGTCAAAAATGATTCTTATTATAACGGATTACGACGTATTTACAAACGCCGAGCACAACTTAATCTCAAAATATGTGTAGTATAGTTATATTAAATAAATTACCAAGCAACGTATCACATGCAAACAGGGCTCTTTGGCATATAATATGTACCTAAATGATATTCCGGCGACCGTCAATCAACAACGAATGACAGGCCTCAGTATTCCCCTCGCGGGATTAAAAAAACAAGGAAAAATGAAACACAAACATCTCGACTGTAGACAGAGCGCAGTCGGTGAGGAGTAATTGAAACAGCCTCGGATTGGATTCATATTTCGTTAAGGTGTGATTTGATTGACGTTTGTGTCTGTCCTAGTCATTATAAGTATGGTTTAAATTACACAGTAAAGTAAAATTAAACCATTTCTACGTTGCATGAGTAATCAATTGGAAATCGTAAGGTGTAGTGGGGTTAGTCCGAACGTGAGGTAATTCCGAAAGAATACATTTATGACATAATAGAAAAGAATAGGAAACCCACGCTCAGTGCCTGGCATTGAATACACAAGAATCATGATTAAAACCGACTTCAAAATCCTAAAAAGGATAAAATAATTTAATTTAAGTAGGTACTTATACCCCAGAAACATAGTTTTTGGAGTCGGTGCTTCACTTTCTATTGTTTCTGGAAACAACTTAGCACCAACTCAAAAAAATATGTATGTACGGGGATAGATTACCTACTTAAATTGAAATATTTTTTCATTTTTAGTATTTTGAAGTCCGTTTAAAATTTTGTTTATTTTTTTTTTCCTCGTAGTATAAATATTAGTATTACGAAGAGGTCAAGCTGTATCCTATTGAGATGAAACATGACTTAGATTTAAGTTGAACGTAAAGCAAATATTGAGTCATTTGTCGAGACTTATTATAGTTACAATGTAAAAATAATTAATAAGTAAAAAAACTGATGTCAATTATAAAATATAGAGATACTTATTTGACATATTTTCATTTTGTTTCAGATGCAAATGGATAATAAAATGTATTTACGACTGCAAATTGGAGTGCTAACTTAACCGTGGTAAGTTTTTTCGAAATATTATTAAATAGTTCATTAAAAAATCCTTCTTGTCTCGTTCAGGTGCTTCTAAATTTAAAGCATAAACACCTGGATGAGACTGGAAGAAAGGTGACAAAGTTCACAACTTCATTTTTTATTTAAGGCCAACTTAGCCTGCCACAACTTAGCTTGCGAAGAATATAATTTTGCAGAATCTTTTTTCGAATCGTCCATTGTGAATGAAAGTAGAATTTTTAATACAATATTTTATATGAAATGAAATTTTGCTATCTATGTATATAGAAACTCCACAGGTTAAGAGAAAATAAATGCATGTGATAATTTTATGCCTATGGTAGATGCATATTAATATTTCGACATTGTTATGGTTGACGGTGGCATATAATGCAACAACAAAGGACTAGAAGAAATTCATAGGATTATCCTAAGTCTTGGTAGCTCAGTGGTTGAATCAGTCAACTGCGTTGTGATATTATAGGTCGCGGATTCGCATACCAGTCCATGCAGGACATATAATATATGTAGGGTCGGGGGACCTTAGGTTTAACTGACAGTATGTCACTGTCACCGTTCAAAAATTCACTCTTTCGCTAACTCTACATATTCATAGAAATCGTTTGCCGCTGTCAAAAACAACTTATTCATTTGATAATTTCATTAAATTTCTATGAAATAATATAACATTGGCTGCTTTATTTCATAGAAATGTCATGAAATTATTCTTCTTCCTTAATTTAATGGCTTCTCGTTGAGACGAACATGAAATTATTGTGTAGGTCATAAGCAGTAACGTTTACTGCTTAAGACCTACACAATCGATATCTAAATAGAAATAGTGATAAAAACGCACGGGCAACTGCCAAGTGTGGGCCTGTTATTTTATGTTTTCTTTATAGACTGACATAATGATCGGTTTCGGAATCTATTTGCAGAAATTTTCGGACTATGCGATATGTATTAAGGATGACTGCTTTCTGCGTGAGGTATGTGAATTTGAAAATTTGAAGTGTGTAAAGTATTAAAGAGATATTTCGAAATAACCAATTGTTGATATTACCTACTATAGGAACTATCGTGACTTTATTAATTTTTCAAACCCTTTGAACTTTTTCCTGTAATTCTGTATACTTTCTTATTTTTTCAGATTATTTGTGTTTGGTACTGCTATATCTATTAAAAATGTGTGTTTGTTTTCTTTATCTACTAAAGTAATGTCTGGTCTGTTGCTATGTATAGTATGGTCAGAGGATATGGTATGTACGGTAATAGTAGAGTTTAAAATGAGTGTCGTTCTCTAATTATTATTATTTTTACTAATTTCATTTTTTTTCAACAATTCGTCTTTAGGATAACTAGCACTGCCATCCACCTTTGTTTACGAGACCCCTTACAGACTGCATGTATCAAAGTAGGGGGTTCGAAGTTAAAAAATAAGTCGGTAAATTCACCAGAGACATTAAAAAACAAAATACATTGTCAAAGAAGATTGTATTCCACCGCCACTATTCTATAATGTACAGTCGACAGATTATAGAATAGTGTGTAAGAAGTGTAAGAGTTTGACCTTCAGATCGCCTTTACTCTTTTTGTAATAAAGGCTTAGTGTTCTTAGTGCGATTGTTACACTTAATGTGCTGTCTGTAACAAGATTTCACAGAAGCCTGTAATACAAATGTCGGCAAAGAGTAGGTCATGCTCAATGGATACAAATTAATTGCGATGTGGATAAGATTAATTAATACAAATAGAATGTCAGTGTGTGGGCCGGTCGCTAAACCAGCAGTAGTGGTGGAGACCCCCCATATTGAGCAACATTAATTATTGTAGCAACTATGTAACGGGTGTCCCAACGGGAACGCACATTTTAATACGAGTCGTATTTTTTTTCTAATTGGAAAGAACATTTTTTTTAATGTTGCCTGTTGTATTGCGGTTGCTGATTATGGAACTATATACCTTTACTTGTAACTTAATAATTGATAAGAGTGACTACACGAGTATGTCGCCGGAATCTTCTCGGTAGTTCAACTTTTGGAACCAGTGTAAATTCAGACAGACTGACATACAGACAGACAGACTGACTGACACAGACTGTCTAACTGACCGACAGACAGACAGATCGACGACAGCATTATAACATTGTTAGCTAACGTAGATCCAGACAAGACAGAAAGACAAACATTATGACATTGTTAGTTAATATTATTTTATATGATAGACATAAGGGTTTTTTGACGATTCGAAAGTTAAATTAATTAAACGTGTGCTAAATTTGGTAGTGTTTCAAATTTAATTTGATTTCAATTTTGATTTAATTAAAGTTGGTCTGTTACGAATACGATACGAGCTACTCCTTTATTTTTAGGTGTGTTTTGAGTACTAAAATCCAGTCTTATTCCTTTGTTTGAATAAGACTGGATTTACTGGACGCTAAAAGAGGGGTTTTAGAAGTTTGACGTGTCTGTCGGTGTATCTGTTTATCTGTGAGTATACCTGTACAATCGTAGCTCCTAAACGAATAGACCGTTTATAATTCGTTTTTTCTTATTTGAAAGATAACTTGTTCGAGATGGTTCTAAGCTATAATTTATAAAGGTCTGTTCAGGCGTTTGATGATGCTATCAGCTCATTTCCTACTTGACAAAAGCGTCTTACGACTTTCACAGGTCCGATTGATTTGAAATTTGTCTTACAGTTACTTCGGTGGTATTTCTAAGACATAATCTAACCAACATCTGATGCTGTAGTACCAAATAGTCTGCGGGATCAACTCCTCATAAAATTACAGCAGATATAAGGTGTATGGGCTCATAAGAATAGTCTCAATGAGAAGGTTATATAAAGATGATGATCGAGGCCGTGGGTTACTTAATTCTAATGTTATTTATAAATAAATTAAATCCTTTTGTTCCTAACTAAATACATAGGATAGGTGGGCCTACATTTTTAACCGACTTCAAAAAAAAGGAGGAGGTTATCAATTCGTCTGTATTTTTTTTTTTATGTTTGTTACCTCAGAAATTTTGTCTGGGTGAACCGATATTGATGATTCTTTTTTTGTTCGATGCGGAATAGTTTCCATTTAGTCCCATAAAAAATTTTTGAAAATCCATTGGGTAGTTTGGTTTTTAAATAAAAAAAACTGGAAAAATGAAGTCGTCTACATATGCGAAATTGCGGATTTTTGCTTTCCTATGAATTTTTAGTGAAATGATACGATAGTAGAAATCAATTTAAGCTCACAGTCACCCATCTAGCTTTGACCTTCAAAAGTTATCACTAAAAATTGTAAAAAAAAAATTCCAAAAAAGAAAAGAATAAAATAATTAAATTTTAGTAGGTACTCATCCCCTAGGAACATATTTTTGGAGTTGGTGCTAAGTTGTTTCCAGAAACCATGGATAGTGAAGCACCGACTCCAAAAATATGTTCCTAGGGGATGAGTACCTACTAAAATTTAATTATTTTATCCTTTTCAGTTTTTTGGAGTCGGTTTTAATTTTTGTTTAAATATTTTTTCTTACAAAAATTCTGTATCCATCTGATAAAAATAAAAACACAAGATCGGCGGGTCTATCTTCGTCACTCGCTTATCAACCCAGAGTTTGTTTTACCAGCGGACACTGTCATTACTTAAGCTTACAAAAATGAGGGATCAAATACCATCTTGATAGAAGAAATTTAGAACACGAAAACAAACCTCGTTTTCTTTCATACAAGAGTCCTTCCGTGTTTGTCCGCTCGGCCAACACCCAACAGTATTTTATTCAAAGACCTTTCCGGCATGATTTTCCGGTCGTATATTTGTTTCTTTCTGCGGCATCATTACGGAAAATTCGGGATAACCTAAAAAGTCATTTTTTGAAAATAATGAAAAAAACCACTAAATAATAATTTGAGTCAAAATTTAAAATATTCAAAAATAAAATATAAATTTAAATTATTAATACAATTATGTCACTAAATTTTAAGTCTTGTAAAATTATTATACGTTTTAAATGTCAAGTTAAAACAAACTCATTAAATAGATAATAATTTGAGTAAAAATAATAGTTAGGTACTAAAATAAATCACAATTAATTATATTACTGATCGGCTCTTTTATTTTCTTTCTGAAATAAATATGATAGTATGTTTTTAGTGCTAAATAATTTTTCAATTTAATTTTGTATAAATGCAACGGAAGGTCTTTTATGTTCATTGGTATATTATTATTTATGGCACTTTCATAATTTGTTTTTTTCTTGGAAATTGTAATATTACTCGTGGTGAATTAAAGGATAGACGTGAAGTACATTATAATTAAAATATCTCAGAGAAGCTTCTGTAGATTTAATTGACACGTAATTATAAGTATTACAATTATACTATACTAGGTTATTAAGTGCCACACGTATACTTTCAATTAATTAATGTACAAGCGGCAACTCGATGGTTAATGAAAATGAAAATATCTTTAATAAATTGCCAAGAAGGTCTTTTGAGTCGTCACAAATCCCATATGTCTATCACAAAAAATAAAGCTACCTAACAATTTCATAATGTTTGTCTGTCTGTCATGTCTGAATATAGTTAGGCTATCGGGCTTGTTAATATACCTAAATACATAGGCAGATACTCTATTTCCTAGGAAGTCTTTTTCGCTGGCGATATTATTATTAGGATCCGATCTTTTGATTGCATATATAAGTATACTTATGTATGATATTCTGATTGTATCGGCTGTCGTATACGTGAGTCCATAATAGCAAGAAGGGATTTGTATCAGGAAAAGAAAGACATGTTTGTTGGTAGCGTAGAACGCCGCCATATGCCATGTTATATTGTTATTGCTATGGCCAATTTTGTCGAAATTATATTACGGCGACAACGGAAGATATAATGGAAGAACGTCAATAAGATATAAGGAAATTTATAAATATATCTGAATGGTATTACCTAATCTGTGGTATTACGAAGAAATCCGATGATTGACAACTATCTGTCGTTACATTTGTCGTTATATTTCCGCGACTGTACACGCTGGACATTTAGTAACTGGTTTTTTTGTACCCTTGGGTCTTGTCACTTGGAACTCGTAGAATAGGAATACTATGAATTCCTCTATAAGAGGCCAGACAAGACAGCTTTTGGGCAGGCAAGTTCGCATCAGTTCCTGTTGGTATAATAATAATAGTATATAAATTTACTTTTATTCGAGGCAGCATCTCGTAGGGTCCCATAAACCCCTAGATAATATTCAATGGTGTAATCGTCCTATCAACTGAATCAACGTGGGCCCAGTTTGCCATTATCGTATTAAAAAGGTGAAACTGGTCCCTGGTCCTAGTTTTAAACTGGGACGAGACGTTCCCTAAGCCAAATTATTTTCCTATCAGTCAGTTAGAACAGTATTATGTCGTATGGTATTCTTCTGTGGGGTAAAGCAGCAGACATTGAAACAGTATTTATCTTGCAAAAACGTGCAATTAGAGCAATCTACTGCCTTGCTGCTCGAACATCTCTTAGAGACTTATTTAAAGAAATAGATATACTAACAGTGGCTTCTCAATATATTTATGCTTGCATAATTTTTGTACGTCAAAATTTAAATTCCTACTTAAGACACAGCGATGTACATGCATTAAATACAAGAAATAAAAATAAGTTGATCTTACCGTCTCTAAGACTGCATAAAGTTTTTAATACTTTTATGGGTCAAAGCATACTTTACTATAACAAGATTCCTAATAACATACTAGACTTGTAATTTGACAAATTTAAAATTCACATTAAGAAAATTCTAATGTCCAAATGTTACTATACTATTAACGATTATATAAATTACAAAAATGCTTGGTTGTAACTTATAATGTCATATAGTTATTTCCACCAATAGCATTTCATTGATTTTGTGGTTGCTGGAAGATGTCATGCTCTCTATAAGTTTCTGCGGTGGTGGCGTCGTGTGCCGGGTCGCTCCGTTCCCTATGATATGGTTGAGCGGAGCGATGGCTGGCACATGCGTCATACTTGTGAACAGGTGCCACTAGTGGAAATGGTCATCTCTAAGCTTCCTTGATTTTGTAATAATTTACCTACATATTCATCAATAGTATAATTTTTGAGGGATTTTTGAGGTATATGGCTTTATAGGATATTATATATAAAACAATACAATTATTATTGTAATGACGTGCTCAGACAAGTGTTTAAAATTAATGAAAGATGTTTAGCTTTATTAGGTCTTTGTATGTTAATTGTTGACCTTTGTGTATTGTAATACCTATATTGTGATGGTGCATTGTCGGACAGCCTTTAAATACAGTAAATATTCTTATCATTAGGTACTTATTGGTACTTTAATATACCTTTTTTATACTCTGTGCGACACTGCGCTACTAAATACTATTACTGTGTAATTAAACATTGTAACTTAATGATTGAAAAGAGTGACTACACGAGTTTGTTGCCGGAATCTTCTCGGTAGTTCAACTTTTGGAACCGGTGTAAATTCAGACAGACTGACAGACAGACTGACTGACAGACAGACTGACTGACGGACAGACAGACGGACCGACGGACCGACAGACAGACCGATAGACAGACTGACATAACATTCTTAGCTTACGTAGATCCAGATAAGACAGAGAGACAAACATTATGAAATTGTTAGTTAGTTAATATTATTTTTATGTGATAGACTTAAGGGTTTTTTTGTTGACGATTCGAAAGTGCTTCTTGGGGGCCTAATTGAATAAAAATATTTTCATTTTCATTTTTCATTCATTTTCATTTTCATTTTTATATTCAGGTTGCACAGCTGTCAAAGCATACCGACTCTTCATATCGCTTTTATTTTGTGCTGATATTGGGTCATTTTTCATGCTTTATACAAAAAAAGTTAGAAGTATAGTTATATAACATACTTTTATTCTAGAGATGTTACTAACGAGATTTTATAACGGTTGACGTTAAAATTACAAGCTTATCAGCTATGCTGTAATTACTGAGAGTAGAAGGGTTTAATTACCCACCCAGTTATATACTACTTATATGAAATCTTTACGGAACTTTAATCTGTATGCTATAATAACGCTCATAAATATTAATAAAATGAAAAATAAAATCTTCTTCGAAATAGTCGAAGAAATTGTTTATTTTTTTCCAATTCTCTTTCGTTAAAAAGTTATTTACAAAATACAATTTGAAATCATTGAAGCAAAGGCTTTCGTTTAATGATTTCAAATTTCAAAGAGAAGGATAAGTACCTTGCGAATATACAGTATTTTTAATAAGAATTTAATACTTTTTCCTGTTACTTTTATTGTTGTTTTAAAATATATTTGAGTTGACTTATTTGTAAATAGGTATTTAACAAAAGCCAGCACATGAATGGAAACCAATTTCTTAATAGAAAAAACAATCCAACGATGGCATCCTCTTCCCTCCTATTTTTTCCGTTTTATAAAAGAACGTTCGAATATTAAAAAGCCAAATATTGTTTATTAGAAAGGCAATAAGTTAATGATGGTTTTCAGACATAAAGAACGGAACTCCTCAATAAACTCTAGCGGACATCTGTCAGTCAATTTCAAGTGATAAATTATCGACTTCTCTATCCAGATAATAGGTATTATTATTACCCTATTTCATAAGTTTAATATCTTGACATTGCCTTGTTTATATATCAAAAAGTGCATATAAGTATAGGTATAATAAAAAGTACAGCTATAATTAAATTAATAAGTGTATAAGCAGAATGATCCTTTAATTTTTCTAAACATCTACTGATATAGGTATCCATATGCACAAATAAAAGTGATTCCATTAATTGATTAAGTGAAGTCGATAACTTATCACTAAAAATTGTGCAAAAAATAAAATGAAAACTAACTTCAAACCATAGAAAAAATAGATTGTTTCCAGGAATAACATAAAATGAAAGCATCGACATCAAAAATATATTTATAAAATTTTGATTAATTTTCAACTTTTTTCATTTTTTAGTGTTTTCAATTCGGTTCTGATTTCATGACGCAACATGGCTTTAGATCCTGTAGACCTAAAGTTAAACGTATAATAACAGTTCGTAATAGCAAGGATGATAGAAGATTAAGATATAAATACTGTTTGGTCTACGGTAATAGTGAGAATTTTGTCAATCGATCAAAGAAGTAGCTGAACACTTTAGTACCATGTCACACCGATCTTGCGCACGTACTGTATAGTTGCTACCGTACTATATTGACGCTAGAGTCGCTGTGACATGGTACTAAATTGTTGAGCTACTTCTGTGGTCCACCGCACGAGTAGGAGCCGTTGCGCATGCTGATGTGATATGGTTGTAAGGACAACGTCACAATAAAATTATAGGCTATAGGTACTTCAATGTCGAAGTGTTACGTTTGATATGCGGTCTATAGTATTCACCTAACCCACCCTAGATAATATTATTGGAATTAAACATAGAACATATTTGAATGTAGGAAGGCAAAGCGCTCCTGCCGTAGTCAATAAAACAGCGTCATATGGTGGCGTCGGCGACTGGCGGATATTATTCAATTTTATTATCACGAGTTAGAAGTTCCTTGTACGGTATATTACAATGATATTGAGAGTTCCAATGGCACACCTAACAAAGTTTTATTTACTCATTTCAAATAATTTATATCAAACATTTTTAGCTTATCTTATCTTATCGATATTTCGTTAGTCCCGGTTGTTACTGTAACCCCTTCAACCCATCAAAATAAATTTAAATGAAAAATCCAACTAAACAAACCACCAACCAGCCAACCGCCCAGACCCAACCAACCAACCACCAGGCAACCACCTAACCGGCCTGACCAACTGGCTCAAACTCCTTATGTGTTTCACCCGCATTGCACTGCTCATCACCTCGCCGTAGAGGGTGGCCGACCACTCACGGTCACCGTCTGGACCCCTCCCCGTATCTGGGGGAGAGGGCGTGAAGGGCCCACCGCCTAGGCGGACAATCGCCGGTGGGGGACTGAAAGTAGAGGCTATGTCGGTTTCCCAGTCCCCTCACCACATAAGGCGATGTGGAAGTGCCGCTGGGTCGTTTTAGTGGGTAGACCCGGTAACCGCTCTCGGGGAGTCCCACATACCCCTCCCGTCCCCTGACACATGGACGGCTTGTTCTGAGGATTAATTACACTTTTCATAAAACAGGGTTACCCGTCTACAGACTGAAATAGTTGACATATCCATACTAATCCATACTCATCATCACCAGCCTATATACGTCCCACTGCTGGGCACAAGCCTTCCTACATGGGAGAAACACATGAGGAGTTTGGGCCATAACACCACCACGCTGGCCCAATGCGGGTTGGTGGGTTAAAGCGGTTGCAGGAACAACCGGGACCGACGGCTTAACGTGCCTTACGAAGCACGGAGAAGCTCGAAATAACAAATTTTGATTGAACCATCCCAGGATCGGCCTTGGCGACAGTTGCTTTATTTTTTGTATCGAAACCAGGGCACTTAAACTAATACGCCACCGAGCTCCTCGTACGCCATTAAGCTCCACCACCTCAAAAAAAAAGAAAGTGGAACGCTTCACGATTTTATTTGCTTCGCCAGTAGGTACCTACGACCTACATACACTAAAATTGGAACGTTACAGCGAAGATTAGCAAGGCCCCTGCGCAAGTATAATCCATACTACTTATTATAAATCGAAAGTAACTGAAAACGTAGCAGACAGACAAATTTGAACCATAAGTGTATATTTTATGAATCTATAATAAACCGCGTGACGTGTATTATTTGAATACATTATGTTATTATTTAACAAGAAGTTCACCCGCTATCAATAAACGTGTGAAGCTTCCTTAAACGCTCGCTCGTTCACACTTAAATGCTTTACAGCCAACTTTAGCTATAACTTGGATATAACATGTTAACCCTGTGGGCGGTCAATGACTATCTGTATCGAATACTTAGTTCTTATCAGCGGGACGCCTATTTTCACTCAATTACTACTGCACCCTTTAGTTAAGTATGACTAATTTCTACCGGATAAATGACTCTAATTCGATTGTTGACTAATAGACGCCTTCTATAAAACCCCCTCGTTATAGTATTTATATTTATGTAACGAAAACAAATTACAATTTTGTGTAGTAAGTGTAAAACAATAGTTTGACAAGAAATTATCTATTTAGAACCGAGGGCCTAGACAAGCTGCTATTTGACAATCGCTATCTCTAAATGAAAAATGTATGGGATTGACAATTAGGATCGAAAGTCGTTCGATGTCTTGTGTCAAATCCCATACATTTTCCGCTAAACTAAACTGACACCGTGAACTCCGTTTGCGTGAATCGGCGCACTCACAATCACAAAGTGACGGTAGTTAAGCTTAGAACTTATTTTTTTTATGCACTTACACCTATTATCTAGCCCAAAGTAAGCATCATTAAGAGTTTGTGTTATGGATACTAGATAACGGAGAAATAATGATAATATTAAATATATAAATATGGGAAATATACCAAATAAATATATAAACATCCATGACTCGTAAACAAATGCTCGTACTCATCATACAAACATTTGCTCCTACCGGGATTCGAACCCGGGACCTCTTGACCGAGTACCTGTATAGCAAGGGCTATAGACCGCTCTACTAGCCGGTCGTCAAACTTACCAAAGACCACTGACATCTTCAGTCTTCCCGTGATTACGATCGCTGTAAAGTAATCTAAACGTCGGCTAAGTATACATAATACTCGTAATAATGTAACATCTAATTAAGCGAGATTTAAATATGGTGAAGTGGTTTTATTTAATAACTTAGGGCCTTTAGGGTCTTATAGCAGCTATATTCTGGGCACAGAAATAGTACAAAACCGAATTTTATAGACCACCCATAAAATGAACTAGACCTGAGTCGATCGTGATTGATCGAATCACTTTGATTCGATCACTATTCATTCACGAGTGATCGGGTCTCGAGGCACAAAAAGATTCGATCACTGAGATCGATGTTAACGCGCCTAACTCTATCACTCACTTTGTTTCGAATGACACAATTTTCTATTTACACAGTGATAAAATCTAATCATCGTGATTAAGAATTTGAATTAATAATACAAAACGAACAAATACCTTATAAAAAATATTGAAATTAGAAATTTTATAATAGGTACTTAAATATACTATTATTTATAACCTCTAAACATAATTACGTGTTCATTATATAACGCTATAACAACGCGCGCGCGACACGAATCGTACACAGTACTCAAAAGACCCGAGACCCACGTAGCGACCCGTGACGTGCATGATCCACGACCCGTGAGCAAAGAAAGAATAGAACCGAATCATTTGAGACTCGCGATCGATCATTTGATCGAATCATTGTGAGTCGATCACCAACCTAATGGGTCGTGATCGACCCGGGTTGCGGGAAATGATCGATCGACACAGGTCTAAAATGAACGCAAGCTGTCTGTCCGTCTCATTATGTATCTACTCACGTAGTCGTCTTACCTTAAGTATTGCGTATACAATTTTGTCCTTGCACATAAGTTAGCTTTTACTGCGACGTTACTGAAAAACATAACGGGAACATTTAGTAGACAGGTCTATCTACTTAGGCCCGTATTACAGAACGCGGCTCAAGCATCGTTTGAACTCGAATCACACAAAACTAGTTTTAAGTGTAGATCACTACTTAATTGCCCATCTTATTACAGGTTGCGTTTTAAGACTCAAACAGCTGAAACTAGAATCAATATTTGACAAAGCAACAGTGACAAGTACAGAAAAGCGAAACTGTCAAAACATGGGCGAATATAACCCGTCAGATTATAAAACAATATAGCGGTAAGTCAAGCATATTGAACTAGCATTACAACTTTATTTGGGAGTATAGTACGTGATCCGTTCTCAAGAATAGTGTCGACCATAAACAAAGATCAAATCTTTACTTGAGCGCAGATTTTGACGTAAGTAGGTATCGTTCTAAAATAGGCAATTACTCAGCTGAGAGTTGATCAATGTATAACGTTTCAAGTAAAGTTTAAATCTCGTATTAAAATTTGTTTTAAAACTAGATTCGTTACTGAGAAATGTTCTGTAGTTAATACGGGCCTAAGTCTTAGAAATGTAGTTGACAGACAAGTTCGCTTCTGGTAATGATTAATTCGGTGTTATAGGGATCATAAATAAATTAAACAAAGTTGTAGAAGAAGTAGCGGCGCAAATTTCTGTTGCTTGGACAGATAAGACTCTTATTAAGTGCTTATTTCCAATGATAAAACGTGAATGTTGCAAAATAAACCCTGAATGAAATATGGTATACTGTATGCCTATGCATTTGCTCCCGGAATCTCCTTGGTAGTTCAACTTTTGGAACTGGTGTAAGTTCAGATATGACAGATAGACAGACACTATGACGTTGTTAGGTTATATTTTTTTGTGATAGTTATAAAAATCCCACCAGAAATTGTGTTTTTTGACGATTTTAAAGTGCATCTTTGTGGCCTAGTTAAAAAAAAACCTTTATGCTCTCTTTCTTTCTTATGAAGAATACGTAAAATTGGTACGCAAATAGCAATATTTTCTTGAAGTAAACGTCTTTCCAAGCTTCGAAAATGAACAATAAGATTTTGTCCGAACAAGTTTCGAGAAGGCGAAACCAGTGAATTTCTCTGATCACAATAACCGTATCATTCGGATTTGTAGCATCCAATGGCGTCTATTTACGCGTATATTCAGATCTATAGCACACGTGGGAACACTAAATCCGTCGGTCAAAAGACTCGTTGTCCATTGGTATGGAATTTTTTCATTCGTTTCACATTCATCGCCAGTATTCAATAGACTTATGTCGCATATCAATTTTGAACATGCGAATGGACGGGAATGGAGCCCTTCTGATTCGATAATTTTGCAGGTGGCTTTATACTTCAGTTAAGCTCCAGCGGGTTTACAAATCTGTTATTTGCTCATGTAGAATTTATTACGGCAGAGTGAGATTCGGGGTTTTTTTTTCTTGCTATCAATTCGTCTTGTCATCTGAAAAATACGAATTATGATATTCAGGGTGTCCCACGACCTCGTTTTCATTAAATAAATAAATAAAATTTATTAATAGGTTTAACAATATCGCCTGCCTAAACTGGTAATCAAAAGAGCTAAAATTTTTCCTTAATAACATATACCTAAAATATATTGAAATTTTCCTTATGTAAAGTTAAGTTACCTATGTCGAACTAGAAGTTACAATCAATTATCAAATGCACAGATCCGGAAAGGACGTTATACTAAGAAGAAAAAGCTATACAGGATATTAATTATCAAATCAATAAGATGTATTTGAATGTTGCATGTTTTAATTTATTGTCGTATAGTCGGCACCACCCTGTATATGGCGGATAAATAATACTTATAAGTTTAAAATATTATTCTTCTCAATTCTATAGACACAACTTACAAAAATTAAAACAAATTGCGTATACACCGAATGAGATTTCAAAAAATAATAATTTTATATATTATTTCATTTTATATATGGCTGGCTGGCATTAGGGCTTAAGTCCGCCATTTTTTCATTGTGCAATAAATATTTTAGCGAGGAACTCGGTGGCGTAGTGGTTTGAGCGCTCTGGTTTCGATCACGAAAACAAAGCAACTTTCGCCATGGTTGGTCCCTGGATGGGTCAATCAAATTTATAATCTTGAGCTCATCCGTGCTTCGGAAGGCACGTTAAGCCGTTGGTCCCGGTTGTTACTGCAACCGCTTTAACCCACCAACCCGCATTGGGCCAGCGTGGTGGTGTTATGGCCCAAACTCGTCCTGTGTTTCTGCCATGTAGGAAGGCCTGTGCCCAGCAGTGGGACGTATATAGGCTGGTGATGATGATAAATAAATATTTAATAAATAAAATTAACGACAAAATTAATTAAATTTTTGGAGGAGAGCATATAATTCATGACCGCTTACATTTTTGTTTCTAATCCAAATTAAGTCAAGTAAAAGAATAACTAAAATATATATTTCGAGATATTTTCTAATATAGCAAAATCATGACTTTTAATTTTTTCATTTGTTTTCTTAATAGAGGCTACTTTTTTCAGGATAAAAATGTTGTATGTTGTTATATCTACATCCTATAATAGTTTCTTTGTTGTTGAAACTAAATTCGATTTCCATTGTTTCTTCTCGGCTCTTATCCGTCGAATCCTAATTTAGCTTAGTAGGTATTGGGTTATTGTAAACATTGGTCTAGAGGCAAGGAATAATACAAGTTCTAGATTAACGTCGATATAAGTGCTAATCCGAATTTGAATGAAGGTGGATGATTTCTTTAATCTTTCAAGCGGCGTTATACCTCTGGGGAGGTCTATGACAATTGAAAAATCAATGGTGTCTAGAATCTAATGCTTCACGGGTAAATACTAAACCATATGTAAGGTCGTTTGGGTAGGTACCACCGCATTTCCTATTTCAACCACCAAGCAGTTCGCTGCGTTTCGTATTCAAAGAATACGGCAGTCAGTGTAATTACTGGGCATGGCAGGCATTTCATCTTAAGACTCAGGATGACGACTTTTCTTTGTAATAGCTGTGTCTATAGGTAGCCACTGTAGTCACTTATCACGCAGTAGGTCTTTAGGTTGCTTGTCATCAAGTTGATAAAAAGACAGTGCTGCTCAAATTATTTTTCTAAAGACAGCAAGCACCCGCGCGTTTGAAATGTAATTAATGTTCCTCAATAATTTCTTTATAAATTGTAGTTTAGAGCACTTCTATATTCAATGGTTTTACTTTTTCTTTGATTACGATTGAACTTCATTCAAATCATTCTAAAAATACGCTACTGTTACCCATAAAAACAATTCAAACTTAAAAGTTATGGTATGTTGTTGAAATTGTACAGTTTAGAAACTTTTAAAAAATGTTTTTTTTTTCATTTATCAACAATTATAATGATATTAGATTGCTAACATCAATTAAAACAACTATTATTACAACAACTATAAATAAAAAAAAATAGAAAATAAAATTTTTAAGTAGCCCCGGCGTCATTAATCATCTTTCTAGCACCATCTCATTGAGACTATTCATAAGAGCCCAAACACGCTATATCTGCTGTAAGTTTCTAAAGAATTGAGCATTTCGCAGACTTTTTGATGGTATAGGACAGGGATGGCGAACCTTTACGTATCAGCGTGCCATTTTTCTAAGAAAGTGTTTAATGAGGTCATAGACGTGCCATCAAATCAATTTTGACTTTGTGATTATTGGTAAAATAATAGTAATAAATACTATCAATTAACGTAGGGAGGGATTACTCGCGTTCGCTCTTCATACTATACCTTCTTCTATACCTATGCCGACTTTTCGTAGTGCGTTTCGTAGTTCGTGCATGATAAATTTTATGATCAATGCTGTGCCCAAAATATTGTGTTGCGTGCCATTAATGGCACGCGTGCCATTGGTTCGCGATCCCTGGTATAGGATCAGCACAAAGATAGTATGTCATGGGAATGTCACCGAAGTGACAGTACACCAAATTTCAAATCATTCGGATCTGTATAAGTTAGTAAAACCCTATAATAATATAGAAAATGAGCTGATAGTCATCAAACGCCTGAACTGATGTTCATAAATTATAGCTAAGAACCATCGTAGTGACATCAGCTTTCAAACTAAAAAAACCGAATCAAAATTGGTCCATTCGTTCAGGCGCTACGATGCCACAGACAGACACACAGATACACAGATACCCAGACAGACATGTCAAACCTATAACACTCCTCTTTTTCGTCGGGGGTTTACAATACACATTATATAGTTATTATGAATTTTGACAATATTCCCATACATTAGAGCAACACATGACATCATCAGTTCCGCAGATTTCATAGTCGGTACCGAGTGACATGGAGGCTATAAAGATGTCACCTTCAATTGTGTTGTCTAGACAACACGACTATTTGTCACAATCCTGAAGTAAAAGCTCAACCTAATAGGGGGATGTAGGTACAGTCGAACTCAGAAGTAACTTAACACTTTAGTACCCTGTCAATCCTGTCATACTTTTCAGCTTGTACACAATAGTTGTTGTTGACATAATACTAAGCTTAAGCTTGAGTAAGACTGTACCTTATCAAATGCCTGATTATATAATTTCTATGTTTGTGTAAATTATTTTTGTGGCGGCGTGATTTCTGGATGCAGCTATTCGTGTTTCAAGTTTCGTGATTGGCTGACACACTCTTTTTTAAAAAACATTGACATTTCCCGTTAACTACACATTTGAAATAAAACCAATTTACCGGATTTAACTCGCGTTTAATTAGATGTTACATTATTATTATTCACCCGACGTTTCGATTACTTTACAGCGATCGTGGTCACGGGAAGACTGAATATGTCAGTTGTCTTTGATAAGTTTTAAGTTAACTACTGTCACTTTGTGTTATATTTTGAGCGGTTCGAATTATGCATACGGAGCTCACGGTGTCAGTTTTTTGGGCAGTGGTGTGAGGACGGACTCGGGAATTTATAATTCGCATGATGGGATCCCAAGCTGGTGGTACACTCCAACCATCTTCTCTATTGAAATTAGGATGTAACATCTAATTAAACGCGAGTTAAATCTGGTTAGTTGGTTTTATTTCAAATTCCCTGTTAAGTTAGGCATTACCACGGTAATAATATTATCTGCCTTACCTTGGCTTGCAAACATTTATTATAATTTTAAAATAAAAATTCACGAAAATAGTTAAGTTAATTTATAAAGTACCCACAAACCAGACACAATAGGTTATCTATTTTTCTGGTCGAAAGTTAAAACTAAATTGAGTTTAAGCTCAACAGAATAAGGGCCAAATATTATATTATGCGAAAGTATCTTTACAAAAGCAATTTATCAGTCATTACATAAATCAACAACTTCTTTGGCAGACACCATTCTTATTTAAATTAGATCATTAGCAATTTAAGCTGGCTTTATTAATAGCTCAAGAAACGCTGAGTTGTCTGAGGGATCATATACTTGAAATCCGTACAAAAAATATTAGAATTATAGTTAAATATTTTCTGGTAGGTATTTATCGTAGTTTTTGTTGGTTTTTACGTCTGAACTAGAAAAAAGATCGTGTCCTAGAGCGGTATCTGAACCTGAGACCTTTCACAATCCATACGAGTTTGCTTCTCCCAAGTCCAAGGTAGCTCAATAACTCATCTGGATTAGGGAATATCTTTTTTTCCCGTTGTGTAACAGTGTGACACAAAATGGTGTGACTCAACGGGAACAAAGGTTTTTTTCTAATCCAGATAACATCCATAAAGTTAACATCCGGTTTGTCATTATGAGCAATAATAATAATAATAATATAATATTTATACAATCACACCTGTTATCTAGCCCAAAGTAAGCATCATTAAGAGCTTGTGTTATGGATACTACTTAGATAACGGAGAAATAATGATAATAATATGTTAGAAATATAATACATAAACATATAAACATCCATGACTCGTAAACAAATGCTCGTACTCATCATACAAACATTTGCTCCTACCGGGATTTGAACCCAGGACCTCTTGACCAAGTAGCCTGTATAGTAAGGGGTACAGACCACTCGGCCAGCCGGTCGTATAATGATTGCAATATACGTACTGTTGGCGATCTCAGAAATTATGATAGTAGGTAATATATTTATTTAACAAAATTATAGCTAGTGAAATGATTACTTGCTTTATTAATAAAATAACAGATATTTATGGATCGTCAAACGGTTGGTGTTATCCAGCGGCCATATTGTTTTGTGAGCGTTAAAAGAATAGACATGTACATTCTGAAATAAATCGCATTAACCCTTTTAAAACAGTTTTATGTACAATCGAAGTATTATTTTGGATTCCCGGGTTGTGGATAATAACAAAACAAACAGTATTTTCCAAAACCAATATGTTTTTATACAGCAAAGGTGACAAATAGGCGTAGAGCCCACCTAAACAGTAACTGAAAATTTTTAATACTACTAGACGACAAACAAGCTGACGTGGTAAGTGGTTGCCGCCGAACTGAGGCCTAATGGCCTGGCCATGGGAACGGGCGGCGGCGGGCGGCGGCGTCTCGGCAACCACTGCGCGCTGTCTCGATGTCGGCCTCGCAGCGCGTCGTTGTGACCGCGCAGTGGTTGCCGAGGCGCCGCCAATGCCACCGCCGCCCGTTCCTGTGGCCAGGCCGTAAGGTGAAATGCCTTCCATGTCATCCTCAGTAATAACACTGGCTACCTTTCCTTTTAATGCGAATATTATTTTGAAATTCTCAGCGGGGTAGCTCTTGGCCTTCATCTCAACCGATTGTAAGAGATGATAAGGCCGAAGAGAGAAGCGAGCTACACCCGGGTTCCTCAACTACAAAGGAACTGTCTATCTTATGTATCTACCTCCAACTGCTGTACGAATGCCTCTAAATACCCACATTTCAGACCAATAGAGTTTTTGTTCCGTCTAAACACCGGCGGGTTGGTAAGAAACGAAAGGACAATTTTACTGTCGCGTGCTTAGTTCAAAGAAATTCAGTTATTTGTGAACTTTTAAAATTTTAGAGAGACGAAAATGCAGTGTAGAGATATCTACACGAGTAGTATTGAAAACAGCAGAATATTTTATTTCTGCAAACGCGAACCAATTTTAAAAATGCTTTTCGCTGACGAGGGTGACTCGTATCATAGACTAGAGATATAAACACTCGTATTGTCGTTATTGGAATTATGTAAATTACTTTTAAAGTAGTTTCATTCGATAGCAAACGTATACTTGTAACTTTTGTTCAACCGCAGTGGAAATTTATGGAGTTGTTACCTACAGCTGTCACTTAAGATGTGGTGTCGTCTATACATAAATTTTTACTGCAGCCTTTTTCCGAAAAAAGGACAGTCAATATGTGCTCGTAGATTTCGTTTGATTATAACATTTATTTACCTTTCATTTAAAAATAAATGTTTTATGCCAATTGTCAAGTACACAAAATTCGAAAAAGTTTCAATGGAAACGTCATAAAACAGTTTGATATCAGCAGTGTGATTCACAAACAACAATATTCGACATCGAGCTTGACGTCTGACAAGACGACAGACTCTTAATGAGGCGTCCCGCTCATAGTGTGTGCGGGACGCTACATATCCCGTTTTTCGGAATAAGCTACACACGCACATACAACGACATAGACTTTTGCTCTTTTGCACGACTATCATCGATAGCCGTGGCTGAATGATAGACCAAGAAAGTGCGCTGAGAGCTGAACGCCGCATTCAAAATCTACCATGGTGTTTTATTTCTGTTTCATCCTGATTTTCTATAAAAAAAATTATGTTATTTTGTGTTCTAAACAAAATTAGTTGGATCCCGCAAGCCTAGCTATGAGCGTTTATAAGCTACGGTAACCGCTTATACTTCTTCGCCCCTTTTTTGTATGAAAGCATATTTTTAACCGACTTCAAAAAAGAAGGAGGTTATATGTTCCACTGTGTTTTTTTTTGTATGTATGTTCACCGATTTCTCTGTCAATTGTGAACCGATTTTCAAAATTCTTTTTTTATTCGATAGAGTATACTCCAGTGGTGGTCCCATTGTCACCAAGTCAGGATCTGATGATGGGATCCCAGGAAAATCGAGGGCAAACCTCAAATTTTATTGGCACGTATGACATGTTTTACTTTTTTCAAAGCTATTCAAGTATTTGCTTCTGTTAGTCATCATTTCATGTTAATGAGCTGATGATGGAAGGTACAACTCCTTAACGGTTAGGAGTTAGAAGATAATTCTTTCACTATGTATTTCAACCAAAGACTGAGAGACAGACAAGTCGATAGTGCTGACGGTCACCCATCTTGCTTTGACCTTAGGAAATCACTTAAAAATGTGAAATAAAAATTTTATAACAAAAATAAAACCGACTTCAAAACACTACCTCCTAAAATGTATTTTTTGGAGTTGGTGCTAAGCTGTTTCCAGAGACAATAGAAAGTGAAGCACTAACTCCAAAAAATACATTTTAGGAGGTAAGTACCTAGGTACCGAAATTAAATTATTTTTTCCTTTTTAGTGTTTTGAAGTCGTTTTTATTTTTGTTAAAAAAAAATTAAGTATATTTTTATGTAGCTTACATCTGGTTAAATTCGCCGCTTAATTGGATGTCTGATGCCTAGCCAGTTGATTAAACGCCGGCAACCAATTAAATGTCTAGGCTGATAGTTAATTGAACTAGACTCATTCGAAAGTCCACTCAATTAAATGCCTAGGCGGGTCGTCTTGTACTGAAGAGTTGGTGTGATTGGTAGGGTCGATGTTATTATTAATGACCACTTATAACCAATACGATTTCGGTTATAAGTGGTCATAAAAAAATAACCATTATGTTACTTATCTCTTAAACAGTCACACAAAAGCTCTTCGATTTAAACGACCTGCCTAGGCGTCCAATTGAATGGCTAGTTGTATAAAATAAAAAAAAATAACCAGACAGCTGACAAGACATGACAGCTATCTGGTTAAACGTTGCGTTCAATGATTAGGCTTGTTGTCCTTTAGCCATTTCACTGGATGCCGGCGTTTTTCAATGGCCTAGGCGTCCAGTTAACTGGCTAATTTAACCGGACGGCTGCAACATTTTAATAGCCGATCTTCTTCAATGTACTTACCTACTTATTTTTTTTATGGAAACAGGAACAGTATCTAATAAAAAGTTCAACTCCATATTTTATGATCCGCCCCAGCTATAACTCCATTCAAATGAAAGTGCGTAAATCAAACTATTTTTATCATCTCGGACTTACTGTTATTTACTATAAAGATTTGTGACACAAAAGAGATTACGTAATCGAGTAGAAGATCGAATTATACTTGATACTCGTTGAGAACTGGTAAAGACAGGAAAGTGTCATAGTATCATTTTTGAGGACGTTCAAATGAAGGAAGAAAGTGCTATAAGTATCCATCTCGTTTGCTTCAAGTGGGCATCAGAGTAAAAGTTAAGTTGCGCAGTACTATCTACACCTTATACAGCGTACCAATTTGTTTTTTTTATACAACTAGATGACAAACAAGCTGACGGCCCACCTGATGGTAAGCGGTTACCGCCGCCTATAGACACCTGCAATAACAAGGAAAAATCACTTGATATTGCAGGTGCGTCATCCTGAGGCATAAGATGAAATGCCGTCCATGCCTCGTAATAACACTGGCTACCTTTCCCTTCAAACCGAAACACAGCGAACTGTTTCGCAGCTGAAATAAGAAAGGCGGTGGTACCTACCCAGACGACCCTACATACCGGCCTACCACTTAGTGAATTGTTTTTATTGTTTTCTTGTAATAAATCTAAACCATGTGACAGTCTTTGATTATATAAAGAGTGGTGCCGTCAATACGACAATAAATTTAATCATGGGCTATATTAGTTCATAGAAATGGTTCGCCACTTTCAATAACATCTTATTCATTTGATAATATCATGACATTTCAATGAAATAATGCAACCGATGTTATATTATTTCATACAAACGTCATAACATTATCAAACGTTTTACGACCGAAATAGGAAATGCGTAGACCACGTCCCAGATGACGCTACATGCGGGCCTACCCCTATCTAATCTAATATCTATTTTGCTTTATTTGACACTGTTATATATGTCGCAGCGATCTTGTTCAATTCGCCGCTTAGCTGGATGCCTAGCCCGTTGATTAAACGCTGGCATCCAATCGAATGCCTAGCCCGATAGTTCATTGAACTAACGACTTGGCGTATGGAAAGGATCGTCTTGTACTGAAGTTTTGGTTTAATTGGTAGGTTCAAGGTTATTTTTTGATGACAATTTATAACCGACATCGTGTTGGTTCTAAGTGGTCAGAAAAAAGCCTTAACCTACCAATCACTTAAACAGTCACACAAAAGCTCTTCGACTTAAACGACCTGCCTAGGCGTCCAATTGAATAGCTAATTTCGTCGGCGTTCAATCAACGGGCTAGGCGTCCAGTTAAGCGGCTGATTTAACCAGAAGGCTGCGACATATAAACCGAGTACCTATCTTGTTGAAACTCAGGAATAACAGAGAACCTTAGGAACGGTGAAGTTTTACGTGGTAAATGTAAGCGGAAAGCTTTTAGGAAGATTGTGGTTTTAAAGGCCACGAGTGACTGTAGGTATGTATGTGTCTCCGAAGATCTTGCCCTGAATGTATAAAACATATTCGATCTGACAGAGTAGGTAGAAACTATGAAACATTTTCCGAAGCTTCATACTAAAACGCGTGTTTCGTGTCATGATATTTTCTATACTTGAAAGTTGAAGCACTTTATGTACTATCAATAATTATGTACACCAATATTATGTAAATACATAATTTGCAAAAAAAAATGAAATTGATTGGCATTTTCTTGGAAACTAGATTTTTTCAGAAGTCATAAAATATTCTCTATTGGTACAGATTTAAACTTGAAAATTTAAAAAGACAATACTAAAAAACACATAATAAGTCACTATTGGTATAGATTTCAACTTGAAAAATGATGTAAGACAAAACTAAAAAAACACTGAATGACTGAAACTGAATTCAAATAAACCAAAGCAATTGTCATTACTTTTAATCTCCATCATACGTCTTAACTCAATAGAAATTGCGAGTTGTTACTTATTATGAGCCATATTTTTATTTTAATGTCTACTTACGTACAGTTTTGTTTCGCGTCCTGCACTTGTTTGTTTTTAAATGTTATCTTGTATTTCGCTGCGTGAATGTACATTCTTTATGACAAATCAATATTTGAAACCGTAAATAAATATTTTTATATTAAATAAACTTTAAGACAAATTACTTCTCTCTTTCTTTCTAAAGTTTCAGATGGTTAAGGTATTATTTGTGAAAAGAAACAAGTGAAAAAGTGTCCAAGTACAGATTATATAACAAGTTTATTATTCAATCAATTATTATATTTTACAGGTACAGGTGACTTTCACATGCCATGCCGTCTCCAGCCAATCGGCAACAAGGTAACTATCATTTTTAATTTAAAACAACCACGACGCAGGACCATTGACATATCACTTTTCCTGAAAAGTCCATTTCCTAGTTTTATTATTCAGTGTACAGTCAGCAACGGAAGTCGTTTGACACTTTTGTACCTTTTTCCCAATAACCTAATGGCATACGATTTGTATGAACACTGTGAATGACGCAGTGTCACAAAGTACTAAAGTGTTAATCAACTTTTGTTGCTGACGTACATTATGAGTGTTTAATGTTTTACGTTCTATACTTATTTACTTATTTTCTTAATTGGGATGTTGCCTAAGTCGACGGTGGTATTTTTCACAAATCCGGAAAATATACGCTCCTGTTACCCATAAAAACAATTCAAACTTAAAAGATATGGAATATTGTTGAAGTTGTGCTGTTTAGAAAATTCATAAATATGGTATTTTTTTTTCCAAAATTTATGAAAAATGTTAATGTTACCTGTTTGCTGTCATCAAATAAAACAACTATTATTATGACGACCATAAATAAAAAAAATATATATCACATAGTTATTATTAATTTTGTCAGTATGCCCAAAAATTTCGTAGTAATATAGGAACGTGTGACGTCACTTGTTCCGTAGATTTTCGGACGGTGCGCCGCAACACATCAAACATACCGCTATATCTGTGAAACTATCGATCCTAGGAATACTGTTTCTTTTGCAATATTTCTTTTTGAGTTATATACTTCATATTTATGAAATAAAAAAAGTTATTTTTTAATTATTAAAACAAACAATAGAAAAATAAGAAATGTTAGAAGGATGCTTAGAAAAGTACCTAAACTAGAATCAAATAATGTTCTGGGGCAGGAACCGAACCCGCGACATCTAAAGATTCGGGTCACAAATCTGACCTCTGAGCTCGCGACGTTTAGGGATAGTTGTGAATTCCTTCATAGTCAAAACTCTATAGAGAATCAATATACATATTCGCTTAATCTGTCAGGCGGCGTTATACCTCTGGAGGTCTATGACAGTCTTGATGGGTTAAAATCATTTCGTAGACAGCAATAGTGCAAAATTTTAACTTGAATTTTATAAAATTGTAATATTATGAACAGTAAAATAATTATACAGGGTGGTAACAACAATACGACAATAAACTAAAACATGGGCTATATTAGTTAAAAAATAATAATAAGATATATCTTATTATTTGATAATTTCATGACGTTTCTAGTATGAAATAACATAACATTGGCTGCATTTTTTCATAAAAATTCCAGGATCGACCAAGGCGAAAGTTGCTTTGTTTTCGAATTCTGCCCCCTTATTCTCAACTGTCGGAAAGAATTCGAATTTCGGAAACTCTATACCTGTCACTTTTTATCGCGCTGCGTCAAAGCGAGACGGCATGTGACTTTTCGAATCGAATCCGTGATCCGATAGTTGAGAATAAGGGGGCTGAACTAGGGAGCTCAAACCACTACTCCCCCGAGCTCCTCTTAAATCCAAAATTCTATAGAATAACAATGACGCTAATTGTATTGAGAATTTTTCAATGATCATGATTTCAACTTTCATTAATTTCTTACTTACATAACAAAGAGGTGATAAACTGCCGAACACTGATTTGCCACACGAGTAAAACCTGCTGGAAAACTGGCCGATGAAGTAATCTGTCATGAATATGCAAACGAGCTCGTACAAGGCACCCCTGATTGGTGTTAGCTTTGGCGTTAACGGCTGATCAGTATACATCAAACTAAAATGGCGGTATTTTACCATCCTAACAACTTTGATCAGATTTTGGCTTAAAGGGTTATTAAAAAAATATTATACTGCGTATTCGCCATTCGTATTCTGAGTACCTCAATTGATCTTAGGCCTCATTAGACAAGAATCTCCTACTTACACTAGATTGTAGGCGTAAGCCCGCAGCTCCGCCCGCGTTCATCAACATAGTCCATCGAATTTATAACCTGAAGTGGCAGTCGACCGGCCATGTTATCCGCAGAACTGACGACGGTTGGAGTAAGCGGGTACTTCAGTGGAGACTGAACGCGGTGTGGGACGTCCTAAGGCTCGGTGGAGTGACGATCTCCGCATAGTGGTTAGCACTAACTGGGTGAAGGATCGAGTCAAGTGCCGTTTGTATTGAGAGGCCTATGCCCAGCAGTGGACTGCTGGGACCTGATGATGATGGCGGCATGGTGGTATTTGCCATTCGCGAATACGTGCCCTAAGGGAGAAGAACATTCAACTTACAGCAGATTGAGGTTACAATATATAACGCTAGCATTTGCCCGCAGCTCCTCCAGCGTTCATGTCGGCTATCGCGCCAAAAAGTATTCCATGCCCTTCCCAAGGTTTTAAGCTATTTCTTATCAAACTTCATTTAAATGGGATTTAACTGGGACTCCAGAGATTGCTTCCTACTACCTAATACCTCCTTGACCTAACATTAATATTAGTCTTTACAGAAAAAGTAAAGTAATACTTTACGTTACTTTACCTAATACCGCAGCTGGACACAAGTCCTTCCTGTACCGGAGAAACACATGAGGAGCTTGGGCCATAACACCACCACGCTCG
The DNA here is from genome assembly GCA_947347705.1 of Nymphula nitidulata. Taxonomy (NCBI): domain Eukaryota; kingdom Metazoa; phylum Arthropoda; class Insecta; order Lepidoptera; family Crambidae; genus Nymphula; species Nymphula nitidulata. Next base: position 4,757,341 of record OX374620.1, read on the forward strand.
CCCAATGCGGGTTGGTGGGTATAAAACAGTTGCAGTAACAACCGGGACCAACGGCTTAACATGCCTGCACGGCAGAGCTCGAGATTGCAAATTTTGACTGACCCATCCTGGGATCGACCATGGCGAAAGTTGCTTTGTTTTCGTAATCGAAACCAGAGCGCTACGCCCCCGAGCACTTCAGCGGTACTCAAACTTAACATCACTTACCTATATCAATATTTACCAGCAAACCATTACACAAATTATGATAAATATGACATAAGAATCATTGTAGACCCTGTCGGGCGCCGAAATATTACAAGAGCGGAGGACGCACTCATATTATTACAATGTTGGCGCAATAAATTATAATAATGTAAAAGGAACTGCTATTAAAATAAGCTTACATTATTTGTTTGAATTTATTGTTTATCAACAAATCTATATTAAGTACTAGGTTTTAAGAGCGGCTCCGTTCGCGTGAATGTCGGTTATCGCTCCAAAAAGTAACCTTTGTTCTTCCAATGGTCTCCAAACTATCTCCATACCAAATCACATCTAAATCGGTGCAGTGGTTTAGACGTGAAAGCTTAACAAACAAACAAACTCACTTTTGCATTTATAATTTTCTTTTATCATCCTTGAATGTCCTTGATTCACATCGACATCATTATTGACGACCGGCTGGTCGAGTGGTCTGTACCCCAGGCTATACGGGCTACTCGATCAAGAGGTCCCGGGTTCAAATCCCGGTAGGGGCAAATGTTTGTATGAATACGGGCATTTGTTCACGAGTCATGGATGTTTATATGTTTATTTAGTATATTTCTAATATTTATATACATATTATTATCATTATTAATCCGTTATCTAGAATCTATAACACAAGCTTCTAATGATGCTTACTTTGGGCTAGATAATAGGTGTGAGTGTATTAAAAAAAATCATTAAATCAAAAATCATTATTAAATTATTGTTTTAACACCAGTGAATTGGAATGTCCTAGATCATATAAGTACTGTTTGAAAGTAGGTACAAAAGCGGTCTTAAAATGTTTACCACCTTAAGGCTTATAATTTCATGCACAAATATGTGTCACAGGATTGTTGAAATAATTTGACTACATAGATTTTTTCACACTCAAAAATTAGTCGCATTAAGAAGATTAACTAGGATATAGAAAACCTATCTTGTCAATTTTTAAAATTCTGCTGAAAGTAGTAATAATAATAATGATAATAAATCTTTATTTCAGACCACAATTGGATCCATAGTAGTTAGTACTTTCACGCTTTACTTACAAGACTAATGTTAGTGATTTAACAGAATATTAAAATAATTTCAATTAAAATATATATATATATATATATATATATATATATATATATTTATATTTATTATTTTAGAATATTAATATTAATTGTAAACATTAATTGAAATTATTTTAATTAATTTTAATACAATTTTATTCGATTTAAATTAAAATTAAATTACAGTCAAATGATTTTATTTTGTTTTATAATAATGTATGCCTTATTTATTGTATTTTCGTGGATAATTACCTCAAAATTCTCGCTTCAACAATAATAATAATAATAATCTTTATTTTTCAATTAGGTTACGTAATTAGAACTGTGGCTGAAACCTCCAAACAACAAACCATATAAAATTTTTGCGGGATATGGAAATGGAGCCAATAAATTGATGTCTTCTGAGACTGTGACACACATAAAACATATATACAGACAAACATGGAGACAATTGACATCTTTAGATTCGTGACCACGATCGCTGTCAAGTAATGGAAACGTCAGGTATAAAATAATAATAGCATCTAATCAAACGCGAGTCAGTTATTTCAAACAAGGAACCTCTCATTTATGAAGGCGATCGAAAATACCGCAGCCCACCACAATGTTTGACTTCGGTAAGAACGTAGATTATCCTCAGAAAATGGGCCACATTGCCCACATTATAATGATGTCGGGCAAAGAGGACTTGTTTTTTATACTGACAACATGACGCTTCACTTGATTTTTAACTTCCGGCGGGAAAAAGGGGTGTTATAAGTTTGACATGTCTGTCTGTGTATCTGTATCTGTCTGTGGCATCGTAGCGCCTAAACGAATGGAGCGATTTTGATTTTCTTTTTTTGTTTGAAAGCTAACGTGACTAGGATAAGAAGAAGAATAAGAATAACTTTATTTGTCATTTTACAATGATGCTGTTACATAATATTAACAATAACATAAAAGCAGGTCACACTCATAGATGTGCTGAGTAACAGAAACAATGACAACTACCCTCCGCACTAGTTATAAACTGTATTGCGGCAGCGCAGTATCACCGCAGCCGAATGACCAATTTAAGTTGACACGCGATTAATAAAATGCTCATAATGGGGACAGATCACGACGAACTGGTTTTAGCATACATTAAATGTAGTATATTTTAGGGCAACCGATACACCTTAACATACCAACTTATTACTTTCGTAGTATGATTAAAAACTAAATTACACAATAGAGGAGATTTAGTAGGATACCTACATCTCAGTATTTAGGTAATCTAGGAAAGTAAAAAAAAAAGAAACATGTACTCAGTTGTAGAATAAACAATATTTGAATTTGATGTAATACGTAGATTTTATAAACATAGATAAATACACATATACACATCTTCAAAATAATTTCCATTATAATTAAATTTGATTTACTTCCTACACAAAATATTTAGTGCATATATATATATACATATACATACAAATAATAGTTCGTAATATAATACTAAAATCTATAGTTTGTAAAATTAAATATATTTGCATCCTATGTCCGTAGAACATAGGATGCAAATATAGGATGGTTTTTAGCTATAATTTATGAAGATCAGTTCAGGCGTTTGATGACTATCAGCTTGTTTCTACATGATAAAAGGGGTTTTACTAACTTTCACAGATCCGATTGATCTGAAATTTGGCGTACTGTCATTTCGGTGACATTCCCATGACATACTAACCATAAGCTGATCCTATACCATTAAAAAGTCTGCGGGATGCTTAATTCTTCAGAAACTTACAGCAGATATAGCGTGTTTGGGCTCTTATGAATAGTCTCAATGAGATAGTGTAAGATAGATGATTAATGAGGCCGGGGGTTACTTAAAATTTTTATTTTTATATTTTTAGTTACAGTGTAGGCAGCGCGTGAGTAGTGCACAAGGTGTTACGATACTCTACAAGCTACGGTGGTTAGGTAGCCTGTAGTCGCTCCTGCTATGCGATTCTCTAAAGTCATCAGCCTTGAATTTGTGGTGGTGGCAGCGCTGTCATACCTTTTGGCGTTTGTTTGACAACCGTTGGCGAGACTGGCTCTTCGGCGACGAGCACAACAAAAGAGGTTGTTTATTTTTAAAATCTTTGAGTAAAAGTCAATGAAATATTGTAAGAAGTAATGATACAATTTAAACACAAGAAAAACTAAATCGAAAAATATCCATTGTACTTTATGTATCTCTAAAACAGCGACAAATACACACACAGCCAAGAGATCGACGTAGAGATTGGTGACTACGCTATGGCGGCTCGTCGTCTTGTCAGTCGTCGAGCTCGATGTTGAATATTTCTGTTAGTGAATCGCACTTCTGCTTACTATGAGGTGAGCCGTACGCATCTTTGCCGGCCTCGCCGTATAAAAAAATAATGAGAAATAAACATTTTACTATAAACTGCAGTTGATATTAAAACCTCCTTTTTTATGTTGGCTCTTATAACTCGAACAGAGGAGTTTTTTTTAAATTTTATCAGTTTCCAGATGCTGTCACCGTATGCCACGATTTTAATATTATCAAAAGCATCATGAAAAATTTTTCAGACAGTTTGATGCGGCTTGCATTCAATTTCTTTAATCTTCATGAACATCAGTCCATCTAGCTCGTAGGAGTGAATCCCACGCACAAATAAACAGTCGTCTATCAAAATTTATGAAGATTAATTGTGTTTGTATTATTCTAATGTGTTTTTGTATGATTGCTTGCGCCGACTCATGTAAATCTCGAAATGATACGAGTGATGACTCCCACCTAGAGGATTCGATCCCGGTCGATATTTCTAATCCCGGGATTTTGGGATTATCTACAGTTAATCCCGTGATTTCGGGATAGTCCCGGGATTGTATTGGTAATAGAAAGTGGTAACAAAACGACAGTAAAACATATCAAAATCAACTTTTTATTTCAAATCTATAGTAAAATATTTAAAGAACAACACAAAATTATACTTTATACTGATAAAATAAAAAATAGGCATTTCTGTAAATAGTTTATGAAATAGTTTTATAAATTATTTGCAAATTTGCCTAGTTTGTTTATTTTATTTTAAAACAAACTTTAAAAAATACACTTCTTAAGACTTGTTTAGATATACCATAAAAAAGATTATATGCTAAATTATCAATGTTTATAGGTACTAATTTTTTATTATTATTATTTATTTATTTATTTATAACTTTATTTACACACAATTTATAAAAAAAATAAAAAAATTATATAATAATATAATAAATAAATAATATAATATTTTTTGTTAAATTAAATAGATCAGAAACTTGATAAATTACTTACATACGCCACAAAAATAAACTCTAAGGAATAACAATGCATCCAACGTCTTATCCGAAAGCATACTTCTCAATTTGTTGCACAAATAGGAAGAGGCGGAAAAAGCGCGTCAATATTTTTTTATAAGTCTTCTCCAAATTATAACCTCATGAGCCTCATATAGATTAATTTCTTGTTTAATGATCTTAGAAAGATCAGTTTCTTTATATGCTTCTGGATTTTAGTTTCATGCTGTTTTCTATTTTGTTCTGAAGCTTTTCTTTCAATTTTAAACAAATGAAATGAATTTCAATTTGAAAAAAAAAATTGAAATGAATTTTCATCATCAATTTTCATTTTCATTTCATTTTCTTTATTATCATTGTTTTCCATCCTTTCACAGCTACAGAAAATAACACTCGTTGTGTGTCATCTATATTTACTAAGACACATTAATGCAATGGTTGTTTTTTAATAAATTCATTGATTAATATTAGTGAATTGGTGTTCACAAAAAAAAAATCAATACTTACACGACGTGGAGCGGAATTTTTACACATAATCCGGTACTGGTCGTTAGCAAAAATAAATGAAGTCAGCTGTGTAAACCATCAAAACGTCAAATGAAAGTATGTGCGTTTCGTTTCACGCACCTTTTTATTGACTTATATAAAAAATATATCAATCCCGAAAATCCCGTAATTCATTACATTTATTTCAAAAATTTCGGGATATAAATGTAATGAAGCAGGGATCCCGGGATCGAATCCTCTACCCCACCCCACGGTCACCGTAAAGTATGGATATTTAGTAAGATAGGAATTTAAGGCAGAAACATAGATTCAGATTCAGTTTTTTATTTCGCCTTGTAACTGGGTACATTACACTAGGCAGGCAAAATTTGTACGCAATGTGAAATATGCACATAAAATTAAATCTATTATTAAAATATTGTTGTCACAACCGCCTCTGTGGTCTACTGGTTGTGATCTCTAACTTCCGATCTAGAAGTCCAAGGTTCAATTCTCGTGCGGGCAGCCATTTTCTGCTCGGTTTGGTTAGTGACAGGACTCTTCAAGTCCGCCTGGCTAGCTACCGACTGGCTGGCCAAGTGGTACGTGCCCCTTGCTATGTATATACCAAGGGCCATAGACCACCCGATCCCGGTAGGAGAAAAATGTTTGTATGATGTGTACAAGCATGGATTTTTATATGTTTATTTAGTTTATGTATTTCTAATATTTATGTGTATATTATGATCATTATTTCTCCGTTATCTAGTATCCTTAACACAAGCTCTTAATGATGCTTACTTTGGGCTAGATATTAGGCGTGAGTGTATGAATATTATTATTATCTTACCTAAGTCTGCCGCCATAACGCATTGGTTGTGTTCCGGCAGTTGTAGGTATGATAGCCAGTTCCTCTGTGGTTGAGGAATCCGGGTGTAGCTTTTGAGCAGTAGGTACTCACGCGTCACCATATAAAAATGAAGAGAAAGCTTTATGTTGACAACACAGCTCTGTACCCCTAGTGTAAGTTTCAATTGAAACGAAAATGATAACGTCGTGTTCACTTCTCAAATCTGCGTCAGACCCAACATAACCCTAGCCCTACTCCTGGGGGTAGGGTGGGACTGCACCATACCACCGTTAGTAGATAGTGCTGGGAGCTGGGATTTAATGGAAAAATAGAAAAACAAATAGATACTAGAAATTGTCAATATTGTCATTATAGAAGTGAGATAAATAACTTAATCAAAATATCGTATGTATGTAACTGGATGTAACTGGAACTGTATGGTATATCTATGTAGGAGATGTTTAGCATACTGTTAATTTTATTTGAATAATAATCGTAGGGGTACAATAAATAACCTCTGATATACTTATGGTAGCCTGGTACTTCACATTCATTTATTAGGTGTCAAACGGATTAAATGAATCAACGGACTGAATTACTTTCTCTATGTCGCATTGTCGGTTAAGTTTAATTAGAAAATTATAAAATAAAAAAAAGAATTATGGTATTAAAACACCAGGTTCGTAATATTTGAAAAAACAAAACCTGTAAACATATAGTGTCCCACCCTACCCCCAGGGGTATGGCTAGGGGCATGGTGGGTCTGTGATGCTCAAATCCATACATAAAAAGTGGTTCCCAACAAACCACAACAGGGGCCGTACAAATCATAACAAGCTGGCACCTACCCATAGTTACATAGTCATATAAATACTATGGTGTTATCCAAAATTCAAAACTGTAAAACAAATTTCAAACTGCCTACAAATAGTTCGGTCAGTAAAACAAAATGTATGGAAAATTTCAAAATTAATTTTACAATTTTGAATTTTTGATAACACCATAGTATTCTTAAGACTATGTTGACATAGGTAGGTGCCCTTATACCGAATACCAAACACCTTGTTTATGTGTCTACGATACGCGGATCCGGTATTTGGAAAAATTTCAAGTCACATTTTTTTTAAATATACAAAGCACGGCAATTAACCCAACACCACCTGATGTGAAGCAGCAAGGAGAGTCCATATGCTAAGACAGCTAGTGCAGAATAGACACTGCTCTAGCCGCCTCCACCTTGCCGGCCCAAAAGGTGCCTTTTTCACGCCCTTGAAGGACCCCATTTTAATGTTGAATTCATGATAAAATAAATTACCAATTTTTTAATTTTTAAATAATTGCTACTTTACTGCTGAATGTAATGTTAGTTACAGGCTGAAGGTTACAGGTATGAATCTATCACTACAGTTATTTCTTCTAAGAATCACTTTTAGACCAATACTAGTTTACTATTAATCTGTTTAGCCCGCCTTTCCCGTGTTATTTGTCGTGAGCCCAAGATCAAAAAGGAAAGAATAAAATGGTGAGTCTGATCTGAACCCAAGTCACATATTTTAGGATTACATCATTAGAATGTGGATGAGAACGATAAGATCACGTGTAATAATACCCTATTTTATGTCACACACGGAGTAATTTTCCATTTATGTTAACTTAGTCACAAAATAATCATGTCGTTACTTTGTCGTACTTCCAAAACTTGGAAATCTTTGCCATCACATTTGTTCCCTCGTTCCTAAACATCGATGAATGGCCTTTGAGGCCGGTAAGGTGGAGGCTAACAATCAGTTCAAGCTGCACTAGCTGTCCTCGCTTACGAACTCTGACACATTAGGAGGTGTTACGTCATTTGCCGTGCATATAAAAATAGTTTGGATGGAAGGCAAGTATAGCTCTCGATTTTAAGTAGTCATAAACAAAATTTTAGCCGTATAGTAGTGTGAAAAAGATAATATTCAATGTTTCGCAATCGTTCAGTAATCCAGATTTTTGTGGAAACATACAAAAATCTGGATTATGTGATTATCTTGTCACATAATAATATAAGTAGGTAAGCACTAGATATACAAGGTGGTGCCGTCTATACGACAATAAATTAAAACATGGGCTATATTAGTTCATAGAAATGGTTTGCCACTTTCAAAAACACCTTATTCGTTTGATAATTTCATGACATTTGTATGGAATAATATAACATTTGCTGCATTATTTCCCTCATACTAATATCATGAAATTATCAAATTCATAAGATGTTTTTAAAAGTGGCAAACCATTTCTATCTATGAACTAATATAGCCCGTCTTTTAATTTACTGTCGTATTGATGGCACCATCCTGTATAACATGGGGTCCTTCAAAAGAAGAGTGAAAAGGTTTCTCAAGGGGTATGGCAACGCGCAGGTGGGAAACTAGAGCCGTGTGTTCTTTAAATAACGCTGCTTTGTATTAAAATTAAAACCAAACTAAATAAACAAATTAAAAAATTACTCAACAAAATAAATAAACAAATTAAAAAATTACTCTACAAACTAAATAAAAAAAATTAAACGAAAATTATGATGCAGGTGTCTATAGGCGGCGGTAACCGCTTACCATCAGGTGGGCCGTCAGCTTGTTTGTCATCTAGTTGTATAAAAAAAAAGAAAAAAAAGCACCTTATACGTAATGTTGCAGGCAAAAGTAGGAACCTAAGTATTACACGGTTTCTATCATACATTGACTAATAGAGAAGACCCTAGACATACTGATACCTGAGATAATTTTACTGAATACGCAACAAATAAATGTTTTAATAAATTCTCCTGTTAGCAGTTCAAAAAGATATCTAATTAAAGTTTAAATTTGAAACATTAGCAGTTGTTTAGTTAGATGCACAATTTAATTTATTAGTTCAAAAATCGGACGGTAATATAGAACTTTATAGCTTCACAGAAACAAATGCTTTTATGTTTTATTGCGTTCCATGAACTAGTACAGAGTAGGTGCACAGATAAACGCCGTAAATATCCCGCGGCCATGCCAGTAATATTTCTGTGGTCGTACACTTGATTTATTGCTGCTATTCCTATACAAGAGGGGATTATCACCTTCAGAACTGATAACGTTAGCTGGAACAAGGCTACTCGAAGAGAGAAATAGTAGTACTGTCAGGCCCAGAAGAAGATTAATGCTTTAGTACCTTGTCACATCAACTATTCGATGCTATAGTATAATATTCAGCACAGTAAGAGTATTCAGTAACAGTTCGCTGTGTTTCAGTTTGAACTTTGAAGACAGCATTTCATCTTAGGCCCCAGGATGGCAACGCACCTGCTGCAATATCAAGTGATTTTTCCTTGTTATTGCAGGTGTCTATAGGCGGCGGTAACTGCTTACCATCAGGTGGGCCGTCAGCTTGTTTGTCGACTACTTGTATAAAAATAAAGCACATACTTATTATCTAGCCCAAAGTAAGGATCGTTAAGAGCTTGTGTTATGGATACTAGATAACAGATAAATATTGATAACAATATGTATATTAATATCAGAATTATACTAAATAAACGTATAAACATCCATGACTCGTGAACAAATTCTTGTACTCATCATACAAACATTTGCTCCCGCCGGGATTCGAACCCGGGACCCCGACAGAGTAACCTGTAGGTATAGTAAGGGGCACATACCCCTCGGCTAGCCGGTCATCATAGTATGAGTGCAATATTACTACGATCCCAAATAGATAGACCAACTATTGCACGACTTCTGCTCCCTTATATAGTCGCTCGCTAACTCAAATGGCAAAACCGAAGAGAGTAACAGTTTGACCTTGATACCGCCCTTACTGCGTTCGTAATAGAGGCGACTTCTGTAGTGCAACTGTTTTATTTGATGTGCTATCGTCTGTACATTGATGTTTCATCACAAAACGTTTCGTTTCATTGTAGCGTGAAACAGCATTGTACTTTCATCTCGCAGCCATCTGGTTAAATCAGCCGCTTAACTAGACGCCTAGCCCGTCGATTGAACGCCGGCATCCAATCAAACGGCTGAAGTACAACAAGTCATTGAGCGGAACTTTTAACCAGATGGCTGAACGTCATGTCAGCCGTCTGGTTTAAATTAGCCATTCAATTGGACGCCTAGGCGGGTCTTTTAAGTCAAAGAGCTTTTGTGTGGCTGTTTAAGTGATTGGTAGGTTCAAGGTTATTTTTATGACCACTTAGAACCAAAACGATGTCGGTTATAAGTGGTCATAAAAAATAACCTTGAACCTACCAACCAAACCAAAAGTTTTCAGTACAAGACGATCCATTCAAAACGCCAAGCGTTAAGTGAGTCTAGTTCAATTAACTATCGAGCTAGCTAGGCATCGAATTAAGAGGCGAATGTAACCAGATATGTTTAAAGGTGGTTGGCATCGACATTTGTCATTTTTAATCAATAAGGGAGCAGGTGGTATTCGTACGTGTGAGCTCGGATGAATAGGTACTTAACTGTTCTAAGACAAGTTTTCCAGATAAAACATTCAAGCATTTTAAAAGACTAGGAGAAATCCATGTGACTCTGTCATTTTTCCCTAATTTTTTTATTAAATTAAAAAAGGTTTTTAAACGCGTGCTCAATTTGGACTTGACCAATTTTATTTTATTTTCTGTAAAAAAAAATCGTTAATAATCCACATCGCAGCCCTTCAAATGCAGCTTGGGAACAATTCCATTATACAGAGTAGTTTTGCTATGAATTATTGAACGTGATATTTTTTTATTACTAAACAGCTTTATGCCTGAATCCCGCGAGGAATAGGATTGCCCGTCGCCTGAGAACTGTAGTACACTGTTCAAGGACAAAAGTATCTGTGTTTTTTTATTCTTTTTATTTATTATTAATAAGAGAGTGCATTATATCAGCAATAACAGATAGTGAGCGAGCATATATATACCACTGAGGTTTATATCAATGCTCAGTAATAGCCTATTAACGGCTTACTCTGGACACAGGCCTTCCTACATGGGTAAAACATGATGAGTCACCCTATGCAGGTTAATCGATCGATCGAGGTAATCGATTACCAATAGCCTATAAAGGCTATAGACGCTCCTCGGGCACTACTCACAGGCTACTTACGCTTAAAAAATCTTTGATATCGCTGTTTGATACCTGCACCCGTACCACCATCTTTTATCGCGATCCAGTTTAGGACTTAAACTGAGTAGTATCGTTAATTCGTACTACGACGCTATCTACGACTATGACAGCGATGCAGTTTAGGAACCAATACTGAACCGCGCGGAACATGAATCGCTTTAATAAAGATGGTGTTAAGGCCCCTGAAAAAATAAAACCCAAAAATATGACTTTGTGCGAATAGTAGATTGAGAGAACATTGAGTCCATTAACTAGATAAACCGAACTTTGTACGAAGTGAGTGTTTCCTTCATGTTAAATAATTACTCAATCAAAATTGGACTAAAATATCGCCATAGCCATCAAAGATTAATTTGATTTAAAACATAAATTAATTGTGATTGTTCCGAGCATTTCAGAAGCTCGGCGCCATAATGGCTTCAGCTCTCGTCTTGATCTCGAAGACGAAGTAAGTTTCACCGTAGTTCGACAAAGATGAGTGAATTAATTCAGAAAATTTATCTGTGGTAAAGAAAGCTCGTTAGGAAAACTCGTCCCTGTTTAAAGCCCGAGCACTAACATAAAACTTTAAAAGAAGTGTCGGACCGTATTAAGCGCGTTTCGTGACATTATACAGGGTGGTGCCGTCAATACGACATAAATTAAAACATGGACTATATTAGTTTAGTTGATGGTTTATAGAAATGGTTTGCCGCTTTCAAAAACGTCTTATTTATTTGATAATTTCATTAAGTCAACGCGTAGCTTTGATACGATAACCTCTGATCATCAAAAATCACAGTTTTTATAATATACTTTCTTTCTAGTATAAAGTTATCTTATATACTAGGTGGTAGACCCATATGTAGGGTCGCCTGGGTAGGTACCACCGCCTTTCTTATTTCAGCCGTGAAACAGTTCGCTGTGTTTCGGATTGAAGGGAAAGGTAGCCAGTGTAATTACTGGGCATGGACGGCATTTCATCTTAGGCCTCAGGATGACAACGCACCTGCAATATCAAGTGCTTTTCCTTGTTATTGCAGGTGTCTATAGGCGGCGGTAACCGCTTACCACCAGGTGGGCCGTCAGCTTGTTTGTCATCTAGTTGTACAAAAAAAAATATACTTTACAGTTTAGGTAACTAAAACATAACTATAACTAAGATCACAATCAAAATCATGAAAATAGAGTATTATTTAATTCTAATATTATTATTATAATATCTTGTTCACGACTGTACTTTGATTATTTTTTTGCACATTTTGTTAAGTGGGCGAATCGCATATTAAAATAGTATTACTATTGAAAGGGGTCGTTTCGCACGTTCGTACGAACCCCTCTATGTTCTGTGGTGCGAACGAAGTTCGTGCGAATCGACTAATAATGCAGCCAATGTTATATTATTTCATACAAATGTCATTTATCAAATGAATGAGATTTTTTTAAAAGTGGTAAACCATTTGTATGAACTAATATAGTCCGTGTTTCAAATTATTGTCGTATTGACGGCACCACCCTGTAGATGTTTATTGGGAACCGTAATTCTTTCGATTCTGAAACTTTCCCTTGGACTATAACATAGTCTCATAAAGTCGAAATGAAAAGTTCAACTAACTTGACGGTAGTTCCATATTTTTAACCGATTTCAAAAAAGGGGGAAGTTCTAATTTCCCCTGTATGTATTTTTGTATGTATGTTGACATATTTCTCTGTCATTTGTGAACCGGTTATAAAAAAACTTTTTTAATAATAAGAATAATATTTATACACTCACACCTATTATCTAGCCCTAGGAAGGTACAACTCCTTAAAGGTTAGAGTTAGAAGGTAATTTTAAATAGGTATAGACTGATAGTTGTATTCTATCGGGTTATTCGTGTAAACTGATGATAGAAGGTATAACTCCGTAACTGTTTGGAGTTAGATAATACTTTATCGGTGATACAATACGATAAAATGAAACAATATTATGTATTTCAACCAAAGAAAGGGACAGACAAGTCGATAATGCTGGCGGTCACCCATCTAGCTTTGACCTTAGGAAATCACTAAAAATGAAAAAAAAACTTTTAGACAAAAATAAAACCAACTTCACAACACACGTAAAAAATAATTAAATTAAGTACCTAGTAGGTACTTATAAAAATGTATTTTTTAGAGTTGGTGCTAAGCTGTTTCCAGAAACAATAGAAAGTGAAGCTCCAACTCAAAAAATACATATATACGAGATAAGTACCTAGTTATTTTTTCCTTTTTACAATACACTACAAATATACTTAATTGCACACAAGGATAAAAGAAAAACATAAAAAAATAGAAAGGAAAACCAATAATACAAAAGGCGACCTTATTGCTAACAAGCAATCTCTTCCAGGCAACCTTGGATGAAAGTAATAGACTAAAATGACAGCAAAAAGGGTGCAAGAATAAAGAGATATAGATAAGTAGGTAAATTGACGTCGGTTTTATTTTTTGTATTTCACTATTTCTGTTGTCTCTTAAGTTTCGACTACGTTGTCAAATGCCAGAGGTGCTATTTTTGGCGTTTTATTAATCTCCTTTTTACCTAATAAATATTAAAACAAAATAAAACTCCTTTATTATTCTGTTTCACTGTTCCTATTTATAACACGTTTCAAATTAATTGTTACTGTTAGTTTAATTATACTAAACAAGAACGACAAGATAGTGAATAACGAAAATTTCAAAAAGACTATGAATTCTTTGCAACACCGTAAGGACCAGTCATGCGAAATCCCTGGTAGTATCCGCATATCGGAAACAATAAAACTTCAATTTGTGTTAACGCCCGCCGGCGGGCTAGTAAGACAGGAAAGGTCAAATAACTAATCAACAGACAAAATTATCGCACTAATTTAGTAGTTATCACTATTAACACGAATTTTTAATTTGTTGTTGGTGACAATCGTTCATGAAAATCGGTTGATTTTCTCGCCAGTGCGGACGGCGTGGAACTTTTCGTGAAGGTCATCTGCTGGGGTAACCGCTTTGAATGACAATCCTTCCGATTTTACAGGATATCTTCCCAATATTCAATAGAGTTCAGTCTTTATTTTAGACTACCGGCTGGCCGAGTGGACCTTGCTATACAGGCTCCTCGGTCAGGGCTCCCAGGTTCGAATCCCAGTAGGAACAAATGTTTGTATGATGAGTAGGTACGTGCATTTGTGACAAGTCATGGATGTTTGTTTATATGTCTATTTTGTATATTTCTTATTTTACTGTATACATATAAGTACGCATTGTTATCATTATTTTCTACGTTATCGAGTATCCATGACACAGCTCTTAGTTTGGGCTAGGTAATAGGTGTGAGTGTATGAATATTGTTATCATCATTATTATTCCCACTGGTGGTTCTTATCTTTAAATATTTTTAATGAAATTGACAAATCAATAAAGTACTTTACAAAAGTCATAAGTTCCTTCTCCTTTTTTTTCATTTTCTAAGCAAACGAACGAATATTTAACATCTAAATTAAGTTTATAGGAAGGCAATCAAGTATTTGAATAATTTTTAAAAAAACAAAATTTAAATCAAGTAATTTTTGAATAACTAATATTTTCCATTTGTCGCTTACGTTACGGGCGCATGCGCTATTCTTGTCTTTTTTCCTCGCGCCGAGAAGTCATATCTCTATTCCCCTGTCTCGGCTGAAACAAAGTTCAAGCTTATAGGGCTAACTTAACAGAGATGCTACTATGAAAAGGTCTATCCGAAACTTCGAAGACAAACAAACTAAACAAAGTAGTGAAATACAAAACACGAAGCTACTGTTTGTTTGATATAGTCCTACTATATTTTGCTTCGATTGTAGACCTTTCCTTTGTACTAATAAAGACCAATCGTGAGGCAAACAAATAGCGTTTCCTAATTAACTTCTTTAACGTTGTGTTCTAGCTTAATTTGAGCCCACAACTTCGGAAACGTTCGTTTGTTTATTTTGTTTCGTATATGGAGCAATAAAAAGTTTAATAGCGTTCCATGATGGGCCTACATATCGTGGTCGCGATTGATCGGGGCTTCGGTACCACCACTTAACTGGTGCCACGCAGGAATGCACGAAGAAGGACTCACAAAGCTCCATTACTCGTAAAATCAATAACCAGATACGAGATTTGCGTGGACGATTACCGCAGTGTTTCCTTATCAACTACACCATATCAATGTTTGATATCTAACGAGTTTGCTGTTTACGTAGTTCTCATAAGCTAGAGGTTCATTATCAGGCTACGTACTATGTAAATAGTTTGCATATATGTATTTTAGACAGATATACATTTAGGGTGACTTGAATAACAAAAATTTGATATGTTAAAAATGGCTAACTAATGTTTACCCGAATTTTAAATGCAATAATTTCATTTTCCATTCTTACATTTGCCATATATTCATTAGAAATTTCATTTCAACTAACAAATAAAATTAAGTTATTTTAACTTATTTCATTGGTCATAAGCAATCTAACTCATACTTACATAATTTTATTTCTCATAGATTTCATTTTACATGATGTTATTATCCCTGACATGATTTGCCACAATATTCAGTTACCAATATTAAAAATATTAGTACACGCACTACCAACAAACAAGCATGCAAGCAGGCATGCAAGCAAGCAGGCATGCAGTATTCAAGCAGGAATGCAGTATTCAAGCAGGAATGCAGCATGCATGGCTTACGCTGTGGCTCCGGCGCTGCGGGCATACTATTTTAATATGGTGCGAGGTTCCGCTGGCTCCACGCGTACTAATAGTCGCAGGTGATGAGTGAAAGCCATCTGTCTACTCCTCGGCCCGCGGGCTGCCTCACTAATCATCAAAGCACTTGCAAAATATCAAGTTATACAACTATAGCCATAACTCTCATAGTATGTGTTATGAGAGTTGCGGCTATAGTTATGAAGCATGAATAACAATTTTTAGTCGTAACTCTCCTAGCTAGTGTAAATGACAATAGTGCACACAAATATTATAATATAATTATAATCATCATGGCAAATGAAATTATTGCAAGTAATATTATGGAAAAAAAGAACACCATTTAAGACAAGAAATTGGTAAGTTCTCATTTGTTCTATGGAACATGACGGTACCACCGGACAAAACGACACAATTTTATCCCAATTAATTCAATTATAGGTTACCTAGGTTTTCACTTGACTTTACTGACATAAAAAAGGGAATCATATTTCCCCAAAACCCTCATGAGATAATTGGTTATGACATTGATGATGACAAATTTTCTGTCATTGGTTAATTTAATATTATATGGATCTTTGACTCAAGGTTGCCTGGAAGGGCTTGCTAATAAGATCGCATTTTTACTATATTTTTTCTTGCTAATCTATCGTCGAGCGAGAAAGTATAATAATTTAAATACCTTTTTCACGATTCACTACGGTGTTCTGCAAGTCTGCAACATCACAAAATACTTCCTCTGAGCCACAGAAGGATGAATTCTCGGAAGGAAGAAGACGGTGTAATTATGCTCCTCATTATGACTACACTTTTAATATTTTGCAAAGAATAGACGTGTATTTAAGGAGCTCGGTGGCGTATTGGTTTGAGCGCTCTGGTTTCGATACGAAAAACAAAGCAACTTTCGCCATGGTCGATCCTGGAATGGGTCAATCAAAGATTCTTATTTCGAGCTCCTCCGTGCTTCGGAAGGCACGTTAAGCCGTTGGTCCCGGTTTTTCCTGCAATCGCTTTAACCCACCAACCCGAATTGGGCCAGCGTGGTGGTGTTATGGCCCAAACTCCTCATGTGTTTTTCCCATGTAGGAAGGCCTGTGCCCAGCAGTGGGACGTATATAGGCTGGTGATGATGAGACGTGTATTTTATTATTATTATTATTCATTTTTGTGTGACGTGTATTTTGACGGCTGGTCGAGAGGTCTGTACCCCTTACTAAACAGGCTACTCGGTCAAGAGGTCCCGGGATCAAATCCCGGTAGGAGCAAATGTTTGTATGATGAATACAAACATTTTCTCCTACTATTATAGTTGTTTATCCGTTATCTAATATTCATAACACAAGCTCTTAATAATGCTTACTTTGGGCTAGATAATAGGTGTGAGTGTATGAATATTATTATTATTATTTATTTCAGACCAATATACATCCATAGCTTGTCCATAGCTTGATAGCATCCGTTTAAACACGCCAAAAAATTCAAAGCAGAATCTCAACTTTTATCGTACCCTTATATAAATTAAATCTCTCGCGTCACCTTTGAAAATTCAGAATCGAGCAAGTTATTAAATCACTCAATATCAGGCCTTTTTTTGGAATTTAAATAGCCAATCACAGTGAGAAATGAAAGTGCTCGGAATAAAACATCCTCATTTTAATAAATAAATATACAAGTCGACAAAATGAAGAGTAACAGTTTATGTACAGTCGAACTGTTACTATTGGTGTTCTGTCGGCTTTATAATGAGAGATAAGTAAATGAATTTAGTATGACATTTCTTTTCTCCAGGTAAAGTAAAATTAAAAAGCAGTGCAGGTTTTCGTGTCGTTTAATAGGAAAAGTTCGCAGTTTCGGATTAAAGGGAAAAATAGCCAATGTAATATTAGGCATGGAAAGCATTTCATCTTAGGCCTCAGGATAAAAACGCACCTGAAATACCGAGTATTTTTTCTTGATATTGCAGGTATCTAAAGAAAGCCACTTACCACCAGCAGGGCTATCAGCTTACCTATCATCTAACTGGATGACAAGGAACTCAAAGAAGCAAAGTAACATGCTCACCAAAATAATTCAACAGTCAGCAAAAATGTAGATTGTTTGATTGTTGAACCGAAACCACCCATTTCTGCCGAGGAAGTGAGAGGGCCAATAGTTCGAGGCTAAAATTGTGCCTTCCACCCGAAGTAAGCACTCTACTTTTCATTTCGAATACGAGAAAAGTAAATCAAAGTTAAATAAACAATAAAGTTAATAAAAATAGTTAATCAGCGCAAATTATTTCAAACTATTCTTGCTTGCTTTCCCGCCATATTTTCTATTTTTTGTTGAGATTTCCAAAAAAAGTCGTCAAAGAATTAAGCCTGCATAGCCCCGTCTCTGATGTTTTTTTTTCAAATTTCTATAGTCGTAAAAACAAATTTTACGACTATAGAAAAGAGAGAGGAGAGAGAGAGAGAGGGAGAGTTTGGCGCCAAATATATGATGACAGTCTCCATTATGCTACTGTAATGAAGTGAATTGAAATAATTAGTGTTAAAAATTTATTTTAATAATAAGTGTTAATTGAAATTTGATAATTGAATCGTGGTTACACATGTCTTTCATATTAAATTCACTTTTATTTTAACGATCTTCCAATTGCACGTCAACACAAACTCTCGCTCCACAAAACTACACCAACTATATAACACAACGTACGTTCAGGCACAATTTTATAATTATAGTACTGTAAATAATGACTACCTTGACTTTTTTCCTTTTTTTATGCGTAAAATTTTACCCGCCTTTGGGCTTACAAATAGTACAAATACTGTAAAATAATACTTATTAATACGTCCATAAGAATCTTTTTAGTTTCGTTTATTTGTAATTTAATTCGAATATTTATTATGTTCAGAATAACTTTAAAAAGTCAAAATTTAAAATAATGTTTTTCGAAGTGACTATTTACTTACTAAGTTTTTTTTAATACTTTTTCGCCCTAAAGAAGAAATGTATCACTTTCTGCCCGCTTATTAGGTAAAATGACCCACTTTCAGGGTATGAGAAACGGACATTCTATAAACTTACTGATCTGACGTGTATTTGGACAAATTTGATGCTCAATAAGTTTGTCTGGTTGGTTAGGTTAAGTTAATGTGGTTAAAATATACAAGCCAATACAAAGCAGACTGTTTTAATTCATAACGAGGTACGAGTAGCTCTTCCCCTTAATCTCACCTGATCGCAACTGATGATAAGGTCAAACATGGAGGCGAGTTACACCCGAATTCTTATAACGCAGAGAAACTGACTATCTTACCTCCATTTTCAGGACCACAACAACTCTATTGTTATGGCGGCAGACTTAGGTAAGATGGCGGTAGCTAGCCAGGCAGACTAAGGAAAAGTCCTACCACCAATTTAAGGCTCCTCTACCGATAGTGGGGTGGTTTATCAACAACAGCACGATTCATCGTCACCCGTTTACATACGTCTCACTGCTGGGCACAGGCCTTCCTACATGGGCGAAATAGATGAGGAGTTTGGGCCATATTCCTTATTGCACAAAAAAGAGTAGATGTCGGTACAAATCTTCATCCTAGCGAATATCCCAGTTGCATTTCAAAAGCTTTCACTTGGAAGTCTGGCCCCTAATCGGAGAGTAAGTAGATATATATTACAAATAGCGGACTTAATTAGGTAAGAAAACTATTCTGACAATCTGACTATTCAACTCGTAAAAAACCAGTGATGGGCAAAAATTAACACAAAATAATAAGTGGGCTCTTTTTAGGCAGCGCTGGTAGTCAATTTTTTTTTAATTTTTTTTTATACAACTAGATGACACACAAGCTGACGGCCCACCTGATGGTAAGCGGTTACCGTCGCCTATAGACACCTGCAATAACAAGGGAAAATCACTTGATATTGCAGGTGCGTTGTCATCCTGGGGCCTAAGATGAAATGCCGTCCATGCCCAGTAATTACACTGGAATTATTTTGAATTAACACATATTTACGCTTTTTACTGCGGGAAAACCTTCTTTTCTCTCGGAAAAATCAAATACAATGCAGTTGTGGCCACTACCGGTCGATAAGTCGATTTAAAAGAAATCCTTTATTTCTGTAAAATTATGGTCACCTCACATTATTAATAGATGATTGTATGGAAAAAATTAAATGATCAATATCTTTGAAACTACGTAAACTTTCTCCGTCACAAATTTAGATTATCATTATCGTCCCCGTCACAAAAACTTGAACATATTTCGAAGGCCGTAGACCATCAGGCAGCGGAGATACATGTGTCCAGTCAGCTTGAAGTTCAAGCTGGCTAGACATTAGTTTTATATTGATTTCTCGTAAACCCCTGCACGTGACACCATAAATCAAAGGTTATTACCGCCACAATTAGCATCACATATTGTTAGTAGAGGAACCATATTCGAAAACGCTCCCGTTATTGAGATTCAGAAGTGCCAGCCAGAAGTTTTATATGTAAATTAAAGCTAGCTGGACACAGATTTTTGCGTTTTTCTACTAAACCGCTGTACGTATCACAAAACTTTTAGCTTGATGCCCGTCACAAATTTATGTGACGCCCGTTGATATGCAAAAAGTCTTCAAAACACTTCCGTTACCGAGATTGAGAGACCAGCGAAAAGTGGTCTTTCAAGCTGGCTGGACACGTTTTCGATCGATTATCTAAGATTCTGTAGTGTCACCTATTCTGAAATAAGGGTGTTTAGCCATGACATAAAATGCCCTATTGACCTACTTAAATGTAAGCTATTTTGAAGATTTGTCCAGACAGCCTGAGCTACCTCAACGGAGACCAGCGTAACGCGTCTTCTGAAGCACGGAGTAGCTCGGGATTAAAGTTGCTTTTTTCGGAATCGAAACCAGAACGCTAAAACTACTACGCTACCGACTACCGAGCTCCTAACACACGTTTATTGCACATCAAAATCAAATTTATTGAGGTACATTGTTGTTTCATTACAGTGTTTATGTAGGTACGCGGAGGCTACTAATATCGTTGATAAAAGTGCGCACACACTAATAGATTAACAGCTTTGAGTGCCTATTTATCTTACAGGAGATGGGTTCAGATGAAATTCGTAATACAATTTTGCCGCCATTATCCTTGAGGTAATGAGGTACAGACGTTGGCTTCTGTGTATTTTATTAAAAATCACTCGAGGGTCACAAAATAATGTTATTAAATTTGCGTATATTCGTGTCATATTAGGTAGAGAGTTGCTTCATTACTTGAATTTCTCTTAACTTAATATGACACGAAAGTCGATACTAATATTATAAAGGAAAGTAACTATTTCTGCTGTGTTCTTTCTTTTTGTCACGGTTTTCACTCATAAGCTGCTGAAGCGATTTAGATGAAATTTAGCCTGGAGATAGAAAGGACACAGGCTAACTTTCGGCGCGATAAATATCCACGAGGGCGGAGCCAAGGGCTCTTCTAGTATTATAACTTCTTAAATATTAAGAAAAAAAATCTATATGTTTGTATGTACATTATGTTTGTTATTATATGTTTATATTTATATTTTGTATCTATGTAGTGTATAATGTGTTTCGTATTATGTTTTTGTATTTAAAATTTAAGTCCACTTTCACACTGATTCTACCTTTTCATTCTCATTTCTCTGTGGTAGGACTGCTGGAAGAGATTTCGTTTAGAAATGAGCAGTACCTTTGTACATTTTTACCTAAAATGTATTTTCCGTTATGTTAATATTGTGTACAAATAATAAATTAAAAATTCAATTGTTACAGGCCGCACTTGGCTAGAGACGATGGTAGAACTGCCATCGGGGGTGTGCGAGGAGGATGTCGCCACTGAACTCGTAAGTGTTGGAGACATACATACGCCGATCGGCGTCAAACGCTTATGCTCATTACTTTGCCAAATAAAATCTTAAAGAAGAATGCTTTTAATATGTGTATTTCATTTGACAATACAACAGCTCCATGATCGCTGTTTCAGGAAATGACAGTTATGGAAATATGACGAATTTGGTAAAAATTTACATTAAGGTCTATTTTTGGGGGTATTGGGGGGTGAAGAGAGAGAGGGGGAGTCCTCTCTTTCCCCCAAACACATCTCCCGCCAAAGCAATCGCATATTTTCAGAGATATGCATGATCGAAATTTGAGGTTAGGCATCAACAAAAAGCTACATTTTGTGTAAACTTCCAGGAAACCAACTGAAGTAATATTTTTTCAGCTAAGTAAAATGTCTTTTACTGCAAAACAAATTGCGAACTTCTGGTCTTTACTTATGAATTGGGCATTATAATTTACAAATCCATTACTCAGTGCGGGAAACGCGTATCGGCGTTTATTTTATCCACACGAGGTGCGGGCGTCAGCGTGCCAGCCTTTCCGTCTGTAAACGCGCGCGCGACCAATTTTTGTCGCCGCATTTACGGGTCCAGCAAATATTTTTGGGCACTTATTATACAGTGTATTAAAAAAGTCCGAAATAAATAAGGCGGTGATTGTGTTCCATTTCAAGGGTTCCCTTTGAAAGAGGTCTGAAAGACCACAGCTTTTATTTTCCGATTAACTTAATAAAAACATTGCAAAGCCTGCTCATGACAATCTTTAGTGACACTTTCGACACAGAGAAAGAGGTATACAAATATCACCCTTTAGTGTAATATATTTTTCTTGAAGTTTTGCCGCAACCTAGGCTCTCATCATCATTATCATCATCAGCCTATATACGTCCCACTGCTGGCCTTCCTAAATGGGAGAAACACATGAAGAGATTGGGCCATAACACCACCACGCTGGCCCAATGCAGGTTTTTGGGTTAAAGCGGTTGCAGTAACAACCGGGACTAACGACTTAACGTGCCTATCGAAGCACGGAGGAGCTCGAGATTATAAATTTGATTGATCCATCCCGGGACCGACCATGGCGAAAGTTGCTTTGTTTTCTTAACCGAAATCAGAGCGCTCAAACCACTACGGCACCGAGCTCCTCGCCTAGGCTTCATTTAGACTTAATATACAGGCTGAGTCCACTTCAGACCCACCGCACCCCTGGCCATACCCCTGGTGGTACGGTGGGTTTTTTAATGTTAAGCGATACCACTGAGTACTAGTGATGTGATATCAACATCTATAGCTGAAAGTATTAAAAAGAGTGTTTTTGTGTTTGTATTTTTGTAAAAAGTAACTATTGTTTTTCTTCTAAGTTCGTTGCACATATATTTTTGCGTAATGAATAATAAGATAAGCACCCTTTGGTGGTAGCTAACTATATTTTTTCTTCTAAGTTCGTTTGCACATCATTTTCAATGTGCGTAATGTGTGTGTGCGCGTATTTATTTGATCCGTTGACACCTAATAAATGTATATTTCCAATCTGACGTACCAGGCTACCATAAGTATATCAGAGGTTATTTATTGTACCCCTACGATTATTATATAAATAAAATTAACAGTATGCTAAACATCTCCTACATAGATATGGTAGCCTGGTACTTCAGGGGATGATCCAGCTACATACATACGATATTTCGATTGAGTTATTTATCCTCACATCTAAATATAATGTCAATATTGACAATTTCTAGTATCTATTTTTTTTCATAAAAAAATATGGTGGTATGGTTCTGTCCCACCCTACCCCCAGGGGTAGGGCTAGGGGTGGAGTGGGTCTGCAGCGAAAAATACGAATTCTATGCTAACCATTTAAATAACACCCCAAAAATATTAATTATTATGTAAAAGCTCGCATTACTTACTGGAATATGCATTTTCTACTACTTACTTTATGTAGATTATCATGCGAGAGATAGGTAGGTCATCACTAGGGTCACTGCACACGGTGGTACCGTTTAACATTAAAAGACCCACCGTACCACCAGGTGTATGGCCAAGGGTACGGTGTGTCTGAAGGGGCTGAATATTTAAGTTAGTAAATTATACACCAAGCAAACATTTCTTTATTTTTTTAAATAACAATAACTGCCTTTTAAGACTTAATAAAAGTCACTTACCTGAGCCGGGAATCGAACCGGCCAAATGACTAAATATAGAACATCCTTTAGTGTTATGACTTATGATACTTTTCAGAGTCTATCTTATGGAACAAATCTCTCTAATAAACATTATCTTCAAAATCTTAGGAAGACTATATAGTAAATCTAATAATAATGTGGGTAGTTTTCACGAGACACGATGAAGCACTAACTATTGGAACTACTCAAGTGTTCTTATTTTAGTATTCGAAGAAAAACTACTCGAGTTTATTGGGATATATACCTGTATTAATTAGCAGTCTAATTGCCTCTCACGTAATTTGTTTATAAGGATTATAAGGAATAATGAGAAAAGAGATTGCTTTCATTATCTTAGCAGGGAGTACCTACTATGTGTAAAATTCACGGAGCGAACGTAAATTATTCGCACTTACTTTTACTTTTTACTTATCTCCTTTCAATTTTAAAGCCAGGGTTTCTTTAGAGATATATAATTTTTAACCGACTTCAAAAAAAAGAAGGAGGAGGTTATCAATTCGTCCGTATGTTTTTTATGTTCATTATGGTGGACCTTATCGATCGGTATTATAATAAATATAATACAGAATGCTTATTTTCTGTATTTTATTGGTTTGATTCCGAAAATCAAACCAGTTAAATGTAAGTGAATTTTAATAAATCTTTGAACGCAGTTATTGTTACATTATAAAAATAAAGAAATGATTCCTTGAAGCACATACATATAATTTCAATATATTGTTTACTTTCCTTCCGGGGCATTGATTTGACTCACCCTGTAAAGCACCGAGGTCGTGAACTCGCACTACTTTTCATACATAAATAATATAACAATTTACCTATTGTGAGATCTCAAGCTCTCAATCTACTCCACTATATTATTTAGAATTTTCCAACCAAGAGATTCAGCAGTTTTCTAGTTATTTATTGTCATAGTTTAGAGACGTCATTTTCACTAATTTGATGGACGAAAGAGCCCAATAGGTTTCCGAATAAGGGCTTCTGAAGAGGGTTTTCGTAGTCAATAATAAATTCACGATAAAATATTAAAGGTGGAGGGTAAAAGCGAAGTCTTCTTTAATAAATTGATGTAAGTTGTATCTCTACCTTATGTTAGCACATGTATACTAAGGCAAAGGCATATTTTAGTCAGGTGTGGAGTACCGTGGAATAGAATTTAAAAATATAAAATTTAACCAATATAAAATCTAACACCATCAAAATCAAAAAACAAACAATTTATTGCGTTCATGAATGTAAATAATAGATGTTCACAAATAATACCAGTACAACATGTTACCCATTTGGGCATAGCATAATCAAGATAAATAAAAGTGTAACGGACTATGTAATGATTAGAAATTATATTCATAACTACTATAATAATAACTTTATTTTATTGCAAGTACATAATATTCAATTATATTTTCATTTTCCTATTCATTTAATGGTTATTCGTATTCGTATTTAAATAGTGTATATATTTTATTTATATTTATCGTTGAAATATTCCGTTAAATTATAATGTGTTTTTTTTATTAACATTTCTTTAAATTTAATATGAAAAGTAATAATAATAATAATAATATTTATACACTCACACCTATTATCTAGCCCAAAGTAAGCATCATTAAGAGCTTGCGTTATGGATACTAGATAACGGAGAAATAATGATAATAATATGTATTTAAATATTAGAAATATACTAAATAAACATATAAACATCCATGACTCGTAAACAAATGTTCGTACTCATCATACAAACATTTGTTCCTACCGGGATTCGAACCCGGGACCTCTTGAGCGAGTAGCCTGGGGTACAGACCACTCGACCAGGCGGTCGAAAAAAGTTAAAAAGTTAAAAGTTTTTATTTTAGGTTCCATTCTGATTTCAATTGGCAGTTTATTATATATTTTTATTGTACTGAAATAGGGGCTTGAGTTAAACATCGCCATATGGCTATTTGGTAGTTTGTATTTATTTTTTTTGTTAAATCTAGGTGAATGCATCCCTTTCCATTGCGAGTTTTCAAAGATATTTGCATTATTTTTAAGAAATTTACATACCTCGAGAATGTACATAGAAGTCAGGGTAAGAATCTGTAACTTTACAAAGTGGGGCTTGCATGAGTCCATGCGGCTGATATTTGTAATAATTCTTATACATTTTTTCTGGAGTATAAAGAGGTCAGCTACATCTGTACTATTCCCCCAAAGAATAATTCCATAGTTGAGCCAGGAGTGGGCATATGCGTAGTATGCAGCAATAGCAGTTTTTTTATCTGTACTCAGTTTTAGTTCGTAAAGTGCGTAACAGAAGCACGAAAGCTTTGCCTTTACCTTCTCTACATGACTTTTCCAGTTTTTTCTTATGAGCCCAAACACGCTATATTTGCTGTAAGTTTCTAAAGAATTAAGGATTCCGCAGACTTTTTCATGGTATAGGATCAGCTCTAGGTTAGTATGTCATAGGAATGTCACATAAGTGACAATACACAAAATTTCAAATCATTCGGGTTAATAAAACCCTTTTATCATGTAGAAAATAAGCTGATAGTCATCAAACGACTGAACTTATTTTTATAAATTATAGCTATAAACCATCCCAATCACTTTCGAAGAAAAAAAAACAAATCAAAATTGGTCCATTCGTTTTTGGTGCTGCGATGCCACAGACAGACACACAGATACACAGACAGACACGTCAAACTTATAACACCCCTCTTTTTTCGTCGGGCATTATAAGCTAGTTTTAAATCTCTTCAATATCTGTGTACACGCGGGAGAAGAGAGGCTTGAATCATTCTCGATGTTTTCACATCGAAAATGATTCAAGCCTCTCAAGACATTTTCGGGAAAGAGCCCTTCTCGTCACCCTTGAAAATTTGTATCATAATTTTGCTTTGTAACATTTATTCTAATAATAACCTACAGAGACGTCTAAAATAAAAGATTTATTATTAAAACAACGAATCCGAACTTTTTTAAACGAATATATGATTACCATTTTTACCTTATATTTTTTAATAACTTAATTAATCTAAATTTTAAATACAATATAAAATTATTATTTTCATTTACACCGAAAAAGAAATCAAAAAAGCAAAACGCAAATTAAAAAAAAGGTACCTACATTATGAAGCTGCCGAGTCTGTTTAACAAGTAAAAAAATGTTGTAAGATAAATACGGTACCATGGAGGTAGTAGTAAATAGGTTTAATAATGTTTTGAATTCACAAACTTAGTGCACATGATGTTCTAAATTCAAATTTACTTTATCCTCTAGCGGATAAAACGGCTTTTGCACTCTGCAGCGGCTTTTGCAGAAGAGCAAAAATACTCTTACCGAGATGGGGGGATGAAAACGAGTTTTGTGTTATTTAATGGAAACCATGTTATTCAGTACATTGTTTACAACCTTAAATGGTGCTAATGAGCTGGCCCAAACCTTTACCGTCTCCTTTATATGAAAAGCCGTGCGACGCAATTAAGCGAGGACATGTATTGAATGACTGAAACACAATACTGGCTAAGGACGAAGATCCTCCTTAACTACTCGTATATTCCGTAGCTATTGTATTATCTCTGTATTAGTAGCCTTAGCGTACAAAAAATACAAAATATTTTACTGAACCAAATTTTTGTACACAATTTGATGGAGAAATCCTCTCTTGAAGTTGTAGATTGTTGTAGATATGTAGGTTACCATGAGGAGGCGCTTCGAGGGATTTTTCAAACACCTCCTTTCGTATGAAGACAAAGAACTTCAATATTAAACTCTACTGGGTTATACATACCACTTTGTTATTTGACTGTTTCCCTCACCTGTGCTTCACAAATAAACGTACAGAAAGCTCACACAGTCACTTTCGTATAGCGATTTTTAATACAGATAAAATCATCTCATGACAAGATCGCCCGGCGGTTTACATATAAACTGACTTATTTATTCAACCTAACACTCTTCCATCTTCCTTAGTGCCTATCGAATCGAAACATAAACGATCATCGTCGTGCTCTCCTCTCAAATACACGTATAAAAAGTTGTTTCCAATAATTTACAACAGAAGCGATGTTGCCGTTTTCATAAGATTCCACAGTTATCACAACGACGAAGGTTTTCGTTTCAATTCGATTGAAAAATTGAAACTTAGACTAGGGCTAAAGAGTAGGTATATACTCAAATCGATGGCATGGTTCCTAAGAAGAGATTTTCGTACGTCTTATGTTTCAGACTTTCCCATACTGACCGATCTAAATGTGCCACCCTGTATACCACTAGATGACAAACAAGCTGACGGCCCACCTGAAAATAAGCGGTTACCGCCGCCTATAGACACCTGCAATCACTTGGTATTGCAGGTGCGTTGTCATCCTGAGGCCTAAGATGAAATGCCTTCCATGCCCAGTAATTACACATAACCTTTCCCTTCAATCCGAAACACAGCGAACTGTTTCACGGCTGAAATACGAAAGGCGGTGGTACCTACCCAAACGACCCTACATACGGGCCTACCACCTAGTAAATTAAACGGCGGAACCAGCCAAGTCATTGAGCGCAACGTTTAACCAAATGGCTGAACGTCATGGCAGCTGTCTGGTTAAATCAGCCATTTAATTGGACGCCTAGGTCGTTTAAATCGAAGAGCTTTTGTGTGACAAGGTTATTTTTTATGAACACATACAGGATGGTGCTGTCAATGCGACAATAAATTTAAACATGGGCTATATTAGTCCATAGAAATGGTTTGCCACTTTCAAAATTATCGTATTAATTTGATAATTTCATGACATTTGTATGGAATAGTGTAACGTTGGCAGCATTATTTATTATTTATTTATTTTTATTTCTTTATTTAGAACCAAACGGTCGTACAACTTATTTAAGGCTAGTGTGTAATTATTCATAATAGACCTATAGTTCCCTAATATCATAATTTATAAACGAATACACTAATTTAAAAATTTAAACTTAAAAGTAACAAAATCAGCATTGATGCCATTTATTTCATACAAATAAATGTCATGAAACTATCAAACGAATACGATATTTTTGAAAGTGGCAAACCATTTCTATGGACTAATACAGCCCATGTTTAAATTTATTGTCGCATTGACGGCACCACCCCGTATAACCAAAACGATGTCGGTTAAAAGTGGTCATAAAAAATAACCTTGAACTCACCAATCAAACCAAAACTCTTCGGTACAAGACGATCCTTTCAATGCGCCAAGTCTTTAAACAATATCTGTGAGTCTAGTTTAATTAACTATCGGGCTAGGCATTTAATTGGATGCCGGTGTTTAATCAACGGGCTAGGCATGCGATTGGGCAGCGAATTTAACCAGATAGGGGTACTGTACGCATTTGTATGTGTGCGCGCTGGTTATCGCTCGCAAAGCCAGCCTTCTGTGCCTGTCTATTTTGTGTCTGTACCACCACCAAATAACAATAGCTATGATACGGCCCTTATTACCAGACCGCAAATAGAAACGCCCTTTGCAGTGTTGACCCTTGGCCGAAGCCCGCTCCTCATTACACTGAGGCCGAATTCTGATAAAGTGCTGTGTTACTTTAATTTACGCGCAAACTGATAGCGTAAAAGCCTTTGTTCAATTTTAACCTAGAAAATTCAGTACACCTGTAACTTATCCAATATCGATAGGTAAGTTTCTGTTCTATTGATTTGGCTAAATTATTTGAAGAGGATACAGGCGCAATAAGTACAATATAGCACACGAGTTACATGTAAAACAGTCATTATTATCACCAGCCTGTAAACGTCCCACTGCTGGGCACAGACCTTCCTACATGGGAGAAAGGCATGAGAGGGTTGGGCCATAACATTTGGGTTAAAGCGATTCTTAGCAATAACAACCGGGACCAACGACTTTATGTGCCTTCCGAAGCACGTAGGAGCTTGAGATAACAAACTTTGATTGACCCATCCCTGACGATGGCGAAAGTGGCTTCGTTTTCATGATCGGAACCAGAGCGCTTATACCACTACGCCACCGAGCTCTTCATTAAGTTCATTAAGCTCGTTAAGACAGTAGAGCAAGAAAACAGTAAGTAGGTACATACAAAAGTAACAATTTGTACTTTTGTTCGAACTTATCCAAACTTATTTAAGAATACCAATAGACAACCTAATAGACTAACACCCGTATTCACAAACGACACTATGAGGTCTCACAGTGCACGCGGACGCACAGGGTGCCAAATTCCTATTCATAAACAATACTTGAGTGACAATCGGCACTATGCGTTTGTCATAATGAACACTTAGCTAAGGGAGCCTGATAGCTATATTAATCAACGCATAGTGTCGAGCTCACCAAAGAGAATGTAATCACTACGGAGTTTACGATAAAAAGCAAACAAACAATAAAATTGAAATGTCAGTCAGTGAAGTGAACTATGTAACACTAATCAACCAATCACAGAGCTATATTCAACGCTATGCGTCCGCATAGTAAAGATTCGTTTGAGTATTGTTTGTGAATTGAAAGGCTTGTCAAAGTGAACGAACTGAGTAATGTCTTACTTCGCTTAGTATTGCTCCTTCACTTACATAAGTATCGTTTGTGAATACGGGTGTAATACTTCCTATTATAACAACAACATCATTTAATAAAAATAGTTATGCAATGGCCATAAAAATTTATAACAGATTGAACAATGACATTAAAATACTACCCACACCTTTATTCAAACAAAAACTCAAAACATGGTTAATTAAAAATTGCAGTAATTTAAAAGTGTCGCACCCACTAAAACCCCTGCTATAAACCTTCTTTCCTGCCAGCCAATGGTATTAAAGGCTGCCTGCCTATACCTCTAGTGTCAGTTTCAATCAAAACAAAACGAAGACGATCATCGTCGTGTTTACCTCTCAAATTCATAATTATATAAGTAAGTATAAAAACTCACAACGGAGGCGCTGCTGCCGTTTTCATAGCATTTGGCAGTTATCACGACGTCGAACGTTTTCGCTTGAATTCGATAGAAACTTATACTAGGGACACAGGAGACTGCAGCGCAGTCTCAACTCCGGGAGACTAATGTCCTCTTGCGTTGACCGGCACATGGGCGTATACTTCCAACGCGGCCTGCCTGTACGAAGTCAGTCAGTCAGTCAAAACGAAATCAACAGATTGAGTGCAACAATGCGGAGCAATTAGTGCGTTGCTACAGGTCTGGGATAACTTTCCCTTAACTCCCAAACTTCCGCTTGAGAATAATGGCAAAACAAGTGGCAAAGTGGCCTTAGTGCAAAAATCCGATGTCATATGTCCGTTATCACTAACCATTCCCTAGGCTTAGGTGATTCTAAGCGACATTTGTCTCATTCTATCTCCTTTAGATAGACTGAGATAAAAATCGCTAAGAGAATCTTAACGCTAAGCAAATGTTAGTGAAAGCGTGCAATTTTCTCTTTCGTGTTTGTTTTGAGTTAATTTCTTTTGTAGAGAAATATTATACGAAATTGGAAAAGCTATTCATAAGCATAAAATTCTGCAAGAAACACTTTTCATCGTTATTGGTTAAAAGATGCTGAGAAAATCCGAGCGGGTCAGACCCGCGGTCATAAAATATGCCTGTCGTTTATCACTTTTCGTGTTGGATATAGTTTTTTTTTTTTTTTTGGTAGTTTCCGAGAATTCCGAAGTTATGACGGTGACTGACACGTCTGGAAAATGATACTTTATTACTTTTGTTCAACTGATTAAGGTTCCAATCTGTGTTGTTGTCTATCAATGGTATTTATGTAATAAAATGTTTATAAAAGTGTAATGAGAATGTGTCCAGAAAGATTAAATAGTTAGTGCAAACATAAACGTTAGAAACTAAATATAAAAAATGATGTTTCATTTTTAACTAATATAAAAATATATAGTACTTAAGTTGGACTGTATTTTTACTTGGTCTTAGTACACTGTAATCATATTTCATCTGTTATTGAAATTACACTCTGCCATTAAAAACATTTTGTATAAAGTTCCTACGATATAATAATCATATATTTTAATTATTGAATGAGTACTTATTATTATAATAAAATTGTTCAATATGTAAAGTAAAATTTTATTATAGGTATACGTAAAATAATACTTATATCAAACATTACCCAACCCAGTTTCTAATTTATTCTTGATTTATTAAGTTACAACCCTTGACACCCATGTCAACTTGTTTTGCGTATTCATTAAAATAATTAATTGTTACATTTAAGCTTAGTCCGGGTATCCTCCCGGGGTGTAGGAGTGGTTTCACCCTCCTTAGTGTTGCAAAGCTAATTTATTGCCTGACGGTTTTCGCAAGTATTCTCCTGGCGTTCTATGATACACGCTACAAAATTCTACTTATTTAGCTTAAAAACGCACTTGATTACGCTCTTTTTTATACGTTTTATTATAAGTCAAATATCATGTTCATCAAATTTTGGACATTAATTTTTAAAAGTCCAAAATTGAAATACCTACATAACGTTCTTCAAAGTGTGACTCTCTAGGTTTGTGCCGTAGTCCAATGACATGACGACTTTTAGGTTTAATGAAAGATATTTACTGAGTAAACTATAGAATGAAATTATCACTGTATTTATATTATTAAAGCGTAGTGTAAGTCCGCTCAGCTTACATAAAATATTTTACCAAAAAAAAATTTACCTGCTCTACTCATACAAATACTTACTCCCCGGTCCACGCGCGCCTTATACAGGAGAAATCAAATTCTCAATCTCAAAACGAGATCCGTAAATAAATTAAGCATAATCAACCTCAATTTGGCATAGTACAAGAAGCGAAGTATTAAATTTCCCGAAGGAGAAATTGCTCGGTCTCACCCCAAATGGGGGCTTTATGAAGCCTTTAACGGTGGTAAACTAGATTTATGGAGACACATTCGTTACAGAAGCTCGATACATAAAGGCACGATAACGTTAAAAGATTAACAAATATAGGTACCGGGTGTTTTTTTTTATATAATAGGTTGGGGAAAAAGTTTGTTCGCATTTTTTAAGAAAATTCAAAACATTTTTTAATATAGTTTATTTACATTTAATTCAAGTATGTAGGTACCATTTTATTCGATAACTTTTTCCCATCTTTTAAGTAGGGACATGATCCCATTGCTATAGAAATTTTGGGGCTTCTGATCAAAATACCGCGACAAGTGGCTTTGGCAGTCCTCTCGTGATGTTAACCTGACACTGCCTAGAGAATTCTGAAGAGAGCGAAACAGGTGGAAATCCGAAGGTGCAAGGTCAGGACTATACGGCGGATGCATTAACACCTCCCAGCCAAACTCTCTTAATTTTTGCTGAGTGGCTAAAGATGTGTGCTGTCTAGCGTTATCATGATGA
The DNA here is from genome assembly GCA_947347705.1 of Nymphula nitidulata. Classification (NCBI taxonomy): domain Eukaryota; kingdom Metazoa; phylum Arthropoda; class Insecta; order Lepidoptera; family Crambidae; genus Nymphula; species Nymphula nitidulata. Next base: position 4,790,484 of record OX374620.1, read on the forward strand.
AAAACCACACCCCTTCTGTTGATTAATTCCGACCGCTTTCTCTCAACTTCTCGCTTTAATCTCATCAGTTGTTCGCAGTAGAGTTCAAAATCGATGGTCCTGCCTGGTGGTAACAGCTCATAATGAATAATGCCCTTCCAATCCCACCACACACACAGCATCACCTTGTTGCGAGTTAACCCGGGTTTCGCCACAGTCTGCCTTTTTCGCACGTTCTTGTCGTACGTGATCTACTTTTCATTACCAGTTATCAGCTTCTTCAAAAATGGTTCGGTTTCATTACGTCGTAATAAAGAATCACAAATGAGTACACGGTTCATTAGGTTTCTTTCAGTGAGCTCGTGGGGTACCCAAATATGGAGCTTTTTTGTGTACCCATTTTTTTTTAAAACGCGCCAAAACTGTTTTGTGGTCAATTTCCAGTTCTTCAGCTACGTCGTAACTACTGATATGCCGATCTGGCTCCAGTTTTTCAAAAATGGCATCAATTTTATCCGTAATAGGGCGACCAGAGCGACGTGCATCTTTGACCTCAAAATTTCCGGATTGAAAACGCTTAAACCAAATTTGTGCTACTCTCACAGACACTGCACTAGGTCCATAAACATCGCATTTTTTTTCGCGGCTTGCGTTGCATTTTTACCTTTTTTGTAGTAAAGTTTTAAAATGTATCGAATTTCTTCATTAGATTCACACATCTTGACAGTACGAAAAACAAATGAAAAACACCCATTTCCCTAATTTGAATTTGGAATTATCTTTTTTAAAATCTAAACTTTTAATGATACCAAAACCAGCCAGATACAAATAGTACAGCCAAAGAGATTTTATTACAAGTTCATACATACAATAATGCGAAAAGACTTTTTCCCCAACCTAATACAACTAGGTGACAAACAAGCTGTCGGCCCAGCTGGTAAGCGGTTACCGCCGCCTATAGACACCTGCAATAACAAGGAAAAATCACTTGATATTGCAGGTGCGTTATCAGCCTGAGGCCTAAGATGAAATGTCGTCCATGCCCATTAATTACACTGGCTACCTTTCCCTTCAATCCGAAACACAGCGAACAGTTTCACGACTGAAATAAGAAACTACCCAGACGACCCTACATACGGGCCTAACACCTAGTAAAAAAAGTGTTACAGAATTACGATATTAAATTTGGATTTCGGGGGTTGCAGGAGATCGATATCGTAGCATGAGCTTGTGTGTGTGTGTGTGTGTGTGTGTGTTTGTGAGGTTTAATTGCAGTGTGTCGTTTTTAAGGGTTGTCACAAGCAGGTGTGACAATCTTCTTATTAATTTAATCGGTAAATAAAAGTAGTCTACAAGGTATCGTATGAGAAGCTTGGTGGCGTGATGGTTTGGGCGCTCTGGTTTCGATTAGTAAAACAAAGCAACTTTCTCCGTGGTCGATTCCGAGATGGGTCAATCAAAATTTATATACTTGAGCTCCTCCGTGCTTCGGTTGGTCCCGGTTGTTACTACAACCGCTTTAACCCACCAATCCGCATTGGGCCAGCGTGGTGGAGTTATGACCCAAGTTTTTCATGTGTTTCTCCCATGTAGGAAGGCCTGTGCCCAGCAGTGGAACGTATAATAGGCTGGGGATGATGATGATGAAAAGGTATAAAATTTTCAGAGGTAACATTTTACAAGAAACACAACCAACCCCTTAAAATTTTATTTCGTACTTTTATAACACAGTGTATATACATATCTCTAGTAATTGAAATATTGCAAATATTTCATTTCTTGAGAGCACTTAACTTTGAAAATACTCAGCGAAAATGTTTTTTTTTTATCTAAGTATTTAAATTATCAATAATACATATAAAAAAATTAAAATATTTAGGTATCCCCCGGCCTTATTTAATCATTAATCATTTAGTAACACAATCTCATTGAGACTATTCTTATGAGCCCAAACACGCTATATCTGCTGGAAGTTACTAAGGAATTGAGCATCCCGCAGTATGATGCTACAGGATCGGCTCAAGGTTAGCATGTCTCGTAAATACTACCGTACTACGCATTGAAGAGGAACCATAGACTAGGGCGGAACTTTGGAGTTGATTTAATTTGAAAATTAAATCCTTTTCATTTACGAACTATAAGCGAAGTACCGCATACCGTATTATTAATTAGTTATGTGCAGTTCTTGCGGCTTCCCCCTTGTGTGGGCACAATTGAATCAAAGGAGGTCTATACAAACTTTTGTAACTAATTTAGAAGTAGGTATTAATTATTAGTGAGTCGTTGCTACTTAAAAAAAGGGTTTTACTAACTTTCACAGATCCGATTGATTTGAAATTTGGTCTACTGTTACTCATGCCAACCTTAAGCTGATCCTGTATCATCAAAATCTGCGGGATGCTTAATTCTTCAGAAACTTACAGCAGATAGTATTGTCTTACGTTTTCGCGAGCACTACACATTTGAAATAAAACCAATTTACCGGATTTAACTCGCGTTTAAAATCGAAACGTGAATTAAATCCGGTAAATTGGTTTTATTTCAAACTTACAGCAGATATAGCGTGTTTTGGCTCATAATCAATAGTCTCAATTAGATGGTGCTAGACAGGTGATTATAGAGTTTACAAATTTATAGATTAATCAAAGAAGTACAATTTTTGTACGTAACGGCTTACCGCACTTAAGGACTTATTACATTATCCTATTTCCTGACTCTCTAACTCGAAGCAATTCTACATCACTGCTGCGTGTTCTCTCCGATTTAGAATCCTATTTAGGATCCTGTTTAGTGTAGTGTGATCGCTGGCTCTCTACTGAGGTCTCTAACTCTATTTCTAGTTAAGAAATAGGATAATGAAATACGCGCTTAAGCGCTTTAGATAGCATGCGTATGTATTTTGACAGCCGGCTGTTCAAGAGAACCTGTACCCCGGTCAATGGTCCAATAAACACTTCCTAACGTTGTTATTGTTAGTACTAGCTGAATCCCGTGGCTTTATATTCCGAGGAAGGTTTTCCCGTGGGACAGGTACCATGGAACGCCTTCCTCGGAATATAAAGTAGTCTATGTGCTATTCCAGTCCAGACTATATCATCTCTGGGCCAAAGGAGATGTTTCATATCCGGCCAGATAATATTCACACCATCTCAAAAAATCAGGAAAACTCTCCTGAAGCCGGGAAAATACTAATAATTCGTTTTCATGTTAGTAGAAAAAAAATATTCGTCAATTTCACAATTATTCAATAAGGCAATACACCTACTCGTAAATGAGTTTAAATTTATACGTTAAAGGTACAAAAAAGGCAAAACTCAGCTTTGCATGCGGCAATTGCTTAAGGCATAACGGCCACAATACATTTCTGATTAAAAAATGTTATAAAATATTAGTTTGCAATTTTTAATCTAAGTAGGGAAACAACTGCAAATTACTCATTAAGGTGAAATAAAATAAATAAATACAAAGTTGCATATTATGTCCGAAATACAATTGTTGTAGTAATAATATTATTTAGTGTAAAAATTTGGGAGGTATGTGATATCAAATGATAACGATAATAAAGCTAATGCATTAGATGCTTAGAGCATCGATAAATTAGATTAGATACGTGACCGACCGGATGAGCTGAAGCAAAACATGTCTAAAACCGTAGCAAATTTAGCAGACGATAATCCGCATCTGTTTGCTAAGCAAATGTGAAGATTCTCGTAGATTTCTGTATCCTAGCTAATATTAGAAATGCGAAAGTGAGTGTTTGTTTGTTTGTACCGCTTTTACGCCCTAAGCTCTGAACCGATTTAGATGAAATTTGGTATGGAGATAGATTGAGACCCTGGGAGGAGCATAGTGTTACGGCAGCATACCTAGCGTTTAGCCTAGTGCAACTTTGAAGCTAATTTTCTCGGACTTAGAGACGTTTTCAGTAGTAATTAGAGACGTTTTCAGCAGGCTATGATGCGTTTTCAGTCCGATCTAGAGGGAGCTCTATCACATACCAAAGAAGAACCTTCTTCAACCTACCAAAGAAGGACAGAAGAAGAACCTTCTGGAACGGTCGCGAAAAGACAGCGCAATATACTACACAAGAACAGACAAAGAAACTTCGAGAATAGGGTAGTTGACAAAGTATATAATTGACAAAGAAATATTGCAAAAGAAATAGTTTGTCTAAGATAAATAGTTTCACAGATATAGTGGTATGTTTGATGTGTTGCGGCGCATTGTGCAAAAAGGCTCCACATAAAATCTACGGAACAGGTGACGCAACGTACACGTTCCTATGTGTTCTATGTCCTATGTCCCAGGAACTCACCGCACGCGCGTCCTGCGACTCGCGAATCGGCAATCACTGCGCGCTGTCTCGATGTCCGCCTCGAAGCGCGTCGTCGTGACCGCGCAGTGGTTGCCGAGTCGCCGCCGCCGCCGCCACCGCCGCCCGATCCCGTGGCCAGGCCGTAAGAAATGTATGGGAATACTGACAAATTTAATTATAACTATGTAATATGTATGTTTTTATTCATAGTTGTTTTAAATGAAGTTGTTTTAATTGATGGCAGCAATCTGATATCATGAAAATTTTTGATAAATATTGGTAAAAAAAAAACTTTTACGAATTTTTAAACTTACACGTATATTTTCCGAATTTGTGGAAAATATCGCCATATTCAAACTTAGGCAACATCCCAATTGTCTAGTAGTATTCGCCGGCTCATACAAGTACTTGTGTCGCAGCATGTTATTCCATTTAAGGAACATTCTACTATTCTCGAATGTTGTGGAAGCTTCGAGACCAATGTAGTAGTATTCGGCGGCTATATGTATAAGCACTTGCGTCGCGGCACATTGATTCAGTTCAGTTCTATTTGGAATTGCGAAGTGATTACTTTTAAGCGATATTGAAAGTACATTATAGATACATTTTTTTGGTGACCGGTATAATTTAATTCCTTATGGTACACCCGTTATTTGACTCTCACTCTCTGGTGATGCAAGTGTTCCAGAGCGATAAGTGATTAATTAGTGAGTGTAAGTGACGTTGTAATCAACATTTTATTTTGATTAATTAGTGTTATCGTTAATTGTCACTGTGTTTTTGGTCATGGGCAAAAGCTAGTAATTTTTATGTATGTTTATTTTTATTAGCTCTAAGACAAAATGTTACTACCGGCGTCATATGACAATTAAAAATCCATTGTGTTCGCAATGTGTGGCATAGAGTGAATTGATGTATTCCAGCTTTGTGAATGTCTGATTATGGTGCTGATAACCACTTAAATTGTTAGGTAGGTACTTACACAACGAAAAACTATTTGAAATAAAACCACTTTACCGCATTTAACTCGCGTTTAATTAGATGTTAGATACATTATTATACACCCGACGTTTCGATTACTTTACAGCGATCGTCGTCACGAGAAGACTGAAGATGTCAATTGCCTTTGATAAGTTTATAAGCTAACTACCTTCCCTTTGTGTTATCGGATATTAGAGGAGCTCTACTCTGTTTCATGGACGTCATCGTGCCAGTTTGTCGGACAGTGTGCGGACGGGCTTGGGACTTTATTATTCGCTTTATTATACAGGATCCCAAGCTGGTGGTACACTCTAACCATCTTCTCTATTGAAATTAGGATGTTTTTTTGATTTCAATAGCCTCACGTAACATTCTAGGTAGGTATGAAGCGGTGTTCTTTGGTGAGGATTTGGGGCTTATCAAATCTGTAGTGATTGGGTCCGTCAAGAGCGTGTTCACACACTGTCGACTTCGTTTCGCGCCTGTGATTTATGTCAGCTATATGTTCTTTCACCCAGGTGCCTATGCTTCTCTTTGTTTGACCTATATTTAAGAGGCCGCAGCAGTCTCAATCTAAATTGTATATGCCCGTATCTTGTAAGGGAATATTACACTTGACTGGTGGTAGGAATTGGTTAATCTTCTTTGGCGGCTTGAAATAAGTTTTCATTGAAGCACGCTTCAAGATGTTGTCAATCTTGTCGGTGACACCTTTCATATATGGTAGTACAGCAGTTTGACGTTCGACTGTGACAGGTTTCGCTCGACTTCTATGACTCTGGCGTGGTATTTGCAGTTTGTTGTCCCACAATACATGCTTGACATGCTGAACCTCAGCTGTCAGGTGTTAGTTGTCACAGATGCCTCGCACTCTCTGAAACAAAGATTTCCGTACGGTAGCTAACTGACTGGGGTGGTGATGTGAGTCACCATTGAGATACCTATCGGTATGGGTTGCTTTAAGGCCTGGCCACGGGAAATTCGCCGCGGCGAATATTCGCGCTTCTATTCGCCCGAATAAACAAATGTATGGCAATATATTAAGCACACCACGCGTAGCGGCGACCAGCGACCTCGCCAGTTGCGCCGCCGCCGCCGCCGCCGCCCGTTCCCATGGCCAGGCCGTTAGGAAGAAACACATGCGGAGTTTTTGCACAAAACTATCAAGCTGGCTCTAGTGGAAGCGGTCGTATAGTTAACATTTGTTTCATTATTATTTTACGTATTCGTTGAAATTGTATAAATATGCATGCTGTAGTTATATGGCTAAATATGTTAAGCTATTCATAGAACTTATAAACAACGTTGTAATAACCCTATTTATAGCTAATAAACTAAATTTTAATTTAAACTTGAATATACTACGTCAGTCGTCACTGGTAGGCTAATATAAGTAAGGCTTGCAATAAATAGCGCTCTAGAAATCTAGCAAAAAACTGTAATGTTTATTTATTATTGAGCCCTCTATTGAGGGTGATTTATGTTACAATATTTACTTTCCCTCTTAATAACGTTTCCCAAGCTCTCTTCGTTCATCTAAAAAGGCCAGTATAAACAGATTTCACGCATTTTTCCTTTACAAAATCACTTTAGATACCTACCTCGACGGTTTTACGTCCGCTTTATTGGAATCCAGTTTCAATTGGTTTTCTAAACTTAGGCACGAAAAGCCGGCACCGAGTCTGTATAGGATTGTAAATGGAATATTGTTTTAGATATTGGTCTTTGCAAATCGACTTTTTATTTGAAACAAAATGATATAATGTTGTATGAGTTTTTCAGGCAGTATGAGTTTTTCGCCAAAAGTAAAGCTACACCAAGTATTGCGCAAGATAAAGTATGAAATTATTTATAATAAGGATTTTCTTATTCTTGACGGGGTGGTCTCGGCCGTCATCTCATCTGATGGTAAGTGAAGATAAGGCCGACGATGGAAGCGAGCTACACCCGGATTCCCCAACCACAGAGGAACTGGCTATCTTACCTCTACCTGCCGGAACACAACAATGCTACTTATTAACAGAATTGCTAAGGCGGCAGACTTAGGTAATGTGGTTGTGGTAGCAAATTCACTAGGAATTTGCTTAGAAGATCTGGGGAGATCATCTAATTAAATTGAATCATTAAATTATTTAGTAATTAAAATATTAAACTAGAAAAGTTTCACGTCCTGAGGCGGGAATCGAACCCGCGATCTTTCGCAATGCGGGCGCCTGCTCTAACCACTGAACCACCCAGGACTTGGGATATCCCTGTGAAATTCTTCTAGTCTATCTGTATTTGCGTTTATGAGCTAAAGTCCACCCTACAATGTCGAAATGTTCTATTTCAACATCCGAAACGAGTATTTTTACAAATACCTACAATTCGGTTAAGTTGGGGCAGTGCTTTCAAATTTTCTTAATATTTGATTTTAACATTAATATAGGTAAATGTTTAAAAATTACTTAGTAATTAAAATATAAAACTAGAAAAATTTCGCGTCCTGAGGCGGGATACGAACCCGCGATCTTTCGCAATTCGGGCGACTGCCCTAACCACTCATTAAATTATGTTACAAAAGCCCAAACATGAATGAACCAAATCTTGAAAATTATGTCAGAATTGGCACACAGTGTGTTACGAAAGTCCGTAGTAAAATTTAAGGTGGTGTGGTGGTTACCTTTGAAAGTTTGACACCTTTCAGACCACGTGCGACAGTTGTAACACACACACACACACACACACACACACACACACACACACACACACACACACGCGCGCACACGCACATACATGATATCGACCCCCCGAAATCCCAGAATTTCAAATTTATTCCGTAATTCCGTAACGCCCGGCACATATAGGTACAATCATATAAACAATAAACATGTTTTTATTCAATTATTTTCAGACCTTTAGGTACTTGGTCAATAGTACTATAAAATCCCAAATGATATTTTTAAAAAATACTAAATGATCATCATCATCACCAGCCTATATACATCCCACTGCTGGGCATAGGCCTACGTACATGGGAGAAACACATAACTGCTGGGCATAGGCCTACGTACATGGGAGAAACACATAAGAAGTTTGGGCCATAACACGGTAACACCACCACGGTCGCCCAATGTGGGTTGGTGGGCTATAAAGCGGTTGCAGTAACAACCGGGACCAACGGCTTAACGTGCCTTCCGAAGCACGGAAGAGCTCGAGATAACAAACTTTGATTGACCCATCCCAGGATCGACCATGGCGAAAGTTGCTTTGTTTTTCGTATCGAAACCAGAGCGCTTAAACCAATAGGACAACCACCGAGCTGACTAAATGATCACATCTATAAAAATAAAGTTTAAAAACTATAACCCGATTATAAAAAAAAGAAAAGGACGAAACAAGAAAAAAAATCAGATAGAAATCCAGAAATGTATAGGTACAAAAATGGTCAATGTAGTGCCGTGGTCGTACCCACTGCATACCTACCATGTTTAATGGAGGTGTTCCTGGCACCCACATTGTCATAGTACTTTTCCGTTTTTGTATACTAAATTATATTACCTAATCTATTATTCTTCTATTATCATAGAAACAAGCTCTTTCTATGATCTGAGGTACTTACGAGGCATTTGAAACGTATATTTAGACTTATACAATATGATATATTTTGGCTATTTGATAAAAGCGTGGTGTCGGCCACAGGAAAAAGTCTTGATTGAGAAACCTACGCGAGAATACCGGAATATCAAACGCTGCAGAACTTATCCATCTTGCGAAGGACAAAGAAAAATATGCTGAGCTGACTGCCAACCTTCGTTCATCGGAGAGGCACTAGAAGAAGAAGAAGAATATGATATATAATCACACTTGTAATGTGCTCGCCGAGAATTTTCTTTGATACAAAACTTGTGGCTAGAATGAGTTTTATATTCCGTCCTATATTATTTTGATAAAATGTATATTAGCCTATGTTACACGAATTATTATTAAAGATCTATTGTATTATTATCATTCATTAAAATCGGTTTAGTAGTTTAGGTGCTACGGTAGAATATACAATCAAACATCCTTACATAAACTACCAAAATCATTACCCTTCCTTTTCCCTTCGCCGTAGTCGGGTAAAAATCAATGTTTTATGTTTGTCCTCTACGCGTTCCGAAACCATATTGATCTGATTGTGATGAAACTTTCGTAGGGTATTCTGGGAAAAGGTCCCGGATCATAAAACCTCGCAAGCAGATCGTTTTTATATAAAAGACTAAGTCACAATATTCATGCCACAAAATAGTAATTATAAGTGCATTCATGTATTCAATTAATTATTATAAATGAGGTAACAGCTCTATCTCTCTGACTGCTACATTTTCACTCCTAAACTGATGAACTGATTTCGATGAAATTTGTTATGGAGATAGATTATTCTGCGAAAGGATATAGGCTGAGACGATGACCGACATCTACTCTCCCTTAATAGCCCGCCCGCGGCGTTTAAGAATATAATATCTGGTTGTGGGTACCCTACAAATTAAAGAACTTTTGACAGTGTTTTAATTGAACAGAAAATATTTTTTGAAACTTTCCAGCCGTATCTAAATACCCTTGGGGAGTTAGGTCCCTCTAATAAGACCTTATGAAAATCTATTTAAGGCAATAAATAGTACTTCGTGAACTGCCTTTCTTAAAAACTAAATGATTTATATAAAACTTGTTTGACAGCTGGCAAGCTACAGATTCCAGACAATCATGTTTTTATTTGTCCTTTCTTATAAACATACTTTCAGTGTTAAATATTTGGATCATCTTTGGATTTTTTAATCGACTTCAAAAACGAGGCGGTTCTCAATCCGGTTGGTAAGGGATTTTTTTCCCCTATGACACCGATCACGCCGAGATTTCTGATCCGATTTACGTGATACTTTTTTGTATGCGGATTAGCTGCCATACAATTAACAAGTTTTTTAAAATCGATTTGGTAGTTTGGTTTTTAAATCAAAATAACTGGAATGAGAAAGTCGTTTATGTATGCGAATTTGCGGTTTTTTGCTTTCCTATGACTTTTTAATGAAACGATACGATAGTAGGAAACAATATGACACCCATCTAGCTTTGACATTAGAAAGTTATTACTAAAAATTGTGAAAAAAAAGTCGGTGCTACGTTGTTTCCAGAAACCAAAAATAGAAAGTGAAGCACCGACTCCAAAAAATATGTTTTTAGGGGATGAGTACCTACTTAAATTTAACAATTTTATCCTTTTCAGTTTTTTGAAGTCGGTTTTGATTTTTGTTTTGCTATCGATAGAGTTGTTACCTACTAATCATGTTTGGACTTTTTAAAAATACTTTATTCATTTGTCAATTGTATCATATTTGAAAATAAAAACAAAAGTTGTATAGCAGGATAAAATCCTTATTAGTACGTTAAATGCCATGTAAATTTTTTTGCAATCACAATTTGTGATCCCGTAAGGCCGCGTGCATCCATCTGGAACCATTCTCCACTATAGGGCCTGTTCTTAGAAAGGACACACGCTTTCGTACATGGAGGGTCACCCTCACTGGAGAGGCTACTACACACACTGATGATACTTCGGCTCTCGAAATCGTAGGACTATGTTTTTAACACACAGCTTCAAATAGAAAGGAAAATGATGGAGACTCACCAACGTCGGGGCACAGCGCCGGCGGCCGGCTAGTTTTTTGTCTTTGACACCACTCTTTACACCAGGTTTTGGTTTTATGTCTTCCATACTTATTTCTAATGATATCACAGTATGAGAGCGACTAGCCAGCCACAGACTAATAATTACACCGGCGTGGCGGTAAGTTCAAATTCGGAGGAGGAATAAAAAGGGAAAAGGAATGTACACAGGATAGACTTTAGTAAGTACATAATTATGTACTTATTATTTCAACATCAGAAACTGCAGGGCCAGCTGGCCTCCACTGCTATAAAGCTAGCTCGGGGTTTATAAAATGAATAAAACTATTTATTTGAATTTAATGGTCTTAAAGAGAAGACCGGTGTATTTTTCCAAATTGAAACCCAAGGCCTGGCTGGATCCCAATTTGTTTTTACACATGGCGTTCAACGTTGAAAAAATGCTGGACATTCGTAAGCTGGACCTTTTCCAGAATTTATGAGAAAAAAAACTAAATACTTTTTGCTTTAGTTTTATAATCTATGTCCGTCGTACGTCCCACTGGAGCCAGGGTAAGGATTTATTGGGACCGTGCCGACCTCCCTGCTCCCTTATACTCGATTAAGATGCAAGGAACCGAAAAAGATATTTATATGCTGTCACAACAGTTTAGCTAAATTGTTCTGGTTTCAGTTTGTGTTTTATTTTATTAGAGGGCTTTATTGCCAGTCCAATATAATGAATTACCTACCAAAGAAAGGACAAGGGTTACCTTTTCGCGCGAAAACCGACATCCATGCAATGCAGGCGGGGCCGCGGGCGGACTACATAGTAATAATAGTATAGAATAAATAGTAATATTCATACACTCCAATTGACTTACAAACATCAATGACTGCTGCCCCTACCGGAATTCGAACCCAGGCTCCCTGGCCGTGTAGCATGTATAGTAGGTACGCAGGCACACAAACAGACCACTCGATCAGCCGGTAGTTAAATCTTTAGAAAAATATTACTACTTATCACTAGTATTTTATAGTTCTCAGTATCAACTTTTGGGTAGTTCAACTTTTGGAACCGGTGTAAATTCAGACATGACAGACAAACAGAGACTATGTAAGTAGTTGTTAGTTAATATATTTTTTGTGTTAGTTATAAAAATTAGTTTTTTTGACGATTCGAAAGTGCTTTTTTGTGGCCTATTTATGTATTTTTTTTTAACTATCCTGTTCCTGTGGGCCTTTTCTCTAACATTCTTATAAGCACTCACTAAACCTATTAAAACATTGTCAAAATTTCTGTCGATTCTAAACTAAAAGTCGGAGTTACCCCGTGTTTGTAATTAGTGATTCTAAAACGAACGTGGGACTATTGTGTCTGGTTTGTGGGGACTTCACAGATAAGCTTTTATAGAATCATCACAAAAACTGACTTAGGTATAGTAGAAACTGGTAAAATTAATTTACAAAACTTTAATGTAAACAGATAATTATATGAGTTCAATAACATTTATTACGCCTTATGTAAATACCATAAGACTCCTTCATTTCCAATGGATATAATATACGACAATATGCTGGGAACAAAAACACGTACTGTCGAAACCAGATAATTGCATCTTCTGCGTCAACAATAACTATCATTTTGCAACAACAGTGTGAGGATATTTTATTTAAGCAATATTTTCCTACTTAACCCGAACCCCTTGAAGCCATTGAATTAATCATCTGTTGTTTGTAAAGTTTGACGTCAGTTAGTCAATCATTGCTTTTATTCATACAACATGAATGGAATGCTTACGTACAATATCAAACGATTTATAATAGAAGTTAATTTCTGTAGGAGTATCCGGGAAGGATGCTAATGTGTAAACACCGAAATAAGAGCGAAAACAATATCACTTACTACATAAAATACCTAATTCAATTCACATTTCATTATGTCAGACATTATTATAGGTAAGTGAGTAAAAAAAATACAGAATACCTACTTATATATTTTTTGCTATTTTTATTTATTTATTTATTTTATTTTATTATTGAACAATAAGTCCACAGCACAAAGTTTGAAAATCATAGTACAAACATAAATATATTACAAACATTAAGCCAATTACGGACCCACATTTCATATTCAATTTACAATTCACAGTAAGTGGGTAGCTGAATATAAGTTACTAGCACCTAACGAAAAATAACATTACTCAAATTAAAAACAATCCAAGAAAACAACATAAAAATAGGATTACCATTGCACGTTTGATGTGTGTGTGTGTGTGTGTGTTTGTGTACTTGTGCGTGTGTGTGAATTAGTGTATGTAGTTGTGTGCACTTGGGCAACTGAGTTGGCATTGTTCAATTTAAGTTTACGGTGTGCTTACATGAAGCGGGAAATAAACAGTCGACACAGAATTGTAAAATATTCAAAATTATTTTACAATTCAAAATTATTCAACAATGAAGGGCAGTTGATTTCAAAATTAAATTGAAAAAATATAAATAATTTGTATAAATAATAAATCATCATTATAAAAAAATAATTCATTTATAATTAAAAATGTAAGTTAATATTTAAAAACCAATTAAAATATTAACGTAATTGTTTAATAATTTAAGTTTTAATCTATCTATATATTTGTGCTAGAAGAACTCTTTCTTCCTTAGACAGGTAGAAACAAACATTATTAAACTATCAACCTCATAGCATAGCCCAAAAAATACCTTTTATTTGCTACTGTCAGAGTTCTTTGTTAGAGGAAACTATGAGTGGATACTAATAGCCAATTATTTATAAATAAAAAAAACCTATTATTTTTTTGCAATTTCACATATTATTTAACATTGTCTTTACATATTGATAAAATAAAGTTCAGAAAATAACAATTAATAACTTGAAATCTTAATTTAAAAATCATGTGTTTATATTTTTTGTAAGCAAAGCACAACAAATGACTCAAATAATTCCAAGTTCTGGAAGTAGGTACGACAAAGAAACGAAGTACTGAATTTCGCCTTTTTTCTCTTTAATAAATGTATCTAAATAGCGCAATCATTTTTTAACCGACTTCAAAAAAGAAGGATGTTATATGTTCCACTGTATGTTTTTTTTTGTATGTACGTATGTTCATCGATTTCTCGGTCAATTGTGAACAGATTTTCAAAATTCTTCTTTTATTCGATAGAATAGAGTATACTATTGTCACTAAGTCAGGATCTGATGATGGGATCCCAGGGAAATCGAGGGCAAACCTCAAATTTTATAGGCACGTATGCACACACATTTTTTTTCTAAATACACACTTCGACATATCATCAGGGACAAAATTGCAGTACCAGATACGATTAGGTGGGCTTATACGTTCGATATTCTTCGGACAAAAATAAACATTACCTAATTATTGTTTTGTTTATTTTTTAAAGTTTCAATTTACAGTAAACCTGTTTTGGAGTTCCGAAAAGTCTTTTTTTTCAATATATCAATAATGTTAGGTACTAAATACATCTCCTAAGAACGAAGTCCATTTCAAATCCTGTCTGCCGAGGTTGGGCAAAAGTGATATTGAAACCACTCTAGTAGCACAGGATGAATATTTAAAAAGACTCCGTAGGTATACTTTTTACGTCTCATTTTCATTTAGGGTATAAAAATCTCAAAGTGCTGGGAGAAGGCCTTAAGGCGGAAGAGTTTTCTGTATTTAATGAACGAACCGTGAAATTCTTAAGATTTTTTTCTAAGAATAATTCTTAATACTTTCATAAACTCTCATTTGGGATATTTACCATGTTCGGGAAATTATTATATTCGAGATACAAACGGGTTGTTTGGTATAGTACAGTCGGCAGCACATCAAGCGTAACAGTATATATAACCCTAGTAAACGCTATGTATAGCTATTAGAAAGAAAGCACACCCTCTTCGCTATTGGTTCAACTTCAACCATCTTTTAGAACTTGACCAATAGCAGAGCTTGTCAGAATGCTTCGAGCGTTTATTGGTTAAAATTGGTCGAATTGTTTGAGCTAACGCTATTTGTACGCGCAGTTTAGTCTAATTTCTATGACATCGCATTTTTTAAGTATGAAGTTGGGGCTCAAGTTTTGAAGTTTTTTTTTGTATCTGTGGTATTAAAAGTTGAGTATAGAAATAGGATGTCCATTTTGTATTGAGACCTGAATTTTATGGGGCGACCTGATAATAAGGGTTCAAACTATTGAATACAAAATAACAAAATTAACATTGACTTTTCTTGTAATAATTTATTTGTAGATAAATGTTAGTTTCTTTGAAAAAATTATCTAAGTAATATACGAAATGGCCACGCACTTGGATGGAATGAAAATAAAATAGTAGCACTACTCCGACCGAATATCGGTAAGTTAGAATTTTGTTCTACTGTTTTTTATGAGAACAGGACACACCAACCTATATTTTAAATAAACTGCACTTTTCTTCGTGTTTTTGAAATGACCGCCATGTGTATAAAAGTATTTTGCTTCATTTATTTTTTACTTAAACGAAACAGGTTTTGGTCAATGTCATTTGATTTTCTTCAACTTCTAACAAAATGAAAAGTATTTGGAGACTTCCTTGCTAAACTAATTAACTTATCAAGGTTGCATATCCTTGATAAGTAATTTGTTTCATTATTTGGTATAAATATACCAACTAATCATATTTGTAAAATGATTCCACCTACTCTAATGTTTTGTAAAAACATCTTTAATTAAGTAGCTGATATTCTGAAAGACTCAATCCAGTTTATTTATGAACAGGTTCACGTAATAAAACAAATACTACTTTGCAGGTGGCGGACCATATATTTTTGGTTTTTAAATGTGAGATGAAGATCCAGGCTGTAGAGGCTACAAGATAGTGTGTTGATGTGTGGTGTATTTGTTCACATAATTCTTGATAATAGTGAATTCCATACCTATGTCAGTGAAATAAATAAGTAACCACAAACCAGACAAGAGATATTCTATTGTTGAGTGGATGCCAGTGTCAAAATATCTAGACATAAATAATATTTTTACAAAAAGTATATATATGACCACCACATAGAGGTTAGGGTAAGTTTCAGTTTATAATTTAATGACTGACTTCAAAAAAAATGAAAGGTTATTGAAGATATTTTTTTAAGATACTTAGTTCAACATTTTGGCTTAGCAATAGTGAGCACTTTAAATCAATACATAAGCAACCAGAGACATAATTACATTAGTTTTTGTTTCCTGGGGTGATAAGATCAACAGGGCCTGGTATAAGTACTTATAACACCACCACATTACAAAGTAGGTTAGGAAGAGTTGTCCCTATAGGTACCTATACCTAGCTCTGCCTGGACAACTGTAATATTCACATGTGCATAATTGTTCAGCAACAGCAGTGTTCCAAGTTCCTACATGTTATTAGTGTAACTTTCATGACCTGTAAATTCAAATGCGTACCAGTAATAGTAAGGCTATCCAATTATCTATGTGATTTTTATGATAAGAGATTGATATAATTTCAAAGAGCAATGGTGTTAATTCACCCAGAACATTATTTTCTTAGCCCAAATTATAATAAAATATAGTTACTTTTCTAAACCTAATAGTCTTCTAACATATTGTCTCCTATTACTTTTGTTGTTTAATATTATTAAAATTCACTTACTTCTCATTGCAATGGTTATTTGATTTAGAATGGTGTTCAAAATTTAATTTAAGCAATTTTATAGGTTAAGTAGTAATATTTCTCACATCATAGGAATGGTTTTTAAATACCTGTCAAGTATCAGATTCCAGAGTTTCCAGACACAACTGATTTTTCAATTGTCTTAACACTGCAGAGGGATAATGCCGCTTGACAGATTAATAAATTACTAGCATGAAACAAAAATTTGCATAACTTCAATTAAAAGAGATTTCTGAAAGTTGTGATGTTCTACATATAATTTTGGATTTCATTAAATAGAAAAGAATAAGGGAGGTAAAATGGTGCTAAAAATATTAATATCTACCTACCTACTTAACTGCATATTGTTAGCACCTAAGTTATTCATAAAATTACCCTTTTTAGTTTTTATAACCCCCGACCCTAAAAGAGGGGCATTTTATGTTTGATGTGTCTGTCTTTGTATCTGTAAGTTTGTCTGTGCCATCGTAGCTAGCACTGACAGATTTTGATGCATTTTTTTTTGTTAGAAAGTTAATGTGGTCAAGATGGTTCTTAGCTTTGAATTATGAAGATCTGTTCAGGCGTTTGATGATAATCTTTCACAGATCTGATTTTTTTCAAATTTGGTGCACTCTTACTTTAGTAATATTTCATTATGATGAGGCTGAGAGTTAATTAAAATTTTATTTTAATATTGTTAACTTTTCAATAAACATGTTAAATCAATTTTGACTCTGTTTCTTATTTCTTACACATTCCCAATTAGACCTGATTGCTCTCAAATAAAGAATTTCTTATTTCTGTCAAGCCATGGATTGCAGAAACAATTGGTTTTTAGTTTTGTCCAAAAAAAATGTATTCTTAAGTAATTTTACTGTCATCATCAATATCAGTTTATTATGCTACTTTTAGTTATTTATCACTATAATTTGAGATCAGTGTCATAGAAGAACTAGTAGCGACCAGTGTCTAGGAATTATTGTTGAGTCTCTTTGATTAGATACTCATTGAACAAAGCTGTTAGCTTCTTAAACTAGTCATATTAACAACCTATAAAACTATATACAGTTTTGGAATTTGTTATTATCACCTTGAATATTATAGCATTGCAGAATATTTTAAAACTAAGTGTTTCTGGTGTAAGTGAGGTCGCCAGATCTCTTGGAGATACTAATAGTAATGATCCAGTGCTCATGGGGTGTAGCATCAGTCCGATCAGTCTACCTGTCTGTCTGTGTGTGTCTACTTAATAGCTTCTTTGCACCATCATCATCATCATCATCATCACCAGCCTATAAACGTCCCACTGCTGGGCACAGGCCTTCTTACATGGGAGAAACACATGAGGAGTTTGGGCCATAACACTACCACGCTAGCCCAATGCGGGTTGGTGGGTTAAAGCGGTTGCAGGAGCAACCGAGACCAACGGCTTAACATGCCTCCCGAAGCATGGAGGAGCTCGAGATAACAAACTTTGATTTACCCATCCTAGGATCGACCATGGTGAAAGTGGCTTTGTTTTTCGTATCGAAACCGAGCGCTCAAACCAATACGCCACCGAGCTCCTCCTCCTTAGCTTAAAAAAATTGTATTAAAATTTGAATCCACTACACTATTAATTCCCTACTATTATTTTATTTTAATTATTAATTTAAAAAACCCTACACATTATAATCATCACGTCAGTTAAGAGATACCCACTGCAGAGCATAAGCAATTGGGCAAGGACCTCCAAACCGATCGGTCCTGCACTGCCTAGACATGAGAATAATTTTCAATCTTTAAATTACAAATCGATCCTAAGTAGGTAAGTATGATTATCCTGAAAAAGACAACATAAAATTGTGTGAAAAATATTTCAACTAGAAAAAATGTCTGCCCCCCGCGCTCATAGCATGGCAAACTCCCGGGGAAACAATAAGATGGTCTCTCTCTCTTCGTCAGAGAGAAATAAAGAAATAAAACAATAAAACACATTAATTTGTCTCTTAGTATGTGGACATAGGTGGTGGAACAATATTTTGTCCACGGTCCGTTCTACCTTCTACGGGTGCTCGGCGGTCCGAACCCGTGACCTTTCACAATTCGAATGACTGCCCTAACCACTAAGCTATAGAGGATTTAACTGAATCCTATAAAGTTATTAAAGATATTCCTTAGATTTATACAATTAATCTAAGTGATAACTAAGCAAATCAAAAAGTAATGTAATGTCACAGGCGAATTTGATACCCTACCTATTGATATAAATATCATGAGCCATACCTTGATAATTAATAATCGACCTAAGGTATTTGATATAAGGTCGAGATTCTATTGAAGACGTAACCGCATTGCACCATATATTATTATGTCGTATGGTAATTAACCTAAATAGAAAAGGGTAGCTCAAATTAAAATTGGTCTTTTTTACTAAGGATTTAGAACCTACTTAGGTAAGTATATTTGAAAAAAAACAAATCACAAAGACCTATCTATCATACCTATGATACCTACTTCACATAATTGAAAATTATTCAAGTATTAGTAGTTGATAGTTAGTGATTTACACCAACAAATCATTACAATTTTATACATTTACTAGTATACACAGACACAGCCATCACAACTCACATCCGAAATATCATAATATGCGAATATTATCATTATAATTTCAACTTTAGCATCATATAATTAAGCTTCAAAATTGCTTGCTTCACACATCACTGTGTCTTGTAAAATACAAATAAATAAATTCGACACAAACTTACAAACACCCCTGGTAGATTGCGTTACATACTCGCCTTCATTCTTGGGGAACTCAGTTCAAACCTCTTAAGGTATATTATATTTTCATGTGAATTTATTTTTAACACTAAAATTCAATAAGATTTTGTGTGTTGTAGTTGTCTAATATTACTTTTCTTCAAAATTGTTATTTCATATTCACATTTGAAGAGTAGAATGTTAGATCTTTAAAATATTGTGAATGAGTAGTAGTTACAGGTATGATAATAGGAGTTGAACGTTATAAATGTTTTGTTTTTGTTTTTGAACATTAAATAAATGTAGAAAAACAAACCTAACTAAATGTTTATTTTCATTTCTCTCCATAACAATGGACCATAATAATGACCCGACAATAGAAATATTTTTTTAGTTAATAACAATGAATAAATAATGAAGCCTGTATTTTAATAGGTATAATATTAGTTGATTGAAATAACTAGGTACGCTGAGCATCATTGGTAAATAGGTAGCGTAAATAAAATATCATAAATAGCCATTATAATTATGTAGAAAACTTTTTGTTTTAAATTAAAGCAATGGTCTCAGCCGTACTTTAATTTTAAATCAAGTTGAAACAACGAAGCGAAGAGAGTAGACCGCGTACGTAGCTAGCTGTAGCTATAGCTACCTATAAACCTACACGTCATATTTAGTCGGAGGCTATATCGAAGAAATACAAATTTTAATAGTCGTCGCGCTCGCGTTCAAGGCCAACTGCGAGTATTGTAGGTACAGAGTACTTGAGAGAGAGACGTTACAAAGAGGCGCTGAGAGACATATGTTTATCCTTTGCTCACAAATTTTCTGTGCGTTGCGCTCTAGGTTCAAGGACAAACTGTTACGCTTGACGTGCTGCCGACTGTACATGCTGTACTTAATAGTCATGTAAATATTACGATGTTATCAAAAACACAAAATTGTAAACTAGATATCAAATTTCTCCATACAAATAGTTTGGTCAGTAAAACAAAAAGTATGGGACATTTCAAATTAAATTTTATAACATTCTTAATTTTTGATTTTAACATTATTATAAATGTTTGAAAAATTACTTAGTAATTAAAATAGAATAAAACTAGAAAAATTTCACGTCCTGAGGCAGGAATCGAACCCGCGACCTTTCGCAATCCGGGCGACTGCTCTGACCACTGAGCCACCCAGGACTTGTGAAATTCTTCTAGTCTATCTTGTATTTGCGTTTATGAGCTAACGTCCACCCTACAATGTCGAAATATTCTATTTCAGCATCCGAAACGAGTATTTTTACAAATACCGACGATTCGGTTAAGTTGGGGCAGTTCTTTCAAATATTCTTAATTTTTGATTTTAACATTATTATAAATGCCGGTAAGCCGGTATGCCGGTTATTAATCGTCGGTATTTGTAAAAATACTCGTTTCGGATGTTGAAATAGAATATTTCGATATTGTAGGGTGGACGTTAGCTCATAAACGCAAATACAAGATAGACTAGAAGAATTTCACAAGTCCTGGGTGGGTCAGTGGTCAGAGCAGTCGCCCGGATTGCGAAAGGTCGCGGGTTTGATTCCTGCCTCAGGACGTGAAATTTTTCTAGTTTTATTCTATTTTAATTACTAAATTTTATAATTTGGATTTTTTTGTAACACATAAGTATCTACCTATATACATATTTGTATGACTACGTTAAAATGACGTGTGCTTGTTATAACAATGTACCAAACATCCAGTATAACTCTAATTGAAAAATACTATACTATTCGAGATTGACTAATTACAAATAGAATATTACACGTTTCGTTTCTTTCTTATTAAAATTAAAAATACGTAGAGATTGCATAATGCGTAAAAATTCCTTGCCATTGTTTTACTAGACAAACTGTGCACATACTGCAATTAAACGTAGTGTTATAATCTCATTTCCTGCAACTTTAGCTTTAATAATTGCAAAATTAAAAATTTTAAGTAACCCCCGGCGTCATCATCTATCTATAAGAGCCCTTACACGCTATATCTGCTGTAAGTTTCAGAAGAATTAAGCATTTTGCAGACTTTTTGATGGTATAGGATCAGCTCAAAGTTAGTATGTAATGGGAATGTCATCGAAGTGACAGTACACAAAATTAGAAATCAATCGGATCTGTAAAAGTTAGTTAAATCCTATTATCATGTAGAAAATGAGCTGATAGTCATCAAACGCCTGAACTGATCTTCATAAATTATAGCTAAGAACCATCGTAGTCACATCAGCTTTCAAACAAAAAAAAACGAATCAAAATCGGTCCATTCGTTTAGGCGCTACGATGCCACAGACAGACGCACAGATACACCGATACAGATACACAGACAAAAAACCTCAAACTTATAACACCCCTCTTTTTTCGTCGGGGGTTAAAAATTAAGTAAGTGCCTCCCCCTTCTCCGCCTCTTCCTTCTGTTGAAGAATTCCTACTGTTGATGAACACCATATCTAGCAGTCATATGAAACAATTGTTTTCCTACTACTTGAGACAATTCTGACAACACATTCAAAAATACAAATTATCATTTTTCGATATTTACCTATTGATAAATTATATAAGATTTGTTAGTCTATAGTTATGGGGATGTTGCCTAAGTTTGAATATGGCGCTATTTTTCATAAATTCGGAAAACATACGCTATTGTTACCTATAAAAGAATTCAAACTTAAAAGTTTTGAAATATTGTTAAAATTGTCCGGTTTAGAAAATTTATAAATATTGTCGTAAGCATATACAATGTATATGATAATTAACGGACCCCCTGACAAGGAGTCAAAGGACTCAACAATATGAACAACTTTACCACAGGACCAACCCTGAGATCGTGTAGAACGCTCTCAAAAAAAAAAACTTGACAGAAGCCTTGCATGCTGCATGTTTGCTTCCATGCCAACTTGCATGCGCGTTGGGTCCTTATGATTTTATGGATTTTGTCAGTTATGCTTATCAAAATTGTATGTCTTCTGAATATTATGCCTTATAAATATTATGGCAAATATAGATGATGCCTTTTGTTACTTATACTTATTCAATTTATTTTTATGTTTAATCAACTGGCTAGGCAACTTTGACATTTGTTTTATCCGCGTTCGCGCGCGCTATTCGCGAGGCTAATTTCGCCAGTCGCCGTTACCCGTGGCTTGCTTAGTATATTTCCAATATTCCCATACATTTGTTAGGCATACTTATTCCTATTATTTGTGAGCACAGCCAAAAGCAACTTAAGTGTTTTATTTTCGTGTACCAAAAATATATTCTGGTGGGCTTAATAACAAACACAGACTGTGCTTATTACGGCCTACTTACTCATTAGTAAAACAACATTTTGTTTTTAGAACATTTCAGAATTTACATACTTAATAAAGTGCTTATGAGATTTGGTATTTAAAGCTGGGATTTAAGAGTAAAATACGTCCCTGCATGGTAATAAATAGCATTAGTGTGTGACGTCCGGCTGGCTGAGTGGTCAGTAGCCCTAACAATACAGATTACTCGGTCAGGGGTCCCGAGTTCGAGTCCCGGTGGGGGCAGTTTGTATGATATGGGATGGATCAGTCAAATATCAGCTGGCAGCATTGCACTCGGTGGGAAAGCGCGAGCTTTCGACTCATTATCAGTCCAACATTAGCAGTAGATTTGCACGTATAATAGTTTTTTTTATCGAATACACCCCCTATTCCATACATCCCTACTGGTAGAATACTTGGAGTTTTTTAACTATCGCTACTGTTTCTCTCTCTGGCAGGGATGGACACTGCTTTTAACCCGTCCACAGTTTCCAGACATAATTGATTTTTCAGTTGTCATTAGTTAACCTCCAGAGGTATAACACCGCTTGATAGATTACATGAAGAACTTAATACGTTAATATTGTCTATAACTTGAACTAGGCACGCACTTTTAATGAACTATACACCTTCATTAGCTCGCAGGGCTCGCGTTTCCTAGCCACAGAGCGCCGGACGGCTGTTTGCCGATGACGCCGATCGCGCCGATATTTTGACCAATCAGCAGCTTCTTAACCTGATCGGCGGCGGTGGTCATCGGCGCAGCGCACAAAGAGAATCAGAAGTCAGTGTTATGACAAAGTTAAGTGATTGATGTCTAGCAGAGATGTTTCTGTATTATGAAATTTTAGTCACTACAATCAGCCATACTTACTATTCTTGAAAGAGTCGCGCCTCACTACGGTCACAACCCTTCCCTTGCGCGGGCTTAGGATCTCGCCTATTAGTGACTGTTTAAACAGAATAACACCATCAAAATGGGTATTTACAGTATAAGGGGTCTTAACAGGTAAAGTTTAGAAAGATAAAAGCCCAAAGGGGCTTGAAATTATAATTAAAACAAAATAATATAGGTACTTACGTAACAAAATATTATTATAAGCAAAATACATACAAATATATATGCTACTATATATTTGTGTATACATAATATAATTTGGTTTTATTATACTCATCTCTCCTCCTGATTGCTGTGCCCGACAGGGTCTTTATAGAAATTGTAGTTTTAAAATTTTTAAATTACTAATTTACTACCTATTATCACATACAGACTGCAATAAAGATTTTTTGTTTGAAATTATAACGTTATTCGATACAGAAGAGGATAAAAAAGTTCCACTTTAAATATCTCCCGCTTTCGCATCAAAGTTGCAAAATGAATGCAGTTTGTTTCATCTCTACTCGACAATTTTTTAACGAAAGCACATATTTTAAAGTATGATTCGTACCTACTCTTTAATATCTTGCTAGGTGAATTGAAAATGGTATTTTCCTCAGTCCGTACAGATAAAAAGTTAAGCACTAAAATTATGACTTAATTTAAAATTAGAATGGAATTTTGGAATGACATGATTTTGAGACTAATATCTACCTAATATGTTAATGATTGAAAAACTAAATTCGCATATTGTGTTGCTCTCTCTTCTGGGTGTGTGCTGGAATCTTGGAGAGACCAAAGAGAGACCGATCAGACCCAGCTAACTACCACCCAATAGATGTCACCTCGGTTCTTTGCAGGGCTATGGAAAGGCTTAAATAACCAGCTGGTCCGCTAACTAGAAGATCACTAATTAATTAATGAACGACAGTATGTGTTTCGACCAAAACGTTCAACGGGTGATCTTCTAACGTATTTAATGCATGTTCAGTGACCTTCAGCCTTGATATTGCCAAAGCCTTTCATCGGGTATAGCACAGAGCTCTTCTCTCCAAGCTCCCGGAATACGGTCTGCCCACTTAACTCTGCAACTGCATCGCCGGCTCTCTGCATTAGAGAAGAATCCGTGTCCTCGCTGTTGGATACGCTTTGCAGTTAATGTCAATAAATGCTGGTGTAGCACAAGGCTCTGTTCTAAGCTCCATACTCTTTCTTTTTCATATCAATGATATGCTTCCATTAGAAAACATTCATTACTATACAAACGACAATACAGTGCATGGGGGATATTACAGTCACCCAGGGGCTGGGCGCGCTGAAACCGGAAGAAATAGAGAGAGAGAATCTTATCCTTGAACTCAACAGGATGTTGAAACTTTTATCTGAATGGGGGTCAAACAATCTTTTCGAGTTCAACGCTTAAAACACTGAACTCAACAAGATAAAACACAGGTGTGCGCCAGCCAAAATATCGCTGTTCATGTTCCTTCCCCTTTCCCCTCTTCAGGACAAAAAGATGTAGGCACAGGGCTCCTTAAACTTGCTCGGTGTGGAGATATCTTGTCATCCAGGAACTTCATCGAAACCGAGATGAAAACAGCCTTACGGAAGCTCGGTGTCTTGAACAAGGTGCGTCCATTTTTCACACTTAACCAATTATGTCTGCTTTTCGGAGTTCTTTGCCGGAGTCTCAGGTCCGGTCTTGCGTGGAATATTGCTCGCACTTGTGGAATGGCTTCGCCACGTACCTCCTCGATGCACTGGACAGATTGCAGCGTCGTGCTGTCCGTATCATTGGCGATGTAGGGGTCACAAGCAACCTTGAGCCTCTGCAATTGCGTCGAGACATTGCGTCGAGACATTGCGTCGTTACGCTTCATAGTCCCGTAGTTTAATTTATCTGAAAAATAGCTTTCAAATAATAAACTTACTTCAGAAACCGATGGTTCCGGATTCGGTCCCAAAATTTTTTGCACGGCTTGGATGGTGGTAGGGCTTTTCTAAGTCCGCCTGGCTAGCTACCACCATCTTACCTAAGTCTGCGACCATAACAATAATGTTAACAGGATTGTTGTGTTCCGGCAGTTGGAGGTAAGATAGCGGTGGTCGAGGAATCCGGGTGTAGCTCGCTTCCATTGTCGGCCTTATCATCACTTACCATCAGGTGAGATAAAGGTCAAGAGTTACCATGTTAAAAAAAACATTACAAGGCAAATCTTATAAATTCACGAAACCTCGTCATAAATGCTAATTTTACTAATTAATAAATAAAACACGAATTCTACATATTTCAATCAAAACTTCTTGCTATTGTCTTTAACAAAAAACATGATAGTGTTCAGTTTTATATATCTTTGTAGCTGTATTAAATTGAAGACAATAGTTAATGTAAAAGCACTTTAAGTGAAAGCATAAGAAAAGATAATTGTGTTGGCGAGTTTCAAAGTCTCAAGTGCAGTAAGTCACCAGTAATAACATGTAACCACTTTTCGCTGACTCGTATTCTATTGATAGTCCGGTACGGCTAGGCGATTTTGAGGTGCTAAGTTCCAAAAATTCTAAAGTTTCTGAATTTTTGCAAGGGGATACACTTCTACCTAAAAAGCTTATATTTAATTTTTGTGTCAAATCTTGCTATTGCATTTTCAGTAATTCAATATTTTGTGACCTAAATGTTAAAATATGAATAAAACTGCCGAAAATAATTTAATGTGTCAAATTATAGTAATATTGTGTGTAAAATAGCCTAGGCTGTGTGCAAACTAAGTTTGTGTCGTTTTAGTCCAGTGCAAATTGACAGGGGGCCCAATATATGTTAAAAGTGTCAAAAAAATATTATAGTTTATAAAACAAATACAACCTAACTCAGGGCACCTAAATATGACCCTGACATGATTTTGTGCCAAACTAAGCCATGGGTTATAAAGATATTTAATTATTTAGCTTTTCCAAGCCATAGCGGCTGTAAAAAAATATTAAAGCTATTAGAGTTTACACATTTAATATCATAAAAGCATAAAATATCTGCTATTAAATTTTGTGTCACTTTAATTCATGATATACTTAAAAAACATATTTAATTCCCTACATAAATATTAGTTCGCTCGCGCGTTGTGTACTGCACGGAGCATTTACACACATTTGCAAAGAGTAGCAAGTAGGAACAGTCAACCGAAGGTCACGTTAACACAAACGCCAGAATTAAGCCAAACGTTTTTGTACTTTAATCCGATTACGTTTAGGTTGAAAATTGATTGTTTTTTTTTACATATTACGGTTAGCTGACCTGCTGTTGTTTTGTACAATGGACAGCACATCAAGCGTAACAGTATGACCTTGAGCTTGCCCTTACTGCGTTCGTAATAGAGGTGGCTTTCGTATTGCAACTGTTACACTTGATGTGCTGTCGTGTGTACATATAAGTAAGTGTCGTGTGTATAATGTATAAAGTAATTATACATAAAAAATATACCTACTTATAATACGAAATTGTTATGTTCTGTACACTTATTACTGTCACCACAAGGATTGATAAATTTATACTTATATGTACACACGACAGCACATCAAATGTAACATTATTAATGGTAAGATCGGATAATCCGAAATAATTTCATATCCGTTTTAAAGCCGTACATAATTAAAAATTTAAGAGCATACTTTATTTGATAAATAAAACAAGTGCGGGTACCGCATGTTGTGAGAGAAATTATATAATAATATATATAGGTAACCTTTTTTTCTTTTTTTTTACCGGAGGCAAAGACTAGTGCTTAGAAATATGGACATCCCATTTCTCTGAAGCTGATTGTAAAATTCTAGAGATAGTAGACTTATTAATAGACATACTTATTAGTAATAAAACAATTATATCTCTAAAATCTTATTTTAAAAAAATTACCATGCGGCGCCCTATTTCCTCCCGTGGGTTTCGTAAGAGGCGACTAAGGGATCTCTGAGCTATCAACTGCTCCACTGGTGGTAGGGTGTGAAAACCCTGGTTAGTGACCACCGTACGGAAGGCGCAAAACCCACCAAGTGACCACATGTGGCCGCGTTCCGGGAACAGTGGGCGTACAGCTTGGGGAGACGATGCCGCGATGGATGCGGTCAATGATGGCTTCCGTCTGACTAGTGCCAGGTGGACTGCGTTGACCCGTCGGCCAGGGAGACCTGAAGATACGGCTGTTCCGCTGGCCGCCCGTGGCACGGTACAGGGGCCCCAGCTATCCTAACCAGGTCGTGAGGCTGCCCCATCATGCCTCGCATTATCTCGGGGTAGTCCGTCGTGCCGGTTAGTTTACGGATGGTGGGGTTCCAGCGGCCATAACCGGGAGGGTTCGGAGGCCCTTCCGTCTTGCGGGTCAGCGCTTCTCTGCTGTCGGCTGTTACCTGGCAAAACAGGCCTCACGATTTGACTGCCAATATCCATCCATGGCAGCGACAAGTAATGTGTATGGTCGTACAGCGGTGCACGACTCCACTACAGCCACGCTGTTTGAGGTCGGGCTCACTAACTTCCGTGGGCTCCATGCTAATCTCAATGTCGTCTACCAACATCTTGAGACGGCTCGGCCAGCGCGGCTTTTTTTGACGGACACGCAAATACTCCGCCCGGCTGACACAAGGTATCTGGACTATCCCGGCTATGCTCTTGAAGAGTCCTTCAAAGCGAAGTCCGGGGTTTGCTTGTTTGTCCGGACGGATGTTTGCTGTCGCCATCTACGCCACTTGGAGGACCTTTTCTTTTCCATTCTCGGGGTGCACGTGGACCTGGGCATTCATTGACGTGTCTACGTTTGCCTCTACAGATCCCACAGCGGTGACATGGAGACAACTCGACTTTTTGAACACCTTAGTCGGGTGGCAGATGTTGCGCAGGACCAGTTTCCAACCGCAGAATTGGTGTTTTTGGGAGACTCAATGCTCACCACGAGACGTGGTTATGTTTCCCCAAAACTGACCATGCTGGTAGAACTGCCCATGCGTTCGCTCTCACGCACGACCTGACTTAACTGGTTAACCAGCCCACCAGGATTCCAGATATTGTCGGTCACGCACCCTCTTTGTTGGACATTCTGATGACGACTCGCCCGGAGGGATATCGGTTAGAGGTTCGAGCTCCCTTGGGATCATCGAGTCACTGCCTGATTTCTGCTGGGGTGCCACGGGCGTCGCCACCGTTATCTGCGGTGGCCAAGCGCCGCATCTGGCACTATGCGTCGGCAGACTAGGGCGGTATGCGGGATAACTTTGCATCTGTTCCTTGGAGGCAGCGCTGTTTCAGTGAGTCGAAGCCGAATGCTAGCGCTACTGCTAAGTGAGCTGGTGAGATAAAGTTAGGGTTGGAGTACTATATCTCTCACTCCGATCTGGTCAGTAAGGGCAGGCGTAACCACTAGTTCAATCGCGAGTGTGCCTTAGATGTTGAGAACAAACAGTCGGCATACCGCGCTTGGATCAGGTCCAGTCAATGGGGATCCCAATATGGACACACTGAAAGCAGCCTATAACAATGCCCCCAAGTCCTGCAAAAGGGCCTTCATCAGAGCGGATGCTCAGCGCGTTGCACGAGACCTGATGGCATCCCAGCGATAGTACTGAAAAACTGCGTAGTGGAGTTGTCTCCCGTCTTAACGCGGCTATACCGCCTTTCTCTCTCTTCTGGGTGTGTGCCGGAATCTTGGAGCGAGGCCAATGTGCAACCAGTCCCCAAAAAGGGAGACCGATCAGACCCAGCTAACTACCGTCCAATAGCTGTCACCTCTGTTCTTTGCGAGGTTATGGAACGGATCTTAATTAACTGGCTGGTCCGATACCTAGAAGATCACTCATTAATTAATGATCATCAGTGTGGGTTTCGGTCGATACGGTCAACGGGTGATCTTCTAGCATATTTAATGCATGTCTGGTGTGAAGCTATTGACAATCACGGTAAGTCAGTGGCTGTTAGCCTTGACATTGTCAAAGCTTTTGATCGGTTCTGGCACTGGGCTCTTCTATCCAAGCTACCGGCATACGGTCTGCCCACTCAGCTTTGCAACTGGATCGCGAGCTTCCTGCATGAGCGGAGATCCGTGTCCTCGTTGATGGGTGCGCTTTGTGATTCATGTTAGTGAATACTGGTGTACCACAAGGCTCTGCTCCACTCTCTTTCTTCTTCATATCAATGATATGCATTCATTGCTATGCGGATGACAGTACAGTGCATGGTGGATATTAAGGTCGCCCAGGGGTTGGGCGCATTGAAACCGAGAGGGTGAGAATCAATCTTACCATTAAGCTCAACAGGGTGTTAAACCTCATATCTGAATGGGGATTTAACAATCTTGTTGAGTTCAATGCTAAGAAAACACAGGTGTGCGCGTTTACAGCCAAAAGATCGCCGTTCCTTCCCCTTCCATCTCTTCAGGGCACTAACTACTCTTTCGGCACAGAGCTACATCAATTTGCTCGGTATGGAGATATGCTGCGATCATAAATCAGAGGAAATATATCGAAACCGTGGTCAAAACAGTCTCACAGAAGCTAGGTGTCCTGAACAAAGTGCGTCGATTTTTCACACCTGACCAATTATGCCTGCTATACAAAACTCTGGTCCGGTCTTGCGTTAAATATTGCTCGCTTCTGTGGGATGGCTCCGCCAAATACCTCCTCTATGCGCTGGACAGATTGCAGCGTCGTGCCGTTCATATTATTGACCACGTAGAGGTCACGAACAGCCTAGAACCTCTACAACTCCGTCGTGTCGTGACATTGCATCATTAAGCGCCTTCTATCGGCTTTATCATGGAGAGTGTTCTGAGGAGCTTTTCGACCTTATCCCACCTTCCACTTTCCTACTCAGGAGCACGCGTGCTGGTCTTCGGAGTCATCAAAGCTACTGTCTCCACCTAAACATCACGCACAAAGAAGTATAGTAACTCGTTTCTTTGTCGGACTTCCAAAACTTGGAATTTTTGCCAGCACATGTGTTCCCTCCTTCCTATAACATGGGTTACTTCAAAAGAAGTGCTAAAAAAGCCGGCAAGGTGGGGGCGGCTAGAACAGTGTGTTTTCAAACTGCACTAGCTGTCTCCGCACATGGACTTTTCTTACCGCTTCACATCAGATGTGATGACTCATTTGCTGAGCTTTGTATATAAAAAGCGGTTTGGTGAGTTAAAGTAGTTGTGGTAACGACTGAGACCAACGTCTTAGCGTGCCTTCCAATTTCCAAAGCACGGGGGAGCTCGAGATTATAAATTATGACTGACCCATCTCGGGCATGGCGAAAGTTGCTTTGTTTTTGCTATCGAAACTATAGCGTTCAAATCACTACGCCATCGCCACCGAGATACTCAAATCACTGTATAATTTAATTAAATTAAAATGAATTCATTATGATTTTGATTTTTTGGAAAAAATTATATAAATAATTTGTATTTACAGGGAAATTTTACCATGCATATAAATGTTATTTGGAAAATATTTATTTAATACATTGACACGATTTTGCACTATTATAAATTAATTCGGAAGTCACTTTCACACTCCATCGCTATAACACCAATGAAAATGTATTTTTTGTAATAATTAACTCACATCGTATGCGCTCTTTAATCGAACAAATCACTCTGCTCTTAAAACATATAAAAAATAGCGAATGTCGAAATGCCGAGGTCACCCAAGGGCGGGCGGCTGTGTACTTCCTCGAGGTGTCGCCGCCGCCGATGGGCGGCGCGCTTCCAATTCATGAAGGCATGGGGGTAATGGTAATGTGTGTATATTTACGGGAGGCAATTAATGCGTTAATAAAATCCTTTCTTTTAATTTTACAGCTTTACCACCCAACATAAGCCCACAAATAAGATATGTTATATTAGTTTCCATTTTCTATGCAATTATCACAAGTCACTACTCGTACAACAACAAACAAATTATAGCGCCTCGCTCCCGGCCGGCCGGCAGCC
Organism: Nymphula nitidulata; assembly: GCA_947347705.1. Lineage (NCBI taxonomy): Eukaryota > Metazoa > Arthropoda > Insecta > Lepidoptera > Crambidae > Nymphula > Nymphula nitidulata. Next base: position 4,821,926 of record OX374620.1, read on the forward strand.
GTTCGCCGGAGCCAGTGAATGCCTACACGCTCCTTTGCCGCGCTGTGGCCGCGCTAGTGTTCTTCGCACAAAAATGTTGAAAACAATATAAAGCAAAATCCCATGGATTAAAACGACACAAATTAAGCATAGAGCTTCCTTTTACCATAACATTAATAAAGACATAAACTCTAATAACTTGAATTTTCTTTTATGGCTATTACAGGGGGTGAAATAGGAAAAAAATTATAGTTCCGAATACCATGGATGAATATGACACAAAATGATTTAAACAATAGATACTAGAGTTAGAGAACTGTTAACACTTATTTCACCAACTTTAATATTTTTCTATAGCTATTACAGCGATAGGTAAGTATTTGGTTAAATCCAGTATTCCCATGGAGTGAGATGGCACAAAAAGCTTATGTATATCAGTAATGACTTTGTTATCATCATGGAAGCTAAATTTTCAACTCTAATTTTCTTTTTAACGAAATAATGCATAAAAAGACAAATACCTAAATTGTGACCTTAGCAACCATCAAAAATGACACAAAATCATGATTTAGGTTAGTCAAATAGTATACTAACTGTATGCAAAAAATCATAAACTTTAATATTTTTGGAACCTAAAAACCTAGCGGTACCGGACTATGACAATAGAGTCACGAATAGCAAGAAGTGGGTACATGTTATTGCTGGTTGTACATTGGTAGAATCGAACGGAAGTAAAAACCAAACAAGTTTAGGTAAATATCATTCTTGTCTCAAGTAATTGCTTCTTTTGTGTTGTTTTTAGCCCACGACAAACGACCACGACCACGCAAAAAAAAGAGAGATGTCATAAATTTGACGTGTCTGTCTATGTATCAGTCGGTGGTATAGTAGCTCTTGCGAATGGACTGATTTGGATTCTTTTTTATTCGTTTGAAAGCTGGCATGATCGAGATGGTTCTAAGCTATAATTTATGAAGATCTGTTCAGGCGTTTGACTATCAGATCATTTCCTACTCGACAAAAGGGTCTTACTAACTTTCGCACATCCGATTGATTTGAAATTTGGTTTTCTGTTACTTCGGTGATATTTCAACAATATGACAACCTTGAACTGATCCTGTCAAATAATTTGTGGGATGGTCAATTCTTTAGAAACTTACAGCAGATACCTATAGCGTATTTGGGATTATAAGAATAATCTCGATGAGATAGTATTAGATAGATGATTAATGATGCCGGGGGTTTACTTAATTTTTTTAACTTTCAACACCCGGCGCAAAAAGAGGGGTGTTAAATATTATCTACTGAGAATTCATTACAAAACGATGTCTTTATTCTAGACTAGACTTTTTTTAAAATATATTTCAAACAATGATTAAACGTAATAAAATAATAGTTGAATCTCCACCTTTTTTATTACTTTGTCGATGATTAATGATGATTAATGATGATTAATGATGATGAGATGATGTCGTCGAGTAAAATAATCGTAATAATAACATCGTGAACTTTGTTTCGGTCGAGGAAGAGAAGGATAGAGATATTATTTCTCAGCGCGGAATAAAAGACAACAATAGTGCTCGCGCGCACAACATATGCAACATATTGGAAATAATTATTATAAAACTATCTGGTGTCAGAAAAAATCTCTTTTTAAAATTTAACACCAGTATAAAATGTGGAATGCAAATAAATACTACTAGGTGGTAGGCCCGTATCTAGGGTCGTCTGGGTAGGTACCACCGCCTTTCTTATTTCAGCCGTGAAACAGTTCGCTGTGTTTCGGATTGAAGGAAAAGGTAGCCAGTGTAATTACGGGGCATGGATAGCATTTCATCTCAGGCTTCAGGATGACAACGCACCTGCAATATCAAGTGATTTTCCCTTGTTATTGCAGGATTTGCAGGTGTCTATAGGCGGCGGTAACCGCTTACCATCAGGTGGGCCGTCAGCTTGTTTGTCATCTAGTTGTATAATAAAAAATGAGAATGCTGGATATTCGCAAGGTACTTAAACCTGACACCATTTTCCTTGTTCCAGGGTCAGGGCTGCGGAGAATGCACGCGAGAAGGTGAGGGCGAAGAGACCCGGCCGCCCGAGGGCGAGAGGCTGCCCGGAGACGGCGCCAGTTGCTCAGCTCCCGACGATCAGGTAAACCTTTTGAAGCGGGTATTATACGGGTGGAATTAATAACGTCCTTTATTTGAAGTCGGTAAATAAGACAGTGAGCCATGATTTCTCTAACCACTGATCTACCGATTTTGGAGAACTCTAGTATACAGTTATTCCTACTCTTTCTGTTTTACGTTTCAAGCTAACATCGATGCGTCTAAAACTAAAACGAAACGTGTTATGTTGAAATACGCTTGTATTTCAACATAACTACGACGTTTCGTTTTAGTTCAGCAATACTGTGTAATATTTTATTTAATTTTCTAAACAAGCTGAGCTGCACCCAGCATGCTTTGCAATGCCCGTATAGAGAAAACTACATATTAGGTTTAAAAAAAATATCCAAGAACCTTGGCATGCATCCACAGAACACCCTACCAAAAATTTCATCACAATCTCGTTAATGGTTTTGGAGTGCATACAAACTTTGATTTTTATTAATATAGATTTATGATGAATGATTAAAACAAGGCAAAGATAAAAAAGGTTAGTCTTATTTTTCTGTTCTGTGGTTTGAAAGATCTAATTTTCTCCTATAAAAATATGTGTAGCAAAAAAATTAATAAATTAAAATATGTGTCCCTCATATATGAGTGTACGTGTGTCTCATAAAAATACGTGTAACATGACTATAATGCTCGTTTTTACTTACATTTGCTTAGCGCTAAGAGTCTCTTAGCGATTTTTATCTCTGTCTATCTAACGGAGAAGAGACAAATGTCGTTAGGAGATACCTAAGCCTAGGGAATGGTTAGTGAAAACGGACGTAAGTAATTTGTACTCTTTTGTTCTCAGCTACGTATCAGTGACGACGATTCTTCTAATAGTATACACCAATTTGCAGCCGAGAAAGATTCAGGTAACTTTCTGACAAATTTGGTTTTAGAATCTGGGTAAAACGATATTAAATTTATTTAAGGACCTTAAATGTCAGTTACCTATTAATAGTACAATCTTTGTTACCTTAAAAAAAGTGCTTACTCCTTCTATATTTTTTGCAAAACTGTGACATTTATAGTTATATACGATGGATTAATACAGAAGCGTAATTGGCTATTATTGTAGTCGACATTGTATTTCACGTCAAACTAAAAAGCTATCAGTAAAAAAGCATAAATTGCCAGACTCAATTTGCTATCGCAAAATAGTCTGGTCTGGCATCGGCCTGAGGAATTAGTCCCGCGAAAAACGTTGATTTGTTGTTTTTTATTTATTTTATATTTTTTTATAAATCGTTTAGCTTCACCTTTCTTAAGCCCATTACAATTTATAGTGCAGGTAGTGTAAAGTTTATTTGTATTTTGTATTTGTTTAATAAATAAATAAATTGTATTATAATTAAAACAATAGTTATAAGTATAAAATACACACGTATGTAGTATCCTTTTACATGATTTTAATGTCTTTTTCAAGAAAATGTAAATCATTCGAGACTCTATGTAGAGCCTTATATCGCTGAGCGACTCTAAGCTTGTGTCTCCTGCAGCGTGAGTGACCACGTCTCAGCGTCATATGACATGACGGAAAAGATTTGTCTTTAGGTTTTGTGGGATAGACGATGCTATAACTTAAAAAAAAAGTGTTTATTGTATAAGTAAGACATTTTGTTGGAGCTGACAAGCTCACAGTATTTTTAATTGAATTAAAGGCTTGTTGCAAACTATGTATACTGAGCAGTAATGTGATGCATGTTTTTATTTTTTTAGTTTCACATTTATAGAATTTTAGTTTCACAGTTTCAGTTTTATATCTCGCGATTCGTATAGACTTATCGTTGTTATGATCTACGAATCTACTTATTAACTACCTATTCCGACCCCTGGTGATCACTTTGAATAGCGCACGATTCTTAAGCTCAGATATTTATAGAAGTAAGGGTTGAGGCTGTCAAAACCAACCTACCGCCTAAATTTACCTTTTGTTTAGTGTCAACGGAATGTATTCTAAGGACGGGGCTGTACTACAAAGGAATATATTGGCCTTCGCTAGCAAATAGTTTTAAGGTAAGCTCAATAAACAAACAACAACACATCAAGTATAGCACTAACACTTTGTCGACCGTATTCTGCCCTTTTGAGAGCGGTTTTTACATACAAGGTGGTGACGATTCGACAATAAATTGAAACATGGGCTATATTAGTTGATAGAAATGTTTTGCAACTTTCATAATATTAATCCGAGTAGTTATCTCATTCATTTGATAATTTTATTATATTTGTATCAAATAATATAACATTGGCTGCATTATTTCATAGAAATGTTATAAAATGATCAAATGAATGAGATGTATTTGAGAGTTGCAAAACATTTATATTATTATGAACTAATATAGCTCATGTTTTAATTTATTGTCGTCATCAACCTGTTTAACTGTACTTATTTAAGCTATGGACTGTACGAAATTAATTACCTAATAAGAAATCTTTTTCTTTTTTTTATTCAAATTGAGTAGGTACCTAGGTAGGTATAATAAGTGATGTGGATTAACGGCCTGTTACTTGACACAACACAACACATATTCACTTTATTATTAAGGAAGGCGAATAGAACAGGAATAAAATTAAAAGTATGCGTTATATTGACAGCGTAAGAGACAAGTCTCCCTGCTCCCAAAATAACGCTTTCTCAGTCAACTCTAGCGACCTTATTCACCGCAGGCGCACAACACTATAAAGTAGTGTTATTTAGCTGCAATTTCCTGTAAGGTAGAGGTGCTACACCAGTCGGGCACCCAAAATTCGACGGTACCCTCATCATTATCACCAGCCTATATACGTCCCATTGCCGGCCACGGGCTTTCCTACATGGGAGAAACACATGAGAAGTTTGGGTCATAACACCACCACGCTGGCCCAATGCGGGTTGGTGGGTAAAAGCGGTTGCAGTAACAACTGGGAGCAACGGCTTAACGTGTCTTCCGAAGCACGGACGAGGTCGAGATTACAAACTTTGATTGGGACCCGACTGCACCCTACCTCTTTTAAAATGTCATATTTCTCGTCTAAACACTATTCGAATTTACCGCAATAAAACTTATACTATTATATATTTTAAGTAACCCCCGGCCTCATTAATCATCTAACCAACACCATCTCATTGAGACTATTCTTATGAGCCTAAACACGCTGTATCTGCTGTAAGTTTCTGAGGAATTGAGCATCCCGCAGGCTATTTGATGGTACAGGATCAGCTCAAGATTAGCATGTCTCGGAAATACCACTGAAGTAACAATAAACCAAATTTCAAATCAATCGGATCTGTGCAAGCTAGTAAGACCCTTTTGAAGAAATGAGCTGATAGTCATTGAACGCCAGGAACTTTCTTTTCTATGATCTGAGGCCTAAACAGATCTTCATAAATTATAGTTAAGAACCATCTCGATCACAATAGCTTTCAAACTAAAAAAATACGCATCAAAATCGGTCCATTCGTTTAGAATCTACGTCTTTTGCGTCGGGGGTTAAAAATTAGTAATAGAACGATATTGCTTATATTGGAAAAAGCCTCTGGAAGAAGTAAAGGAAACCTGCACTGATTGAATATCATATAACAGATTTATTAAATCTGTATTAACGTCAAAGCAACAGACAAGCATAAAGCATATATGTCATAGACTTATGACTAAGAACTTTTTACTCTTATTCCAACAGCTTCTTTTGCCTTAGTGGGTTTTCGTCACAAATCTGTTAAATCAGGAGACGCGGGTTCGATTCCCGCATGAAGCATAATTTTTTATCGTTTTCTTTCTTTATTTGTCATTATTACAAAAAAAAAGTAGGCGTTTAAACGCTATTTAAATTACATTAAAATGTGAAATCTGCTAAACTTCCTAATGTAGACAATAATTATTTATAAAAAATATTATTTCAGGATGAAACTGTTGAAAGTTCCTATCAAAGGTATTCCAGGAGACAAAGACAAAAATCCCTGATCGTGGTCAACGTAGTCGACTTAGCACTCAAAGTAAGTTCTTCACCAGTTTTAACTGCTTACTAATGATAATGCGTAAGTAGATTTTTTATTTAATTCTTGTTGGAATATTTAACGTAAACACTCCTATTATTATTTTCGGGATTTTTTTCTTGTTTGGTTATCGAAACGTTAAAAAGTTAATTAAAAAAAATAAAAATAAAAAAATGTACAAATAAAAGTAAATGTAAATACATACTTAGAGGCACCGCAGCCTTGCAATTTCAAGTTGGCCAACTATCGAACAACTAAATTGCGTGCTTTCATAGGCCGCAGACTTCGCCGACTTAGTTGGTGGACAGTGTTGCTAGCGCGGTGAATTCTGCGAAAAATGCGGAAAAACAACGCACTACTTCTAAAATTAATAAAAAGAAGACGAAAACAAAACGAAACATTTAGGGTGCATCCGATATTAAGTGACAGATTAGAGCGTGGGAAACATCATACCTTACATTCTGTACTGAGATGTTACCCAGATAAGTTTTTTAAGGGCTGGCCTTTTTTGGACTTCGTCGATCAGCAAGTAGAGAATGCAGAGATCGTCTGGGTGCGGCGGCTGCGTGCCCGTCGGCAAAAATCCAAGCGTGGGGAAATCACGCGCACGGTCATATTGCATCTTACCGTGCGACTGACCAACTAAGTTGTTATAGTCTGCGGACTATCGGCCGATAGTTGGCCAACTATTTAGTTGAACGACTTAGTTGGATATAATGTGCGGGCTATCATAAGATTCTATGCCTATTAGACATTCTGCGATTTAGTTGGCCAACATGAAATTGTATATGTGCAGTGTCTCTTACATCAAAGTTTACTAGGTGGTAGGCCGTATGTAGGATCGTCGGTTAGGTACCTACCACTGCCTTTCTTTTTTCAGCCGTGAAACAGTTCGCTGTGTTTCGGATTGAAGGGAAAGGTAGCCAGTGTAATTACTGGGGTATGGACGGCATTTCATCTTAGGCCTCAGCATGACGACGCACCTTCAATATAAAGTGATTTTCCCTTGTTATTGCAGGTGTCTATAGGCGGCGGTAACCTCTTACCATCAAGTGGGCCGTCAGCTTGTTTGTCATCTAGTTGGATAAAAAAAACATCAAAGCTTGATAATGATTTCAAGTACATTTTAACAAACTATTTTTTTAATAAATAAACGCTAAACATGACAAAACCGTTACATGTTCGAGATAAATAAAGCGTCAAATTATTCTGATCGAGAGATACACTAGCGTTTCGACATTTTTTTTGTAAAAAAGCTAGAGTAAGCAGGGGCATCGTCTAGCGCGAAAAACGACTCTGGTAGAGCCAAATATATGTATAAATGATCTTAATTTGGGTCCATTTAAAAAACACATAGCTACGTTTGTACGTTTTTTATCCTGAACTCCATTAAACTTCCTTTTCAGATATGCCTGGCTTTAATATACTCAATAACTAATAGAGGCACAGGTAAGATATGGATTCTTTCTTCTTTTTATCATAGAGTAGGCTAAATTCAAATTCAAAGAGCGTGATACATTGACGCTCTTGGACCGTTGTTCGTTGGACCTGCCTACCATCCTACCATTATTTCGGATACGGGGTAACTCCGGACAAGGCCGCGGTCGTTACCGGCATGATGCTCAATGGCCGGGACTAGGTATAAGGTTTCTTTCCCTATACTATGGTTGAGCGGAGCGATGGCTGGCACATGCGTCATACTTGTGAACAGGTGCCACTAGTGGAAATGGTCATCTCTAAGCTTCCTTGATTTTGTAATAATTTACCTACATATTCATCAATAGTTACATTTTTGAGGGATTTTTGAGGTATATGGCATTATAGGATATTATATATAAAACAATACAATTATTATTGTAATGACGTGGTCAGACAAGTGTTTAAAATTAATGAAAGATGTTTAGCTTTATTAGGTCTTTGTATATTAATTGTTGACATTTGTGTATTGTAATACCTATATTGTGATGGTGCATTGTCGGACAGCCTTCAAATACAGTAAATATTCTTGTCATTAGGTACTTATTGGTACGTTAATATACCTTTTTTTATACTTTGTGCGACACTGCGCTGCTGAATACTATTACTGTGTAACTAAACATTGTAACTTAATAATTGAAAAGAGTGACTACACGAGTTTGTTGCCGGAATCTTCTCGGTAGTTCAACTTTTGAAACCGGTGTAAATTCAGACAGACTGACAGGCAGACTGACTGACGGACAGACAGACAGACTGACTGACGGACAGACGGACCGACAGACTTTTTTTTGTTGACGATTCGACAGGGTTTTTTTGTTGACGATCCGAAAGTGCTTCTTGGGGGGCCTAATTGAATAAAGATATTTTCATTTTCATTTGGGTGAACCCTCAGATTATAGAATCTGAGGGGTCCACCCTCTAAATTTTAGTATAGATTATCAAGTATTATTATTTATCACAAAATAAACGGCCTTGTCCAAAGTTACCCTGCGTCCCAACTTTCCCCTAATCTACCAGTTTCGAATACTCTACAAGTTTTAGTGAGACCATTTAGCTTGTAGAGTAATATTAATTTATAATTATGATGTAAATAATGTTGTAGGTAAGCTTTGCCAATACAACTTTTAAACAAAATAAAAACCGACTTCATAACACTAACAACGATAAAATAATTAAATTAAAGTACGTACTTATTAGGGGATAAGTACCTCTTTAAATTTAATGAAACATATTTTAAGGAGTCGATGCTTCACTTTCTATTGTTTCTGGAAACAACTTAGCATCAACTCCAAAAAATGTTTCTAGGGGATAAGTTCCTACCTACCCACTTGAATTTAATTATTTATACCTTCATAGTCTTTTGAAGTCGGCTATTATTTTTTCTTTCCTAATAGGTACAACTCACTAAGATGTATACCTACAATTTTGACATCTCGTGTGCCTTATCCTTTATGCAATAAGAGTCACTGAATGAAATAAATTAGTGGTCTCGAATGTGCCTACACTGCCTTGTTTAAAATTTCCCCGCCTTCTTAATCACCCCTTTTACTCCCCTAATATAAGAACCTGTTCTGAAAGCTCGAAGGCTTTTTTACTCGTAATATGGTAGTAGTAAAGTGGATTGGCATTATCCTCCTAGTGGATAGAAGGGGTATACCACCACCCTGGTGCCGTCAATGCAACAATAAATTTAAACATGGGCTATATTAGTCCATAGAAATGGTTTGCCACTTTCAAAAATATCGTATTCATTTGATAATTTCATGACATTTGTATGAAATAATGCTGCCAACGTTTCTATTTCATACAAATGTGATAAAATTATCAAATAAATACGATATTTTTGAAAGTGGTAAACCATTTCTATTAACTAATATAGCGCATGTTTTAATTTATTGTCGTATTGACAGCACCACCCTGTATATTTTAGCTTTCATTGGAGCAAATAAAAATTCCCAAGTTGCATAAAAGCTATCTGAATTTCTGTCCTTGAAAATGTTTAGAATCCATATCGGATTCCAACTTGCAACAGAACTTTTTTTAAAAAAATTCTAACTTCCAGATTTAAATACTACGGTGAGTAGGATAGCGTGGACGGTGGCATTCGCGTGGCTGAACCTTGGCGTGTGCCTGCTGGGCTGGTGGCGGTGCTTCGCCAACAATTACCTGCACTGGGCCGCTGCTGCCACCTGGATACTCCTCATAGCTCAAGGTATACTACTAGATCGCTGGTTCAATGGGTTAAGCTTATAGGTTTCGATTACGAAAACAAAGCTAGTTTCGCCATGATTTTTTTATGCAACGAGATGATAAGCTGACGGCCCACCTGGTGGTAAGCGGTTACCGCCGCCTATAGACACCTGCAATAACAAGAAAAAAATATTACTTGATTTTGAGTGAGAATTTACAGGTGAGTTGTCATGAAATGCCATCCACGCCCTGTAATTACACTGGCTACCCTTCCCTTCAATCCGAAACAACGAACTGTTTCACGGCTGAAATAAGAAAGGCGGTGGTATCTACCCAGATGACCCTACATACGGGCCTACCACCTAGTAAAAGACGATTCCAGATGAGTAAATCAAAGATTTGTAATATTGGAAGGCACGTTCAACCGTTGGTCCCGCTTTTGCTGCAATCGTTTTAACTCACCTAACTTCAGTATGTTGGCCCAATGCGGGTTGCATTGGGCCAACATAGTGGAGTTACGGCCCAAACTACTCACAAGCTTCTCCCATACAGGAAGGCTTGTGCTCAGTCATTACATATAATACGTTAACATATATTAACATATAATACGTTGTTAATTAATACTTAACGTTTTACTTGTATAAAAAAAATACTTCTGATACTGTGGAATTTCCTCCTAGCACCAAATAGAAAATAATTTAACCATTTTAATAGCGATCTGTGTCAGTCTACCTAGTCTGTAGATTAGAATAGAATATAGTGCTCAATCATGTGGTTATAAGTCCCTATAATGTCAAGTCCTGACCTCAATTAACGTCATCTGTTTACTGACGCAAAACATCGATCATGTCCCGGTGCACCTCTCAGAAAGATTTCTGGTAAATGCTTGAGTCTCGCCAGTGATTCAGAGGTTTTTAAAACTCCCTTTACCGTAAACATCCAAAATTACAATATCTAATTTGAGCTTTAAAGGTATGGTTTATATAAAAATGACATCTTGAAATGGTGGTAGGAAAAGTCCTATGACTCTTATTAATGGAATGAGTAACTTTTGAATGTTTTTATTTATTACATAGAGAGGGCTATATAGAACCCTGGGTAGGGAAATAGCTAAAGAGAAGAAGAGAAACATTATCATCAAGTCATGTTGGTTCCAGGTCTGGGCGGGCAGGGCATTGGGTTCCAGTCCCCAGAGAGTCAAGTATGGTACATGCTGTTCATCGTATTCGTGCCGTACGCCATGCTGCCGCTGTCTTTGGGCTGGTGCATCATTATTGGCCTGCTATCCTCTATCTCCCACGTGCTGGCCACAGCAGTCGAGATCCAAGAGGTCATCAACCAGGATAACCATGTTGTAAGTTCCTAATCACACTTTTTGGAAAAAATGGAATGTGTAGTGAATAGGGTAGTTGACAACTTTTTTTTATTTCATAAATAAGAAGTTTGTAACTCTTAAAGAAATATTGCAAACTAAATAGTATGTTGCGGCGCATCGTCCAAAAACGCTCCATAAAGAAAATCTACGAAACAGGTGACGTCACACATGTACGCATATTACTAAGAAATGTATGGGCACACTGACAAAATTAATAATAACTATGTATTAAGTAGATACGTTTTTATTAATAGTTGTTTTAATTGATGTCAGCAATCTAATATCGGTAATATTATTGATAAATTTTGATAAACAAAAATACCATTTTTAAGTTTTCAAAACAGTAAGTACAACTTTAACAATATTCCATATCTTTTAAGTTTGAATTATTTTTATAGGTAACAGTAACGTATATTTTTCGAATTTGTGAAAAATAGCGCCATATTGAAACTTAGACAACATCCCAATTCTTGTTATTGCTAGTACCTAACAGTTCCAGTATATCTATAGGTAATATTACCTACCTACATAATATTACATTTAGCCCCTCGTCACATTCTCTACAACATGCGAGCCCCGAACATAATTATTCCGCAGATTTTTTTATGTTTATGCATCAAAGAAAACTCTGTTAAGTTTGACTCTTTATGATTTCCTTTCTAAGACCATGAACTGTGGGCAACGTTGAAGGCATTAATTTGTGGACTATCGTCTTTAGTTGCTAACTTACTATAATAGGCCAGGTTCCTTACGAAATGCGAAGCTGGAGAACACTTCATCTGGCTGTTTTTGCGATCGGCAGTTAGATCCCTGCGTAAATAAATAAGCCATTACGCCGCGCCGCCGCCGAGCTTCTCGTTTGCGACCGTATTTACGTAAACATAGATATTATAAGGACAGTCCCTTCCTGCGTATTATAGAGACCAAAATCTAAATGTCATTTATTAGAAAGACTTTTATTTGTCGATACACAAAAGTAGTACCACCAAAGCACTCATAAATACGCGTTACTTGGATCAAAATAGAGTACCTACCTACGAATACTTAAAATAAAATGTTGATTAATGGTAAACCTATGTGATGTTATCACTTTTATTGCTGTATAATTTGTTTTTCTGCGCTCGAGCACACACAGCGCGTAATATTCTTTAAGATGTTTCGTGAATGTTGGTGATTTCCCACCGACAAGGCAAGGCGAGGATAAGACGAGCGAGATTTGAAGTCACGAAACTGCTTTCTCACCAATAAATGAGCAACGCGATCTCACAGTAGGTATCTCGCGATCGCGCCGTCCGGCGCGAGACCTCGGTGTCAATCACGTTTTGCACTCAACAAAATATTGAAATTCATATTTTACACACTTCTGCGTACTATCAAACATGCATAAGGACAAAATTTGCTAGCAAGTCCAAATCCTCCTCGCCTTGCCGTTGGAAAATCAACTTTAACAAACGTACCCAAACGCTAGATCATTGCTATTTTTTCGTTACCTTCGGTTCAATAGCGTCTTTCATTGTTTTAGGATTTACGTTCTCGATCGTTCGTAAGAATGTAATAGATTTTATGTGATCTGTTTGTTTTTTGCATTCTTAACAGATACTTTACTAAACACTAGTGGTCATATCTCCATGCCGAAATTTATCTGATTCGATTTAGCGGCTTAAAAGTGCAGTAATAGAAAGAGAGTTACCTTCTGGGGTAGAAGTTATGGTTATAATGTTTATAAGGCTTTCGTCCTGCAAAAAAGAGCCATTAGAACCATGATTCGTATACCACAACTAGAATCTTGTCGCGAGCACTTTAAGAAACTTGGCATCTTGACTGTTCCAAGTCTTTGCATTCTTGTCTTGGTTACAAATTTTGCCAAACATATTACTGAATATGAAAGTCCCGAAGAGAAACTAGTTAGAGAAAGTACAAGAAGGAAAGACTTTACTCAGAAAATAACTCCTAGAATCAAATTAGTTAAACATAGCTCTAAATATCAGTCAGTTACATTATTCAATAAATTGCCAATAGAGTTAAAAAATATAGTTTATAAGCCTAATTTTAAATCAAAGTTAAAAGCATATTTGTTGGAAAAGTGCTTTTATTCCGTAGACGAATTTCTGAATGTAACATTTTAATAGAGAATTTGTTTTAACTTTGACATTGCTTCTAAATTGACCTTATTATGATTATAATTATGTATGTAACAAATAGGTAAAAATTCATTTATTTGACATGTTTTTAAAATTATATATAAATTAAAAAATATTTATTTTAATTAGCTTTTAACTTTTAATTTTTGATATTTTTATTACTAGTATTTCCACAAAATGTATATTTTTATGAAATAAATGAACTTGAACTTGAACTACTCGAATTTTAATATTACTAGTGGTCATCCTTTTTTGTTTCGCGCCAGAAGGTATCCTTTGTCTTGTCTCAAGCTGAAACCCTCATGAGCTGTACTGTAACCTATCCCCCCCCCCCCCCCAGATCTAAAAACATCTAAATCAGCGTAATGGCTCGGGAATGAAAACATAGCAGACAGACTGACTTTTGCATTTAGTAAAATTAGTATATATGGATAGTATGGATGCTCAACAAAACACATAAAATCTTTTTAAACTCAATCAATCAATATTCTTCCAGGCCCGATCATGCGGCATGCGCCTCCTCATGAGCAACACGCTGCTATACACGGCGGTGAACTTCGCGGGCATGTACGCGAAGTACCTGGCGGACTGGGGACAGCGCAAGGCCTTCCTCGAGACGCATCGCTCCATGGTCGCCAGGGAGAGCACCAAGCGAGAGAGCGACAGGCAGTGGAAGCTCTTCCAGAGCGGTGAGAAACGATAGCAAATTCAATCAATAATGCGAAAGAAATAAAATTCTGCTGGTAGATTTTTGCTCACACGTCGCTACCTCGCGCAAATATGGTGAATAACCAACCGGCTTCCCTCGATGCGATTATTTTAAAAAAGTTTAGTAATGATGGACCAAATGACAATCGAGTATAATTTTGAGGCCAAGTCGAATTGATAACTACGTAGCTTTGGCTAATGTTTACCTACCATTGCGACCACCTTTCATATTTTGGCCGTGAAACAGTTTACTTTGTTTCGAGTGAAGGGAAAGATAGCTAGTGAAATAACTGGGCATTGAAGACAAAGCACCAACGTTTTTTCCTTGTCATTGTAGGTATCTATAGGCAACTGTAGCCACTTATCAATAGGTAGATCGTCAGCTTGCGCTTGTCATGAGTCATATTCGTATATAAAAGAAATCATATAAGTACCTTTATATCACAGTTTAAAGAAGGAAACAATTTTCTGTTTCGTTACAGTGATACCAGATTTCTTAGCGCGAGAGATATACAATCATGTATCAAAAGTTAGAGGAGAGTTCCAGGAGCAACAGTTTAACAACTTGTACATACAGAGGCATCAGGACGTCTCAATACTTTACGCTGACATCAAAGGATTCACGGGTATGAAGGGAAGAGAAGCATTTAAAATATTATTTCTAATTTGTGAAGTACCCACTTATAAGAAACAATAGATCTATTGCATGTGTAATAAGTGGGCAGTGATCATGCCTACTGCCATTTATTTAGCGGAAGTTATTTTAAAACTCATCTTTTGATTGCAGAACTATCAAGCAAATGTAGTGCTCAAGAATTAGTGAAACTATTAAACGAACTATTTGCCCGTTTTGATCAATTAGCGACGGTAAGGTATATTTAAACTTTTCCTGTCGTATGATCATTCAACATTAGTTAGCCAAGAGTTTACTTGCAGGAGAACAATTGCCTCAGGATCAAGTTGCTGGGTGATTGCTACTTCTGCGTGAGCGGCCTCCCGGAGCGGCGCGAAGATCACGCGCACTGCTGCGTCAACATGGGCCTGCATATGATCCGGGCGATACGGGACGTGCGATATAATGCGCAGGTGCGTCGACGTGACAGTCTTAGCAAAAATACGTATTTAAGTTAAATAAAACATCAAGCGAGCATGGATCTCATGACTCATGATAAACAAAATTTGAAGTTACGATATCAATCGTCAAAAAATAACCATGCTCGGAGTTTCTCTGAAGGATAGAATTCGGAATGCAGTGATCCAGCAGAGATCTAAAGTCATCGGCATACTAATAAAAAAAAAGCCAAAGAGCAAAAAGCTAAAGCTAAAGCTGAAGAGGCAGTGGGCTGGCTATGTTATCCGCCGAACGAAATAAGCGGGTACGTGAGTGGAGTGAGTGAGTGCCTCAGGCTCGGTGGAGTCGAAATCAGTCATCGTCGAAAACAGTTTTTCTGCAAAAAGTGTATGATTAATCCAATAAGTTGAGTTTGAATGTCAAATTCGACGATCGACAGATCTATGCAGATGTCTCATTTTAATCCTTAAAATTGCATTTTTCGTGGGAATTCTGTTCAAAAGCTATCCACTATCTGACTAAGATCCGTGACGTCATACGTCATTCAAATAGTAAACATGTCGATGTTCAAGGTGGAGGTGACTTCAAACATTCTATGACACTCTCGTCTGCAGGAAGACTAATTATTCTTATGGTCGTACTTACAAAACATGGAGTTCTTTGACAGCACACGTGTTCCCTCCTTTCTATAACATGGGTCCCTTCAAAAGAGACGTGAAAAGGCTTCTTAAGGGCTGGCAAGGTGAAAGCAGCTAGAACAGTGTTTCAAGCTTCGCTAGCATTCTTACTGCTTCACATCAGGAGTCATTTGCCGTGCTTTATATTAAAAAAAAATACCTACTTAATATCAATCTCCTTTACGTCAAATGGTCAATGATCAGGTGGACCTGGACATGCGCATCGGCATCCACAGCGGCTCGGTGCTGTGCGGCGTGCTGGGCCTGCTCAAGTGGCAGTTCGACCTCTGGTCCCATGACGTCACCCTCGCCAACCACATGGAGAGCGGCGGCATGCCGGGGTCAGTTCAGCCTATAAACTAACCTTATAATACAGTACAGACTTTCAAGTATAAGGGAACTACTCACTATTTTGACGACCGGCTGGCCAAGTGGTGTGTACCCCTTGCTATACAGGCTACTCGGTCAAGAGGTCCCGGGTTCAAATCCCGGTAGGAACAAATAATTGTATAATGAGTACGAGCATTTGTTTACGAGTCACGGATGTTTATAATATGTTTAATGAGTATATTTCTAATATTTATATGCATATTAAGTATTATCATTATTTCTCCGTTATCCAGTATACATAACAAGCACTTAATGGTGCTTACTTTGGGCTAGATAAGAGGTGTGAGTGTATGAATATTTATTATTTATGTATTTTTAAAATAATATGATCCAATAATTGAAAATAAGGAAAAATATTAATATTTGTTTTGTAATTTCAAACTAATGTATCATTAAAAATTACTAGACAACAATTGGACTTCGCTTTCAGGTTGTAGGAATGTTCCTTTGCTTCGTAATTATTATAAATACGGGAAGTTATACGAGTAGGTATATGACTTTTATAAAAGCATGTTCTTTTTAAAAAAACACTGTATTTTACCATAAATAAACAACATACTCCTAAAATTTATAAGTTGTTTAAAGGATTGTAAATTTCACGCACACCACAAATAAACTAAATTGTGTTCCTATCATTTTTTTTAACTCTTGTTTATTATTATGTAGAGTAGGCTATGAAACAAAAGTGATATAAGTATGGGTATTTTACAGCGATTTGGTCGTCGGTTGGTATTTGTTACAATTGTATATTTTCCCAGTCGTGTGCACATATCGTCTGCAACCTTGGAATGCCTGAACGGGGCATTTGACGTAGAGCCTGGCGACGGCGGCAGCCGAAACCCCTACCTCAGAGAACAAAACCTCACCACCTACCTCATCAAGTGCACAGAACTACCTAGAAGAACAAGACATAAATCTAAAGCTGGGTATATTGAACAAGCGTTATATTATATGTTATGATATTCTATGCGGAGTGGAATTGCTTATGACAACACAAATTTTCATGATTCAGGAGTCAGCAATTGCAACAAATCACTTCGGAACCCAATCGACGCCCAAGCAGCATCATCGATGATGAAATTACTACAGACTGGACGCCAGAATTGCCTTTCCAAAATGTAAGATAATTTTCTGCCTTATAGTAGGTACCTATTTAATCTAATAAATGAATAAAGTCCGCAGTCTAGAGTCCCATCAAGCCTTTCATTATAATCACCATCGCCAGCCCATATACCTACATCGCCCTGCTGGGCACAGGCCTTCCTACGTGGAGAAACACACGAAAAGTTTGGGCCGTACACCACCACGCTGGCCCAATGCGGGTTGGTGGGCGAAAGCCATTGCAGTAAAACCAGATCACAACGTGCCTTCCGAAGCAAGGAGGAGCTTGAGAAAACAATTTTTGATGGACTCATCCGGGATCGAGCATAGCGAAAGTTTTCGTAATCAAAATTGTTAAGTGGTTACTTAGTGAGAATTGAACATTTTTTAACATGATACATATGAGATCTGTAGCGCTAAATACACATTCAGGTTTCACAGCCAAGCTGATGGATTTTCCATTCTAATATCCGACAATTCGGTTCATATTGTAGTACTACAACAGCACCGCTGCGGGTGTGGTGCGCACGCGCCGACGACGCGCCAGTGACGAGTTGGCCGAGCAGGAGTCAGGAGATGTGCCTTCACTATCTGATGTCGAGGTATGAGATAACACACCTATAACCCTTATTATCAATAATGAGAAAATACAACTAAAAAAGTGAACGAACAGTCTTCCAATTTTATATTAAAGAATAGTCTCAAAATGGTTTTTTTTGCACAAAACTTGAATCAATTTTAAAACAGTTTACAGCACCTCAAAGTTAACCTACTCCAAAAAAACTATTATACGCTTATAAAACCTTTTTACTATCATATCTGTTTTAAACAGATTGATCTTAAATCGACATTGTGACGCCTGTAAAGTTAAACAGAAAGACTACAATAAAATCGTAATCGTTACATCAGTTATTATCAGAAGTTCAGAAGCATTTCAGGACATTTCTTTTTCTAGCCCAGATATTTTAAAATGTAAAATAACTTTCAATATTTAAGATCAATTTTTGAGAACATATAAAATGTATATAGTATATTTGAACCGCACAGGAAGACGACATAATAAACAACTCTATCGAAGTAAGCAGCAATCGTCGCATGCGCATTGACAACATGCGGCCGTGGTCGCTTCACTTCCGGCGCCCTTCGCTCGAGGATAGGTTCGCGTGCCTCGACGAGAAGACCTTCAAGTCTAACGTCATGTGCTGCCTCGTGCTATGGATCTTCATCTTTGCTGTGCAGACTGTCATGCATTTTAAGTGAGTACTGACTGATATTTTTTAATCAGTCTAGGTAATTACATTCAAAGACTCCTATGAAAGTGAAGATTATAGATGATTCTATCGTTCGCTATATGTATAGCTACCAGAAGGCTTTGTTTCAAGAACCTTTTTAAAAGAGATTAAAAATATACCTACTTATAACATGACGGCCATCTAATCCCGTGGTTCTACCCTTGTAGGTCCGAGTCGAAACCGCATGAGTAGATATTATTGTATGATGATGAAGAACATTAGTTTTTACGAGTTTACTTTACATTTCAAAGTCGGAAAGCAAACGCTAATGCTCTTGCGCATCGTCTATCCTGTTATGAAGAATTATCACGTTCCTAGCTAATTGATTCAAAAATATTGCTGTCATTATAAATAAAGCATGACATTCAGTTTCGCTAGTGAAGTCTTCATAACTTTATTTATACTTACATATATTTTTTTTTCTGTATAACGTAATAGATTTGTGTGTTATCTAAGTGATTTAGGTTAGGTAGGTACTTTAAATAAAATTAAACTTATGTCAATACTACATAAAAAAATAGTTGGATGCCTAAATTTGAGACAGCAATATTTATTGCTATAATTTACCTACTGCTATAATTACAATCACGCCCTTTCTTACCACGTCCAGTTGTACCCCGCTGATGATAACTCTGTCGGTGATGACGGTGTTCCTGGGCGCGTCGTTCACGGTGGTGATGGCGGAGGAGTTCCCGCGGCTGCTCCCGAAGCTCGCCAAGTTCTCTGCGGGACTCAACGGCTCGCGGATACAGAGGGACGTTCATATCTGCATGTTTGTTTCCGTTATGGCTATATCAAGGTAAGTGCCCTTCTTCAGTGCTTCAAATTTACGACCTGGCCACGGGAACGAGCGGCGGTGACGGGCGACGCTACTGGTGGAACAAATATTCGCCCGCCTCAAATTTCACGCTAATGCCAGTCGCGCCGCCGCGCCGCCGCTGCCGCCCGTTCTCGTGGCCAGGCCGTTATTGTAACCTTTCTGTTCGTTATCAATGGGTATACTAATCTATTACTAATGCTGCGGAAAATGTAAAGTCAAAAGATAATGAAATTTCAAGAACTTAGACATTACACGAATTAGAGCATTGACATGACATGATACACCATAATACCGTTACCAATACATCAAACCAATAAGACAATGGAATCTTTTGTTTTTGACATCAAAGAAAATATCTGTACTTAATCGACTTCAAAATTTGGTTGCCTCTTATCAACTATTCAATAAGGAAGGGTTACACAAAGGTAAAATTTAATGCTGAATTCATTATTACAAAAAGGATTATTATATTTCCTACAAGTGAAAATTAAGGGTTTTGCATATAAATTTAGTCGAAAAATGATATCAAAAATTATGTGGCTTAAGTATTTTTAAAAAGCGACCAAAACTTTTGGGGTAGTTCTCATAAATTTTCTGCTTAAAGATAGCGACTGTTACGTCACTATTCAACATTATTTTCTACAGAGCAAATCTCGGAAGTTTGATAGAGCTAGAACTCCTCAAACATGTCGTTATCATAGAGGAACTTAAGTATACCAATAGGATCGTCATATTTAATGAAATAGCGTTGTCAAATACCGATTCGGTAAAAATATGTGGGAAAGCCTTGACCTGTTGTCTTAGCTTGTTTTCAAAATCAAAAATATATATTTTTTCAAGTTGAGCCTACTTGAAAAAATATATTTTTGATTTTGAGAAGCTCTTTCGAATCGTCAAAAATGATAAATTCTGTATATCTATATTATTTAAGAAATGGTCTCACAATGTCATATTGTCTATCATTTTGTCATGTCTGAATTTACACCGGTTCCAAAAGTTGAACTACCGAGAAGACTCCGGCAACAATCTCGTGTAGTCACTCCTTTGTCTTGTGAATACCAGCTATTTTAATTATATCCTTTCATTTTAGCACAGTCAAGCTCTACGTGTGTCCATCATCGTTCCCTGAAAGTGAAACGAGCCTAAACACTTCTGTAGACATAAATGCTTCACTGACTGACAATTCTGTGAATGTGGTGGAGTCTGCAGAGATACCTGAGGAGTGCTACCGGCCCGAGTACGTGGTGTTCACGTGGATCCTGTGCCTCGTAGCCCTCACGTCCATACTGAAGCTCTATTACTTGATCAAGACGTTTCTCGCCATCGTCAAGGTCGCCATGTACACGGTTCTGCTGCTGATATTCTACGACGTTTACTACATCAACGGCATCAATGCTAGCGCGTGAGTATCCAACCATATCTCTTTGTTTGCTAGCTCCACACCAAACACCATAATAAAGTACGTTTATAATTTCCACTCCACAGGTTTACAAATTTTAACGTGTACAACGGGCGGTTGTTGCAAGCTGCCTTTGATTTGTGCACAGTAAATCGACAATCGATCGAGGCGATCGCAATCGCTGACGAACCAAAACAAAAGCCCGATCTAGATCTAGATCTGTTTCAGTTTGAGTAGCTAACCGTGTCTAGATTTGCCAATAATGTGGAGCATCAAAATAATATAACTGCTAGAGTATCTAAATTATGGTGGACGGGTCATATTGTCAACCTTGTTGTACAAAAAATATTCTTTATTTTTTTCACCAAAGGAGATGTTTCATATCAGGCCAGATATTTGCACCCTATTTCAAAAAAATCAGGAAAAATCTCCTGTATCCGAGAAAAAAACTAATAATTCGTTTTCATGCATAGTTTGTTTGTACAAAAGGTGAAAGTTTTCGCCGATTTCACCTTTATTCAATATAAGTATAAGTCTAACTAAACGTCACCAAAGTGACATAGCCGCCATGATGAATATTTGACTTTGTAGCAATTTTTTTCTGAAAATTCTTGTTTTGTACCACGCAACAAACACTATTTTTCAATATACTGTTAATAGACCTGGCCTGGTCTGATCTGGTCTCCATACAATTTTGGAACATCTCTTTTGCCACCTTTAATAATTTTATAAAAACTTTTGCAGACAACTCCCGTTCTACGTACAAATGATGATCCTGATGATAATGTTTCTGGTGATGGTTGTGTACCATGCACGTCTGGTGGAAGTGACGTCACGGCTCGATTTCCTCTGGAAGCTGCAGGCGGAGACCGACCTCGACGAGATGGAGGAGACGCAGCGGACCAATCGGCACTTACTGAAGCACATTTTACCTGACCATGTAGTTACTCATTTCCTGAGCAAAGATCGTTGTCCTGATGTGAGTAAACCTATAATTATATAGTTGAGTACTATTAATTTCTCTTTATTGTTATTTGTAATTTACCAAATTAGTTAGATACCTAGATAAAAGTTTTTGAACATTACACTTTAAAATTAATGAAACAAAAAACAACACAAACATCAATAATTAAAACATCATCATCATCATCACCAGCCTATATATGTCCCACTGCTGGGCACAGGCCTTCCTACATGGGAGAAACACATGAGGAGATTGGGCCATAACACCACCAAGTTGGCCCAATGCGAGTTGGTGGGTTAAAGCGGTTGCATGAACAACCGGAACCAACGGCTTGACGTGCCTTCCGAAGCACGGAGGAGCTCGAGATAACAAACTTTGATTGACCCATCCCAGGATAGACCATGGCGAAAGTTGCTTTGTTTTTGTATCGAAACCAGAGCGCTCAAACCAATACGCCACTGAGCTCCTCTTAATTATTTATTGAATCATAACTATACATAGGGCTATACTGCCGGATTGTAAGTTTTGATAGAATAATCCAATCTTCTCTTTATTTTATGGATGAGCTGGTTTGAATGATTACAAGCCGCCATTACTTAATTCTTGCGGCGAAAATTTCTTATCCCTAAACAAACTGACTTTGAAAATCCACACCTATACTATATTGTACTTTAAAAAGCCAAATGTTAGCTGAATTTTAATCAGAATTATTTTATTTGAGGGATTCCCCTAAACCATGAACTCTTGAAGTATTTTTATAATACTGTTACATGTAATACGGTTTCATCGAAACCACTTGAGAGGATAACAAGGTCAGTTTCTCGATGAACCACATTTTGTATGATGAATTTAAGAAAACATTCTTAAATACACCATTCAAAATGTGCTTCTAGCAAGAAGAGATCATGGTCAGTCCCTGTAACACGAGAAGCTCGGGAAATGTTTTGAATACATCATAATTCGAATTTTAAAACATGAGTGTAGATAAAATTACTCTTCCATGGAAATAGATAATACCAAGCGTGGCAAATAGGTGTATGGCCCACCAGATGGTAACTTACCTGACTGTGATCTGAGGCGGTTACCGTAGCCTGAGTAGCTAAAAATTGTGTTGCTGTTTGTTTACTTTTCGTAGCCAAAATATTTATTGGAAGTAAAAAGCATGCACCTTTGCTTCCCAGGAACTGTACTCGCAATGGCGCGATGAAGTGGGCGTGATGTTCGCTGGCATCTCCAACTTCCACGAGTTCTACTCGGAGCAAAAGGCCGTCGACTGCATGCGGCTGCTCAACGAGATCATTTGTAATGTACCAACCGTTCTGTACTCTCTCATTATAATTCTACACTAGTAAAATGTGCTGTTAAAATCTAAATATTTTCAGTTAGAGTTCAGAAGATTTACTAGGTGATAGGTCCGTGTCCCGTACGTACCTTTCGGTAGGTTCATCTGGGTAGGTACCACCGTCTTTCCTATTTCAGCCGTAAAACATTTTGCCATGTTTCGGACTGATGGGAAAGGTAGCCAGTGTAATTACTGGGCATGGTTCATCTTATGCCTCAGGATGACAACGCAACTGCAATACCAAGTGACTTTTTCCATGTTATACCAGATAGCCGTCAGCTGGCTTGACATATAGTTGCATATAAAACTCCTTACTGGGTAGTTCTTGGCCTTCATCTCTCATGATACGTGATGATAAGGCCGAAGATGGAAGCGAGCTACACCCGGATTCCTCAACCACAGAGTACTGGCTATCTTACCTCCGATTGCCGGAACACAACAATTATGTTAACATTCTTGTTATGATGCCAGACTAACGTAAGATGGTGGAGGATGGTGGTTCAAAAGATTTAGTTTATTGACTAATATAATAATTATTTTCACAGTTGATTTCGACAAATTATTGATGCAACCGAGATTCAAGAGCATAGAGAAAATCAAGACGATTGGAGCTACATACATGGCTGCCTCTGGACTCAATCCTAATCAAAAGGTTGGCAGGAAACATAAATACATAAATTATAAAGAAAACACCACTATTTTGACACAACAGTGAATTTTGTACCGCTGAAGAGATTATATAATTTCAGACGGGAGAGGACGACTGCGAGCACCTGTGCGCGCTGGTAGATTACGCATTCGCGCTCAAGGAAACCTTGGAAGACATCAACAAACACAGCTTCAACAAATTTAGGCTACGAGTTGGTAAGTTCTGATATTAAATAACCATCATTAGCTAAGAAAATGAAAAAAGAAACCAATGCGGACATCCGTAAGAGAAACCAAGTCACTGACCTCACAGAAATGGCAAGTTAAAGTGTGGATAGGATACATAGCACGCAGAACGGACGGCCGATGTTGCGTTAAAGCCGCATGCCGATCACGTACCGGACAGTGCAAAGTAGGAAGGCCTCTCACTAGATGGACAGACGACCTGGTCTGGGTCGCGGAGCCCGTTGGATGCAGGCTGCGCAAAAACGATCCCTATGGAAATCAACGGAGGAGGCCTTTGTTCAGCAGGGGACATCATAGACTGACATGATGAAAAAAATATAAAATTTCACGTCCTGAGGCGGTTTAATTACTAAGTAATTTTTCAAACATTTATAATAATGTTAAAATCAAAAATTAAGAAAATATATAATGTTAAAACAAAATTCATAATAAAAGGAAGAAAATTAACTTAATAATTAAGTGAGTACTTGCCTATTTATACATTTTTTTTAATATAAGATTATTATCGTAAGGTATAAGCTGTGGGCCACTAGTGGGCGGCGTGATTGGCGCTCGCAAGCCCGTGTACGACATATGGGGTAACACGGTCAACGAGGCCTCGCGCATGGAGAGCACCGGCCTCATGGACCGCATACAGGTCACCAAATACACCAAGCAGGTACGCCCTAACCTACTGTTTCTCTTTTAATATATCATTTATTAGCGGACAATGAACCAAGTGCGAGTCAGACTCGCGCACGAAGGGTTCCGTACTCTTATCTATAAACAAGCGTCTACCTGTTGCCGTTATCAATATCAAGCAAAAACAAGCAAAAAATAACACTTGTTGTATGGGAGCCCCCTTAAATATTTATTTTATTCTGTTTGTAGTATTTGTTCTTGTAGCGTCTAACTATTACGGTTCATGAGATACAGTCTGGTGACAGACGGACGGACGGACAGCGGAGTCTTAGTAAGTTGGGTCCCGTTTTACCCTTTGGGTACGGAACCCGAAAAACCAAGAGACAAGGGCCAGTAGGGTAACAATGAAAAAGAATAGTAATTTTTCCGTTGCTTATGTCTTCGCACATAGACTCCACATTAGACGTGACTACTAGCTATTAGAGGTGTAGTTGACAAGCTTCTCCCTCGGCAGCTGCTCGAGGTGCGCGGCTACGAGGTGGAGAGCCGCGGCGCCGTGGAGGTGAAGGGCAAGGGTCGCATGCACACGTGGTGGGTGGTCCGCGGGCGCGGCGCGGCGCGTCGGCCGGTCGCCGCGTCCGCGCCGCCGCGCTCGCTCGCCGCGCTCGTCTACACCATGCTGCAGGCCCGCAAGCGCATCTACACGCACCCGCTCGACGCCAACGCTCAAGGTATGCAAATAATCGCCCACGATGACACCCCACAGAATCATACATCACCATCATATCAGCCTATGACGTCTACTTCTAATAAAGCCCACCATTGATACATTGATATTTTTAAATTATTAAACGCTTGCATGTTAATTACACAAGTCTAGTGTTGTATTTTATGAAGTTCTAATATGTACGCAGTAGGTCACGTAGCATATATTATTATTCTAGATACTATTTCGAGAAAAATCAAATTTAAGATAGCGCCAGCTAGATATAAACCATAGCTGGCGCCCAACATGAGGCAGAACCCTATATTAAACCTTTGAATGTTTTACGCTGATAAACAATTTTTGAGCTACATTAGGTAGAAGTTATCAATAATGTACATCATATCATAATATTGTGGGCACTTGTCAACCCAATTTTGTTACCATATTTCTCAATGCTTTTTTTTCATTATAAGTCAAAATTGCCCGGATAGTGAAAGGTCGCAAATTTGTCTCCCGTCTCAGGGCATGGTTTTAATGTATTTTTTGTTATTTATTCCTTGTACAATGAAATAATCCTCGGGGTGCCGGGCTCGAGTCGCGGCCGGTTTGTGTGATAAACATGAATATTTGTTCTCGGGCCATGATTGTTTTATTTAATGTACATTTCTAATTTTCTAAAATAAAAATACAATATGATATTAAATATGTTTTCCGTTATCTAGTATCCATAACACAAGCCTATTGCTTACTCTGGTCAAGATAATAGGTGTGAATGTATGGATATTTATTTATTTATCTTATTGGAAGACCAACAGTTTAAGTTACATAGTAGGACAAAGTTTGTAAAACAGATAGCCAATTAAAGGTCTCCACTAATTTCCTCCAATGAGGAATATGTACAATATGACGCTATAATCATAATCGGAGCTAAACAGGTGCCCAACAAATTACAGCTCAATTATTTAAATTAAAATCTAATTGACTTAGTAACCGCCTCGCCGTCGAACAATTAGTATTAAATAAAGGAGATGTTCTGAATTTCTATGGAAGCTGGTACTCGGAGACCTCCCAGGACAAAAGTTATATGGGAAAAAAGAGAATATTATGCAAAAAAAACTATAATTTAATAAAATCCCTGCATATTAACAAAAAATTGCATCTAATTCTGGCTAAAAATAGTTACCCACAGATATAAAATTCAATTTTAAAAACAGTGGCCAGACAAAGGACAAAACGCCAATATCGTACATTGTCTTGTTAAATGTTTTTTCTAAATAGGCATGGTTTCAATTTTTATCAGCTTGACAATTTGCAATAGTTTTTTATAAAAAAAAATCAATGCTGAAAACGCCAAGTTGGTTTCTGGTCTTGTTTCTGACTCATAATATGTATGTTAAATTATTTTTCACTGTATTTTATTAGAGAAATTGAACACGAAGTTCGATTTCTTGCATGCACTTTTCAAAATTAATCAAAACATAAAAAAACTGTATATTCTAGATTCTCTGAACATAGTATGTCTTATCGAAACCTTTATATCTAACTATTTTGCCACTTTACATAAATTAGTATGATAATGTTTGCTTGCGCAGCGGCGGCGGCGCGCGGCGGCTCCGTGCGCGGCGGTACGGCGCGCGGCGCGGCGCGGCACCGCTCCGAGCTGCGGCGCGCGCGCACCCGGCACACACACTCCAGGTGACCACATAACATCATCCACATACACTAGCTCTGTGTGTTTTAAGATTTCTATTGTAAAGTCACAATGGTGTGACACTAAATAAATATTTTCTTTCTTTCTTTCTTCTTTCCGAATCACGAAGCTCGAAGATTAGAAATTTTGGTTGAGCCATCCCGGGATCGCCCATGTCGAAAGTTGCTCTGTTTTCCTAATCGAAACCAGAGCGCTCAAACCATTACGTCACCAAACTCCTCACCGTTCATTACTCGAAACAAAATAGTCAAATTAATAGCTATAGAACTGTGAGTAACCAGCAAAGTTGTGGACAGAACCGGCGGCGAGGACATAGAGCTGGGCATCCGGCCGCACGCCAGCAGCATGGTGGTGCGGCGGCCGGACATGGCGCCGCCGCTGGTCGGCAGCGTGTCCGCGCCGCACACGCCCACCGCCGCACACCCCGCGCACCCCGCGCAAGACCCACCGCCGCCCGCCACCAAGATGGGGCTAGGTAAGTTTTATACAACTGTGCCTGTACCACCATCTTTTATCACGATCCAGTTTAGGACCTAAACTGAGTAAAATCGTTAAATTCGTACTACGACGATATCCACGACTATGAAAGCGATGCAGTTTAGGAACCAATACTGAACGGGCGGAATATGAATCGCTTTTATAAAGATGGTGGTAAGGCCCCTGTGCAACAAACAGCTGACGACCCACCTGGAGGGAAGGGCTGCGCCAAAGTTCACCTAAATTTTCTACTTCGATAATTGGAAATCCGAAAATGTTCTTCCTAACATTTTTCATTCTAACAATCGCAATTCCTAACTGCTCTGTTTCTGATATTCATAATTCCGAATCATTCAATTTTAGAATGTCAGTGGCAATAAATTTTAACCGACTTCAAAAACGAGGAGGTACTCAATTCGGTTGATATGTTTTTTTTTCTATGTATGTACACCGATTACGCAGAGATTTCTGATCCGATTAGCGTGATTCTTTTTTTGTTTGATGCGAAATAGTTGACATTTGGTCGCGTAAAAATTTTATCAAAATCAGTTGGGTAGTTTGGTTTTTTTATAAAAAAAACTGAAATCATTAAGTCGTCTAAGTATGCGAAATTGCGGATTTTTGCTTTCCTATGACTTTTTAGTGAAACGATACGATAGTAGGAAACAATGTAAGCTGACGGTCAGCCATCTAGCTTTAACCTTAGAAAGTTATCACTAAAAATTGTGAAAAACAAATTTAAACAAATATTCAAAAAACTGAAAAGGATAAAATAACTAAATTTAAGTAAGTACATACTCATCACCTAGAAACATATTTTTTGGAGTTAGGGCCAAGTTGTTTCCAGAAATAAGAGGACGTGGAGTACCGACTCCAAAATATGTTTCTAGGTGATGAGTACCTACTTAAATTTAATTATTTTATCCTTTTCAGTTTTTTGAAGTCGGTTTGATTTTTGTTTAAAAATTAGACAACTAGGTAACAAACAGCTGACGGCCCACCTAGTGGTAAATGGTAAACGCGGGTTCCACCGTCTGGAGGATATATGTTTTTTCATCGTTTTCTTTCTTTATTTGTAACTTTATCAATAAAGTAGGCGTTTAGACGCATCAAAAACATTAAAATGTAAGTAAGTAATCATACTTACCTTAATTTAATGTTCCAAGGTGCAAGACTGAAGGCAGCCAGCTTCTCATACCGCACGCGACCGCGGGACAAGTCGCCCAAGATCCGGGAACAGTCGAAGGAAGGCTCGGAGACGTCCATCGCCAACGGCGCGCCTGGCTCCTTCCGGCTGCGATCCGTTACCACCGCCTCTTTCTTCCGGAGCAGAAACAAGGAGAAGAGAAGCAAAGAGCAGTTGGAAGAAGAGCACAAAGAGAACGGAGAAGCCTTGAATACGAGAATGTAAAAATGAAGAATGTTTTTTTTAAATGTTCTTTTAGTATTTCCGTGATAATGAAATACAAACAGTGTAAATAATTGTCTGTCTGTGTAGGTACTATTTGTAGCCATTTTTAATGGATGTTTTCAACTAGTTTTTTTAGTTTTGTTTTACAAAAGTTTAAGCAGTTGTCACTAAATTACTTTCTACTAAGGACAACAAGAAAAATAACACTACAACAAGAAAGACTTTAAGAAATAACAAAATTATAAGTTACTACATAACCAAAGAAACCAAAAACATAATATAAATTATTATAAAGAATAACGTATTTCATTATAAATAAAAAAATAGGAAAAAAATATTTATTTTAATCCATAAAAATATGTGATTAAATATGTAAGTATACCTAATGGGTTCTAAATTAATCTTAATGTCTAAGTTTGGGAGTCAAATAATTTTCCCAGTGAATTTTATTTATTTGTGAATGACGGGCTGACTGAATAGGGTGAAATTATGTTATAATTATTATATTTTTTTATTGTTTACATGATTGTAAGCACAAAATAAGAAATTAATGACGTAACTAAGCACAAAACATGCATTTATATGAAAATTTTATTAATTTTAACATGTATATTTAATTATTTAAGCATGTATACCTATTTATTGTATAGTTTAAGTAAGTGTAACGTCTATTAGGTAGGTAGACTTATTGTAAGTAAAAATTTATAATTAATAACAAGGGGATGAAAATCAAAACGCTGAGAAGTCTTCCAAGTGAAGATACTATGTAAATAGTAGAATTGTAAAAGATTATTTAGTTATAATAAGACTTTTTAAATAATTTTAAAAAGTATCTCCAAAGATACAGAAGACCTCCAAATAAAATTTACAATTTCTATTTTTATTATGTGTCGTAATTAACGTTAGCAAAGTATTCGATGTTGTCAATAAATTATATAATAATCTAAATTATTCCTATTCAGTATGTGTCGATTCTTATTGGAATGGGACCAATGAGAGGTATATAGGTAATATTGTTGTGTGAAAGGAGTTGAAGAATTGACGCATCCTGGAATACCTAGTTGTTTTTGTACATAGCTATTCATTGTTTCAACCTATTGCTTTTGTCTATACTAAGCTGTAAATCTATTAAAAATTTATAAATCTATTTTACAATGTAATTTAAAAAATTATCATTCATAAATTAAAATTAAAGTGCTTCTCTATAAAATAACTTTATTTACTATATGTTTATAGTCAATTATAATATAGAATCAATTAGCCAAAAATATGTGATGCCAAAGATGATATGATCTCATATTACTATCAATAAATCGTGCAATCGTATTCCCGTTGTATTATTTGTAAATATTTTTTCGGAATAACAAATTGTGGCTTTATTTTGCGAGACCATAATGCATTTAAAATTTGATTATTCAGAGTCAATATTTAATATGCAATAGAAAAATGGATAAACTTAGGATAAAAATTAAGTCGTTAATAAGTTTAGGTCAAAATGAAACTACCAAATAATGTTCAGATTTTATTTACGCCTCTTACATCAAATCTCTTATAAACACATGGAAGTTGTACACGAAACTTATAGCAAACATAAATACTGCATTAAATAACTCCTAATTATAATAGCTTTGGAAATGCGTCACACCCTTCAAGTTACAAATTTTATAGCTATCACTCGTGGACAATATTTTGGAGTCCAGAACTACCTCGTAATGTGGTAATTGAAAAAATTGTTTCTGATTCGTAAATCAGTCGCTACAAGAAAAACATCATGTAGGGGCGTTTACGCTGTCGGCTTTCCTTACTAACTTCTAAGTCGAAAATATTGATAACGAACAAACCTATTCTAATAACATTTTATAAGCATATAGTCAGGCTAGTCTAATTAGCAGAGGTCGGAATTAGATAGAGTTATTTATGTACTTACACTGATTTACAGCGAAAGAATAAAGTGGATATGCCACAAATCCCGAGATAAATTTTAAAGAGCAGAAAAATCCCGTGATTTACTAAATAAAAAAGTATTTACTTTTACACAATTTAAACCTCTGCACGAGCGATAGTTGCAAATTTGAAATCCCGGGAAGATTCATATTAATATCAACATTTTGATTTAAGTACATAAATAACTCTACCTAATGCCGACCTCTGCTAATTGCCGATTTCTTTATTTATTAGACATTTCGTAAAATCCTCTGATAACTTTCTAGACTAGCCTGACCTCCTTATGCGTGGCAAATTTTGTTACAATAAGTTTTTATGAAACGCCGTGCGGCGTAAACGCTTATAAGGCGCTACCTCGTTAACTTTCGTTTCGGCCGAGACAAACAGGGATGGACATATTGACTTCTCATCGCGAGGAAAAAAGACAACAATAGAGCACGTGCACGTAGTGAAACCGGCAAAATAATTGGAAATATTTTATTTTTTTGTCAAGAAACTAATTGAAGACATGATTCTCATATCCCTTTCTAAATAAACTCCACTTGTGTGTTAAATATTCGTTCGTGTGCTTATAAAATGCGAATGAGAAGGATTATCTGTATTTTTTTTGTAGAGAATAGCGTTGCCTTTCATGTTTTTGCTTTTGTATAATACAGTCGACAGGACATCAAGCGTAAAAGTTTGGCTTGGGACCGCCCTTATTCCGTTCGTATTATAGACGGTTTTCGTAGTACAACTGTTACACTTGACGCGCTGTGGTCTGTATATGATTGATTATTCTTACTCTTCATATATTTTCACAACGATTTATTTATTCCAATTTTCCTATTTTTTAGGGAAAATAGGAGTAAATCGTCAATAAAAATAAACAATAAATAATTATGAGGTTTCGCCTAAACACTTTAAAATTATTCGAATGAGCACAAAAATGTTTTTACAAGTTTTACACTAATAGGAAATTATGACTTGTTTCGATCCTATACATTTTCTAAACCATTTTAATGGTATCTCTGAAAATGATATATACTCATAGCGTACAGGTACAGGCTTATAATTTTTCCACAATTGACAGTACCCTAAACACTAAAGTCAAAATTATTTAAAAAAATATTAAATTTCTATCAAAAATATTTTAATAATTTCGCACAGTCATCACATCAATTATTATTATTACATTTTCACAGCTTTCAGTTAGTAATCCGACTAAGGTATTCATTAGTGATAATGATTAATTACACGTGATTTATTCCTAAAAATATACAAAGGTTTATTGCCATAAATTATTGCTAGCCATTTTTTTTATTTTTCATGGAAGTGGCAAATAACGACGGACCCCTTGTTGTTAGCGGTCACCGTGGCTTATGTATGGCAAGCAGCAAAACGGTGTACTTATATAATGTCTTATATCAATGCAATAGGGATCAAAATTGTTTATATCTTATTGATGCTGTCTGTACACTTGCTACACCAGATGCATCGCTTGCGCGTTACGGAACCTCTCGTACGATTTCACGCTTTGTTAAACAAAACCTCTTTTGGCGGCATACGACAAAGATTTATCTGTATTTGATTAATAATAAATTAAATATTTAAACAAGTCTTTTCCATAGAAGTTCACTTCTAATGAGATTTTTACATCAAGCTGCTTCTTTCACCAATTCTTGGTGTAGACACAATGGGCGCAGAAGAAAGGCAGAAGCTTATACATATGTACAGACGACAATCACGTGTAACAGTTGCACTACGAAATCCGCCTCTATTACGAACGGCATAAGGGCGGTCTCAAGGTCAAACTGTTACACTTGATGTGTTGTCGACTGTACAAACCAGCAGTGCTATAGCAACATTGCCAATCTGAATTACTATCATAATGCTCGGCAAGGTCTGCTTGCGTACGTGTAATATTTATCAATTCTTTTTTCGCATTAAAGACAGTCGAAAAAATCTGTCAATTCACCGCTCTTCTTTATGAGTTTTGAGACACAAAATCAAGCAAGGCTAATGAACTCATTTTTATACAGCATAAAAATATATTTGTCCTTTTCTTATTTGCACAGGATGCGATCTTAAGTAAATTAAATACATTACCAAATTTGATTCAATTTTACATAAATTTTTACTAGAACTATAAATATTTAGTCAATCTTTCGTTGTATACTTAAATTAGAAACCCTTTGAACGTGCTATAAATTGTACTATAACATCCCATCTCCCCCTTTTTGTTACATTATCGGCAGCATTCTACATAATTATCTCTACTATGGAAATTGTCTATGCAATAGTATCGATTTCATTACCTAATAAACGTGGGCACTATATGCTCTATAAATTCTTGTTTTTTGAAAGAAGAGGCTCACTACTTACAACTAATGTGTGACATCACAATTCAACAATAATATTCAAGGCACTATTAGCCTTGTAGCATGGTGCGAATGACAGATGTCATTATCACATGACCAAGGAAGTGACATTATGAAATTAGGTTTTATTGATAACGATTCCCATGGCATAAATCTCGCTCTCTTCATTATTATTCGTAATTAACTTTAAAAATATATTAATTACAAAATATAACTATGTATTATCTGAACTCTATGAGGTTAAACAACAAAAATTTAAAATAAATTAGCTTAATTTCTTATAAAAAATAGCGTTTATCCATCAGTACATTCATCACTAAACAAGTCTACGGAGTAACGTTACATTGATTAATAAAAAATTCTTTCAGTTCGACTTTATTTTTAGATAATAATATTCTGGCAGTGCAAATTTATTTACTTCAGTATTTACGACTGTGATATATAATGTACAGCTAAAATAATGAACCATAAATGTAAATCGCGGCAATTGTCACGAGTTGAAAGAAACGTTTCGCCTTATGCACCCGCACCATACTACAGCACAAATAGTGTAGCTGAGACTAACGATTGCTATCACAAACTAATAAATATACAATCATTACAAAGTCCCTATCGTACTAAAAAGGCACAATATAAAAATATTTATATTACAATCTTCAGAATAAATATCGGCAAGATTTCTTCATAAGTTGCCAATCGTTTATACAAAATAAAAAAACCTGTATGGCACCAACTTTTCCTTTCACAATTCATTATTACTATCTAGGATGATAATTTAATAATACTTTATTCGCAAACTGTGACATTAATTGGGATTGTAATGCACCATCGGCGTTTTTAACACTTCCACCCATCTGTAAAAGAAAACGAAATAGTTAGTTTTGATCGATTAGAGCACTCACCCACACTCAGTCACCGTCTGAGGACATGATTTTTATTTATTTATGTTTTCAGGACAGCTTACAGCTAATTATTCAATAAAACATCAACAGTAACTACTAAAAGCCAATGAAAGCTATCATAATTGGAATACAAATATGACCCTGCTAACCACTTCCTATGTCACAATTGTGTTCATAGAAATGGTTTGCCACTTTCAAAAACGTCGTATTCGTTTGATAATTTCATGACATTTGTATGAAATAATATAACATTGGCTGCAATATTTCATGGAAATGTCATTAAAATTACGATGTTTTTGAAAGTGGCAAACCGTTTATATGAACTAATATAGCCTATGTTTTAATTTATTGTGTATTGACGGCACCACCCTGTATATGCTGGTGATAAGCTGGTGTGAAAGAGTAAACATACACACAATTATTTTCCTGAACAGGTGTGAAAGAAAAATATAGTACTCAGTGATTTGTATGTCACCTGTTGTACGTGAATATGCTGTCGGCGCGGAAGAGGTACACGTGCTTCTTGAACTGTAGTTTGAACACGAAATCCTTGTCGACGCCGTCGTCCGGCCCCGGCGCCGCCACGCTGTATCTGTATAATATATTTTTTTTATATACAAAGCACGGCAAATTACTCAAAACCACCTGATGTGAAGCGGTAAGAAAAGTCCATATGCGAAGACAGCCAGTGCAGCTTGAGAAGGTGCCATTTCGCGCCCCTTTTGGAAGAACACATATCATAGGAAGGAGGGAACACATATGCTGGCAATGAGTTGCAAGTTTTTGGCAGTACGACAAAGAAACTAGTCACTGAAACTTCT
This sequence comes from Nymphula nitidulata, assembly GCA_947347705.1. Taxonomy (NCBI): domain Eukaryota; kingdom Metazoa; phylum Arthropoda; class Insecta; order Lepidoptera; family Crambidae; genus Nymphula; species Nymphula nitidulata. The sequence goes on from OX374620.1 coordinate 4,856,834, forward strand.
TTGTGTGTGATGTTGAGGTGGAGACATTGAATTAATGACTCCGAAGGCCGGAACGCGTGCTCTAGAGTACAGGTGGGATAAGGTCAGGTGAATCGACGTATATACGTGACTACCTCGGAGACAGTACGCAAATTTTACATATGTGAAGATCGTTAAAAATTAACAGACACGTATTTTTTGTTTTGCCATATTTCAAACATAAATATCAAACAAGCTTCAATTAAAAATCAACAACGTAAATCAGTCACCCTGTTCGGTACTTAACCACACACAAAGTAGTTCAATAACTTAATTTTAATGAGAGAAAAAATTGTTAATGGCAGCACCCGCTTGTTAAAAAAAACAAGAATATGTCGTAGAGGTCCAAAAGAAGTAAACGCGGTGTTTGGCGGGTTTTTGTGGCGTCAGTGAAAATTTTTATTACAATAATTAAAAATTGTGTCGGAGCGAACATCAAGTTATAAATGCGGGTAGTTTTATTATTCAAGTGTTTGTGTTGACGTGCAACTAAAAGATTATTAGAATAAAAGTGATTGGTGTGAAATACGATAAGAATTTTTTTGTGGTTATCCACCTCATCAAGTAGCACATAAAGTGACTGTCATCATATATTTCGTGTCAAATACTCCCAAGAAGCATTGAAATGTGTTACGCCAGCAGTTTAATGCAATAAAAGAAGAAATAAAGAAATACTGAAGACATGGTTGTATGGGCATTAGTTCCCTTTGCCTTCCCTTTATAGGGAGAATGGGGTAGTAGACAACTTTTTTTTATTTCATTAATAAGAAGTTTATACCTCATTAAGAAATAGTATGTAAGTAAGATCATTGATTCACAGATATAGTGGTATGTTTGATGTGTTGCGGCGCATCGTCCAAAAACGCTCCATAGAAAATCTACGGAACAGGTGACGTCACATGTTCCCATATTACTATGAAATGTATGGGCATACTGACAAAATTGATAATAACTTTGTAATAAGTATGTTTTTATGAATAGTTGTAATAATAATAGTTTTAATTGATCTCAGCAATCTAATATCACTAACATTTTTTATAAATTTTGAAAAGAAAAATTAGTAAATTTATTTAATTTTTAAAAACAGTACAACTTCAACAATATTCCATATCTTTTAAGTTTGAATTGTTTTCATGGGTAACAGTAGCGTATATTTTCCGAATTTGTGAAAAATAGCGCCAAATTCAAACTTAGGCAACATCCCAATTAACGAAAAAAAAAAGAAGTAAACGCAACGTACCCCAGCAGAGGCAGCGAGGCCAGCGGCGCGCGATCCTGCCAGCTCTTGTAGAAGAACATCGTGAACACCGCGAACACCACCCACAGCTTCTGCCAGCCCGGAGACTTCTTAAATTTACGCAGCAGGTAGCCCGACAACTGCGTCTGCGCACAATATTACACAGTTAAAGGAAAAGTTCAAAAATATATGGAGACCGAGCCAGCCCCCTTTGTTCTTCACTGTTGGACAGGATTCGAATGTCGTCAACTCCTATACCTATCACTTTTTATCGCGATGAATCAAAACAAGACGGCATGTGATTTTTCGTATCGAATCTGTGATTCGACAGTTGAAACTAAAGAGGCACGTTTATGTACACTATACTAAAAAAATAGGCTAAAATTTGCAAAACAGTTTTTAATAGTTCATTTTCTCTTTTATTTGCTTTGTTTTCGTTTAAAACATGAATTTTATAACATTATTAATTTTGATTTTACCATTATTATAAATGTTTGAAAAAATTGCGAAAGGTCGCGGGTTCCATCCCCGCCTCAGGACGTGAAATTTTTCTAGTTTATATATATTCATATTTATATATATTAAAGAATTTTATAGAAAAAACTGCAACACAACCAAATATTTATAATGGCGCGCATGTCACTTTGGTGCCATGTAGTTGACTTCTATTTTCCCGCCATATTGAATAATAGTGAAACTGACGAATCATGGCAGATAGGAGATAGGTAATGGGAGATCGTAGATGGGAGGTAGGAGATGGGTTATGGAAGGTGGGAGATGGGAAGTGGGAGTTAGCAGGTGGGAGATGGAAGGTGGGAGATGGAAGGTGGGAGATGGAAGGTGGGAGATGGAAGGTGGGAGATGGAAGGTGGGAGATGGAAGGTGGGAGATGGCAGGTGGGAGGTGGGAGGTGGGAGATGGGTGATGGGAGGTGGGAGATGGGAGATGCGAGGTGGTGGGTACCTGCAGCGCGCGGTGCAGCAGCGGTCGCGGCAGGGCGGCGGCGCGGTGCCAGCACACCTGCGTGAGCGCGCCGCCGCACGACCCCACTACGCACGGACCGCTCTCTGAAAACGAACACAGTACATTATATTGAATACTAACTTTCCTTTTGCCCGATAATTCGTCTACGCGGGACAAAAGTAGCCTATTCGTTATACCAGACTATAATCTATTTCAGTGCCAATGGAGATGTTTCATTTTCAGCTATGATCATGTACAGTACATTAAAAAATGATCAAAACCATTACAAATTATTTTGCGTGATATTTTCGGCCGTTAAACCACGTACAAAAATATTTTAAAGCATCTATAAAAAAACCAAATATGGCAATATAGGACTCTATAATCTGTAGCCATATTTTTAAAACGTTTGGAAAAACGTTCCTTTTCAGTCTAGGAATATGGAAGTATGGACTCAGTAGTCTGATAGATAGATCAATAAAGTTTTTTTTGACTGGTATAATGATAGAAGTTTGGCGTTATAGTGTGGCCATTATATAAAACTGTCACTTATCATCAGTAAGTATTTTGTACGGGAAAACACCAAAGAAATAATGAAAATAAATGGCAAAATAATTTCTAACTTAAAAACTACTGTACATAACCATAGCCCGGACTTCATATATACCTGAAACATATTCTTTCATCCAGATCCGATCAGCCGTTATGGCGTGATTGAGTAAGAAACATCCATCCAAACTATCGCATAATCTAATAGTAGCAAGATTTGAAGAAAATGTACTGGGCCCTAACGCCGGGACTTGACCGCGAAATGAGGGATTCAACTCTGAAAGTCTGATACGTGAAATGGCAGACAAGCAGAATGCCGGAAAGAGCAAAATGTCAGATAAGCAGGATATCGGATACGCGAAATGTCAGATAAGCAAAATGTCGGTGAGCGAGGTCGTTATCATACTTAGAGAATTTTACCACCTCATCTAAGAAACATCACGAAGATCGTAATATACTTAATTTCTGCACCTTATTGATTTTAAACCTTCTGTAAAACAATTATTTCACAAACCTGAATCATGTTCGACGGGAGTCAGTTCCGTGTCGACTTCTAGTGGGTTTTCCTTGGCGTCCGCGATGGCTGCGCTGAGAGCGTGAGTCCAGCCGAGGTATTCCTGGTCATTGCTCGCACTGATCAGTAAGTGCACGTCGTCGCCTGGGTAAATATGAAATATTGACTTAAGAATCCTATTAATTTGTGAAGGACCCACAATAGGTTACGGCACTTGTAAAATTACTTGTGTAAGTGTTGGAATAAAATAATTTCGACGATTGTGAAGGTTAAATTCATAGGAATCATAGCGTCTCCTTGGTATTAGTGGTCAGAATATTCATGGATTTCAACTTCTTTTAAGTGACTAATATGATATTTAACAAATGCAATAAATTACTTAGTAATTAAAATATAAAACTAGAAAAATTTCACGTCCTGAGGCGGGAATCGAACCCGCGACCTTTCGCAATCCGGGCGACTGCTCTAACCAACTGAGCCACCCAGGACTTGGGGTATTCCTGTGAAATTCTTCTAGTCTATCTGTATTTGCGTTTATGAGCTAACGTCCACCCTACAATGTCGAAATGTTCTATTTCAACATCCTAAACGAGTATTTTTACAAATACATAGATACGATCCGGTTAAGTTGGGGCAGTGCTTTCAAATATTCTTAATTTTTGATTTTAACATTATTATAATTACTTAATAATTAAAATATAAAACTAGAAAAAATTCACGTCCTGAGGCGGGAATATAAAACTAGAAAAAAAGTTCAAACATTTATAATAATGTTAAAATCAAAAATTAAGAAAATACAATGAAAATAAAAAAAAGTCTTATTCTAACATACAAACATCATGAAATTCACATAACCAAGTAATTCTGCCAATCTCTTAGCTAAGAAGTAATGTTGCTATGCTATTCAAATATGCACCTTATGCGCTATTAACTAACCTTCAATATCAAACGAGTGTGGCAGATGCGATTCGCGCAACGTAAGCGCACTCAGCGGCAGCGCGGCGTGCGCGCGGAACTGTGCGCCCGCGCCGCGTGACGTCACCACCAACACGTCGCTGAACTATACCAGCAACAATTTAGGGCGGTTAACACTGCACGGCTCCTCATACAAACTTTCAATACAATAAGGGCCGATTTTTCAATCCTCAGATATTTTTTATGTAGAGATTAATTTTGACATTTTGACAGATTTTCTATAGATTAACTGTCATCTTGTCAAAGTTATTGGCCCTAATTCTGGAAAACACATGCTAAGTCTAAATTTAAGTTCAGTGTATTTCTTTCTCTCAAAATGAATACGAAAAGGATGGGTGTCTTATAATTTGACATTTAGAAACGTGCGTTCAATTTTCGACCTTATTGAACGTGATAAAATGCAGTGTTTAGGAGGCACCTCCGTACATGCCGTCTAAAATTGTCTATGTTTTCTTTGAAATCTATCTAAATTAATTGACAGCTCTAAGCAAATTCTTGCTATCTTTTTCCTATCACAAATTGCGAGAAATAGATATACTGTACTTAAATTTAGAATTAGAGTGTGTCTTCAGAATCAGGCCCATTCCCTGGATAAACTTTATCTGGAGATTGAGAAATCAGCCTACATAAACAAGTCAGGCTAGTCTAAATAGTTATCAGCGGATTTTTCGAAAAACATACGTATAGATGAGTAAGAGCAATTTTTAGCTTCTCATACAAACCGAAAATCTATAATAATTTCTTTATTATTAGACTATACGAAAAACCCTCGTGACAACTTTAATAGCCTTGCTTATGCATGGCAAGATTTGTAACGCCACATTTAACGATGCAAGTTTCTTGCCTGTAGCATACCATTGAATTGACGCAAGAAATGGCTTACATAGTATAATGTGTTGTTTAGACTGTGCAAGTCATTTCTTGCTTCAATTTAATTGTATGCTACAGGCAAAGAAATTGCATCGTGTCAATGGACCTTAAACTCATAAACGAAGTTAAAAGTTACAACACGGAACAAACTATTCAGGCATAAATATGTAAAACAATGCTCATTACGTGGAGTTGGAACTTAAGCGATGATATACACATAAAATGCTAAAGGACTGCTATTAATGAATAATAAAACATACCAAAAACAACATCCTTTGCTGCAGCCCCCTCGTGGAATGTTTATATACACAGCCTAGTCTGATAAATTCTCTATCAGCTACCAATAACTTATCATAGCCTGCCAACAAAAAAGGTTTTTTAGAGGTTTCTCTTTTCGACAGTTTTTTGTTTATAGATTATAGAGGTCGGATATTCGGATGCATATTTACATAAAGTTTATTTTTGTTTAAGATATTGTGGAAGCGACTTTTTAGAATATTTTCATCAAAAATAAAATACAGCAATTCCAAAATTGCATAGCTACTATATTAAGTAAAATTCCAACCGTCTCACTCACACACTTGTTACAACGTAGGTAATAATGTTATTTTTGCTTCACTTTGATAAAGCCGCTGATTATAAAAGTAAGGAAAAGCAACCTAATTACGTTGTAGCAAGTCCACTTTTATTATTGGTCACATTTGAATGTTTTTGGTGCATTTAAACGCCTACTTTATTGTAACAATTACAAATAAAGAAAGAAAACGATGAAAAAAATATATGCTCCAGGCGGGACTCGAACCCGCGTCTCCTGATTTCCGGCCAGACGCAATTACCACTCGCCACCGGAATACTAGGTATAACCTGCTAATGTCAGTTCTTACTATTTTTTTTTATTTAATTTTTATTATTAGGGCTTACAGTTAGGAGTACACGTTTAAATTTGTTAGTAGACGTTTAAATTTGTTGGTAATGTATTGGAATCACTGGATATTTTCGATATAAAACTGCTTTCCATAAAAGCCAACTTCCTTAAATATAGATTCCTTAGGTAATTATATCGACTGTAAAACAGTTCGCTTTGTTTCGGATTGAAGGTAAAGTAAGTGACAGTTCAGATACAAATACCCGACGACGCGGGGAATCCCCGCTATTGACGTTGAGTGGCGCATTCCGATACACGCAGTCGTTGAATGCGACAAATAACAAGTGGCTAATATTTTCGATTATACTTATCAAGATAATTATCAACCTATATTTATCTTTATCAATGATAATTATCACTTCAAACCCTGGATCTAACCTATAACGTCCCGCTGCAACTGGCACAGAGCGGCGTGGTTCTCCACATGCGGCAAATGTAGTCTCGCCGCCTGCGCACTCCTCTGTGCCAACACTTGGGCGAGTCGAGCGCTCTCACTGCCCGACGCTGACCACAGTTCTGCGGTAAAATATCATTTGTAAAATTAATAAATTGTTAATGGAACGTGTCAAAAATGAAGCCGGGAGTTTTAGTTTTATCCTCTTGGAGTGAATAGAAATGATATAAAAGCATACTTCAAAGTATTTTAACCATTGAACATAATGTTCCCTTAGCTAAGAAGATTACTTTATTCAAATCTATGAGCAAAAAGTCCTCACAGACATTTAGTTCTCAAACCATAATGTCCTCTGAACAAAACCGACCACATGAAGAAAGACCAGGGAGTCATTATAGAAAATTGTCATGAAAACAAAACGTCCTTAACGCATTATAAGTGCACATATTATATTTAGTAGATACCTAACAGTTTAGACCCAAGTAGAATTCTCAAGATCTTTATAGTAATACTTTTTGTCGTATAACGTCAGTAAATAACATACAGTAAAACTTTGTTGGAGGCCAAAATTTGTGGTCGTTTTGCAAAAAGGACATTTTGCTATGCAGTACATTTTATATTGAGGACGTTTTGCTCCAATGCCGTTTTACGCTATGGGCATTTTTTTAAAGCTGACATTTGCTCTGAGAACTAACTGATCCAATTTGTCTTTATACACGGTTTGAGGCATGTTAGTATTAGGCGTAAACCAACCACCACCTAACACCAACTGTCATCAAGCTAAACGTCCCACTGCTGGATGCAGCCTTTCATATATGAAAGCGTCACATGAGGAGCTTTGGCTGTAATTTAGTGGAAAAGCCACATCATTTCATATCAATCATTTTGATTATTCGTTTTCTTTCGATTTGCTCTAAATAGAATAAGAATAACTTTATTATATTTCAGATAGAAAACGTCGATTGAGACCCGTTACGGGTATACTTAGTTTCAGGTACAATCCGGCTGCATCCTGGTTATCGTGTCTTAAATCAATGATGTGAAAGTTTACAAGGGAATGTAATCTCTGTTTAACTAGGTATAGTAACCAATCATTTTCACCAATGTTTGATTACGAAAACAAAGCAATTTTCGCCATGACCGATTAATAAAGGGCAATCAAAATTTGTAATCTCGAGCTCCTTCGTGCTACGGAAGGCACATTAAGCCGTCGTTTCGGTTGTTATTCCAACTGGAAACCCACCGACCCACATTGGGCTCAGCGTAGTGTTATGGATCTAACAAGACATCTTGTTAGTTTGCATTACCTGTGGCGATAGTGTCATAGTGTAGCAAGCGATGTAGCGGCCGCAGTAACAGACAGGCGAGCGGTAATGGCGACTGAGTTTCGAAGCGCGCACATGATTCTCTGGCTGGTTCGCTTCGACGACGAACGCTCTCCACTAATCCCACTAGGGGGCCAGCGTTCTCTGTGTATTGCTCGTACGCCTGTGTATTATCAAACGATGGAGTACTTATTCATTAAATCTAAAATTAAGTACATCTCTAACTCTCAATATTGATTAGAAAACGACAGCTGTCAAACCGTTGCAGCACATTGTTATACATTACTTCTCAGGCTGTCTCCCTCAAACTAACTCATTAATTTAAGATCATATCCCTGTAAATCTTCTTCAGATACCCACCTACATACCTCGTAGCATATACCGCTATACCTATTTTCTTATAAATTCAGATTAGCTTGTGAAAATAGAAACTACGCTAATTTGTTATTTTAAGAATTTGTCATTATGGTATTTTAGAATTCTAAGAATTTGACATTATAATATGTGGACATTTTGCGTCCAGTCATCATTATGGAAAGTTGACGTTATGAACGGAAACGTGTCCAACGCTGAGAAAGGTATAGGTGTATGGAAGGCATTTCATCTTAGGCCTGGCCTTTGGAGGCCAGTTTTTTTTCGATCTTGATGAAAGTATTAAAGTACATATCTATTTAAGAGTGCACCTACTTGCAAACTTTAACCCCCTTATTATAAAACGCGGACTTAAGTTAGTCCTGGGCACTGCTGATGCTGTCACTTACATTTGTTAAAAGAAAGACAGTGACAGCATCAGTTTAAGACCAGTACTTTAGTCCGCGTTTTATAATAATCGGGCTTGTGTTTTGAGTTTTCACTATCCTGCTCCTATTCATATTGAGAGGAAGAGATGTGATGGCTTTATTTTTAACAAGTGAATGTAACAAAAAAAGGTTTTACTGGCATCATGGTGCATTAATGACGTGTTAAAAAAAATGTTTTTAACAAATTATGGTAATGCTACTTACATCGTAAGTGCTCGCCAGATATTCATGTAATAGTTCCGGGACTTTTTTGTACTCTGGTTCCTCAATATCTGAAAAGTTTTTGCAATATTAAAACCCATAGTTACATCTTATATTATCTCGATTTAGTAATCTTATATAATTGCTAATGATATAAGATCTATTCCTACTAATAATAAAATCGTGTAATCTTTTGTCACTTTTGGTATTAGAAATATTGAACTGCTAATACTACCCCATAACAAAATTGAAATAGGTCACAAAACTACCCTGCTTGTTAATGAAACGCGAATATTCGAAATTGTTAATGTATACGACTATTGACAACAAAGAGCAGATATTTAAATTAAGACTCTGTAGCCACATAATTGCAATAAGTGGTTATGATTGTTTAGAAAAGACGGCTGGATTTTTTTTTATCTTCTAATTGTACTCCATAAAGAACAACATACCTTTAGGTACATCTCAAAGTACTTTTAAGTTTATAAAACAACTAGCTGACCCGGCAAACATTGTTTTGCCATAAAATGAAATTGACAAAAAATAATAATAGATAGTAGCCGATTCTCAAACCTACTGAATATACATATAAAATTTCATGAAAATCGGTCAAGCCGTTACGGAGGAGTATAGCAACTAAAACTGTGAGTCGAGAAATTTATATATAAGATTATGTACGCAACTCTTTACGACGACCTCACCGCCATCACGGTGACGCTTGACTTTATAAAATGATAGCAAACAAGTGTGATACAAACCGTCCGTATCAGTCTGCGTGTTGATCTTGTTAGAAGCGAGAGCTCTCTCGAGCCGAGCGAGCAGAGCGCCGCAAGCGAGCGCTAGTGGTTCAAGCGCCAGACACGCTCGAGCCAACCCTGACGCCTCCGCCACGCCATTGGACGCCAGCTCTGATACGCACCCTGACCATGTCTGGTTTGAACAAACAATACACCATATTTAGCACAGCTTATTTGGATTCATGAAGGAGAGCTGGCAAATGTTTCGAAAATATGTAGGCTATTTTTTTACTCTATTTCTTTCTCATTCCATTTTCAGTCTATGGAACTCGCTACCAATACACATAAATTCGTAATTGCACTACCATATCACTATTCAAATAAAAAGTCATAAAATAATTTTCATAGTTTATTCTGAGGACCCGAGACGTGTGTAAAACAAAATTATGCTTTTTCTTTGTATTACATCATGAGTTTCAAATTTTTCATAAAAACAACATTTTTAAATAAGAATCGAGACGGTACAGTCAAAATGTTAACATCATTGAACTTTTCTCTGGTTTGCTAAATAAAAATTGCTATAATTTTTAAAGCATTACCGCTGACATTTCTGTATGACATAATTCTATGAAAATAACTAAAGTAATTATTCTAGCTGTATCAGCATCACTAGCCGTCTGATTGTTTCAATGAGAGATTGAAAGTATTTGGTTGGCAAATAATCCATCTATTTTTAATCTGTGTCTTATCTATGTTTAGTCCATACCATTTTAATATGTCGTATTAAACTCTTACCACAGTAACAAGCTCCAAGTCTCGTTTATAAGTTCGCTCTGTCATTAGCAACTCTTTGGCGATGAAGTATGTGAGATCGGCCCCGCGGCGCTTCGGTGCTTCTATCGTGCCGTCACGCAGCGTATTCGTTAAATTTGATGATATACTATTAACAAAAGCCATAATAAGATAGATATAATAATGGGCGAAATGTTATTTTTAAAAAATACAAAATTATTATCATTATTTTACTTCGTGATTTGTCCGAGATTATTGACGTACCTATTATTATTATTTTGCCGCCTCAAGGTGTCCCCAGCGTCACTTTCTCCTCCACTCAATACGTCCATACTATATGTTGATTCTGATACAATATTCACTGAAAATAAAATAAAACGATAAACGTTGCTTTGTGTTTTACGCGAGCATGCAACAAGCGTTTTTGATACGCGCGTTTTATATGTGACGTCTGGACTTTTAAGCGCATGATTTGCCTTCAATCGATACTGACATGCGTTAGTAGCACACATCATGTAAGTTTACACAGCTAGCTGGTATGGTCGACCACAGAAGTAGCTGAATACTTTAGTACCATGTCACAACGACTCTAGCGTCAACATAGTACGGTAGCAACTATAAAGTACGTGCACAAGATCGGTGTGAAATGGTACTAAAGTGTTCAGCTACTTCTGTGGTCGACTGTATAACTGTTAAAATATTATATTAAAATTGTTGTGTTACGTAAGTTTGTGGTGAAAAAATAAATAAAAGATTTGTTTCGTATCCGGCCAGGTATATGTACATTATGTGGAAAAATCAGGAAAAAGCTCCCGAATCCGTGAAAAATACCAATAATTCGTTTTCATGCCTAGTTTGTTTATACAAAAGTTGAAATTTTTAGCCGATATTCAATGTGGCAATATGGCGGGTGACATACAAGTCAACTAGTTGAACCGTTGACCTGCAGCTCAACGACAAAACAAACAGCTCACGGCTCACTCGCTAGGTTAGGTATATTCACCCGACCCAGATTCGCAGGTCCGGCTCACTTAAGTGATCTGCGGTTCATAGTTTTTTGTTGAGTTACCCATGTCTAGTCACTACTGACCATTATCACTCACCAGTAATGTTTCCATTGATAAGATCAGGGTTTGTCGTCCCGTCGGCGGCGTCGTGCCCGTTCGTTACCGTCTTCGGCGCGCACGGTGTCGACGTATACAAGGGCGCGTCCACTGCGCGCTCGCCGGGCGACATGCAAACACTCGCCGACGATACCGAATGCTCCGTGTCCTCCGGGGACAGCTCTGTTACCACACAACGGAAAACTTTTATAACATATTGAACACAAACACTTAGAAAAGTTCAGACAGACCGCGTTTATAATAGTAAGACCAATTATGCAAACAATGGGCCTAATACTGAAGACACACTAAATGTAAATTTAAATTCAGTATATCTCTTTCTCGCATTACGTAATTGGAAAAAGATTGCAAGAACTCGTTTAGAGCTGTCAATTTTTAGACAGATTTCATAGGGACCTTCTTAAAACTGCATTTTATCACGTTCAATAAGGTCGAAAATTGAACTCACATTTCTAAATGTCAAATCTTCAGACAGCCATCTTTTTCGTGTTCATATTGAGGTAAAGAGACGCACTGAACTTAAATTTAGACTTAGCATGTGTTCTCCAGAATTAGGGCCAATGTCCCACTTTTTCTGGCCTTGACTTTGCGTGCACTAAGATGTAAATACTTTTGACTGTCGAACAAACTAAGTTTAAACAAAGTTCGAAAAGTGAATAGGTTTGTAAAGGAGCGGCAACGCGCGAATGATACTCCTGGTGTTGCAAGCGTCCATAGGCTACGGCAACCGCTTACCAGCAGGTGGGCCGTATGCTTGATTGCTACCGCCTTAGCGGTATAAGTAATTAAATTAGTTGGTGATTATTGGAATATCTTTTGTCAGACAATCATACAATTCATTTTAAGTTACGACAGTTCGACATAGCAATTCGAATAAAAAATTATATCAAATGCAACACAACGGCAACTTAAAATAACAAACATAAATACTTTAATATGTAATAAAAGATAAAAAAACAATCCAACTAAAATTGCATAGCCATGTTTTTATAAAAAAAAGTCATATATTTAATAGTCAAGTTTACGCAGTTTTGTTTGGATCGCCAAAATAAAACTAATTAAAATACAAAGCTAAGGATAGGGGAAGCAAGCTCTGGAAAAAAAGCACGTTAAAACTAAAAAAGAACCTGAAAAACTTCAAATAAATGAACCCTGAAACAAAAACGTAAATAAAGACAACTAAATATTACATAACGCAATAGAAATAATAAGTACATGAAATAACGGACTAGAAATAATAATACATTGAATACCATGCATTTTAGTTTCTGTTAACTTACATAAAGTCCTTGGCTGCTTTTATTAATAATAGGTCTTTAAATATGAAATTGTCATTTTCTTTCCAATTTCGTTTTTTTTTCAAATTCTACCTAAAATATAACAGTATATAATGAAAGCGCAGTATACGTATTTAATATAATTATTAATTTTTGTTCAAATTCATTAGTTGAAAATAGGTTGAACCTCACTTTCAATAGAGCTTGTAGAATATGTAGCAGATTTAAATGTTTAGATTTATTGTAATTATTTTCTATTACTTAAATTATTATTTTTTACTGCATTTACTTAAAATTGAATCTTTCAAATTATCCACAAAATTTTAACAAATCGGTCAAGCAATTTCAAATTTAATACACAAAACATAGAATGGTAGTTACAGTTTGCACAAAATATTTCATACAAAACGGCGATTTCGTACCTAAAGACCTAATATTAACGGGGTTAAACTCAAAATAACAAAAAATTTAAGTTTCACTAAAAACAACATAGAGTCGTTTATTTTATTTATTTAGTTAACTATCCCCAACTGTGTGGGTGAGTGTCGTGTATTGCAGGGATACCGCACACTTACATTCACATATAAATTCAAAAAGGAAGTAACATTATAATATTGGAAACAATATCCAAATACGTGTAATATAATAATAATCAAAACAATAATGAATGAAATCGTAACATTACAGTCTATTCGGATTGTACAATCTCCATCGAAAAAGTCGAAGTTCTTATAAACTATTATTTAAACCGATCGTTATTGCGCTAACTAGGGAGGTCGTCGACCTCTTACAGCTAATAGCCTAAAATTGCATCGTGCACACACGACCACGTTACTTTAAATTTTTCATTTAATTGAACACTATGCAGCCAGTGGGCATTTGTATACTAGCCACTATTAATCATTAATATTTTGGCCACACGTTCGAAGAAAAGTTAACGATAAACTTAGAACTAAATTCGTCATTAAATTTCGTGAAGTGACATTAAACTAATAACAATATTTATAAATCTACATAAAATATAATTAAATTACATTTTGCAATAACAAAACCAGCTTAAGTCAAATGTTTGACCACTATTGGTATTGAGATATATTCCATATTTGGTAACAGACAACATTTTGGCGCAGAAAACTTTAAGTTTACCCTCAATATCAATAGTGAAATACAACCAGTAAATACAATTGACGTAGATATTTTACATTGAAAACTAAACATTTTAAATATTAAAGATTTCATAAATATTCATGAATGAAATAATACATTTCAAAAGTGTATAGGAAGACGAGAATGGGTGTACACAGCAATGTTTCCCGTTTTTTATGTTTCAAAAATTAACTAATACATAATCTTCAAAGTCTCAACCATCATCATCATAATTGTTTCGCAGATAAAATTTATAATTAAATTGTTGTCAAGATAAGAACAACTATTTTCACAGCTCTAAGCTCACCCTGTATTGTAGAAACGAAATGTTGTATTTTATAAAATAAGAAAAGTTAAAAGTACGTAGTAAATAAGCAGTTGACAGTAAATTTGTTCTATTTATGCTTTACAAAAAAAAAGTTTGTTTGTAAAGCATAAATAGAACAAACCCATAGACACACTATGTTTTGTTTTACTCTATACTTCTAAATACTCGTTTGTAAGACACGCCTATCAATTCAACACACATTCTGAACTAGTACCAAAATTCAAGTCGCGCTTTAGTAACACCGTAGCGCAGTATTTTAGTTTTAATATGTTATCATCATCTATTAAACATTTAATATTTTATTTTCAGTTATTATCATATACCGCAAAATCAAGATATTGTAGTAATACAATTAACACATTCACTGCCGAACACTCGGATCCGAGTGGAAGTATGCGCTGCCACTGGCGCCGCACACTCGGATCCGAGTGTACGTCGCCAATATTTTGTTTGGTTTAGTACTTGCTGATGCCTCTGGTAAACGCGCGACGTTACTTACGTCCGCATACACATGAATTTGAACTCGTAATAACTTGCATTGGTTTTGATATACCGGTTAATACCTCTAAGCGAGACAGCCGCGTTCGCGAAAGATAATAGTGTGGCACCTGACTGGATTTTTCTACTGTCCTTGGCAGGGAATGCGTTAATGTAACATACTTCTGTCAAAGCGAAAATTCTATTACTGCTATGTTATAATAATAATTTATTGATAGTTTTAAGATACTTTTCATCGCGCAAGTAGCACAACGTTTCAATAACTTAATAAAACATTGATTGAGCCTATCTACTTGCTACACGCGAGGGACAATACGCAATCACTTTATGCAAATAACCACTGGTTAGGTATGAAACATAGAAAAGGAACGGAATAGATTAGATAACGTTGCGTATTATGTAAATATAAAGAAAATCATTATACTCTGCATGGGGAAGGTTAAAAATATATTATTTTAAAGATCACACATACAATATACTGGCAGTTCTGGCTGAGGACAATCTATAGGCATAAATAGTTTATAATTATATAGCTTAGAATTAAACAATTGTAAATTGATAAGCCTTTGGCTTTTAGTCCGCCGATTGTATTTTTTGTGCAATAAAGATTAAATAAGTATAAAAAACGAGTGTACAAGTTATAAATAATTATCTAGATAAAGATCTGCCAAAGAATTGTATTATTTTTGTGTAATATTCGAATAATAGAAATTCACTTTAACACGTTCACACAACATACACGTAAAAAATCTTTATATTTAATCAAAATGATTGTGGAAAAAATTGAGCAGATTTGGCACGAATGCAGATCCCATAATTCAAATTGTTTTAGTAAAATAAGTAATGTGCGATATGACATCAAATATAATAAATTTCACTTATTTATTTAATTTAAGTTAACAAAAGCAATACAATACATAACCTAAAGCTAATAAGCATTTTATGTAATGAGCAAAGGTTTTGTACGTAAAACACTAGCCCTCGTATTCATAAAAACAAGTGATGTTATAAGAGGCTTATAAAGTGTTTTGTCTCTCTCTCGTATGAGAAAGGAGAAAGATAAAACATATTTTAGCAGTGTTTTATCTAAAATTGGTTTATTGAGCGTTTATGAATATGGCCGTAGAACTTTAAATCAATAATCTCATACATATAAAACGCGAATGAAAGTATATTGAAATTATGAAATTTTCATCCCCAAATAATAATAAATAAACCTAGTGAAATTAGATCTTAGATCTCAACATAAAAATTAAATCACAGCCTTGACACATAACTCTATTATAGGAAATATAATATCAATTATAAAAAAATTAATCATGTAGGTATTTGGCACTAATAATTTAATGTAGTGAGCTGTGCTCTACTTCAAGGGTAAAAAATGCAGTGACAACAATATTATGATATTTCTTATTAGTAATTATTATTATTGACCAGAAAAGGATGAAAGTTCTGATATTAAGATATTTTATTGATCAGTACACATAACTACACCTAAATACTTATCAAGCTAAAAGTAGATAGGTATAAGGTCGTATTACACACGATTAGTCAAAGGGTTGCGCTATTCGGGATTGGCACTAGATATTTAATTCAATTTCTAAATATTCAAAATGAGAATGTAAATATTCAATTTAAGAAGTACCCTAATAATATCAATGTAACAATTAATTAATTAAAAACGTATTGCTCGCTCTCACATGCGCTACATAAACACTCGTCCACGGAGATAAGAGTGACCAAGCTGAAACCAAATACTGAGCTGCAACTTGTTACAACGTGCAATTAGTCACGTTCATCGTCAGAGCATAGAGGCGGTGGAAGCGTAGACACGTCAAACTTTTGCTCGGGGCTGTCACTAGAAGCTTGCGAGTCTACATAGTGACTAGAATAAAATCTTTCAACATTGTTTAGACTAAAGCGTTGGTCCAGATCTCTAGTATAATGCTCCTCGTTGGCACCCCTGCTTTCACTGAGATTGTGTTGTCCGTATTGAGGATAACATGCCTGTGTTTGGAACATATCGATATCTTCGTAGTGCTCTGGGTAAGGACTTCCGCGGTACTCCTCATATTCTTCCTTATCGTGTGGTAACTCAGTATCAGAGTAAGCCACGGACTCACCGCGTTCAAATAAGTAATTACTACCAGACTTCGACATTTTTGGTGCTCGTTTAATGGTATCAACAGGATACGCGTAATCATCCGAGTCTTCTCTATCACTCTGTTCATCGTAATAAACTCGTGGCTGATGTTGTTGACCTGAGGATTCGCCTATTTCTTCAGTTTGCCGATGTCCAGTCTGTTTATTCTTTTTCAAGGATGACTGGCGACTACTTTTATTGGAATAAGAAGCCCTGGGTGGGCTATCCCCGGAAACATATGGGGGTTCCTGCGAATCGAGATACGGATGACGTAATCGTCCCAACCTATCAAATCGTGGGAAACCCATTTCATCCTCATCTGCCGAAGAACCAAAACCTTGAAACTGAACAGGTGTTATGCTTATTGGAAACTGCTGAGCTTCGTAATTAGCACTTTTAAATTTAGCGTAGTCGCTTTGGCCTTCGTCTTCTGAATAACTAGGAGGTTCCTGTACGTCGTAATTTTTAGAATCGCCCTTTGAAACCTCCGACGAACCTGATTCTACTTCAGGCAGATAACTGTCCGAACACTCTGAACTTTCCATGCGGCGTAAAGTGTCTTCAACGACCAAGAACTGCCCACTGTGAAATTTGTCACTTTCAGAAGAGCATTGACTTTTCGTGGAGTCTTCTTCCAATACATCTTGTATTTTTTCTTGCCGTTTTCGAGCACTGGTTACTTGTTTCTTACGTCTAAATGTCCTCATTCTCTCCCGAGGATCTCTAATGACGTCCAAGGAACTATCAGTATCATTGCCACTAGGAGGGCTTTTCAACGATATATTTCTCACTAATAGTGATTTCTTAACAGGTGTCTTCATAGGCTGAATAGGAGGCGACTCTGAACTTAAACTACTAGAATAATAAGGCGAACAACGAGACAGCGGCGTTTTTCCAGATCGTTCTCCAAGTTTTTTGTCTTGGATGTCTCTGTGTACCGACGGAATTTCTGGAACTGATATAACTGGCAAGTCCGGGGACGCTAGGTAATGTTCATGGAATGACCAACTTTTTGGTTTACTGCGGTATTGTTGTGAAATTTTATATTCTTTTATTTGGTTTTTCGAAAGCGTTTTATCGTCATAACTAGCATGTTTTGCTAGCGGCTTGTAATCAGATCTCATAAACTGGTTACCATCTTCATGAATTATATTGGAAAACTCTTGACTTTGATACCGTTCACTATGTTTTTCTTCTTGGCTGTACAACTGGGATGGCATATCAATGTCTAATTCAGGTTGAGGCTCTACGACATAAGGTTTAAATCCACTATCTTCGCTTTGACAACGAAGCGTTGGTTTTGCATGCCTGTAACTTTGCTCCTCGTAGCTCATACTTTTGGGTGGTACTTTCTGGTAACGGTCGTGTGTCAATTCTCTCGGTGATTGAAAACCTTTCAACCGCTGATCAAACCTCATCACGCCACTAGCATGTTTTTGCAAGCTACTCAAAGAGCTTGAACTCGATTTATCGCTACAGCTTATCGAAGACGACTTCTCTACTATCATATTTGGAGCAGTCAAACTGAGAACAGGTTCATTAGTTTCAACTATTTCATTTGATTCTCCTGTAACTATTGATACCTCCAAATCTACAATAAACTCAAAACCATCATCGATGTTAGCTTGTGCATCGGTCACAGCAGAATTTTTAATTTCAATGTCTTGTGGATCTTCACGAGTCGTTGCAACTAGCGTATGACTCGTGCTGGCAGACCAGTCAGATATAGATTGAGCTAATGTCAACGTGCTGTCACTTTTAGTTCCAGAACTGCTATCGATGCCTTTTCTAGATATTGTAGTTTCAGAGCTACATAATTTATCATATTTGATATTATCTGAACTCTTTTCCAAGCTACTACTTTTACTCATTTCAGCTCTTGAGCCCACTTTAGGTTTATGTTCAGATTTCCTGCTGGCGTGTGATGAAGAATATATTTTTCCAGACATATTTTCAGATTTCTCACTTTTCGGAACAGAAACTGCCGATATGCTTTCTGAAGCTGAAAGATTTGCATATTGCCGTACAGTATTTGTGCCAGTAGACCACTCGGAAATACTTAAGCATATAGAAGTATCCTCTGAGTGTGAGCTATGAGTACATTTCTTTTGGGGTAATCCTATTTTGACAGTCCCATCTAAGTCAGTTCCAAAAGAGCTAGTCTCTTCTTCAGAGTGACTACTATGGCTACACCGTTTACATGTGCCGGCACTACCAGTGCTCAATATATTTGCTGCACGAACTGTATCATCAGCATTAGTTTGAGAAAGCAAATCGTCAATGGAAGTGTCTGAATTGTTTGAACCACATGAATATTTTTGAGTGCCGAGCTGTGAAAAGCCCTTATCGAAATCTGGTGAAACTGACTTACTATCACCACCGAACACGTCATCGGCATATAAGTGATCATCGTCAAATATCGGACTGTGATTAGTAGGCGATTTTTGTGGCTGGCTTATTATGACCTTCTCTTCTAGATTGTTTTTTATGACGAATGATTTGTGTTCTGAGCGTGAACAACAAGTCCCCATATCACCCATGAGACAAGTAGCTTTACTTATGGTTCCACTCAAGCATGATTTGTCATAATTTGGAACTACTCCTTTGTGCAAACAGGTAAGTTCATCATTTTTTTCTAAGGGTTCAACCATATAACTAGACTGTTCATAAGGTATTATCTTAATATTTTTTGGTGAAACATCACTCAGCCTTGTTGATTTTTCAGATTTTGATTCTGGAATGTCTTTTTCTAAATCATCATCATTGTTTAACGTGTCACTATCGTCATCCGAGCCTATATGACCCTTAGAGCTTTCTGATTGCAATGTCACCTTAGTAGCCTGTTCAGGTTCATTACTCATGTAATAAATATGTACTTTTTCAATAATAGGCGTTTCTAACAAATGTGGAGGCAAAGGAGGCCAATGCTCGCTACCTGAATCCCTTCTATTTGCATCATTTTCTCCAGATGGTTTTGCTTGCGGAGGTAATTCAGGTAAGGGCCAATCTTCAGATTCTTGGCTCTCACTGGCAGAGGATTGTTTCTGCGCTTTTAAGCTTGACTTAGTTTTTTCACTGAGTCTTTTTGGATCCAAAGACTCGTCTTTAATTTTGCTAACAGTGTCTTTTTTGGACTCATACATTTCACATATTTTTGTTTGATCTATAGGTATATCGGGCATTTCAGCAGACGTTCTTCTATCAGTATCTGATATATAAGCAACGTTAGCATTACTCGGAGGGTCCGAGCTCAAACTTGCTTGGTGATCGCTAGAATTCAATGACTCTTCGTTGATACTTTCAGAGCGGGAACAAGCTTTTGTAGAATCTTCATCTGCGCTAGTTTTTTCAGAAGCAGTACTACGTTCAGATATTCTAGACAATGTCCGGCCAAAGTTTTGACCGTAACCGATAACTACATCAGAAGTGGACGAAGAAGTAGCGGGATATAAGAAATTAACAGGAAAATCGTTGAGATCATCCGTGAAATCAGCCTCTGTGGAGTCTTTAGAATTATTTGACGATAGAGGAGGGTTTTTAGAAAACGTTTGAAAATCGTCTAACATTCTCTGGTTATTATATTCGAAAGCATCTTTGGTGACATTTAAGCTTTCATACCCTTCATGATCTTGAGGTATCCAAGCTTCCTCAATGCTAGTGCTATTTTCGCTTCCTGAAGCACCAAAGAAAGGCCGCCATGTAGGTTTTAGTTCCTCACCACGGCGATAAGCCTCTCCTAGAGAACCTGAAGTAGACTCCGTTGTTTCAAAAGAGCCCCTGGATTCCACGCTTAGAGAGCCTCTGGAATCCATGCTGGATTTAGACGAGCTCTTTTGGTCATCGAGTCGCCTCCTTCGCGACGATGAATCATCGACACTAAGAGATCCTTTGGATGGAGTTGTAGTTGTAGTGTCCATACTCGATTTTGAGGAACTTTTCTGGTCAGTATCCTTTAAGGATCTCTTTTTCATAAGGTCTCGTTCAAAAGATGATGTAATTACATTACCATCATCATCAAAATCTATAGTTGTGTTTTGATCTTCCTGCGATATAGTGATAGCTATTTTAGTTTTCTTAACAACGTTAGATAGATCTTTCTTTACATCCGATGTTTTTGAAGCTGCAGACTGACTGGATTCTGATTCTTCAATAACACATTTTCCAATTCTATCCAAACCACTTTTCTTGACACTAGGCCTGGAAAGCTGCTCAACTGTTTTATCGATACTTTCCGAGCTAGATTCCGAATCAGTTGGAGCTTTCTGTGAATCTACTTGTCCTTGTTTTTCCAAAGTAGGCGTCGGTGATTTTCTTGCGCCAAATTTAGAAGGACTTCGAGGGCTTTCTATTCGTGTCATTTCATGAATTGGTGAAGGTGACTTAGAATTAGATTTAGAGTGGTCGCTAGATAATGTATGTTGTGATAGTAAATGCTCTTCGCCATATTCCATGGCTTGTTTTAACTCTTCTAAACACTCCCTATCTTTTTTGTTCAATTTTTCAATATCTTGAGATATGCCTAAGGGCCTAGCAATTGAACAACTCACACTAGATTCATCATCAATAGAGCTACCTTTTATATGCGCACTTGACGGACTCACGTCTTTTTCAATACTTGTCCACGATGTCGATTCTGAACTTCTCGAGCGTTCAGTGCTTAATTTCAAAAGTTCACGACGTCTGGATTTAGCTGTAAGCAATATTTTCTGGTCAGGTTTTACTTCTGTGGGAGATTTATCACTACCTGAGCTACCAGTATGTTCACCAGATTCAGACTTATAAGTAGATTTTGAAGTACTTGAATCAATAAATGGAATATTCTCTATAGTTGGGCTATTTTCTTGAGGAGGAGTGACAATTATTTTATTTTTACTCTTCCACTTCAGAGTAAGATCACAGGTTTTTGTCGGATCCCTGTACTTTTTAGACTTGCTATCGGTTTCACTTTCTGTTAAGAATTGTGATTCGTGTTTCAAGAATTCAACTAAGCTTGCGGAAGATTCATCAAATGTGCCTTGTGCGTTTAGTTCCTTTCTCTTTTTACTAGTTATATTACTATTGTCAGATAGTGGTAATTCAGTATCAACTGTGTATTCCTCATTGTCCACAGTAACCCAAGAACTTGTATCATCACTGCGGCCTCGAGAAAATTTAGTTTTCTTATCTCTTTTTGAAGCCTGATCTTGATCAGAGGAACTGTCAGCATCGATATAAGGTAGTGATATGCCCAGCATATGACTTTCGTCAGAAACTTTTAGTTCACTAACTTCAGTAAGAGACTCTTCTTCACTTGTCAACCGAGCGACTTCGGGTTTCTTATCCGACTTAACAAGTTCATATACATCTTGACTGCTTTTACTTTCTCGTAGTTCAGTCTGTCTCTGCTTATTGTAAATGTCAATTTTTCTTCGTTCTATAATTACTGTTTGTGTATCATTTTCTAAGACAGTGTGTTGGGAGCTCGTCATCCACTCAATAGACGAGTCATCGTCAGTTTTTTCTCTGTAACTGTGTGATGGAGAAATATCCTTTGCTTCTTGTTCTTTCAACGTCTTTTCTATATCTTCTTGAACCGTGGGATGAACCTCTACTTTAACGACTTCTTTTTTGTAATGTTTATCAGCTTGTATTTCATTACCTTCATGAGTTAGCATCGATTGTGGTGTAACATAATTTCGATCCAGACTCTTTGATTTTATCTTCGAATCAAGATGGATTTCCGCTTTGCGATCTAAGCTCCTTGATTTAACACTAGTGTTAATTTTTTGATAAACAACTTTTCCTTCGATTTGTTGTTTAATTTCTTGCTTCTTGGATAAGGTTTTCGGAGACTTTTGAAGCGCAGCTAAATCATCAAATTTGTCTTCCAATGACTGACTAGATTTATCGTCCATACTTTTATTTATCTTGTTATTAGTTTTAGGTGTTTTTTGGTCTTCGAAGCTTCTACTTATGATACCACCCAATTTATTATCAAGTTTTTTGGGAGATTTTGCTATGAAAACATGATCCTCAGCTTTACTATTGATTTTTGTTTCAATTATTATTTTATCACCTTCTGTTTTTACCAAAATCTTATCTTCGGGCGGAGGGAACGGTGGCATAGTGTCTTTGACGGGACTGATCAGAGTCTTTGTCTGTTTTAACGCCGCCTCGAACAGCATTTGTTGTTTTTCTTTGCGCTTAGCAATTTCTGTGTCACTATCTTCTTGAGACTTTGTTCTCTCCTTGCTACCTCCCCGTTTGACTTCCATTTTTTCCAAAGATTTTGATTTCTCTCTAGCTATTTTTTTAGCAGCTTGCTCTAATTCCTGACTTTTTGCGCGTACGATATCAAGAGGTGGTACAGTTAAGAAATCAGGACGCTCTTTTAGTGAAGAAGGTAGAGATTTCTGAGTCTGAAGCGCCTTTATCTTTGTTGCATTGGTATCAAGAGAACCTCCTTTATTTAATTTGCTAGTTAACTTTTGTCTTTCATCCGGTTTTGTTTTCAGTGTTAATTTCTTCTTTTCTTTGCGTTTAATTCTTTCTATATCAGGCACTATTTGATCTTCGCTAAGATCTGACAATTTTCTGATGCTTCCTCTAGGCGAATTAAGAGATGAAGTGGGTGATCTTGAAGGAGACTTAGAAATAGGTGAACGCGATAGCGGTGACCTGCTCAGAGGAGATCTTGATGGTGATTTAGATTGTGATTTCAATTTCGTGAGATCATATCGGCGTTTGAACGATCGAGGACGCCTTTGTTCAACTAAGTCTTCTAATAGTTGCATCTCTTCGCTATCAATTACTACTGATTTCATTTGCTCTGAGGATTCCGCTTGATGCTCCTCTTCCACTTCTTCTATTTTCTCAATCACATCCTTTTTAATAATTGTAGGTTTTGCACTTTTATCATCGACTAAGGATTTCTCCTCGAGTATTTCTCCTTCCTCGTTTATATCTTCAACAGTATCATCTTTGGATGAGAATGCATTCATGGGCGGCAATCTGTGCAACTGAATGACAGGTGTGTCTAAGCTTTTAGCTCGACGACTAGCAGTCGGGGAATCTTGCGTGGCTTTTTGGCGTTGTAAGGCAAATACAGAACCTTCTGACAAATTTAATCTAGCATGCGCGAAAAGTATAGGTGTGCCACCTGGTTTTCGCAAAGGCGAAATCAATTCGTCTCGCAAACTCTTTCTAATATCTAGTTTGTCCTTTTTATCATCCCTGGAAAAATCACTTTTTTCTTCGGACTGGGTGCGAATACCGGTCACTTTTTGAATTTCCATGTCAGCCAAAAGCTCATCTTCTGATTTCAGAAACTCTGTACTTTCTAGTATAGGTGACGGAATATTTTCATTATATTCCCAAGTGGAACTCTCCTTACTGATTTGTTTTATTTCTGGCACTTTCATTGCTACGTCGTCTTCAGAACTAGGTATTGATATAGATCGTTCTGATATACGTCGCAACTCTGTAGCATTTCCACTGACGCTTTCAAGTACTTGAGGATTGTACTTTGCTTCTAATTCGGCTAATTTACGACATTGCGGCGGAGATCCTTCAATTTCAGTGGAGCTCATTGTCTGGCCACGATGCCAAGCACCTGAAGTTATTTTATCATATTCAAGCTGAAGAATTGGTTCCAGTTCTTTTCGTGATTGCGGCGGAGAAAACTCTAATTTTGGAGCGGCTTCCGTAGTTCCAAACACATCATCAGAATCGACACTTTCGTCATCTGATGAAAAAGACGTGATTCTAATTTTGTTATTGTTCTTGGATTTTATTTTGCTACCAGGACCTTTTTTACCTGTACCTCGACCTTTCGGGCCCCGTTTGGGTGGTAATTTTTCTGATTTTGACTTAATATCAGCCCTAAGTTTTTCAGCAGCTGTCATTGGCTTTGTATCTTTTGAAATAGGAGGCTGCTGTATATTACGTCCGTTGATAGCAAATTTTATGTCATGAGAATACTGGGGCTCTTGTCTAATACTATCAGTTTTGGAGCTTGTTGCAGAATCGCTTTCTATTTGACTTAACTTCGAGTTTAATGCCTCAAGCAATACTGGATCCAAGTTTTTGGTGATATCTCTCTTTGGGCTTGGCATATGTTGGAGCTGCCCACTTTTATTAATTTCTAAAGTGACTGGATCTACTTTAGACAAATCTATATTCTGAGTGAATAAGAAATCACGACTTTCTACTTCCAAAAATTTCGAGCTATGTTCCACTTGAACGCTGTTTCTGGGTGATTTAGGCGATTTCGGTGATTTGGGCGACTTGGGGGATTTAGGCGACTTAGGTGATTTCGGAGATTTCGGAGACTTCGGCGATTTAGGCGATCGAGGCGATTTGGGGTGGTCATGGTATTTACATCTAGGATGAGCATTCACTATATGTCGTCCGTTCTGGGGTGGAAGCATGATAATATCCGGGGGCTGCCTTTTATCTTCCATAGGTGATGGAGCGGTTCCATTCATAACGTGTCTCTTATGTAAAACATATGGAATGTCATATCCATCATCTACTTTTTTGTTATCTTTAAAGCCAGCCTTGAATGCATCGAATTCCTTAAAGTAGTTTTTCGGCAGGTCAAATGGAGAGCGTATATGATCTGTATGTCTAGATGGTAATTCAAAATGAGATCTCTTAGTTGCTATAGGGGGAGCGCTGGGTATTTGACGGAAGATATAATCTTCGTCACTAGACTCGGCAGGTGTTAAATCGATTGATTTCTGGTGCATCAATACGTGCCTACGCGAATTAACGCTGCTGAAACGAGGCCTATTAGCGAGACTATTAGGATCACTCTTAGTTCTCTCCACAGTAGGATGTGTATAAGGTATTACAGTGGTATCTGCGAGACGACTACTAGAACTGGTATCCAAAATCAGTTTCGGGTTGTATTCTTCAAAGTGCGTTTTAGCCATCAACTCCTCTTTCAAGTTTTCCTTCCTAACAATGTGAGTGTGAATCTTTCCTCGCATATTTTTGTCAAATTCTGATTGCAAAATTGAAGACGTACCAGATTGCGAGGCAGCAGCTTTAATAACTTTGTTTTTAGTGTACTCAATACTATCCATCGCTGGTAAAATACGAACGTTGACATCAGATTCATTCGACGACTCTTTTATTAGGTGAGATGAAGGCGGGTTTTCCTTACTGGTCGAACGAGTCAAGGACTCTATCTTATCTTTATCGAAACTAAACACAGTATCAGAAGAACGACGTCTTTGATAATTATGTATTTTAGCCACCCTACTATCGATCTCTGTATCTAGACCGGTTATTTTTTCAGGCCAAATATGCGTAGTTTGTGTGTGCATATCCTCCTCTTCAGTTGAAACTTCGTCCCCTCTCTTAGGAGGACTTATATCAGAGTAGTGACAGTAACCATCCATTTCTACGTTCTGTAAACTTGCAGCGTGTAACGGACTAGGTTCTTTATGTTTACTATTGCTGGGAAATGTGGAATACGGAGTCGGAATATGATAGTAATGTGGCGAGTTAGCGATATTAGCGATTAAGTCTTCGTGAGATTTGTCGAACAACGTCTTCTCCCTGTACTCCGGCTTTTCCATACCGATAAAAGTAGGTTGCGTATCGTAAAAATCTTTTTCAGAGTCGGCACTGGACGAGGGCGATATAGGTTCGAACGGGTCAATGTAAGCGTTCTGAACGCTCGTAACGCTCCGGCGACGTAAGCTAATTTCGTCAGGTTCGTACAAATTCTTTTTACAATCGTAATAATCAGACTTCGAGTCCTGGCTGGAGGTCCTCGACCCGGACCTGTCCGAGCTTTTGCTCTTGAGAGTCTCGCGGGATTTCTTGCTGTCCGTATGGTACACACTGTCGCGGGACTTCTTGCTGGACTCCGCGCTACTCTTGGAGAGCTTGGAATCGTAAATATCGCTCCGGGACTCCTGGCTCGAGGTCCGCGAGCCGAGCGCGCGCTTGATCTCCTTGTAGAAGCTGCCGTCGGAGCGCACGGACAGCTTCTCGCGCGGCAGCACGCGCGGGTCGTCGGCCAGGAACGGGTCGAGGTCGGCGCGCGCCGCCGCCCCCGCCCCCGACCCCGCGCCCGCGACCGCCGGCGGGCCCTCGCTGCCCGACAGCGAGCCGTCGTCGTCCGACGGCAGCTCGTTGCCCGAGTCCAGCGAGCACGAGCGCGTGCGAGGCGGCGGTCGCCCGCGCGGCCCCCGCCGCTCCGACTCGTCGTCGGACCGCTCGACCACCTCGTAGCTGTCGTGCGACACGTCGTCCTGCGAGCCGCCGCGCCCGAACGGCGCCACCTCGAGCCGCGGCTCGCCGCCCGCGCCCGGGAACGAGGACGAGTACGCGCGCCCGATGGCCTCGCGCTGCGAGTCGAGGGAGCCGCGGTCGCCGAACACGAAGGCGAGCGTGCGCGCGTCGTCGTAGCGCGTGACGGGCGAGTCGACGCGGCGCGGCCCGTACGAGTCGAGGTGCGCGAGCGCGCTGCGCGTGTCGCGGCGGCGCTTGGCGCGGCCGCACTCGTCGAAGCTGAAGTCGCGGAGGTTGCGGCACGAGGCGCTGCGCGGCCAGGGCGCGGGCGCGGGCGCGGGCGGCGGCGCGGCCGCGAGCTCGGCGTCGGCGGCCGGCAACCCGCCCGAGCGGCTGGAGCGCGCCGACCCGCACGCCGAGTACATGCTGGCCTGCGACAGCTCGTACTCGAGGCGCTCGGCCGACGCGCGCAGACTGCTCGAGTGCTTGGGCAGCACGAACGCGGGGTAGGGGCTACACGAGGGGGGGGTGGCGGCAGGCCGCGGGCCAGCGCCGCCGCGAGTCTGACCTGTGCGCGCCCGCCCATCGCCCGGCGACATCGCCCGACTCCATGTATTCTCCGGTGAATCCTGAAAACACACTTCATACAGTTACCGGTTAATCGAACCGTCCCCCGATCCCATCTGATTGGAGAACATCACTGTGACGCATATCGGGTTTTCACCCGCCCGAAAGTTAGCTTAGCAACTCACCGATGGTGTCGTCGTCCGATGAGGCGGAGGCGAATCCTCCGTAGGATGATGATTGACCTCGGCACGGGTCACTAACTCGGGAACACCCTGCCACCACACCGAACAATCCTTTAATACTTTGATGCACTTCGTCGCTAACAACATTTATACGTAGGCTGGAAGTGCTGATGAATATGTTGGAAATTGTGCAATGTGACAAGTAGTGCATACGATTAGACATTCAAAATTTACTCTAAAATGACAAAATTATTGCGCCCACAACCATGTTATCGTAAATTAACAATGACATACTGATAGCATCACCTTAGCAAATAACTTCAAAGAAATAAGAGTTCAATTTTTTTTATTGTAAATAGTAAAATTATAAAACACCGATAAAAATTAACCCATATACCATGCTGGTCAACGTTAAAGTTGTACAATAAAATTCAAAAATATTATGAAGACTTAGGCCACTTCGAACACAGTACGATAAAATGGTCTTACTGAAAAATAATCAACAATGTTAAGCACATATAGGTATAAACACGGTTCATTTTATTCGACGCGCTTTTTTCGTGTATATCGCGTCAGCGTGAACAAAATTTATGGCGATACCTCATGAATATTCAGCTTATTAAAAAAGGATTTCAGTTGACTTATCAATAAAGAATTTTACAAAAGCCATGACATAAATTAAAAACGAAATCTCAATAGAAAAAAAAAATGAAAAATATTTAAAGCCCAAACTGAGTTTATTAGAAAAGCATAAACTATTGGACACATTTTCAAAATTAGTTTTTACAAAAATCAATAACTTTCTTATTTAATAATTTATTTCCAATTTGTCGCTTACGTTACGCGTGTGTGCTAGATTGTTGTCTTTTTTGCTCGCGTAGAGAAGTCATATCTCTATCTCTCGGTCGAAACTAATTCACGAGGTTTCGCCTTGACAAAAACTTTTCAGAGAAACTGAAAAATATAAATGATCTTCAGTTTTGAAGATTTTTTTCAGATCAGTTTTCAAGATTGAGATCTTTAGTTTATGGCGAACTAAATGTAGCACTTATGAATTTTAATGTACAACAGGCATTTGCGACGTAGACTTGTTAGAACAGAAATGAAAATCGACTGACAGTTTACAAACATTACATATGAATTAAAAGCCAATTTCGGCGGGGCCCTTACGATTTGGTTGCGGTACAGTTTTGACAGCTGAAAGAAACAAACAAAAATAGTGTCTATTCTATTAATACACAATTCAATGGAAATCTATTGAACGTAAGATGTTATATGGCTGCGTTATTTCAAATGTAATTGTATTATGATATAGATAAATTGAAAGACTTTAGCATAATCTAGGGTTTGTGTGTAAACTATGGAGTTTACCTAATTAAACTGACGCTTTCTCTTTCTCTCTATTCGGGAATATTAAAGGTGTCCTTTATTTTTGCCAGGATATTACATTTTGTTATGTAAACTGTCATCAAATAGTGTTAAGAGCTGTTGGTTTTTTACTGATGGCAACGGGATCGATTTGTGCTCCATTTTTTAATTTGGTTGTCATGGTGTTACAAGTCGGCAATAGATACTTCTTACACATATTACTGGACGTATACTGGAAAGGTAACTTTCCAGTATACGTATAAATTATGGGGCCTGTTAAAAATTTTAAGTATCTATTGTCAAAGTCAATAATTTGTATTGGCAAACGTCAGTTTAATGGATCTCAGTATAAGAATGAAAAAATTAAAAGCGATGTCGCAAAAATGTATGAAGACTCGGCCAGGTCTATGTGCACTATACTAAAAAAAATTGTCAAAAATATGCCGAACAGTTTTAATTGTTCATTATCTTTTTATTTGCATTGTCTCGTGGTTCAAAACAAGAATAAACTGTTTATAGAAAAAACTGCAACACAGCCACATATACATCATGGCGGTTAAGTCTCTTAGGTGACGTTTAGTTGCCTTCTATGTCGCCCGCCATATCACCATATTTAATAATGGTGAAATTGATGAACTATTTTGAACTTTAACCGAGTAAAATATACGTTAATACGATTTATTTGTATTTTTCCACGATTTAGGCGTATTTTTATAATTTTTTGACAGTGTATATACCTGGCCGGATATGAATCGTCTCCTTTAAGCGTAACCTAAACATAATTAGCGTTTCAGTATTTGGCCATAAGAGGTCACGCAATATTTGTCACAATGACAAAGACCGGATGACGTCACACTCATGCATACTTTTAATTAGTTATCGTAAGAAGACCCCACGACTGCATGCCGTGGCAACCATTAAGATTGCACTTAGTTTATACTTTTACGCCTAAAACTACTATTGAATGTAATAGTGTAAGCCTTGTTGGTTGTCCTAATAAATAAATAAATATCCAAGGGCAGTATTACCACAGAAACATCGCGCGCTGTCTCTAAGTATACGGCTTTAAGGCGATACCTCGTCGACACTAGCGACACCACATGATTTATATTAAGTGTGGTGAATAAAGAACATAATGAACGAAAACGCTTCAGTGAATGACTAAAGAATGGTATTTGTAATTTTCTTGAGATGTGCTCGGTATAAGATATTCCTCTACATGTAACCTATTCTTTCATTATTGCAAAAGCGGTCACTGTTAACAATAATAAAAAATTTGCTTACTTATAGGTAGACAATTTATACAAGATACATCTTTAAAAATTACAAATACCGTTCTTCAGCAATTCTCTAAAGCGTTTTTGTTTATTATATTCTAAATTCACCATAATTAAAAACAATCAATTGGTGTCGCTGGTGTGCACGAGGTATCGCCTTAAATTCGTATACTTAGAGACAGCGCGCGATGTTTCTGTGGTAATACTGCCCTTGGTTATTTATTTATTTATTTTTATTTATTTATTAGGACAACCAACAAGGCTTACACTATTACATTCAATAGTAGTTTTAGGCATAAAAGTATAAACTAAGTGCAGTCTTAATTAAAGGTTGCCACGGCATGCAGTCGTGCTCTTCTTAACCCGTCAAGCATGAGATTCCAGACACAATTGATTTTTCAATTGTCATAGCCCCCCAGTGGTATAACGCCGCTTGACAGACTGAAGGTGGTGTATATTACCTTGTCCCTCGTGGTAGCATAGGCGGTAGCTGCGAGCGGCGGGCGAGTCGCGCCCTCCGAGGTGCGGCGCGTCTGCGAGCGAAGTGCTGCGGCGCGCGCCTCCTCCGCGCTGTAGCCCTTCATCATCAGGGAGGCCTCCAGGTAGTGAGGTTGCTTGTCCCACTCCAGGGAAATCGCTGACAAAACAAACATTCCCATCGTTTGTGAACTGTTTTACTATCGTAACTTTGTTAAATATAGAGAGGTAAATATTGAACTCTGTAGTGATCGAAATGTTCTGGTTTTACAGTCCCCGTAGTATGGGAAACTCCCTGGGGAATGGACTAAAGTTTGTCTCCTTCTTCTCCTTATTAGTGGACATAAGGGGTGGAGAGAGATTTTGTCCACAGCCCGAAAGAGTCTAGACTCTTTAATAATAATAAATCTTTATTGTACCAAGAACAAGTCACAACAGTAAATTGTATCCCTGACTCCTAAGCTAGTATGATCTGTATTTCAGGAGCCATCGTCCTTTAGGTTCATTTTTGGGACGCTATCAACATTGGGACGGCTAGAGTAATTGACATAACGTCGTTTGTCAAACCAAAATCCGCTATGAGCATATAATACTGACCATTGCTATTAGCTCAGTTAAATAAATGCACTTAAAATTAAATAAAATTACAATTTTCATCATAATTAAAATCAAATCCACTAACTTTGTAAGTACTTATCTAATTTTATGTATATTTTAAAGTATAATTTTTTAAGCAAAAATTGTTGAAGCTTAAATTCCACTTAACAGATTTTAGTTTGACTAAGACAGTAAGTTCCACACACGAGAAAAACTCTGTGGACAGCAATCCCACATCGAGCAATATGATATTATCACTGTAGGTCAAGTAAAACTGTACATCTGTAGAAGTAATTTCACAAATATTTACATGTTCCGTCACGAATAAAAAGGTATATATGAATTTACAGCTTAAAAAATATGTATAAGACACCTTATTGTTAATTTGCTATTAAATAGAGTCCATATACACATATTTTGAAGCATTGAGTGTGTAAAACTTTTCTGTCGTGCCTGTAATAATGTCATCATTTGTCTTCATTGTGTGAAAAAGTAAAAGCGTTTCATTTAATTTACATTAATTCATATTAGCTTGTGAAACAATCTAGCTATTCGAAGCATACAGAGCACGGATTATAACATATAATTCATATTAACATACTTAGATAATAAAAAAGTTTCGCTACTATTGCGACTACATTATTACATTAGGCTCCTCTTCATTAAGCTAACGTGCGTATCTGCTATTCGCTAGGCAATTTTTAATACTAAGCGTCAATATTATTAACTATTTACTATAAAATAATAATAATTATGTCAAAATTTATAACTATAATAATAAATTAACCTAATGCTTTTTCGCGGCGGATCGTTTGGTACTGAAGACTTTTTGTGTGATTGTCACTCAAATAGTATTCCTACCAAAAACTCAAAAACCCTTCTTACTAGACGATCTGCATAGGCACCTAATTAGCTGGCTAATTTAACCAGATGACTGCGACATATACATGTCTTAGACAATAGCTGTGTAGTTTGAGAAGGGACTCGAAGTATGAAACCGTATCTCAATTGCAACTCAATAACATGACAGCGCTCTGGCTCAACAATGGAATGAATACTCAAATGTGGATGCACTTTACAGCGTTATGACACAATAGCTAACGATACTAAACAAGTGGGTTTGTTATTAACGGACTTCAAAAACGAGGAGGTTCTTTTTATATATTCAGAGCACGATTTTAATTAATATTGTTGCTGTACGGTGTAGTGTCGTTTAAGTAAACTATAACATTAAATTAGATTAGTTTCTAGTTTATCGTGCTTTAAAAAAAATTGGATGCAGGTTACTATTATTAATCCTTCAATGCCCAGAGGGCAGCAATAGATGACATAACATAACAATTAAAATTTAATTGTGTTATCAGGCTTTGATGGGTAAAGAATTAATACTAGAATCTTAGTATTTAGAGTAGGTTGACCTTTATTATTTTCTTGTTAGGTACTTATCACAGTTAGATAGGCAAACAAGGCTTCAATATGCTATTATGTACATTAGAACCATATTTTAGACGTTATAAAACTAATAATCATGTATCAGGAAACAGGACCGTGACACTTACAGGCAGAATGATCAAAATGTAGTCATCTTTTTTACACAAAATCTTACAATTAGTTTTGCTTGGAGAACACTGGAAACCCTGACAGTTGCTCTAATCTAAACGAATCACATACACCCATTAAAGTGAGTATACTGTAAAACTAAAACGCCACGTGCGTAGTATATGCAGTGTAGTGTTGTGTACGTACCGTCGGAGCCGGGCGGCAGCGGCAGCAGCGGGTGCGCGGAGAGGCTGGCGTTGAGGTGCGGCGCCACGCTGCCGCGCGAGCCCGCCGCCGAGCGCGACGCGCGGAACGAGCCCGACCTGCCGACACCGGCCAGAGGATGGTCATCACCAACAGCTTTTGGTTTAGTCTACCCGCCAACGCTTTACTAGGCTTCAGGCACGCCGGCCGAGCGCTCCGACGCACAATATACAAGTCCTATCGCCGTGTCAGAGGCCCTAGACTCCGACGCACAATATACAAGAGTCCTATCGCCATGTCAGAGGCATACAAGTCTGAGAGCAGGGCGACTACAGTAAGTCTGTATAAGTCCGACACGCCGGTATTACATTAAAGTTTTTTGTAAATTCTCGCGGTTTCTGAATTTGTATACAAGAGTCCTATCGCTATGTCAGAGGCCTGCATAGCATCTACAAGTCTGACAAGTCTGAGAGCAGATCGACCACAGTGTAAGTCTGCATATGCAGCTTTTGATTCCGTACTTCGACACTAAAGTATTTTGTAAATTCTCGCGGTTTCAGAATTTGTACGTCCATTTTAAAGACTTGCTGTCCATTTAGACGATTGATTGTTTGCCCTACAGTTTTGTGTGCTCGTCATTATAATGAGTGATTTTGCAAAAACTACCGACTCCACGCTCACTGCATTTTTGGAAAATTACCCGAGCCTCGTAATTCCATTTTTTGAAATTTAAACATTACTACATGATAAACCCATGTGAATGGTTATTGATCTATTTCATAATGGGCTTGTCATTATTTAAATAATTTAGTAATTAAAGTATAATAGTACATAAAACTTGGATTGGATTATTTTAATATTTGGTCGACTCGCAATATCAGATGTTTAAGCCGTTAATATTCCTCGAGGACCATCTTTTTCATCGTGTCACTTACGAGCAATACATCTAAAGAGAAAAATATTAAACTATGCATAAAAACAGCATGAGAATACTCTCAAGACATCTCATAATCAACCACTGGGAAATACAGGGTAGATCAAACACAACGGTGCAGGCAGGATTAATTTTAAATTTAAAAATCTGTGAAATTACAATTCACGAACACAGAGTTTCTAGGTGTAGATCATAATCAAAAAGGGGACAAAATTGCAGAGAAATCATACTGTGACCTGTGTGACTTAAGAACTTAAGTGCTCGTGTACTTATATCTAAACTTAAAACATACTAAGTTGATCCTTCGCTTCGGGAAGCATAATATAAATGTAGCGGTGGTACATTGGACTAGATTTCGATACGGATTACCGAGGGAGTGTAAACAGTGCAGCGGAGCGCAGACTCAGAGTTAAAAAAATCCCTAAAATTAACGACCACACCATCCTCCGACCGAATGTCAGCATGTCGTTGTCGCAACGACTCTTTTTGTATAATTTATTTTTGGAAGAAGCGAAAGTCTCAACGGATACAGCGCATGCTCGAGAATGCTAATCACCATCAATAATACAAAACTATTCGAAGCCTCTCTAACCAGTCGATAGTCATTAGTCGTTTTTAGGGACTTTTTACGTTACATCATGCAAGAGTTTCCGGCGTTAATTATTATTTGTCTCTTTCATTCAAATGCCCACAAGACAAAACCAAAAGCTAGACCCCATCCCATGCTGACGACTCACCGATCTTTCACTTATTATAGCTTAATTTTAAATTAATTATATCCCTTTACTGGTTTAAACTAAAGTGTATTTTGAACGAGGGCTACCATTGCGACACCTGAATAATTACTGTGCTCAAACATGCTTAATGAAAAGATACTGTTAAATATAGACTTTATGCTAGTAGCCTTCATTACAATTCATTTAATAGTACAAAACCTAATACATCTATAAGCGTTTTCTAACTACGCCTTTATAATTACAGGTACTAAAATAATTCTTGTATAATAAGCCCGGACATGCAGTGGCTGAGCATAAGCTTGCCAGCACTCACCTTTGGAATGTTTGTCGTTTCACATAATTATCTCTGACGAATTCCACTATTTGTTTCTGCGTTTTACCGCTATACCTGTAACAATATTTTAACATTATGTTACATGTATAAAGCATATAAAAAGTATTTTAGTCTCCCTACGCACAATCAACTCTAGCCGGCTTATCAATATATATAACCTGTGCCCGGATCATTAGATATAACAAAGCCGCGTCGTGTAAATATTTACATATCCTGGTCCAGAAATAGCCATAAAATAAAACGACAATTACACGACACCAACCGGCAGCATCTAAAATACTTACTTATATTATTTCAATGTCTGTTAATAAAAGTGTATAAATAGGACTCAACCTTTATCCCACATTTAAATTTCTTGTCAATGTATACTAAACTAGAGTTTCCGGATTCGATTCCAGGCAGGGAAATATGTACGTCAAATTAACTAGAACATTGTCATTGTTCTTATATGTTCATGTTTATTTATAACTAGTTGTGCCCGCGACTTCGACACATGGATGTCAGAAAATAACAAAAGTTAAAAATTTAAATGATGCTTATAAAACTCCTTCACAATTAATGCATTGATCGCCCCGTCCGCGCCCGCCCGTTTTGGAAATCATAAACGCGTGCCCTTACTTAGTCATTATTTTGTTGCGGTGATATTCTAAAACTATGATATTTTTTAAGATATTCATTGCACTCAAATAATGTCAAAAACAATTTTGTTCACAATTAAATACTTGTGGTGAATAATTGTATTTATTTTGCTAAGGAATAATATCATGTTTACAAAACCACCTTCGCAGATAGTGCATGATTTTAGAAAAAAAAAATTACAGAAAAATATTTAAAGTAAGTCAATTTCAAAAGATGGACATATGCTGTCGCAGAATTTTTTTTAGAACTTTTAAAGGAGAACAATTTACGGATACATGATTTTAACCGTTTACGCAGCGCACGCAACGAAAGCTCCGAATAGGAATATTTTTCCCCCGTTTTTGCAACATTTTTCATTGAAGCTCATCTGCCATTAGTCGTAACGTGATATTATATAGCCTATATAATACCTCAATAAATGGACTATCCAACTGAAAAAGAATTTTTCAATTTGAATCAGTAGTTCCAGAGATTAGCGCGTTCAACCAAACAAACAAACAAACAAACAAACTCTTTACCTTGATAATATTAGTATAGATATGGGTATACATATTATTATGTTTATCGGGTATCAAGTATACAAACAATACAAACTTTTCTTGGGATGAATGTGAGTGTGAAACAAATGTCATTTCTGATTCTGTACCGGAGAGGTGTCGTATGAGTGAGATATAAATACCTAAAAGAAGAGCCTCGTGATATGACCCTGGCCTTGTGTCGCGGGGGCCGCGGCACACTGGAGCAGCGGAAGAAGCCATGGTTCTCCACGCATTTCTTCCAGAAATTCTTGCACTCATTGCGACCTTCGAAGAAAAATTCCACTACGTCCCGGTATGCTCCCTGGTACACAAAAAAAAACAATTAATTACAAAGAAGTTTTAAACTTTTGACAACACCACAATATTTTATGGTAAATAAAGCCTACAAGTCACTTTTTTAATCAACATTATTTTTTGTGATAGACATAAGGATTCCAAAGAGATTCTTGGGGATTCCTGATTGTATATAGATATTTTTCTTTGATTTCATTGCGTTGGTTGTTACTTAGAATCAGGTACTTATACATATATCATTCTTTTACATAAAAAAAAAACTTTTATTTTGATATAAAATAAATAACATATTGAACAAAAACAATACTCACGTATCCTTCAGGATGTAGCTTGATAAGGAACTTTTTCCTTTTGAATGATATCTTTCTAATTTTAGCCCAACTGAAAGTGTTTATCTTGGTAAAGTTCTGGAACACCACGATGCCCATGTGCGCCACTGCTAGGTTCAGGGGCACATTGTCGTGATCTTTTGCCGGGTGCATTTTTACACCTAGAAAATGATACACATGATATGTATATCACCACACCATAATATTACACAACACATATTTGGTGCAGTATAAAATATAAAATACAGCACCATGTTGCAACTAAAATAGTCTATTTTTATATTTTGTTAAGATTTAAATCTAAACATCTATCTATTCAGACATGACTGTATTTGCATTGTGAATAAGTATTTTTGGTCAAAAAATCTTACCATAATGTATCAATAATTATTTTATTACTACAAATAGTTAGTTACTACAAATGCGACTCAAAATATAAATTATTTTATTAGAAACAGTAACACTTTTACAAAAACTAAAGAAGCATTAATAACTGCAGTCGTCAGGGACAGCGTCACAGTTATTTGGGTCCGCCTCAAACATGACAAATGTTTTAGACATAATAATTATTAAATAAAAAACATAAGCGATTGTGTGTGTGAGTAAGTGTGAGTGTGTGTGTCAATGCGTGTGTGCGTGCATTCGTGCGTGCGTGCTTGCGTGCTTGTGTGTGAAAAGGTGTCAGAATTGAAAAATAAATGGAAAATTGAATCAATATAACTAGAAATGTTATTGATAACTTTTCTTACCATATAATTCACATCTCCGAGCTGTCTCTAATAAATTTAAGTCTGCTTCCGCAGGACTTTGACCTCTGAAAAAAGGAGCAATATTTACACACCTATCTATCACGGTTTGATGATTGGTTTAATATCGGTTTTTTTAACATCGACTTTATACATACATGTGTTTTTTATGATTCTCCATGATCCGTCTTTCAGACTCGGAGTCTTGGCCGGGGAAGAATTTATATCCGCTAAGGTAGGTATGGTCAGGGTAGTCTTCTGGTACGAAATCACCACACTCCGCTACGAAGAAAAAATTAAAACATTGGTTGCGCTTTAAAATTCAGGAAAGTAGGTGAATGTAAACTTTTAGAAAGTTACAAAGTATACAATACGTAATTTGACCAGATTCGTTATTCGACTCTGAGGGAAATTACTATCGCATTATCTTTCAAGAAGTTGCCGTTCCAGTTGTCAGCTATTTTTTTCAATAGGCGAATTAGCAGCGTATGCTTTAAGAGCGTTTACGTGGGACGGCTTTCCATACAAACTCTCAAGTCGAAAATATTAGAAAAAATAAACCGATTCTAACAACACTTGCCATGCATAAGCAAGCCAGGCACTAGCCTGACTTGCTTTTTATTTTGACTATAAAAAGTTATCAGAGGTGTTTCTAAAGCTCTGATACTTATATCTTACTCAACTACATAACAGTTTTTTGAAAAATCGTCTGTCAACTATTAAGACTAAGTTGCTAACGCCATGTCTTATTAGAATCGGTAAGTTTGTTTCTAATATTTTTGACTTGTTTGTATGAAATGCCGTGCTACATAAACGCTCTTAGAAACGTCCAGGGAAGCCAGCAGTCGACAGTACAGTCTACAGCACATCAAGCGTAACGGTTTCACCCTGAGACCCCGCTTACTGCATTCGTAATAGAGGCGGCTTTCGTAGTGCAACTGTTACGCTTAATGTTCTGTCGTCTGTACATTTGACTAATAAATGGGCACACATTTCAGCAACATATTTGAGGTTAAATAATAACATCTTGAGCAGATAGGTTTAGCACGGGCGATCCTTTGGGACGTGCTCGCCACTCTCAACTATGCATAGACCGCTACATATTTATAAATAGCATTTCTGTTATGTTTATGAAATATTGTTGTGCCGCAGCGTGAATAACAACTACGAAAACAGCATGATGTTCCGTTCTTTCTTTCAAATTTTTAGTCTGTCTTAATAAAAGCAGCCAAGCAAAGAATATATCATTATATGGAAGCAAGAAATCAGTTTTGATGATAGTTAGACTTACTAATAGTCGAATCGTAAGTTGAAATGCATATTGACTAGTTCATTTTTTCATTATTCAGTTAACAGACAAAGTAGTTTAAAAAATACACAAAACCCTACACGTAACAGTTATTGAATATGTTTAGATGATATTGGTGAATGTAGTCCTACTAGTTGGTAACTTCTGATGATTTATTTTATTGCACTTAGCTTTAATATTTAAATCCTAGTATTTTTAATATTAATAATTTTAAAAATTAGACATATTTTCTAACATTGACGGTCAACTCTAAACATAAAATATTTCCAAATTTAACAAACGAAGAGTAAGACGCGTCAAGTACGTCTATATTTAAAAAAAAACAGCGTAAAGAAGTTAATTCAAAATTTATTAAAAGAGAAGATAATTATTCAAAACAAAATGTTATCTTTACCCACGGAGTACTTAACCAGTGGAGAGCGCATAGATGCATTCCTCCTTAGAAACACAGGTCACTGCTTAGCGGTGCGGGGGCGACGAGGCATTGGCTTCGCTGATTGGTCAGTTCAATTACACGTGTTTTTGTAGGGAGCAGGGAGACCAAAAATATTATCGACTATCGATAAAAACTATAAGTCAACTTTGGTGCGAGGGAAGTTCTAGTGTAATTAAACAACATAATAACTTAGTACGATTTTAATGAATGAACGTAAGAAAGAAAGAAAAAATATTTTATTTAAATAGGCCACAAAGAAACACTTTTAAATCGTCAAAAAACACATTGTTACAACTATCACAAAAAATATATTAACTAACAACGTCATAGTCTCTGTCTGTCTGTCATGTCTGAATTTACACCGGTTCCAAAAGTTGAACTACCGAGAAGATTCCGGCAATAAACTCATGTAGTCACTCTTTTCAAATATTAAATTACAATGTTTTTTTTTAAATATAACTTTTAGCAGCGCAGTGCCGCCCAGCAAAAAAAAAATATTAATATTAGAAGAGAATGTATATCAACGTACCAACAAAGTAGGTACCCAATGTCAAAAGTATTATCGTCATTTTCAAGCTATCTGACAATGCACAATCACAATATAGGTATACAGTGGTTAATAGTCATAATACTCGTAAATAAACATATAAAACATTTTGGAATTTTAATGTGTCCACGCATTCTTATCATCTAAATATTCTTGGACCTTATAGTAGCCTTTTTTCATTAAAGTTTGTTTGACATATAACTTAAGTTTGTGAAAAGGCAGTTCAGTTACATTTGGTTTTTTTGTTGTAAATGTTTTGTTGTACATTTCCCCATGAATGAGCGACTTGTCTTGTGAAGTCTAAAACTTGGAACAGCAAGTTTATTTTTATATCTCGTGTTTAAGTTATGAATATCACTATGTTTAGAAAAGGTAACGTATGGTTTACTTGTTACAAATGAACATTACAGTACCTACTAGGTACTAGGTAGTTAATAAAAAACTTGTAATAAATATTCAATTTCATAGGTATCACGTACCACATATTAGTGTGTTTGCTAGACAAATTTTATCCTTAACATTAATCCTACCGATTCGTATAAAAAAATAGCGGGGGTTTACTTTTTTAATTTTTAGTTGGTTTGATTCCCGGGTGAGACAAGCGACTTTTAGAAGATCTTTAAATGCAGTTTTGTTTCTTTTCAAAAATAAAGGAATGTTTCCTTTCAGTAAAATGAGCTAACTAAAGGATTTAAAGTAGTTCCCTTCCAGGGCCCATAGATTTTTTCTACCCTGTATATATGAGAACAAAATTTATGTTCACAAATATAAACATACCTTTTCAAAACATAGTGATATTCATAACTTAAACACTAGATATAAAAATAAACTTGCTGTTCCAAGTTTTAGATATTGAGAAGCAACGGTCAAAATATTAATACGTAACAGCACTATCTTGCAAGAAAGAGATAAATGCATAGTACATTAAACCTAGGAAAGAGAGAGAGGGGTAGAAAGACATCAACGCGTGCCAATTTTATATTTATTAAAAAGAATTTATTTTTGTGAAAATTATTTTGTACGAATTTCATCTAAATAATACTTACCTGTGGAAGGTTATTCCATCTTTTTGTAATTTGAAGTAGAACTCGACATCCCACACCATTTAATAGCACACCTGGGCATTTTTACCGTATTTTGACTCCTTAAATAATATTTTACGTCACTGTGTGATACCCGCGGCAGCTAGAAGCACTCTGAAGCCGAAATCGGCACATAAACTCGTTTTAGCATATGCTTAGTGAGAAGATTGCCCCCGCAAGCGCAGTCAATTGGTTATATAGTCTTTGTCTTTACCTGATGAAAACACCAACTAAAGCTCAGTTCATCCTATTACGAGTACATGTTACTTACCCTGCACAATATAGCTAGCCATGAGCGCCGCGGTGTTCTCATTGCACTGTATGCAACCGTGAGCGAGGTCTCGCTTCACCTGCACGAGAAATTAAATGCTAGCGTTAAATGATGTCATCATCGTCGAGGTCATTCATAGCGGAGTTCATTAACAACGACACAGCAAAATCCGTTCCTATTATTTACACTCAAAAAAACATAGGAAATAAATCCCAAATGTAATTGATTACAAAATTCTTGGTAAGTACTTTAAATTTGATTCATTAAACAAACAT
The DNA here is from genome assembly GCA_947347705.1 of Nymphula nitidulata. Classification (NCBI taxonomy): domain Eukaryota; kingdom Metazoa; phylum Arthropoda; class Insecta; order Lepidoptera; family Crambidae; genus Nymphula; species Nymphula nitidulata. The sequence goes on from OX374620.1 coordinate 4,898,560, forward strand.
TCTTAAAAAGGAACGGTTACGTCAATATCAATGAAGTACGTTGACTTAAGTTACGGCAAAAAATATATACACGTTACGGCGAAGTGCTTCTAAATCCTGCATTCACCATTCTCATTATAGTCTGAAATTGGACCACACCTTCCTAAATGTCAAACTATTTGACAGCTGTTATTTTTGCATTTATATTGATAGAAAGAGTCAATTCGGATCAGTTAGTTCTTCGAGCAAAATGTCATCATTAAAAAAAAAGTCCATAGCGTAAAGCGGCATGAGAGCAAAGATATCATTAATTATGTCCATGCGCCCATACATATTCGGTGGCCACTACTGTGTGGTGACGTCACAAGCTAGGATCATTTTCTATAGAGCGTTTTTGACATCTTGTAACAGGTCCTCAAACAACTCGCTATCTATGAAACTATTGATTGCAGATATACAATTCTTTTTGACATACTATTTATATCAAATAAAAAAAAAACTAGTCAAACACCCTATTGTATAGTTATGGGAGCTAAACGTCCGCAATTTAAAAAGAACTCTTCACATAATTTAAACGTACCTAAAATACACATTTTTTATAATTATTCTACATTTATTATTTATTTCGTATTGTATAATAGTATGGGTTCCAGAACTTTAACTGTATGTTATTTACTAACGTTATACGACACATAGAATTACTAAAGATATCTTGAAAAATCAACTTGGATCCAGACTGTTAGGCATCTATTAAAATGGGTAAAATAGATAGGTAGATATGGCGTTGAGGACGTTTTGCTAGCATGACACAATTTTTGTTAATGACAACTTGCTTTACGGGATTTTTTAATTGTAGACGATTTGCGCCCATACCCCTTATTCAGAAACTCTCGGATAACGGATTCGATTCGTAAAGTCACATGCCGTCTCGCTTTGACGCACCGTGATAAGTATAGAGATTCCGAAATTCGATTCTTTTCCGACAGTTGTGAATAAGGGGGCTGGTCTTTCTTCCATGCGGTTATTTGTATTCAGATGACATCATCTGATCATTATGCTTTGAGAACTAAATGCTCGTAAGGGCCTTTTGCTCAGAGTACCACCTGCTTCGAATCGGAACGATATTCAGGTAATGCACTTAAAATATTAGTATTGATAATACTACTATTATTGATAGCACACTCTGTTATGATCCTGTGAGAAAATATAGTTACCTGTAAACAAAACAGGTATCGCGTGAACTCCTCCTCAAGGCGTGCAGGATCGGGCGTATAGAACTTGACGCAGAACCGCAGCGCCGGCTCCAGCATCGACAGACCCAGCTGCCGGCACATGGGCTTCTCCACATCCAGCCAATACTATTGAAAAACGAAACATTTCCATTAAACTCGCCTGTAATTACTGGGCATGGACGGCATTTCATCTTGGGCCCCAGGATGACAACGTACCTGCAATATCAAGTGATTTTTCCTTGTTATTGCAGGTATCTATAGGCGGCGGTAACCACTTACCATCAGGTGGCCGACAGCTTGTTTGTCATCTAGTTGTATAAAAAAAAATGTAATGTAAAGCGGTTACCGTTACCTAAGGATCATCACCATGCAGGGATATCACTTTCTCGTTGCCGTATTTATTACCCGAGGCATGTGAAATAGTGAAAGGTCGCTGTTGGTGTTTAGAGAACTGGTGAACAGCCAATTATTAACCAAAAATATAAAGAAAATTCGGAAAAGTCCCACTTCCGACTTTTCAGATTTTTTTTTTTACATTTTGAAGCAGGTTTAATAATAATGGACATATTTCAAATTTTAGCACTATGACTAGAGGTATCCTTGTTTTGCTACGGAATCCTAGAGATGGAAGGACATAGGCTCACATTTGGACCAATAACCTAAATCCAGGCGGGCTGGGCACGCGAGCGTTCACCGGTACTTAATACAATGTTATTTTTGGTGACTGGTAAGAATGTTATTCTTGATCAATGATTAGCGTAATTTATTTACTCACTCTAGTCCCGTTTGCATCTTGGTACTCAAGGCCGAAGTAGTCTGCTTCAAGCAGGTGAAGCTGCCGACACACCTGGTCGAACAGCACTCGACCCAGCGCTTTTGACTGAAACAAACAGACATCATGTTATAACATATGACAAAGTTGATCTATTTATTCATTTAGTATTTTATTTGGGTAAAACAAAATATTTAATATAGACTATGGAAAAAATCGTGCTCGGGAGCGGCAACTGAAGCGGCAACCTTTACAACAACTGCAACTGGTACAGGTATTCGACTTATTCTTTTTCTTGTCCATGTTCATTTTTTGACAAGATTTTTTTGACAGATATATCAGTCAGAGAAATTTCAATATAAAACAGTAATTATCTTAATGCCACGTAAATATTAGCTGAGCGGCTTATAGTTATATTTCTAATGCAAAATTATTAAATACTGTCTCAACTGTGTAATTGGGAAGAATAAATTGAAACGGGACGACACGGTCAAACAAATCCGAAGCTGATTGTGAGCAATACACAGCTCACGAGCGGAAACTATATCACAGCATAATTGCTACACTAAAGACTGCTGTTCAGTAGCTCGAAAGAACATTACACTGAGGCTCGTAGTTTCTGACAATTACAATGGAAAACGGATAATGAAAATGGCATATACATAAATTTGGCCAAATCTAGTATCATGATCTAGTATCATGTAAAACAGACTACAGACGTGACATGCTACTATGCATAAAGCAAAGCGAAGTGCCATTAGGAGAAAATAAGTGTAATCTCCAATTAGCCGACTTGCGATATCTGCTAGTACTTCTTAAGCTACTTCTTACATAACACACAACTATAACCCATTTTATATTTATCATCTGTTTACCAAACAATCCCAACTACCTGAAACTAGGCCTCTGGTGTCAACTATATTATGTAAATGCATCCAGTGTTTAAATCGAGATTCGCCAGAGAAGGTGACTGGACTCCAAAACTAGGTCAAACACGTGATCTCTCGTAATGCACCAGAATGGATTATATACCGTTTACAAAAAGTGCAGAGCTGTTCCGTGCCAAATACAATAAAAAAAATTATAATACTGGAAAAATACGCATATATTCTTATCTATAATTATAAAAGTTTAATAAAATTGATATGAAATCAGAGATATTGATCTCAAAAATCTATTGTCGTTAATACAATACATTTTTTTAACATTTTTCAACATTTACTACAAAGTTTCTTATCTAATTCAAATGTAGTTGGCAGCGTCCGGAGCAATCTAATCGGATTTTAGCTTTTTAATTCATCGGACCAAACGAAATTGAATCTAAAAATTTTGCCAAAAAGAAAGTAACAATAAATTCTATTAGTTTTCATAACCCCAGAAAATGTTTGAAATGTTTCCTCTGAAAAAACTTCGTTTACTTCAAATCTATTATAGGCTTTTCGACAAATTGGCTAGCGTCGTGATAGAGCTTACTCCGGCATATAGAGAGCAGTTTAATCGCAGTCGTGTGTGGTAATCGTACGACCTCGGGCCGCTAACAACAGACACATGCAGCGATCCGTGGCGAGGGGAGCAGGTACTTTTACGGGTATCATTTCAATTGGTACCCGTTTAGCAATTTGTATTAGATTCAATGGATATGGTATTGTATTCATTATTAAAAAATACCTAGTCATTTTCTTTTCTGGTCACGATTTCGGTTTGAAGGAAAAGGCTAACCAGAGTGCATAACAGAACATGGCAGCATTATAATCTCTTATTTGCAGAATTTCAACACATCTGCTATATCAATAGATTTTCTTGATATTTCTATACTTAGTAGACTGTTTACTATTTACCATTAGATTTGAATGAAAAAAAAAACAAGAATCTATGTCCGAACGAGTCGTGGTCTAGATACCTACCTGTATTAACGCGCCGCGACCCTTAACAATCGGAGTGACTGCTCTGAGCTACCGAGGACTTCGGATAATCCTATGAATACCTGATATCAACAGCTACTGGTTGATTGTAATACCTGATAAAGATATTTGAGTGTATTGTATAATGTGCGTTCATAGGTTTGTCAAGTAATTAAAAGTGTAGCATACGAGAACATATGGGTCCATGCCTCGTCCACCTATTTCAATTTTCAAATTTCTTCATACAAATAGTTCGGTCAGTTATAACGAAATATTTGGGAAATTTAATATTTAATTTTAGAATTTTGAGCTTTTGATAACATCTTAGTATTGATTTAACTATGGTAACCGCTTGTTATACCCGAGTACCAAAAACCCTGCATAATGCTGAGGTAAAGCCGCGTGTATGCATTGTCAAGTCAACTAAAGGATCGATGAATCTACAATAAGTCCTCCAGTGGCCTTTCAGTTGTGTAGTTTCAACGACAATTATTGATTAATTATAACATAAACGGAGATCTGTGTATGAAATAACTATCGCTGAAGCAACACAAATATGTATTAATACGAAGTCCATTATTGAAAATTATACTAAACCCCACGACACAGTAGAGGCCGTCAACATTGCTTATACACCACGTCAATGAATAAATGTTGCTGGAAAAAGGTGATTGCTAGTGCAAACCAAGTCAACATTACACACCGCTAGATTCAATTGAAGGCATAGTATATAAAATGTACAGAGCAATAAATAACCACAAGCAAAAAGAAAATTTAAAAATTACCAACAAGAAGTTGACCGAGACATGGTTGCTTTAAGCCTATTTCACACAAACGAACTCGCAGTTAAAAGTTATTATGAATGTGGGTTGAACTAATAGATGAAGTTGATTATTCTCGGACGCCTAGCCTATTTAGGTAATCTTTAAGCGGGCCAAACTTAAATTGGTTATGACTTCAATCAATGACATCATATGCTACTATGAGATTTAGAAATTTACTTAAGTTTCTGATACTGGCCAGATATAACTATATTCCTTGGTATCATCACCGAGGGGGTGGGTTGGTGAAATTGCTTCGGCAGAGCAAGCAATTTCACTGCCCACTGCCCTTCACTGCCGAAGCAATTTCACTGTCCACTGCCCTAGAGTTTTAGTGGGTATTCCCAGTGTCTTTATCACTGGGCGACCCCACACACGCCCGTCGCCTAGCCAGCAGCGGGTAGGTCTGTAAGCGGATACCTCCCCGAGAAAAAAAAGGTATCATCACCAAAAGTCAATTAGCGTGACACGTCACACATTCCAGAGACAGTGGGTTTAATTGTTACATGCGGCATAAGTCTTACGCGGCATAAGTCTTACGCGGCATAATAAATTATTATAAAATATTTTTTTTTTCAATTTAAGTAACCCCCCGGCCTCATTAATCATGAATCTAACACTATCTCATTGAGACTATTCTTATGAGCCCAATATCGCTGTATCTGCTGTAAGTTTCTGAAGAATTAAGCACATCCTGCTGTTTTTTGATGGTATAGGATCAGCTCAAGGTTAGTTAGTATGTCATGAAAATGTGACCGAAGTGACAGTTAACTAAATTTCAAATTTATTGGATTTGTAAAAGGTAATAAAACCTTTTATCATGTAGAAAATGAGCGGATTGGCATCAAACGCCTGAACTGATCGTCATAAAGAATAGCTTAGAACCATCCTAATCACGTCAGCTTTAAAAAAAACTTAATCAACATCGGTCCATTCGTTTAGAAGCTACGATGCCACAGACAGACACACAGATACACAGACAGACGACACGTCAAACTAACACCCCTCCTTTTTCGACGGGGGTTAAAACTAATACAAACAGGACGCATTCTAGTGCCCCAATAATTATAATAAAACTATTGAACTTTACACGTGCCTTAACTGAATTCCTAATAGTATTCCAACGTAACTTATTTGTTTGATTCTTAGAGATATGCCTCGTTATCTTCTATATAAAGGAGATTGTCGAAATTCTTACGCAGATGTAATCTAGTAGAGATACAGACTTGAATTAAATTTACATATCGCATCTCTACGAATATAGGACTAGAGCTTTGAAAATTTGGACAGTGGTTTTATAAGTTATGTCAAAGATTATTTTAGAGCCCAACTTACCACAGGAAGAACATTACATTATAATGTACAATATAGTGTTCTTTACCTGCAATTATTTATTGGCTGCGATCTTTTTACTTTAAACGAAGAGCGTCCCACGTCTCGAGGGTTCTAAATTCGAGAGGAAAATACTACTATGCCCCATTTCCCTATATTTAAATATTAATAAAGAATACTTATTTAGAGAAGTGGAAACAGTCATTCAAAAGAATTTTATATTACTAATGAAAATTATTTTACTACTACTTTGTTAAGAATCAGATGTTTTTTACATTTACTATCATGTTTATGATAATTTTGTTGAGATTCTGTTTCAATGATACTAGTAGCTAAAAATACTTCATTATTGGAATCATATAACGGCATTACCGTAAATGCATTTCAAGCTGCGTCATCGAGTAGTAATAAGGACAACCAATTAATAGGCTTACCCACGGTTTCTCTATGATGATGACAATCACATTGATAACACATCATAGTTGTCAAATTTATTATCAACATGTTTGTTCATTTACGAGTACGGGCACCAGATTTAAAGCCAATAAAACTAAGCCATACTGGCTTAGACACCTAATTGGACAATTTATAATACAGTCGCTTTAGTTCCTCTAAAAAAACAGTAGGTATTCATTACTTTTGTGGAAATCAAATTGGTTGGTGAAAGTATTTGGTTTATTTTATACGAGTAGAGAACGGCCCACCTGTAGGTAGGTAAGCGGTTACCGTAGCCTATATATATACGGATACTACTCTCGCGTTGCCCCTGCAAAAATCAAGAGTTCTATTGTCTATAGTCTACCTCTGTTAATTTTGTGTGTGCGCGTAATATACGTATAAATAAATCAGTTATTTGATCGCTATTTTATCCTAAAATGCAAATGACAAACATCAAAAATGTTTTAAGAATATTCTTATAACGAAATGACGTTAACAAATGATAAGTTGTAATAAATTGCTTTCCTTGTGGGGCTTATGCTCGTTTTCACTAACATTTGCTTAGCGTTAAGAGTCTCTTAGCGATTTTCAGCTCAGTCTATCTTAAGGAGATAGAAAGAGACAAGTGGATAAGAGTCACGTAAAACTAGGGAATGGTTGGCGAAAACGGACACTAAACTATCATAGCGCAACGCTAGCAAATGTTTTTCACAATAGCTCTCAATAATAGCAGTTAGTACAGATGTAACAGTGTGACAAAGTGTAACAGTTGAACTATGAAAACTGCCTCTATTACTAACGGCGTAACAGCGGTGGTAAGGTCAAACTGTTTCACTTGATGTGCTGTCGACTGTACATAGGCCAAACAGCAGCATTGAATTTTGTGCTCGGTTCCAAATCCAAGCACATTCCAATAGCAAATTCTCGAAAGTCTGGATGAAACAGCCGTAAACCCCCGTTCAGATTTAGGAAATCCCGTGCAAAGTTATCGCGCGGCGCCGGCATATACAGGGCGCGTGTGCACCAGGCCTTATCGCTGGCGCGCCGCCAGAGTTTATCAGGAAAATGCCTTAGCCGGGTAGTCTTGATTGGCCAAACGACGCTATTGTTCCCCAAGCAGCTCCTCTGCGCTCGATTTACCACTACATTAGAGTGCGATGGCCGCTGTCCTCGAGTTTATCCCTCGACAACTTTAGTACAACGCTGTGGCCCGCCGCGTGTTATCTATCTTGTTTGGAGACAACGCTTATCTTTATTACGGTTGTAAAGTTACATAAGGGTAAAGACTTATAATATGTTTTACTTCCGCTTTTGAAAACGAGAGATAAAGTATGATTGATCAGTTCAAAAAGTATTTTTTATTTTATTTCTTCTGCAACGAGATGCATGAGTCACTATTTATAGTACAATATACTAGCAGTAGTTTAGCTACTACAAAACAATATAAAAGTTTATTTAAAAGTCAGTTAAAGCCGTCGGGTACCTTTGACGTCACCTCGAGACACACGCCATAAATAGCTGATAGTAAAAATAAATCGGTGCCCTAATTGTTTACTTAAAGAACGGCGGTCAGAACAGCCCCCTTATTCAGAAACTGTCGGATCGCGGATTCGATTCGAAAAGTCACATGCTGTCTCGCTTTGACGCACCGTGATAAAAGGTGACGGGTATAGAGATTCCGAAATTCGAATCTTTTCCGACAGTTGTGAATAAGGGGGCTGGGACTAGAGTCCTTGTCCACAAATATTGTGGAAACGACTAATGAAATGGAAGAAAGCAGATTGGTGCTATTAAAAACGGATAACTTCAGTTAGGAATGTCAAGGTTTGCTACAGTGAAGTTCAAATCGGAAAAGGAATTACTTTCATAAGCAAAGCACACCATGTCCTACCTATACCATAATCTTTTCAGGAATACAAACAAATGTTACTGAACTTCAAGTGGGATTCAATGAGGACTTAAACATAAAAGATGGTTCAAGTATGAACAAAAAGATAACCCTTGAAGGGAGATTAATGATGATAATAGAAATATTTGACAATATAATTTATTGTAATTACAAGCCCACGCCATCCCACTGCTGGGGTGGGCTGGTTTTCCTTCTATTTTTACAGTACCTTAGTTCACCGAGATAATCATTGGTGTGTTCACCAATCCCAATATATTTCTCTTAGCAAATATATTTGTATAATTCTCATATCCAATAGAGTTTAGCAGTAAAGAACACGGAACTTAGAACTTATCGAGAAAATCGTGAAAACTTCGTACTTTCATAATTTTTTTTGGTCTATCTATATTTATCGCGGCAAATATATTATTATCCGATATCCGAATTTCCCAATAGCAGTTGATGCTATTGGGAAATTCGGATATTAGCAATGTTAATGCTTCTTATTATGTAAAGTATTTATAAAACTTGAACATTCAATGTGGGTGGGAGCTACTCATCATAAATAGCCTCAAGGATATAACGTTAAGTAATAATTTTTATCGGAGCAAATCGTAAATGTTTACTGTAATTTACAGCTGGCAGTTCTCGTTGTTCTTTTATCTCATTCTCCCACGTGGGAGAGGCAATGTCATAATATTTTTGAACAAACGGGGTCACTAACCAATCACCATTGGAATCAGGAGTTTAAATGCAAAACGCCAGATTTTTTTATTCGATTCATCATTGAATTTGGTACAATTACTTCGACCTTTTTCGCCCCCGACGAAAAAAGAGGGGTGTTATGTCTGGTCTGGAATGGACCAATTTTGATTCGGGTTTTTTTTTGTTTGAAAGCTTACGTGACTAGGATGGTTCTTAGCTATAATTTATGAAGATCAGTTTAGGCGTTTGATGACTATCAGCTCATTTTCTACATGATAAAAGGATTTTACTAAATTTCACAGATCCGATTGATTTGAAATTTGGTGTGCTGTCACTTCGGTGACATTCCCATGACCTACTAACCTTTAGCAGATCCTATACCATCAAAAAGTCTCCGTTATCCCTAATTCTTCAGAAACTTATATCAGATATAGCGTGTTTGGGCTCTTAGTCTGAATGAGATGGTGTTTAGATAGATGAATAATGAGGCCGGGGGTTACTTAAAAATTTAATATTTTTTTATCAAGAACTTCTCTTGGATAAAGTACAAAAACTTATTGAATATTACAAATAACTATTTAATCGTGAAATTTATCGTTCAACCGGGAAACTTGTTAAAATACAGGGAATTATAAAATATGGATGTATTTTATTTCCTACTGACTGCTTGACCTCGTTTAAAAATATATTATAGGGGAATTGAATACTCAAATTTCGTTACCAATTACCAATTTCCATAACGGATATACGAAATATATAATGTTGAGCCTTAATCAATACAACATTAAATAGCAAAATTTAAAACGGAATAAGGAATAAATATACTTTGCTCTTATTTAGCCTTTTCAGATATGGGTTTTTCTTTAAAACAAGACATCTACAAAGAGAAGACAATTTAATTAAAATAGTAACCTTTAGGAATAAAATTATGAACTCGACATTCATGTACACTATCTCAAAAATCAGGAAAAATCTCCTGAATCCGGGAAATATACTAATAGTTCGTTTTCATGCATAGTTTGTTTGTACAAAAGTTGAAATTATTGTTATTTGAATTGTTATTCAATATGGCAATATAAAAAATCGTGTTTTGTACCACGTAACAGAGCAAATAAAAAGAAAATGGACAATTGAACACTCTTCTGCATATTTTTACACCTGTTTTTCAGTATGCTGTAAATAAAGCTGGCCGGGTCTCAATACATTTTTGAAACATCTCCTTTCTGGTGGTGTTAATGTTATTTATTTATTTATTTATTGATGGAAAACCAACAGCTAAAAAATATAATAAAAATACATTGTTTAGGTAACAGTAAGCCAATAACAGGTTTTCACGGATAACAATAGAGTACACAACATAATCTTAAGTGTCACATAATGTGTAATGAAACGTTTGTCTATGATGCTGTGTCTATGGGTGTCTCAGGTAGACAGCCGCCTGTGTTTGTTAGTCGTGCTCAGTGTCAAGTCTAACATAATATTTATCTGTATTAATCCTGCCGATCATTGTACTTTTTCTGATTAAAAGACTACTAAACAATTATTGGTTGTTTGTGTCACCCATCCTCACATAACATCAGGTGTGGGGTGAACACATTTCAGCTATGCCAAACAAAAAAATGTCCGACGACACAACCACCGCGCCATCGTCAAGTCGACCGCCATCTACGTCAACACGTCCACTCATGGGACCCGGAATGCAGCATTTCGACGCTAGCTCCAACAATCTGAACACGGAATGGAAGACATGGCTAACCAAGTTTAAGATCTAACTAAAGGCCTATGCTCTAGACAAGGAGTCTGACGACCGACAAGTAGCCATCTTACTATTTTACATGGGAGACGAAGGTATAAAAGTTTTCAATTCATTTAATAAAGCCATTGAAACGACAACTTTTACAGAAATTATACAGCTATTCTCAGAGTACTATAGTCCCAAAAGTAACATAACCATGGAGCGGCACAAATTATTTAATCGATGTCAACACAGTGAGGAAGACCTTATTACATACGTCACTGACCTTAAAACCTTAGCATTGCAATGTGACTTTGGAGAACTAAATGATAGCCTGCTTAAAGATATTTTTAGCTGGAACTTAAGTGATAAAAACTACTACATTAAAGAGAAAATTCTTCAGGAAAATCCTAAGACACTTGAACAAGCCGTCAACATTGCCAAGTCATTAGAAATGTCCAAAGAACAAGCGAAAATGCTGATGTCATCAACTGAAGCCTCGAATGTTATTGCAGTGTCTTATAAATATCCCAATTACAGGCGTTACAACTCACCAAGCCCACATAGTTCGAAGAGGGCTTCGAGTCCTCACTCAGTGAAGTCATATCAGCAACAACAACATCGGTCACCGAGTCCACAACGTCCTACACAACACAGTCGTCTGTCGTCCCCGTCACCTGCAGCCTGCGGCAACTGTGGTCAACATCACAGGTATCGTTGTCCGGCAATTAATAAAAAATGCAACAAATGTGGTAAATTTAATCATTTTGCAAGGTTTTGTAGATCTAAAAATGTTAATATAGTCTCTGATTGTAATTCTCTTTGTAATAATCACTTTTTGGGCTCTGTTTATGCTCATAATGTCAATACTATTGTAAGTAATCCATGGAAAATAAATTTAACAATTAACAGATCCAGTTAACTTTCTCATAGACTCTGGAGCAGATGCCAACATATTATCTTATAACACATTCAAGAAGTTGTCAGTGTCTAATGCTTTACTGACAAAATGCAGTCATACTTTGTCAACATTTACAGGTCAAATTATCCCAACTGTAGGTCAATGCACTCTAGATTGTCATGTCAATAACAAAAAATACAAAATTACTTTTTATGTCGCAGATACTTTTTGTCAGAATATATTAGGAAGAGAAACATCTTCCTTCCTAAAGTTAGTAAAAAGAATACACACTGTTAGTTTCCAACCAGTCAGTCATACACAGTCGTCACCAAGTCATAAAGTCAAAGTCAATGATCAAAGACAATCCATTGTTACTGAATCAAGGTCAACTTGCATCCAAGAAAGTCAATTACAAGGTCATAATAGTCAACTACTCCTTATTCTGTCACAGTCTGTCAGTAGTCAAAAGATCATAGATCAGTACAAAGATATATTTCAGGGTATAGGATGTATAAAGAATTTTGAATGTCAATTTTCAGTCAAACCTGATGTAACACCATCAATTGATGCATGTAGGAAAATCCCTTTCAAACTGCAAAGTCAAGTGAAAAAAGAACTGCATAATTTAGAACAGTCAGGTATTATATGCAAAACAGATGAGCCAACAGAATGGGTAAGTTCAATGGTAATAGTTTCAAAAAAAGATGGCAGTTTGAGAATTTGTCTAGATCCCCGTAAATTAAATAATGCTATTATGAGGTCACACTATCCTTTCCCACATATAGATGAAATCAAGTCAGATCTGCATGGTGCAAAATTTTTTTCTACATTAGATGCAAAATCTGGCTTCTGGGCTCTAAAGCTAGATTATGCCTCATCAAGGCTTTGTACCTTTATAACACCATACGGACGATACCGGTTTTTGCGTCTACCATTTGGCATTAATGCAGCTCCAGAAATTTTTCACAAGGAAATGGTTAATTGCTTTGGTGACATTCAAGGAGTTAAGATAATGATGGACGATTTCCTTATTTATGCTAATTCACAGCAGAGCCATGATAATATACTGCAAAAAGTTTTACAACGTGCCAGAGACATAGGTCTTAGATTCAATCCGTCCAAATCAAAAATATGTCATACAGAAGTAAAATACCTAGGTTTTGTATTTAACAAAGAAGGAGTCTCTGTTGACCCATCCAAAGTAGAAGCAATTTGTCAAATGCCCCGTCCTACATGTGTCACAGATATTCAAAGATTTTTGGGCATGATTAATTTTCTAGGCTGTTTTGTTAAGGATTTGTCTGAAAAAACAACTCATTTGAGACAATTACTTAACAAAGATATAACATGGTCTTGGACAGATGGTCATGAACAGGAATTCAATAAACTCAAGTCAATTATTGGAAAAGCTCCAATATTAACATATTTTGATCCAAACAAAAACTTAACTTTGTCAGTAGATGCCTCTAGTACAGCCATGGGAGCAGTAATTTCACATGTCAAAAATCCAATAGCTTATGCGTCTGCTTCCTTGACAAAATCCCAGATTAATTATTCACAAATTGAAAAAGAGTTACTTGCAATATTGTTTGGTTGTCAAAAGTTCCATCAGTATATCTATGGAAATAAAGTCATGGTAGAAACAGATCACAAACCAATTGTAAATCTATTTAAAAAACCACTATTTAGTATACCTCCTCGTTTACAGAGAATAATGTTGCGTCTCCAACCATATGACCTTGATGTCATGTACAAACCTGGCAAGTATCTATATATTGCAGATACTTTATCCAGAGCAGCATTACCCAGACATGATCTCACTGATTTGGAAGAAGATTTACAATTACATGTTAATTTATTAACATCTAACTTGTCATTAAGTCCTTCCAAATTACAAGAAATAAAACTTGCAACTCTAAAAGATAACACTTTGCAAAAAATTGTTCATTACTATTCAGTAGGGTTCCCTAACACAAAAGACAAAGTAGAAGAGTGTGTAAAACCTTACTTTTCAATTAAAGATGACATACATGTTGCAGATAACTTAGTATTTCTGTCTAATAGAATAATTATACCTTTATCACTAAGAAAAGAGTTTCTAAAATTATTACATGAAGGCCACCAGGGCATGAGTAGCTGCAAAAAGTTGGCTAGAAATTCAGTTTATTGGCCTAATATGAACAGTGATCTTGATAACTATATTGGTAACTGTGAAATATGTCTTACCTATCGGAAAAGTAACCCAAAAGAGCATTTAATGCCTCATGACTATAAATACTTACCTTGGCACAAAGTAGCCATGGATTTCTTTGAATTAAATAAAAAAATGTACTTAATTGTTGTAGATTACTTCTCTAAATTTGTAGAAATAGCTTTGTTAACTAATGGTAACAATGCTATTCATGTAATAAATAACTTAAAATCAATTTTCGCTCGACATGGTATACCTCACACACTTGTTTCTGACAATGGACCGCCAATGAATTCTAAAATATTTAAAGATTTTGTTTTGGAATGGAACATTGTTCATGTTACATCTAGCCCATATTATCCTCGTTCAAATGGTCTTGTTGAACGCACTATATACACTATTAAAAATATATTGAAAAAATGCCAAATTGATAACTCTGACCCCTACCTAGCTTTGTTACAGTACCGCAACACTCCAAAAAATAATTTATGTTCTCCAGCACAGCTCTCTATGTCTAGGAAATTGCGTAGTAAGTTACCTATTGTAGAAAATGAGCTAAAACCAACATTGTGTGATTATGATAGGCTAAAAAAATGTAATGATAATTATGTTAAGAAAATGAAACAGTATTATAATAGTCATGCGAAATCATTGTATCCTTTAACAGTGGGTGATCACATAATGTTTCAAAAGCATCCAAAGTCCAGTTGGACACCTGGTGTAATTAGTCAGGTTGGCCCCGAGCCACGTACATATGTAATTAAATGTAATGATGGCCGCTTGTACAGAAGGAACAGGCAACATCTATTTCAGAGATCCTCGTCGGCGGCTTCATGTCTCGAAGAACCCCCATCACCTAGTAGCACTGTACCTGTACCATCAGAATTAGATAAAAATAAAAAATATTCAAGATCGGGTCGAGAGATCAAGCCACCAATGAGATTGATATGTACTTAAATTATATTTGTACTTTATGTATTAAGTATGCTTATTATGTTGTGTAAAATTTGGTTAAAATTAATTTGTTAACATTTTGCTTTTCAGTAAAAACATTGATAAAAATATATCAGTAATTTTGCATTGTTTTTGTTGTATTGATTTTTATGTATGCCAATGTCAATTAACTGTCAGTTTGACGTTCGTTTTTTTTGTTAGGTTGCGTTCAGAAACATGTTCGTTTGACTTTCTGTACTTATAACTTTAAGATGCGTTCAATAAAAGTAAAATTTTTATATTTAACTTAAAAAGGGGGATGTCACATAATGTGTAATGAAACGTTTGTCTATGATGCTGTGTCTATGGGTGTCTCAGGTAGACAGCCGCCTGTGTTTGTTAGTCGTGCTCAGTGTCAAGTCTAACATAATATTTATCTGTATTAATCCTGCCGATCATTGTACTTTTCCTGATTAAAAGACTACTAAACAATTATTGGTTGTTTGTGTCACCCATCCTCACATAATAGTATAATAGAGCACTAATGCACGTTAGTTCATACAGCATATACCAAACACTACCTCGAAATAAGTATATTATATAATAAACTTACATATATACACATATAAACATACACAAATACACATATATATAAATATTATAATTTGCTTTTTTCTACATTCAACATAAAAAGATGTTTTTTAATACATTTTATGATGTTTTTTACTCACAATTTTGGAAACTGAGATTCATTGTATACATATAACGTCTAACTTGTATCTAATCGGTAGAAAAGTCAAGGTTTAGCCGCCTCTTCGCTTGTGATGGCGATGTCAGAAATGGGTCAAAATCAAATTCTTGTAAGATTTAAATTTATAAAATAATATCCAATATAGGACATGATATCAATATAGGACTTTTCATATTATGATCACTAACTGAGACTGACACTAGACAGACACTAACTTAATGATAACAATTTCGTATGTAGTTTAGTTATCAGCGTGAGAAAACTAATGACACACCGAAGAATGTCTACAACTCAGAAACATGTAATTAGTGCCGTCGGAACAGCCAATTAGTGACTCGCAAATTTAGCGACCTCTACTGGCAGGCCATTATGAGTGATAAATTGCCCGTTTTCAATAAATTTACGAAAAGAATCAAATCATGTTTACATATACAATTTTAGATAGGATATAGAAGCTTTATAATAACGACGCGACCACATTATTAGCGGGATGACAATAAGACTTTGATGGACTGGACTACTTTGTAATTCAATGTGTGGCCGTCATCTTTCCGAGTCCATTATAACCTGTAATTAATTAACCGCTTTCATTTTTAACGTGAGACCGCGTCAGCAACCTATTCTTCGCTTTGTACAATTATCAAAAAGATGTGTAAAGAAACATTACTTATGATGTGACAATATCCGGAACCGAAATGTGGCCGCTTACAATGGGCCTCATACAAAGGCTCAAAGTCACCCAAAGAGCAATGGAGAGGGCTATGCTTGGTGTTTCTCTGCGTTATCAAATCAGAAATGATGAGATCCGCAGGAGAACTAAGGTCGCTGACATAGCCCAAAGAATTGCGAGTCTCAAGTGGCAGTGGGCAGGTCACATTGCGAGGAGGACTGACGGGCCTTTGGGGCGGAAAGGTCCTCGAACGGTGGCCGCGTACCGGGGGACGCAGCGTTGGTAGGCCCCCCACAAGGTGGACCGATGATCTGGTAAGGGTCGCGGGAAGACGTTGGATGAGGACAGCGCAGGACCGATCGGTTTGGAGATCCTTGGGGAAGGCCTATGCCCAGAAGTGGGCGTCTCTCGGCTGATATGATGATGATGATGATGATGATGAAGATGATAATATCCATGCGATGGTTACTACTTACTTCAAGTAGACTAGCTACTATCTGCTTGCTTGCCTTTTTTGACATTAAAAAGAGCTGAGCACGATAACCCTAACGGCAAAGTGACAGCAATCGCTTAGCATGCACACTGAGTGTCCATGCAAATATGGAGTCACAGCAGGAATTTGAATTCCAACATTCCAGGCCGTAGCGCTCTGAATAGTTCGGCACTAAGTTAAAAACCCTTTCCCCCTTATTATAACCGACGACCAGCTGGTCGAGAGGTCTGTACCCCTTGCTATGCAGACTACTCGGTCAAAAGGTCCCGGGTTCGGATCCCAGTAGGATCAAATGTTTGTATGATAAGTATGAGCATTTGTTTACGAGTCATGGATGTTTGTATGTTTATTTAGTATATTTCTAATATTTATATAAATATATTATCAATATTTCTCCGTTATCTAGTATCCATAACACAAGCTCTTACTGATGCTTACATTGGGCTAGATAATAGGTGTGAGTGTATGATTATTATTATTATAAAACGCGGACTAAAGTTAGTCCTGCTCCAAACTACTACTAAACTAGGCGGTAGGCTCGTATGTATGGTCGTCTGGGTAGGTACCATCGCCTTTCTTATTTCAGCCGTGAAACAGTTCGCTGTGTTTCGGATTGAAGGGAAAGGTAGTAGTCAGTGTAATTACGGAGCATGGACGGCATTTGATCTTAGGCCACAGGATGACAACGCACCTGCAATATCAAGTGATTTTTCCTTCTAATTGCAGGTATCTATAGGCGGCGGTAACCGCTTACCATCATCAGGGCGCACCTGATGGTCAGCTTGTTTGTCATCTAGTAGTATAAAATTAAAAAAACTGATGCTGTCACTTTTATTTGCTAAAAGAAAGACAGTGACGGCATCAGTTTTAAACCAGTACTAACTTAAGTCCGCATTTTATAATAAGAGGGTTATGATCTCTAAGTCCGAGAAAAAGGACTGCATCGTTTAGATAAGAAGTCAAGCAGTCTTAAAACTTCGATGTTGATAATGATCGATCAGAAGTTGCATCGATGCTTGGCTTTCTATGATTGCAAGTCGCTGTATAACAGTACCAATGTAAAATGGTTTCGGCTTATTTCAACCTGTCTAGCCGCAATTGTTTTTTAATTGTCTTATGCTCCCGGAAAACTTACGTGGCTCAACATATTAATTGCTTCGGTTTCATATAGATTTCAGTATAGATATAGACTAAATAAACTATGTACGGTTTGAATTAGAAAATATTCCATTGCATAATTGTACTGCGTACCTTATTATAAGCTCCGTAACTGGTGATATTAAATTAGTGTCATTAGGTAATGAGAAATGCCATTACCCTGTAATTAAGAATAGATATTACTGGATCTCCACAATAGGGAAAAATAATTGTTAGTTCCTAGAGGTAGCTGGCAGCTCTTTGTTCGTTCACCGTCAAAATGCGTCTAGTTAGGAATTTGTAATTTTAATTTTAATTTACTTTGATTATGGGAAAAAAATACTTCGAAAACCCCTCATAATATTTTTATAAAATATTTGTAAATAGAACACTTGATGTGCTGTAGTCTGTAGCAAATTTTATTTTTTATAAACAAAATCTACTAAGTTTTCTGCGTCAAAATCTGAATCTGGATTCTCTCCATCAGTATACGTTTAGTTCTACGTCAAACGTAACTACCACCAACAACAACAATTCTTAAAAGAGGCGCTGCTGTAGTTTTTTTTATGATTTGACAGATGTACACAGACGCGAAATGTTTCGGATGCGTCAAAAGTCGCACCAAGGCCGCAGTTCATTAACATACTATAGACACAGAACATAAGATGGCAATACAATGACTGTCAACAGGTGTGTGACCGTAACCCCATTACCTATTCAATAGTAGTACTCAATACAGCATAGTAATTTATTTACTATTCTTTGGCGATTGATCCAAGTAATAGGTAGGGCATAATAGTAATATTTTCCGCGCGAATCCGGAGCGACCGACAGGGAGGAAGTACCGTTTTTTACATACATATACAAGGGCCTGTCTGATGGTAAGGGATGACTGTAATAACCTATAGACGTTCGTAGCAGCACCTTGGGCAATAATCACGCGTTGACTATAAAAATAAATTAAAAGCATTATGCAGGCAGTACAAGAGACAAGTCCCCCTGCTCCCAGCATAACGCAAGAACAGAACATTTGCCCAAATTCGACCCAACACTATAAAGTACTATTGCGCCTAATTCAGAAGACACACTCTTAATCTAAATTTACAATATGTCTCTTTCTCGCAATATGTAATAGGAAAAAGATAGCAAGAATTTGTTTAGCGCTGTCAACTTTTAGGTAGATTTTAAAGAAACCATAGATTTTAAACCATAGAACGGAGGTGCTTCCTAAACACTGCATTTTATCGCGATTCGCGATCAACAAGGTCGAAAATTGAACACATGTTTCTAATTGTACAATTTTATGACAGCCATTCTTTTCGTATTCATACTGAGAGAAAGAGATACACTGAACTTAAATTTAGATTTAGCGTGATCTACAGACGGGCAAGGAGCTCGATGGCGTAAGAGGAGCTCGGTGGCGTAATGGTTTGACCGCTCTGGTTTCGATTTCGAAACAAAGCAACTTTCGCCATGGTCGGTCCCGAGATGGGTCAGTCAAATTTATAATCTCGAGTATTCTCGAGCTCCTCCGCGCTTCGGTAGGCATGTTAAGCCGTTGGTTCCGGTTGTTCTACAATCGCTTTAACCCACCAACCCGCATTGGGCCAGCGTGGTGGTGATATGGCCCAAGCTCCTCGTGTGTTTCTCCCATGTAGAAAGGTCTGTGCCCAGCAGTGAGACGTATAAAGGCTGGTAATGATGACGATGACAGACGGGCGCTCAAAATCCGGGTGGAAAATACAACTATGTACTTATGTACGTATTATACTCTGATAGTACTCTCTTACAGAAGATCGCAACCAAAGGACACTAATTATTTTGTAGTGTTCTGTTCGTCGTACTTAGGGTCGCCAGAATTCATAGAGGAAAGATTATGTTGGATGCAGGACGCTAGCCTCCATAATGCTTTCTCTTGATGTATACAGGGTGGACAACGCCGAGCAGTAGATGAGTACTAGATACATTACCTGCCCTTGGTGTGACAAGCGTCAGACCGTAGCGGTCGGTAGCGGTTACCGTAGTAACCGGTTACCATCAGGGGGGCCTTATGCAAACAATTCCACCCCTGTTGTTAAATAAAATATCTTATAAAGATTATAATAGAGGCAAAAATACTTGACTGTCTTTGTTTTATGAATGAGGATTAGATTTAAGTATGCTACGAATATATTGAGTACTTGTTATATTTATCGTCTTATTTGTTTGGATTTTAGGGTTCCGTACCCAAAGGGTAAAACGGGACCCTATTACTAAGACTCCACTGTCCCTCCGTCTGTCACTAGGCTGTATCTCATGAACCGTGATAGTTAGACAGTTAAAATTTCCACAGATGACATATTTCTGTTGCCGCTATAGCAACAAATACTAATAAACAGAATAAAATTAATATTATAGAGGATTTGCTTGTTATTGCTCGATATTGATAACAGCAACAGGTAGACGCTTGTTATAAAGATTTATAGTACGGAAGTTACGATACCCTTCGCGCGAGTCCGACTCGCACTTGGCCGGTTTTTATTTAATAATAATTATATTGCAGTTACAACAATAGACTATCCATTCTCGTCTCACGATCTTACGCATTTGCATTAATTGTAGCTATCACGACGGATTTTTTTACTTTACTCTGTGCATTAGTAATATTGTCAACAGAAAAACCATTAACTGCGTCAGCTGCCTAGCCCACAGCAAACACGATTGCAAAATGAAGTTACGTGTCACATAATGAAAAAAACTGATGTTTGAAGGTAGCAGCTCTTTTAAATACGAGTCACATTCATATTTAGTGTACATTCGCATATTTTCTGTCGGTAACTAGAGACAGGTCGGCATAGTGGTGTTATCCACCTTACAGAAGATCGCAGCCACGTGTCTTTGTAGTATTGTGTTGAGTCCCTGCTGTAAGATGTGACATAGGTCATAGTAAACTATTTTAGAGCGCACTACAATTTTATAAAGCGTGCATAGATGGCTATTTGACTATATAAGACTACGGTGCCCGCTTACGATCTGGCAGGCTATTTGTTTGCCTAAGGCACAGAATAATAAAACAAGGTTTGTTGCATAAAAAACAAGCGCTTTTGCAAAAAACGTTCAAATTGTTATTTTATAGGTGGAAATTCGTCTATTATCTCATCTTGAAGCACCGAATGTATAGGCTGTGGTCCACTTGAAGTCTTGGATAGAGAGCTTACCGCGACTCAAGCACGTAGACGGGAACACGGGCACTGTAGCACGGGTAACATAATGCCGATGTTGAGCATGCTCAAAGTCTCAAGTGGTTTTGAGCGTCAACGCCAATGAATGATTGGACATGGAGTGCAATTAGAAACTCCTTGACTACATCGTTATTTTCATTTTTAGTCAATACGCACATATTGGCTATAATAGCACCAGGGGGGACTAAAGGATTTCGAAACTTCCAACTCTATTTTGGATGAAGATCCTGCTTCACTCCCAAGTCGGATACAATCATGAGCCACCTAGGCGGTCAATCGCCGGTGGGGAACTGGAAGTAGAGGCTCTGCCGGTTTCCCAGTCCCCCCACCACATGAAACGATGAGGGAGTGCCGCTGGGTTGTTTTAGTGGGTAGACCCGGGAACCGTTCCCGGGGAGTCTTCCCGGGGAGTCCTACATAGACGGGAGACCCCTCCCGTCCCCCGACGTAAGACATTTTTCTCCAGTGGACAAAAATGCGCAGAGGCTATGCGTAAAATAAAACAAATAAATTACAATAAGGCAACGTCCGAGTTAACTTTCGTCCCTTACCAGCCCGCCCGCCGGCGCTCAAACACAAACGAAAATCTACTGTATCAGATAAGTGGGTACTTCACAAATTATGAATATTCGACATCCAAAAATGGATCCTTATACTGACTTTCGTAGTTCATAACATAGAAACTCCTGTTAAACGATGATGGGGCTTACGGTGGTGCATTGTTACTTAGGAGGTGCCCGCATATTCACTTCCAGGTCCAAATTATAATGAAACAGATGAGCAGGATATCCTAGCCTTACGTTGGGTGCGCATGTTTGTAATATCCACACGAAAATGCCAATCTGCGTCTTGTTCCCTGATGACGGAAAGTTGATGGAACTAGTTCGTTTGTTCGTCGCAAACTCCCGAAATGAGTTTGATAAAAAACTGATGTTACTTGAGGATCAATAATCCAGATTCTGGGACACTTTAACATGCTCAGCAAACTCTTACAAACCAATAATTTGTTAACCTCTAGATATTTTCGCAATACAAACTCAGCATGCAAAATTAAACCTGGAAATCCTGCACCATTATCTTGATAACAGATTTTTTAAAGAAATGACACAAATACATAGTATTGGTGACATACCTGTATTTGGAACATGGATATGGTGTCGTCCAGCATCTGCACCCTGACGGCGAGCATCTTGCCGCCCTTCTTGGGGGTGGCCGGGGGCGTGCGAGGCCCGCCACCCGCGCCGTCCACGCCCGCCGGGGTACTCGCCGAGTGGTGCATTCGGCCTGACCACATTTATATCATGTTAATTATTGACAAGTTTTTACGTAGTTATCGGTGTAGTACTATAACATCGGAGTAGAAGCCGGTGGCTCAAACCCCTAAATGCATTGCTTTGAAAAACGATGGCAATATTACTTTAGTTAATTGCATTTAAAATTGTCTTCGTACTTAAAGTACGCGCAAAAATGAAATAGCTTTCGTTGACGAAATGACAATATTACGTCATAAACTATAGTAATTTTTAAATCATGGCATTTAGGCGGTAGGTCAGAAGCATTATTGTTACATTCATGTAAAATAGGTATTTATTTTATTGCTTGATAGCGAATACCTGAGACTTCTTTATAAAAAAACTGGACATTTTATGTGGGTGGTCCAATCCCATTGGGTCATATTCATAGTAAAGGAAGCTGTAGAACTATTCAATAGTACAGGTTAATAGGACCCCTTAGAACTATAGAACTATTCAATGGGTAGAGATTATGGCGGTAAACTATACACCCGCCATAAGTGGCGTCATCGGTGGTTTTTAATTTGGTAGTTATATTAATAAACCATATTTTACATTGCTTTGATTTGATGATGTTGTTTTACTAATGTGAAACGAATCCTCGAACTTTCTTTGACAAAATTGACTACAAAAGTATTGATTTATGAATGTAAAATCTATGTTTACAACGTTTTTCATTTATTTTATTTCTATGATCATAGTTTCCTACCTACTAGACTATTATATTGAATTTATTTTTAATGCATTTTAAAATAGCTGTCGCGCTAAACATCGCGCAGTATTGCGCAGCTGCCCGCAGCTACCGTCCATAGCGCGTTGTTCCGCCATATCCATACTTTGATAGTGCTTAGTGAATCAACTCCTGTTCAGAGCTCAGAGCTCAGAACTAGAAGTTTGGCGCAGTCTGTACCTTACTATAATCTTGCTTTTCTCTTCTACAGTTAAAAAACAATAATATGTAATGCACCCACTTTTGTTAGATAGTTCATGACTCTTATTACAATGATAATAAGGATGCTAAAATGTCATGGTGGGTTCTAAATTATCAATGATAATCTTATATTATTTATAAATCATTGTCCCATTGTAGTTAAATAACAAAACTTAATCGTTTATTATTAAGAATACACAACAAAGATAATAATAGAAGAAATGATTTTACATAATTTATCTCATATTAACAAAGTTTTATGTAAACAGATAATGAGCATTTTGAATAAGTGAAGAGGTAAATATGGGTTGACAAAGAATATCTTTACTTCACTGATTAAAAATTATTTCATAAAATTTTATTTAAGATTATTGACTTTATATGAAATACATTGTATTATAAATGAAATATGAGGAGTAATGACAATTTTCTTTCTTACAAATTGTAATATAGATTTTCTAAAATAGCCAAGAAAATGCCTAAAAATCATAAGTTACACTGGGCCCTATCATGACAATTCATAAATTAATCTTAATTAAGGTTCAGTATAATCTTTTCTCAATATGTGTTGGAACAAAATTAGACCTGATGTACATGTTATCAATTTTCGTTAATGGTTTTAACCATTTTTTGAAGGCTTCTTTAGTCCGCCTACATTTAACATGTTTACCAGGGTCGAAAATTAACGAATAATTATAAACAGCAAGTTATTTTACAGCTGTCATTTTTGCATTCATATTGAGAATAAGATGAACTGCATGTTTATTTATATTCAGTTAGGTAGTTTAGATTTAGTATTTACTTCACAATCAGGCCCAATATTTATGTAACTGAATGCGACTAATGTAGACAATTTAATTGTAAGTTCCTAGAATTAAAGAAAAAAGTATACTTACCAGGTAAAGAGTGGTAGCCTATTGTGGACAGGTGTCCGGTGGAGTTGCAGCTGCCTGGTGGAAGGTCTGATTCCATCATACTGCAGTATTTTCTTGGATTATCAACCTTAATCTTTCCATTTTTAAGGCTTTAGCCATTTTGCTAACACATTTTGTCATTTATTTCCCTTGTATCTTCAATATTTAAGTTGTTTAGCATCTGTGTACAAATACACTCACTTAACACTGACAAAAATTGCACAAATAAAAATGAAATTACTTTACATTATTATTGATTTATTTTAAAAAACTTAATAAATTATTTGATCAATCTCAATAACTTAATTCAATATAACACTTAAAATTTTAATTAAAAGAGATGTAAATACACCCAAACATGTCCAATAAATATAATAAAAGTGCCACTTTCTCTCATTAAAATTATGTAGTTCTCCAGACCTATATGTTGAACTCTTTTAAACACTTCTAAAATTATATTCAAAGCACAAAATAATAAAAGAAGTAAACAAATTTAAGGCAATTTAAATTATTTCGAATAACAGGTCATATTATTTCATTACATTAAGTTATTGCACACAAGATGCAAAACCGGTGGCGCCCTACTTTACACCCCTAGACATAAATAGTTAGCTTCAATGCAATAACCAGAAAATAGGTCAACGGAGGTGTGCCCGGTCGCCGCGAGAGAGACAGACGAACTGCCTCCACCGGCGCATCAAATCTAATAAGAACCTCCCAAATCCAATTACACTAACCATTGTCGTAATGAACCATTTATAAAATCTATCCCATAAGAACGCATCTCAAATACATCTTAGGACAATATAAACATGTCATAATCGCACTTACTAACAATCGCAGACGAGGGAGAAACGACGACGCATCGAAGCCCCAACTCCTATCTTGTCAACATTCATTGATCTAATAGGTCGAGAAATTCACTGTAATTTCATAATCTTTTTACACTTTACTTTTAATTACCATATTCATGCTATTTTTATGTATTTACTGTGTAAGTAGTTTGATTTTATTTTATTTTTTAACACTTCAAAATACACATCACACACCCAAGAGGTGTCTGACTGGCAGCCATATTTATTTACATATCCAGTGTTGCCCCTTACAAATACTGGGAAAACTACCAGTAGCACTAGCAATAATTTAAAAAACCGACTAAAACCGGTAAAGCATTTTAAGTGCAATTTTAATAATTTTGAATTTCAAACATTTCGACAATTCTTGTAGTATTTTCTTATAGTATTTTTTCATTATTGAATGATTTGTAACTTTACTAAGTTTCATGTTTATTTAAATTACCCAATATCACAAAAAACATACAATGAAAAGTTAGTGTGGATGATTCTAAGTGTGGATGGTTAAAATAGTAAAATAATATAGTTTAAGCTCCTTGTGAATAATTTCGACCGCCTGCCATTAATGCAACCAAAATCTATGTTAAGCTCAAAACAATGGTCCTAATTCTGGTAAACACAATGCTGAGTCTAAATTTATGTTCAGTGCATTTCTTTCTATCAAAAGAAATATGAAAAGGATAGCTGTCATATAATTTGACATTTAGAAATGTGCGTTCAATTTTCGACCTTATTGAACGTGATAAAATGCAGTGCTTAGGAGGCACCTCCGTACATGCCGTCTAAAATTGTCTATGGTTTCTATGCAATCCTCAGAGCAAGTAATCTATGTAAATTTAAGTGACAGCTCTAAACAAATTCTTGCTATCTTTTTTCTATTACTTATTGCGAGAAAGAGATAGGTATACTGTTCTTAAATTTAGAATTAAATTGTGTTGCCAGAATTAGAATAACTAAAGCAATTTCAAAGCTTTTGAAATTGCTTTAGTTATTCTAATTCTCTTTATTCCTATTCCTCTTTGTTACCCATAGCACGGGCTGTGGACAATTGGGCCTAATTCTGGCGGCACACTCTAAGTTTAAATTTAAGTACAGTATATCTCTTTCTCGCAATATGTAATAGGAAAAAGATGGCAAGAATTCGTTTAGAGCTGTCATCTAAATTTAGAGAGATTTCAAAGGAACCATAGACATTTTTAGACGGCATGTACGGAGGTGCCTTCTAAACACTGCATTTTAACACGTTCAATAAGGTCGAAAATTGAATGCATGTTTCTAAATGTCAAATTTTAAGTCAGCGATCCTTTTCGTATTCATATTGAGAGAAAGAGGTAGACTAAACTTAAATTTAATCTTAGCATGTGTTCGCCAAAATTAGGCCCAATAACTCTCCAACCCTTTTGTCCACTTATTGAAAACCAAATATGCTTTATCTCTTTCTTTCTATTCTATGAAGAGAGAGATAAACAGTTGTCCACTCCCCAAGGAGTATGCCATAGTGTTGGTTGATCTTAAAATACAAATTAACATGAACGAAATTGTTGGTGTCCTGAAAAGTGAAGTTGTATTGTAATTATAAATTCACAATCACAAAAGTAGAGAACTCAGATCATACTGTTATATACTCGAATACTCAAATGATTGATTTGACAATTGACATTGGACCGGTTGATAGGCTAAAACTTCGGTTTCAAATCGTGGGTACGCTGAAAGCTCTGTGAGCACTTTCATCGCGCATTTTATTTCGGACTGGGCGATTAAAATGGTTTTGAATTTATAATTACAAAACATCGATTGTAATTTAAAATATGATTAAATAAAATGTCAGTGGATATTAAAATATCCATGCCATATTCATGCCATAAGAACAGTTATCTATCCACCAGCTTCATAGTTTACGTAATAATGGAGTTGTTGGTATAACGGTTGGTTATAGTTGCCCTATATCGATAGGACATTTATAATACCGAGTGTTAGGAGGGCGGTCTCAGAAACGAAGGCAGGTGGCAGTGCTCGTCACATTAAGCACGATTTATTGAAAAATAAATTTGAATTCACGGGAAAAAAATCAGCTGTTCCATACAAACAGGCCGTGTAAATATTACAATTTGTATGAAACAGCTGTTTATTTTTCGCAATTTCAAATGTTTAGGGTGACCAGCACTGCCAACTGCCTTCGTATTCGAGAGCATCTCCCTAACACCCTGTATACACGTAATGACATGATATAACATTTTTTTCCATGTAAGCTTGTATTGAATGACGGGCCATGTAGTCTATAATTATGGATCTCTCAGACACAAACGTTGGTTGTGGACAGGTTTTTTTAAACATTTCTTTGTTATTTCGTATAAACTTTCATAATTCATACATATAAAGAGCTGTCAAAGTAAACAACCTATATTTTTAAAAATATCTCTACAGCTTTCACGAGGACCAAGGCCGATTATAAACACTTTTTTAATGATTGTCGAGTTTCCCCACAGGATTATCGCGTACCTTAGTACCGAGGACACATAGCCATGATACGCAAGAAGGGTCGTTTTTTCACCGGGGCGTTGACTCGCGATAAAGAGCAAAAACAAATCCTCCGTTATATGACCCTTCCAGTTACAATGGCTATGATCCACTATAATGCCCAAGAATTCAGTTTGCCGAGCTTCATTTACCATTTTTCTTTGCATTTTAAACAGAGATTATTTTTTGTTGCTTTTTAATTTGTAAATTGTATGAAATTAGTTTTTGTGACGTTAAATACTAAAGCTGTTCGCTTCTAGCCAATTTAATTTTTTTTCAATGGTATCATTAATTATTTGAGCCCGTTAATCTATAATATCTCTAATCTATGACGTTAATGCTGATAGTTACTTTTAGCGGTTTTCGGACCGCAGCCCAAGCCAGCTAGAACCACATAGAACGCTCTTTTTATAAGCTGAGATATATAGCATTAATTCGGAACGCGTTTGAATGCGCTAATAGCGCTGATAATTACTTTTTGAGGATATCGGACCGTAGCCCAAGCTTATCATTCATTTTGGCAGGTGTCATTGTCATCCAATTTACGTCAGAAATGTTTATAAACTTTCGCGTTCCTATTGTGTTACGTGAATTTACTTGGAAAATTAAATTATTTCTTTGTTTTAAAATAATTATAATGTTGGTGAATAAATTATAATTCTTACTCATATTACTAAGATGGAGACAACACCTCTTATTACGAGGCCTAAAAAGAAATCCTTGTGGTCGAGGTATATGCACCTACCTACCAGATTAAATGCTTCGAAGCACATCCCTTTGTCTGTAAATTAATTACAATATATTGTTTTAGGTTACTTTTCTCAAAATTCAATAAGAAAGAACTTAGTGCTAGAATAATTCACTTAGGACAACTGCCTGAAGAAGATTTTCCACAAAATTATGTTTGTAATCAAGTGAGTATTTGACCTCAATTGATAAAATTCTAGTGTCTTCCTGACTCAACATCATCTTTACAATAAACTTAAGTTTAACAAAATCAAAAAAAAAATACAGGAAAATGTAATTTTTATTTGAAATTTATTACTTTTTAACATTGCGCCTAATGATATTTTGTTTTAAATAACCAGAAATATGTTATTCTATATTTATTCCAGAAATACAACATCATCACATTCCTACCACTGGTATTATATGAGCAATTCCGTTTCTTTCTTAACATGTATTTCTTAGTGATGGCTGTGAGCCAGTTCATACCTAGTATCCGTATTGGTTACTTGTACACCTACTGGGGACCACTATGTTTTGTACTAGCTGTTACATTATTTAGAGAAGCAGTGGATGACTTTAGAAGATATAGGTAAAAAAGTTATTA
Organism: Nymphula nitidulata; assembly: GCA_947347705.1. NCBI lineage: Eukaryota > Metazoa > Arthropoda > Insecta > Lepidoptera > Crambidae > Nymphula > Nymphula nitidulata. The sequence continues at coordinate 4,927,501 of OX374620.1, forward strand.
TTTTTTTTAATTTGATAATCACATCTAATATCTATGCACATTTCACTGTATACATGATTTGGTAGATATTTGCACTTATGAGCCCTCTGGTATCCACTTAGCAGCAGAATATGTATAGTACCGGGCTTATGGGTACTTCACAGATTCATTTATTGAAAATTTATCTTAACATAACAGAATACACTTAGAAACTTTTTTGAATAAATAAATATTTAATTAATTAATTAATCTGTCAAGCTGCATTATCCTTCCGCAGGGCTATGACAATTGAAAAATTGATTGTGTCTAGAATCTGATGCTTGACGGGTTAATAAACTATATAGTTTAGAATGAATACATATTTTATTTTAATAGCAAATCTAATAATAACATCTTATTATTTTATTAAACTTAAACTTTCTTCTTAGGCGAGACAAGGAAGTGAACAGACAACGCTATGAGAGGATAGTACTAGACTCATCCGTAGATGGCTACAGGCCTTTTATAACGGAAACCGTTCCAGCCTCAGCACTCCGAGTTGGAGATATTGTGATGCTGCATAAAGGACAACGAGTACCGGCAGACATGATCCTAGTTAGGACAAATGAAACCATGGGCACTGTGTTTATAAGGACTGACCAACTGGATGGAGAGATAGATTGGAAGTTAAGGTAAGCTGTTCATTTAGCCACTTTATAGCCATTCTCACTATTCATGTAAAATATTGATTTGACAATATTTTTATTTAATAGTGGACGCCCGCAGCTCCGCGCGCGTGGGTGTCGGTTATCGCGTCAAATAGTGGCCTATGTCCATTCTCAGGATGTAATCTATCTCCAAAGTTCTTTACATTTATAAATAATAGGTACTTGATTTATGCAACTATCATTCAACATAGTTGACTACATAAAAAATGAATGATCATGAATATTTATTTTTTTATTACGAGATATGTAACAGAATAATAATATTTTAATATCTAAATTATGCTAATAATTGTCCACAATTACAACATAATTAAAACAAAATATTTTTCTTTGAGCCAATTACTTCATTACATAAAGATGTATATCAAACATGTACAAATATGGCACACTCAGAATTCTTTTTCTATTTTTGAGTTGATGCCAGTGGAGTGGTAAGGAGTGAAAGGTTAAATATGTTATGGATTTTGTAACAAAGGCTTTAGGTACGTGTTTAACAACAAAAAAAAGCATGAAAGATACTTTACTGCAATTTACATCACTAATTAATGTGCTATTCGTAATCAATAACTAACTAACATAATTAATAACTTAACAGATAATTGTGTGTTCTTGAATCATGTATTATGTGCAGAGCAATTAAGTAGTGAACATTGTATTCTTGAGTGGCCTTGTAAACAGTTTTTAACATTATGATGCATTACAGCGTTTCAGCAACACAGTTATTATACAATGTACTTAATTTATGCATTTTATAAATGAATGGGAAGTATTTAAAGTAGTTTAAATGCAGAATTTTGGCCAGATAGTGGTAAAATTCTTGTTACCCTCGTTTTTGAAATAGATCTGTATGACATTGTTTGATCCTATCTAAGTTCATTAAATTATAATAACATACAAATAATCATTAACAGAATACCACTGCCATCAACACAAAAGCTACCAACTGATGCACACCTACTTGACATCAATGCTAAAATTTGGGTGGAGAAACCAGAGAAAGACATTCACTCCTTCATTGGTACTTGTACAAGACTGGATGAAGAAGAGAGTGATTCTCTCGATATAGAGAATACTCTATGGAGTGGGTGTGTTGTGGCTTCTGGGCAGGCGACTGGACTCATCATATATACAGGTACACTCATGCTAACTGAATTTCATAAAGCATTTTTGCTTTTAAATCATAATGTGATAATATTTCAAAGTTTTTTGATCATACACAAATAATTGTAACATAAACTCTAGAATACACACACAGTTGCTAGTATTATATGAAACTGCTAAAAATCAACATAGCTATAAAAATGTCGACCATAAAAGATGTGTTTCAAAATGTATGGAGACCCGGCCAGGTCTTTGTACACTATACTGAAAAATAGGTAAAAATATAAAGTGTTCAATTGTCTATTTTATTTATATTCGCTTTGTTGCGTGGTACAAAACATGAATCTTAATAGAATAACTGCAACACAGTCAAATACTGATCATGGCGCGTATGTCACTTTGGTGACGTTTAGTTGACTTCTATGTCGCCCGCCATATTGCCATAGTGAATAATGGTATAATCGACGAAAAATTTCAAGTTTAGTACAAACAAACTATGCATGAAAATGAATTATTAGTATTTTTCGCGGACTCAGGAGATTTTTCCTGATTTATTGAAATACTGTACATATACTTGGCCGGATATGAAGCATCTTTAAATTCATTGACACCTGAGTTTCAAGTTGTAGAGCACCCAGAATTGCACATTACAGGTGATTTCTATTATTCGTAATATCCCAGATTCAATGTGTGATAGAAATACATCCTACATAAACAGATGACTAGTTAAATGCATCAAGAATCGACGTGTTTTTTTATGTGTCCTTTTTTCCTGCAGGCAGCGAAACGCGTAGTGTTATGAACAATGCCGTCCCGCGGTCAAAGGTCGGCCGACTGGACCTACAAGTTAACAACCTGACCAAGGTGTTATTCGTAGCAACCATGTTTATATCCATACTGCTCATCATCCTTAAGGGGTTCAACGGGCCCTGGTTCGGATTCTTCTTCAGATTTGTGCTACTTTTCTCATATATTATACCTATTAGGTAAGTTAAAAAGACTGGACTGATTATAGTTACACTCGCCAAAGAATGCATCTCTTCTCTCAATAGGAATGGACAAAATAATTTTATATTTAGAGGTGTTTAGTTGAAGGAGATGTTTCATATCCGGCGAGGTATATGTACACTATCTTAAAAAATTAGGAAAAATCTCCTAAATCCGGAAAAAATACTGATAATTAGTTATCAAGCATAGTTTATGTGTACAAAAGTTAAAAATTTTCGCCGATTTCACCGTTATTCAATATGGCAATATGGCGGGCGACATAGAAGTCAACTAAACTTCACGAAAGTGACATAGGCGCTATGATGAATATTTGGCTGTGTTGCTGATTTTTTCAATAAAAATTATATTTTTCTACCTCGCAACAAAGCAAATAAAAAGAAAACGGACAATTGAACACTGTTCTGCATATTTTTACATATTTTTAAGTATACTGTACATAGACCTAGGCGGGCCTCCATAAGTTTTTGGAACATCTCCTTTCGACGTATGTTAGTTCTAAAGTATACGAGTACGTTGTACGTCAGTTCGAATATACACGAAGCGAAAGAATTTCAGGCGCTCGCCGGCTAAAGCAGCACTTTCGTTTCGCTCTTTGCAGCCTAATTAAGAAAAGATAATCACATTTTTAATGTTTTTTGATGCGTTTAAACGCCTACTTTATTGTGACAATTGCAAATAAAGAAAAGAAAAAGATGATAAATATATGCTCCAGGCAGGAATTGAACCCGCGTCTCCTGATTTCTGGCCGGAAATATTTGTAATTGTTAGAATAAAGATAAGATAAATAGAAAACATTAACTAGCGGCGAAATTCCAGATTTCGCTACCGTGTACTTTAAATTATTTTCGCATTTACGTACTTGGGTACCGTGTACTTTCGAATTAGCATACTCTAACTAACATACGTCGATTTTTCATACTTCGAAATTCATCGACGAACGGAGTGATAAATGTAGGTTTTACGAAATGCCTTCTAAAATGGTTTATGAGTTTTATAAAAGCTGTTTTAAGCCTTTATGTTTACTATCCCTTTCCTATATTTAGACAAGATATGTACAGACGACAAAACGTCAAGTGTCAGTTTGTTGCCATGAGGCAGATTTCGGCCTCTATTATGAACGGAGCATTCAAGAGGGTGGCGGTCTCAAGTTCGAAGCTTTACGCTTGATATGCCGTTGACTGTACTTTTAATATTAGATTGAGTGTCATCAAAATCAGCTCCAATGTTATTTGAACCACCAAAATGACTTCCTATGCAATTCTTTAAATGATAATCAAAATTACGTGTCCAATTTTGAACCTAAATGAATATGTTCCCTAATTACGTATTTGCAATAATAAATTAATATAGCTTACTCGTAATATGAAATTTATCCAGGCCTATGTGCACTGTACTAAAAACTAGGCAAAAAATGCAGATTTTTTTTTAATAGTCCATTATCTTTATTAACTTTGCTTTGTCGTTTAAAAGAGCAGATTTTACCTATGATTACCCAGACGACCCTACATACGGGCCACTAGGTGGTAGGCCCGTATATAGGATCGTTTGGGTAGGTACCACCGCCTTTCTTATTTCCTTAAAACAGTTCACTGTGTTTCGGAATGAAGGGAAAGGTAGCCAGTGTAATTACTGGGCATGGATGGCATTTCATCTTAGGCCCCAGGATGACAACGCACCTGCAATATCAAGTGATTTTCCCTTGTTATTGCAGCTGTCTAAAGGCGGCGGTAACCACTAACCATTAGGTGGGCCGTCAGCTTGTTTATCATGTAGTAGTATAAAAAAAAAATAGTGTACATACCCCTCGCCGGATATCAAACATCTCCTGACACACGTCAACAAACATTGCAGCTTACGGGTGAACTTAGAAATGGGCAAAGCGTTCTACTGTTGGATCATTCAGCGCGACAAGAAGATCGAAGGAACCGTGATGCGCTCGACCACCATCCCCGAGGAGCTGGGCCGGATACAGTACCTACTGGCGGACAAGACAGGCACGCTCACTAAGAACGAGATGGTGTTCCAGAAGTTACACGTTGGAAATGCCTTGTTCGACAAGAATAATTTCCATGAGGTATGACCACCATTACGTTTAGATGGTTTAAAGTTGTCCCAACTTATCTCTTTGCCGTTATTAAATACAAACAAATGACACAATACAAGACAAAGATAAGCTAAGCGAGTTTTTGGAAGCGAGAAATAGTTAAAATGACAATGTGTGAAGCTTGAGGAGCTCAGTGGCGTATTCGTTTGAGCGATCTGGTTTCAATATGAAAAACAAAGCAACTTTCGCCATGGTCATTCCTGGGATAGGTCAATCAAAGTTTGTTATCTCGAGCTCCTTCGCGCTTCGGAAGGCACGTTAAGCCGTTGGTCCCGGTTGTTCCTGCAACCGCTTTAACCCACCAACACGCATTGGGCCAGCGTGGTGGTGTTATGGTCCAAACTCCTCGTGTGTTTCTCCCATGTAGGAAGGCCTGTGCCCAGCAGTGGGACGTATATAGGCTGGTGATGATGACTGTCGCTGCCGTCTGGTTATCAGCCGCTTAACTGGACGGATAGCCCGTTGATTGAACGCCGGCTTCCAATCAAACGGCTGAAGTACTACTGGCCAAGTCAATGAGCGCAACGTTTAACCAAATGGCTGAACGTCATGTCAGCCGTCTGGTTTAAATTAGCCATTCAATTGGATGCGAAACGATATCAGTTTTAAGTGGTATTAAAAAAATAACCTTGAACCTACCAATCAAACCAAAACTTTTCAGTACAAGACGATCTATTCAATACACCAAGTCGTTAAACGTTAAGTGAGTCTAGTTCAATAAACTATCGGGCTAGGCATTCAATTTGATGGTGGCGTTTAATCAACGGGCTAGGCAACCAATTAATTAGTCGATTTTAACCAGATGGCGCTGACATGTCCATCATGACGTTTCAATATTTCAAAGTGTCCCAACTTATTATCTTTGGCGTTAATAAATAATGGATGGACAAAGATAAGCTATGCCAGTTTTTGGAAGCGAGAAATAGTTAAAATGACTAATGTGTGAAGCTAATCATCATTTCAGCCGAGAGACGCCCACTGCTGGGCATAGGCCTCCCCCAAAAATCTCCATACCGATCGGTTCTGCGCTGTCCGCATCCATCGACTTCCCGCGACCCTCACCAGATCGTCGTTTCACCTTGTGGGAGGCCTACCAACGCTGCGTCTCTCGGTACGCGGCCGCCACTCGAGGACTTTTCCGCCCCAACGGCCGTCAAAAAATAATTGCCAGCGGTGTTAACACTAGCACGTCCCTACAGTCGGGCGAGCGAGGAGCGCGGGCTCGTGTTGACAAAGTGGGGCCGATTTCGTCTATTTTTGTTATTTCAGCCCGCTCCGCTAGACTGTTTCGTGGTCGAGCGAGCCTCAGCTATAAAAGCACTCGAATCTTTGAATGCCTAGTACAATTATATGTCTTTACATGATAATTTAAGTTCTCGCGAGGAACAGGAACTGCCAAAAGCTATTCGCCATGTCATTAGGTGAAGTGCTTGTCAGCGTGACTGTAACTACCAATGCGCGTTTGTTAAAGTTCTATTTACAGTATCAATGACGTTAGAACCTTGTATTACCTTATTTTCAGGTGGAAGCCCTCCTAACCCAGTACGTGACGAACGATGCGCCATCTCTCCCGACGTCACCGCAAGGCGAAGGGACTAGCGAAATGCTATCGCCTACGCCGAGGCAGGTGTGGCAGTGCGTGCTCGCTTTAGCTCTGTGCCATAATGTGACACCGGCTTACGACCTTGAGGAGAGGCAGGTCGATGATTCACAGTCAGGTTGGTTCGTGTGCACGACTGTGCCAGACTTTTTATAGGATTATAAAATTTTCCACAGATTCACTATCAGATGGTGCGATTTGTATTTCTTTTTTTCAAATAAAACTGCCTCGATTCCTCGCTGACAAATATAATTTTTTAAACTATCTAATGATACAGTTTAGTTTTTATGACCCGAGCTCCTTTGAGTATGCAGCAATCACACTTAAAAAATATTTACGTCTTTGGCTGAAATGATTACGTTACGTTTTTTTTTTCATTTCTATATAGATATGGCTAGTTCAGTGGTATCGGATAGCTGCGGTGGCGCAGTACCGCAGCAACAGCTGTGTGAATATCAAGCCGCCAGCCCCGACGAGGTGGCGCTCGTCAAGTGGACTGATATGGTAATGCACATGCACGCACGCACGCACGCACTCACGCACGCACGCACGCACGCACGCACGCACTCACTCACTCACTCACTCACTCACTCACTCTCTATCTATCTCTCTTTCTCTCACTCTCTCACACACACAAACTCAGTCCAGCGTAAATATTTTCAAGGTAATGTATGTACTTGTCCTAAACATCTTCCGACCTTACTAATTTGTTTCATATAGTTCTTCTACGGGCTACCTAAGGGCCTATTAACACGAAGTTTTTTAATCGCGCAGATGACCAGCGCTTTAGCAGATTCTTTGTCATTGTGCCGATACGAATGCTCGTGCCAATTTATTCAAATGTAATAAATGTACACAGTATGTGCTAGCAGCGCGTCTCATTTACGTATGTATCGATACAAAAGATCGTTGTATGCTCGTATGAAAAACGTCGTTTATTATTCGGGAATTTATTCCTAACCATGATAGGGATATACTTTACTTAATTACCATTTTATATAGTAAGTGACAGCTGAATCGAGGCCAGTACATACTATTTTGTTTGTAGATGGGCGTGTCTCTATACCGACGCGAGCTGCACAACATCACGCTCAAGCTGCGTGCTGCAAATGAAATCGTACAGTTCAACATCCTCCAGATATTCCCGTTCACCAGCGAGACCAAGATGATGGGCATTATTGTTCAAGTGAGTTTTTTTTAATATAAAGCACGACAAATGACTCAACACCACCTGATGCGAAGCGGTAAGAAGAGTCCATATGCGAAGCTAGTGCAGTTAAGACACTGCTCTAGCCGCCTCCACCTTGCCGGCCCGAAAGGTGCTTATTCATGCCTCTTTTGAAGAAACACATGTGCTGCCAAAGAATTCCAAGTTCTGGAAGTACGACAAAGAAACGAAGAGTTCCGTAATTGTTATAGAAAATCACTTTATTTCCAAACTTCACTTGAGAAAATCACAACAGCTGCGTTGATTTTGTCACTCTAATCTAAATAATACTTGTTTAAAATTAAAAAAAATATATTAAGGACAAGGAATAACGTGGCATTCGTTCTTGGTTTAGTTACACATCCAAATAATTATGACCCCCGCTTCGTAAGGATCAGTATTAGTAGCTAGATGTCAATCTGATATTTTTAGATCTAGGCTGTGTTTTTGTAATTATGCGCGTGCGCAGCCGGTATCTATCGCTATCAGTTAAAACCAAAACTAGTTTAAGAGGAAAGAAATCCTCAAATCTTTAGTTGACATTTAAACAAACTAAAGGTTACTCTTTTTTCTAAAGAGAAAAATAGACGTACTGTACCAACTGTCAGTACACACGACAGTAGATGAAGCGTAATATTTTGACATTGGTGGGTATCTTGATCCATTGTAATAAGAGTCGTTTTGCAACGGTTGATATTCGGCCGTATCTATTTATTTATATACATACAGTAATATAAAAATGATATGCATTTTTTTTCATGACGTTCATATTTTCTTAGGACGAGAATACACAGGAGATAAAGTACTACGTAAAAGGCGCAGACGTCGCTCTGGCGAAGTTACTGGACTCCTCGTGGCTCAGTTCTGAATGCCGGCGACTGGCAGCCGACGGGCTGAGGACCTTGGTGGTCGCCTACAAGAGCCTCACCAAGAATGAATACCTCGAGTTTGAGGTAAGTAATACAATATTCTTACACTCAAACCTATTATCATTGGTCACATCCTCACATAGGACACTCTCTCAATCTAAATTTAGGTACAGTCTCTTTCACGCAATATGTAATAGGAAAAAGCTAGCAAGAATATGTTTAGACCTGTCAAATAAATTTAGATAGATTTCAAAGAAACCATAGACAATGTTAGACGGCAAGTCGGAGGTGTACTTCCTAAACACTGCATTTTTAGTAGCGTGTTTTCTACAGAATTAGGGCCATAATATGCCAAATGAATTTCACTATTATAATAATAATAATATTATTTATGTCTGTCGGTCTGTTACCTTTTCTCGCTTAAACCGCTGAAGCAATTTATATTAAAATTGTTATGGAGAATGTTTGAAGCCCTGGAAAGAACATAGGATTCTTTTTCAAGCGATAACCGACATCCACGTGAGCGGCCACTAGCATGCATATAAATATTACAAACCGGTCCGCTGCTGTGGACAAAATATCCCGTCTTATCAAATAGGGTCATAACAATGTTACTGTGCATTTTGACACTGCGTCCAAAATACAGCTGCCATAAGCCTTACTATGACCCTGGCCAGATAGAGTCTATAGTCTTCCGGATTTGCCCACCGGTGGTATATCGCCGCTTTACAGATTAAAGTTGTTACATTGATAAAATCCTTTATGCTTATTAGCTCACTTTTTTCCCTCAACTTATTCTTATTTTATTTATTTATTTATGGAAGAATAATTACTGTGTAAACAAGGTATAAATGCGACTAAATACATATAGCCTGTGAAAGTCTTCGCATATAGAAAAATTATTTAGTAAAAGATGGAGGCAGTTAAAAAAACAAGATTGGCAATAAATTATAATGACACTATACCTTACTTTACTTACTATATAGATTATTTCTTTCCCGTGACATAACTTTGGAAAACATAATCAAGCTGATGGATGTGTAGCACCGCGGCCACTAAGGCGATGACAGTTACTTAATGTTTTTGTCTGAAATTTCAAATATTTTCTCAAACAGAGCGAGTATAAAGAAGCGCGCCTAAGTGTACAAAACCGCAACGAGAGAACTACGGCCGCTTTAAGCAAGCTACATCGAGGTTTGACTCTACTAGGGCTGACTGGTGTGGAAGACAGGCTCGCGGACGACGTGCCCAACACGCTGTCTATGCTCAAAACTGCCGGCATCAAGGTAATTTGAACCACAATACATAATGATACAGGTACAGAAGAATCACTCTGCGTAATCGTTTAAAGAAACACCGACTCTACTACGATACAATTAAGTGCCATTCAGCAACCTTATTTACAACTGAGGAAACGCAGATTCCTTTTGTAACAAAACTTGCCATGCATAAGCAAGTCACACTAGTTTAGTTATCAGAGGATTTTTCGAAAAGTCTAATAAGTAAAAAGTTTATTGGTTTTGTATGAAAAGCTCAAAATTTACCTTACTCAACTCTAAGACTGTTTTTCAAAAAATTCTCTCGTGACTATTTAGACTAGCCTGACTTGCATAAGTTTGTAAAGTCTTATTAGAATCGGTTTGTTCACTTCCAATATTTTCTACTTGAAAGTTTGTATGAAAAGCCGTGCGGCGTATAGACTCTTACCAGCCCTACTTACCTTTACCTATATTCACAACTGCCGGAAAAGATTCGAATATCGGAAACTCTATACCTGTCACTTTTTATCAAGATCAAAGCGAGACGAAATGTGACTTTTCGAATAGGGTGGCGGGGTCTCAAATATATGCAGCGTTTGAATAAAACAAAAGAGATGTTTCAAAAATGTATAGAGACCCGGCCAGGTCTTTGTACATTATACTGAAACATAGATAAAAATATGCAGAACAGTGTTCAATTGTCCTTTTTATTTGCGTGGTACAAAACAAATTTTTTTATAGAAAAAACTGCAATACAGGCAATTATCATGGCGCTTATGTCCCGTAGATGACGTTTAGTTGACTTCTATATCGCCCGCCATATTTCTATAATGAATTAAGGTGAAATCGACGAAAAATTTCAAGTTTTGTACAAACAAATTATGCATGAGAACGAATTATTAGTATTTTTCGCGGATTCAGGAGATTTTTCCTGATTTTTTTGAGATACTGTACATATACCTGGCCGGATATGAAACATTTCCTTTGCGAGGTATTTAAACGTTTATACTATGTCTGTATTTGATTAGGTCTATAATTTGCACAGATCTGGATGCTAACCGGCGACAAGCTAGAGACGGCGCTGTGCATCGCGCGCTCGCTGCAGCTGGGCGGAGACAGCGCGTGGTTCACGGCCAGCGGCTGCACCGGCCGCCGCGACGCGCACGCGCTGCTGCAGGCCCTGCGACGACACTCTGAGGACATGGACCTCATCGTGGAGGGCGACACGCTCGAGGTACCCGCGCCTACCCCCGCCCTAGCGTCACACCGAGCACATGCACCTGTCGTGGAGGACACGCTCGAGGTACCCGCGCCTACACCCCGCCCTAGCGTCACACCGAGCACATGCACCTGTCGTGGAGTACACGCTCGAGGTACCCGCGCCTACACCCCGCCCTAGCGTCACACCGAGCACATGCACCTGTCGTGGAGTACACGCTCGAGGTACCCGCGCCTACACCCCGCCCTAGCGTCACACCGAGCACATGCACCTGTCGTGGAGTACACGCTCGAGGTACCCGCGCCTACACCCCGCCCTAGCGTCACACCGAGCACATGCACCTGTCGTGGAGTACACGCTCGAGGTACCCGCGCCTACACCCCGCCCTAGCGTCACACCGAGCACATGCACCTGTCGTGGAGTACACGCTCGAGGTACCCGCGCCTACACCCCGCCCTAGCGTCACACCGAGCACATGCACCTGTCGTGGAGTACACGCTCGAGGTACCCGCGCCTACACCCCGCCCTAGCGTCACACCGAGCACATGCACCTGTCGTGGAGTACACGCTCGAGGTACCCGCGCCTACACCCCGCCCTAGCGTCACACCGAGCACATGCACCTGTCGTGGAGTACACGCTCGAGGTACCCGCGCCTACACCCCGCCCTAGCGTCACACCGAGCACATGCACCTGTCGTGGAGTACACGCTCGAGGTACCCGCGCCTACACCCCGCCCTAGCGTCACACCGAGCACATGCACCTGTCGTGGAGTACACGCTCGAGGTACCCGCGCCTACACCCCGCCCTAGCGTCACACCGAGCACATGCACCTGTCGTGGAGTACACGCTCGAGGTACCCGCGCCTACACCCCGCCCTAGCGTCACACCGAGCACATGCACCTGTCGTGGAGTACACGCTCGAGGTACCCGCGCCTACACCCCGCCCTAGCGTCACACCGAGCACATGCACCTGTCGTGGAGTACACGCTCGAGGTACCCGCGCCTACACCCCGCCCTAGCGTCACACCGAGCACATGCACCTGTCGTGGAGTACACGCTCGAGGTACCCGCGCCTACCCCCGCCCTAGCGTCACACCGAGCACATGCACCTGTCGTGGAGTACACGCTCGAGGTACCCGCGCCTACACCCCGCCCTAGCGTCACACCGAGCACATGCACCTGTCGTGGAGTACACGCTCGAGGTACCCGCGCCTACACCCCGCCCTAGCGTCACACCGAGCACATGCACCTGTCGTGGAGTACACGCTCGAGGTACCCGCGCCTACCCCCGCCCTAGCGTCACACCGAGCACATGCACCTGTCGTGGAGGGCGACACGCTCGAGGTCGGACGGCGTTGGTAGGCCTCCGACAAGGTGAACTGACAATCTGGTGAGGGTCACGGGAAGCCGATAGATGCTGAAAGCGCAGGACCGATCGGTTTGGAGATCCTTGGGGGAGGTCTATCCGGCTGAAATGATGATGATATGACAGTCTCCATGATACTACTTCGATGAGGTGGAGAACCACGATAAAATTCTCAAAGTCTTTCACTAGTTATCTTTTATGCAGGTATGCCTTCGCTCGTACGAGGAAGAGTTCGTGGAAGTGCTCCGTCGCTGCAACGGCGTGGTAGTGGCGCGGTGCTCGCCCACGCAGAAGGCTCGCGTGGCTCATCTGCTGCGGGCGCGAGCTCTGGTCGTGGCAGCCGTGGGCGACGGCGGCAACGACGTGGCCATGATACAGGAGGCGGACATGGGTGAGTGGCTACACTATACTACGGTGGTGGCGCCGTGGGCGACGGCGGCAACGACGTGGCCATGATACAGGAGGCGGACATGGGTGAGTGGCTACACTATACTACGGTGGTGGCGCCGTGGGCGACGGCGGCAACGACGTGGCCATGATACAGGAGGCGGACATGGGTGAGTGGCTACACTATACTACGGTGGTGGCGCCGTGGGCGACGGCGGCAACGACGTGGCCATGATACAGGAGGCGGACATGGGTGAGTGGCTACACTATACTACGGTGGTGGCGCCGTGGGCGACGGCGGCAACGACGTGGCCATGATACAGGAGGCGGACATGGGTGAGTGGCTACACTATACTACGGTGGTGGCGCCGTGGGCGACGGCGGCAACGACGTGGCCATGATACAGGAGGCGGACATGGGTGAGTGGCTACACTATACTACGGTGGTGGCGCCGTGGGCGACGGCGGCAACGACGTGGCCATGATACAGGAGGCGGACATGGGTGAGTGGCTACACTATACTACGGTGGTGGCGCCGTGGGCGACGGCGGCAACGACGTGGCCATGATACAGGAGGCGGACATGGGTGAGTGGCTACACTATACTACGGTGGTGGCGCCGTGGGCGACGGCGGCAACGACGTGGCCATGATACAGGAGGCGGACATGGGTGAGTGGCTACACTATACTACGGGTGGTGGCGCTGTGGGTGACGGCGGCAACGACGTGGCCATGATACAGGAGGCGGACATGGGTGAGTGGCTACACTATACTACGGTGGTGGCGCCGTGGGCGACGGCGGCAACGACGTGGCCATGATACAGGAGGCGGACATGGGTGAGTGGCTACACTATACTACGGTGGTGGCGCCGTGGGCGACGGCGGCAACGACGTGGCCATGATACAGGAGGCGGACATGGGTGAGTGGCTACACTATACTACGGTGGTGGCGCCGTGGGCGACGGCGGCAACGACGTGGCCATGATACAGGAGGCGGACATGGGTGAGTGGCTACACTATACTACGGTGGTGGCGCCGTGGGCGACGGCGGCAACGACGTGGCCATGATACAGGAGGCGGACATGGGTGAGTGGCTACACTATACTACGGGTGGTGGCGCTGTGGGCGACGGCGGCAACGACGTGGCCATGATACAGGAGGCGGACATGGGTGAGTGGCTACACTATACTACGGTGGTGGCGCCGTGGGCGACGGCGGCAACGACGTGGCCATGATACAGGAGGCGGACATGGGTGAGTGGCTACACTATACTACGGTGGTGGCGCCGTGGGCGACGGCGGCAACGACGTGGCCATGATACAGGAGGCGGACATGGGTGAGTGGCTACACTATACTACGGTGGTGGCGCCGTGGGCGACGGCGGCAACGACGTGGCCATGATACAGGAGGCGGACATGGGTGAGTGGCTACACTATACTACGGGTGGTGGCGCTGTGGGCGACGGCGGCAACGACGTGGCCATGATACAGGAGGCGGACATGGGTGAGTGGCTACACTATACTACGGTGGTGGCGCCGTGGGCGACGGCGGCAACGACGTGGCCATGATACAGGAGGCGGACATGGGTGAGTGGCTACACTATACTACGGTGGTGGCGCCGTGGGCGACGGCGGCAACGACGTGGCCATGATACAGGAGGCGGACATGGGTGAGTGGCTACACTATACTACGGTGGTGGCGCCGTGGGCGACGGCGGCAACGACGTGGCCATGATACAGGAGGCGGACATGGGTGAGTGGCTACACTATACTACGGTGGTGGCGCCGTGGGCGACGGCGGCAACGACGTGGCCATGATACAGGAGGCGGACATGGGTGAGTGGCTACACTATACTACGGGTGGTGGCGCTGTGGGTGACGGCGGCAACGACGTGGCCATGATACAGGAGGCGGACATGGGTGAGTGGCTACACTATACTACGGTGGTGGCGCCGTGGGCGACGGCGGCAACGACGTGGCCATGATACAGGAGGCGGACATGGGTGAGTGGCTACACTATACTACGGTGGTGGCGCCGTGGGCGACGGCGGCAACGACGTGGCCATGATACAGGAGGCGGACATGGGTGAGTGGCTACACTATACTACGGGTGGTGGCGCTGTGGGTGACGGCGGCAACGACGTGGCCATGATACAGGAGGCGGAAATGGGTGAGCTGTCTGCTACTATTGCCGGATTAATCAGCAAGGTGTAAGGCGAACAAGCATGGATTAAAAAGCTAGTCGTTTGCCCACGTCTGGCTTCATGGATCATTTACCACTTAGTCGTGGACAGCAAATCAAAAGGATTAGGAGAAAGGATTAAACGATTAAAAAAACAGAAACTTAATTATATTAGATTACGTTCATCAATTAAAAGAACTATTATTATGCCAACAATGAATAACAAAATAGATATTACATGGTTATTATCAATTTTGTTAATAAGCCATTTTATATGAAGTGTATTTATACAATGTGCTGCAACATATCAAACATACCCCTGTGTCTGCCTGTTGATTTAAAACAAACTATTTGTTTTGCAATATTGCTTTATGAGTTCTAATCTTATATATTCATAAATTATAGCTAAGAACCCTCTTAATCATGCTTTTAAAAAAACGATTTAAAATTTATTCCTTCAGGAGCTACATATTTGAGACAAGCACGCAGATACACCGACAGACACGTCAAACGTATAACACCCCGTCTTTGACCGTCGGGGTCCAAAATTGAAAACCAGCTGTCCCGCGAAACTTACCGTATATATTTTATAAATAAATGCAATGGCGTATGTTGCAGGCGTGGGCATCGAGGGTGCGGAGGGTCGCGCGGCGTCGCTGGCGGGCGACGTGAGCGTGCGCGCGTTCGCGAGCCTCGCGCGGCTGCTACTGGTGCACGGACGCCGCGCCGCCACGCGCTCCGCCGCGCTCTGCCTGTTCATAGTGCACCGCGGGCTGATCGTGTCCACCATGCAGGTGGGTCCACGTCCGCGAGCCTCGCGCGGCTGCTACTGGTGCACGGACGCCGCGCCGCCACGCGCTCCGCCGCGCTCTGCCTGTTCATAGTGCACCGCGGGCTGATCGTGTCCACCATGCAGGTGGGTCCACGTCCGCGAGCCTCGCGCGGCTGCTACTGGTGCACGGACGCCGCGCCGCCACGCGCTCCGCCGCGCTCTGCCTGTTCATAGTGCACCGCGGGCTGATCGTGTCCACCATGCAGGTGGGTCCACGTCCGCGAGCCTCGCGCGGCTGCTACTGGTGCACGGACGCCGCGCCGCCACGCGCTCCGCCGCGCTCTGCCTGTTCATAGTGCACCGCGGGCTGATCGTGTCCACCATGCAGGTGGGTCCACGTCCGCGAGCCTCGCGCGGCTGCTACTGGTGCACGGACGCCGCGCCGCCACGCGCTCCGCCGCGCTCTGCCTGTTCATAGTGCACCGCGGGCTGATCGTGTCCACCATGCAGGTGGGTCCACGTCCGCGAGCCTCGCGCGGCTGCTACTGGTGCACGGACGCCGCGCCGCCACGCGCTCCGCCGCGCTCTGCCTGTTCATAGTGCACCGCGGGCTGATCGTGTCCACCATGCAGGTGGGTCCACGTCCGCGAGCCTCGCGCGGCTGCTACTGGTGCACGACCTTTACGCTTTAGGCCTGGCACATAATGTTAAAAACTTTTATTTTTTTCAGAAATATCGTGATTTAACTTGTGCCAACGATAGGAGGAATTATCTTAGATTATACGCTGAAGCATGTTCTACAAACTATAGGCAGAATTCATACTTCAACCGAGTATTTAGAATTTTTAACCGAAATTACAGTAAAGATGTTGATTTGTTTACAGCGAGACCATATTATTTTAAAATGAAAGTTATTGCAGATTTTTTTAGGTGATTTTCCAATGTTGTGATATATTGATATGGCTTTAATACTATATTATACTATTTGATAAATGATTATGCGTTGTTTTGTGTTTTTTTACTGGCGCATGTACAGTTTTGGATTATATAGAATTTCTATTTGCGAAAACTGATTAAGGCATATGTGTTCTATTATATCTCATCTACAATTGTTATTCAAATGCTGTTTGTTTCCCATGAATAAATAAATAAATAAATATCTAAACTGGAATAAACAACAAAAAAATAAATTAAAAACGTTTATTTTCAGACATTAAATGTCAATAGGTAAATATGTACATGTTACAGAATGAAAGCTTACAAATTTAAAAGTAAAGTCATCCCTACCACCCACATAGTCTGTAATGAGCACTTCGCCCGTGCATCAGTAATTAAAATGTGTCACTGATAAACACGTAGAACGTGCAACTCCACTGAGTTCATAGATTGAGTTTCGTAGAATTAGTAATCTATGGAAGACAATAACGATGTTCTGTTCTTTTTACTTTTATAATCACACCGATTACTTAGACCAAATTACGCACCATTAAGAACTTGTTGGATACTAGATAATCGAGAAATACATTATTAATGTCCGCGGCTCCGCCTGCGTTGATGTTTTTTATCGTTACGTCAAAAACTAACCTATATATTGCTCAGGGTGTAATCTATTTCCGTACCAAAAGTCAATTGAATGAACTCTATAACGAAACGGAGCAATATCACATTTATATCTGCATTTATATCTGTATGGATAATTTTATCATTTATTTTCCTTTCCAGGCTGTGTTCTCTGTAGTATTCTACTTCTCGTCCGTTTCACTGTATCCCGGTTTCCTGATGGTGGGCTATGGCACCGTTTACACTATGCTACCTGTTTTTTCATTGGTGAGCAAAAGGCATCTTTTTATTTTATTCTGGAAACATACAGTCGCCTACATCGATATTCAAGCAAATTAACACTCGTGTCCAATTACATACACTCGCAAACCAGGTTTGACACTTCGATAGTTAGAATGTCCCTTAATACGTTGCAATAAGAATCATTTTTAACCGACATGTGAATCCCGATGTCCAGGCCATTTGAAGTGCCATTTTTATAATGACATATATGTTGAAGACTTAACAAGTTTGCTATCCTATATGGATATATATTTATTTTTACAAATCTAAAGAGCTATAAATAAGTTTTTATATATGTGTACTTACGTATATTAGATTGTTCATAAATACACACATACATTATAGCAATCCATAAAAATGCTGGTTCAATCGGTTAGTTACACTTATATTTCCAAAAGTATAATGTTTGTTACAATTTCGACATTACACATTCTATTAAAAAAAACTGTTTAATTTATTGAGTTTGAAGCGGAGAACTAATGGACTGTGTGTATTTCCTACTGATAATGAAAAAGCGAACGAACAATGATAAAAGTTGGGTTTTATTTTAGAAATATACAGAAAGACAACGACAGACAAGTGACAAGTAAAAAGCACTAAAATTTCATTATAAAAACAGAGAAACCATAAATCAGTACAAAAAGGTTACATGGCTCAGCAACATGCCGGCCCCTTGTGCAGAAATGCACAAATTAACTGGGGAGCCTGATAACTTTCCGCTGGGGGCGGCGCAACATGCCACCAGCGGTTGCAACGTCCAACACTCTAACCACTCCATCTTTTCCGGGGTGGTCGGGGACACGTCCTCGAGGCCAAGTCCCTCGTGGCAGGTTCTCGTCGACAATAAGGACTGGGTCGCCCACTGCAAGTTCCACCGACCGTGACCCTGTTTGCCGGGGCTGCAGAGTCGACAAAACTTCACGCACCCACCGGTTCCAAAAATGATCTGCGAGCCGCAATGCCTTGCGGTACTCAAACCGACTGCAGAGATCTCTATCAGTTAGGCTGACTGGTAGCACTTGTGTTGAAGACGCACCGATCAAAAAATGGAAAGGCGTCAAGGTCTCCTGGTCTTCCGGGTCCACGGATACGTGAGTGAGCGGTCGAGAATTGACAATAGCTTCGGCTTCGAGCAACAGAGTTTCCAGCACTTCCTCTTTAGGAGCTCGCTCTTGAAGTGTGGCAGACAAAGCGACCTTTATAGCGCGTACCATCCGCTCCCAGCATCCGCCAAACGTAGGTGCAGCTGCAGGTATGAAGCGCCACGTGATGCCTCTGTTCGCTGCGAAATCCTCAAGGTCGCCTTGGTAAAATTCTTTCAGAATTCGGTCGGCCCCCACAAATGCCGTGCCGTTGTCCGAAAAGAGCATCTTAGGTATTCCTCTTCTGGCGATGAACCTACGCAAGCTCATAATCGCTGAATCGGCGGACAGACTGTGGACCAACTCTAAGTGTACGGCTCTAGTGGTCATGCACGTAAATAGGGCCACATACCGCTTCTCGTGCCTGCGGCCTATGGTAGTTGTTAAAGGCCCGAAGTAGTCGATGCCGGTGAAACTAAAAGGCCGACGGTGATGCGCCATTCGCTGCGAGGGCAAGTCGCCTGTCACTGGAATCGCTGGTTGGCTCTTTCTGATGCGACAAAATAGACACCGGCTTGCAACGCTCCGTACGGTAGGCCTCAGGTGAACTATCCAGTACTTTTGCCTCAACTCATTTATCACCAACTCGTTGTTACCGTGGCTGGCAGCTTTGTGATAGTGTTGGACCAGCAATCTGACGACAGGATGTTTTCCGTCCAACAAAAGCGGCCGACGAACGTCTTCATGCACATCTGTGACAGCACCTATCCTACCAGCCAGTCTTAACAGGTTGTCTTCTCCCAGTGTGGGCGACAATTTGGCGAGTCGACTTTTCTTGGGGACAGGTTGTGATTGTAGTAGGCAGTGGAACTCTTCCTTGAAGCTGTCGATCTGACTCTGCAGTAAAATTTGCCTTTCAGCGGCTTTCATGTGATCCGCTGTAAGAGGGGCTAGGGTTGTGGACGTTGCATTACGTAGGCGATTAGGACCGCGAGAATAATTGCGGAACAATGCAACTGCTTGGATTACGCGAGCTGTAGCGCGTAAAAGACGGAGCCAGTCACTGAAGCGGCTGCAATTCGCCGTCACTGGGGTTGGTAAGGCGATTGATGCGACGGTCAGGAGTCCCACCAATTCAGTGGTTTTAAGTTCGTCTCGAACTGGTGTGACCCCTGCTGGCTCTACAGGCCAGTGCTTCGGGGACTTAAAAAGAAAAGAAGGCCCACCAAACCAACGTGACGACAACGTCAATTTGATATTACGCGGGCGTGTCGCGTCATCCGCAACGTTCAAGTCGGTTGGTACCCATTTCCAATCAGTAACATTCGAATTTTCAATAATTTCGCCAATTCTATGCGCAACAAATGGCTTGAACGTTCGCGCATCGCTACGCAACCATCCCAGGACAGTCATAGAGTCGGTCCAGAAAAAGGTGTTAGTCGGCTTTTTACGATGACTGTCCTTAATAGTCAGAGCAAGGCGAGAGGCTATCAAAGCAGCCTGAAGCTCCAAGCGGGGAATGGATGTCGGCTTTAATGGAGATACCCTTGCCTTACTTGAAATCAGAGCGAGTCGAACCGAGCCATCTTCGTAAGCAAGCCTCCAGAATGCAACACATGCAAACGCGTGCTCGCTGGCATCGGCAAAGACATGAAGTTCGCGGTATAAAGGTTCTGAGTTCAAGGAAGACGCATACCAACGGGGAACCTTGACGGTCGTGATATTAGCCACCGCCCGAAACCAATCAGACCACTTCGAAGCCTCTGAAGGTGGAAGCTCATCATCCCAACCGATATTGGACCTCCACGCCTGCTGGAACAATATACGACCCCAAATTACGATAGGTCCTAGTAAGCCCAATGGGTCATAGATACGCATTAAATGCGAAAGAACCTTCCGTTTCGTGAGAGGGTTAGGTAGGAATTTCTCTAAACCGGTTCGGAATCCTAACACGTCAGTCGTAGGTTGCCAGGCTATACCTAATGCCCTTATGCTGCTTGAGTTTGAGACAAGATCAATTTCCGATGGTGGGGCGGCCCGCAAATCTTCTGGAACAAGATTTAATGCCGCCTGATCATTAGAAATCCACCCTCTCATCTCAAGACATGCAGCACGGTGCACGGTGACAATATCAGCCGCGATCTGTGCAGCATCATGGACGTCATCGTGCGAGCCCAAGTAGTCATCCGAATAGTGATCGTATAAAATAGCATCCACGGCCTTAGGATATGATTGTGCAAATTCTCTAGCATTTTTATTTTTGAGATACTGCGCAATGAAGGGACTACAGCATGCACCGAAAATGACAGATGTCATTCTGTACTCGACTATCGATTGCTTCTCGGTATCTGAATTTGCTTCTGGTCTCCAAAGATAACGTAATGCATCCCTATCTTCTTCCCGAATTCGAAATCGCAAAAACATCTCCTTAATATCCGCAGTGAGTGCGAAACGACCCTCTCGAAAACGAAATAAAATACCTAAAAGAGACTGGAGCAAATCAGGACCGGGAAGCAACATTGAGTTCAAACTGACACCCTCATTCACGGCAGCGGCATCATGAACAACGCGCAACTTACGCTTCTGCGGGTGATATACCCCAAAATGTGGTAAATACCATCTAATGCTATTAAAATTACCGTTGTTGCTAGAGAACTTGCACTGGGGGGTACTGGGGTCACATTCCTCTGCGTACCCTTTGAGCAACATGTTTTTAATAAATGCGTGGTAGGCGTGTGCGAAATCGTGTTCCCTATGCATACGGCGCTCCAGGCTCAAAAAACGAGACAAAGCTTGGGCGTAGCTGTTTGGAACGCGCGTTATGTCCTCCTTCCAAGGGAGACCGATCTCAAAATGTCCAGACGGTAACCGCTTGGCGGTAGACTCTAGAATGTCCATCGCTCGTCTGTCTTGCTTATTGAGCTGGGTTTCCTGTTTGCAAATGCCTATAGACTCGAGCTTGTAATTTTCCTTGATTAGGAACTCTAAAGAGTCTGTCAATACCTCCTTAACACTAACATGGCTTATAAAATTAATGACCTTGGTTTTGCTGGTCGAACACCCATATAGTACCCATCCTAGCGCTGTTAAGCAAGCCACTGGCTCATTTCGGCCACCTTTCCGAACCTCCTGACTAATTGATAGGTGCCAGTGGTCGGCGCCGATAAGTACCATAGGGGTGGCGTCGACGTAGGACAAAACTTCGATTAAGTCGGTTAAATGTGAAAACGATGCAATAGAACTCCTATTAATAGTTTGTGATCGTAAGGAGAGTGAGTCAATAGATCTAGCATTGTCTATTAAAAATACCTCACTTGTGTACCTGCCCTTAATATTAAAATGCACCTGACAAATATTCGTTTTTCTAGTTAGGCCTCCAACACAATTAACAGTGATAGTCTCTTCAGGCCCCGTGAGCCCAACACTAGAGGCGATACTTGCGTCGATCAAAGTTGTACTTCCGTCATCAAGCAACGCGTAAGTATCGATACTACCGGCAGGGCCAGAGACGGTCACTGGTATAACTTTAAGGAACGTGCGCAAATGTGTAGGTTCCCTACAGTTTACCTGTTGCGTACCAGTTACAGAAACTACTACTTTTTCAACCTTAGAGTCAGAACAGGCAGTAGAAGCAGTAGGTTTCGGTAAAAGGATGAATTTTCATTCACTGTAGTGCAAACATTATTATTTTGTAATAATTGCCTACCATGAAGAAGCGGATTGTGGCGGGCGAGACAACCGTCAATACCACAAGGGTTAACCTTACATGTTTTCCATTGATGCGGGCTTCGTCTTAGACAGCGGTAACAGACTTTGGAATTACGCAGCCAACGCCATCTATCGTCAACGGAAAGAAGCTTAAACTCGGAACATGACTTTATGTTGTGATACTTTTTACAAAAGCAACACCCTTGTTGGGTGGAGGAAGACCCTACATTGATTTTAGCAACAGAAGCGTTCGAGGTGGAATGAATATTGTCACGCTTAAAAGGTTTTTCGTGAACGTTAGGCGCAGGTGTTGAAAAAGCGGTTTCAGGCAACAAAGTAAATTTAATATGCTGGTCTAGCTCACGCCTTAAAAAATCAGAAAGTATCTCTAACTTTGGACGCTGTGTAGTGTCCTGCATCGCAAAATCTGACCATCTAGGCTTCATAGTAACATTAAGTTTACCTAACACAGCGTAAAAAAGTTCTGGAGAGTACAAATATTCAACTTTGTTTAGTAAACGTATCGTAGAAACGCTATTACGCACTCGGTTGGCTATAATCCCTAGTTCTTTTAGGTCGTTACCTAGCCGCGGGAGGCCTTTCAAGGCAGCTACTTCCCTGTAGACGACCAACTCGGGACGCGCGAAGTTCTCTTCCAGTGCGCGTATCACTTCTTCAGGATCCTCACTGGACAACAGCACAGACGCCACGGCATCATAAGCGGCCCCACTGAGGGCATTCTGTAGGCGTGCTATGTTCTCTAGAGGAGAAAAAGATCGTTTAGAAAAATTATAAATACGTTTAAAGTGTAGCCATTGCAGCGTATCGCCAGAAAACAAAGGAAGATTGGGGACCTTTGACTTTCCTAGACCAGAGGCGAGTGCTTTAGCTGCGGCGGCTGTATCTGCTACAGCTTGTAACAATACAGAAGATTGAGACTTGTTAAAGTCCGCGGTCACAACTTCCGCAACTTTGAGTGGAGGTGAACAGCCCTCCATTGCAGGAGCTTTGGTGACGAAGGGAGCCTCTCTATTAGTAGCAGTATGGTTGCGAACAATAGAGGATGCAGGGTCCCGAGTGGCCACGTATGCCGGGATTGGTGGCATTAAGTGGCCGGGGAGAGCAACAGCAGCGGCACCGCTGTCGCCCTCTTCTGCGAAAGGGTCTCTATCATTAACACTACTAACATTATGATTCTTTACCCATGTTTGTGTTCGCTCTACGCTTACTGGTATGCTTCTACTTCCGCGGCTGCTGGCTGCCTCGGCGTCGATAGCAGCTAGCTCTGCTTGTAGCTCACGGTCCTCAACCTCTTTTTGAACTTGAGCGAGGTGACGTTCTCGTTCGACAAGCTCCAGCTCGCGGTCCAACTGCTTACGCAGTAGAAGAGCCTCGGCCGCAGCTTTACGTGCGCGAATCGTCGCGGACGATTGACGATCGAGAGGTGGCACTAGCAAGTTGAGGTGATGACATGACTTTGCCTTTGCTACGAGTGATCATACCAGTATGAAACTAAGTGAAAATAAACGAAAATGACAATCAACGAAAAATATGAAAATCAAGAAAAAAGTAAATTTAGGTACGTGGAACAAACTTACGGATGAAGGACCAAACAATGAAGCGGAGAACTAATGGACTGTGTGTATTTCCTACTGATAATGAAAAAGCGAACGAACAATGATAAAAGTTGGGTTTTATTTTAGAAATATACAGAAAGACAACGACAGACAAGTGACAAGTAAAAAGCACTAAAATTTCATTATAAAAACAGAGAAACCATAAATCAGTACAAAAAGGTTACATGGCTCAGCAACAGAGTTCAAAGTTTGGAATTGGTGGTCTAATGTTTTTTAACAATTTTGCTTTTTCTCAGGTTCTGGACAAAGACCTACCAAGCTCCACCGTTCTAAAATATCCACAACTATACAAACAGCTGACAAAAGGAAGACAGTTGTCGTACAAAACGTTCTTTATATGGACTGGCATATCCATATACCAAGGTAAGGTCTACCAGTCTCAAATAGCCTGTTGATTCAAAATTATATTTTTAAGTTGTTTGAAGAGATTTTAAATACAAAAAAGTTGACAGTCGAGCACAAATGGCCTCCCTGATGGTGAGTGTGTACCATGTAAAGAGCAGATGTGTTATGTTGACAGCTTATGTGACAAGTCCCCCTATCTGCATTACAACGTTTTCTCTATGACCTCTAGCGA
Source organism: Nymphula nitidulata (assembly GCA_947347705.1). Lineage (NCBI taxonomy): Eukaryota > Metazoa > Arthropoda > Insecta > Lepidoptera > Crambidae > Nymphula > Nymphula nitidulata. Next base: position 4,952,105 of record OX374620.1, read on the forward strand.
TGTCAATCACCCACCGCAGAAACACAACGCTGTATCATTAGGATAAAAAAATCAATCATCATCATCACCAGCCTATATACGTCCCACTGCTGGGCACAGGCCTTCCTACATGGGAGTAACAAATGAGGAGTTTGGGCCGTAACACCACCACGACGGCCCAATGCGGGTTGGTGGGTTAAAGCGGTTCCAGTAACAACCGGGAGCAACGGCTTACCGTGCCTTCCGAAGCACGGAGGAGCTCTAGATTGACCCATCTTGGGAACGACCATGGCGAAAGTTGCTTTGTTTTCGTAATCGTAACCAGAACGCTCAAACACTATGCCACCGAGCTCCTTAACCAAAACCTACTTATCCTAGCGCGAACAGCATCCTGCAAGGTATAGCCCAGAGGGTAGACGGTCCGATACTGAAACATTTAAATTCAACTCATATTATAGTGTCCGACCGTGTTACGCGAAATTACTATTATATAGGGATAAATAATGCAGACATTTTTGAAAAAAAAAATATTTTATTTATTTAAATTGACGGTTTTTATTTGGTTATTATTGTAATTTTATTCCAATATAATTAATAATGTTACTAACGTTGGTTTAGGTTTAACGCACCTGCAATATCAAGAGCTTTTCCTTGTTATTGTAGGTGTCTATAGGCGGCGGTAACCGCTTACCACCAGGTGGGCCGTCAGTTTGTTTGTCATCTGGTTGTATAAAAAAAAAATGTGGATGTAAAAAAAGTTGGAAATAATCGATTATTATTACTATTATTATTATTCAAGTTCGTTCACAGGTGGCGTGATAATGTACGGTGCTCTAGTCCTGTTCGAGGACCAGCTGATCCACATCGTTGAGATCAGCTACACAGCTCTGATCCTGACGGAGCTGATCATGGTGGCGCTGACAGTGGCCACGTGGCACCGGCTCATGGCCGTCGCGGAGCTGGTCAGCTTGCTCATGTACACCGCCACGTTGCTCATATTCACTTCTTACTTTGGTAAGTCAATCAATTTTCAGAATATTATAATAATAATCATACACTCACACCTATTATCTAGCCCAAAGTAAGCATCATTAAGGCGATACCTCGTCGGAACTAGCGACACCACTTGATTTATATTAATTGTGGTGAATATAGAACATAATAAACAAAAACGCTTTAGTGAATGACTAAAGATTGGTATTTGTAATTTTTTGAGATTTGCTCGGTATAAGATATTCCTTTACATGTAACCTATTTTTTCATTATTGCCGAAAGTGGCCACTTTTAACAATAATAAAAAATTTGGTTACTTATAGGTAGACACTTTATACAAGATACATCTTTTAAAATTACAAATACCGTTCTTTAGCAATTCTCTAAAGCGTTTTTGTTTATTATGTTCTAAATTCACTATAATTAATAACAATCAATTGATGTCGCTAGTGTGCACGAGGTAGCCCCTTAAGAACTTGTGTTATGGATACTAGATAACGGATAAATATTGATAATGATATGCATATAAGTATTAGAAATAGACATATAAACATCCATGACTCGTAAACAAATGCTCGTACTCATCATACAAACATTTGCTCCTACCGGGATTCGAACCCGGCACCTCTTGACCGAGTAGCCTGTATAGCAAGGGTTACAGACCACTCGGCCAGCCGGTCGAGTATTATAGTCGTAGAAAATTAAAACATTTACCCCCATATCATAAAACGCGGACTAAAGTTAGTCCTGGTCCAAAACTGATGCTGTCACTTTAATTTGTTAAAAGAAAGACAGTGACGGCATCAGTATGAGACTAGTACTAACTTTAATCCGCGTTTTACAATAAGATGGCTAGAGGCATAAAAAATAAAAAAAGACGGTACACATGACATCATATCAAGTGTAACAGTTGCACTACGAAAGCCGCCTCTATTTCGAACGTCATAAGGGCGTTCTTAAGATCAAACTGTTAAGCTTGATGTGCTGTCGTACTGTACGTTCCAATTTACATTAGCGAAGTGAAAAAATTGCAACAATAAACATCCGAAAAAGCGTCACATGATTGCTCCAAACGTTTTTTTGCTTGTTCTTATGGTCTAAGTTCCATACGTATACGCTATACGTATTTTTGTGTGTTAATTTCTATAATTGGTCTTCCAGCATTCCGGGTCGTAATGCTAACGTTAGTATTATGAGCTTTTAGGCTGAATTTTTATTTTACGCTATTCACCATTACAAGAAAATATATCTAAAATTACTCACAGTTTACCTATATCTATGTAGTAAAAACCACAGGATAGTTATTATTATTAAACAGCTTATATTTCACTCAATAGATGCCGACTTCATAAGACATTGGGACTTCTGGTGGAAAGTGTCAACAATAACATTAGTGTCATGCCTCCCGCTCTACATCGTCAAATACATGCATAGGAAGTGGAGTCTCCGCCAATATAGGAACATACGAAACTGACCCTTGCGTTCTACACTATTAGGCTTATATTTAAATCTGTGTTCGTTGTCACGTGAGCTGAGAGCGATTTAATTGCATTTGGTTTATAGAATATTATTTAACTTCCTTAATAATGAATTGTATTATTATATTTTTTTTTGATTTCTCTTAGAAAATCTACACGTAGGCGTCACAATCATATTTTTATTTGAACACAGGCAACATCCCTATTGTGAAAGGTTGCAAGTTAGATGTCCGCCCCAGGACATGACTTTTTTAAACTACCTAGATATTTTTCTAAATATCTTTCAAACAATTATAATAATGTTAAAATAACACTAAGAAAAAAGGTCACATCTTTTATTAATAGTTATTCAAATAGTAAACCTTTTTTTTATTTGCCTTGTAAATGACTAAGATTGGCTGAATAAATCTGCACCACTGCCATGTAAAATTCCACCCAGAGCTTGGGATACGTACGAAATAGTGCAATACGAAACTCCAAGCTACCGTGAAGTTTGTGTATATTTTAAACCTTTTAAATGGAGTTATCGAAACCATTCGTACGAATGTTCTCGATTACTCGATCGCGCCAAACATCTAGTACGCTCTGAAGTTGCTTCGCGTAGTATTGCGCAACTTCTCTCAACTTCCCGCAGTATTGCGCAGCTTCCCACAATTGCTGCCCCTACCACAGATTAATAAACTCCTACCGAGCTGTACACGGTTTCATTTGAAAAAGTGCAAATGACATAATATTTTAGTTTGAAGTTACTTTGATCAGTTTTATTTATAAATAATATACAAAGTATTCATAAGCAAACACAATATTTATAATAGTGTTAAGTTTTTTTTGCAATATTGTATCTCTCGTTCCTTTTTTATTGTAAGTACTTTTTCGTAAAGTACGTTTGAATTATATTAGGATATTCTATAAAAAAATATGCGACTATTACAACATTGAAGTAAACTAATCCTTGAAATAAAACCTCAGGAATACTGAAGATGTTACGTGTCTTTATCAAGCTTGTGAATTAACTACCGTCACTTATATTTTGTTTGTTTCGATTCACGCATACGGAGCTCACGGTGTCAGTTGGTCGGGCAGTGTGTACAGTATGGTGACGATAATATATTAAATTAAAACCTGGGCTATATTAGTTCATAGAAATGTTTTGCAACTTTCAAGTAGATCTTATTCATTTGATAATTGCATGACATTTTTATGGAAAAATGTAACATCGGCTGCATAATTTCATAGAAATGTTTTGAAATTATCAAATGAATAAGATGTATTTGAAAGTTGCGAAACTATTATAGCCCATGTTTACATTGAATGTCCTGAATTTTGACACATGGATTGATTTGATGAGTTTTAGCATATTTTCTCAGTAAGTTCACGTATTAATGTTCTGTATTTTGCAAGATACTTATATGTTATATGTTATTGTTTCAAATCAAGTGATAAAAATACTTTATAGTATATTAAATTATGTATTTTTATAGTTAGGCAAAAGTATAGTATAATGGGCCTTATTCTGAAGACACACCCTAAATCTAAGATAGCTTATAAAGAAACCTTAGATAATTTTAGACGGCGTGTACAGAGGTGCTTCCTAAAACCTGCATGTCGAAAATTAAACAAACGGTTCTAATTGTCAAATTATATGACAGCCATCCTTTTTGTATGCATATTGACAGAAGGAGATGCACTGAACTTACATTTGGACTTAGCGTGTGCTCTTCAGAATTAGGGCCAGTATGTTACACTTCGGTATGTGCAAACGTGTTATTGGTTGAAAGATAGACAACTAATTTTCTGTTTAATTAATTACTGCCACGTTGCAGAGCTAAATGTCAATCAAAACAGTAGTTTTTTAATCGTTTATAATTGATTAATTTGGCGGATTTTTGAAGTTGGCTAACAATTATGATTGGATTAAATGATTGTAATTGGTAGATAAGTAACCAAAGCGATTTTAGTAACCGCCTGTTTGACTGTGACTAAATAGTAGTAGTAGCGCCGATGTGACATTTTTGTCACCGATGTCAAACACCAACATAAAGGTGATTTTATCACCAAAAATCTCTAAACGCTCACCAAATGAATGGTTCATTAGTAGAATTTTGCAGATCGATTAATTATTTTGATGAGAATTTTGCTTTTTTGGCGCTCTTTTTTTTCGTCCTAAATTTTAGCCAGTTTTTATTCAGGTAATATGCATCTTAATGATTTGTAATAAGAGTTTTTTTTTTAGTCTTGATCGATAACAAGTTTTTCCTATTTAAGCTTTAATCACTAAAGCTAGTATTAGTTTGATCAGCATATCCGTACCCCTACATATTACATTTCACATAGCATGAATCCTGTGACAGTTCATTTGATAGTTGTAGTGATGAAACCCAATTTAGTAGGAATCGATAACATTTTCAAAAGAAATAACATAACATAACATAACATTTTCAAAAGAAATGTAATCGATATTTTATATTTTTATATGATAAGATGGGCACATCGAAACATTTCCGATCACTAGTACAAATAAGTTCCTTTTCAAATGTTTTTTTTTTATTTTATTTAAAAAAACAAGTTTTTTTATTTAGGTTTTGGGAAACATAATTATTGTATTTTTACAATAATATTATAAGAGAAACATTTTTTTGTCAATTTATTTTCGTTGCCCGAAAATAGTATGCGTTTAATGTAAAAAATTGAAGTGTCACCGGACTCATAAGATTAGAAAAAGACTGTAGTTTAAGTTTAATCAAATCGAAATGTTTCGATTCGTGGTTGCGTTGATCCAAAAAAATTGTTTCCAATAATTCACAAAAGAGGCGCTGCTGTCATTGTCATACGATTTTACAGCTGCACACAACAACAATCGAAACGTTCCGATTAGATCGAAACGTTCCGATTAGATCGAAACGTTCCGATTAGATCGAAACTTACACTAGGGGTACTGAACGCAACCACCGAAACATTAGGGGTACTGAACGCAACCAACCAACTCAGATAAACATTCTAATGCTCGTTTTCACTAACCTTTGCTTAGCGTTAAGAGTCTCTTAACGATTTTTATCTCAGTCTATCTAAAGGAAATAGAAAGAGACAAATGTCGTCAAGAGTCACCTAAGCCTAGGGAATGGTTAGTGAAAATTGACAATTTTATAAGTTGTTTACATTTATTGTTTAGCTGAGTTCACTCACTGTCATTTTTGTATGAGCAAGAAAGGTAGCGAGTGAAAGTGACAAACATATACAACGTGACATTTTGGTTTGTTTAAATCTGTTTTTTATCTAAGTTGACTCAAGTATAGGTAATTAGGTACCATTCCGCTCATCCCACTTACATTTTCACTTCCGTTGTAGTATTTTGCGTTCCTTTCATCCGTAATGAGCACGTACAAAATGATAGCATTTTGTAAACTAATGTAGAGTATCATACTAAAAAATGGTTACTTTTATGAAAGATAAATGTAAAGTAAATTATAGTATTAATCATGATTGAAATTTAATTAGGAAATGTTTTTATTTGTGTTTGTAATCGATTCATAATATTTTAAATTTAACATGTTTTTTTTTTAATTATTAATTGTAAGTATTTATTAGTGAATATTTTTCTTCGTCACATGTTGATATTGGCGGTTTTCTATAATAATATTATTATTTTTACACTCACACTATAATAATCTGTATATTTTTGTTTATTGTTTCTTTTCTTACAGTAATTAATGGAAATCTAACTGTGATTTTAATGGGAGCTAAATATTTAATAAATAATTACAATATTTCAGCATTGACAATACTTTAATTTAATGTGCAATTATCTATAATGTATAAGTAATAATTATCCTATATTTGTTCTCATAATATTCAGTGCGCGAGGTAACTGAAATACCTATTGATGACTTGGATTATTGTAAATCAATTTATTAAAAGATTTTTTCTTACTTTAGCCCCATTTATGTATAAAACTACAATAGCTAATAATTAGGTATGTAAGTACGGTAATTCCATTGATAAGTTTTTTTCATAGTTAATTAATGAGGTACAAATATGTTATACAAATGTGATAGTATTTATTTAAAATTGAATACAAATTCAATAATAGGAGGTTATTTAAGGATCGCCCTCTGAAACTATGCACTGTAATATTAAATAATAATATTAAGTATATGTTGTAATCTTTTCACGATAATTTTAATCGCAATAAACATTTATTATGTGTTCATTCGGATTTCTTTAATTTTTTATACGTAGACGATTCAAAATGTTTCGATTTTCAGAAAAAAAAATGCTGTTGTAATTAAAATTACAATTTATTACTTAAAAGTTTTAAACAGCTCTTAAACAAACAATCATCTTGTCTTACACAGTAAAATTGATAACGAAACGCTAATGTAAAATAAAGTATAAAATCTAAGAACATTACCTGCGCGATGGTGGCGTTGTGTATGAAGTTACATCACAGTCTGTCCCAGTCGTAGTCCTCGTATTGCTGTGGAGGGTATGCTTGGACACCACGCGGCGAGCCCACGCCAAGTCGCGGGATCTACGAGACTGGCGACTCGGCGTCTTCGAGCTGTCAGTAGTAACCGACCGCTCTGACGTACTGCTGCCCGACCCCGACCACGCCGACTCGCTTGCCTGCGGCTCCTGGCAGTTAGTCACGCCCGAATTCGTCTCTGTACTCGTCGTTAACATCTGAAATAAACTGGTTTCACGGTGCGGCTTCTCAATCCTCAGCTGAGCTATCGGCGTGTGCAGCTCCGGCGGACTCTTTTGCACTTTTGACTGTCCCAGATTAATTATGTTATCAGCTTCACTCTTCTCATTCTTAGAAAGAGTTGCCGAGCCTATCTCAGAATCTTCTTCTTGAGTGGGACTCAATATTACTTCCATGAGTTTCTCCGCATTTTCATTCAAATCGTAAACTTTTTGAGTTTTGACGGAACCCATTGACGATCTTGTCTTCGAATCGCTGTACTTATGCCGGCTAATCTTACCGCTGTGGTGACTCGGCAATATTGAAGGAAATGTCGTGTCGGCAGTTGCGTAGGCAACTTCATTAGAAAGTGATTTTTTTGATCGACCCGTGCAATGACACCCTTTTGCATCCCCGAATATGTAATTGTAGCAAATTTGCAAGAGGCATATGGCTATCGCCGCTAAAAGGACCATGCCCACGTAGAGCTTTGGGGTCCAATCGGTGTTGATGTAAACGTAAGATTGGGTCAGCGCCTGCCAAGGGTGCCATTTCGATACCCCAGCGTCTTGGTACTCAAAAAGATTTCGCCTTGATAATCCCTTGCCGTAACTCTGAACTGCTGCTGCTATTCGCAGTATTCCGCCGTAAGAAACGTATAGTTTTTCATCCATCAGATGTGGTGCAACTTCCCTCTTCATCCAATGCCATAATTCGTTATTAAAATTCACAAAATCCGAATGACGACAGTTTACTGGAGAGCTTCGCAGTATGCACCTAGCGGCGGTTGTGTAATATTTTAAGAGTATATTTTCTGAATGCGGTGAGGTAAGGCTTACTAAGCCTCCCGTTTTAAATGGAAAAGCCATCGCGGTAGGATTATGGTTATCGTCGAGCTTCGGTATCGGTAAATGAATACAAGAATTAGAATCACGTTTTGTCACCAAACACGCACAGGGATCAAATAGTTTGCCAGACCCTATAAGAACTTTGATGACAGTCAGGTTTGACCACTGCGGTAATCTCGCGGGCTCTTTCCATCCAATGCCTTTAGTGTTTAGAAAAGTTTTTGTATATTCTAAGAAGTCATGGAGCTCTCTAACATGTCTGTATGGGACGTAACCGGCGTAGTAGGCAAACCTTACTGTAGGAAGAATCTGGTGCCGTAAATGACCTCCTATGGTATCAGCTAAAGCCTCTTTTAGTATTGTTGATGTGCGATAATCAGAATTGGATCCAGCAGTTTTCAAAGCCTCACGATAGAATCGGAGCGCATCCTTAATGAATCGGCTGTCGACTTTATCCGGCGTTACTTGTGGCGGCATCAATTGCTGGAACATTTTTCGAGCTCGAAGCTTTGCCAAGTCCTCCTGGGACCAACATTCTGACCTTCCTCTTCTATTATAGAATATCGTAGTACCAACATTCGTACTTGCTATATAGGTTATCTTCATAAAAATCAGTAATAATAACATAACATTGAAATTACAAAGTAAGAAAATAATTGTAGGAATGCTTCCACCATTGACGTAGAAACGTGTCAATCAAGGTGACATTAAATATTAAAATAACATTATATTTTGGCTAAGATACTTGGATTTTGGCTAAATATGGTGCCTAACTTAAAAAATAGACGAAAATACTTCTAACTGAGGGTCATTTTACAAAATCATAATCAAAAAAAGAGTCATCTGAGCTCTCAGCACTAAGTACTTCAGAAAATCAGTTTTAAAAAAATATGATTATAATGATTAACTCGTCGTGCATCAGTTTCCAGACACAATAGATTTTTCAACTATCATATTGACAGATTAATATGATAAAGAAAATAATTCATCGTTTCAGCCCTTTGTTTCAGCCGAAAAACATTCCTGTAGGTATTGCTGCATAAAGTGGGCTACGCTGAACCTTCCCGATTTGAAACCATTGGGGGAGGTCTTACTTTAGCAGTGCACGTCATAGGCTGATATGATGATGATGGTTGCTGTAGATTGGTCTCCCCTCTTTTTTGCGATCTGAGATCTACCCTAAAATGCCAAAGACCCAACAATTCGGCAAACAATTCGACAATTTAGTAGGTAGGAAGAAAAAAAATGAGTAGGTATTCGTTTTGAAATGCTGTAGTGTGTTACATTTGTAACTAATCTAAGAATAAATGAAACTTTAAAGTAGTAGTAAGGTAATGAGTAGACGAGACTCGTCATCTTCCAATATCTAAGCAGGTGATCTCTACTCAAGAACTCGTTCTGCCATGGCTGTGCTGCGAAGACCATATATGCTGTTATGCTGTCGACATTGGAGATATGGAAACGGAATTCTACGTGCTATGTGTACCCTACTACGACTTAAACTTGATAATTTTCTAGTCATGTGGCTATGACTACCTACTTGTCCGCAGAAAACGTTTCCGTCGTAAGTTCTGCAGCTTTATTTGCTTACTTATTTCGATAGCTTAAGTTAACCTTTCGTCCTTTACTATAGTTTGTGGGCACTGTGGGTGCTTCACTGTTTGGATGTATGATCTTATAGTGGGTAGGTAAATACTATAATCAGTGCTGTAATAGAAGCTTTGTAATCATTTTGGGGTGATAATAAGTATAAATAATAAATACATATTGCATTGGTCTCTAATTGGATCCAAAAGCCTTTGATTAATATCCGGGTTTCCTTATTAGGTACTAAAAATGTAGGGTTATGGGAGAAATGCAAAATTGTAGCTATTTAGATACCAACTATCATTTACACAGTAGGTATAGAAAAATAACCTACCTATTTAATTTTGAATATTTGAAATTAGGTTTTGCACAAGGGAGCATACTTAGCCCGTTACTTTTTTGGTCTGTAGTGTTATTTCATAGAGTACCCTGTCCTGTTATAAAAAGATGTTGTGGTATCATGTGTGATAACAAAGTTCTAAAACGATCATGAGCACCAAACAAAAAGCTATTAATTCTATATGTGCCATCAAGCTAACAGTTCATTTAACAAAAACTAGTATTGTTCTGTTTCAAATCTTTAATAGAGATGGGTACGTACAGAAGACAGCACATCAAGTGTATCAATCAGTTGCATTACGAGAGCCGCCTCCTTTACGAACGGAGTAAGAGTGCTCTCAACGTCAAACTGTTACGCTTGATGTATTGTCGACTGTACTACAATTCTTGGTATCGAAGTATAATGGAGTAACTTCGTATATCTGTGTTTACTTCCTTATCTTTTCTCTCCTACAAGAACCAAGCTTTGAATATAAGGCATATAAATAATAAAAGCTCCCAAAACACATTGAAAATGAGATTTCAATGCAATCTAACATAACGATACAAATAGGTAATAAAATACATAATCAATGCTGTTGCAAACGTCCATAGGCTACGGTAACCGCTTATCATCAGGTGGGCCGTATGCTTGATTGCCACCTTAGAGACACCGCACATCACAGACTAGTTATTTTGAATATTTGAAATTAGGTTTTGCACAAGGGAGCATACTTAGCCCGTTACTTTTTTGGTCTGTAGTGTTATTTCATAGACTACCCTGTCCTGTTATAAAAAGATGTTGTGGTATCATGTGTGATAACAAATTTCTAAAACCATCATGAGCACCAAACAAAAAGCTATTAATTCATGTGCCATCAAGCTAACAGTTAATTTAACAAAAACTAGTATTGTTCTGTTTCAAATCTTTAATAGAGATGGGTACGTACAGAAGACAGCACATCAAGTGTATCAATCAGTTGCATTACGAAAGCCGCCTCCATTACGAACGGAGTAAGAGTGCTCTCAACGTCAAACTGTTACGCTTGATGTATTGTCGACTGTACTACAATTCTTGGTATCGAAGTATAATGGAGTAACTTCGTATATCTGTGTTTACTCCGCACATATACAATTTCAAGTTGGCCAAGTATCGTACTACTAAATTGCGTGCTTTCATACGCCGCACACTTCGCCGACTTAGTTGGTGGACAGTGTTGCTTAGCGTTTTATATGTTATTAATAATTTATTGGCATTAGCGTTTTATATTCTCTTTGGTGTTGCTAGCGCGGTGAAGTCTGCGATAAAATGCGGAAAAACAACGCACTACTTCTTAAATTAATAAAAGAAGACGAAAACAGAACAAAACATTCAGGGTGCATCCGATATTAAGTGACAGATTAGAGCGTAGGAAACATCATACCTTACATTCAAAACTGAGATGTTACCCAGATAAGTTTTTTATGGGCTGGCCTTTTTGGACTTCGTCGATCAGCAGTTCTATGTTTTCATTTGTTGTTTGTTATTTGTTGTGTTTGTTACTGTTTGTTATTCTATGACTCAGGTTAACAGGGAGTGTTTGGAGGGTTTTTGTGGCGTCAGTAAAAATTTTTATTCCAATAATTAAAAATTGTGTCGGAGCGAACATTGAGTTATAAAAGTGGCGTAGTTTTATTATTGAAGTGTTTGTGTTGACGTGCAACTAAAAGATTATTAGAATAAAAGTAATTATGGTGTGAAATACGATGAGAACTTTTTTGTGGTTATCCACCTCATCAATTAGCACATAAAGTGACTGTCACCATATATTTCGTGTCAAATACTCCCAAGAAGTATTGAAAGGTGTTACGCCAGCATTAAAATGCAATAAAAGAAGAAATGAAGAAATACTGAAGACATGGCTGTATGAGCATTAGTTCCCTTTGCCTTCTCTTTATAGGGAGATATAACAACATCAGGTTGTCAGACAGACAACTGACTGACAGTGACAGAATTTCAGCTAAATATTTTGGCGTTTGTTTGGCGGAATTTTTGTTGTTGTTTTTTATCTGATAAATCGTTAAAATACAGGCAGGATAACGATATAATTCTACGTTAGTGATATGACGAAAATATAATGCGAATTAACCAATAAATCAAGAAAATCGTAACTATAACTATACAGTTTCGTACAAGTGATTGCTTTCCCAGTTGAAAAAATGTCCAGAGTGAGTTTTGTTTTAATTTCTTCCCTTGTAACATTGAACTATATCGTTTGTGAAGTTATCTCACAAAAAAAATATTAAAAAAAACCCAGCAGATTTGTATGTCTTACTTTTTCAAAACTATTTTATTATCATTAATCCAGGCCTCTCTTATTACACTCAAGGATAGAAATGAGGTGGCTAAATTCTAACTATGAAGACACACACTACAATAAAGTAGGTGACATGTAGGCATGGAACATTTCATTACTAGCATGTGATAAATCATATGAAATAAATTTCAATTATCACAATTGCTACTTTGTTTCACACAGAACACTATGATTTACAATCTGTGAAATCGCAGATCATTTGCATTTCATTTCATTTATTAATACGATGTGACATGCAAAGTCCTTCTATAAATACAAGTCAGTGAGTAGATATGATTTGTGCTATGTGCGAGTTCAAGTATGTGGGACATTTCATTGGTTAAAAAAGTAATACAATAAATAGAACTTGTACTTATTGCAAAAATTAAAAAACTGATATATAGGTAGATGAAACATTTCATAAAAGTAGGTAGCAAATTCGTAATTATTCATCATAGTTCATGCATCATTACTAAAAGCAAAAATTAGCAAGTGTGACATTAGGCCACTGCAAAAAAATCATTGCTTGTGAAATTTCACATGTGAAATCATATGAAAATAAGTCATCATTGCATTAAATGAAAATGAAACAATAGTAATCATGTCCATGCCTAGTGACATGTAATATTTTACAATAATAAATGATTGCTTAAGGTTGCATAAATGAAAAAGAAATTAATATCAATATTCCTAAAATGCAGGTAATTATCAATACAGTGGCAACTTTAAATATATTCTATGTGTCAAACAGCTGTAGTTTATTTGTTAAAATATGGGAGTTTTTTGGTAACACGGACTCTACCTGGAAATTTTTAGGTCAGTGTGACTTAATGTTAAAAAAATCATTTTTTTATCTGTTTAGTAAATTGAAACCTTTACATGGTCGTATTTCATATAGTCACTTCATGTTCCTGTGGTTTACTTGTAAAATATCATATTAACAGGTGTTCAAATATGAAATTCCCTTTTTTTAAAAAATAATTTTAAATGAATGTCTTCCTAAACTATAACAGTTTATACTCAAAGTATAGAAATAGGATTTTAAATTTATTGATAAAATTTATTACTTGAAAATAAGGGCCAATTAGAGCTTGTAGAATATTTAGCCAAGTTCATTGTTAAGATTTGTTGTAATTATTCTCCATTATTTAAAAATTGTACATAACAATGAATGTTTAAAATTATCCACAAAAAAAATTTGGTGAAGCCAATTTCAAATACAAGAATCATAGTAATGTCAGTTTGGTCTATTTTCCAAAATAAAAATTGTAAGAATAATGTATATAGCAAGTTACCTAGTTCTTAGATTTCACTAGAGAAAAGTTCAGAGAGGTAAAGGAATAATTAAATGACAGTACAGTTTTATGAAAATTGTAAGGACCATAATATAAATAAAAAGAAAAATCACAATCTTGTTGTACTGACTGTATCAATATGATACATTCTGTCTCTTTACAGGATATTCGCTCATTCTTTCAATCAAAAAAAATCCAAAAAGCTAAAGTTGAAGAAGATGATGACATCATACCAGAATCACCTGATGTACAAATCAAAAATAAGGTTACTTTTTATTTGATTCAATTCATTTTGAAGTTTAGGTTTCATTTCTCCTGGTAGAGAAGTTTTCTTATGCATTAAGACAACTAAAATAGTCAGTGCTTTAAATAAAACGTCAGGGTAAAAATTATGATTTTTATAATAAAGGGTTGGTTCTTTCCTTATTATCTCAGCCAGAGGCAATCAGCCCTACATACAGTATTATGAAGGGGCACCAATATTCCCTAAGACAGAAGGCACTGTCTAAAATGTTATAAATAAACATTAATGAAAAATAGTTAATATAATTGGCTTAGTTTTACATAGGCAAACATTTATAATTTCTGTATATAATATTGTAAAATTAATCTGATTGTATTATTATAGAAAAAGGAAGCAAGGAAAAAAAGGGTCTTGAGTGATTCTGATGAAGAAATTTTTGAATCAAAGAAAAAGAAAACTAATGATGAACCAACAAAGTCCAGAAATAAAAATAAACCTCCTCAAAAGCCTGCCCTGAAAGAAGTAAAAGCTGTTGATATGTTTGGATCTGCTCCAATAAAAAGAACTGAACCAATAGTAAAAAGAGAAAAAGTAAAGAAAAATACTGAAACAGGAATACATTCTGATGAGGAGTTTGATAAAAGCCTTCTGGAACTTGATGCTGTTGAAGAATTATTTAAATGCGATTTAAAAGAATCTGCAGATAATGCAAAGCAAGATGAAGAACATGAAACCAAAAAAGGAAAGTCAACAAATAAATCGTCTGAAGATAATAACCAAAAAAATACTAACAAAGATACTAAAACTGATTCTAAATCACATAAATCAAAACTAGATAATGAGAACAAAAGGAAATTCTCAGAATTTTTAGAAAATAACTTGGATAGTGTTGGTCCGAAAGGAACCACAAAGAAGAACAAATTAGATCAAAGTAGTGAACAGACAACATCAAATAAAATTGAAAAAGTTTTAAACAATGAAAAAAGCATTGAATTTAATGATAGTAGTGTAATTGAAGACAGTATCAATGAAAGCACATATGAAAGTAGCAAGAAGAAAAAAACGAATAAATCCTTAAATGATTCAGGTATATGAGTGGATAACATTTTTCGCATTGGTTTTTTTAAATAATTAATTTCATTCCAATAAATTTATTTCAGTACTGACAGATGAGGAAAGACATGAAAAGAAAATGCACTCTGCTGCATTATATAAAAAATATTTGAATAGAACAGGTCCAAAACATTTGGGATTGAAAGAAATGCCTGAGGTAGGTAGCACAAAAGCTTTTATTATAGTAAACTTATTGTGAAATCTTTATGCTATTTTATATTTTGCTTTGTGTTATAGCTAAATAACTTTTTTACTAAGGCATTCTCATATCCAAAGTTTGATAAGTAAAATACAAGAATAACCATTAGGAATATAACTTTTACGGAAATCGGCTCCCCGGGAGGCTGGAAGATGAAAAACCTAGGTGCGAGAAGATTCATTATGACCCACAAAAATAAAGTAAATGTGGCTCAGAAGCGTGATGGGTCCGTAGTTCCGCAACAAGGGTTTGTCACTTTTTTTGAAGAACAACACCAGGCCACCGCTCCATGTTTTTGGCGTTGTACCCTCGAGTATGACGCAATTGAATAGCCGATTTACCTCCTGCTCTCAGAAGCGTGGCAGTTACGATCGAACGATCAGCACATTCGTGAATCTTAAAGCATCATGAGGTTGTGTTCTCTGATCTGGTTTAAAACATTTGAAGTTGGTTTTCCCAATATTAAGTGTAAGGAGGCTCGAGTTCAACCACGCTGCAATTTTGACCAAACCCACTTCAGCTGTAGATTGGACTGCTTCCCACGTCAGACCAGAGAACACTGTAGCTGTATCGTCGGCATAGGAAAAGATTCGTAGTGCGTTGATCTGTAGTGAACAAAGTTCGAAGTTTAAAGAACAAAAATAGTGTCGGACCTAGCACAGATCCCTGCGGAACACCGTAAGAGATACACTCCTCCTCACTGGTTATATTTTCTATTTTAACTATCTGCTTTCTATCTCGAAGATAGTCTCCAAACAAAGACAGTGCTGTGCCCCTAACTCCAATACCCTGAAGTCTGTGAACCAATATGGGAACAGAAACAGTGTAATGAACTTTGTTAAGTCTATAATCCCGTATTGTAAGTCCGATATTACCTTATTTTTGTTCAGGAAGCTGACAAGTCTGACATTTATGAGTTTTTCCAAAATTTTAGACAAACATGGAAGCAGGGAGGTAGGCCGATAATTACTGACATCGTTTCTGTCCCCTCCCTTATACACAGGGACGACTATTGATCGTTTAAACGATATAGGAAATATGCCAGTTTCAAAACATAAATTTGCGAGTTGGCTTATTAGAGGAACTACAAAATATCTTCTCTGTTTTACGAACTTCGTCGGGATACAGTCCCAACCAGATGCTGAGCTAGAGTCAAGAATCATATTATATTATCTACTTCCTGGGGATCAGTTTGAAGAAGTACAAATAAACTGTAACAGGCACTTGTATTGGCGCTGTCAGGTGTATGTGTATTTTTCAAAATTTCATTAGCTAAGGAGCTCTTGAGCGGCCGATATAATGACGCATCGCCTGAAGACTGCAGCTCGCATTTGTCGCCATTTTTCCATGAGGAAAAGCGTGTGGTCGGACAGTTTCTTAGATTTTCCCACTACTTTGAGAGTTTCTACCAATCCGCTATTTAGCTCAACCACTATAATGCAGATCTCCAAGTATTCGAAGCGATTCCGGAGTTTTTTAAAACTTTTGGGGTTTTGGACTCGACCGGGTGTCGGTAGGAGCGTAAACCTTATCCGTAACGACCTTTCTAATCTGACGTTGATATTTAACGTGCTTCTCACCATACGGTGATCGCTATTGATTTTCACCCTACCGATCACTATATCTGTACTGATCGCTAAATATCTTTTAGTGGTCATGATGAACTTGATTTCTAGTTAAACTCTCGGGAAATCATCCAGGTCCTTTTCCTGTGTGGCGGCTGCTTGAAGAAATAGTTCGTCATGTAGACTCCCTCCTTCACTGCCCTACGCCAAATTGCCGCTCTCTCAGCTCATGCCCGGCCTTGCATTGAAGACCTCCATAACAACAATGAAATGTATTTTGGAATTTCGTATGGCTGTAGATATCTCCTCATACATACTTTCACGAATCGTCTCGCGCCCAGGTTTGACGACTTGCAGCCTCCCGAATAAGCCGGTTTCCGTTAAGGCTTTAGTACCGTAGACCACATACATGCGTTGTGGCAGGTTGTACAGTAGATCGAGGAGAATTACCGGCCACTTCGCTATAGAGGTCAGGAAAGTCGCCCTTGCGGTGATAAAGTAAGTTACCGGATTTGAGGATTATCGTGTCCTATCCCTGTTATAATATTATAGCTTTGTCTAAGGTTGATAACTCTTGTAATTCCTCTACAGGGTCCACTTGACAGCTTGAAAGATTGTGCATTCCTTTTAACTGGCGTTTTGGACTCATTCGAGAGAGAAGAAGTAACGGATGCTATCACTAAACATGGTGGCTGTGTCAAAAACTCCATTAGTAAAAAGGTAAACCTTGCAATGACATTTTTACAGGAGTGCTACAGTTGAGACAGCTTCTTTCTTAACTCATCAATTCCCTATTGTTTCTGAAAGATACTTATCTTACTTATAACAAAAAATGCTTTAGTCGGGTGCATTTATTATTAATATAAGTATTTAACTGTATACTGATATAAAATATAATTTATTAAATATTTTTGTTTATTCTCTACTGTCTATTGTTTTAAGTAAAGATATAAAGCAAGAACTATTGTTGTAGGTAACACATGTATTAGCAGGTGAAGAATCGGGTCCTGCTAAAATTGCTAAAGCCCAGGAATTAGGTATAAAAATAATTAATGAAGATGAATTTCTTGAAATGATAAAGGGCTCGTCTAAAAAGAAACCTGAAAATAATGAAAATAAAATCGAAATAAAGAAAGAAAAAACTCCTAATGGTAAAGTAGGTAAAGATAGTAAATCATCGAAGTCTTTTAATGGAACCGATAAAAGTGAATCACATAAGAAATCACATGGAGCAAAACACCAATCAAACACTTGCAAAGATAACAAAAAGTTGAAAGATACCGATCATAAAGATAAAATAAAAACACCAACCAAAATTAAATCTGAAATCAAGATTGAGAAAAAACCTATTGATTCAAAAGTAGATGTCAAAACGGACAGTAAATTTAATGGTATGTCAACAAAAGATTAATCATTATGAAGAGAAATTCATACAGTTCATTTATAAAACTCCTCATCACTAATGTTATGAACAAACTCTAAATTTCAGGCACCAAAATGGAATCATGTGAAAGTAATAAATCAGTTACACCCAGCATCATGTGGGTAGACAAATACAAGCCCCAAAATTTGAAGCAGATCATTGGTCAGCACGGTGAATCGAGCAACGTTAAAAAGTAAAAATATTGTGTGTATTTATTAAGAGTTAGACATGTTTAAATAAAATAACAATAATAAAGATCATAAAAGATTTGGGTTGAATGAGGTATCTTAGGGTGAAGCCTCGTGGACTTTGTTTCGGTCTGGAAAGAAAAGGATAGATTTATTACTTTTCAGCACGAGGAAAAAAGACAACATAAGCGCACGCGCGCGTTAAGGCGCGTAACGTAAGCGACTAATTCTAAATCATTATATTTCCTCAAAAACTTATAGATTTTAGAAAAAAATATTTGAGAATAAATCCAATAGTCGATTGCCTTTCTGAAAATATAAAATTGAAAATTTTAAGTAACCCCCGGCCTCATTAATCATCTATCGAACACCATCTCATTAAGACTATTGTTATGAGCTCAAACAAGCTATATCTGCTGTAAGTTTCTGAAGAATTAAAGTTAGTATGTCATTGGAATGTCACCGAAGTGACAGTAGACCAAATTTTTGTCCATTCATGTTTTGGCTTGGTTCACAGCACCATTAAATATCAAGCAATAATTAATTGTCGCGTTTATACCCGTTAAATTCAGTGTTAATTCATTTTAATTTAACACTAAACTTAAAATCTTATAATAACATATTCTAATGTTATTGATTATTTTTAAGTCCCTTATTCATATTGCATCGTTCATTTACAGACTTTCGAACTGGTTAACAAAATGGTTCATCAATAGAAAAGCAAAACTGCCTAAACCCAGTCCATGGGCCAAAAATGACGATGGAGGATACTACAAGGCTGCTTTGTTATCTGGTCCACCGGGTGTTGGTAAGATTTTTGAAGTAATTTTGCTTATTAAAGTTCGCTTTAAAAAATAACGGCAATTGAGTCAATATTTTTTATTTTTTTTATACAACTAGATGACAAACAAGCTGACGGCCCACCTGGTGGTAAGCGGTTACCGCCGCCTATAGACACCTGCAATAACAAGGAAAAGCACTTGATATTGCAGGTGCATTGTCATCCTGAGGCCTAAGATGAAATGCCGTCAATGCCCAGTAATTTCACTGGCTACCTTTCCCTTCAATCCGAAACACAGCGAACTGTTTCACGGCAGAAATAAGAAAGGCGGTGGTACCTACCCAGGCGACCCTACATATGGGTCTACCACCTAGTAAAAACTAAATACTTTAGTGTTGATAACATGCATCGTAGAAACAAATGCATCGAAGAAACATGCGAATCAGCAGGTTCCATATTTCGAATCGGCTCGGCGCGGCTGTGACTACGCGACGGCGAAAAGAAGCGATGCCATGCCGTGTTGAAAACAATTGCGCGCGAATTTTAATATTTATTTTCTTTCCTCTTTTGTTTTTTTACGAGTTAATTCATTTTATTTTATCTAAACGAACATTATACGGTTTATTATTGGTGATTGCCTATTTTACACTATAAACGCCTCAAACCCATAACAGCTACTCAGTACAACCTCGAATCAACTTGTTATAGGTAAAACAACAACCGTATCGCTGGTGTGCAAGGAGCTCGGATTCGACGTCGTGGAGTTCAACGCGTCGGATACTAGAAGCAAAACGCTCATCAAGGAACAGATCACTGAATTACTTAACACCACTTCTTTGTCAGCCTACGCTAAGGGTATGTTTATCTAATTATGTACATAGGACAGCACATCAAGTGTAGTATTGGCATAACGAAAGTCGCCTCTATTACGAAACGATTAAGGGCGCTCCCAAGGTCAAAATGTTACGCTTATCTAAGTAAACTTAGCTGTGAAGAATTTTAAGGTTGCTTAGAAGTCAATTCATTTATTGCATTTCCACAATGAGCTATTGAAAGACCTTAAATATAATATTCTGTACATCATGGACCCCGTCAGGCACAGCAAATTAGAAGAGAGGGGATTTCATTACATCATACCATTACTAGTATTAATTTCATTTCATTAAGTTTAAACTATTACTTCTATTTAGTTTATAAGACATAATTTTAATTTTATATTATTTTTATTTCATCAATATAAAAAGATATTTAGGAGTAATAGATGCACTTTTTTATTATTTTAAATTATATAGTCTTAATTATTAAGTCTTGGCTCGAAGGACCAATAATAAACTTTCAAAATAAAATTAAGCTAAAATCTAGAGGAAGTATGAATTCTGAGACCAAAAGTATTTTCACAGGCGATACCGGTAAACAGGCAGTCACCAAGAAACACGTTTTAGTGATGGATGAAGTGGATGGGATGGCGGGCAATGAAGATAGAGGTAATTTTTTGTTTATTAAGTGGAAATTAAGGCGAATACTTTGTATTTCGGCCGATACCTAGAGGGATATATATTTTAAATATGTCTAGCACGGGTGTGCACGTGACGTAAGCGACAAATCTGAAATAATTAATTTTATCTATTTATTTATTTTATACACAAAACAGATTACAATTGATTAAACACTTAACTAATAATAATACAATTCACATCGAGATTGTAATCCAAACATATGTGTAACTTATAAAATTTACTAGTTAAAACTCAGGCTTACATAATACTGCCAAATACAAATGACAGAAGAGAAAAAAAAACAACTAGAAGACAAGCTGACGGCCCACCTGGTGGTAAGCGGTTACTGCCGCCTGCAATAACTAGGAAAAGCACTTGATATTGCAGGTGCGTTGTCATCCTGAGGCCTAAGATGAAATGCCGTCCATGCCCAGTAATTACACGTGAAGATATCGATCTCTGAGTGATTTTTCGCCAATTCATTATACTGACGAGTCATTCGAACTAGGGGATTGTAAAAGGATGTGTTATTATTATGTCTCTAACGCAAAAAAAAATGTTTGATTAGACACTATACTTTGTATTGATAGCTATTTGAGAAAGCAAATCAGGGGTGTCAATCATTGAGTGAACTATTTTGTAAAAATAGACAAAATCGAAAAACTTACGGCGTGATTCTAACCTTTGCACTTTAAACTTGGACAGCCTAGTGTCATAGCTGGGAATGATTCCAGTTATTGTCCTTAAACTTAGTTTGGGTTTTAAATTTACGTTTGGGTCTAATAGATGTGTTTTTTTCGCATAATATGTGTATTGGCACCAATGAAATAATCAATAGTAGGCAACTTTTGAACAAGTTTGATTTTTGATAAAATATTATTCCATCAGTGCCATGTTTTATTGATTTCTTCGTAAACTCTTTTACAGGTGGTCTTCAAGAGTTAATAGGCCTAATAAAATCTACTTCAGTACCTGTGATATGCATGTGTAACGACCGGAACAGCCAGAAGATGCGGTCACTCGTCAATTACTGCTACGATCTGCGCTTCACTCGGCCCAGAGTTGATCAGATCAAGGTATGGAACTGTTTTGTTAAGTTCTTGTCTGGAGTAAATTACAGTAGGGCCTCGGTAATCCGGACTCCCGCTTGTTCGGTGATCGCTGTAATCCGGCCGGGCCCATTGCCCAATGGGCTTCGCGGGGGAGCCGCGGGCGGGGAGTATAGGTGCGGGCTGCCATGAGCCAATTGCAGATTATAGAAATGTTAGATAAAGGTGGCAGACACCCTGTCATTGCTCGGAAGTTTGGTATAGATAGGCAGGTCTTTATGCTTTAATTTAAAAATTGATTAAAGAAACTAAGGTTAAACATGTGTTGATTACCATTAAAAATGGCATACTATAATACGGACGCCTTGATAATCCGGACAGGGTCTTGTTTTTGTCTCTCCGGATTAACGAGGCCCTACTGTACACAGAATTTTGTTTTTGATGGTAAAGCAATATTTTCGCACAAAGGAGTCGTCTGATTTGTGAAGTACCCTCACTTTAAAAAAGGTAATTTAAATATCATTTTTTTATACAAAACACGGCAAATGACTCAACACCACCTGATGTGAAGCGGTAAGAAGAGTCCATATGCGGAGACAGCTAGTGCTGCATGAATACACTATCCTCCTCCACCTTGCCGTCTTGTAAGCTGCCTTTTCACGCCTCTTTACCGATATGTTTTTTTTTTTTTTTTTATACTACTAGATGACAAACAAGCTGACGGCCCACCTGATGGTAAGCGGTAACCGCCGCCTATAGACACCTGCAATAACAAGGAAAAATCACTTGATATTGCAGGTGCGTTGTCATCCTGGGGCCTAAGATGAAATGCCGTCCATGCCCAGAAATTACACTGGCTACCTATGTTTTAGGAAAAAGGAAACACGCGTGTGACCTCATACACATAAGGAACACACTGTTCTGTTTCTTATCTGTATATTGAATACGACTACAAAACAATCGTGTAAAAAAGGAGATGTTTCATAATTAAAATATTTACATTATCTCAAAAAATCAGGAGAAATCTCCTGAAACTGGGAAGATTACTAATAATTAATTTTCACTAATAATAAATATGGCAATATGGCGGGCGATATAGAAATCAACTAAGCGTCTCCAAAGTGATAGTAGCACCATAGTTGGCTATGTTGCAGTTTTTTCTATAAAAAATATTGTTTTGTACCACGCAACAAAGCAAATAAAATGAAAATTGAAGACTGTTCTGCATATTCATAGACTGGCCGCTTCTCCATACATTTTGGGACATCTTCTTTGCCAAAGAAAATCTTACATGTTTATTCTGTTTCAGTCCGCGATGATGTCGATCTGCTTCAAAGAGGGCGTGAAAATTCCACCCGACGTATTATCCCAACTGATTGTTGCGGCCAACCAGGACGTTCGTCAGACCTTACACTTGCTGTCAGTGTGTGGAGCAGACCCTGCGTATGCGCATCCAGACGCACTCAGAAAGGACGCTAGTAAGCCGAGGAAGGACATAAAACTGGTGAGACAATTTTTTTAACCAGGAGAACTCTTGTCGGACCTACCCACTGCTGGCGAAGCAGTGGGCGTTTGGGGCGTAGCGTCTAGATTGACCCGGGGCATACCAGCTAAAACTCCTGGATAACTCCTGTCCCTTTGGCGGAGGTGGTCTAGGGTATGCGAAGCAAATTCACCAGACCAAACTGGTAAGACCAATATTTACACGATGTTATCCTGCCTCTAGTGTCCCCTAGTTTCATCGAATCGAAACGTTTTGATAGCGGTTGCGTTCAGATTTTACAGTTGAATACAACGATCGAAACGGTTCCGATTCGATTGAAACTTACAATAGGGATAATGATCCCGACAAAACTTGACGTGTCTCAGCTATTTGAGATGCGTTTACGAACGCTTTACTTTTGATAAATTAATTATGTTCTAAAGTAATAGTTTGACTTTTCAAAGCGGTCTGCTCTCTGATCAGATCCGCATGCAAAAAATTCGAGACGAAATAAGCATATCCCTTATACATTTAGATCTAGTTTAGATCTAATTTAAATATTTTGCAAACATTTATAATGTTAAAATCATAATTAAGAATATTTGAAAAGCAATGCCCCAACTTAACCGAATCGTAGGTATTTGTAAAAATACTCGTTTTGGATGTTGAAATAGAACATTTCGACATTGTAGGATGGACGTTAGCTCATAACGCAAATACAGATACACTAGAAAAATTTCAGAGGGATATCCCAAGTCCTGGGTAGCACAGATGGTTAAAGCTGTTGCCCGGATTGCGGAAGGTCGCGGTTTCGATTCCCGCTTTAGGACGTGAAATTTTTCTAGTTTACATACATTTTTATTACCTAAATGTATTAAATAAATAAAAATCTTCTCTTAAATTTTATTTTAACATAATAAATATTTGAAAGATATTTAGAGAAATGTACCTTTACGACTAAAAAAATATATCTTTTTATATACAGTCATAGAAATAAAAATCTTTTATATTTTTATATGTTTCATCGTACTCTTGTAATCTGAAACCGACAACGCTCCGGCACAGCAACCGAACGGATCGTAAGAGGTCTAGATTCGAATCTCGCCTCAAGACATGTCTTTTTCTGTATATTACAAATGAAAATATACTCGATATGTTTTGAAAATCTGTTAATATATCCGTGTATGTAGGGCCCGTGGGAAGCGGTACGTAAAGTGTTCTCTTCGGAAGAGCATAAGACGATGAGTATCGGCGACAAGAGCGATCTGTTCTTCTACGACTACAGCCTTGCGCCGCTCTTCGTCCAGGAGAACTATCTGCAAGTGCAGCCGCATTGCCCCAAGTAAGTGCTGATGTTATAGCCAGATTTTTTCAGAAGAACTGAGTAAAAACGCTTCCTCGTCAATTTTCAACATTTTTAATTAGGATGTAATACTCCTTTTCCTACTTTTGGTTTTCTGGTTTTCAAAATATATGTCGATATATTATCATCATTAACCCGTCAAGCATGAGATTCCAGACACAATTGATTTTTCTATTGTCATCGCCCACCGGTGGTAAATTGCCGCTTTACAGATTAAAGTATTCTCTAGATTGAAGTAAAAACAAATATGGCCGTTCTCGTTTTTTTCCGTTTATAAGCAAACGGATATTTCAAATTAAGGCAATAAGTTATCGGAATATTTTTCAAGAGTTTTTATTTCAAAATCCGTTTGTTATATCAACTTGTGGCTTACGTTATGCGCGCGAGCTCTATTGTACTCTTTTTTTCTTGCGCTCTATTGTGCTTGTCATATATTTATCTCTCTCTACCTGGAAACAAAGTTCACAAGGTAGCGCCTTACCTATCAAACCACACAGATTCTAAACACAATTGGTTTTTATTTGTCATAGCCACCCGAGGGTATTCTGCGACTTGACAGGTATAATAATTATGTTGTTTGATGTTTAGAAACGAGATACTAAACCGTGTGGCCCAGGCTGCTGACAGTATCGGCGTTGGCGACTTGGTTGACGCAAGGATACGCCGCAACCAAGCATGGAGCCTCCTGCCGACTCAGGTAAAGGACATGGGCTTATTTCTGCCTAAGTAACTTTCCAGCATTTACAAGAACACCACTAAGGTATCAAATTATAGAAATAAAATAATTAATTATCGTATATTTATTAATCCTGTAGAACTTCACAGTTTTTTAACTTAAATTATTAGTCTTTAGTGCAAACTTCCGGTTATACTTTTACATATGACGTTCCTTACCCCACAGACGACTTAAAAATACAATAACTTTAGCAAAACACTAAATACGTAATAATATAACAAAATAAAAGTACTGTTACTGGGATTTATTTTTATTTTATTTTAATCTGTAGGTATTCAGGAAAATAAAATAATACTAAACATTCGTGTCAATGGAAATTGATACCTAGGCAAAGTCACGATATTCTTCTTGACCATGTCATTTATAATCTACAACTTTACGTTCCCATCCTCATATACCTTTAGCTACTCGTATGCGTTGCATTTATCTTCCACGTTAAGTAGTATGCTCTCTCCTTTGTTCTTTTTCATTCTTTAATAATAGCAATGTGTTTTATCTAATAGACAATCTTATAGAAAATAAGTCAAGACTTTATGAAATATCAATTATATTCTTCTATAATATTTGTAGATAACTTATTTGGCCGAAGAAGCATTACGGAAATAAAATTTGGAATTCTGTGCGGGGGTCGGTATGTACGCGGGTTTTGTGTGTGAGTGTGTCTGTTTGTATGTGTGGTAGTATTATAGTTTTTTTATGGTTGTCACGAGCAGGGCAATGTTTTAATTAATTTAGTCTGAAAATAAAACTGGTCTGAAAGGTGTCAATCTTTCAGAGATAACTCTTGACAAGGAATACAATCACCCTCTTGAATTTTATTTCGGACTTTGGTAACATACTGTATAATAAAATTATTAAGTAATTTTACACTTTTTTCCACTTTTTGCACCTATCACTATTATTTATTAAGTAAACTCCCTACCTTATGCTTGTCTGGTAAAGATCGCTTCTAGCGATAAGACCACCTTTTTGGGAATACTGTGTTTATTTTATTTAATGTTATTGATTGTTTTTTGACATACTATTTATAAATGAAATAAAAAATCTCGTTAAATACCCTATTCTAACAATACACAACCATACTGCGCCGCTCCCGCCCCGCGCTCAGTGGGTTCTGAAGGCCTATAATGTTATTTTTCCTCGTCCAGGCAATATATAGCTCTGTGATCCCAGGACATGCGATGTCCGGTCACGTGGCGGGTCAAATACAGTTCCCGGGCTGGCTCGGCAAGAACTCGCGCGCCAACAAGATGCATCGGCTCTGTCAGGAAATACATGCTCATACTAGGCTCAGGTAGGCAATTATTAGTATAATATTTTATATTATTTATTATATCCATTCATCACCAGCCTATATACGTCCCAGTACTGCGCACAGGCCTTCCTACATAAGGAGTTTTGGGCCTTAATACCACCACGATGCATCAATGCGGGTTGGTGGGTTAAAGCGGTTGCAGCAACAACCGGGAGCAACTGCTTAAAGTTCACGACGAAGCACAGAAGAGCTCGAGTTCGTAATAGAAACCAGAGCGCTCAAACCACTAGGTATGCCACCGAACCCCTCTTATAGTGTCCACTTTATAAGACTGGGGGAGAATGTTGTACTGAATTTCATTCTATCCCTAGGGATAGAATTAATTTTGAATTTGGATCACCAACATTACACAGATGTTGATTGAAATCTGTCTTAAACTGGGAAAAAAAATATTACTACGCTTAAGCACAAACCAAAAATGTATTTTGAACCTTACCCACCAGCACATCAGGCTCAAAATCATCCATCTTCCTGGACTACTGCTCGCACCTCCGCGACGCGATAATCACGCCGCTGATCAAAGACCGGACTGACGGCATCGCCAAGTCCATGGAGGTGTTGGAGTCATACCATCTGTTGAGGGAAGATCTTGACTCCCTTACTGAGCTGTCGCTTTGGCCAGGACAGAGGAATCCTATGGTGTTGATTGACTCTAAGGTAATTAAGAAATTTGATGAATTTCAATCATTTATAGCTAGACTGCTCCTTTTACGATGTTTACCTTCTCTTCTCACAGCTATTTCCAGTTGTTCCCTCTAGCATAGGACCCCCCAATGAGAACAGTAAAAGGCAGTTTACTCCTCATCTTTTCTTCTTGAAAACATCCTTGAAATCGGTATGTTCAGTTACGGCTTCATCCTCCACTGAGGAAACTCCAGTAAAGTCGGGTTGAGGTTGAGTGAAGGAATGACGTCATGAAATTTCTTATAATTATGTTGGCAAAGTGTTGATAATATGTTTATGGTTCACTTTTTTCATCTGTGGGGTGTCCTCCTCTGAGATTGTGTTCTACTTCTGTGACGTATCTTTCAGTTCTGCCAATATTTGTCATTCAACTCAACTGTCGACTAAAAATACTGCAATGCTTAATTTTGATTTATATGATGTCATTCGTTTTTCGCGTTCAGTATGAAAATTATTATGGCCGGGAGGCAAGTTTTTAGTGAAATGGTAAAGGCGTGCTTGAGGGAAATTTATCATAAGGTATAAATTAAACGCCACTGTCGGTTGACATAATTATATTTGCATCACAATATCTAGGTAAATTAATAAAGTTGTATCTAGCACATATACTAACTTGAAAGTTAGTCAATAAAATCATAGAAATCAGTGATTATGCTAATAAAACTTGAAATAACCTCAGAAATAATGTGAAAAGCACTGTTAACAACCTTTGAGGAGACCTCAAGGTAGATCGCGACGTACCTTGAGTTTGACAGTTCATTACTCGACTCAACTGAGGAATTTGCTCAAGTCGAGGATAGTTTTTTGAATTCTGCATACCGATTTTATCCTTGAGGCTGAGTCGAGTCACAGTCGAGTGGAAGAAATCTCGAGGAGCCGACTGTGCATATGGGTGTAAGACTTTATGTTCGTATAGTTCCTTCCAAAGGAGCTTTTGGAACTACCACACCGGAACCAAGTGCTCTATGATAGCATAGAATAATTGCCATCAATAAAAAACCTCTTTTTTTTTACTAAAGGTAAAAGCGGCTATGACTCGCACGTACAACAAGTCAGCCACAGCTCTACCTTACGCGCCCGGCAACGTCAAGAAGGGAAGACCAAAAGATGACGCCGAAGAGGAATTTGAGGAAGAAGCCGATGATGAACCTGAAGACAGTGATCCGGAGAACGACGCGCTCATTAAGGTATACCTCAGGATGGATTATGAACTCTGCTAATAAGTATAATATATGTACGTTGTGATATTAACTGAGAATGAAACAGGTTGACATATTTGTCTAATCATAGAGTGGATAGTATCTTGCCAATAGACAACACGATTTTTCGTAATGAAAAGGTTTAAAATCACTCTCTTTTAAATTATTTGTAATTTTTTGTGAACAAACAAACATTTTACCACAATCACACCGGATTTTAAGTAATAACATGGCCTATAATGTTTACCTAGACCTAGAAGGTGCCTATTCACTCTAGCCTTAAAGACTTCCAAATTGTAGGTTTCGAGAAACAGATGGGCAGGCAGAGTGTTCCACTCCTTGGCACATAAATTGACGTACTTTTTAAGACAGATAATTAGAATGATTTTTTTTAAAAAGACAACCTGTAATGACTTATTACGTTACAACTATTTTGCTTAAAAAATAACAAACATAATGGCAAGTGTTTCAGGCAGCCAAATTGACTTACTAGTTGACACTTGAGAAACCTAAATCAACACAATGAACCTAAACCTTGATTCGCACACTACACAGTGAATTAAAAGTCGATTTGGCGCCATTTCGTCTGCATAAAACATGATAAAAAAAATGTTTCAAAAATATGCAAAACAGTGTTCAATTGTCCATTTTGTATTTTTAGAGATAGTAGACGGATATGAAACATCTCCTTTGTGTCTGATATTAGTAGTGACTTAGATTAAAGGAGATGCCAGGTACATATACACTATCTCAAAAAATCAGGAAAACTCTCCTGAAACCCGGAAAACACTAATCATTCGTTACCATACATAGTTTTCTTTTACAAAAAGTTTAAATTTTTCACCATTATGTATTTATTTTATTCATTAGGGCAATATGGCGAGCGACATAGAAGTCAAGTAAACGTCACCAAAGTGACATAAGCTTAAGTTGACTTAGTGAAAATTCTTGTTTGGTACCACGCAACAAAGCAAATAAAAAGAAAATGGACAGTTAAACACTGTTACACACTATTTTTACCCATTGTTCAGAATATTGTACAGACGACAGCACATCAAGTGTAACAGTTGCACTACGAAAGCCGCCTCTGTTACGAACGGAGTAAGGGCGGTCACAGAGTCAAACTGTTACCCATGATGTTCTGTCGACTGTACATATACCTGGCCGGTATTCCATACATTTTTGGAATATCTCTTTTGACTTATGAGTGTAGATAAAGTAATGTGTGTAACTGCACTTAAGTACTAAAAGACTCGCGTGATACTATAAAAAAAAATTCGCCGAAACGCTTCCACTAATAACCGCTTGGGTTTTAATAACCGATTATGTGACAGTGACAGTAGCAAATAATAAATAGGTCTTAAACTAAATGGAAATAAGACATAATACACCCCGTAATTTTCTAACTACACATAAGAGAGGTAGGATTGTTTAACTTTTCTTTACTTTTCAACTTATATTTTTTATTTATCGCAGAAAAAGAAAGTAGAAAAACCGACTGTAAGTAAACAGAAGACAACTTCAAGCAAGGACAAACCAAGTACTAGCAAAGAGAAAAAAGATAAAAAGAAGAAATGATGGGAATCTGAAACAATATTTTGTTGAGGTTAGAAACCAGTGAGAAATTATGTTAATTAAGTTTATTACCAACCCCCGACACTAAAATAGGAGTTTATAACATCGTGTTTGTACCAAATCGGATGCAGTTCTTTTTATTAGAAAGCTATTATAATAAAAGTTTTTAAAATGTTACTGTCTTTGTAATTAGGATTCATTTCTTGATAAAAATTAGGCAAATGGGAATATGCAACAATTTACTTAGTTCGACACAGTTGCAATTTACAAAACTAAATATTGATGAATACTTGACTCTCAATCATATAAAGTTGTCTGTTAGACAAGGTGATATAAACCTTGACACTGCATTACACAACTGCCATACATATTTCATCCGTATTTCATATACTTAAAGGGTTGTTTTAAAAAGAGACAAGAATATTGCAATTGCTAATTTAAATATCTGAGGCATTTTTTAGCCAAAATTAATTCTGTGTTCAATATTATTCTATGTATTTTTTTATAAATGTACCAGTAATTTTTTTTATGCATTTTTCCCTATTGCTAATATTCATCATTTTGCCAGTATATTTGAGCTAATGAGCGCCCAGTAGGGGTACCTACGGAAGATTGTGGCTAAATAACAAACACTACTTTAGTGTTGTATTCGTACCGTGAGTAAGGTTGCTGGAGCTCCTTGAGAATGCGTTAGGTTGGGCACCAGGAGGGCTGGCAACATAACAGTGTCTCTTTATTTTTACCGGGTAAGAAACTGTTATATACCCACCCTATAAACATAACAAATTACTGCCACTGGAACTATGTGATAGCTGAAATAACAAAAAAAATGACAAATGCTTAAAACCTTTATAGACAAGTTCAATTCAGTGGTTCAGAAGTGCATACATAACAGACAGACAAACAGTCACTTTTGTGGTTAAAATATTAGTCAATCCATACTATAAATTTGGATGTTTTTTTTTGTTATAATTTAAAATTGATAAATTAAAACAAAATATAAGGTGACATTTTTTTCAACAAGGTACTTCTTGGCCTTTATCTCACCTGATGCTAAGTGAAGATAAAGCCAACAATGGAAGCGAGTTACACCCGGATTCCTCAACCACAGGGAAATGGCTATCTTACCTCTTAACAGCCGGAACATAACAATGCTATTAACATTATTAAGGTGGCAGACTTGGGTAAGATGATGGTAGTTAGCCAGGCGGACTTAGAAAAGCCCTACCACCAACCAAACTAGAATATTCTGCCCCCCAAGAGAATCGAACCCCGGACCTTTAGATCTGAGGTAGGTGTCATCAAAAGGCAGAATAAAATTAAAAAAACTGGAAATTCCAACAAAAATAATGAAGTCAGTAGCACCTATTGAAAATCTTTCATCATCATCATATTAGCAGAGAAATGCCCACTGCTGGGCATAGGCCTAACCCAAGGTTCTCTAAACTAATTGGTCCTGCGCTGCCCGCATCTATCTGCTTCCCCCAACATTCATGGGATCATCAGTCCTCCTTGTGAGGGACCTTCCTACCAACTCTGCGTCTTCTGTTATGTGGCCACCACTCAAGGACCTTTCCTCCCAACAGGTGTCAGTCCTCCTTGTAATGTAGCCTGCCCACTGCCTCTTAAAATCTTTAATACTATAAAATTGAAAAGATAAACTTTTACCTCAAAACTACACTCTAGCCAAATTTAGCTTTCTTGAAGATATACTTCTATGACACTGGCTATCATCGTATGAAAATATGAAAATATAATCATCACTTTTATTGCCTCTAGAAGAAAAATATTTGGGAAAATAAAGAAAAATTTAGGAACAAAATTAAGTTTTATTACATAATTCAACTAGTGTTCACCCCAGAGCTATACCGGTCACATTTTACTCTTTTTTAATAAGTTTTACACGAGGATCATCTGGTCTCATGATAACATAGGTCATTTTGTATCTTCGGTTGTCTCCATTATTTTTAGTGTAGTTGTAGCAGCCGATTGTTGCAAAGGCAATACCAACTAAGGCCATTCCAGTGGAAGTTATGACTTCAGGGATTTCATCGTATCCCTGCTTCAGCAGCTGACCTAATGTTCGACGAGATGCTATTGCAGCCATTTATTTAGATATAGTCTTAGCAACTCTGTGATAATTGTAATAGATTTTTCTAAGATTCTTAAAAATATCTTCTCCACTGACACATATTCTTTCTAATCTGTGCCGTCTGTGCCACTGACTGACCATGACCACAGATTACAGGGCTGCCATTTCCAAATTTTAAGTTGCCGTGTTTTGGCATCTGAATTGCCGTATTTTGGAATAAAAAAAAACTACAAAATTGCCGTGTAATTTTTTTTATTAAGATTTAACACTGTACAGGGCCGTTCTTCCCCGCTATACATGTTAATACTTTATTCATACACCACACTAAATAAAGTAAATAAACAGCACTAAGTAGGAGTATATCATAAAATGTATTTTTCAAAAAATTTATGAATGAAATGAATACCATAAACAATAAAGTTGCGCGAATCTATGTCAAATGCTCGTCTAGATTTCCCCGCTCAGCGTCTAATGCTCGTTTTCACTAACATTTGCTTAACGTTTTCTTAATGATTTTTATCTCAGCCTATCTAAACGAGAAAGAAAGAGACAAAACGTCGTTAAGAGTCACCTAAGCCTAAGGAATCGTCACTAATGATGTGCGTTATAAGTCGGAACTGGGAAAAAATAGTAACCATTGGATTGCCGAACACGGCAATGAATATACTGCCGTGTACCGTGTTTTATTGCTTAATAGTCCCAAATTGCCGTGTAACACGGCAATTGCCGTGTAAATGGCAACACTGACAGATTAAGACAGACAGTAGTGAGTGACATAATCCTTCCTCATTGTGAGTGACTGACGTAAAAGTATGTCAAGAGTGTTTATCGGGTTTTTGCGGCGTCAGTCAAGATTTTTATTACAATAATTAAAAATTGTGTCGGAGCGTACTTTGTGCTACAAAAGTGGTGTAGTTTTATAAACCAAGTGTTTGTGTTGACGTATGCAACAAAAAAATTATTAGAAGCATAAAAGTCATTTTGGTGTGGAAGATGATGAAAACTTTTTTGTCGTTATCCACCTCATCAAGTAGCATCATAAGGAGACTTTCATCATATATTTCACGTTAATTACTCCCAAGGAGCATTGAAATGTGTAACACCAACATTTCAATGCAATAAATGAAGAAATAAAGAAATACTAAAGACATGACTGTATGGGCATTAGTACCCTTTGCCTGCCCATTACAGGGAGAATGAACTCAAAAAAGTATGATACACATATTGAAAGAGTATGAATGCCATGATAGGGTCATTCGCACAAAGACTATACTTACATTACTCTTTGCTCAAAGAGTAATGTAAGGTAAGTAAGTATAGGGGTAATCACGCTCATTGGCAGTCGCAGCGCTACTATTATCTGATCTGTGGTCGCAGCGTGTGAGTACTGAAATAAATAAATACCACGAGTTATTTAGCAGGACTGTCTGCTAAAAAACGCAGGGCTGAGACTTTAATGTAATGACCAGAAATTGTACTTGCATCGAAATGTTGAGATTAATTTGGCTGTTCCCGAGATTTCAAATTTTGCAACTTCGGACATCCGATGTTGTTGATGTAAATTTGTCAATTTTGGCGTGCAGTGGTTTTAATTGAGTAAAAGTAAATAACTTTTTTATTTAATAAATCACGGTATTTATCCGCTCTTTACAATTAATCTCGGGATTTGAGGCATATCCACTTTCATCTCTGGTAATGTAATGACTCCTAAAAAATATTCGTACTCATCTTAGTAGCGAGCTTGTCTAGTTCTCAGAGCAGTAACTAAAGCATAGAAACCTGGATAAAATGTTATGTATTTTTTTTCACATAGTGTGATGTGTATACTAAAATCGTCTAAAGGCGCGTATCGACAACACGTGGCAAAATCTCGAAAATTGTCTGCAGCGGCAGGCTGATACAGATAATGGATACAATGAATCATTTTAAATTACTTTGTTAGTTTAAAAAGGAATTTATTTGATTGTTAACCCTTTAAAACGAGTTAGGTCATCTTTTACACCTCATACATCAATTGACGATTTGTGTAAAAAAAATGTGTTAGAAAGCTGAATAAGGTGTGGTAAAACCCAGCCATCTGTTAAATACACTTCAAGTCAGAATTATTTTTAACAAACAAATGCTTGAACTACTGTTTAGAGTCATCATATACTCGTATTTGGCGCCAAACTCTCCCAAGATGTTTAAGAGAGTTGCAGAATAAAAGAAAATATTTAAGACATGGCTGTATGGGCATTAGTTCCCCTTGCTTTTTCTGTAATAGAGAGAACTTTAAAACAACAGTTGAGACCATGGACTAAACTAAAACCATCATGTACTCCATAACGGACAAAATCTATCTCCCTCCACCACTTCTGTCCACTTATTTGGAGACAAAATGTGTTTTATCTGTTTTCTCTGTCTTTCTCTTGGATGAAGTGAGAGAGAGACAATCTTAGGTCGTACCCCAGGTAGCTAACCATGCTACGAGGGATTTTTTTGGTTGATGTGTGGCGTTCGTGATGGCGTGGCGACGTGATGGCGGTCTTCAGGATACAACTCTGATGGTCAATAGACCATCAGAGTTATTTCCCTCCCATATATTATATCTCATATTATTTCCCTCAGAACAATAGGAAATATGAGCTTTGTGCAAGGAATTCCCTTAGTTAGTGGCGCATATTCTATACCATGCGTAAATCTGAGCGATTAAGGTTTTTGTTTGTTAATAATGATAAAAATTTTCATTCACTTACACCTATTATCTAGCTCAAAGTAAGTAAGTAAGTAAGGATAAATATTGATAATAATATGTATATAAAGAAATATACTAATTAAAACATTTAAGCATCCATGACTCGGGAACAAAATGCTTGTATTCATCATACAAACATTTGCCTCTACAGGGATTCGAACCCCGGACCTCTTACCGAGCCGCCCGTATAGCAAGGGGTACAGACCACTGGGCCAGCCGGTCGTCATTTGATATTTATGATAAATGGATATAAAAATAATAGTTACTGGCGTCATTATTTTGTTTAATGACGTGACGACTGTCACAAGGGGCACTGTTTGGTCGTGAAATAGACCGGCAGTTTTTATTTTATTAAAATGGATTTGCTCTTGATTCTACTTATACTCTGAGCGAAATAAAGAGGAGGAGACGATGTGGTGAACTTACGCAGAAGGTTCATTTATATTATTAATCCTGCTTTATTAGGCCGCGGCATCGGCAGTGCGTTCCACTGATCATGCTCTCTATAGGTTTGATGCTAGAGACACCGCACATATACAATTTCAAGTTGGCCAACTAAATCGCAGAATGTCTAATTGGCATAGAATCTTATGAAAGCCCGCACATTATATCCAACTAAGTCGTTCAACTAAATAGTTGGCCAACTATCGGCCGATAGAGTTGGCCAACTACGGTAAGATGCAGTATGACCAGACCCGTGCGTGTGATTTCCCCACGCTTGAATTTTTGCCGACGGGCAAGCAGCCGCCCTTAAAAAACTTATCTGGGTAACATCTCAGTTTAGAGTGTAGGGATGATGTTTATGATGTTTCCTACGCTCTAATCTGTCATTTAATATCGGATGCACCTTAAATGTTTTGTTCTGTTTTCGTCTTCTTTTTATTAATTTAAGAAGTAGTGCGTTGTTTTTCCGCATTTTATCGCAGACTTCACCACGCTAGCAACACTGTTCACCAACTAAGTCGGCGAACTGTGCGGCGTATGAAAGCACGCAATTTAGTAGTACGATACTTGGCCAACTTGAAATTTTATATGTGCGGTGTCTCTTAAACGTAGTGATTACATTCTCTTTGTTTTACGACCTTCCTTTCTAAGTATACGACAATAGAGGTGTATTTTCACCCTTGTAACTCACGAAATACTTTGATATAACTTCATGGGATGTTTACACCTCGTCTGCTCGTCGCGTCTTCATTTGTAAACTGGCATGATCATATTGAAAAAATATGAAACCACTTTTCGATGTCATTTGCTGACAATCTGTCAAAAACAATTGCTGGAAAACATACTTAAATCACTAATCTGTGCTGGACAACTTTGATCAAATTGCATTGTGGACTAATTATAAAATTGTGGACGAACTACTTTTACAATGACGCCAGAACCTCAAATTATCGGGCATCCGATTAAATTTGCTAACACCGTCGTGGGAACATTTAAAAAAGCTTGTTGGCACATTCCAGAAATAGTAGGCTCTACCGCATTAGCACTCGTTGGTATAGGAATGGCTGTTATAGGGTGTTATAATTACATAAAAAATGATGGCGACAATCGAGAATATAAAACTATTTATACGGTTGTACGTTCAGATGATCCACGAGCCTGTCGATTGAAGAATCCAGTTTATACTAGTTATTCATGTTGATGTAATTTATAAAATAATTAAATTTTTGTGACCAATATCTGTTAATTGAGATTAATTACCTACAGCCCTTTTTTGCCATACTCCAGCTATTTTTAGTAGTACCCTCAGTTAGAGGATATGAGAATTGAAGAGAGTTGGAGCATCAATCCCTATCTTTCTTCAATTCCCTTTATTCCGGAGACCTATTATAACATAGACGAGTAACTAGGCCATCCAAAATGACACCCCAAAAGAGACTCTGTAGTAGCCGGGTTTAAATCTGACTCCGCGCCATCAATTAGGGCGCGCCCACATGGTGTGGTGCGCTCCGGCGCCGCACCGCACGCGCAACTTGAATCGAGACGAGGCGGTGAGGGGTGAGCGGCCGAGCGGCGCCGGAGTGGCACCGCTCAGTTGTTTGTACAGCGACGTCGCACTGCCCGTGTGGTCGCCAACAAAGAGAGAGTATATAAACACTATGTTAGTCGCCAATGCGGCGAAATGGCTTGCGGTGCGGTGCCGCACCGCCCGTGTGGTTTGGCCTTTAGTCTGTCATTGAAAGCGTCCCATTTGTGCTCGTAAAAGAATAACAAAATCATTGTAATTGTTGATTTTGTAGCACGATGCCTACGGCGCTACTATGAGTCCCGTACGTAGTTTCGATTTGAATGACGTTGTAGCGAAAGGTCATTGAGGTGAAAAACTTTTTACGCTGGAGCGAAGTCTTTCGAATGATATAAAACGTAGCCTGTAGTCTAGAGTGTACCTATTTACATAACACCGCTGTCGTCGTCGACGCCCTCATACCAAATTTTTTAGATTTTAATATTTGATTTTTTTATTACTTATAGTAATTTCAATTTTTCAATACTTTTTTATTTTATATTTTACAATATAATACTGGATTAGCAATCTTAAATTTCAAAAATCATTAATAGTTTTAGCGCCATCTACTGAAAAAAGATAGCGTTACATTGAAAATCTCAAGATATCACAGTAGTAGATGGTGTATTATATATAAATCTATCACGTAGCGCTAGTTTCATATAGAAAAACAAAATCGTTCTAGCAGAATATTGTGATGATATTTGGAGCTTAAAAATATTAAAACATCTTAATATTAATTTTTAATCCGCAGGCTATCTGCTAGTAACGCCATTTGGTCTTATCACAGATTAGAAAGAGTATGTCTTATGACGAGTATAGCGGCTTCTGCAGAGTTATCGTAGATACATATAGAATAATCTGTGCACAGAGTTAAGCCGGATTTACATGTGATTTACATTTAACTGACGCCTTCTCATAATCAACGGAACGGAATCAATCTAACCATAGTAATGATATTAAACCACCCGTATAAAAAATGTACTCTTTGATTAAATCCTCAGTTATTTTTCTGAGATTAAACCGATACCGTTCTGACGCGTCACGTCAGAAGGCGTCAGATAAAGGTTAATCCGGCGGCTTTACGCTTTCAAAGAGGATATAAGCACTACGATATATACGCTTTTTTGTATGAAATTGGCAGTCTATTGCTATTCGGTCCATGGTTCTGGGGAGCACTGGGCAGGAAACCAATGAGGAAACCAGAAACCTGAGGAAATAACTGACTGAGATATTCCATACGGTCCATATTACGCAAACGTTACAAACGTTACGAATACTGTCAAC
The DNA here is from genome assembly GCA_947347705.1 of Nymphula nitidulata. Lineage (NCBI taxonomy): Eukaryota > Metazoa > Arthropoda > Insecta > Lepidoptera > Crambidae > Nymphula > Nymphula nitidulata. Next base: position 4,990,154 of record OX374620.1, read on the forward strand.
GCCTTGGACCAAAATTGAATACGGTGCTATGTGAACCGTTTGCGTGCAACCAATTCCAAGAGTACTGGAAAATCAATTCGGACCACTTTTATGGTCATTCGGGTGTATTAACGAGTATTAACGCAAAACCTAAGATCTTACGCTTTTTAGGAAGCATTTGGAGCAAATAAAGTATGATTACAAGTTTTATCTGCTCAAAAATAAAATGTTTACAGCATTTTTTCAAACTACACAAACTATTACAACAACATTAAATTTGAGAGTATTTGGCGGGATTTTGTGGTGTCAGTCAAGATTTTTATTTCAATAATTAAAAATTGTATCGGAGCGAATTTTGAAAGTGGTTTAGTTTTATAAACTAGTGTTTGTGTTGACGTGCAACTAAAAGATTACTAAAATACAAGTGATTATGGTGTGAAATACGATGAGAACTTTTTTGTGGTTATCCACCTCATCAAGATCATATCACATCATACAGATACTGTCATCGTATATTTCGCGTCAAATACTCTTTAGATGCGTTGAAATGTGTAACACCAACATTTCAATGCAATAAATGAAAAAATAAAGAAAAACTGAAGACATGGCTGTTTGGGCATCAGTATCCTTTGCCTTCCTATTACAGGGAGAATAATTTAAAAAAAACTGACATTGCGCTTTGCGCACACACCACACATCTCTTTTTTTTTCGTGAGCCTGCGAAAACATTTCGGTTCTTTTGTAAGCGCGCTATGTGCGTAAATTGCTGATTGCGGACGATTGCGGACACTAGGGGATTGACATCTGTGATTGACAAATTGACATTTTGCTTTGCTGACGTCTGTGACATTCACCCGGTTTAAAAAGGTCAAAGATAAATTTCGATTCCATCGTAAATTTTAATTTTCGGAAAATTATCTTACATAATTCACAGCACACAATCATTGTATTACTGTGGCTCATTCACTGCGGACGAACAACAACGTTAAAATGACTTCTCGTTTTCAAATTGTTGAATTAGGCCCGCCGATTGAAGTTTTTCAAATAAACAAATTATATATCGAGGATACTTTTCAGAAAAAAATAAACTTAGGTGTTGGCGGTAAGTTCTATTTTGATTTCATCATTTAACAACCTCTGTTCCTGTTATGTAATCTGTTTATCGTCAACCTTAGTAGATTTGAAGAACTGGTACATTGTGTCTTACCATTCCCGTGATCTAACTTTGAGCATAGTGAGTATTACTTAAATGATAACATAGTTACCGGCACACTTTGATATTTGGTTTTCTCGTTGTGGAAAAAAACTCTATGGTTCTAAGAAAATATGTGTCTGTTAGCAGGATGCTATAAATATTATTGAATAAATAATTTCACATGAATTTCACTATTTAATTTTGAGTTATTGTTAAGTGTATACCTACTGTATCTCATCATAATAACTAAAAGTATTTTGAGTACTTCTTTTTCTTCTTTTAAACACATCATAATAATTTGAATGTGTGGCTTGTCAGGTTAAACTGGTACATAAAAAATTAAAATAAATATATTAGAACAATATTGATTTTTTTATTTATGTATTATTCGAACAAATAGGTTCTCCTTTTCCAATACTTCTGTCAGTATAATGGTTAATTTAGTATGCTGCCATTTCAAATTATTGGTTTTTAAATGGATAATAAATTAACTTAAAATATAATGTTTACTAAATTATATTTTTTTTAATAATAATAATATTAAATGTATAACATTAAACACAATAACAAACATAACATTAAATTGTGATTAAAATAGCTTTTCTCACCTTAACTGGAAGTTTAAAAATACTTGTAAAAGTTTTCATTCGGATCACTAGAGGTGTTAACTTCAATGAGTAGTGAGATAAATGTTGCTATAAAATCTTTAGAAAAGGAAAGACAGCAGTAAAGAAATTTTTGAGGTTATACCTAGTGCTCCAGTGGCGTAGTGGTAATCGCGTCTGACTGGAAATCAGGAGCTTTTTTTTGTAATTAATAATATAAAGCAGGCTTTTAAACACATCAAAAACATTAAATTGTGATAGTAATATTATTCATACACTCAGATCACACCTTTCAACTGCCTAAAGTAGGCATCATTAAGAGCTTGTGGTCTCCTGTCCTCAAATAGGAAAATTTTGAGACAAATTACTGTCATTGTGATACTGTTTAAAAATAGCCTAGATTTATTTCATCATTATCATTGCAGCTTATAATAATGATGAACTTGGTGGCGTAGTGGGTTGACTGCTCTGGTTTTGATTACAGAAATTGCCATGATCATCCTGGGTTGGGTCAATCAAAAGTTAGCAATCTCGAGCTCCTCTGTGCTTCAGAAGGCATGTTGAGCCGTTGGTCTTGGTTGTTACTGCAACCATTTTTACCCACCAACCAGCATTAGGCCAGTGTGGTGGTGTTATGGCCTTCATACATGGGAGAAACTTGTCATGTGTTTCTCCCATGTACCTGCAGTGGGATGTAAACCGACTGGTAATGATGTAATGATGAATAATAGTTTATTTTGGTAAAATTATTAACATAATAGATGTATCAAATAATTTTGGTTTTAGATATATTATAGCTAAAATATCAATGTCTGTGATATATACCTACTAAATATTTCTATTTTGTATTTATTTCTTTTTATTTTTTTATTTACTCAACTATCTGTTTACAGCATACAGAGATGAAAATGGTAAACCATGGGTTCTGCCTGTTGTACGCAAAATGGAGAAGCAAATGGCTGCTGATGAAACACTCTTACATGAGTACCTACCAGTACTTGGTAAGTAAACATACAACTGACTTTTTCACTTTAGTTAAAGCCCAAGGCCTCTTGATTTTTTTCTGGAAAACTTTATTTTTATTAATCAGTCATAAATTTTGTTGATACATTTAAGTAAATAAATTTAAGATTCGAGATAGTATTTGGCAAAATTGAAATATCACAGATATCTGTATTGATATTGCATTCTTCCCTATGAAAATATAGGTAGGTCTAAACAGAATGATTTTTTCTTAAAAAACAACTTAGCACCAACTCCAAAAAGTATTTTCCTTGAGGATGAGTATATACCTACTTAAATTTAATTATTTTATCCTTTTCAGTTTTTTGGAGTCTATTTTAATTTTTGACTGAATTTTTTTTAGCACAATTTTTAAGTTATAACTTTTTAAGGTCAAAGATAGATGGGTGACTGTCAGCTTGTATTGTTTTCCACTAAAAATTCATAGGAAAGCATAAATCCGCAATTTCGCATACGCAGATGACTACTCATTCCAGTTTTTTTTATTTAAAAACCAAAATACCCAATGGACTTATTAAAAAAAAATTATGGGACCAAATGGGAACTATTCCGCATCAAACAGAAAAAAGAATCATCAATATCGGTTCACCCAGTCGATAGTTCTGAGGTAACAACCAAAAAAAAAATACAGTCAAATTGATAACCTCCTCCTTTTTTTGAAGTCGGTTTTGTGTGTGGTGTGTTTATTTTATGATCTTAGAAGAATGTTTTAAATGGAATAAAAAATCTTGTGATGCAGAATGTAGTACAACCATTGAGACATATCAAAATCAGCCCTGGTTCTCATTTGAGTATTTTTCACTATTAATTTATTTTCAGATTTGGTTCTCGACACACACTTTGTTTATTAAAATTGACATTGTTTACCATCTTTAAATAAGTTCATCAATAGAAGTAGGTTATCATAATATAGTTCAGCCAACACTCTCTAAATATGATTAAATATTCTATATTTTGCAGTATTGTATATGCTAAAGATTAAATCATGTTCAAGGTCTAAGTAGTTAAGAAATTAAGGAGAATAATTAGTTTAATTCGTTTTAAATCATGCAAATACGAGACTCCAATTCCGAGTACCTTACTTTGGTTTATTTTAGTTTATAAAATATTAAAAAATATTTTTCACTAATTTAAGTCTTTATTATTACAGCAGACGTTTTGTTTTTCACGTTGTGTCAGTTTAAACAATATAAACTTTGAACAGTGGCATTAATTGTGTCGAATATCCTTGTTAACAATCATTTACTCATATCACCATAACATTACATTGTGAGTGTATTATGTCCCCATTTTATCAAGCTTTATTTTTATATTACACTTTAGTATAAGCATTTTCTATGAACTTTATAACTTCACAGATGACAGTGAAGTTATAACATTGAAATTTTTTATTGAGTCTAGGTACTTTACTTGGGTAGTTATTATTATTAATATTACTTTATTATATAAATGATGCTATAGATAATGATGCTTGAAAGATTTTATAATACACACAGCTTTTTAACATTATGATAAATGTTAATTTATTAGCCTTTCGTAAAGCTACCCTCCGGTAGGTTAACGCCGCTTAAGGGGTTAAATCCCGGCATTCTTTGCAATGCCCGTAAACAGGAAACTGTTAGGTTCATAAAAAATCGGACAAGTGCGAGCCGGACTCGCCCACCGAGGGGTCTGGTTGAAGAGCTAAAAAATTAATGAATATAACTAAACTGGTGCATACGTTGCTTATCCTCGATGATTGGATTACACATGTATTGTTTTCATAATTTTCCCTGTACTTGTAGTATAAGACGATATTACTTCCTTTCATAGTTCAAAGTCAACGGAAAGTACCCTATAAATTTTGATTCCCCTGAGAGTGTCGAAATGTACGTTTTTGCGGCATAAACAGCCGTATCTTTTTTATATTAACTTGGAAGTTTGATTTTTTTCACAGCTTCTAGGGACTGTAGACCTGAATAGCAAACTATTATATGCTAGCAAATAGTTATGCAATGATGAATTATTATAAAAGATTAAATATTTATAGTGAAACAAAGCAACTTTCGCCATGGTCGATCGGAGGATGGGTGAATCAAAATATGTGATCTCGAGTTTCTCTGTGTGTCGGAAGGCATGTTTATTTTATCTTTCAATGCGTGAACCTGTAGCTCAGCGCTTGCCCCGTGTAATTGATACACCTGCTGTAACTAGGTATAACTATTATGCTGGCTGACGTCATTTTAAGGCGAACAACAGTATTTTTTTTGTAAAACAAATCATCTTGTTATTTAACTACATTTTTTTGACACCATAATCACTCAAATTTTTTTCGCCTAAAACATTAATTGCCTAATGTTCACCCAAAATTACTGTGCCCGTGTAATTGACGTCATTACTGTTACGTAAAGAAGAAAAAAGGTTGTAAGAATATTTTTTATTTAATTGTTTTAACAGTTTTTGTCCAACGAGTTGGTTAAACGGTGCATTTAGACTCCTATGTTCATTTTAAAGAAGGTACAAAGTTCAGTACAAACACAATAAAACTTTAGATAGGTAACTTAGTGATGATAAAATATTACCAGTTATTATTAGATCTGAATATCTTTCGTAAATGATATAATCGAGTGTATAAAACCTATCATTTTAGAAAGATACAGTTAGGTACTGTACTATTTACTTAGGGTATTTCAAAAATCACTTTACCTTTTTTAAAGTATCAAACTTTTACGTCTTAAAAAGAATATTTAGCCTTTACTTATTCAAATAATGGTCTCAATTAGCCCTTGCTAGAAAAGTGGTAGAACAGGGAATTATTTTAAGATTATCTGAATGAGGTTGCCGTTAAAAGAATGCTCTGTCCATAATAGGGTTGCTGAGGATTCCTCTTCCGCTTCCTCATAATGCGGAAGTTCCGCAATATTTTGAGTTCCTCATCCGTTTCCGCTTCCTAATAAATAAAAATAAAAAATTCCTCTTCCGCTATCGCTTCCTCAAAATTTAAGAGGAATCTAAGAGGAATTTTACTGCGCATGCGTTATCGTATTCATGACAACGCACACGCCGCGCAGCACGATGGCGGGCCGAACGGTCAGCGAGCGAGCCAACCCGTCCCGCCACCCGCGCTCTTCCTTGCCTGTTTTGACAATTGACATAGCGTTGTTTTGTTTAAAATTAAAAGAACATTTTCCAGTAGACCATTTAAATTATACATTCAGTCAAAAAAATATCGGGATTGGATGATTTGTTTATGATTCAATTTTTTTTTGTTTTTTGCTGTTGTTGTTACATAGGCATAACTGTTTTCCATTTTGGCGCAGAGTTTTAGTTGCATCTGTTATTTAAATTAAATACAGTTCTGTTTTTAGTTATATCATAACTAGTGTGTATTGCGAATTTCATAATGGACAAAGACATCAAACAAAGAGTTTGTCTTAAATTTTGCATCGCCAATGGAATTTCGTGTTCGGAGTCACTGAAAATGTTACAGAAGGCTTACGGTGAATCGACTTTATCAAAAACACGTGCTTATGAGTGGTACAAAGCATTCAAAAGCGTTCGAGATGTGATGGAAGATTTGCCTCGCTCTGGTAGGCCATCAACGTCTGCAACTGAAGTTAACATCGCGAAAGTGAGGGAAATAGTGACTGAAAATCATCATTCAACTTTGAGAGAGATAGCCGGCGAACTTTCTGTATCTCACGAGTCAATTCATACCATTTTAAATAATCACTTGGGTATGAAACATGTTTCCACTCGGCTAGTCCCATATGACCGGAATTTTCTCCAAAAACTCAATCGCATGAGAATCGCTGAGGACATGCTAGGAGCCTAGAACGAGTCAACTCCGACCCAACATTCATGAAACGCATTGTCACTTGTAACGAGACGTGGGTTTACGAGTTTGATATGCAAACTAGTCAACAAGCTTCGGAGTGGCGCCTTCCAACTGAACCGAAACCGAAAAAACCACGCCAAAGTCGATCAAAAGTCAAAGTCATGTTGACTGTTTTCTTTGACTCTCGCGGTGTTGTGCACTCGGAATTCTTACCGGAAGGTCAAACGGTAAATAATAGTTATTTGTTATACAAGAGTGCAAAGTTGCTTTTTAACCGCGTGCTCAATTTTGATGACCGAGCAAGTGAAGGATTCTAAAATTGAATCACGAGCGCAGCGAGCGATTCAAAAATTAGAATCCTGAGCGTTAGCGAGGGAATCAAAAGAGCACAAGGTGAAAAATCTTTGCACTCGAGTGCAACTCGTGTAACTTTTCATCCCACCTCAACGAGGAAATGACTAAATGCAAAAAAAAACATCTGCGCATTATTAACAGTTTCAGTCAATTTTGTTGGCGTCAAATAAACTTCTTCGTCGCTAGAATCTCTCATTTTAGGTTTTTTTTACTTGTTTTCAAGTTTCTTGTTTTAAACCTATGGTTTTAACAAATATGTCGTAAAAAGAAAATGGCGCGCGCAAAGCAAATTAAACAAAAAGTACACCAAGATGGTGCCGAGTCTGAGTTTTTAACAAGATCAAAAAGGTTGTATGATAAATTCGGCACCATGGAGGTAGAAGTAAAGTGGTTTAATGATGTTTCGAATTCACAGACTTAGTGCACACGATGTTCTAAATTCAATTTTACTTTCATAATCATAATCATAATCATAATGCATTTATTTGTCAAAACATGAGTATACATTAAAATGCAGAGGTCACAATATTAAAAGTTTTCGTCCTACATGTTTTTGCCATAATACGGCGTACAAATTGTTCAGTATTTAATAAAAACAATAATGATTGAATAATGATGAAAACAGTCAAATTGTATACCATATCTCTCTATAATCAAAAAATTGTTCTATCATTTAAAAAGTCATTCACATGATAATAACACTTAGTAGTTAAAAAATCTTTCAGTCTCTTTTTAAAAACAGTGAGATTGAGTTCTTTTATAGCCTTTGGTATCCGATTGTATATTACTGGGCCCATCACAAATATTATCCTCTTCTACTATCCTTTATCCTCTAGCGGATAAAAACGGCTTTGGCACTCAGATATCGAAGAGCAAAAATACTCTTTCCGAGATGGGGGGATGAAAATAATATTATTTGAGCGTTATGCGGCGTTTAAGAGAGCAAATTCGACGAAAAGGCCAGATTTGTGGAAAGAAAATTCTTAGATTTTGCACCACAATAATGCGCCTCCGCACAAGGTCATCATTGTGAACAACTTTTTGACCAAACACTCAAAAAATACCATCGAGCAACCAATATATTCACCAGATATGACTGCGACTTCTTTCTTTTTCCTAAACTCAAATTGCCACTTTGTGGCACCCGTTTTCATTCGGTAGAAGACGCGCCAAGGAGAATTCGTGGCAAGAACTGAACTCAATTCCGGAAACAGCGTTTAAAAAAATGTTTTGATGATTGGATTATTTGTTAGGGTAAGTGTATCGTTTCTGAAGGAGCATACTTTCAAGGTGATAAAATAAATTTGGATGTATTATTTATTGATCTTTTCCCAGTACCTACTTTCTTGACAGAATAGTATTTTTCATATCATCCTCTTCCTCATCCGCTTCCTCTTCCGCTTCCTCATCCGCATCCTCTTCCTCAATAAAATATCCTCATCCTCATCCGCATCCTCTAAATTTGTGTTTGACACTTCCTCTTCCTCCTCCTCTTCCTCATAATCACTTCCTCAACAACCCTAGTCCATAACACAGATTTGCAGCAAAAGGAACCCAACGCTATTCCCATACCGATGACCCGCGGCCGCAATGAATCGTTCAATAAGTAGAGAACGATTCCTGAGTATCTTTGGCTTACCAACAGGCGAGCGTACAATTTTAAAGTGTAATAAAAAATGATGTTCTACGTATCGCAAATATTAACTATTTTTTATCAGCACAATTAAGTCATTAAATGATATTGAATGTTTTGTTATGTGCAATAAACACTGTCAGATGTTCAGATTAGAACATTAATTTTTATACCTAGTTTTGTGTTATAGGTATTTGAACGAGCTCTACTTATTTGAAATAAACTACTCTTCTGGATTTAACTCAAGTGACTTTCATGTCACTTACAGACATTATTATTTTAAAACAAGTGTTTCCATTGTTATAAAAGACTGTTTTAAAGTTTACACAACACTTGACTGTCTGAATTAGACCGACCTTAAACAATTTAAAAACAGTTCGGGCTATGAGTAGGATAGAAAATTTTGTTTCCCACGGTTTCTAATTTGAAAACAAAATGAGTCAGGACAATAGACAGACACATAATTATGGGATAGAGACTGTAGGCCTACCTACTCAATTTGCTGTTTTATGGTTGACTTCATCAAAAGAGAAAAGAATCACTACTTTCCCACCTGTCAATCGTGGGGTTCTCCCGGCAAAAAACATCTATATAAATCGACGAATGAGAACTCTATGCTCTTGCTGCCAAAGCGGTTTCGAGTCAGCGGTGCCCAAAGGAATGTAAACGCTCGTGTGACATGATAAGTTTCACTTTCGCGCGCAAGCAGGTAACGATAGTAAGAGTAGGCAAATTTTTATACCTAAACTTGACTTCGGTTCGAGAGTGAACCTTCTGTTAGAATATTACTTATTATGTGCTATATCCTATATCGTCTGTTAAGCAAGACCCTTTTCTCAGGAACGCGGAGTGGTATTAAGCTAACATAACATCTACGGTCCCTTGAAGCCGTAATAACGTTCTCCCCCTTATTATAAAATGCAGACCAAAGTAAGTCCTGGTGTAAAACTGATGCTGCATTGCTGTCACTTTTATTTGTTAAAAGAAAGACAGTGACAGCATCAGTTTCAAAAAGTCAACCCCTTTAGAAACATTCATGTATGCCGCATATTTTGACACTGTTCGCCAATAAACCAAAACATATAGGTAACTTCTCGTTGACCTAAAATCATGAAATATTTCAAGAAGCCCTGGCGGCACAATTTAAGAAAAATCTCCGAAAATCGATATTTTGTGGTCAGAGAATTGACCGTGACGTATATCGATTTATTATGTAGGTAAAGAACATCTTTTCAACTACAAAGATCAGTCATACATAAGATAATTGTCTTTCTATCCGTCTTATTACGAACTGTCTAAATAATTACAACTTGTTTGGAACCTTCGGTGCATGAGTCAAACTCGCACTTACCTTACTTTTATAAATTATTTATGCTATTCCACTGCCGGGCAAAGGTCTCTCTCAACGTCCATTCTAAAAACAAACTTGTTACAGGTATTGAACAGTTCTCGGCTGCATCCGTATCAATGCTGCTTGGAGAAGACAATCCAGCTATAGCTGCTGGTCGCGTAAGTTCCAAATTTTTATAGATATTTTACAATACTATAAGCGTTTCTTGCAGGAAATAAAGCTGGTTGTTTATCGCAGGCTTTCGGCGTACAAACCCTGTCGGGAACAGGCAGTTTGCGTGTTGGCGCCGAGTTCCTGAACAAGCACCTCAAATACACCACCTTCTATTACTCCAGTCCTACATGGGGTAAGCTTTTGACTATGGCGCTTCATTGAGTCTGTTAGAGATTAAACTTCCGCCCTTTACCAGCCCACCGGGTGACCGGGGCATGGCTCAGACACAATAGAAAATCTCATTGGCGACTATCGCTTTAGCCAGATGGTTTGATTTTACATTGACGGAGCTCGATTCTACAAAAAGTACCTTTAAATTAGATAAATACATAAATATATAACAATTTCTCACCTTTTTAGTGTTCAAGTCGGATTTTAGTTACTGAATTTAAAAAAATTCGTTACTTTTTTGTAACCGTTACCTATATTGATTTGTTGCAAGTCATTGAATTATTTAGGAACTTATCCTATAACTACTGTGACGTTTTGTTTGTACAGACGACAGCACATCAAGTGTAACAGTTTCACTACGAAAGCCGCCTCTATTACGAACGGCGTAAGGGCGGTCTTAAGGTCAAACTGTTACGCTTGATGTGCTGTCGACTGTACAGTGTAATTATTAAGAACATAAGCGACGGTTAAGTAGCTCTTAATTAGGCGCGAACTCTGCTTATTGCTAGCGGCGGCAGCTTTGTGTTAACTTATGCGATAATGGATTAAATTAGTCTCTTCAGCAACTCCAGAAGGCTAACAAAATTTCAGCTAGCCTTCTGGAGTGTCGGCGTCGTCGCGAATACTCGCAAATCACACTCAAGCGATAGTAGCTCGTGACCAACGTATTACTATTAGTTCCTTATGTTCTTTAGTTATACAGAGTGGCACATTAAGATCGGTCAGTATGGGAAAGTCTGAAACTAAAAGACATACGAAAATCTCTTCTTAAGAACCATGTCATCGATTTTAGTAATAAGAAAAACTGCATTTATACATTTAAAAAAAACGTGTACTCAGCTCGGGATTCGAACCCGGACTTATGAAAAATAAAAGTAACACTATTTCTATTTAGATATCGATTGTGTAGGTCTTAAGCAGTAAACGTTACTATGAAACATGATGTCTAAAATGAATAAAATGCATTGTTGTCATATCCTTTTATTTATTTTAGTAAGTATTCGAAATTACCACCATTTTTTTCAAATGAGGTTTATCACGCCTCTGTTCAAATCAAGACATTCCATTTTCAAATATGGTTTATCACCTCTTTATATCTACATACTTATTCTAAGTGGGCTTTTCAATTGATTATTAGTTTAAGTATGATTATTAGAAGTAAGCAATTACAATCATAGATAGATAATACCATCGCAGATAACAATATGTGAAGTGTATGTAACAAGTTGCGACACCAGCAAAGAGCTTCAAACAACCATAGAGACAATTTTACCTACCTAAACGAGTTGAATGTTGTATTGGAAAAAGGGTGGTAATTTCGAACACTCACTAAAATAAATTAAAGGATATGAAAACAAAGCATTTTATTAATTTTAGACATCATGTTTTATGGTAACGTTTACTGCTTAAGACCTACACAATCGATATCTAAATAGAAATAGTGTTCGTTTTATTTTTTAAAACGTCCGGGTTCGATTCCCGAGCTGAGTACACGTTTTTTTATAAATGTATGAATGCAGTTTTTCTTATTACTAAAATCGATGACATGGTTCCTAAGAAGAGATTTTCGTATGTCTTATAGTTTCAGACTTTCCCATACTGACCGATCTAAGTGTGCCACCCTGTATACTTCTTAAAAGCTTCTCAAGGATCCTTTGTTTGGTCTATCTCCGTAGACCCAGCTACTCTGTCATCTTCGTCGTAATGAAGCAGATTTATTTATTTTTAAATAATAAACATTACACATTGCTCCCGATATTTCAGAAAACCACCACCTGGTATTCGTAAATTCCGGCTTCACCCAACCACGCTCGTACCGGTACTGGAATGCAAAGACGCGTGCCATTGACTTCGATGGTCTCATTGAGGACCTCAAGAATGCGCCGGAAAACTCAGTGATCTTGCTGCATGCGTGTGCGCATAATCCCACTGGGATTGACCCCACACAGGAACAGTGGGAGAAAATTGCTGACGTCATGGAGGTAAGGGTACTGACACCAAAGTGTGAGTGAATCACACAAACACAACAACAAAACACAACACACACACATCAACACATCAACTTAACAAAGTTCAATTAATACAAAGTTAAAATAAAGTATTTCATTCACTGTAAATATTTACATTGACAATGCGAAATGAGTAAGAAAAATGCAAGACATGTAATTTTATAATTTTCATAGCTTATGTTAGCTTATGGTGAAAACTATACAATTTTTGTTGTCCAACGACAGCAATGACGACTATAAACAAATGAAATTCAAATAATAAGTCTATTACTACTACGATGACGTCATGGTCAACCTGGGCAGCAACAATGGCAGCTGGTTATTGCAGTTGCTGCGCGAAAATATAATCAAAGAAATAAAAAAAAATGACAGCTTAACAACAGCAAAAGATTTGATAGAGACACTTTTTAATAAAGTTAAAATACCAAATAATTTTAACATGAGCACGAATCTAGCGCATGGAATTATTACGTTTTTCATATACCCATTTATGTAAATCAGATATGGACATATTTATCGCTGCTATGCTTACTTTGAGAACCAAAGTGGTTCTTGGCTTCGACAACCATGCCACTCCAATTATACTTATTAACTAGCGACCCGCCCCGGCTTTGCACGGGTGCAATGCTTATGTAAATATTATGCATGTATTATACATATAAACCTTCCTTAAGAATCACTCTATCTATTAAAAAAAACCGCATCAAAAACCGTTGCGTAGTTTTAAAGATCTAAGCATATATAGGGACAGACAGACGGCGGAAGCGACTTTGTTTTATACTATGTAGTGATTGCGGCCAAGGGCGGATTTAAGGGCAGTATTTTTGTGTACTGTGGAGATTCCACCACAGTACATGCTTAGAAGCAAATCAAATTATCAGAGTTGTTAAAATATATGAATAAAATAACAGAAAGAACATAAGTGAAACTCTTGTCTATTTCTGGCTAGAATTGAGAATTTGCAGAATAAATAAAAGAAAACTGTCTTTATTCAACTTTTAATTTTTCTATTGTTTTGACACGTTCAAAAACTTTCTTGAACATACTTGAACCTAGAATCCAATCCATAAACATCAAATAAAGGATAAATAAACTTGAAGTATGATACTCAAGTTTATTTCTAACAGTAATTGTTGATTTTTTTGCCCGTTCTCCCCTTGTGCCCCTCCCAGGAAGAAATCCTGTATCCGCCCTTCGCAGCCAAGGTCAAAATAAAGCTAATGTGTTCGTAAATCCTAGTTTTATTATCGTTCACCAGGAACGCAAGCTGTTCCCGTTCTTCGACAGCGCGTACCAAGGTTTCGCGTCCGGTGACCTTGACAAGGACGCGTGGGCGGTGCGCTACTTCGTGAAGCGGGGCTTCGAGCTTGTCTGCGCGCAGTCCTACGCAAAGAACTTTGGACTATACAGTCAGTTGATATTTATTAATTCCAACCTTTAGTGCACATAATAATACAGATACTATGGCTCTAGTACAGAAAGTTTTTTCCTATCTTTTAGTATAGTGTACATTGACCTGATCTCCATATAATTTTGGGACATCTCTAATTATTTTTCCCTTTTTAGTTTTGAAGTTGGTTTTTATTTTAGGCTATTTTTTTTTATTTGAAATACGTTTCGGTATCCCTTAACCTCCTGCTTGGTTCCCAGACGAGCGCGTGGGCAACCTCGCGATAGTCCTGTCTGACGCGTCGTGTGTGCCCGCCATTAAGTCGCAGCTGACGTGGGTGGTCCGCGGCATGTACTCCAACCCGCCCGCGCACGGCGCCCGCGTCGTCGCCAACGTGCTCGCCAACAAGCAGCTCTTTGATGAATGGTCAGTATAAGGCGCCCGCGTCATCGCCAACGTGCTCGCCAACAAGCAGCTCTTTGATGAATGGTCAGTATAAGGCGCCCGCGTCATCGCCAACGTGCTCGCCAACAAGCAGCTCTTTGATGAATGGTCAGTATAAGGCGCCCGCGTCGTCGCCAACGTGCTCGCCAACAAGCAGCTCTTTGATGAATGGTCAGTATAAGGCGCCCGCGTCATCGCCAACGTGCTCGCCAACAAGCAGCTCTTTGATGAATGGTCAGTATAAGGCGCCCGCGTCGTCGCCAACGTGCTCGCCAACAAGCAGCTCTTTGATGAATGGTCAGTATAAGGCGCCCGCGTCGTCGCCAACGTGCTCGCCAACAAGCAGCTCTTTGATGAATGGTCAGTATAAGGCGCCCGCGTCGTCGCCAACGTGCTCGCCAACAAGCAGCTCTTTGATGAATGGTCAGTATAAGGCGCCCGCGTCATCGCCAACGTGCTCGCCAACAAGCAGCTCTTTGATGAATGGTCAGTATAAGGCGCCCGCGTCATCGCCAACGTGCTCGCCAACAAGCAGCTCTTTGATGAATGGTCAGTATAAGGCGCCCGCGTCGTCGCCAACGTGCTCGCCAACAAGCAGCTCTTTGATGAATGGTCAGTATAAGGCGCCCGCGTCGTCGCCAACGTGCTCGCCAACAAGCAGCTCTTTGATGAATGGTCAGTATAAGGCGCCCGCGTCGTCGCCAACGTGCTCGCCAACAAGCAGCTCTTTGATGAATGGTCAGTATAAGGCGCCCGCGTCATCGCCAACGTGCTCGCCAACAAGCAGCTCTTTGATGAATGGTCAGTATAAGGCGCCCGCGTCGTCGCCAACGTGCTCGCCAACAAGCAGCTCTTTGATGAATGGTCAGTATAAGGCGCCCGCGTCGTCGCCAACGTGCTCGCCAACAAGCAGCTCTTTGATGAATGGTCAGTATAAGGCGCCCGCGTCGTCGCCAACGTGCTCGCCAACAAGCAGCTCTTTGATGAATGGTCAGTATAAGGCGCCCGCGTCGTCGCCAACTGGTTGGGTCCAACGGCTTGACGTGTCTTCCGAATCATGGAGGAGCTCGAGATTACAATTGTATTATAGGCCTATTCGAATCCAACTAAAGTTGCTATGTTTTCGTAATCGAAGCCAAAGAGCTCAACCCATCCTCTTCATCTCAATAATTTATGCCATGTAAATATTGTTTCTGTTTGCAGGAGGGACCACATTAAGATGATGTCATCTAGAGTCATTCAGATGAGAGAGGCTTTGAGGGCGGAACTTATCAAGTAAGTTTTTTTGCTTGAAAATTATAGGCGGTTGTCGATTCTGTTGGAATTCAATAAAACTAAAATTAAGTTACCGTATCTTTCGTTCTACTTCAAAAAAGGGATAAAATTACTTACAGAAACGGCCGAGTTAGTTGACATACAGTTTTTTGACTGTGACGTTCAAGTCTACCTTAATTCTAAATAACGTGCTAAAGTTACACATACTAACTTAATAAGTAAACAGGAGTTGCGTCATACAGTATACCTCCCCCCGCTATATGCGGCGTTTAAGTATTCTGCCATGACCTTTCCCTCGAGGTCCTCCCGGTTACTCTGTAAAGGCCATCTGCGGTCAACAGTCATAGTCACTCAAAAAAAAAGCCAACAAAAGTAAACAAATTCTCCTACTTACACATATTGTATACACATATTTGCTCCTACTGGGATTGAAACCCGGCACCCCTGTATAGCAAAGGGTACAGACCACTCGGCTAGCCGGTTGTCAACTAGATCTAAATTTGAATGTCCAATTAGGCAACAAAAATTCGCATGGTATTTTTTTTCAAACTGACGGCCCACCTGATGGTAAGTGGTTACCGCCGCCTATAGACACCTGCAATAACAAGGGAAAATCACTTGATATTGCAGGTGCGTTGTCATCCTGAGGCCTAAGATGAAACGCCGTCCATGCCCAGTAATTACACTGGCTACCTTTCCCTTCAATCCGAAACACAGCGAACTGTTTCACGGCTGAAATAAGAAACCTATAACTACACCTGGCCTATACTTGGGCCACATGGTAACTAGTGATCTCAAGGACAATGAGGATATAGAGCGGAAGCGTAGGGCGTTGGCAGTGCGGAGCAATATGCTCGCTCGCAGATTCACTCGATGTACGAATGAAGTAAAGGTTACGCTTTTTAAAGCTTTTTGCCATTCTTTCTACTCGAGTGGTCTGTGGGGGACACGCGGCGCGCCTTCAACGCCCAGCGTGTGCATTATAATAATGTATTCAAGATGCTGTTAAGGCTCCCGAGATACTGTTGCGCGTCCGTGATGTTTGCGGAGGCTCACTCTGACGGCTTTCACGCGATAACACGCGAAAAAACAGCCTCTCTATTGTATTGTGTACGCAACAGTGACAACAGCATCCTGCAGTCTATTGCGGCTAGGTTTGACTGCCCTATCCAAAAACATTGGGTGGGGATAGTGATAGGCACGGCAAAGTATTAAAGTATATAAAAAAATGTATTTTAGGCTATTTACTAACAATACTAACATAGTTGTAAGCAAAACCAATGTTACTAACAAACTAATTAATATGAGCCATGCTTGAATTTTTTTATAATTTCTAAACTCGTCCATCGCACTCTACGCAGACTCGGCACACCTGGCAACTGGGACCATATTGTTAAGCAGATCGGCCTGTTCTCGTACACTGGCTTGACCGTCCCCCAAGTGGAGCATCTGATCCAGGAGCACCACGTGTATCTACTCCGCTCGGGCCGCATCAACATCTGCGGACTTAACCCGGGCAACGTGCAGTACTTCGCGAACGCCATGCACGACGCCATCTCCAAGTTCCCGGCTGAACAGTGAGAGATTTGATGATTATTGGGCATATCGGGTGCTTGGCGGGAGTAGCGTCTAAGTAATCTGTACATTCGTAGCGTGGAATAAATAGGGAATATTTAAGGGGTTGTGTCGTAGAACAAATAGTCGGTTTTCTGCAAGAAATCATTAACCCGTCAAGCATGAGATTCCAGACACAATTAATTTTTCTATTGTCATCGCCCACCGGTGGTATGTTGTCGCTTTACAGATTAAGTGCAAATATCACTAACTACAGATATACAAGGTAGCGATGACAATACGACAGTAAATTTTATATTTATAAAATGTCGTACCTCAAAAATACGATTCATATATACTTATAACAGCACTAATGATTTCACTTAATGACTTCTTGCAGAAAGCCAATTAAATGCAATAAATAGCTCTGGAAACAAATGCATGTGTAGGATATGTATCTCCATGCAAACCTTATGAAGCAAGAAGAGAAGTAACAGAAGTAGCGTAAAGTCATTATAATGCTTACAGCTCTATGAAAGCCCTAATAAGGTAAGTACTTAAATTTCACTTAAAAAGAAATATTATAAGTACCAAGAAAATATCGCAGGCGTTTCCAAACACTGCCAGAACAGAAATGAAAAAAAAAAATATTTGTTTGATCAAGTATATTTTACTTACCTTTTATTTCGTCAAACACTGCTTGGGACTGCTTCGATAACTAAAATTACTCGAATCTCTTCTACACAGAAAATCTAGAAAAATTAAATAATGGTTTGCATCTCTTTTAAAGTTTTAAAACTTTTTTCTAAATAAAAAAATATTGTTTTTCTACATGATCCTCTAAAACGGCTATTTCTACATGATCCTCTAAAACGGCTAAATTTTTAAGAGCATATTTTATCTACAGAATGGGCCTGATTCTGTTGACACTAAATCTAAATTTAAATACAGTACAACTCTCATACATAACTGTCAAACTACTTGAATTGGGACAGCTTTTAAAGATACCATAGACAAATTTATTGCGCCTTTTCTGTTCTCATTTCATGAATTATGTACTTTCACACAAGGTTTCCTGGAAGGTTTCTTAGATACTGCTGGTTTAGGAGCCATGTAGGTTGATGCATCCTTAAACCTGCTTTATTCGCGTTCGTTAAGGTCGAAAATTGAACATATTTGTTAATTTTAAATTATTTGACATCTGTCCTATTTACATTCATATTGATAGAACGAGCTGTGTATTGCACATAAATTCAGATTTCGTTTAAATATATTGAGACTGTAACTTCTTAACTTGATTATTTTACGTAATTACTTGAATAAATGAACGTACTACGAATGGAGCCGTTAGCTATTAAATAAGTCTAAAAATTATGTCATGTCTGCAATATTTATTTTATTTTTAATAGACACATAGCATTTTAGGGCATTTGTTTATTTATTTTTATTATTGTATATAATTAAAGTATAAAATAAATAATTATATAGAAGAAATAATATTTTATTGTTTTAGTATCGTAATCTTTTATTGTTACCAAGCGGATGCTAGTGTGATTATAGTCGGGCCGAATCCTGAACTCCCGTATGACGTATGTCAGTTTGACAATTTAGTGATGTGTCTAAGCACACCTATACACGTATCGCTGCGATTATTTGACACTAAGTACGTAATAAGGTAAAAAAAACTAATCCAAATAAAACATATATTTTTATAAATCAGAATCATCATCTTTTAAATTACCAGTGTCGCTGACATCATCACTAACATAGATAATTATTTCACTATGGATTATATTATCTACTTTGATGTCACGATCATAATCGGACAAGATGAGATTTTTGTTTTTTTCTACCACCTTCTCCCAATCTTCTTTGGTCACTTTCTCACATGCCTCTGTTAGAAGAGTGCTGGTGGCAGTTTTAGCACCATTAAACAGGGCAGCCACACAGGAAGACACAAGTAATTTCGCTCTTGTAGGTAGTCGTTTCGAGTATAGTACCCGTAAACATGGTTCCTAATGGCACCAGTATCAAAATTGTCGACATCCAACATTGTTGACTTTATTTCCACTTTTTCCGAGGCGAGTGCAATTAATCTTCTTCATTGCCCGATGGCTAAATCTTTTTTTAATTTATTTGATATACAGTTCATCGCGCAATCCCAAGTGCTTTAAAACTTCAAAAACCACTTATGAAATTATAAGATAGGCCTACTATTATTTTCCATGTTTGCTGGCCATGGCCATGTGGTATCTGAGGTAACATCACTAGAAATAAAGATAAAATATATCCGAACGCCATAACCTTGCAAGAGCGTATTACAGAAATCGTAATAAAATGTTTTCTTGCATGTGAAACAATTTTAATGCTGGGAATACAATTTTTTGTTCCATGTTTACGATTAGGTATTTGTTTCGTTTGTAATTGATTGCGGAGATAAACTATAAATGAATTTTTCGATTTGAAATGATTACGCAGTGCCAAAGTTGTAGCGATATTTTGTTAAACTGTCATACGGGAGTTTAGGATTCGGCCCAACTATAGTTATTACATAAACTTAATGATTGTCAATTTAAATGACTTTATACTATAACCAAAGGAATATTTTCAAATCTCTGATCAGAACACTATATTCAATGCAGTTTACCTATTCAATTTCCAAATAGAAAGCTAATGCTGAACATTCATCGCAGTCAAGGTTATTTAGATCTTGAATCGATTGATTAACGTATAAGACGTCTTGCCTATGCCGCTCGGTTTACTTTGACAAATTGTCTAAAATTCAAAATTAAAAATAACCTTTGAAAACAATCAGTAATTGATAATGCTTCGAACGAAAGGTAGGTACTTTAGTAGCTGTACTAGGCCAAATACTAAATAAGCCGAATATTCTTCCTGACAACACTAAAATATGAAATAAAAAGTATAATACAAAGATCAGAGATTTGAATACTTCTATAGAAAGAAGACATGCGTTCCTAGCTTAACACGTAAACAACGCTCTCATTATTTGTAATGTATTAATTAATAAAATACCATTTAAAGATTGCTCAGTGATAATAATAAGACCACTTCTTCAAGTCTTTTAATAAAATATTAGTATATTGAAAGAGCAATAAATATACATTTGTGTATGCGATTATAATTACTCTGTATATATCTAACGTTACTTTCACTATTTGATAGGCTGTGAAGTTAAACAACACCACTTAACGCCTTGAAATGGTCATTTCTATATATTATACAGGGCGGTGCCGTCAATACGACAATAAATTAAAACATGTATATTAGTTCATAGAAACTATTTAGGTTTGCCGCTTTCAAAAACATCTCATTCATTTGATAATTTCATGACATTTGTATGAAATAATATAACATTGGTTGGCAAAAGTGGCAAACCATTTATATGAACTAATATAGCCCATGTTTCAATTTATTGTCGTATTGACGGCACCATTCTGTATATCACTACCCATTGACAATAGAAACATTGTGTTCAATTGTGTATTGAGGATATAGTATAGGCCTTATTGGTCTTTATATTTTCATACGATATCTTGTCTTTGCCAGTGAGTGTGCTTTTATCTAGAGCGTTTAGTAACACCAACAGTATTACGTGCTTTTAGACTCAGGTTATACATTTAGTTGAATCGTGCCACTTATAAAGTATACTCTTTTGTTAAATAATTTTAATACCATTTACCGCACCTGTAGACGTTTAAGATATATTGCAAATATAATATTCACTGTTATAATGTTAGTTTTATTCCATTTATATAAATAGGCCCATATTTTTTTTAAACAACAACGATGGCTAACAAGCATACCTCCCTATAGACGCTTCTTACAAACGGTGCTTTGATCACACCCTATAAAATTAAAAAAGCAGTATATGGAAGACAGCATAGAAAAAAACGTCCTGCTCCCTTAACTACTTCTTCGATGAGCTCTGGCGATCCTATTGACTGCTGGAGCACAACACTATAAAGGAGTGTTAATTAGCTCCGATCTTCTGTAAGATGGAGGCACTACCCTGTCGAGTGGTAAATACCTCTATGGCCAGAAGCTGTGTTTTCGATTAAAGTTATACAGATTCTCTATGAACTGATCTTCTTAGTATATGCATATTTTTTTTCAGCGACAATCGTGCGAAATTATAGGCCGCTGGCAGCTGCTATCACCAACCCTGTTTTCAGGTATAATAATGTGGTGATGGAGGTTTAAAACAAAGTGTAAATAAAATAAAAATATATTTTTGAACCAGTTTTTCTCGTTATTAAAATCGGTGGGAGTCTTTATGTTCCTTTAAGTTCAGAATGTCCAATTGTTTAAATGCCCAATGGTTTCACAATGTCAAATCTTTTAAAACGAACCTGCTGCTGCTGCATTTTTAAAAGATAATTAGTCAACCTTTAAAAAAATGGCTTAAAGGACTTATTGAAGTAACATATTACTGAATATTGGACATTTTGGTATTTAGACATTTTGAACATATGGCGTTTTGTTACCATATTCTTTGTTTATATCGTTACTTATGGGTTTATAGCACGTGTCCAAATTCTCATAAAATAACACTTATTACGTTAAACCGATAGAATTGTGTTGTTGTTTATAATTTGAGCAGTTCTGTTCGCATTGTTGAGAAATATCACGAACGATTTTTTGATTTTATGTCTCATCACCAGCCTATATGTATACGTCCAAATGGGCACAAGACGGCTTATAGTGCATTTGCACTTCGAAGCAAGGAGCTTAAGATCACAAACTTTTAGTTGACCCATCAGGAATCAAACGAGATATTAGCGGTATTTATCATCTGTAATAGTCAAGAGACTACTCAACTAAACACACACACACAAACACAACACACGCATACGTCGCATACTATTTTTTTCTTAATTAGTATGGTGTCGCATACAAATTAGTATGCTACCCACCAAATTTGTAATATAATATTATTAAAATAAAATAAAAACAAATAACATAATATATAATTTATTACGCTAAGTAATATAAAACATATAATTATAGACTATGACTCCATATCACTGGGCTCTGTTGTGACTGTAACCATAGGGCGTGATCCAAACCGGTTTGTCACTGAAATAAAATAATATTTAAAATGTTATTAAATTTATTTGACTTATTAATATGACAGGCAAATTTTTTTTCAACAAAAGACGAAATGACTCGACACCACCTGATGTGAAGCGGTAAGAAAGAGTCCATATGCTAAGAGAGCTTCCCTAACTGATTCAGTTGCCGGCCCAAAAGCTTCTTTTTGCACGCCTCTTTTGAAGGAACCCATGCTAAAGGACGGAGGGAACACATGTGCTGGCAAAGAATTCTAAGTTCTGGAAGCACGACAAAGAAACGAGGCACTAAATTTCTTTGTGCGTGATGTTGAGTTGGAGACAGTGAATTGATGACTTCGAAGGCCAGCACGCGTACTCCTTAGCAGGAAGGTGGGAAAATGTCGAAAAGCTCTTCAGAGCACTCTCCGTGCTATAGCCGATAAAAGGCGTTTAGCGACGTATGTCTCGATGCAATTGCAGAGGCTCAAGGCTCATTTAACTAAGTAACTTCTACATCGCCAATTGATACGGACAGTGTATCGAGGAGGTATTTGGCGGAGCCATCCCACAAGTGGGTGCAATATTTCTCGCAAGACCGTACCTGAGTTTTTATAAAGCAGGCATAATTGGTCATGCGTAAAAAATCGACGCACCTTGTTCAGGACACCGAGCTTCTGTGAGGCTATTTTGTTCAAATTATACGGATCTCTTTAAATTCTATTGAAATAAAAAAAAAATTGATAAACGGACATAAAGAGGATACAGAAACATTGATCTCAGGGCATTTATTGTAATTACCATATTTATAAGCCTATATATTATTACATTGGCCTCAAGTTGGGCGCCAGTGCACGTTACATTGGCGCCCAACGAGAGGCCAATGGGAAGTAGCGGTGCGTAAGGTTGAAGTCCGATAAATAAGACACCGAAACACGTCACTATATTTCATTTGATAGTAAATAAAGTCACAAATAAGTGCCTTGAGATTTGCAAGTATCTTCCTTTTTCTCTGCTTGGAGAATTTATTATAATATTAAACCCGCCGAAAGCTCATGGCGGGCGTCGAGACGCTGTAGGAGTTTTATGAATTTTTCGTCGATGACTGTTTTGCTGACAACTGAGATTTTTTCTACACAACTTGAAATTCTTTAATTGAAATAATTAATGGCATTACTAATAGGTTTATGGTTATTTTTTATGACCAAGCTGAATCGGATGTTTTGTCTGATGTTTTTGGAATGGACTAAGATTTGTCGGCGTAGCCTTTCACACCCAGATATTTAATGATATTAAAGATTATGGTATTGTTGGAAACTGGCTGGTTATCGCACCATTTTATAACATGTTTTGATACTACTCTATATTTTTGAATGCCCTTGCTTTTTGGCTTGGGCTATCTGTCAATGTGACTTACGTGTTACCTTTTCTATCTGTCACTGTATTGCTTACTAAAATATATTACAAACCGTAAAATACGCGTTCGCATCATAATCAGTCCACTCTCGTTAGCTATTATTTGGTCCTTCGAGCCGGATCGAATCTGGTATAATAGAACCACGTCACACCTGTAGATACGTTACCTTGTTTGCTGTCCGCGAGGTCGATGAGCTCCTTTGTTCCCGTTGAGTTACACCATTTTGTGTCACACTGTTACACATCGGGAAAAATATTCCCGATGAGTAACACCGTAACTCAATGCCACTATTTTTTTCCCGTATGTATGTAGCTGGATCATCCCCTGAAGCACCAGGCTACCATATCTATGTAGGAGATGGAGCTCTATGTAGCACTGCTTGTTGTCGCCGCTCTAACATCGCTAAGGTAACACGTCACTCGTGTACGTTACCTTGTTCGCTGTCCGCGAGGTCGACCAGCTCTATGTAGCACTGCTTGTTGTCGCCGCTCTAACATAGCTAAGGTAACACGTCACTCGTGTACGTTACCTTGTTCGCTGTCCGCGAGGTCGACCAGCTCTACGTAGCACTGCTTGTTGTCGCCGCTCTAACATCGCTAAGGTAACACGTCACTCGTGTACGTTACCTTGTTCGCTGTCCGCGAGGTCGACCAGCTCTACGTAGCACTGCTTGTTGTCGCCGCTCTAACATCGCTAAGGTAACACGGCACTCGTGTACGTTACCTTGTTCGCTGTCCGCGAGGTCGACCAGCTCTATGTAGCACTGCTTGTTGTCGCCGCCCAGAGCCACGGCCAGCGGCGCGTCGGGGCAGGCGGCCGCGCACAGAGCTTGGCCCACGCGAGTCGTTCGCTCGCTAACTTGCGTCGCCGCGGCGCTGGGAATAAACGTAACATGTTTTGGGACCTTTGGAAACAACTTCTAACTAGCCTATATACGTCCCACTGCTCAGGCCAACAGATGTGCAGAAACACATGCGGGAGTTTGGGCCATAACACCTCATGGCCCGATGCAGTTTGGTGGGTTAACTTGCACTTAACTTGCACAATTAAGCACGGAGTAGCTCAAGATTACGAGCATAAGCATCCGGGATCATCCATGGCGAAAGTTGCTTGTTATCTTAATAGAAAACCACGCCCTCAAACCACAACGCCACCGAGGTCTTCCTTGAAACAACTTGACATCGCCGAAATATTTGCTGTTTTATAAAATTTATTCAGGACCATCAACAAGGCAGGGAGTATCATCATCATCATCATTGATATGATAATGATGATGATGCCTTGATCTTAGCTGATACTGAGAGACGCCCACTGATGGGCATAGGCCTCCCCCGAGGATCTCCAAGTCGATCGCAAGACCGATCGACTTGGAGAAAGAGTATAACTCATTATTATACCTATATATTATATTTTTTTATTTCTTAACGGGGTATCTCTTGGCCTTTATCAAACCTGGTAGTGAGTGAGAAGATGATTGCTCAAGCACAGAGGAACTGGCTATCTTCCTTCCACCTTCCGGAACACAACAACATTATCTTTATGGCGGCAGACTTAGGTAAGATGGTGGTAGCTACACATTTGCTAGGCAGACTTCGAAAAAGCCTTGCCACCAACAAAAATTGGCAGGAAAGGTCTGCCCCCACGTGAACTGAAACCCGAACATCCAATTTTTTTTATACTACTAGATGACAAACAAGCTGACGGCCCACCTGGTGGTAAGCGGTTACCGCCGCCTATAGACACCTGCAATAACAAGGGAAAATCACTAGATATTGCAGGTGCGTTGTCATCCTGAGGCCTAAATGAAATGCCGTCATGCCCAGTAATTACACTGGCTACCTTTCCTTTCAATCCGAAACACAGCGAAATGTTTCACGGCTGAAATAAGAAAGGCGGTGGGACTTACCCAGACGACCCTAAATACGGGTCTACCACCTAGTGAATTCTTAACGGGAAAAGGTCTAAACCACTTGACAACTGCGGCGTTTATTAATGGAATTCTCTTTTCATGTTTATAAACTTCCCGTTATGCTTGAATATTTATTTAATAATTACATTAACATATTTGAATTTTTTTTTCGCTATCATCACCAGCCTATGTACGTCCCACTGCTGGGCACAGGCCTTCCTACACGGGAGAAACATATAAGGAGTTTGGGCCATAACACCACTACGATGGCCCAATGCGGGTTGGTGGGTTAAAGCGGTTGCAGTTACAACCGGGACCAACGGCTTAACGTGCCTTCCTAAGCACGGAGGAGCTCGAAATAACAAACTTTGATTGACCGATCCCAGGATGGACCACGGCGAAAGTTGCCTTGTTTTTCGTATCGAGGCCAGAGTTCTCAAACCAATACGCCAAGGAGCTCCTGGAGATTTTTTTTATTCTGACTTCATTTCTCAATACTAGTATGATAACATAATATTCAGTAACACAGCTTACCTTGTTACATCCCAAGTTTTCATTTTCCCATCAGTACTAATTGTGATCATTAGTCCGGGAATTTGTTCACTCAGTATTAAACCTGAAAATTATCAAAAAAACTATCTTATTCTGACGCTCTTTAAAAATCAATTTTTATGATATACCCTATCGCAAACAGCACGCTAGTTTCATGACTAATCTAAAATTACCTGTGACTTCTTTCTCATGCGCAGGTATGGTCCAAAGTAATTCGTTTTGTCTGCAGTCAACATACGCAACTTTTCCTTGGTTGTTGCTCATCTATAAAAAGAGAACAATGAAATCGGACTACTCCGAAAAGTACATGAAGGTGTACATGTCGCTGCCATATCGTATAACTCCTGGATTACAATCCGCCTAGGCAAATCGTCTTGTACTGAAAAGTTTTGTGTGGTTAATAAGAAGTCTTTTTTATAAGAACCACTTAAAACCGATGTCATTTTGGTTATAATTGGTCACAAAAATAAGTTCAAGCATATTAATCAGACAAAAACTCAATACAGTACAAGACAATTTGTTAAATTTTAAGTGATTTTCGTTGAATTAACTATCGGCCTAGGCAATTCATGAACGGCCTAGGTAATTAATTAACTGGCTAATTTAACAAGATGGCTGCGACAGTTATATTGTGTATTGGGTATCACATACCGCAAAACAGAAGGGGTTCTGCCGGTCCCATACGACCCGTTCTATCTCGGGCGACAGAGGCCAAGCCTTGTAGGCGTCGGGCGCGCGGCAGTCCGTCACGCGAGCCTCGCCGTCACAAGCCCCGGTCAGTAATGTCTGCGCTTCTAGCGGGTGGAACGATATAGACTGCACCTGATTCAGTACAACAGTTATTAAATACCTTATCAAGTGAAGATCGCTCTAAGCTATGGATGGAAGGATGTCTTATAGGAGATGTTTCATATCCGACCAGGAATATGTCCAATCGCGGTCTAGAAACTTATCAGTTTTCAAATTAGATTATCTGTCACACTGTGTGCATTAAACACGCGTTCTAATGCGCGCGACCGCCTTTGCACAACACGAGTAAACAACGTGTATGGCGAGAGGACATCTTGTTATCTAGTTCCCCGCTACATAAACCAACTACCCTCAATGTTAAAAAATAACCTATCAAGAAAAAATATTAAAACATAACTAAAATCTTTCTTCCTCCAGTTTGATAATTGACTTATGTACTGGTTTAGTTTCTGTACTACTGGTTATGATTTCCTGTATAAAGTGCAAGTAGGATTTTTTTGTTTTGTGTAGCTTGAAAGTTTTTTTATGATCGTTTTCTGATATGTTTATTGCCTGTTATGACAGCCTATTGTTGATTGTTCGCGGCATTGTAGACAAACCTCAGTGGTTTATTTCAATGCTCATTAATTGTTAATCCTTCAATGTATTTTTTTTTTAAAAAAAAGGAGGTAAAGTACTAAGTCAAGATACTATTACTTTTTAATATTTGTGAAGCATCTATTCACTAAAAGTGTGTTAATGACTTTTTGATGATCAAACTCGTTTCTTTATTTAAAAATTGACAAATTAAAAATGAAATGCCTAAGTTACAATGACATTTAACAAAAATATTAGGATTGAAATTTTAAACAAAATAGATTGATTGTTGATTGTCCTATATTTTTTTGTCTCGTTTAATTTTGAGACAAAAAAGTTTTTCTATATCCTAGTAACTATTATAATGCGACGGATTTTCGTGTGTGAAAAAATCTATGTCCAATATCTAATCAAACTATATCATCGACAGTGTGACACAGATTTGTACATGCAATTATTAACCTTATGGTGGCAAAAATTTTTAGATAATAGGAAAAAACTCCAGAATCCGGGAAAAATAGTAATAATTTGTTGTCATTAATAGTTTACTGAAAATGGACAATTGAACACTGCTCTGCATGCTTCCGCTTATTTTTAACCGACTTCAAAAACGAGGAGGTTCTCAATTCGGCCGGTATGTTTTTTTTTTTCTATGTATGTACACCGATTACGCCGAGATTACTGATCCGATTTACGTGATTCTTTTTTTATTCGATGCGGAATAGCTGCCATTTGGTCCCATAAAAATTTTTTCGAAAACAGTTGGGTACTTTGGTATTAAATTTAAAAAAACTGAAATTATGAAATCGTCTACATAAGCGAAATTGCGAATTTTTGCTTTTCCAATGACATTTTAGTTAAACGATACGATAGTAGGAAACAATATAAGTTCACGGTCACCCATCTAGCTTCGACCGTAGAAAGTTATCACTAAAAATAGTAAAAAAAAATTTAAACAAAAATTAAAACCGACTTCAAAAAACTGAAAAGGATGAAATAATTAAATTTAAGTAGGTATTCATCCCCTAGAAATATATTTTTGGAGTTGGTGCTAAGTGGTTTCCAAAAACAATAGAAAGTAAAGCACCGACTCCAAAAATATGTTTCTAGGGGATGAATACCTACTTAAATTTAATTATTTCATCCTTTTCAGTTTTTTGAAGTCGGTTTTAATTTTTGTTTAAAATTTTTTTAGTTTAGCGTTCATGGACAGGCTCAGACATGGCTCAGTTGGGACATCTCCTTTAGTGAGTTACGTCTCGTCTTCTCAATATGCACAAAGCTTATTATACTTCAAAATGTTACAACCCAAAAACTAACCTAATCGTTCTTACCTTGTCTTGGAAATAGTCTAGTTTAGTGTGAGGAGTGCCTTGATCCAGATCCCACAGCAGCACCGTGCTGTCCGCGGAACCACTCGCTAGCACATGACTGAAAAGTAACAAGGATCTATATAACAGGCGCCGTAAGTTGAGATTACAAGACGTTTTCCCGACATGACTAATCTGTTATCGCAAAGCAATATAGTATTTATAAATTATTTTTGTTGTATTTTTTTGGTATCATTATCTATGTATGGTATTAGAATGTATTGTATATTAATATATTTTTATTAACAGTTTTAAATTTTCTTATAAAGCAATATTATTATTATTTTAATTTCTTAAACATAAATTATAATTGCACCGATATTGTATTTCTTTACCCCCTTACTGGTCGACTGGGAGAGAATGCTGTATAGCATTAAGTCCGCCTTTTGAATTTTATTTTGTGCAATAAAGAATAAATAAATAAATATTTATATGGTTATTAATTTGACCCACGTGAAGTTTCTGTTCCATGAGAGATCTAAAACTGCATCCTTATGTCCCACCCTTTTAGTTTTCTTCTTTTTACTAGGTTTCTTGCCTAGCTTGAATGCGGGTTCTAGACAGTTTTCTATATCGAGGTCCCACACTTGGATGACGGGGTCCATTCCGCCAAGGGCACACAAATTACCTGAAAACATTATAATATTATACCAGGTGTACAAAAGAACGGGACAGCTGATTAAATGGGTTATTCCGACAGTACACACAAACAACTTGAAAAAAACAAACACAAACAACTGTTTTTTTTGTACACCCGGTATGTACGACCGAGTCAATCTAGTTTGAGTCGAGTGTTTAGCAATACCTATTATATCCATACTTATATTTATAAATGCGAAGATCTGTCTGTCTTAGTAATTAAAATATAATAAAACTAGAAAAATTTCACGTCCTGAGGCAGGAATCGAACCCGCGACCTTTCGCAATCCGGGCGACTGCTCTGACCACAGAGCCACCCAGGACTTGGGATATCCCTGTAAAATTCTTCTAGTCAACCTGTATTTGCGTTTATGAGCTAACGTCCACCCTACAATGTCGAAATATTCTATTTCAACATCCGAAACGAGTACTTTTACAAATACCTACGATTCGGTTAAGTTGGGGCAGTGCTTTCAAATATTTTTAATTTTTGATTTTAACATTATTATAAATGTTTGAAAAATTACTTAGTAATTAAAATATAATAAAACTAGAAAAATTTCACGTCCTGAGGCAGGAATCGAACCCGCGACCTTTCGCAATCCGGGCGACTGCTCTGACCACTGAGCCACCCAGGACTTGGGATATCCCTGTGAAATTCTTCTAGTCAATCTGTATTTGCGTTTATGAGCTAACGTCCACCCTACAATGTCGAAATATTCTATTTCAACATCCGAAACGAGTACTTTTACAAATACCTACGATTCGGGTACCGAATCGTAGGTATTTGTAAAAGTACTCTTTTGTAAAGTTTGAATTGTTGGATGTTGAAATAGAACATTTCGACATTGTAGGGTGGACGTTAGCTTATAAGCGCAAATACAGATTGACTAGAAGAATTTGACAGGGATATCCCAAGTCCTGGGTGGCTCAGTGGTCAGAGCAGTCGCCCGGATTTCGAAAGGTCGCGGGTTCGATTCCTGCCTCAGGACGTGAAATGTTTCTAGTTTTATTATATTTTAATTACTTAGTAATTTTTCAAACATTTATAATAATGTTAAAATCAAAAATTAAAAATATCTGTCTGTCTGTTATCTTTTCACGATTTTACTGCTGAAACGATTTATATGAAAGGACATGACCAGTGGGACTATTGGCGCTAGGCTAGCCTTAAATAAACAAACAAAATTATTGTGCAGTAAATATGGTGCTACTTTTGGAAAAATTTTGCGCTATAGTTTACAGTTGAATAAGTTTCAAGACTGAAAGCCGAAAATCCTGAGAAAAAGGTAGATAACTTTTATAACTCTTTTTGCAGATACACGACGGCGCCAAGGTGTTGTGAAAGCTTAAGTATAATTTTAAAAAAAAAATAAACCCCGGTGTACGGGTAAACCCCGGTCAGGTGGGCCGTATGCTTGATTGCCACTTTCGCGGTATGAAAAAAGAGATCATTAAAAATACGGCAACGACAATCACTTGATAGAAATTAGATGTGTGGTAATCATCTTTTAAGTTAAATTGTTAGGACGTATAAGGAACGTGATATGTCACAACCGATACTCTGCGAAAAGGGAAGCAATATTGTTACTAAACTATTTTAATCACATTTTAATGTTTTTGATGCGATTGAACGTTTACCTACTTTATTGTAACAATTACAAATATAGAAAGAAAACGATGGAAAAATATATGCTCCAGGCGGGCAGGTGGTGAGATAAACGTTTTTATATGTTGGAAAAGGAAAGAAAGCGTTGAAGAAATTAGTCGGTTATACCTAGTGCTCCGGTGGCGTAGTGGTAATCGCGTCTGGCCGGAAACCAGGAGACGTGATAATTTTTTCATTGTTTTCTTTATTTACTTGTAATTGTTACTAAACTTGTTAGTCAAATCTAATATTCTCGGCTTTATTTGAAACAATAAAAACAGTTATCTTGCACGTTTTGTCGAATTGAAAGGCGATCATGACCAAGATCATGCTGCAGCGAAGGCTGATCATGTCCTTTGGTGTGGAGTTAGTTTTGGACAATGGAAAACCAAATCTACGCGGGCGGTCACTAGTTTACACATAATGTGGGAACTGAACATTACGCCGTTTTTACATTTATCTGACGTCTTCTGACGTGACGCGTCAGAATTATCTGTCTTATCTGACGACACGTCACGACAGATTAATGTAAATCTAACCTTAATGAAATGATATGAAACCGATTCTGTTCTGACGCGTCACGTCAGAAAGCGTCAGATAAATGTAAATCTGGCTTTAAGTGTGCAAGTGAGAACGTGAGAAATTAAAGCGATAGTGACAGGTGAGAGGGGTAGCGGGGAGATAGAATGGGAAGACGGCGATTTTCGATTAAGGAAGTTATAACGGTGCGCGCATTGCTATCCCTTTTGGCCTGCGCAGACGACGGACTTTTCTCCGCGGCGGAGAAAAGTACTCTCCGCGAATAAAAAGACCGCCGCGGATTTACTGCGAACTCAACGCACACGGTGTGCTATCATCGTCCTGCATACGTACGTCACTCTGAAGCGCACAACGCGGAATAAGTCCGCCATGTGTGCGTTGCTTCGCCTAGACACACGAGTTCTATTTTTTTCGGGGACTCCCCGTACTTTAGTCCGGTCCGCTCTCTGCATGTCCTCGGTTATTCGGGGGACTTTTTGTACGCGGTACTTTTAATCCCTCGCTTGCGTTACTCGATACAGTTGTAAGCGATCTATTTTAGCGGACAAAAAAGTCCGCGGACAAAAATCCCTCGTCTGCGCAGGCCATTTTTGTAACATAAATTATAGTACATACCAGGTTGGGGATCAGATGGGTCGTGACTCAGCCACTCAATGCACAGAGGGAACCATGGTAAGATGATGTCATGGTGAACATAGAAAGAGCCCTCTTCTTTGTTGAAAACTGCAACAAAATCACTTTTGAAAACGATACAATTGGGCTGTTGACTGTATTCAAGTTAAAATATAATTTTGACGCGTAGTGATAGTTCCTAGAAGAGAAATCCTAAAAAACAATAGTGTATTGTATTATTACAGAATTTCGATGATATTTAATGAACGTAATGCAATTTAATCACTCTGAGGTGACGTGACAACGAACACTACTCTCAGCGTATGACGTCACATGATGTTAGCGTCAGACGCCGTCAAAAGGAAAACCAGATAAATCACCATAGCAACCAAGCAGTGTTTGACAACAGCTGACGTAAAAGCGGTCACGTGACATGCATTGGCGTTTTAGAGCGTTTGAATTCGGAATTTAAGATAGGTATATGATTTTTAAAACATTAGTCGTATTAAAATAATTATGATAACTATTTTGCGACATGATAGGTCACATATAAACGCGATGAACAATTTCTCAATTTTTTTCAAAGTTCTCATTGAGATATAAAATACAGAGAAGACACCACCCATCACCATCACATGTTCCGTTCAGGTGTGGCAATCGCGCTACACTTAAACTCATGCTAGCGCTGCAAGAACTAAGCGCGTAAGCGCCTTAAATATAATGTCACTTTCAAATACAAATATTTGGTTGCGAATAAACTACATTCTATAGTTTCAAATTATAAAATTAAAATTTTTTGGTAACCCCCGAACTCATTAATCATCTAACACCATCTCATTGAGACTATTCATAAGAGCCCAAACACGCTATATCTGCTGCAAGTTTCTAAAGGATTCAGCATCCCGCAGACTATTTGATGGCACATGATCAGCTCCAAGTTAGCGTATCTTGAAAATACCACCAAAGTAACAGTAAATCAAAAAATCCGGATCTGTGAAAGTTAGCAAAACCCTTTTGTCAAGTGGGAAATGGTCTCATAGTCATCAAACACCTGAACTGATCTTCATAAATTATAGCTAAAAATCATCCTGATCACGATCCGCTTTCAAACAACAAAAAAAAACGAATCAAAATCGGTCCATTCGTTTAGGAGTTACGATGGCATTGACACAGACACAGATACACAGATAGACACATCTAACTTATAACACACCTCTATTTTGTCGGGGGTTAAAAATAGAACATACGCATCACTCTTGTATGCGATAGCTTCTCTCACAGATGTTCTTTTGTATGTTTTGTGGCTTCCCTTTACTTTTTATTTCAATGATAATTTTAAAAGCTGTAACTATTGTGCGTAGGTACTCACTGTGTACTTCCAATATGCTGGCATCGCTCTCGACATGCCCAACCAAGAGCAGGTTATCATCGACTTTGATGACGTCATCCTCTTCATCGCTGTCTGGACCCTCGGTCTGTTAAATTGAACTTTACCATTGTGATAATGTACAGTCGACAGCACAGTAAACGTAACAGTTTGACCTTGAGACCGCCCTTACTGCGTTCGTAATAGAGGCGGCTTTCGTAGTGCAACTGTTACAATTGATGTGATGTCGTGTGTACAATTCAGGATAACCAGGTGTTATAAAAATTTTCTTACGATATTTTCATATATTTAACCACATTGGACCTGATTCTGAAGACACTCTCTAAGTTTAAATTTAAGAACAGTAGGTATATCTCTTTCTCGCAATATGTAACAGAAAAAGATAGCAAGAATTTGTTTAGAGCTGTCAACTAAATTTAAACAGATTTCAAAGGAACAATAGACAATCTTAGACGGCATGTACGGAGGTGCCATCTAAACATTGCATTTTATCACGTTCAATAAGGTCGAAATTTGACCGCACATTTCTAAATGTCAAATCATATCAAAGCCATCCTTTTCGTATTCATATTGAGAGAAAGAAATGCATTGAACTTAAATTTAAACTTAGAATGTGTTTTCCAGAATTAGGGCCATTAGCCGGTGAGTTAACATCTGATAATGCAGAGTTTCACACACTTTGCAGGTCTCTTAAATAATAGATATACTTTATTTCACAAAGACACAAAAAGGAAAACTACAGATGAGAAAACATGAAAAAGGCGGCCTTAAGCCTTATGGGTGATTAGAATTAGCCTGAATAAAGAACAAAACTTCATTCTTAGGTTTGCTAAATAAGATAACATCTGGCCTAATTGTGAATACACTCGGCCTAATCCTAAAGAGACTCGAAATCTAAATTTAAGTACAATATATCTCTATCTCGCAATATGTAATAGGAAAAAGATAGCAAGAAATTGTTTAGAATTGTCAACTAAAGGAGATGGTAAAGTTTGAGCCAACTCATGAGCACCATTTCAGATTGTACACATTGATGTTCTGAATAACATGGTTTCCATTAAATAACACGAAATTTAATTTTATTACAAAAAATTACGACATGAAATAAGTTGATAAAAATGACCAATAGTCCATAGCCGCAATGACGCATAAAAAAGGTTACTTTCTTCTTCTTCTTTTTTATTTAATGGCCTCTCGTTATTACGAATTTTGCCAACGTCAAGTAAAATTAACCTGCAAATAACTTGCGTTGCAAGTTATTATGTTGTACGGTGATTGGGCAAGACGAATTCGTTTTCCGAAGAAAACGTGGTCGCCGGCCCGATAAAACAAAATGGATGCTGTCAGATGGCTGTGGATGCGCACAACCTGTCTATCACAGTCAGCCGACAGCAAAATAAGTTTACTTCAATGTGATATTGAATTTATTGTCATATTGACATTTATTAAAATTCTCATTCCGTATTTTCAACCGTGAATGTTTTTGGTACATTTGGAGTGTTTTTGTTGTTTTTCTAAATTGTTTTGGCTGTGAAGAAATAAAACAACAATATTCTACTTAGGGCTGATTTTTCAATCCCCAGATAGAATTTATCCAGAGAATAACTTTGACAAGTTGACAGTTAAACTATAGAAAATCTGTCAAAACGTCAAAATTATTCTCTAGATAAAATTTATCTGAGTATTGAAAAATCAGGCCTTAAAGTCGTAAAAGAGAAAATTGTATTATGACATTGACATTTTGTTTTGTTTTCCTCAAAATGGCGACCTCTGTGATGTTTTTCAGCAAATTAAAATATTTTTGCCGCTTCTATCAGTGAAGATTTTTGGAAGAAATAACATTATTATAAATGTTTGAAAAAATTATTACTCCAAAAAAAAAATCTAAACTAGAAAAAATTTCACGTCCGGAGGCGGGGATCGAACCCGCGACCTTTCACAATCCGGGCAACTGCTCTGACCATCTGAGCTACCCAAAAAATGAAAATTATAATTCATGTTAAAATGAAAATTAAGAATATTTGAAAGCAATGCCCCAACTTAATCTTAGGTATTTATAAAAATATTCGTTTCGGATGTTGAAATAGAACATTTCGACATTGTAGGGTAGTAGACGTTAGCTTTTAACGCAAATACAGATAGACAAGAAGAATTTCACAGGGTTATCCAGTCCTGGGTAGCTTAGATGGTTAGAGCAGTCGCCCGGATTGTGAAAGGTCGCGGGTTCGATCCCCGCCTCAGGACGTGAAAAATTTTTTTTTCTACTTTTATTCTATTTTTTACTAAGTATTAACCCATCAAGCATGAGATTCCAGACACAATTGATTTTTCTATTGTCATCGCCCACCAGTGGTATATTGCCACTCAATTTTTATATTACTTATTAAAAGCGTTTTTCAGTCCCTGGTTTCAGGCACAGCCATGGCATCAAGCACAAGTTTTTTACATTATATCAAATGATTTCTTACCCTGATTTGGACATTTTCACTCAAGTCTCCCAAATTTGGTAAAGTTGCAACTGTGCCAATTCCTATAGGATTATCTGTAAAATAAACTTATGAATTACTTATTGAAGTTGTGAAAGAGGACGAGGCGGAGTTGATATACAGGGTTACCTCGGAGACAGTGCGTATTTTTACTCCAAATTATTAAAAACGTTAATAAAACAGATTTCAAGAACAAAACAATTTGTGATTTTTTTGATATTTTTTATTTTATCTACTGCAAAATCCAAGTAGTGTTCTCACTCTACCCATGGTAGTACATGGTAGGTTAGAGGAAGCGGGGGGGGGGGGGGGGGGGGGGTGACGAGCGCGACTCGGCGCGGGTTTAGTAACGTTGAATCACTCAGCGCAACCATAGAATAGATTGACTATGTTGAGATACTATCAGTCAACAGTTTGTGAATGAACTGTAATCTGCTAGCGTGTTTACAAACTAGTCCCTTATTAACAAAAATTTTCACAGGAGATTTTCAATGGCATGTAATTAATCGAACTTCCAATAATTATCAATAAAGATAAAGATAAAGATAAAGATAGCCTTAATTTCTAAGAATATAAATTATGCTTTACAATGTTTTTTTTTTTTTTTTTAATTATCCCTAGCTTGTCATGTGACATAGGCCTCCTCTACGTTTTTCCACTCTGTTCTATTTTGTGTTTTTCTTGTCCATGTTCCCCCTGCAACCTTCCTTATATCATCCTCCCATCTACGGATCTGCCTTCCCCTATTTCGCTTATGTCCTCTGGGGTACCAATGAGTTACCTTTTGTGACCATTTAGGTGGGCCTCTTGCCATGTGACCTGTCCATCTCCATTTAAGTTTCTTTATGGTTACATTTATTGGTGTTACTTTTGTTTCCTGCCTTATGTCCACTAATCTTATTTTATCTTTTCTTTTTATATTCAAAATACTTCTCTGCATCGAATTTTGACATACTTCTAACTTTTTTAGATTGTCGTTTGTAAGGGCCCACGTTTGGCTTCCATAGGATAGGCATGGTGTTATACATACATTCAAAATTTTGCCTTTCTCTGATGTTGGTATAGACTTATTTTTCATAACTTCTTTTAATGACCAAAAGCGTTTCCAAGAGTTACAGACTCTTTTATTTATTTCTTTGTCCATTTGATCTGTGGGAGATATTGTCTGGCCTAAATATTCGTATTTATCAACAAATTCCACTATTGTGTCTTTCAATTTAATTTCTGCCTTTGGTCCATTTGTCATTACGTTAGTCTTTGTTAAGTTCATTGTCAGTCCTACTTTGGTACTTTCCTCGTCTAAGTTGGCTTAACATATCCTGTAGCTCTACATAGCTTTCGCTTAGTAGTACGATGTCATCTGCAAATCTTAAATGGTGTAGATGTTCTCCATTTATAATTAGACCTTTTTCTTCCCAGTTTCCTAAATATTTGTTCAAGTACTGCAGTGAATAACTTAGGAGACAAGGGATCTCCTTGTATAACTCCTTTTTGAATTTCGAACTCTTCGCCAATACACTCTAATTTTATTTTTGCCCTGCTGTTCCTATAGATTTGTTTGATTATACTAATATACTTTTCTTCTATGCCTTGTTTTTGCAGTGAATCCCAGATGTTGTGGTGTTTTAATGAGTCAAAAGCTTTATTATAATCAATGAATGCTACATAATATGTCTTTTTGAATGCCTTGTATTTTTCTGTAATCTGTTTCAATGTATGAATATGGTCTATAGTGGAATAATTGCTGCGAAATCCTGCCTGCTCAATGGGTTGATTTTCTGCCAATACTTTAGTAATGCGTCCCAGTATTATTTTGGAAAATATTTTGTATAGGTTAGGCATAAGGCTTATAGGTCTGTAATTGTTCATTTGTTCTTTGTCCCCCTTTTTATGTATTAAAATAATTGTAGTTATGTTCCATTGTTTTGGTATCTGCTCGGATAATAATATGTCATTGAATAATTCTACTAGAGAGTCCAAAGTAGCCTCTAATGATGCTTTTATTAATTCGTTTGTGATTTTATCTTCTCCTGGAGCTTTCTCGTTTTTTTGTGATATTACAGCTTTAATTATTTCACTTTTTAATATTGGTGGAACATTCTGTGTAGTTGGACTTTTATCTTCAACATGATTAGTTGTATTATCTCTATAAAGCTGCCGATAGAATTCTGTAGCAGTATTCATTATGTTCTTTCTTTTTGACATTATTTCATTTTTTTTGTTTTTAAGTTTAGGAACCCAATTTGAATATTCACGTAGTTCTTTAAGCGCTTTTCTCACTCCTCCTGATTTTTCTATATGGTGTGAGATTCTTTTTGTTCGCATTTCATTCCTATATTTCCTTATACTGGTGCTTAATCTCAATATTATCAATAATAATTATCAATATTGTCCTCTAAAAATTGTACCTGCCTTCTAAATTAATTAATCAGCCACAATTCATGCGCTTCTAAAAATTGCTATATTAGCCGAAAATATCATTGATTTAGGCTTCTATAAATATGACTTAGTACGATATTAATTTTTAGGCATCTCAATTTTTTTTTTTATACAAAGCACGACAAATGACTCAACACCACCTGATGTGAAGCGGTAAGAAGAGTCCATATGCGAAGACAGCTAGTGCAGTTCAGACACTGCTCTAGCCGCCTCCACCTTGCCGGCCCGAAAGGTGCTTTTTCACGCCTCTTTTGAAGGAACCCATGTTATAGGAAGGAGGGAACACATGTGCTGGTAAAGAATTCCAAGTTCTGGAAGTTCGACAAAGAAAAGAGCTACTAAATTTCTTTGTACGTGATGTTGAGGTGGAGACAGTGAATTGATCACTCCGAAGGCCGGCACGCGTGCTCCTGAGTAGGAAGGGGGAAGGTGGGATAAGGTCAAATAGCTCTTCAGAACACTCTCCGTGATATAGCCGATAGAAGGCGCTAAGCGACGCAATGTCTCGACGCAATCGCAGAGGCTCAAGGTTGTTGGTGACCTCTGTATCGCCAACGATACGGACAGCACGATGCTGCAATCTGTCCAGGGCGTCGAGTAGGTACTTGGCGGAGCCATCCCACAAGTGCGAGTAATACTCCACGCAAGACCTGACCTGAGTTTTATAGAGCAGGCATAATTGGTCAGGCATGAAAAATCGACGCACCTTGTTTAGGACACCGAGCTTCCGTGAGGCTGTTTTGATCGTTTCGATGTAGTTCCTGGAATTCAGATCGCAACATATCTCCATGCCTAGCAAGTTTAGGGAGCCGTGTGCCGAAATAGTCGTGCCCTGAAGAGACTCGTGTCGTGTTTTTTTTTACTGGCCATGTTTACAGTTTCTAAGTTGGTTTACGACTGATAATACGATAGGCAGGTGTTTAAGTTCATCATTTTCAAATCATGTGTTTAAGGCAATAGGCAATTACCAATAACAAAATCAAGACGGCTGTTTACGACCTCAGAAGTTTCGGGGCCTCAAAGAATAGTCGGCGTCTTTTAGTTTCGGTTCCTCAAAGAATAGTCGGCGTCTTTTGTAACGTGATAAGATAACATAAACAATAACACCATAATGATGATTTTCTGTGTCTAAATATGAACACATTTCTTCGTAATAGAGAATGGCTGCTGCGCTATAAAGAGTGTATCAATGTGTGGGTTTTAAAGTAAACCAACCAAATGTGATCTTTTCTATGTTATAGAGAGTTTATCGTTATAAAGAATAATGTTATCAAGAGTTTACACTGTACTTGAAAGAAAGAACCAAATTGTAATGTTTGATTTTGTGCATTTATAATGCCTATTTATTGTAACAATTACAAATAAAGAGAGAAAGTGATGAAAAAATTATATGCTCCAGGGGAGAATCAAACCTGTCTCCTGGGGAACGGCCAGATCGCAGGAGACATGGGTTTGATTCCCGCCTGCAGCATATAATTTTTTCATCACATTCTCTCTTTATTTGTAATTGTTACAATAAAAAAAGAAATAAGGTCATTTAATTGACTTAACATGTAATTATTATATTAATTATCTATATTCATAATTAAATCTTACTTGTATCTTCTACATCATAATTTTCAAAATTGAATTCATCATTAGGATTCGCTGGAGGTACTGGTACTTCGGTTTCACCATCTTCATCACTGACATCGTCGCCAGCTTCAGCTATCCTAAATTAAAGAAATTAAAATTAAACAGTGCTAACTTATGCACTTAATATGAAATTGTATTACAGGCAAAAATTACGAAAAAGATTTAGATGTTAGGTTTGGCAAATCGTTGAAAGACATAAAATTAAATTTTGTTTAGTTTTAGGTCAGAACTGGATGTAATGTTAATGTATTAAATAAAGCAAAACAAAAATGGCAAAACCTGTACCTTAGATCATTTGCAGTTTGTTTAATAATATTTTCCAACTCTTTTTCTGTTAATTCGATCTGTAATTAAAATTATTAAGAGACATTGAATAAATATTCAAAGTAAAAGTAGATTTTTAATATTTTGAAGTTTCGACATACTTTTTCTGGTACCGCTTTTGCTACACCACGTTTCACAAAATGCATACAAGAAACTAAACTGACTGTTGGAGTATTTTCTTCCATCTTATTTGATAAAAAAGAATTTTTACTCAAGTAAAGCAAATACCATGTGATTTTTTCTTTTGAAATTTTAAACATCTATGTCCACAGTCTATGACTTGCTGTCACTGTCAGTATAAATCACAGATTACTAGTTTAAATCTCCTTGGAGTAATATTATTCTATGGTATAAATAGAAATATGTATAAATCACTAATCTGTGGTCAGTGTGTTCCACAGATAACTACTATAATGTCTGTTCCAAGGGATGATCTATCAGACAGAAAGCGGTCACGCGTTCCATTTCCGCGTTCGCAGCATTGTATTACGTTACACAAACATACCAACACAACAAGCATTCTTCGAGCGTTCACTGCTGTTCCAGTGTCCAGACTTAATTAAGACGGTGGTAGGTACTATCAACCTTGATTAAACCCTGGACCTCTAGATGTGAAGTAGGTGGTCCCAAGTGTCCCAACCACTAGACCACAAAGACGGCATATAGTTAACTTCTGTAGTTTCATTACAAAAGTAATTGAAAAACGAGTTTTGCAATGGCATTCGCGACTGTGTAAGTGCGGCATAATCAAATCGATCTAACACTCTTTTAATCTGTGTCTGTGATGTCATAACTATAGTCTGGTACCGCCGCCACACACAGTAGTGATTGTGATCTGTGTTAGTGATCTATGCAGTACATCACAAAAAGAGTAACCTTATCATTTCATTTTCTCATAGTTGGTTTAAATAAAAAAAATGAATAATAATAAGGCTTGCATTGTGCGAACCTGCAACAGTACAAGTATGAGCGACCGAAAAAAACTATTTATAAGGGTGCCAAATAATACTAAAATGAGAACTACTTGGTTACAACTTGCCAGAAGAGACCCGCAATCATTGCCGCGGAAAAAAAGTTTGTATTTATGCGAGGACCACTTCGATGTAAGTATTAATTTGAGGTTCGTTCATAATTCACATTTTAATATTTTTAGTTATTATTGTAGCAATATGCGGTCAATCGGAAAATTGTTTTCTTATTTTGATCACAATTTCGACAATGTACTCTGTGCTCGTATTCTGAGGGTCGTACTCTATAGTCCACAGATCACTAAACCTCTGTGATAATTGCACAGATTATAAAACATATTCCATGATTGCACTGATTTGCACTGCTGCCCTTTCTTAAGCCCACAATCACAACCTCATCACAACGAACAAGATGACATTAGTCATCTGTATATACCTACCTTATAGCAACAGTGGAATCTTTAATCGCAATCAACTTATTGATCATTATTTTAGATTTACACCCGTATTCATTAACAAGTAAGTGTTTACTTGCAAAAGTAATGACCTAAAGTATCAATTTTTACTCTATAGCGGCCTCTATATTATTGCGTAACTAATGAACTGTCAAAAGTTGGAATTCTGAGCCAAGTAATATTTACCATTTTCCTTACTTGAGCAATCCAGATAAGCTGCTAATTTGATATTACCTACCTACACAGTCCAATTTCCGTTCAATTTCATAGCGTCAATGGCATTGACACGTCTATATACGTTTCAATGTGATTGTTCAATGTCATTGAAAGGTAAAATTTAAAGTTAGCTTTCAATACGATTGAATCAATATTGGACATTGAATTGACCATTAACACGAACATTGAACGATAAATTATTCCGCGTACGGTACAAAGGAAGCGGGCCAATCTTCTGCTGCCAATTCCATCAGTAATTTTTTTTAAAAATATTTATACATGACATACAATCTGTCATGTATAATAAATCAACAATCTGACGGCCCACCAGTGATCTGTGGGCCCACCTGGTGTTAAGTGGCTATCGCCGCCCATAGTCACCTGCTTTTTTATACAATTCGATGACATACAATACAATCTGACGGCCCACCAGAGATATGTGGGCCCACCTGGTGTTATGTGGCTGGTGTTATCGTCGCCCATCATAATAGATAGAGACCTGCCGTTTTTATACAATCAGATGACATACAATCTGACGGCCCACCAGTGATCTGTGGGCCCACCTGGTGTTAAGTGGACATACTATCTGACGGCCCACCAGTGATCTGTGGGCCCACCTGGTGTTAAGTGGCTATCGTCGCCCATAGGCACAGGAAAAAATGAAATGGTATTGCAAATGCGTTGTCATCCTAAGGCATAAAATAAAATGTAGCCTTCTTTGGTCATTTTCTTCAACGCCGAGATTTTCTTCTTTATTTATTACTAAAAATTGTTAGAAAAAATTAAACAAAAATAAAAAACTAAAATTTTAAGTACGTAAGTACTTTTCTCATAATTATGTAGGTATGTTTTGGAGTCGCTGCTTAGCAACTTATCACCAACTTCAAAAAATGTTTTGTTTTTTTGAAGTCGATTTGTATTTTTATTAAATTTAAAGAATGTTATTTTACGCATTCATTATTGCCTTCCCTGCATGTACGCTTTGCGCGACATCGCTACGAAAATGATCATCGAATGTCTTGTTAAATATTTTGTGTGGAAATAGGCAACCAAAGCAATGTTCAAAGTTCAATGTCTTTCAATGCGATTGCTTTTAATTTGATTGAACCGTCTAAATATTGCGTGTGTGGTGGACTTCATTGGATTTCATTTGCGAGTTTTTTGGGAAATGTGTACTTTGAAAATTATGTACTTTGAAAACTTTTAAAATATTGTAGAAATCTACAATGTAGATGATATAGATAATGATACATCTCTCTAATATAAGTTACTAAGCCTAGAAACTACCTACTTTCTAAGTGTGATTGCATTTTATGATTTTTTTAAATATTGTTCTTGAGATTGCGTCTTTCCCAAAATATTGTGATGCAAATGATATAACCAAGAAATACTTACTACTTAATTTTACAATCAAAGAGTCTGAAGGCTTCTTATTAGTCCGGTGTATTAGTTACTGCCTTATCAAATGATATATATGACGCACCCGTCTGGCCAAATCAGCCCCTTAACTGGACGCCTAGCTTGTTGATTAAACGCCGGCATCCAATC
This sequence comes from Nymphula nitidulata, assembly GCA_947347705.1. NCBI lineage: Eukaryota > Metazoa > Arthropoda > Insecta > Lepidoptera > Crambidae > Nymphula > Nymphula nitidulata. Next base: position 5,033,710 of record OX374620.1, read on the forward strand.
AAACGGCTGAAGTAAACTAGCCAAGTTATTGACCGCAATGTTTAACGTTGGCTGAACGTCATGTTGATCTCGTCCGGTTTAAATTAGCCATTTTATTGGACTTATAGGCAGGCCTTTTTAATCGAAGGGCTTTAAGGGACTGTTTGAGTGATTGGTAGGTTCAAGGTTATTTTTTTATGACCACTTAGAACCAAAAGATGTTGGTTATAAGTGGTCATAAAAAAATAACCTTGAACCTACAAATCGAACCAAAACTTTTCAGTACAAACAAGACGATCCATTAAATACGCCAAGTCGTTAAACGTTAAGTGAGCCTCGTTCAATTAACTATCGGGCTAGGCATTAAATTGGATGCCGGCGTTTAACCAACGGGCTAGGCATCCAATTAGGCGGCGAATTTAACCAGATGGCGGCGACATATACATACGTTTTTTGCCCCTTTTTTGACCAGGAGAAATCCATTGACGGACCAATCCGCTACTAGCGAAGTAGCGGGCTTAAGCAGGGCTCGCCCAGCGTCTAAATCGACCCTGGGAATACCCCCTAAAACTCCTGCATAACTCCCGTGCCTTTAGCGGAGGTGTTCTGGGTTCTGCGAAGCAAATTCACCAGACCAGCTCTAGGCAATCCGGTCTTACGGCCTGGTTTTGCGCCGATGGACATTGCCTAGAGTTACCATGAGCAATCTCAGACGTAGCGGCCTTTGTATTACGCGCGTGGGAGCTACCCGACGCACACGGCTGCACCTGGGGCGCAGGCAAGTAGGGGATCGCCGCCAGCCTTCTCGCGCCCACTCATCTACGCCGGAGAGGGGCGGCTAGAGGACCCTCTTCCCGTCCCCTCTCTAATGCCTCCTTTTGCGGGAGAACCCTCTCGCAGAAGGGGGCGACAGCCTCGCATATCCTCTCACTGTCAACCATGGATTGTACCATAGTTGACAATGAGAGAGGACCGCCGCCGTGCGCCGCACACAGTTCGCGCCGCTCGTGTCGCCAGGCCGGGCACTCCAACAAACGAAAGAGGCCGTCGGCATCATGTCAAATAGTTCATCAAACCAAACCCCGTTATACAAATGGTAGAAAACACACAAGGAGGCAAAACCTCTCCTTAGACCGCTTGAGATTTCAGGATCGTCGACAATTCTCATAGCGCGTCTTTGGAGCACGTCAAATATACAGTGCTGTTTTTTGTTATATCATATCTATTGTGTATTGCGAATTTCGTAATAGACAAAAACATTGAATAAAGAGTTTGTCTTAAATTTTGCATCGCCAATGGAATTTCGTGTTCGGAGTCACTGAAAATGTTACAGAAGGCTTACGGTGAATCACTTTATCAAAAACAGGTGCTTATAAGTGGTACAAAGCGTTCAAAAGCGGTCGAGATGTGATGGAAGATTTGCCTCGCTCTGGTAGGCCATCAACGTCTGCAACTGAAGTTAACATGGCAAAAGTGAAGTGGCATGAGAGTCGGTGAGGACATGCTAGGACGAGTCAATTCCGACCCAACATTCATGAAACGCATTGTTACTGGTGACGAGACGTGAGTTTACGAGTTTGACATGCAAACTAGTCAACAAGCTTCGGAGTGGCGCCTTTCAGTTGGAAGGCGCCACTGCGAAGCTTGTAGACCAAAACCGAAATAACCAAAGTTGATCAAAAGTCAAAGTCATGTTGGCGTTTTCTTTGACTCTCGCGGTGTTGTGTACCACTTCGTAGCACCCGTTTTCAATCGTTAGAAGACATAAAGGAGAATTCACGGCGAGAACTGAACTCAATTCAAGAAACAGTGTTTAAAAATGTTTTGATCTTCTTCTTCTTTCTTTATTTTATGGCAACGTCGTACTTTGCGACATTACTGCCAATGTCAAGTGTCAGGGAACACTAATCCGTATGTAGGGCTATTGCTGATTGAATTATGTTAGTAATTTGACTCATTGAGGTCTCTGAAATAAAGGACAACACAATATAATATACATATATACTTATTTAAGACACATAAACAGTATGAATGGAAAGGAGTTTAAATTAATTGGGATATAAGTTCATATAAAATTTATATAAATTAAACTTATTGTTAGTTATTAATTATTAAGTTAGTTTTTCAATGTCTAAGCCTACATGTAAATTAAAGTTTAATTTTATTAGTATGGATAAATTTACTGATAATTTGAACAATTTCCTTTTTGAAAATAAAACATAATATGTAGTTCATGTTAGCTGGACGGTGGATATCAGCTGGGAGGAAATCATATAAAGAGAATCTTAGTTTACGGCAGTTAAAAAACAGATGGTCCATGGTACCTTCCTCCAGGCCGCATTCACATAAAGAATGATCTTTCACTCTAATTTTGGCCAGGAAAACTGGGGAGCAGACATGCCCAATGCGCATTCGGATCAATGTAGATGTAGTAGTTTTATTCAAATCTTTATGTTTAAAAAACCAGGGTTTACAAGGGATATCTGGTTGGATGTTGCCATAAAGTTTCCCTTTAACGGTTTTGGACCTTTGCCATAACTGATTCCACCTATTGTGGAGCTGTAAGGAGGCTATAGATCGAAGATCCCGGGAGTAGTATACCATGTGGCTTGAGTCACCGATCCTTGCAGCTTCTTTAGCATAAAAATCAGCTGACTCATTCCCTGTAATGCCAGAGTGTCCAGGTATCCAAGCTAAAGTCACTTCAATATTCTTTGTTGAACACCTAAATAGCAGTTCCTTAATCTTTAGACTGACTGGGAAATATGTTTTTGATTGAAATGGAGATTTAAGTAAGTCCTGTAAGCAGCTAAGGCAATCAGAAAAAATAATTGTCCTATTGAGATTATGGGATTCAACATACGAAACTGCCTCTAACAAAGCAAGGGCTTCACCAGTAAAGACTGTGCTATAAGGTGGGCATTTGTAATTGAGCACAATTTTGTATTTGGGGATCCATATAGCAGCCCCAACGTTATCATCTTCAGATAATTTGGAAGCGTCAGTAAACATTGTAAGCCAATCCCTCCACCTGTCGTCCAATATAAAGTTGAAGAGAGCATTCCCATCTCCAGAGAAATCCTTTGATATGCCAATATTAGTTATAACGTTTGGTTGAAACATTAAAACTTCAAAGGGGTAGTTGTACATAATATTATTTCTGTGTTGTGCAACAGGATATTCCAATCTAATGTATTTATGAAAACTGTTTAACAAATGAGGGAGTGTTTTGTGGCGCCAGTAATCGGCTAAGGGAATCAGATCAGAAAGATTTTGGAGGATGCTTAGGATAGGGTGGACAGGATACTGTACTGCGTTATAAAAGAAACGATCGGCTAGAAGTTGTCTCCGAAGATGATAAGGAGCTTCGCCACATTCCACCTGGAGGGCGTTGATAGGTGACGATTTCATAGCACCTGCGATGATGCGCAGACACTTATTCTGAATTTTGTCCAAGGAGATAAGAGCATGTTTAAGACATGGTTCCAAAATTATACACCCATAGTCTATGTGGCTGCGGACGATAGCATTATATAGAATCTTTTGACTAAATGGGTGTGATCCCCACCATGTACCAGATAAGGCCCTTAGAACATTGATACTTTTTTCACATTTGTTAACAATGTAATTGATATGTTGTGTTCCGGACATGCGGGTGTCAAAAATAACTCCCAGAAATTTAGCACACTCTACCACTTCAATTTGTTGGTCTTTAACATATAGTTGGACATCTGGAATTCGTCGTCTTCTTGAAAAAACTACAGCATGACACTTGCTCGTAGCCAGATGTAGCCCATGGTCAGATAGCCAATCATTAAGATATCTAAGAGCACAATTAAGAGAGACAGAATCTTCTGAGAATGAGGTGGAGTGTGAGTACAGGGCAATGTCATCAGCATATTGAAGTAGGTTGCAGAAAGGATTTACAGCTTGCTCTAGGTCGAAGGTATATATATTATATAATATTGGGCTTAATACTGATCCTTGGGGTAGGCCTTGAAATACACTTCTAACAGGGAGAGATTCAGTATTACTACGTAAAGAAATAGATCGATCCCTGAAAAGGTTGCTAATGAAGTTTGTTAACCTCAAGGGAATACTCAGCTGTAGCATTTTCTGCCTGAGTATTTGAAGCTGAACACTATCATAAGCAGAGGAGATGTCGAGAAAAATGGCTATAAAATTCTCATTACGACTAAGAGCTAGACGGATTTCGGACGAAAAAATGCTGAGACTATCTGTGGTACCCATTCCTTTCCTAAAACCAAACTGAGACTGCGCTAGGCTGTTTCGACTTTCCAAGAACCAAGTGAGACGATTTTTAAGCATGTGTTCCATTACTTTTGAAAGAGTTGATGAGAGGGCTATGGGTCTATAAGAAGCTGCTGAATTTGGGTCTTTGCCGGGTTTTAGAATTGGTATTATAATTTGTTGTTTCCAATGTTGTGGTACTGTATTGGTGTAAAAAATGCAGTTTAAGATATTTAAAAATACTTTTTTGGAATTTGTGGTTAAATTTTTAATAAAAGAATATGGAATGCCATCAATTCCTGGTGAGGAATCCACCAGGTTTTCAAGGACACATGAGAGTTCTTCATAAGAGAATTCATGGTCCATTGGATTCACACCCTGAGGGTCTGAATAAGATGAAGGGAGACAACTGTGATGAGGTACGAAAGGAGGAGCCAGTGTATCAAAAAACTCATGAAGCCAGGGAGATGGATCATTAGATGAAGCATGAGATGTAGAAGCAGATCTGCGAAAAGCTTTAATTTTTTTCCAAACTTTAGAGCATGGTGTACGTGGTGACAAGCTCTCGCAGAAGCTCTGCCATCCAGTTTTCTTTTTCTGGCTAAACAATCTCTTGGCTTGGGCAGATATCTTTTTAAGATGAATATGGTTTTCTATATTCATATTGGAACAAAAGGCTAATTCAGCCGTTTTACGTTTCTTGACTATATCTGTACATTCAGAGTCCCACCAGGGTGGAGATGGTACATTTCCTGACGAGTGTTTCTTTAGTGGAATAGAAGCTTCGGCGGCGGAATAAAGAATATTAACGAATTCATCATACAAGCCTAAAAAATTTTCATGAGTCACTGTGGGGAAAGTGTCAATGCCAGATTGAACTAAACGAGAGAAACTATTCCAGTCAGCCTGGTGTAATCTATATCTGAGTAGAGGAGGGTGAGATGTGGAGTGACGAGGTGCGGCATTTAAAATGGAGACCAGGATGGGAAAATGGTCACTGCCATATGTGAGTGGAAGTACCTGCCAGGTACATGATGGAACTATACTAGGAGAGGTCATAGTTAGGTCAAGAGCACTAGGGTTTTGGTTAGGCAAAACACGGCGTGTAGGGGAACCATCATTAAGTATACAAAGATTACAATTGTCAATAAGATCCAACAAGTGGGATGAAATAGGGTCACTATGATTGGAGCCCCACATAGTATGGTTGCAATTAAAGTCTCCCATAACAATGTAAGGGGATGGAAGGCTAGATATTATCTGGTCGAGCTCAGATAAGATATTAATGTCTGGGCGCGGAATATAAATTGAGATGAATGTGATGTTACAGCTTTTAGCTGCAATAATATTAAAATTGGGATTATGATTAGGAATATTAATTTGTGTATATATAAGGGGTCTTTTAATTAAAAGAGCCGTGCCACCATAACCATCCACTCTGTCATCACGGAGACACACATAGCCGGGGACTCTAAAATGAGACCCTGGCTTTAACCAAGTCTCCGATACAGCGAGGATAGATGGTGAATATTTATTTAGTAGGTATATTAAATCAGACTTTCTGGGTCTAAAACTTTTAATATTCCACTGAAGCAGAGATAGGTCCATGGGAGCCATTGGTGACCGGTCGATTAGAAGAAGCAAGGTAAATCTGTTGAATGACATTGTACGGTAGGGTATCACTATAATTTTTAATAAGGTCAGAAAAAAGATATGATAAGTTTTCCAAGTAGGGTTCATAGAGTGAGTTAGTGTTTTCATTATTGAGAGCGCAGCCATTGGGAAGAGATGAAGTAGGGGTACTAATAATGGCATTGTGTGCATTTCTGTCATAAGATTTTTGAGGAGTTTGTTTAGGTCTTTGTTGGTATGATGTGACTGTTTTCCTATAAGAGGTTGTTTGATAATTTTTATGTGGAGTAATAGGGGAGAACTCAGGGGAAGTAATAAATGAACTTGGGGATGAAACCAAAGTCCTGGCAGTATCCGCAAAAGATCGTCTAACAGGAGGAAAACGAGCCGAGGCTTCCGAATAGGGGATGTTTTCCTGAGACATTATCATTTTTATATCTTTTTGCCTTTTATGTTCTGGGCAATTGCGTGATATTGCGGGGTGGTTACCTGAGCAAAGTAAGCAAGTAGGTTCAGTGTCTGATTTAGGGCAACTTTCTCCAGTATGAGCTTGGGCACAATGATAACAACGCGGCTTAGACCTGCATTGGGATTTTACATGGCCAAAACGACAGCAACTCAAACATTGTATTGTTGGCATTTGGTATATAGAAACTGGCAAAGATGAATGGAAACAAAACACTCTTTCTGGTAATTTTTGACCTTTAAATGTTACTGCAACTGTTTGGGTTGGGATCCATTTAGCTGCTCCATCAACTATGGTTTTGCGATTGAGACGTCTGGCTTTGATAACTGCACCGCTTTTACTTTCAAATTGAAGAGAAGACACTAGCTCCTCCATGGACCAATCAATTGGTATAGACTTTATAACACCTGTCCGGGTGATATGATATGTAGGAATTGTCATTGTATACTTGGTTTGAGACATAATTGGATTAGCCATGAAGGAGTTGGCATCTTCGGCTGTTCGGAATTCCACAGATATCCGGTTGCGACCAATAGGTTTAATACCGTCCCTAGTTATACCTGATATTCTACTATTAAATAGAAATTGGCCAAATTTCAGTGGGCTTATTGTAGTACCAGTGGAAGGTTCTGATTCAATTCGGGTAACATGAATTAAAAAGGGGCCTCTGTCGTCCTTAGTATACAAAATTTTTGAGCTAGACGAAAATTCAGGGTTGATGTAAACATGTTGAATAGAAGCGGCTGGTGACACATTTGTTTTATAAGGAACTGGCGATGAATCCGTCTCTAAAGGTCGTTTTCTGCTGACATCCATGTCTGAACATTCCATTATGACCGAATTTTTATCCGGTGGCTTATTTCTATCTGGAGGTAGTTTATCCATACTAACCTAAATACTTAAATTTATTACTTACACGATTTACGGGACTTACACAAACACGAAATAACAAAAACCACAGTTATTCTAAGCTACAGTTATTAGTTAGAAAACGAGATCTCACTGATAATCCAGAATATGATAACAAAAATTTACAAACGCGTGCGTGTTTCCCAACAGCAAAACAGGCAGTCAAAATGTTTTGATGATTGGATTATTGTTTGGCGTCAGTGTATCGTGTCTGAAGGAGCATACTTTGAAGGTGATAAAATAAATTTGGAGGAATAACTAACATTTTGTGTATTATTGATCTTTTCCCGGTGCTTTCTTGACAGAGTAGTACACAAACAAACTTTATTAAATATTAAACAGAGGCGAATATCCTCGGGTGGGTGTAAAACATGTCCTCTCTTTAGTTACAGTTATTGTTGTGGATTAATAAGAGGTTCGTCGTGCGAAGCAGATGCGAAAGAAATAATATTAAAAAACGGTTATAAAAATGGCAAAAGGAATATTATGTATTTCTATAAACTTTACAAAAGATAACAACTTAAAATCACCATGACAACAACTACTAAAACTTGACATGCAATTGCAAAGGCAAAAAAGAATTATAGTTCATGGAGGTTTCACAACACACTGCGCACCACAAAAAAAATGAAAACAATTTAATAGAACTCCAAAAAAACAATACACTTATCGAGTCCCAAATCAAAGCATCCTGGCATTTTGATCTGCTGACCATACCGAGTCCGTCTCTCGTCCATTCACGAAAATGAAAGACGGAGTCTCCTTGTTCGACTTCTTTCTTGTCCTTATTTTTTTCCTCTTTCTCTTTTTCTTCGTTTCCTTTTCTCTTCTTTTCTTTTTCTTCCTTTCTGTTGTGCAAAAAAGTATCTTCCTTACGGCCTTACTTCATTCTGGTTCTTACTATCTACTCTTATTGTTTCTTTGACAAATTTGATTACTTCTTTCTCTAACCCTGTTTTATGCTTCACCTCTACTTCGTCTCTTATGCCTTTGGGTTTGCCTTCTGCAGTGTCATTCGAGGTAACCCCTTCCTTCCGTAACTCCGAAAAAAATACAGGCTGCTGACTTGTCAGCAAGTATTCACAAATGACGCGTTCCTCTAATGCTTGCAATCCGAAACAAATATTCTCCCCCATACCATCCAGACATAGGTTAAGCGAATGCCTCATTTCCTTTTTAGTTACGATGCTTCCAAACACATTTAGTGTGGTCTCTTTTTGAGCATAAGGTTCTAGTTTTATCTTCTCCGCCGTATCCTTTTCAATAAATGATCTCTGAGCACCAGAATCGACGCGAGAACTAACCTTGAACTTATCTGCTACATTGTCTGCGTCAAATCTAATAGTTTGCCGTACTGTAGGACTGCAGCATGGTTCTCCTTCTTCCACTGCTTTAGAGCCTTTAACATTTCCATTAATTTTCGGAGAATCATGCTTCGGCAACCGAAAATTTCTTTCTGGGTCCTTTATCATTCTATCGTTGCACCTTGACCCTTTTCCTAGGTTTCTAGAGATGTCGTTATTCGGTCCTTTATTGGATTTTTCAATAAAACCAAGAAAGGCAAATTTCATTGAAAACCATTTTAGACTATAAGTTTCGGTATTGTCTAAGTCTTCTTCGAATTCCTCTTCATTCCGGTTCAAAATGTCCAACCATAGTCCCAGTATTTTATTGTTAATGACTTCCAACTTTTGATAAGCGTCAACCAAAGATTCGTACGCTTGCATGGCTGAGCTTATTTCGTTATTATAAATACATTCCTCTAACCAGTTTGCCCTCATCGTAAATAACCGTCGTCTCGCTTTCCGTTCTTCTTTCGCTCTCTCCATAATTTACCCTCACGGTCGCCAAATGTTGTGGATTAATAAGAGGTTCGTCGTGCGAAGCAGACGCGAAAGAAATAATATTAAAAAACGGTTATAAAAATGGCAAAAGGAATATTATGTATTTCTATAAACTTTACAAAAGATAACAACTTAAAATCACCATGACAACAACTACTAAAACTTGACATGCAATTGCAAAGGCAAAAAAGAATTATAGTTCATGGAGGTTTCACAACAGTTATAACCTCTCGCTTTGAATAACTGGCTATTATTAAAAGCGAGAGGCAACTGTCGTCTCGCTCGCTCATTACTTAAGTACTAAAATAATTTATAGTATTTATAAAGCAGGTAAGTAAATACTTAATAGAACTTAATTATCTTAAATGTAGCGAATAAATTTTTTTTTTCTTTTTTACAGTTAAAGTATGACATGAAAAATTATATGCAATATAAAATAATGGGATCTGTGAAACGAATAAAGATGAAACCAAATATTGTACCTACAAAATTTGATTGTTTTGATTACAAAGAATTGGATCCAAGTAGATTTCAATCTGATTACATAAAAAGGCAAAGAACTGCTGTAATTCAGGAAGCTGAAGCCAATTCAAACCTTGACCACCAACTATCATCGTTTTGTAAACCAGGTAGGTAAACGACTGAAAATGTTATATCCCGCGTACAAATTAGACTAGCTATGCACGCCATGCCTTGCTCGTCGCAAGGCTGCTTTTTTATGTAATACCTTTTTTTTGGGACGGAAAATGCTAACTTATCCGACTTGTTGGTACTTGTAAAAACCTCGTTCGGGTGTTAAAATATAATAATTTCGACGTTGTGAAGGTGTAGATATCTACAGCTAATATTAGCTTATAACGTAAAACAAAAAAACTAGAAGAAATTCATAGGATTGTCTTAAGTCAGCTGACAGTTCCAAGTACGAACATACCGAAATGTTCGTACTTGGAACTGTCAACTGTGAAAGGTCGCGGGTTTGTGTACTGGCCAAGGACATGTTTTTTTTTAACATTAACATTTTCTAAAACGTAGGAGATGTTTCATATCCGGCCAGGTATATGTACAGTATGTTAAAAAATCAGGAGAAATCTCCTGAATCCATGAAAAATACTAATAATTCGTTTTCATGCATAATTTGTTTGCAAAAGTGGAAAATTTTCGTTGATTTCACCATAATTCACTATGGCAATATGGCGGGCGACATAGAAGGCAACTAAACACTAAACGTCACCAAAGTGACTTAAGCGCCATGATGAACTTGCAGTATGTATGTTGTATTTGACTGACTTGCAGTTTTTTCTACAAAAAATCTCGTTTTGACCACCCAACAAAGCAAATAAAAAAAATGTACAATTAAATTGAACACTGTTCTGCATATTTTTACCTATAATTTAGTATCATAGACCAGCCCCCTTATTCTCAACTGTCGGAAAGAATTCGAATTTCGGAAACTCTATACCTGTCACTTTTTATCGCACTGCGTCAAAGCGAGACGGCATGTGACTTTTCGAATCGAATCCGTGATCCGACAGTTGAGAATAAGGGGGCTGGTCGGGTCTCCGTACATTTTTGAAACATCTCTTTTATGGTGACTTTTATATACATGTTTAACATTTATTATAGATACTCATTTCACCCAGAATGTAAAGAATGAAGAAGACGACAATCAATCTCAGAAATTGTCCGAGAATACAGTTACTGCATTGCTGGTAGATAAATATGACTTAGCCAAAAACACAGCTTCTGATTAGTAAGTGATTACTTACTTTTGTGTATGTTTCACTATTTATTGATAAGTTTCAAACCATCAATTTTCTGTTAAATTTGCCACATTAATGATTCACGAAAATACTAGGACAGGGTTGTATGGGCATTAGTAAAGGAAACCTTCTCTGTAGTAGAATATAAAGTAAAAAAAAATATTGGAGTATTTGGCAGTATTTTGTGATGTCAGTGAAGATCTTTATTACAATAATTAAAAATTGCGTGGGAGCGAACTTTGTGTATTAAAAGTGGTGTAGTTTTATAAAACAAGTGTTTTTGTTGACGGACAACTAAAAGATTATTAGAATAAAAGTGATTATGGTTTGAAAGCCGATCAGAACTGTTTTGTATTTATTAGCATCATAAGACTGTCATCATATATTTCGCGTCAAATATTCTTAAGATGCATTGAAATGTGTAACACCAGCATTTCAATGCAATAAATGAAGAAATAAATAAATAGTAAACACATGGATGTATGGGCATTAGTTTCCTTGTTAGACTGTTATTAAAAAAATGTTTGACTGTTAAAAATTCTTGGACACTGGCTTACATATCATCTGTGATGCTCACTATACATATTGGGCTTAATTCTGGGAACACACTTTAATTCTAAATTTAAGTATAGTATATCTCTTTCTCGCAATAAGTAATAGGAAAAAGATAGCAAGAATCTGTTTAGAGCTGTCACTTAAATTTAGATTGATTTCAAAGAAACCATAGACAATTTTAGACGGCATGTACGGAGGTGCCTCCTAAACACTGCATTTTATCACGTTCAATAAGGTCGAAAATTGAATGCACGTTTCTAAATGTCAAATTATATGACAGCCATCCTTTTCGTATTCCTTTTGATAGAAAGAAATAGACTGAACTTAAATTTAAACTTAGCATGTGTTCTCCAGAATTAGGGCCATTCTTTTAGTTCATTCTCCCTGTAATGGGAAGGCAAAGGAAACTAATGCCCACACAGCTAAAGGTATTGAATATTTCTTTATTGCTTCATTTATTGAAATTGAAATGCTGGTGCTACACATTTCAATGCATTTTTGAAAAATTTGACGCGAAATATGATGACTGTCTCCGTATGATGCTATTTGATGAGATGGATTACCACGTAAAAGTTTTCAACGTCTTTCACACCATAATCACTTTTATGCTAGTCTATCATAAAACTACACCAATATTATATCACAAAGTTCGCCCCGAACAACCGTACAATTTTAACTATTGTAATAAAAATCTTGACTGACGCCACAAAATCCCGCCAAACACTCCCCTCTACTTAAATCACTAATCTGTGGCTCACCTCACTCACAGTCACAGCTCACATTGTATAACCCCCTATGTAATAGTCTGTGCTTTGCTTATTTTCGTCTTCCTCATTAAAATTCAATCTGTAAGCGTTTATTGATAAAATAAATGTTTTTATCCAATGTGGTACAAATGTGCATTAATTATTCGCTGAAGGTAAAGTTTTATTTGCTGATACCAAAATTTTTTGTAGTTAGAAAATTGATCTTTTGTTACACGCCATTTCATGACTTAAAGTTTATTAATCTGTGCATGTCATTTAACTAATGTCATTTTTTTGTTTAGAAATTCAAAATTTATAAAATTTTTAAAAATAAATTATACCAGCCATAAAATGTTTAGTTTTAAACTAGGTATTTTTAATAAATTCTGTAATTTTGTTAGTTGTTATTCTCAATACAAACAAATATGTTCTTTTTTCACAAAACTAGCGCAACTAGGATGAGTGCTACTCAAGAAAATGATCCTAGCAAACATGTGTGCCGGACTTGTTTGCAAACGGTAGAAGCTCGCACTTTGTTTAACTTGTTTCAAGCTTGGTCACCAGGATGGGAAGGCATGGAAAAAACCATAGCTGAGGACCTAGTGAAACTAGCGAACATTCAGGTTTGTAAAGATTAATGTGAACTGTTACAGTGAAGTTCAAAATAAAAGAATTGACATAATACAAGAATGCCTAATGTAATGTATCTTGCACATATTCAGGCCTTTAAATTACTGTAATGTAAAAAATTTAGTTACAATACTCGGTTTAAATAAGTGTTATTTAATGACCAATAGTTTAATATTTGAATTCAAAACTAGCTACTAGGAACAACAATATTAGATGGGAGTCCTGTGACAGTTGAAAATTGATAGTTGTAGGGATGTCATTAAAACTCCATCGATTATTTAGTAGGAATCAATAACATCTACAAAGAAAATGGAATCAATCCTAACTACTGACAGGAATTAAAATTTAGTATTAAAATCTTATTTAACTTTGTATCATAACCAGCCTAAATCAGTCTACAAATAAAATCAAATTGAAAGAGAAATTAAGAAAGGTGAGTTTAATATAACTCTAGATTTTTTTAGCCATGGGATTCACTGCAACGATGAATAGTCAATATTTTTATAAGAAAAGAAGTTTACTTGTTTTAAATTTTTCTCGTTTGTCATGTGTAGAGTTTCATAAAATATCAGAAAATACATGGTTCTGTTGTATTTAATATATTTTAACCCATCAAGCATTCCAGACACAATTGATTTTTCTATTGTCATCGCCCCCCAGTGGTATATCGCCGCTTTACAGATTACAATTTAATGTGTATAATAATAATAATAAAGAGAATGAGTTCATGGTGTGTTCATGTGATACTGACATCTGCCACCCGCACCATGCTACAGTGCAGTTTTTTCTTATTGATGCAAATTTTTCAGATATCAGAAAGGGACCAACATTCAAAGTATATTTGTGGTTCATGCTTTGAAAAACTATATGCTGCCAGTAATTTTGTTTTGTTGGTTAAAAGAAATGATCGACTGCTTAATCTCAAATTACTTCAGTGTGATGAAGATATCAATTTAAACAAAGCATGGCCTCAACCAATACAGATTGACAAAAATATAGCATGTGACAATGCATTTGATGTTGATATAAAACAAGAAGTATTGTCAGATGAAGAGTATGTCTGTAACATGGAGGATGGTTATCGGGAAACTGATTTTGTTGAAATAAAGGTGGAACCAGAGGAAATTGTAAAGCCAACACCTAGCCAGATTATGGTTAATGGTAAATATTTTATTTGCTACAAAACATATTATTTATTTGTCAAGGTTATGAGGTATAGATGAAAGTATATCAGGTGTAATAATTGCATACTTTCACTGTGTAAGCTGTCTCTATTACAAAAACATTAAGGGCAGTCTCAAGGTCAAACTGTTACGCTTGATGTGTTTTTAACTGTACCTTTTTAAGAATCACTTATTGCAAATTCATTTATGATAATCATCATAACTACCAAAACTAAAAAAATATTTGGAATAGTAACCTATCAGAACTACATGAATGAGTCACAATGACTGTTGTCAACTATTGAAACTAAATGAATTAATATTTCTTTAGTTTTAGATTATGATATTATTGGGATGATAGAGCCTAAAGGAAATGAAACAATAGACACAGATACAGACAGTGAGGATCACTTGCAGCTCATATCAATACCGTCACCTAGTAAATGGGCTGATATTATAGGAGTATCAGGCCGTATATTTTGCCGTCATTTTAAGAGGTTTCATTCTCCAGGGTATTCATACAAATTTTCAAGTCCAAATTTTTCGGAATTTAATAGACTGTATCTAATGAAACTTTATACGCATAAGCAGGATACAGAGATCTAGAAAGTTGTAAGAGAATATTTTCGAAAAAGAGCATAAGAACTAAATTAAAGCGAGTAAAAAATAGAAGTGGAATAAAAAAGTTTATTACTTGAAATGCTATCAAAATTGCATCTCAGCATTAGTAGGAAAGAAAAGAAAGAGTAGGTGAGGTAAATAACTTAAAAAGTACAGTTTTGTTTGCACAATACATAATTCCAATACCCAATTGAAGAATTATAGACCCATCGCGCTCCTGAGTCATGTTTACAAGCTGTATTTGAGAGTTACAACGAATCGTCTCGCACGCAGATTTGACGACTTCCACCCTCCGGAACAAGCCGGATTCCGAAAAGGCTTTAGTACCGTAGACCACATGCGCTGCGGCAGGTTATACAGAAGGCTGAAGAGTACAACCTGCCATTATGCTTAGCGTTCGTAGACTAGGAGCAAGCCTTCGATTCTGTCGAGACCTGTCCCCTTATTCTCAACTGTCGAAAAGAATTCGAATTTCGGAAACTCTATACCTATCACTTTTTATCGCGCTGCGTCAAAGCGAGACGGCATGTGACTTTTCGAATCGAATCCGTGATCCGACAGTTGAGAATAAGGAGGCTGGGCCGTGCTTCAGTCACTACAGAGATGCCAAATAGACTATCGGTACATCCAAGTGCTGCAGTCACTCTACGAAAACGCCACTATGTCAATCCGCCTTCAGGACCAAACCTCGGAACCAATACGTCTTCAGCGAGGTGTGAGACAGGGCCATGCTATATCGCCGAAACTGTTTACTGCCGCGTTGGAGGATGTGTTTAAGGTTTTGGACTGGAGAGGAGTACTTGGCATCAACATAAACGGCGAGTACAAGACTCACCTTCGTTTTGCTGATGATATCGTAGTCATGCCTACAAAGCTGGAAGACTTAGGCACTATGCTCGACGACCTCTGTAGAGTCTCCCAACAAGAGGGTCTAAAAATGAACATGGATAAGACGAAAATTATGTCGAATTCCCATGTCGTACCCACTCCTGTAAAGGTTGGAAGTTGTTGACGAATATAATTTACCTGGGACAGATAGTCCAACTTCCAGAAAGAGGTCAATCGACGTATCTAACTCGGCTGGGCAGCGTTCTGGGAAGCTTCGCAGCATATTCTCGGCCCAACTACCGCAGTGTCTCAAGACGAAAGTCTTTAATTCGTGTGTGTTACCAGTTATGACTTACGGAACTGAGACGTGGCCGCTTACAATGGGCCTCATAAGAAGGCTTAATGTCACCGAAAGGGCAATGGAGAGGGCTATGCTCGGGGTTTCTCTGCGTGATGGAATCAGAAATGATGAGATCCACAGGAGAACTAAGGTTACCGACATAGCCCGAAGAATTGCGAGCCTCAAGTGGCAGTAGGCAGGCCACATTGCAAGGAGGACTGACGGCCGTTGGGGCGGAAAGGTCCTCGAGTGGCGGCCACGTACAGGGAGACGCAGCGTTGGTAGGCCTCCCACAAGGTGGACCGATGATCTGGTGAGGGTCGCGGGAAGCCGATGGATGCGGACAGCGCAGAACCGATCGGTATGGAGATCTTTGGGAGAGGCCTATGCCCAGCAGTGGGCGTCTCTCGGCTGAAATGATGATGATGATGAATACATAATTGGATGAAAATAATTTGACATGGATTGGACATTGTCATGGATGAAAATAATTTTATCCATGCGTAGTGGACTTAGTCGCGATCTTTTAGCAGTGACAGTTAGTCCTGCTATAGGAAAAACTCGCTGATTTGGCGTGCTAGTGGCAGGAATTGCCAATATAGCCCTTGTGAGTTCGCTTAAAAGCACAACACAAAAGCTTGCAAAAACAGAAGCTTGACTTGATCTTAGCGTCGTATCGTATAAAACAGAGATTGAAAACTGTTTGGATTTAGTCCTATTAAATGTAGTCATTTTCTATGCGCACTATTATCAACTGATCGCATGAAATGAACCGATAAAAATGGACGATCGTGCGAGCGAGCGGCTGTTCGTTGCTTCCCCTTCCCCGCCCCCGGCGCGCCGAGCCGCCGGCGCGGCTGCGGCGGCGCGGGCCGAAAGCGGCGCGGCGCGCACGTCTAACTCAGACAGGAGATTTTCATCAGAAACGTCATGTCATATTTAATTCAATAGCTGCTTGTCATCAGATTCTAAGTATGGGGTTTTCGGGTCAGACAGGGTTTTTTTTATACACGTATTTGTAGAATGTTATGGTATTGGTGGGGGTAGTGTAATAAAAATAATGCATAACGTAGTTGTGACCTGGAGCTGATTACGAATCTTTCTCATAAAGAATTACAATCCATTTCCCGAGTAATCTGTACCGTCCAAAAATGCAAAAGTAACACTGTCTGTTATGTTTTCACTCCTATGTCTCTGAACCGATTTAAGTTGAGATAAAGATAAGCCGCATAAATAAAGTACATCCAGAGTTTTTTTTTTATATACAGAATGGTGCTGTCATTTACGACTATAAATTGATACATGGGCTATATTAGTTCATAGAAATGATTTGCCACTTTCAAAAATATCTTATTCTTTTAATTTATTGTTGTATTGACGGCAGCACCCTGTATACAAATCACTGCAAATGACTCAATACCACCTGATGTGAAACAGTAAGAGTCAATATGCGAAGAGAGCTAGCACAGCTTGAAACACACTGTTCTAGTCGGCTCCACGTTGACGGCCCATAAGGTGCCTTGTCACAACTCTTTTGAATAAAACCTATGTTAAAATATAAGTTTTGGCGGGGTAACTGACATTCATAAGGCGGCGCCGCAACCGGCCAATAGTTTTACATAAGAAATTAAAATAAAGATATTTATGTGATAAGAACAGTCTACAAAGATACCATGGAAAAATATAATAATAATATTGTTATTCAAAAATTATTAAAGGAGATTGTCATGAAACTCTATGAAATAAAAAGATAATTAGTATTTACAAGTTTATTTACAAGGAACTAAAATAACACGTCGAAAGAGAGCACACACTGAAGTTAAACGTATAAATAAAAAGAACACTTAAGGGTGGGCCAAAGTCCTAAGTGGATGCGCCGAGGAGCCCCACGGCACGACGGACGCACAGTCGGCAGCGCAGTAGGCACGCAGCAGGTGCACACCGGGGCGCGCGTAGGAGGCGTGCCGGCAGGCACACGCAGTAGGGGCACGCGGCAGGCGCACGGCAGACCCGTAGTAGAGGCGCGCGGTCGTGCAGTTGAGGCACGGGCAGCAAGGGCGCGCGGCAGGCGCGCAGTAGAGGCGCGCGGTAGAGGCGCGCGGTAGAGGCGCGCGGTAGAGGCGCGCGGTAGAGGCGCGCGTAAGAGGCGTGCCGGCAGGCACACGCAGTAGGGGCACGCGGCAGGCGCGCGGCAGACCCGTAGTAGAGGCGCGCGGTCGTGCAGTTGAGGCACGGGCAGCAAGGGCGCGCGGCAGGCGCGCAGTAGAGGCGCGCGGTAGAGGCGCGCGGTAGAGGCGCGCGGTAGAGGCGCGCGGTAGAGGCGCGCGGTAGAGGCGCGCGTAAGAGGCGTGCCGGCAGGCACACGCAGTAGGGGCACGCGGCAGGCGCGCGGCAGACCCGTAGTAGAGGCGCGCGGTCGTGCAGTTGAGGCACGGGCAGCAAGGGCGCGCGGCAGGCGCGCAGTAGAGGCGCGCGGTAGAGGCGCGCGGTAGAGGCGCAGCGGTAGAGGCGCGCGGTACAGGCGCGTGAGAAGGTGGCGCGCAACTAGGTGGCGCGCAGCAAGGTGGCGCGCAACAATGTGACGCGCAGCAAGGTGGCGCGGGCAATAGCGGCCCACGCCGTAGGGGCGCGTGCAGCGGCGACACGCGCAGCGGTGGCGCGTGCAATAGGGGCACGCGCAGAAGGGGCGCCTTAGACCGGCAAATTGAGCCCGATGAGCAGCGGAGGACACGGGGAAGGGCCCTGTGGCAGGCACGTCGCAGGTAGGCAGGCCGAGGCTCGCAGCACAGGAACCGCCGAGGACCCGGAGACTGCTGGTGACGGGGACTGCTGCCACTTCCTCTTCCGACCTTCTTCTTCCGACCTTCTTCTTCCGTGCCGAACACTAGACTCCCCTACCTAGCATCCGGCCCTCCTTTTATAGCACGGACACAATTTAAAATCGGAATAGAGATTTCCAGAAAATTATAGACAAACAAAAAGAAAAGCAGTTGTCAACCAAAAGAAGACGTCATGTCAAAATAGTAAATAAACAGTAATTTCGAAGAAAATACAATAATAACAAGCCTAAATATTATTGAAAAAGACGTGAAAAATGGGTAGAATACAAGTGCAAGTGTGAAACAGCGACTTACTTAAGTGGAGATACACATTTCAGACGAAAAAGTGATGATGATGATTTACAGTGAAAATGTTGTAAAATCTAGTGATAAAATAAAGATATTGTACAGGTAATTGGGCTTAACAGTATTTACACATAATTCACATGTAAGAGTAGCCAATTAAGTAGTGTTGCATACCACAACACTATATTTTCCCCACGGCCCCAGAAAATTTTCGAATGAGAGAAAATTTTGAAGGTTAGAGGCAAACAATCTCCCACTTTCATAAATCGCACATACCATCATGCATTCACTTACGTCTAACAGGCGGAGGAGTAAGGTTCACATTCTATGACACGAACTCCAAGAGAAATTTCCCTATATTCAATGACCGCGGCTTCTTTATAAGGAGTTGTCACCCGCTCCCATGTATTGAAAACCCAGCAAAAAAAAGGTTAGTTAGGGCATTCCTTTTTTTTTTTTTTTTTGAGGCAGGGGAAATGCCTGACGCACTACCTTTCTTTGTCTTGGGGAAAGAAGAAAGAGGTGTGTGGGGCTTGCACCCACTAAACCCCTGCCATGTACCTACGGGTTCACGATGGACAGCAGCATTCTGGGTGCTCATGGAGCTTAACATGTTGCTACTGACAAGGGTGAAGTGACTCCTGAGAAGCAGTCCCATCTCTTCGGGCTTGTGACAAGAGCCCCTTAACAACATCAGGTCGACACAACGGTACATTGGGTGTGTCGACCAATCTCTGGTGTAAGCCAGGTGACAGTCCCCTACTGTCATAGCACTACGGCGGCAAAAGTCGGCTATAGGCCGCCCTTCTGCGCCCTACTCTTCTTTGGCGCATGGCGGTCGTGGCGGCAGCCTCCCGCTCACGCTCCGCCTCTTCCTTCCGCGACATGACATCCTCACAGAAAGACTGCACCGCTCTCCAAGACCTCTCGCTTTCAACCATCTTAAAGATGATGTTCGGGAGGGAGAGGTCGTTCCCAACGATGGAAGTCATAGTACTGCGCTGTACCACCCATGCTGGGCACATCTCCAGCGTGTGTTGCGCGTCCTCTTGTATACAATCGTCACAGTGGTGGCACCGAGCCGTGGGCTCTCTCCCTGCTATTCGCCACAGGTACCTCCCAAAGCAACCATGCCCCGAGAGGACCTGTGTCAGACGGAATGTCGGGTTGCCGTGTCGCCGAACTAACCATGGTTGCAGGACTGGGCGGATCGCCTCAATCGTACGTAGGCCAGCGGTAGGATGCTCCAACCTCTGAACCCAAGCTTCCTCAGCTACTGCGCGGAAATCGCGCCTCATAGCCTCCACCTCTTCGAAAGCTGGTCTGTTCCCTCGCTTCCGCTGATCATCTCGCCACAAATACACGAACGCAAGTGCTCGTGCATCTAAATCCCAGGGGAGCGTCCCCGCCAGCACGCATGCCGCTTCGCTGGAGATTGTGCGATAGCCCCGGATCACCCTCGTGGCCATCATTCTCTGCGGCTTTCGCAACAAACAGATGTCTCGCCGTTTGAGGGTGTTCGCCCATACAGGAGCTCCATAGAGCGCCATAGATCGAACAATCCCCATATACAGGCCCCTACAGGAGGCATCTGGACCTCGTAAATTTGGCAGCAACCCACTTATTGCCGCCGCCGTCCTCATTAATTTCGGGACTAGCCGTTGAAAGTGGGCGTTGAAATCCCAACGACTATCCAGTGTTAACCCCAAGTATTTCATGGTGCTGCCGATTGCAATATTCGTGCCACTGATAGTAATACTTGCACCTCTGGGTGGTGCACTTCGGGGCCCATGGAAACTTATGGCCTCCGATTTTGAAAGGGCCACTTCGAGACCTAGGCGCCCAATGCGTGCAACCATCTGTGCTACCCCGGCCGTCGCTAAGATAGCCACCTGCCATTGTGACTTTGCCTGTGCCAAAACCAAAGTGTCATCTGCATAGCAGACAACGCTGACCCCTCTTAGATTAGCGCTTCGCAGCGCCCAGTCGTATCCGATGTTCCTCAGGAGTGGACCAAGTACCGACCCCTGTGGAACACCGCAAGATATTTGATGCCTTTGCCAACCATTGCGGCTTAAATATGCCACAAACCTCTCTGATAGGTAGTCCTCTAGAATTTGGCGGAGGTAGAGGGGCACTTTATGGTACTTGAGAGCCTCCCTCACGCAACTCCAGGGCAATGTATTAAAGGCATTGGCGATGTCAAGAGACACCGCCAACACAACATCACCCCGAGCAACTGCTTCCTCCGCATGCGTCCGAACGCACAAAATCGCGTCAACCGTCGATCTTTTTCTGCGGAACCCGAACTGGTTTGCAGACAGATTAGGTCCGTCTCCTTCCAAGTGGTCAGTGAGACGGGTGGCAATGATACGTTCGAAGAGTTTCGCCACCTCATCCAGAAGAACAATCGGCCTCTACGCAGACGGCATGTCCGGAGGCCTTCCATCCTTACTCAGGAGCACCAGTCGCCCTTCCTTCCACGGACCCGGGAAGCGGCCTTGATGGAGACATGCCGTGAATAGTCTCAGAAGAACGTTGCTCGAGTGGCCCAAGAGCTAAGGCCCATGCACGGCCAGGAATGCCATCCAGCCCAGGGGCCGTATTTTTGGCCTTCATCCTTAAAACGGCAGCCCCAAGCTCACCCTGCGTAACATGAGGCACGCCGACTTCGTCTTGAATATCGCATATCGAATATCGTCAGGCACCTCAAACGCAGCCATCTCAGGAGGTATGTGCTCTACTGCCCTATGGGGAAACAATGTCGTCACTACGTGCTCGAGCAACTGAGGCTTCAAACTCTCCGTAAGAGGAGGTGTCCACGCACGGAGTTTGCCGCGCACCCTCTGATATGGACGCCCCCATGGGTCAGCATCCAGCGTCGCCAGCATTTCCTCTCTCGCCCTGACCTTGGCCTCCACTATTGCGGTTTGGAATGCCTGTCTAGCTGCCTTATACTGATCATACAATTCTTGCTCACGTGTTTCATCTCTTCGACGCCGCCGTCGGCTTCGAGTATGCTGTCGTCTTGCAGCTATACACGCTGTGCGTAGGGATGACAATTCCTCCGACCACCAATATACTTGCCGGTGAGGGCAGAAAGACTTAACCCGGGGCATTGCAGCATCGCAACACTGCGTCATTGCCTGACGGAGCTTAACAGTATTCTTTAAGAAAAGCGAGTCTTAAAGAGTTAAGTAGGTTACGTTACAAGGTTAACGCAACAAGAAACGCCTAAGTTCAGTTTAGACGATATCGTCTCAAGTTAAAAAGATAACTATACTCTGATAGTAAAAGAGTATAATAAGATAGTAAGTGATATTTACACTAAAATAAATAAGACTGATAAAGCCAAAACTCACCCTCATTTATGTAGAGATGAAATATAAGTGGTAGTATATTACAAGTAAAAGTGAAATGATTAGGTGAACGATGATGATAATATACATATAATATTTACATAGATAAGAGATAAAACAGTCTACAAAGATACCATGGAAAAATATAATAATAATATTGTTATTAAAAATTATTAAAGGAGATGCCCCAAAAATGTATGGAGACCCGGCTTGGTCTATGTAGGTACACTATACTAAAAAATAGGCAAAAATATGCAGAACAGTTTTTAATTGTCCATATTCTTTTTATTTGCTTTGTTTTGTGGTATAAAGCGAGAATTATTATAGAAAAAAATGCAAAAATTGAATAATTTTGAATTTTGTTTAAGTAAACTATACATGAAAACGAATTATTAGTATTTTTCCGGGATTCAAGATATTATTCCTGATTTTTTTGAGATATTGTACCTGGACATCACCTGAAATTCATATCCATGAAACATCTCCTTTGACTGGTTGAATGTTATGATTTTTCTTTCTTTCAATATTAATCCGTACATCTTGCGCAAAACTTCTAGTTCGCTCTGAACACGAGTCGATGCACTATCATAATAATAATATGGAACGGAACAACGCGGTATGTAAGGTAGCTGCGGGCAGTTGCGCAATACTACGCGATTCAACATCAAGAGCGAACTAGATGTTTGGCGTGAGCTCTACCTTCTTTCAAACAAGAATAGTACACTGATATAAATTATTATCAGATTTAATTAATCTGTATGGTTATTGCAGGGATTTCAGTCAACGAAAATCCGTACGAAAATGGAGAAGCTTCTATTGAAAATGGAGAAGATGCACTTGAAAATAGCGAAGACAATGACGACTACGAGGTGAATTGATTCATATTATGTCTAGCGGGTTTACGTCGCACGGCTTTTTATACAAACACTCAAGTGAATAATGGAAACAAAGGGTTATAACTAGACTTTCCATGCATAAGCAAGTCAGACTAGTCTAGAAAGTTGACCAAAGATTTTATAAAAACTATTATAGTTCAGTAAGAACAATGTTATACTGTCAAGTATCCGATTCCAGATACAATAGATTTTTCAATTGCCATAGCCCTCCGGAGGAAGAAGCCGCTTGACAAATTAAACCGTTCCATAGGTTATTTTTTATCAGACTATTCAAAAAATCCTCTGTCAACATTTCAGACTAGCCTGCCATGCAAGCATCGATCTATCGATCCATAAAATTAGATATTTAGACTCTACTTAACGGATTTTTACTCTCTGAAAAGTAAAATGATAAATGTGTGTTAATTTCTATTTTAGGGTTCCGTACCCAAAGGGTAAAACGGGACCATATTACTAAGACTCCGCTGTCCGTCCGTCCGGCTGTCTGTCACCGGACTGTATCTGATGAACTGTGATAGTTAGACAGTTGAAATTTTCACAGACGTATTTCTGTTGCCGCTATAAAAACAAATACAAATAAATATTTAAGAGGGCTCCCAAACAACCAACGTGATATTTTTTGCTTGTGTTTGCTCGATATTTATAACGGCAACAGGTAGATGCTTGTTTATAGATAATGGTATGGAA